>OY728128.1:1174317850-1176817850 GCA_963277665.1 Viscum album | reverse complement strand
GTATTTTAATTAATGTCATAAAGTAAATAAAATTCCTTTACATGATTTATTATGAAAGTATATATATATGTGTATATATATATATATAAATATAAATATAAATATGCGTTTAAATTTTTAAAGTAGAAAATCCAGTGGAAATGTATTTATGTATATAAAGAAAGATTAAAAATGTTTTCATAAAATTAGGCTCTTAAATGTTGTAAATATGGTAGGGAATTGGGGATTGAACCCAATCCCTCAACAAGTGTGTAGGCCTAAGATATCCTTGAATGTTCTAAGTTTCCACAATGTTTTGTTTTCAAAATCTTATATAGTGTTTTTCAAAAATATCACTGGATTACTTTTTAAGCAATTTGAGCGTAATTATTTTCAAAATATTGAAGTATTTTCAATACTTAAATAATTTCAATATTATTTTCAAATGTATTTTCTGAATTTTTTTTTATGTTATTATCTAAAGGTTTTTCAAAATGATTTCTCAAAGTAAATTTCAAAGAATTAATTTATGAAAAGTACTTTAATGATTTCAAAACCCCTTACTAGGCAATTGAATGGTAACCATTTGTTTTAAAAATGATTTTTCATAGGTATATTAGAAGTTCTATTTCATACATCTTTGATTTTAGAGTTAGCAGTCATGGAAGTGTAATAAGTATTTGTTTTATTTTTATTCAAATCTGATAAATGTAAGTTGTTGTCTAATCCTCCAGAACCTAGACCAATAAAAGGTCCTCATTTGTGTAATATGTTGTGTAATTATTCAGTTTCTTTTTATAAAAAAATTACAAAACATTTTTAAGCGCTGAGTCTAGAAGTGCGGGCTTGGGCTGTCATAAAAATTTTTGATATAGAAACATAAAATTATTTTCATCAAAATACCCATTAGAATAGAGCTTCTAAACACAGGGTTTTCAACACAAGGCGTTTTCCAATGTGATCTACCAAATTCAGGATCAGGGTGATGTGTGTTTATTACTTCATATTTTTGGAATAAGAAAAAAATTAATATGAAATTAAAAAAGGGAAATGATGAAATATAATAAAAAATATCAAAAAATAGCAAACTAACCATGTAGAAGAATATTAATTAACTATATTGATGCCTATGACCATGAATAATTAGATATGTTTCTTCCTGTGCAACCCTCTAATGCATTTATGATACTATTTTAGAATTTTTTATGTTATTGAGTTTGGTAGAATCACTGATTAAATTAAATAATCATGCATTACTATGATAGTTTTTAAAAATATTTATATTAGAACTAGGGTTGACCGACACGTGAGCCCTGAAAGACCATGGGATGGGGCCAACTCACCGATCAGGGTAACATACAACTCAAATATCTCTGCTAATATGACCTCCTCCCACTTCTCGCTCCTCACCTCACTCAATTACCACCCAACCACTCGCACCTCTTAGGCTCCCGTGCGTTCGTCTCACCCAACGTAACACCCCAACTCACGGGCCACCTCGGTTCATGCTGATCTGACTAGGAGGATGCTTTCTTTGAATCATCCTATGTGTACCTCTCCTTACCCACCGAAAGGTGACTAAGACAGACCCCCCTCCGCTCCGTTACTACCTTCCATCCGACCGCTCAAGGTAAATGTTTTTTGTGGGGGGTTTTATAATCATTATTAAATTATCATTTTTATTTTTTATTTTTATTAATTGTTTTGTTTAATGTTAAAAATTTATCTAAATTTTGGATTGACCAGTGTATTTATCATATCAATTGCAACTTTCTCGGCTCAATTGAAATTTTCAATTTTTCCATAAGTAATTATGATTTTTTTTTATAATCAGTTTTTTATTTTTTTAGTTGTATTAATTGCTTTGTTTTATTTTCAGAAATTATTACAGATTCAACGGTGCCTTGTCCTTCTCAATTTCAATTTTCACATCTCAATTACAATTAGTGATTTTTCCTTAGGTAATTAGTGTTTTTTATGATCATTTCTGAATTATCATTTTTGAATTTTTTATTATTTTTTTGCTTAATTTTTATAAATGATCTTTAAATAAAAATGATATACCTTAAAAATGAAGGAAAAATAAATTTCATTTGGTTTTAGAGCATTTTTTCTTTCATTTTTTAAATCATGTTAGAAAATATTTAAGTTTTAATTTTTCATTGCATTTTTATAACTAATAAAATGAAAACAAGAATCATTTCTTTAAATAAACTCCAAATTTACAATTTAGTGTTTTTATGTTAAATTTTTTACTTTTAAAAAATTGTATTTATAATTATTGATATAGTTGATAGAAATTTGAGTTTATATTTTTATATTTTTAGTTATGAAATGTATTAATTGATGTATATTTGTTGTTTCATTTTTTAGAGAAATATCTACACCAATTGTTCAATATTAAATAAAAAATCAATTAGTTGAAAGATATGATTTAAATTTTGTTGAAACATTTATGATTCAATTAAAATGAAAACATAAATTCATTTTACATTAATATGTTATTATTTATTGTAAAAAATTTGGTTCATTTTCCTATTTTGGAATTTTCGATGACTCATATAAATAGTTCTGAATTTACTTTAGTATATATGTTAGTTAAATTTTTTATTTTTTATTTTGAATTCATTTATGTGATGCTAATTTTGAATTTTATTTAGTTTCAATATTGGTTTCACTTGGTTTATATAATTTTCTATTTTTTATATAAGTGTACAAAAGCATTGTGCCTTACAATGTAAGGTTAACATGGGTTAATTAAGTGGATTCTATAGGGTGTTAAAGGTAGTGTTTTATAATCCTACAGTTTTATTTGGGTTGGATTTAAATGTGGTTTTATGTTTTATTATTATAGATAGAATTTGAAGTTTATTAATGTATTTATTATCTTAGTGTGGTTAACTTTTTAAAATGTTACAAAGTGGGTTTTAAGCAATTTTTTAGATGTTCTAATAATTTGTTTTCCATTATTTTATGTCATTTTTCATTGGTAGAAAGGATTTAGTTTTTATTCTTTATAAGAAAAACAATTTGTATATGTTTATAACTTACCTTTCACAAATTAAATATTGAAAATTTAAACTATTTAAATCATTGTTTGACACTTATTTAAATTGAAATTATATAATAATCATTTATTGATTTTAGATGATTTAGTTCTATGTCTCAACCACTTTTCATGTTGTTTTTCAAAGGTTTAAAAAAACTATTTTTATAAACATAAACTCCTTTTTTGATTGGTTTTGAAGTGGTTAAAATGGTTAAAATATAAAAGGTTTTTTTATTTTAGAAAAAAGGGTCGTTTGGCCTTGTTTAAATAAATTTTGATACATAGAAGAATGAAGTTTTTATGCAATTTAATGACTTCTTTAACATTATTTTTTACTATTTTTAAATAAATAAGTCTATAGTTTAAAAAAAAAATATTTTTCTTATTTTTTTTACTTTTTAATATTATGTGGGACATCATGTGTATTTTCCATCTTATAGACTGAACTTATTTTTTAAAGCCCAAATTTAATGTGGGTTTAAATGGATTTATAATTTTAGGTCTGTGAAGTATGATCTATAATATGGTCTTCTCTAGTCTAATACTTTAAATACATATATTTAAAGAGAAACATTTTTATAATTTGTCTCGGGCAACAAGATTATCTGGGCCAATCCTAATCAGAACTATAGCCAACTAGTAGGTAAGTGCTTGGATTAGGGAGGGGGCACATAATAGACCAGAGAAAATAAATGAAGAACTGTCAGTATAATTGGATATATGAATCATAATGCATCCAAATGATCATTTTCTTAGGCTTAGCTCTTGTGGTGACACATCGATATTGAAAACTTCACCCACAATTTCATAACATTGGAAATCCATCTGTAGCTATTGAATTTGAGAGTATTACTAGTTGGGGAATGATTTTGGTCCCCTGTGAAAGCGAAAGTGATGAGAACATTTGGGAATATTTGGGATTCATTGGCATCATGTGAAGTGAAAATAGTAATGTGCGGAGATTAAATCTCAAATTTGAGGGAGATTAGTGAGTTTTTTATATAAGTTTTTTCTGAAAAAATTGAAATAATACTAGGTTAGATTTTTTTTGAAAACTAAGTGGAAAGGCAGAACTGGATATGCTGACTTTTCTATTAATTAAAAGATGGCATAGCGATTTTCGACATTACCTCTCATCAATGTGGATCAATGAAATGGAAAAGGTGGAATGGGTGATGTGGTCTTTCGCCTAAAGTAAAACGAAAGGTGACTTTCTTAAATCTGCCTTTCATGTAAATAAATGCAAATGGTGGCAACACCACTACCACTTTTCCCTAAAGTGCCTATAAAAGGGAACCCCTCACTCCAAATTTCTTTCTTCACTCTAAGTTCCACACACACTCTCTCTATAGAATAATCTCGATGGTTATTCCTTTGTGTGTGGTGGTTTCAGTTGTCTAAAAGGAGTGTTTATTTTTACAAAGCATCATTTAGAGGTATTTTTTCTTATTTTTTTAAAGTTATTTATTTATTTAATTGATTTTCTAGTTAGTTATAAATATTTAATTTACTTACTAGTTTAGTTAGTGAGATATTATTTAGAAATAATAATTATTATTAGTTTTGATTAATTATAGATTAATTAATGAATAAATTATGATTAAAGAATAAATAGAAAATTATTAGCTAATAATAATTACATAATTAATAACATATGACTAACTAATGATTAAGGTATGATTAATTAAAGTTTAAGTAATATATAAATAATTATTAGCTAATGAATAAATAATGATTAACTAATGATTAAAGAATTATTAACTAATGATTAAAGAATGACTTTCTAAGGATTAAATAATGATTAACTAATGATTAAATATTGATTAACTAATAATTAAATAATGATTAACTAATAATTAAAGAATGACTAATGATCAAGGAATGATTAAAAAATGACCAACTAAGGGTTAAAGAATGATTAAAAAATGATTAAATATTTATTAACTACTGATAAAGTGTTGATTAAGTGATGATTAAATAATGATTAACTAATGATTAAAGAATGATTAAATAATGATTAACTAATGTTTAAAGAATGCTTAAAGAATGATTAAATAATGATTAACTAATGATTAACTAATGATTAACTAATGATTAAATATTGATTAACTATTGATTAACTAATGATTAAATAATGATTAATTAATAACTAACTACTGATTAAGTAATGATTAAAGAATTATTAACTAATTATTAAAGAATGATTAACTAATGATTAATTAATTATAAAATAATGATTAACTAATGATTAAAGAATGATTAAGTAATGATTAAATAATGATTAACTAATTATTAAAGAATGATTAACTGAGGATTAAAAAATGATTAACTAACAATTAAAGAATAATTAAATAATGATTAAATAATGATTAAATAATGATTATATAATGATTATATAGTGAGTAAATAATGATTAAATAATGATTAATAATGATTAAAGAATGATTAACTAATAAATAAATAATGATTAATTGATGATTAACTAATGATTATGGAATGATTAAAAAATTATTAACTAATGATTGAATAATGATTGAATACTACTTAATTAAGGATTAGCTAATGATTTAAGAATAATTCACTTAATATTATAGAATTATTAATAAATGATTAACGAATGATTAAATAATTATTAAGTAATGATTAAAGAATGATTAACTAGTTATTAACTAGTGATTATCAAATGATTAAGTAATGATTAACTAATGATTATGTTGTTAGGTCCACTAGGTTGAATACCTTGGGGGGGGGGGTGAATCAGGGTATGACATATTATAACTAATGACCCTTCGAATCTTGTTTCATCATTAAATAAAACACATTTCTCTCCTTATCCTGTAATAAAGTATGAGTTGAAATGAAATCATGCACGTGACACATCAATTTTACTTTGTTCACCCTCATTGTGCTATGTCTATGTAGCATAGAACATGGATGTACCAATGTACCAAATCCACTAAAGCTCACTACCAGTTACACTATTTAGGATAGATCAATTATATGCCTAGGCTCACTGTGTTTACAAGGTTTAGGGTTAGCTCACTACTTTCCCAAGGGTCACTCCTTATTTCTCTTTCTCTATCTCATAATAGGTGTAAAATATCATAGTCTTCCACTTCCCTTTCTCACTACTCTAGAAGGGATCCACTCACAGTTTATGGAATTGTGGGTCCCTTAGTATTCATAAAAGAACACATCCTTAGTTGTATATGGATTTTATGTTGATGTTGCACTTTCATCCAGTTGATGAATACCACTTTACCACAATTCACTGGGCAATCACTTTTAAAAAACTTTCATGATGCTCAATGCCTGCATGAAACTCCTTTCACAAAGCTCAAATATCCTTTTCAAAACTAACACCTTTCATGAATCTCACTTCTTTCATGAATCTGAACTAACCTTCGTGAAGCTCCCAATTTTTGGTTGACTTTTTTGTAGCCTTTTTGAATTCCTTTACATGCATGATACTAAAAAACATTTAGTTTTCTAACATAGCCTTCAAAAACTGCCTTTATTTTGTGATTATCGAACATTTGGTTGACAGTTATAGCCTTTAATATCTTTCTCACACGAACCACCTTTGTGAACCACCATCACAAATCTAGAGCCTTAATATTTTCATTAAGTATAACTAGTTTTTTGAAGGGGTAGAGGCCTATTTATAGGCATTTCCACCAATTACAAAATTTTCTATAAATATTATTAGCATTTTGTGATGAACCCTCATTTCTAACGCAATGCTCCTTTCTTTATGAATCTCCATAGAAATTTCCTGTTCACGATGCTTGTTGTAATCATGAAGCTTTCCATCAAAAACCTTCACGTCGTTCGCGATGCTTTTTGTAATCGCAAAACTTTCCATAAAAACCTTTATGCCTTCATGGATCACCCTTCACAAATACCATCTTCATGACACTCATGAATTTTCCATATTTTCATAATGACTTCAAGGAAATATAACTTTTTCAATGCGATCCAAACTCCCAATTTTGGAACACAAAAATTTGTCAACCAATGGAAAATGACGTCACTTTATGTACATAATTTTCTATAACGCTTATAGGGCATCCATTCCTTTTTTTTGTAACTTTTTCAACATACCATGTCAACAATATCTCTGGAGTTCCATAACATAACTTGGAAACCCACTTTTTTAACTAATACAATCAACCCAAAAATGCTTCAATGTTACCTTGAGGGATTTTTCCAATATAAGTAATGATTAAATAATGATTAAAGAACGATTAAATAATGATTAAATAATGATTGAATAATAATTTACTAATTATTAAAGAATTATTAACTAATAAATAACAAATTATTAAAGATTTATTAACTAATGATTAATTTTCTAATTAATAATTAACTAATGATTAAAGAACGATTAAAGAAAGATTGAAGAATGATTAACTAATGGTTATGTAATGATTAATTAATGATTAAAGAATACATAACTTATGATTAAAGAATGATTAACTAATGATTAAACAATTATTAAGTAATGATTAACAAATGATTAAGTAATGACTAAATAATGATTAAATAATAATTAACTAATGATTAAATAATGATTAAAGAATTATTAATGAATGATTAACTAATGATTAAATAATGATTAACTAAGGATTAATGAATGATTAAAGGGTGATTAGATAATTATTAGCTAATAATTAACTACTGATTAACTAATGATTAACTAATGATTAACTAATGATTAGATATTGATCAACTTTGGATTAAAACAGAATAAACATAAGATGAAATATGGAAAACTAAATGAAAAAGAATCTTAACTACACACATAATTTTATAATTTTATGATTTATATGATTCATAACTTATTGTAATCCTGGTTTGTTACTCTCGATGGATATGTTTTATATGAATCAAAATCTCTTTATAAATCACTAATAACACCTATAGGAAAGTTATAAAATATACAATGAAACATTAGTTTCATATTTTACGATCTAAGAATATGTTCAAAAATTTTGTTATCATAAAGATTATGTGGTTATCTAAGAAATAAAATCCTTTTCTGGATACTACAAGTGGATGTGGCTATTGCATAATTGTACTTAGGGGTAAAACCTAAAAACACCGCATTGAGCTAGACTTGATTGGGAATTGGTACAAAATAACAGGTCTTGCTGCACACCCGGTTTGACACTCATGGGGGATATGCTTTATATAATTTATATTTTCTTTATAAACTACTGAACATACCCTTAGGAAGATTAAAAATTATAATAAGAAACATTAGTTTCATCTTTTAGGATGTAAAAAACGTTCTAAAAATTCAGTATATTAAAGATTACACGATCAAACCTCATTTTCAATATTATTTAAACTATCATAATCTTGATCAAAAAACATTTTTCACATAGAGAACCATGTTTTCCTATGTCTACTACCACATGGAGGTTTTTCAAATTGAGCAAGGATATTCTTATAGTAAATAACCAACAACAATGGTTAGAACATCTGATTGTGTAACCCTAAGTGAACTTCAAGAAAGAGTTAATGGTTACTTAAATATTGGACCTAATAAATAGATAAAGTCTATTAACTATAGACATTTTTAATTCTTGGATTCACTATAGCATTTAACTTGTCCATTGGATGCTGATGAGCACTAGGTCTAAGAAATAACTTTATTTTCCCAGTGGTCATATAGTTTCATGATGGACTTATATGCTGAGGTTTCTAATGTACAGAAAAAACATCCAATTGTACAAATATGTAGAATTACAAGAGTGGTTGAATAAGGTCCATAAAAAATGAGGTTGTTCTCTATGATATAGAAGAGGACAACCTAGATGATCTCCCAGATATACATATAAATATGACTTATGATGAAGAATTTTCTAATGATGGGAAAGAAGAAGACAATAATGATGATGAAAAGGGAGATATAGAAGTTGGGGAGAAAGTTTTTATAAATTCAGTAGTTGTAAAACATCCTCAACCAACAATAAATCATCCACCACTCTTCACATCTTGGTTGTAATCAATGATGCATTTTCTTGAATTCAACTAGAATGTTATTACACCTAAAACTGAGTTTCCTGGAGTTATAGTGGATAATTTTAGGGAGTTGGACAAAACATTATATGTTGGAATATATTTTTTAAGTAAATATTCATTGAAAAAACATACTAAAAATATTTCATATTGAGATTCATTTTAGATATTTAGTTTAGGAATCAATCCATACAAAATAAATCATATGGTGTTGTAAATATGAGGATGATTGTAGATTATTCTTAAGGGCAATTCCTAATATTTCATTTAGAGTTTGGAAAATTTCTATGATTGAGGAGAGTTATAATTGTGGTCAGACAAACATGAAACAAGATCATACTTAATTGGATGTGGAATTTGTGTCATCTATTGTTGTCGAGATAATGAGGATCTTCCAAGATATTCCTATATCCCTTGTGAAAGAGAGGATGCAAAAAAAAATTGGTTATAAGATTTCCTATAATAAGTTATGGATAGAGGAATAAAAGTCAATTGTGAAGGTATTTGGTGATTGGGATGACCCATGTCAGGTGTTGCTGCATTTCTATCCATACTGAGTCACAACAACCAAGTTATCTTACATCTTGATATAAATGAACATGTGTCTCAAGATAACCGACTTGATCCATTTTGTGTTCAATTTCATCAATTGTTCTGGGAATTCATCTCATATATTTCCAAATTTTGTTTCTACAAACAGTTCATATAGATTGATGGAACGTTTCTATACAAGAAATACAAGGGTGTATTATTGATTGTAGAAACCCGGATGAAAATTTTTCACCTCTACCTCTTGAATTTTCCATTATGGTGAAGGAAAACTATGAATAATGGAGTTGGTTTTTGGCATGTCTCAACAACCTTTTCACCCACATTTGGGGTGTTAGTTTGATATATAGTCATCATCGGGAAATAAATGTGGAAATAAATGTGGATCCTGATATATGGAGACCCCCAAATGCACATCATCGGTACTACATCAGACATATTGATAGCAATATGAAAAACATTCCATAATGAACCCATGAAGAATGAAATCACATGGCTTGGTATGAAATGTATTTATTATTTTTTACTATTTTAATGTAGATATAAAAACAATTTATGTGAAATATGATTACTTATGTGTAGCATATGAGTTGAATCAATGATTTTTTATACAATGTTATAAAGAAATCCGCAAGGCTAATCAAGGAGTGTATGATTATATGGTGAAGATTCAAAATGAAAAAAATGGAAATTGGTATATGATGGGAGGAAGAGGTATGGAAACATGAACATGAACATTATATAGTGAATCAATGATATATTCCAGGGCTTCACAAGTTACCTATGACTAGCCTAGTTTAGGAGACATTTTATCATTGCGTGAAGTACTTCGTTGATAGATAAAAACAAGCCTCAGATGGGATTCGGTAGGGGCTAAGGTATAAAAGACATTTTTATCGAGATATTGAAAAGAACATTGAAGAATATTTTATATACTGAGTGCACCTTTTCTATCAAGAATACTCTCAATTTAAAGTTCAAGAGTGTTTGGACCCCATCACAAATAGTAGCAGTCGAGTCTTGGTGGTCTTACTAGAATAAATGCAATGTCAATTTGGAAACATCCAAGAATTATGGTTTCTATATGCACACTCCATCATAGCATGTTTCTTTATGAACATATCACGAGAAGTATATATTGATCCATTATACCAGTTGGTCACCATTGCTAAATTCTATTCTACACCATGAATACTTATTGGGGAGTTTTGATATTTACCAATGCCCATAGACCAATCGATATTGATACCTAACATAAATAGGTTTCATTAACGAGGGATACTGAAGTACAGTAGGATGTATAATGATATGAACTGGCCTCAAGAATAAGTGAAATGTTTGAGATTCAACATATGTCACCAAGAAGGTCATAATAGGAAATGATGCCCTTATATTACTGGATCGAGTTCACACTCTCATCCACAATGATGTATTGTCTCCAATGTGATATTTCATATTATTAATTACATGGTGTTAATATAAAATCCTTCATTTTATAGATTTTTCTAAAATTTTAGTATACTTTTACTATAAAATAACAATATTCCTTTAATATTCACATTACAATGAATATGAAAAGTACAAGTGAGGTGAAATGAAAGTATAATCAAACTATCCATAGAAAAACCATAAATAAATAATGTGAGAAAATAATCATGAAACATACCATCATGTGAGAAATCATACATAAATTACAAATCACACTATTTGAGATCTAACTTATTAGTTATAGTCAAACTAAGTTTGTGTTGGGTTATAAAAAAACCATGTATTCTTTATCTATATGTTTATTAGAAAATAAGTGACAATTTTTTTTAGAAAGTGTGGTAAAAATAAGAGAAAACATCAAATAAATTTATTTATCCATGATAAAATGACAATTATCATCATATACAATGAAATGTACAAGAACAAATCGATTAAATAACACATGAATGCCTTAAAAGAGACAAGAAATACCCTAAAATTTTTCAATAGAACGGAGTTTGGATGAGATGAGTCTGACTTCAGAAGTAAAGTAAAATCTAGATTATTTTAAAGTGATAGCTTAATAACATCTTCCAAAGGGATGTACTTAACTTTTGAATTTTCAAAATATTTCGGCCTTCTAATGAAATCTTCATTGTGTGGGGATTCTTGTTATTAGAAGGCAGAAAGATTTTGAAAATTTAAAAGTTAAGTACATACCTTTGGAAGAAGTTATTAAGGTACAAGTTGAAAATAAGCTGGATTTTACTTCAATTCTAAAGCCAGGATCATCTAATCCAAAATCTATTTTTTTGGAAAATTTCAAGGTATTTATTGTCTATTATAAAAAATTCATGTGTTATTTAATGGGTTTTTTCTTTTTCATTTCATTTTATATGATCATAATTATCATTTTATCATGGATAAATAAATTTATTTTATGTTTTATCTTCTTTTTAACTAAATTTCCAAAACATTATGACACTTATTTTCTAATAAACTTTTAGAAAATTAGGAAAAAATGTTTATATATACAAATATATTAAACCATATCTTACAAACACCCTTTACAAGGTAAAAACATATCTAAAACCACTTTAGAAATATGATTTGAGAAAAATTAATACATTCCCTTTTCTTTTGGTAAGAAAAAACTCATAAAACAATGGGAAAGACATGTTAAGTATTGAATTATACCAGTCATAAAATTCTTCTAAACATAAAGTTATATTTACATTTTATGCTTAAGACTTATTTCATTTTTTTACATAAATATGGAAGATATTATGATACTCGTTGAGAAATATAGGAATGTTTCACACAACGTGCTAGTAGGCCGTCTGGTTCAATGGATCAGGGTGCATAGAGCACACCATTATCATCACATTATGCCTTCATCTTCCATTATACCATACCTACACCATGTTGGATTATATGGAATTACTGTATTTGATTTTACATTCATTGATCATCGCCTCCTTGTTGCATTAATAGAGACATAAAGATCTGAGACACACACATTCTACTTGCCTGAGGGTGAGATGACTATCATCCTTGAGGATGTGGTAGTTCTTCTTATTCTTCCTGTCTAGTGGGATGATGTTATATGACCCACTTATAGAGACTGACATGAAATTTTACAAATATTCCTAGGCATCAACATTTTGGGTGATGATGATGATGATACTGATGATGGGTCGATATCTATGAGGTGGATTGAGATGCACTTTGCACAGTTACCCACTGACACTAATGAGAGGACTGTCATGCATCACACCCATTCGTATATGTTTCTTCTCATTAGAGGGACATTGTGCATTGAACACTCTATTATTCATGTGTACATGATGTATCTAGGGTTACTAGAGGATTTTGATCCGGCCAGAAGATACAAATGGGGATCTGCATGCTTGACTTACAATTATAGAGAATTATGCAAGACACTTTGATTAGATCACATAGATATCGAGGGATTTTCCATCCTTATTTAGATGAGAGAATGGGAGGACATCCCTCCCCTCTCCCCTTTTGTTATTGGTCAGGATCTTTATATAGATGTGATGGATGACGCTTCACATTGACACTGGTATGATCACTCATCTTTTTTTTATGATACTATGAGTTATTAAATTTAATTTCTTATTATTTATCACTTTCTATGTTGTACATTATAGGCGGAGTCAGGTACAACACTTTTTCAGGATGTTAAGGCACAACTTGGGTGTGTATAATATCATGTTGGACAGTTTAGTACCCAATTATGTAAGTATATACTGTCTTTCCTTTATGAATCAATTTTATAATATTATAAATTTTTGGTTTTTAGTAACAATTTTTTTTAATAAATTTCACATGTCCTTTTAGGTTGCATGAATATAATATTATCCTCTATTAGACCAGTTTCCTGTATACTTCACTGATGGGATTCATAATGTCCTAGATTTAATGCCTCTCATTCAGTTTCACATTATTGAGTGGAATCAACCTAGTAGAGTCATGCGCCAGTTTGTATTTGTTCAGCATATTCCTTTTTGAACAAGATTGTTAGCAGACTGGAGACGATGACATGTAGAGTATCTAGACCTCTAGCAGAGGTGAGCAACATTTCAAATCAAGGGTATGCATACTATGTGATTATCTATGGAAAAGTAGCTTGAGTATAAGACATGATATAGATTGAAGTCTTTATTGTATCTTACTCCACACGATAGAGGGATCTAGGATCCTGTAAGTTAATAAATTTACATTAGTTTGTTTCCAATAAATTTTTAATTCATTTTGAATCTCTTTACAACATACTCGACTAAAACATCTTATCTGAATGTGTGATCTAGAGGAGAATTAGGTTTTTATCCAGTTTACGTACTATTCTGTAGTGCAGGGGATGATGCTAGCATATCATGTTTTACAAGATAGTATCTTCAATCGTCCACCTCAGGGAGATGACTTTCCTTCCTAGGGAGTGGAGGTTCCTACTCATGAACCTCCTCTATTAGCTGCTGATGTCGAGGATCCACGATGCCGATGTCATAGACCGCGTCGTGCTGCATGTGAGGCCTCCCCTATTCCACAGGTAGAGGTCATCCATTGATAAATCCAACGTCATCCAGTTCAGGATGCACATCAGGAGGCTTGGGATCCATTCATGATGTAAGGATATCCACAATTTTCTCCAGTTACAGCTTAATCAAGCTTATATTTTGGGTCATTTTTCATGCCTCCACCTTTTGTGCCCGAACCTTCATAGGCTGTATGTTTTCCCCATGTGATGATGGAAGGTCCTTCTACTCACGTAGTGGGAGAAGGATCAAGTGCACATGAGAACATCGAGATGACACCTCCTCCTAACAAGTCACAACCAGAGCATCTAACAGTTGAGGTTCCGGTTCCTGAGGAAGAGCTCTCTCCAGGTCATCACACTCTACCCCAACATAGAAGTTTATGATCTCGATATGGGTGTTCCATTTTCACCCCATCATGTGGGATAAAACCTCGTCATAGATAAGGATTATACTCATTTATTTATATGTGTGCTATTAACTTAAAGGATTTGAAACAACAATGTATTCTTTCCTCGATATGATTGTCTGTCTATTAAAATGATGAAATTCTTTTTACTATCAACCATTTTTACATGTTTATCCACTATTTCAATTTTCATTTATATTTTAGTTATAGTTAATATTTTATAATCTTTCAAAGTTGACTACTTAAGAAATAGGAAAAATTATTAAATTTCAAGTAGGTAACTTTAAAATCTTATAAAGTATAAAATAAAAAAAAACTGAAAACATAACCCAAACATCTAATTTTTTTTGAAAATAAAAAGGAGTTCATAAATATAATAAACAATTTAAAATCAAAATAATGTAAAAAAATATTATAAATAAAAATGTAATGGTTTAAAACAACAATATATTTTGCCACTAAAATTACTTTTTATTAATTTTTTTATGAAATGTTTGTTATTTTGATTTATTTTTTTCATGTTCAGTAAGTGTGCCAAATTTTATATAGATTGTATTTCTACTTTATTATTTATAGACTTTTAAAGCCATAAAATTCAAACATTATTATGTTTAAAGTAGGCGACTTTGAAAGCATATTACTTATAAATTATAAATATAATCTAAATGATATTTGAAAAAGTGACTAAATATATAAAACATAATTGAAAATAAAAAAAATCATAAATATAATAAGTAAAATGTAATTTACATGTCAAAAATTTTATTGCTTAAAAACATAATATTTTCACTTCCAAATATTAATGGACATAATTATAAACAAAATAAAATAGATACAATATATATATATTATAATATAAAAACATAAATATTTTTATTTTTTTATTTTTTTAAAATTTTTTAGCATAAGAGGCAATGCTCATGCCATATTTCTACATTAGAAATCAAAATATTTTTTAACTAGTACTATTTCAAAAATAATCCAAAAAAACTTATATAAAAGAACCCATGAGTAGCTGCATGCTGTCTTTGAAGAAAAGGAGAATATGTGTTCTATTTTTTTCATCAATGAAGTATATTTTATTTAATAATAAAAATTATTTGATAAAATCAATATTAATGTGGTTGCACCCTAGTGGTGGTGAGGAATCTAATTCAAGATTAACTGAGTGGTTGTGTGATTTTTTTGTATTTATCCCATGCTAGCAACTGGTTTTGGCATTAATATATTAATATTTATAGATAACTTGTGAAAAAATATGACCAAACCTTTATTCTATTTGAAATTGTAGAAATTTTATCATAGGTAAAGACATAATAAATTATCAGTGCTTGATTTAATATATGTTTTTCATCTAAAAAATTTCACATTAATAAAATAAATTAATTGCAATAGTGACATATGAAAATATTTAAAATATGTTGTCATACATTTTAAAAATATGCATATGAAAAATCATATTTTTTGTGTGTTTTTTTGTATTTATGTCATATTGTTGACTGGTTGTGATATCAATATATTAATATTGATATACAAATTTTGAAAAGAATATAACTAAGGATTCATTTTAATGACCAAACCTTTATTCTATTAGAAACTACAGAGATTTAGATCACAACTGAAAACATAATAAATTATCAATTATTGATTTAATATATATTTTTCATCTAATAAACTTATCATTAATAGAAGTTATTAATTTTAGTAATGACCATGTGAAAATATTTAAAATGTGTTGTAGAGAATCTTAAAATTATGCATATAACAACTCATATTTTGCGTTGTTTCATACATATGACAACATACTCATGATGCATGTTGTTTAATCTTATATAAATAAGAAAAATAAATCATTCAAAGTGTTTATGTTGTAAAATATTATTTTTAAAAACATGCATCAATCTAATTGTTATCATATTTCACTTTTAACAACGCACATATAGACGCATTGTTACAATTATGCAGTTAAAACTCATTTTTCTTATAGCATTGATGAATAATGAATTAAAAAAAGTAAATGAATGAGGTGATAACTACATTAATTAGAAAAAACTACTCATACATGGGAGGAGTAATCATTGCATAAATAGTTTATATAATCATAGGTGTAAAAAGGGTTAAACCCAATTTCATTTATACTCTTATTATTCAACCTAAAGAAGAATTAAAAGAAAGATTGAATTTAAAAAGAAAATTTTAAGAGAGTATATTACATATTTGAAATCCATTTTTTACTATTCAACTCCAACATGTTTTAAAAATTAATTTTAATATAATAAATGTATAATGTATTAAAATAATTTTTAGAAAATATTATTTGAGTTATAAAATATCAAATATTGGTTTTTGAACTATAATTAATATTTTAAAATATATAATGTCTATTATAAAATACATATTTTGTCATAAAAAATGATTAATAAAGTTTTAAGTCATACTTATATACTTATAATGACATAAAAGTGACAATATTAGTAATAAAACTATATTGCACTATTCACCTAAAAATAAAATGTTTCATAAAAATCCTAAAAATGAAAATCATGATTTTATTTTTATTATTAATCTAAAAAATTATATTCATTTTTTCAAATTAAATTTCTAAAATTTAAAAATTCAATATTTAATTAAAATTTGAAAATATAGTGGTAAACAATTCATACTGAAAATAGATTTCTAAAATGTTAGTTATTATTTATTCTTATTTCCTATAAATTATTAATTAATTAGTTAGTAATCTATTATTTATATTATAAATATATTTTATCCTTATTTAATTATAACATACTTAGTTCTATGAAATAAAACACCAATTTTAGAAAAATACATTTTAAGCACAAAATGATTTTCTTAGGTGTTTTGGCTATATTAATTGCATTTAATTAGTATTAAAAAAAGTCTTTATTTTCATTACACACATATTTAATATATTGGTCACTTTTATTCATGACTACTAATTCAACAGCTAGGTTTTAACAGTCATATTTAATATTTATATTTTACCTAAATATATCACAGTTTCTGTTTTAGTCCAATGTTGTGCATAGAGAAAGCTATCAAACACATTATTTATTTATGCAAAATATAAAATAAAATTTCAAGCCATTACAAGATAAACCAATCAGTATATTTTAACCATGAATTAAGAATATCAAAGAAAAATATTATTTATGTTATTATATGTTTTATCCATGAAAATTAAACCAGAATAAAATTTAATCAATTGTTTAACACAAATATAAGCCTAAACTTTAATAAGAATTAATTATTGAGTGTATATGTGAACATCACCTCCATGATTCTATATAAAAAACCATGTTTTAGTCCATGTGAATCAATATATACATTTCCCACTAAATCCTTAAAGTTTTAATTTTATTTACCATTTTCCTTTATATGTTTTATTTTTTATAACCATTCTATTTATTAAAAATATATACATATCATGCTCTTTTTTAACATCATCAAAAAGGTGTGAAATTCTCACTCAACTATAAAGATCCATTATACTAATGTATTGGGTCTTAATATGTTAAATCCTTGATCATAAAATACCTTAAGGTACCAAACTTGTACTACACACATTGTGGTGGGGTCCCTTAGGATCAATTTTTGAATAATATGATATAATTTAAGAAAAATTATATCCTTGTATATTTTTTATTTTTTTTCATACAAAATAGGTGACTTTCATCCTATACATACTTCAAGTTACTTGAAATAAATCACAAGCTTTAAATGGGTCTAATAAATCTAACTTAATTCACAATAGTCATAATTGAGTTTGCTAAGTGTTTTCTTTCCAGGTTATTCATATTGTTGAAGTAGTAATATATTTACACCAAACAAGAGAAATTTTCAAACTACTTAAAGAATTTTAAAGAATTCAATAAGTTTTAATTCTTGGATATAAGTTTATCAAAACATGTATAATCCATAAATGTTAATGTAATTTCTATCAATAAAGCTACAATATTCAATATAAGTTTATTTTCTTGTAAAATCTATTTAAAATGAAATTTTATCAATTCCAAAATTCCATTAATTAAAAAACATGGATAAAAATATCGAATTTGAAAATATATATTTTTTTCTTTATGTTTTTTCATTTTTAAATAACACAAAAACAACTTAAAAAACAACTTACAAACACAAGTTCCTAAATAACTAAACAATGTGATGTTTTCTCATCTACTATTACAAACCATATTTGGTCAACCTACCACATCACTTAGGCCAGTATGCAACAAGGCCCAAAGGGTGTTCTCGATCCCCACAAGCTGGAGAGAAGCATCGGGGTATCAAGCATAAACAATTGAGAAATATTTCACCCTCATAAGATAAAAAACATGAAACAAAAACTTAACAATAATTATACATGATAAGTCCAAATGTTGTAATACCATGCATGATGAAATAAAAATTTTTAAATCATATACCCAACCAAAAAATTCATGGACAACTAAAATGATACAACTCATTTAAAATAATACAACATACAAAAGTGACACATCTCACAACTAATATAAATAAAATAAACCATCCATACAACATGATGTGTAATAGTAAATAAAATACATAGATAGAAAAATTGGATGATACATTGGAATCCTATGAAAATAAAATATACCCAAATGAATATCAACCATCTCTCTGCGACCCACTGTCACTCACTATATTCCAAAACATCCCTTATAAACCAAACACATGCATTAATAATAAAATGTTAACCTAGGCAACTGAAATGAAACATAAAAGTTGTATACATGCTTCAATGTGTATGGCGGGTTTAAGAAAAAATGTGACCAATAATATTTCACTAAATAGTTTTATAAAATCCTTTCAAAAGGAATTTCATCAATGCTAGTTTGAAAATACATTTGAAAAATAGTTCTTTCTTGAGTAAGAAAAAAAATTTCATATTGTTTCTCTTTTCATGAAACCTCCCCTTTTATTTTATATAAAACAAGGGTGAAACAAACCACTTAGAAATTACCACTTTTAAACCTTAAATTTTTTTTTTATATTTTTCAAAGTAAAAAAAATCCATTACCAGACATGAAAAACACATATTAAAATCCTACACATTAATTGAAACCATTTAACCCTTTTAAAATACCTTCTTAAAACCATTATCAAAATAATTTTAGATAACAAGTCATGTTTCATAAATATAAACTAAAACATCCCTACCTAGATCACTCTATAAATAGTAGCCAGACTGGTCTCCACATAGTCTCAAGTGTGCCTCCCTGTACACCAAAGGTTGTTGATTGGAAGTGAGGGTCTAATGATGGTACTAAAGAGAGAATATACCCTCATGACCAGAGTAGAACAATGGTACATAATAAATAAATCAATAGTGGAAGCAGTATAAATGAATGAAAAAAAAACATCCTAATAATAATAAATAGACAAATCTATAAACAGTATTATATACAAAATGATGTCATGTTAATGCCAATAGGGAAACATGCATACATGGAGACAAAAAAATAATACACACATAATAAAAAAACTAAATCCAAATGGCTATCTCCATGATAATACTAACCATCGACTTAGTCTCATGCTCCTAATATCCCATATCCATGTGTATAACGCATAACACAATTTAGAATATGGATCCTACAACTATGAGGTCTATCTGGGTACTAAACAGTAGCCCGAATAAAGTGTGATATAAACTCAGTAGGCCACCAGCAATGAAATATAATGCAATCCAGTCTAGGAATATAAAATACTACAGTGTGTAGGTATAAAAAACAAGGTAGTAAATCAATAAATATAATCAAGTAGGACTTGTTCCTCAAAGGACACCTGACTAATAATACCTGCTTCAGCCTAAGAAAAAACATCTATGAATATATTTCACAATGTATATAGGTATATATATATATATGTATGTATGTATGTATATGTACTATATATGTTCTAGACATATATAGATATGTAGTACTAGCCATTACTGAAGGCATAACTCATGCATCCTTGCATAATCATAAGAGTCTCATATTTTAAATAAGGGTCACAATGCCCTTATATATAATAGAATCATAAGGGACACCATTACTGGGTATCATGAATAATATATGATTCTATGCCTGAGGATCATGTATAGTAATATACTCCATGACCGAGTATCATGCAGAGTAAGGGATGTCATGACTGAGGATCATGTGTAGTAAGGGAATCCATGCCTGAGTATCATATAGAGAAAGGGATTCCATGCCTGAGGATCACGTATAATAAAGGAATTCAGTCATGTTTTAACAAAAGACATGATATGGGTTCCAACAATTTTATATATCATTTAGTCAAGTGCATATTCCACAATTTACATATGGACCACGCGACATTGTCATACCATTCACTTCCACTTAAATTCAATTTGTACATTTCATTAATAAGTAATTAAGAAGGCCATGGGAAGGTCCATGCCATCTATCATTTCAAAAATTACCATTTAGCTTTTCCTTTTGTTAAATATTATAGTGCACCTCATAGGTGGTTTTATTACAAAGTGAGGCTTGTTTGTTATACAAATCCAATTAATTCGATTAAATCATTTCTTACATAGGGGATTATCCAACACACTTCAAAGGTGATTAAAATTTAGGTACAGAAATGTAATAAAATTATTTAAAATAACACCTAAAAAGGGACATTTAATTACCTATACAAAGCATAGGTCATGGGAAAATAATCCACATTCCCCAAGGGGTGGTTCAAGTCTAGGTTAACAACCTGTAATGATGCAATTAAATGCACAATGGATATTTAATATAAGGTACCAGGTTATGCATAATTAATTTGACATTTATGAGGTGAAATATAGAAAATATGGTGCACGACACAATACCATATTTTATAAAACAACAAAATTTTAAAGGAAAAGGCATGTACCACCTACCTTATGCTCATGATGCTTTACTCATCCATTATCGGGCTTTGATTCTAGATAGAATGAGAGAAATTGAAGAAATAGAGAAATGAACTGAAAGTAGGGAATATTATCTCACATGTATTTAACATTCTATATGGTGAGATAAATGAAGAAAGGAAGTAAAATGATTAAGAGATTAACTGAGGGAAACCCAACAAGATGGAAAATGTTTGATTCTGACACCAGATGAAGGAAAGGCATAAAATCTTAAGGAGGAGGAAAAAAGGGGACCTTAGTGCTATTATGACTGAGAAATGTGGAATAAGAAAAGAATATAAAACACCCTATAATGCTAAATTATTAAAAGGATAAATGATATTACTCATGTTAAAATGGTGCACCATTTTTGGGAGCCTAATTGATTAGAACACCATAGTTAAGCATGATTGACCTGAAGTAGTGACTAGGATGAGTGACCTCTCGTGATGTTTTACAAGGTGTGTGTTAGGCTATGTAGACAATCATTACTTTGATGATTCATTTGGGCACACGGGTGGGCCCTAGGTTGGGGACCATATGTCTGTAGGGAAACTGGTAGTTCCCTGTGGGCTAGGACCTGACGACCATGTTAAGGTGAAGTGTTTTTTCTATTAGTGGAGCACAATTTTTATATCGGTATCAGAGGATAAACTAAACTAGAATTTTTGTGCCACTACCTAGGTTAAGATATAGTGTCTACAACATGGATGTTGTGCTATAAAGCAGGGGTGAATCCAGCATCCCAGAATGTTAAAGGGTTAAAAGTCCAAATGGAATGACTCATGTAAACAAGGTCCACATTTTTTTGGGAGCCTACCTAATTATAACTCCACATTTAAGCATGGTTTTCCTATATTAGTGATTAGGATGGGTGACCTCATGATAATTTTATCAGGGTTTGTATGAATGAAGAAAAAGCACACAAATAGAACAAGTGTTGGCATATGGGAACAGTCTTTAGTCTGATGATCCGTTCAGGTATGTGGGTGAGCCTCAGGTAGGACACCACATATCTACAGGGAAACTGGTGGTGCCTAGTGGTCCAAAACCCGATGACCATATTAAGACAGGGAATCTATGATATTAGCAGGTCCCACTTGTTATATGACCCATGACACTTCCCACAATAGGCTCTAGCTTCCAATAACCAATTCCATTCCATGATATTCAAAGTACTATATTTTACTATAGAAACATTCCCTTAGCATCCTAGAGACAATTATCAAACATTATCAATTAGAAAAAAATAGTCAAATCTCAATCAAACACATTTAACCAAGTTTCACTGAGTCTTCCTTGAAAATCCCCAACTGACTATTTCTAAAAAACTCTTGACATCAAAAGCTAACATATCTAAAACAAGATATTGATTACTTTAATCTAAGGCACACCTCATGATTACTCTAAGAACACTCAATGAACTCCATAACTAACTTTCAGTGACATATCTAACCAAAATGTTCATATATGTTGTTATTCTATAATACGAACATAGGTATATACCCAATCAATCACCTTTGGATCGTCACATTCTAATCATATCAACTGAGCCCGACCATAAGTTTTGGGTGAAATCAGATTCAAATACTAGAATATAAGTATATCATCCAAGGTATCATGTTCTTAGGAGTTTATGATTGAGAAATTGTTTTTAAATCAAGACCTCCATGTATCAAGAAAACCAACTGATCCCAATAATGGTATCTCACATGGAGATCAAGTTAAAGAATCAACTGGTGTCCATGAGTCTTTCTAAGGCCATCCTACATAGTAATCCCAATATTAATCAGAATATTGCATGCCTCTATGATTATCCATGCTCCCAGAGAACAAATTTTAAATAGTGTATTTATCAAGCCAATAATGAGTTTATCTTTTTTTCTTTAGCTCAACATATAACCGATGCTCTCTCAGTGTACCCTAGACGATGTCAAGATAAGGGCCATGATCATCACTAAGAAAATAACACACTAATAGGATATCAAATATTACTCATAAATACTTGAAGCACTCCCGACCATTATGCCTTTACCACCCGAGGCATCCTATGATCATTCAAGCATAACCACTAAAGGCCAACCACGACACTTAGTGTCTTCAAATGGATATTTACACAACAAATCATTTCATCGTTGTACTAACTTTAAAGAACCGATATACCTCAGAAGCATTACATTCTTTGGGTTGCTAATGCACCCCGATCCTAAACTTAACATCTAGATCCATCAAAACCACAACCAAGTTTTACAGTAAGCATTATCTCATGGAATATAATGCTCAAATTTACCTACCTTATAGGATTTTTAGAAATAGTTATGACCACTTAAAAATGGTCTTGTATGGTTTTTCTCCCTCTACATGGAAGGGTATCCTTCTTTATAATCAATGTGACACTCCCCACCTTAGGATTTTCCTAATCATCGTCCAATAGAAAATGGTACTTTAGTCCACAACACGCACCGTCCATTGAACGTGGTTTCTGGGCATGGTCAACATTATATATCAAGTGATATTACAAAAAGAAATAGAAACTAACTGCTTACTAGAATAATAAAACATATTCAATTTATATGTACGTGTGACAATTCTCTGATTCACCCTCTCACACATCATCTACACTGATTATAAAGGCCAAAACTAAACCATTCGGTAGCATTAAAATGATCGATCCCTTTTCCATGTAATCCCTAGCACTGGGATAACTCAACTTTTTTATACCTCTAGTTTATTATTGTCTAGAAATGAACTGTGATCATAACATAAATACTTAGGTATTAAAAAATTTCCATTTAAATCTTACGGTTCACTGCACCATTTTTTATCGACTCAATGACATTGCATATAATAACACATACTTCCGTGATATCGCAATAGTTCCATAGAGTGTTTATAGTTCTTAATTTTCAAGCCCGAAATAATCATGCATCTCAGGAAATATAAAAAATTACATGATCAAAAAATGATTGATCATGCCCAAGACATGTCTAACCCATTGAACCAGAGCATTACATGATGCTTACTCTCTTAACAAGGTTTAATTTACCACACAACCACCCATCTAAACTGAGATTAATTTTATAAACTAAGATACTTATTAGAGTTAAATGTAATATCAATGAATCATATCTCATGGAACTCTACAAAAGTATTTACTGATGATAAATTACCTCCAAGGGCACTACATCAACCGGGTTAAAAACTCACTAAAGCATAATATGTCGACTCTATAACTAGTCCACACTAAAAATGTCACTAGGATTACTAGGAAAACCTTTATATCAATATAAAAAAAGGTTAAAAGATGTCCTCAAGCAATGTACATGTTCCCGTTCAATTCAAATCTTAGGGAAACATTTAAACCACCCTTACATGATGGTTCTAGATATCAACACCATGGAAAGGTTTTTATGAAATCCATTACATCGATTCACCTTTTTACCATTATTTTAAAAGTTTATATTTTTTATAAAATTAATGAGGATCAAATTTATGACATTAAAGTACTTATTATTAGTATAACTACAACTAACACTTTATTTAGCTGATATCTTATCACAATTTAGCCAATTATCTTATATATTCCTTTCTATCCACTTTATTTATCCACAAGATGTCACAATTGGGCTTAGATAAAGAAAATGTCAATTAGAACCTAGAGTAAATCACCCTTTAGATTATGATTGAAATTTTAATCAACTAATCCTAACATAATAATAAGGGCTAAAAGTAGACCACGTGATCTCTATCATTTTAAGGGCATTGGTTCAGTAAGAGTCCACAATAAATTTATACCTAATACCATATAAGTGGTTGTTGAAACTTAAAATAACCGTACCTACATATCATGAGTAAACCCCAATGGGGTTAAACACTATGGCATTTCAAAATAAAGACAACCTACAAGGGTCTCATCATTCAACCCGAGTCTATTTAAATGAAACTCAAGAGTAGTTGATTTATTAATATTTAATTACACCCTTAGAGGGTTTATCTCAAAATCATAAAACACATTGAATGACTTAATCGGGCCAATTAAAGTCTATCTCATAAGTAAAACATGTCATGATCGACCTACTTGCACTACCAAAAAACAGGGCAAGGGAAGCGCTTCCCTTTATCAGCGCTAAACAGAAAGTGCTGATAACGGGGTATGCCTTTATCAGTGCTATATAAAAGCACTGATAAATGTTACGTTTATCAAGGCTAAAATAAGCACTGATAAAGGGTACCCCTTTATCAGCCCTTTTTTTAGCGCTGATAAAGGTAGCTCTTTATCAGCGCTAAAAAAGTTCTGATAAATGAATGTTTTATCAGTGCTTTTATTTTAGCACTGATAAAACATACCTTTATCAGTGCTTTTAACGAGAGGTGATAAAGGTTCTGTCGGTTTTTATTTAATAACCCTAACAGGCCATCCTCGCTTGCACGCGATCAAGCTCTCACGGAAGATAAACCAGGCCCCTCGTCGCCCGACCTCGTCCTCCTCATCCTCATCATCCTCCTCCTTCCTCCTCCTCGTATTCCTCGTCCTCCTCCTTCTCTGCCGTCGCCGCCGCCTCCGCCCCCACTCCCACTACCGCGACTGCCTCTGCCTCTACCGCCTCCACCCTCACTGCCGCAACCGCCGCCACCTCTGTCGCCACTGCCGCCGCCGCCGCCTCCGCCTCTGCCGCCGCCGCTGCCTCCACCCTCGCTGCCACGACTGCCGCCGCCTCCTCCTCCTCCTCCTCGTGCTCTCAATGTGGGAGGTGAGTTCCATGGATGGTATTCCCTTGGTATATTATTTATATATTGCATGTGTGAGGACCAAATAGTGAATATAGATGTGAGATATGAATGATACCATATCTTGAGCCTTATTCCAGTAAGGATTTCCATAATAGATAGTGTGGTCTTAATGTGATTATGATTATGTCTAGGGATGTGATTCATAATTAGTGATGAGTGTCGAAATAAGAGATGTTATTGATATTTAGCAATACAAGTGGGTTGTTTGTGAATGATGTGGAATTGGATACCCTATAGGTTCCATAGGGATATCTTGACTCTAAGATGAAGTATTTGCTAATTGGTTAGTTATGATGGTTCACATGGGTGATAGGTCTACCAAGGTTATGTGTGATGACTTCTGTGGATAACCAACCCTTGTTTTTATTTTTTTTATTTTAGGTTACCATGGGCAGTAAGTTTTACCCCTTCGAGTTGAATATTTATGTATGAGATACAAAGGAAATAGTTTTTAATCTTATGGTTATATGGATTCCCAAAGATTATCCCAATGGAAATGATGATGGATCCATATTAATTTTCATCACATAGCATAATCTCATAGTTATATGATTAGACAAAGATGAACCCATAATACAAAACATATCACCTAGTATGTCTGTCACATATACGAATAAACAAATTAGAAAAAAAACATGCTACAAAGCATAAAGGTACCATTAAATACTTACATTGGTTAACTCGTTTCAAAAATTGTTTATCTTCATCCATGCCTTGTACTTGCACCCATGAATTTGAAGGTGAGTATGCGTACACGATAGTTGAACTTCCTAGAGAAGAGTTTCTGGAAGAGTATAAGAGACATGAAGCAATGAAGATCATTAGAGTGTTGGAGAAAATGTGGTTGCTACAAAAAATGTGGCAATCAGCTTGTGCAACGCGGCCTAAGTTACAACTTGTAGGTATTGTAACTTAGGCCACGTTGCACATGCCGATTGCCACAATGAATAGAAAGATCTTCATTGGTTCATGTCTCTTATACTCTTCCAGAAACTATTCTCTAAGAAGGTCAACTATCGTGTACACATACTGACCTTCAAATTCATGGGTGCAAGTACAAGGCACATATGAAGATAAACAATTTCTAAAACAAGTTGACCAATGTAAGTATTTAATGGTACCTTTATGCTTTGTAGCATGTTTTTTTCAAATTTATTTATTTGTATATGTGACAAACATACTAGGTGATATGTTTTGTATTATGGGTTTATCAGGAGTCTGTATGATTTCCTGTTTCCACATTTCATTTTAAATAGCATGTTATAATTATATATTTACTGTACCCTAATGTCTCAAATAGTCAGGAATATTGTAGATGTTGCTAGAATGCTGTAGGTTTTTTCCCCAATGGTAGTACATTTTTAGGATGTTTTCACTGATGAGGTATAAAATTTACTTCTTAATAAAGAGATAAACTTTATAATCTAGTTAGTTTTGGGAGAAAATTCAGTTTCTATCATAATTTCTAAAAAACACCAAAAGAGCATTAGTTGTTTGAATTACAATTTGATGATATAGAATATAATGGTTTCATATGGCATAGTACTTTACCATGAGGTTTTAGAGTTCTCTAAAATAGATGGTTGATTGGTATTTATTATTTTGTTGGACAATTGGAGATTGAACCTGATGAGAGTCATGAATATGTATCCTCATCCACGCATTGATAGTCACATTGATCATCTATGAGGTTCTATGATCTTCTCTAAGATAGATTTGACATTAGGATACCATTAGATGAGTTAGACATCGATGGACCTACCATGGACTGCTTTTAGGAGTAGTTATGGCCTATATGATTTTTTAGCGATGATTTTTGGTTTAACTAATGCATTGGTTGTATTAAGGGACTTGATGAATAAGATATTTCATCCTTTTATGGATCAGTTTTTAGTAGTTTTTTTCAATTAAATATCAGTGTACTCCCAACCCATAGTTTATCTTGACCAACATTTTATCATCACCTTGAGTACATTGAGATAACATCATATTTATTACTGTTTTCTCCAGTTACTCATTGGTTTCCTCTTGTTCTCATGTCATGTATTTTATAAGGCATCATTCAGTCTTTGTAAGACTAACTTGGAATAAATTTGATATATGTATGATTAAATCAGGTATCTTATACATACACTATGTTCACCCTACTAGACACACCATGTATATGGATTTCACATGTTTTTAAAGGCATTTGTACTATGATTTGTTTTTATAGAACCCAAACAATGCTACCTAATTAATTAAAACATAATATTAGGAAAGTTCTCGAGATCGAACCCATAAAGATGATGAATATGAATAAAGAATGGATGAATGCCAATCAGTTGACAAAAGAGTATGAAGATGGCGTGAAAGAGTTTATCAAGTTTGTAGAAGATCATGCATGTGAACCTTCTCAAATCCTTTTTCCGTGTTTATGCTGTTGTTATTCAAGACAAATTAGTCTAGAGGAGTTGGAAGAACACCTGATCTATCACAGAATAGATCGAAGTTATACATGTTGGAATAAACACGGGGAAAAAGCCAATGTAGGTAGTGACTCAGAGAACACGACATTTTATAGATCATCTGATACGATTAGAAGCGTGAACAGTGAAGACGATCATATGGAGGGTGTGATTACAGATGTGAACGATGATGAAGATCGTATTGAGGAAATGACAAGGACAATTGAAGATGGATTTCGTGATTTCCCAAAATTGTTTGAGAAGTTAAAGAGTTGTGAAAAAACATCATTGTATGCCAGTTGCACTAAATATACAACATTGTCAGCCGTATTAAAGCTGTATAATTTGAAAGCAGGCAACGAGTGGAGTGATTCCAGTTTTACGGAACTACTTGATCTCCTGAATGACATGATCCCAGAAGATAATGAACTCCCAAGCCAAACATATGATGACAAACAAATGCTACGATCGATGGGTATGATCTATGAAAGAATAAATGCTTGCCTGAATGACTATATATTGTTTCACAAGGACCACAAATCACTTAAAGAATTCCCAAAGTGTAGTGCTTACTGATACAAGAAAGATGATTCTAGTTCTACAAAAGTTGTATGGTACTTTCCAATCATTCCTAGGTTTAGACGCCTATATGGAAGTGAGGAGACTGAAATAAAATTGACATGGCATGCAGATACAAGAATTAAATATGGGAAACTACGTCACCCTGCAGACTCTCCTCAGTGGAAGAGAATTGATCACGAGTATCCTGAATTTGGGAACGAGCCGAGAAACCTTCATCTGGCATTATCTACAGATGGGGTGAATCCTTTTGGTTTTCAAAGCAGCAGTCACAGTACATGGCCGGTTATGTTGGTAAATTATAATTTACCACAGTGGTTTTGCATGAAACTAAAATACATCATGTTATCTATGCTTATATCAGGACCAAAACAACTGGGTAATGATATTGATGTTTATTTGGCCCCATTGATCAAGGATTTAAAAATATTGTGGGATTCAGGTGTTACGATGTATGATGCTTACAAAAATGAACAGTTCACTTTGAAAGCCATGTTGTATGGGACGATAAATGACTTTCCTGCTTATGAAAATTTGCCAGGATATAGCATTAAAAGAACTCAAGGGTGTCCCGTTTGCGAACAAGGTACACAGTCAATTACGTTGAAACAATCATCAAAAACCGTGTTTCTAGGACATCGCAGATTTCTACCTCAACGACATAAGTACCGATCTTGGACGACATCATTCGACGGAAGTTCAGAGGAACTTACAACACTGTCTCCACTAATAGGTGATCAATTGTTTGAGAAAGTGAAATATTTGGACACTACTTTTGGTAAACCATTTTTGAAAATCCTTACGAAAACTGGTTGGAAAAAGTGATCAATTTTTTTTTAATTACCATACTGGAATTGTCTGTATGTCAGACATTTTATTGATGTTATGCATGTTGAAAAAAATGTATGTGATAGTGTCATCGACACATTGCTAAATGCACCCGGAAAAACAAAGGATGGAATTAAGGCTAGATTGGACATGGTTGAGATGGGAATACGAGAAGAGTTGGCACCAGTGAAGGGTGAAAAACGAACATTTCTTCCACCTTCTGCTTACACTCTTTCCAGGCAGGAGAGATATCGGTTTTTCAACTTTTTGAATGACGTAAAGGTTCCAGAGGGGTATTCATCAAATATCAAGAACATCATGTCAATGGGGGATTTAAAATTAAAGGGTCTGAAATCACATGACTGCCATGTTTTGATGAAAGATCTAATTCCTATATCTTTACGTTGCATTTTTCCCAAGAATGTCTGCCATACATTAACGAAGCTATGTTTCTTCTTCAAAGCTATATGCAGCAAAGTTATAGACCCAGTGAAATTTCCAACTATGGAAAGAGAAATTTCAGTCATATTATGTGAATTGGAAATGTTCTTCCCACCGACATTTTTCGATATGATGGTTCATTTGGTTAAAGAGATTCGACTATGTGGTCCTATACATTATAGATGGTTGTACCCCATTGAACGATATATGAAGATTTTGAAAGGGTATGTCAAAAACCGAAGTCGGCCAGAGGGTTGTATTGCGGAGCAATATATTGTTGAAGAAGCTGTTGAATTTTGTACCGAATACCTGTCTGGTGTGGAAATAGTTGGCCTACCGAAATCTCGTCACACTGAGTGGGTTGAGGGTGAAGGAATTTCTGGAATAGAGGTTGTTACAATCAATATTACAGATTGGGAGCAGGCCCACCTTTACATTTTGCATAACAGTTTTGACGTTGACCCATATGTTCAAACCCACAAAGAAATTCTTAGGAATTTGAATCCTTCTAGGGATGAAAAATGGATATCAGATACACATAATCGACAGTTTATAGGATGTTTTCGAGACCATATTTTTAAGCAGTTAGATGAAAATCCAGACTCCATTTCAGAATGACTTCGATGGCTGGCCGGAGGAGCAAGTGTGTACGTATTATCTTACAATGCTTATGCAGTTAACAGTTATACATTCTATACTAATGAACATGATGAAGACAGTACCATGCAGAATAGTGGGGTTACACTTGTGGCTAAGGCAATGCATGTTTCCGGTGCTAAAGACAAAAATCCAATTTATGCGAATATGTCATACTTTGGCATCATCAAACAAATATAGGAGTTGGATTATACGAAATTCAAAGTGTAGATTTTTCAATGAAAGTGGGTTGATAACAGGACTACTGTTAAAATAGATGAATTAGGATTCGTGAAAGTTGATTTCAGTAAGGAATTGGAGAAAGACGAACCATTTATAATGGCATCACATGTAGTAATAGTATTTTATGTTCCAGACCCCGCAAACCGAAATTGGTCAATTGTTCTGTTATCGACCAAAACAACTGAAGGGTCAGATGAAAGTTCAACGGAGGCTGACCCTTTTATAGGGACTTCACAATCATTTTGCAGTGCTCCAAATGTAGATGGCATTTTGTATGTCAGAGGAGACCACAATGAAGGAATTTACATAGTCGATAGAGGATTCAAATCACTTCAGCCTTTAATGAAAACAAAGAGAGTACAATAATCAGGTTATTTGTTTATTGTAACATACATTGTGTTACATTATGTTATTATCTGTTCGCTGCTGTTTTTATGTAATCTAAATTAAATATTAAACCACTTCTGCAGATAATGACTTCTGCACCTGCTGATGCGCCCAATCCCGAGGCACAAAAGGTCTCTCAACCAGCAGCTGGTGGTCCCACTGCAGAGAAACAACATGTTTCTCAACCAAATGCTGGTGGTCCCAGTACAGAGCAACAACAGGTTTCTCAACCTGCTGTTGTTGGTCCCAGTGCTGAGGTACAACAGGTTTCTCAACCTGTTGCTGCTGGTCCCATTGCCGATGCTAGCGCTCCAGGGGAAGATATTGATGTTACTTCTGGGGAAATGGTAGGAAATGAAACACTGAAAGTGAAAAAAAAACAAGAGCGTCATAGTTTGACAGTGTTGGACAAAATCCTTAAGGCAAAAGCAAAAGGCATCAAATTTGAGGTGGGATGGAATAAGCAAGGCCAACATGTTAACCCCAACAAAGCCATCTTTAGTAGCTACATTGTAATCATCACTCGGCAACGCGTGCCGATTGATGTACAGTTGTGGCACCATGTTGTCACCGAGCTGAATACACTAATGTGGGAAGAGATTACGGTAACATTATGATGTCATTTTTTTAATTTATTAAAATAAAATAACATACCAAAACATTGACTTACTCTTCATCATCCATTACAGAGTGCATTTATATTAGATTTCTAGCACAAGGAATATGTATTAAGAGTTGCAGGAAGGATTCATAGAGGTTTCTGCACAATTTTAACAAAATATCATCTTAAAGATGCACAAGGGAAAATCAAGCCGCACCCACCTCCTCTTTACGCACACTTGATATCCCAAGGAGCGTGGGATGCGTTTAGCAACCGTCGTGGGGCGCATACTTTTCAGGTACATTGTGTGGGGTAATACGTTGTTTGACATTTTCTTGTATTCATCACTCTGATTGACAAATTTTTATTTATGAAACAGCTAATGAGTGCTGAAAATAAAAAACACGCAACAGAACCAGTATACCCTTACCGTAAAGCAAGGATGGGGTATGCTGAACTTGAGAAAAAATGGTACGTCATTTAAATATACCCTACTACTAGTATGTGACATAAAACAACACCATAACCATGTTTCTCTATTTATATGTAGATTGATGAATCGAAATCAAAAGCCATATCCATCCCATGCCATGTGCTATGGAAGGAGGCTCATGTAAATAAAGAGGGGAAATTGATAAATGAAAACACACACAAAGTGTGGGAAACATGTGTAAGTATGACATAATATAAATTTGAGTTGCTTTAAATCACTATTACATTACAATAACTACTTATTTTTCTATATTTTCTATCTAAAATAGTCACAAGAATCAACAAAAACTGCACCAAATGTAGACATACTTTCAGCAGCCTTGAAGCAGCCAGAAAAGTATGGCGGCATCAGAGGTGTGGGTTTTGGGGTAACACCCCGAACATATTTTCAAAAACAAAAACAAGAGGAGGATCAAAATGAAAAAATGGAAAAGCTACAAGAACAATTATCTAATTTTCAAGAAGAATTACAATACCAGAGAGAGATGATAGAAAAATTGATGGGGGAGAGGCAAAGAGAATAAACAACTCAACAACAACCCGTGCATGGCGATCTCGCCCCACCCCCCACCAACATTGAGGCGAGATATTCCCCTAAAAAATCTGAATTAGATGAGGTAATCAATGTTTTAATAATTGTTTCTGTGAAATGTGATTTACATAGACACTGATACCTTTCCTTTACTAATATTCCATAGGGTGAAAATGACTGTGATTTATATTTACCAACTCCCACCTATCGCCTTGTAGCGATGGATACGGTGTTCAATACGCAAAACGAAATGCTACACAACAAACAGCTTGCAAAAGATCATCTTAGAGTGTCAATTAACATAGCTAATGAGATGAGTTCCGAGCTACCTGTTCCAAATGACGATGACGACATTCATACGGTTGAACAAGCTGTTGGAACATTCATCACATGGACGACCGTTCTTGTAAAAAAACATGTCGACAAAAAGGTATTCATTTCTTATTTATTTTTCAAGATGGACCTTTAACATTTAATGAAAAAAGGTCTGAACCGATGACTGTTATTACAGAATGAAAAATACTGTGGGGTGAAATGAAATATCATCTCAAAACTATCTCAAGGATCAACCAACCGATTGAAACAGTCTACTAAGAGCACCTTCACCCCGCCCGTTCTATATCCATAGTTAATATCATTGCAGGCTCATATGGATACAAAGTTGAAAGACAGTAGTACTCAAATAGTTTCTTTCAAAAAAGATATGTATGGAGAGGAGATATCAGATTTCATTAGTGCTGAAAATGTAAATTAAGTCCTCAAGTATGAATGGATAGGCACATTAGTTGTAAATGTATACATGAGGTAAGTTTTCATGATTTGATTTTATAAAAGCTGATATACTCTGATAATTTTGACTAAATACATTTTATATTTGTCGCAGACGTATATATGAAAAACAATTGAAGGGATTTCACCATGAAAAAAAATTTGGACTCGTTAGTCCTCACACCACATCTTTAAAAGATGAAATAGATTCCGTTAAAGTGGCTGCAATAATGTCATCCCTTCTCAAATCGTTTGAAAACAAAATTACTAATGTCAGACTCTTTTTAATACCAATGATGCAGGGGTAAAACTCTACAATTTAATCATATCAACTATATTTTCATTTCTTTCTTTACTTATTCCGTTTTGTATTTTTAGGGATCATTGGATGCTGATTTTAGTCAATTTGGATACTCCAAAGATTTATTTTCTGGATTCAACGCATGGATATCCAACAAACCGACCACGCATGATGGCATTTGTTAATTTGTAATGCACTAGATCCAACATTTTAAAACAAAACATCTAGTTATATAATTTATGTTATCTTTTAATGAGGATTCTGTTATGATAGGGCGGTGCATCAATATCATCTAATGCATGGAATGAATCCAAGGCATAAAGATGAGCACACCTACAAGATATACAACTAAAAAAGTATCCGGGTATATATAATAACATTGCACTATCCAAACACATATCAAAACAAATTACTTATTGTTGTCGATGTTTCTGTAGTGTCCAAAACAAACAAACGGAAAGGACTGTGGTTATTATGTTTGTAAATTTATGAAAGAGATCGTATTTCATCAACAAACTAGCATCCTTGATGAGGTATTTTTGAAAATAATTACAAGTTCATTTAAAATATTTATTAATCCTTTGTGTATTTATATTTTTTCAGTACTACTATGACTGTCGCAAAAACTCATATTCAGAAGATGATATACATGTGTTTAGAAACAATTGGGCAACATACCTGATGGAAGATTGTACACAAATAGGATAAAGGTGAATTCCTACCACTTATGTTATCTATATATGATCATTGATTATCCTCCAACCTTCTTTGGTGAATTGATAATGCTCTGATGTATTGAAATCTTAATTTATTACTCAATGTTTTCTATCCCCAGATTCATATTATTGATATTTGAACAAATCAATATTGATGTAAGGCATGATGGTGTGCAGTGTGTATGGGGTGAACGATGAAACCACTGAGGATCAACAAAATCCATTTTTTGTATCTCGTTTGTTTGAACTTGTATTTGAGCACATGTGTTGTTGTTTGACTTGCACAATTATTTCTAGGTAGATGCATGAGATAATCAGTATCATTGAGGGATTTTTTGGAACCAAAATATGTGTCCTAGGATAATTCAAGTAATGGAAAGGCTGGTTGAGATGAAATCCAAGCTCAAACGACCAGTACATCATCAAAAGAATCAACCCTGTGATGCACCATCATGTAGAATCTGGTCCTTGTGATGTTTTGAGGTGTTTATGGAAGGTATGGAGAGTCTGATAAGCCCCATGGCCACCATAAATAATGTTTACAGACAGCTCCACATGTTTTTTGTGCCTCGTGCCTCTTTACAAGGATTACGCCATTCACATGGTCCATCTTAGCACGTATGTCCCATTCATCCCATTGCTACTCTTGGAAGAACCTGAAAATCTAACAATGCATAAACCCCACAAGACCCATACTCATCTGACCAAGAGTATTACTAGTGTGAAGGGAAGCTAACCATGGGTAATACCCACAACATACCTCTTTTAAATATATGGGTTTTGATCCTTTTATTCTAAATAGGGTACGTAGGAAGCCTCCATGAGGTTAAATCCCAACCAATGGTAAACCATGGTGACCCCCTCACTGGGGTACACCTTCGCTTATTTTCCCTCTTGTATTTCCCTTAGTGGCGTCCGAATAATTCTTCAAAATGAGAAACCTTACCTTTATGGGATGCACCACACTTGGGTCAGACCTCATTGGGCGTTTTGATCTATCTATCAGGTAAACATTCCAGGTGCTCCCTCCTAGAGATGTACCTACCTGATCCACCTTTATAAGTGTTTTGATCCACCCAGGTCTTACATCTCTGTAAGACATTAAATCAGGACCCTCTATCCTTGTGGGATGTTAAACTCATGGAATACCACAAGTTAAAACATGGGTTTCCATTAATATATTCAATATTAATGTTTAATCAGTCCTTATTAAGGTATTGTGGAGGTGTGGTTTTATGTTTTCCAGCAGATTTCGGAAGATTCCACGCTTTATGTAGGTGATTCCATGCTTTTACATTATATAATGATTTTATTATCCTATATTTTCTTACTTAGTGTACTATATGAAATTTTTGTGTGGTTAAAAATGTGTTATCAAAGGAATTTGGGGTGTTTATAGACTTTAAAGTTATTTTTAAAATGAATTCAGTTGTATTTCTTGTGGATTTTCATGCTTAAGTCCTTTAAATGTGTTTGAAGAAATGAGAAAGTTGTGTGATGGGTATTTTCAAATGGATTTAATGTGTTTGTGAATTTTAAAGAGGGTTTTCTTATGAGATGTAGAGATTCTATATATGTGTATTTACATTGAATGAAAGTACATGAGAATGTGTTGATATATATGATGTGTATAATGTAAATCGAGCACAATTTCCATACAAGGTATTTTATTTATGATGTGTAGGGGACAGGGTGAGAGGGAAGGGGTGGTTTTCTGGGGGAGGGGGAAGGGGGAAAAGTGGTAGGGGAAGGGGTAGGGGTGTTATGGGTTCTTTTGAAATATGTAGGGGGTAGGAAGGGGGTGTGCAATGGGCAGGGGGGAAGTGCAGTGGGCAGGGGTGTGTTGGGGATGGGGGCAGGGGGTGTTCAGGGGGCAGGGAGTGTGCAGGGGTAGGGGGTGTGCTTGGGGGTGGGCACTGTGTAGGGGGTGTACTGGAAAATGGGGTAGGGGTGCTTCTTTTTTATGGAATGGGGGGACATAATATTTGTTTTATGTTTTGTGCCTCACTAGTATAATTGGTTATTTTATGTTTTGTGCCTCACTAGTATAATTCTATTTAGCAACCTCATTCTTTATTTCATTATTGTATTACTAACATAATATTTGTTTTATTATGTAGGTGAAATATTTTTCCTCAGTTTGAATGCTTTGTTCAGAAACCGCTGCCATGGACGACAATTTTTTATAGCAGATGGATCTAAAAAGGATGGAACATCATTGTTTTTTAACTGTTTGTTGGATAAATGTAATTCTAACCAAATTAAACATTGTTTGAAATTTATATAGAAGTGTTTTGTTTTGTATTCATGATTTCAAGTAAATGTATGTATCATTTTTTTATGTGCTTTGTGTGTGGGTGTTGTGTGCAGGTTTTGTTTGGACTATGTGTAGGTGTTGTAATGTGTGCAGGTGCTGGGCAGGTTCTGTGTAGGTTTTGGTTTTGGATAGGATCTTTGGCCTTTATCAGCGCTAGTTAAGCGATGATAAATGGATAATATATCAGCGCTATTTTGAGCGCTCATAAAGGTAGTTTTTATTAGCACTCACAATAGCGCTGATATATTATACATTTATCAGCGCTGAAAATAGCGCTGATAAATACTCCCTTTATCAGCGCTTTCTTAGCACTGATAAAGGGGACCCCCTTTATCTTCGCTGAGATTAACAACGCTTTTTTAGCACTGTTAAAGGCCATTTTTAGCGCTATTATAAGCCATATTTGTAGTAGTGTTGAGTTGAGTCGAGGAAAACATCATAAGCAACCCGATTACATTTAAGGGTAAAAAATTAATAACTTTTACATTTATACTATAGTATAGTTAGATGAGTCATCATTCCCAATTTATAATGAAACAATAATTTATAAATAATGATTGGATTTTCATGTAACTATCACTAGACCTCTACATTTGATCTCAAGGTAATCTCACAAGTGGTGGTTCAATTATACAGGTCACCATTTCCCAATTTATAAAGTCCATTACACCTTATAAATTTCAAATTGGAACTCATTTAATCAAAACCACTAATGTTTCATTCCATGAAATCAATGTTCCATGACTCAAACATATCATAATTGGTTAGTCAACTAAAATATCACCATCAATCTATGTGGGAAAACACCATTTAGGTTGATAAAAACACTTTATTTAACTGATCATCTACTATATATATAATAAGGCATTCAATAACATAACAATAAATATAGGTGAACAAGAAAATGTATCACACAACATGGAATATAGGTAAGCATGTTAAATAATCACACAAGGCACATCCAATATGTATCAGATAGTCAAGAAATTTAGTCTACATGGCATAAAATATGCATGACATGTGAATCTCTATGTGCCTATAATGATGCATGTAACAATACTTACTTTATATAATGAGCCAAGGGTAAAATAACATAAATTAGTAAGTAGAAAAAAGTATATCAATCACTCAAGGTGAAATAATAATCAACTATAACAAACAAACAACAATCCCATCCCTAAGAACTTAGTATTTCCCCCCATGCATGGGTTAATCACTCCCAAACATATCTATTTACCAAGTTATGGCACATTCCTAGTCTCTTGTCTTCCAGCCCAAAGTAGTAAGACAAATGAAAAATATATCTGACACAACTTTGTAATGTCCTAAACTAGCTCAATCTATAAACCTTTGCTATACCAATTTCCACATGTCCTCAAGTGTGCCTCCCCAGATGCCAGAGGCTTCCAAATAATAATGAGGGTCCAATGATGGTATGGTAGGGAGATTATGCCCTCATGATCAGAGTAAAAAAACGACACCAAATAAATAAATCAACAGTGGAAGTAGTATAAATTAAAGGTAATTGAAATAAATCATCCCAATAATAATAAATGTCTAGAGCCATAAATAGTATCATATATAGAATAATTTCATGTCAATATCAAAAAGAAACTAAGAATACGTGGTAGAATGCATACAATACATGAATAATAAAAAGAACTAAATCTCAAAGGCTATCTCCATGTGCATCCTGATCACCTGTTCAGTCTTGTGCTCTTAAGCTCCCATATTCAAGTGTACAATGCATAACATGATCCAGAATATTAATCCTACAACCATGAAGTCTATTTGGGTACCAAATGATAACCCAAATAGGGTGTGATATAACTCAGTGTGATACCACCAATGATTTATAATGTAATCCAGTATGTGAATATAAAATATAGTAGTGCACATGTATACCAAATAAGGCAGTAAATAAATAATTATAACCAAGTTGGGTTCGGGTTCCTCAAAGGACACCCAACTGAAAATACTTACTTCAGCCTAATCCAGAATATTTCAGAATATATGTCACCATGTATACATATATATATATAAATATGTAAGTATATATATGTAATATATATATGATAATATATATAGACATATATAGATACATAGTACTAGCCAGGACCAGAGACATAACTCATACATCCATGCATAATCATAAGTCTCATATTTTAAATAGGGGTCTCTATTCCCTTATGTCTCATAGAATCATAAGGGATTCCATTACTAATAATTATGAATAATAAGGGATGCCATTCCCATGAATCATGTATAGTAAGGGACAACATACCTGAGTATCATGTAGAGTAATGGATTCCATGCCCGAGGGTCATGTATAGTAAGTGATGTCATTACCGATTATCATGTAGAGTAATGGACTCCATGCTCGAATATCACATATAATAAGGGAATTAAGTTATGTTTTAACATAATCAAAGAGATAGATTCTAACCATTTTATATATCATTTAGTCAAGTTCATATTCCATAATGTACATAAGGGTCACGTGACATGGTCATACCATTCACTTTTGTTTAATTAAATTTAGTCATTTAAATTATAAACAATTAAGAATCCCATGGGAAGTTACATGCCATTTATCATTTCAAACATTCCCATCTAGTTGTGCCTTTTTATTTAATAATCCAACACACCTCATAAGTGGTTTTATTAAAAAATATGAATCGTTTGTTATACCAATTCAATTAATTCAATTAAATCATTTATTACATGGGGAATAATCCAACACACCACAAAAGTGATTTAAACATAGGTAGATCATTATAATCAATGCATTTAAACCAACACCCCAAAAGGGTGATTTAATTTCTTAGATAGATAAGAGGTCATGGGAATATAATCCACACACCCAAAGGGGTGCTTTGAGTTTAGGATAACAATCTATAATAGTGAAATTACATTCACAAATGATATTTAATTTAAGGCACTAAGTTATAAAAAATTACTTTGACATTTATGAGGTGATACAAAAAAAGCTAGTGCACGACGCAATGAAATATTTTATAAAATAATGAAACTTTAAGGGAATAGACATAAAACACCTACTTTTATTCTTAAGATGCTTCAATATTACCTTATTAGGCTTTTATTCTATTCAGAACAAGAAATATTGAAGAAACAGACAAACAACCTGAAAATAGGGCATATTAGCTTGCATGAATTTAGCATCCTATACGGTGAGATAAAAAATTAAAGGAAGTAAAAAGATTGAGAGACTACCTGAACATGATCCAATGTGATCGATAACATTCAATTCAGATACCAAATGATGGTTAGGAATGAAATCCCAAAGAGAAGGAAAAAAGGGGGCTCTTGCACTATTGTGTATGAGAAATGAGGAGGAAGAAAGGAAGAAAAGAGGTTAAAGTCTTGAGGAAAAAAAATGTAATTTCACCCTTTTATTAAGAATATTTCAAGACACATTTACATCATAAATAAGGAATTTACTCCATAAATTTAATATTTATAGGGTCTTCTAGAGACACTTATGACATAATCTAGGATCTTATGACATAAAATAGGGTTTTATGATGTAAATTCCACTAGAACATTTATATACTGTGAATTCCTCCCACCTCACCCCACAAAATAAAAATAAATCGTGAATAAACTATTCATGACCTAAATCACATGTAGCATCTTATTAGAGTATCCCAATCCATCTGTTCCTCCTTTAGGGTTTTCTCGAACCCCCATGACTTCCACCAAACCTTAAACCTCATCCAAAACACCATTTTTTGATGTTCAGCCCCTCATAAAATCACTACGATTCAAAAATATAAAAATGAATCTCCCAACAAAAATAAATTAAAATTCTTTTAGAATTTTCAACCCAGAAAAAAACATGAGATCATACATAAACATTAAATAAGGAGGAACCATGTCAGAAAATGAGGAAAAGTGCATAAACAACCATAATTAACCAATAATTTCACACATTCCAATTGAAGTGAGGGATATAATAATAAAGTGATGGAAACCCCCTATATAATTTTATAGACAATACCATGTATCAAAAACAACAAACTAGCTCTTAAGGTGAGGTGGTCCTAGACATACTATAAGAAAATACCAACTGTTGGCCTATGATGCATCCAAAATAACACAAACCACCCAACTAACTCACACTAACATCATCAGGGACACCCCCTCTAGCACTATCATATCACACAACTTGAGGGAACTATTAGAATGTGTACCAACTAGTGAAGTATATATATAGACCTCTATGCTATCCCAAGGTTCCCATGAAATCAATAGATGGAGGTAAAAAAAGTCATAGAGTCATCATGAAAATCAACATTTAAAACATGTTAAATAAATATCACCTCACCACTAATGCCATTGTAATATTTTTTTTGTAAAAGTGGGTGCCCATTACCCAACATAAATAGTACTTTTTAATTACCACATCATTTTTACAGATATTTTTTCATGATGTTGTCTTACCATAATAGTGATAACTCTTCTGCATACACTATTTACATAGTAATCTTATTAAATTATTTTCCATAAAAAAATGTTATAGTAGTTACTAGATATAATAATAACCTAAATATACCATGATAATAATCTTAAACATCTTTCTTATGGTCTAGATATATCATATTAACTAAACATAAATGATGTATGACTATTAGGTGTTGGGGGATCATAAAAATTAATACTTCTTATCATAATGTTTGAATTTGGTGATCTTGAGTAGAATATATCATGTGTAAAAACCCACTAATAGGAACATCACATGTTTCATGTGTCATTAGTTGTTTCAATCTATGGGCTTGTGTATTAGTCACTTAACTTGTGATCATTATCAATGTATATCATTCGATTGTATACTTTGATGCAAGATGAAAATCATAAAATTTATTTTGTGTTGGGGTAGCTTGTGTTGGGTGCGTCATTGATGGTATGACATTGGTTGACTGATCAATAAAGAATTCATTTCTTCCAAAAGGAAGAGATATCTTAGGCCTATTTGAACTATAATGTATTACCTTTATCAAATCCATGGATATAGTGAAAGTAAGAAATTATGTTCAGTATGATCATGTAATAAAAATAAAGAAAAAAAGGATAATGAAACAAAGTGAGCATCCTACTTTATGAGATATCATGAGATTAAGAGATTATATTACAAAAAGTGTGTTCATAGGATAAGTGGTATTTGTTATGGATAAAATTTTTATCTTTCAGAGCCTTGATGGATTGTTAGACTCCACTACTACTATGTGAGTATCACTTACTACTCTTGAGATGAGGCTTGGAGGGTCACACATAAATCATAGTAAGAAGGTTGTCCAATTTTAATGAATTGAAGTTTTAGGACATGGAAGGCTTCACAGTGAGGGTAAAACTATCAAGAACCCCTCCCCCCCAAATAGAACACATCCCAGGTCTGCAATGTGAGAAGAGAGATGGAAATTTCCTAATTCCCACATTGAGTAGGCCCTAAGTTGGAAACTAACACCAAGGGTATAAAAAACATACATATGAGAGACACTACCCTCTAAGAGAATATGTAGAAGAGAGAGACAATATAGATACACCAAAAAACACCTTATCATATATATATATATATAAATACCAAGTGATAGCATGAAATTTAATATAGTACTAAACAAATAAAAGGAAAACTATAAGTACCAAAAGGTAAAGACAATAGAGACCACAAAGCCCAAACAGCTCCTACAAAACCAGAAGCTAGTAATATCCTTCCCGATATTCAACCTACTCAGATGACCTAAAAAATAGTTTATATATACATATAGTGATAATAATAGTATAATTAGTAGGATACTCTCTGAATCCTCTCATATAAAAGATAAATAAACCATACTAAATCACAATGAATAACAGTGAAACTAACACATCACATAAACAAGTATACTAAGTTCCTAGCCTCACCATGACTAACTATCACCAAGTATTTCATAAAAGAGACAATGTAGTATAATAAATAAACATAAATGTCACCCCTCTTATCACATACATGATTTTATTTTGAGGCATTTCTTTTTTTTATTTTGTTCTTGTATTTATCCCATAGTTTCCCCTTGAGTTTTTTTGTGAAAAATGGATATTTTGGGCTTGAAAGAAGGTAGTTCATGATTGGAACATCATTAAGGGAAACTGTAAGACCTCACCAAGGTAATCGTGCAGCTAAATTCCATTTTGGATAGTAGCAACTGAATGGTTGGAACATGGTTTGTAAAACCTTGTAGCCTAACCATGTAGTGTGTTCTCATTGGACATTGAGGGATGCACGATTTGAAAAAATGTGTGGCAAAACCTTGTGACTTTTCTAGGTATTTAAAAAGTGAAAATTTACTCATTTTACCTCTTTAATTTTAACCCTAAAACACCTACCATAAACCCTATTCAAGATTTTTAGCCATGGAATCTCCCTCCAATCTTTTTTGAATCTCTTGATCCTCATTCCATGGGTGGTTTTGACATTGGTTATTCAAGGAAACATGAAGTAAGTCCTTATCCTCTTTATTTCTCCCTATTTATAGGGTTATTCTTCCCTATTTCTTGAGTTCTGATTTTTGTGGGTTATTTAACCTAAAGAGGGGCTGATCTTATGTTGTTGGGTAAAATATTGATGGTTATTTTCAGATATTTCCTTTATAGGGTCTTGTGGTGTTGCGATTGTTGTTTCACACTAATTTTCAGAAGTTTCCATGTGTGAGGTAGGTGGTTTCATGATTTTACATTTTTGGCTGATTTTGATATGCTAGTTTGGTTGCTAAAATGTGTTTTATGGATTATTTGTATGGTGTAAAATATGTTTTGGAAAGGTTTTGAAAAGAACATGTGATGAAAATGGGTTTTCTAAAGGGAAGTGGTTATGTTTCATGTGTGCTTCATTGTGATACTTCTTTAATGTTTTTTATGCCTCGTGTGAAAGGTGAAAAGTGTGTTTTCAAAGATATTTAAAAGTGAATGTGTGGTGAAAATTGATTTTCAAAGTGAAATGGGTTTTTATTGCATGTTGGATTCTTTATTATGCACCTTAAATGTGTCTTTAAATTATTAAAGTGATGTGAATCATGTTATAAAATGAATTTGATGTGAGTATGAATTTGAAAAGGGTATTTCCCATGGAAATGGTTGGATTTTTCAAGTTTTCTTCTTGTTTTATTTCCATGTGGGTTTTATAAATTGTTCAAGTGATGCGAAATGTGTTTCTAAATGTTTTTGGTGCGCGTGTGAAATGGAATGTGAATTTGAATATGGAAAATGGTGGTTTCCATGTGATATTTGATCATTGGATCAATATGAAAATGTGAAAATGTGAAAGTGGTGATTTACTTGGGTGCTTGTGTTGCTTGTCATGTGTATATGATAGTGTTGATTTATGTGATATGTGAAATGTAATTTTTGAACAAATGGAATCCTAGGTATTCTAGGTGGGAAAACTAGAACTAGTACGCTAGTTGATTCTGAAGTGGATGAGGCTCAAATTAATCTAGTAGGATTGAATATTACAACACTATGTAAATATATGATATAATTCGAGACCATTAAACCTCAGGATGGGATCACCTATAGTGTCTCATGCATGGGAAAAAAATTGTATTGAATTATGATTTGGATACCACTAAACCTTGGGATGTGTTCCCCTCTAGTGGCTCGTGCACAAGAACACTTTTGGTAGTTGAGTGGGAGGATGTTGATCACTAAGGTATGAGGTTCATAGAGTCCCACTTGTGCTAGTTACCTATAGGGATTTTTCCATGGTTCTATATTGTGATGCAGTACTTATGTGTTGTGGTTCTAGCCAACTATATATGGTAGATTTATGGTACATTTTTATTTCAAGCAAGATTAATTGTAAAATGGCTTTTCTATAAAATGTATTTCTTGATAAAGTTTCCTTAATTTTTTTCTTTGAAATGTTTCAAATGTTAGTATGAAAATATTAATGTTTATTTTTGTTCTAATGTTATAGTATTAAATCTTTTCTTTTGGGGTCGAATCCTACTGGAATTTAGCTAACACCCTATATACATAGTTTTGTGTAGTATACTTTTTTATGTATAACCCAAGTAAAGGAACGATGTTTCATGGTGGTAGAGGTGGATCTGATTTCTAGTGTTCCACTTTCTACAGGTGTTGATGGTGGTGGCTTGAGGGAGATGCCTCTCTTTTTTTGTGAAGGTTTTTGGGATAGTTTTGTTCTTTCCATTCCATTGTTGTACTTTTTTTGTATTGGTTAAAGTTGTAAAACTTTGAATCTGAAAATTTTTGTACCTCATTTGGTTATGTTTATCAGATATTATGATGCTTATTATTGTTGGTTGTTTATGACCATATAAATGGTTGAAATCATACCCAAAGTATACTGTTGATACCCAAGAACTAGTTTTAAGCTAGTGGGGATTGTGAATTCCCTTTGGGCCATTAAATGAATTGGGCTGGGTGTCGTGTTGGATGAAACTCTGGCTTGGTTTGTGAGAAAATGGTATCAGATCAGGTTTCACTCTTTTAGGTCAAGCTATTTGGGGAAAGAGTTTGGATAAACCAAATCTATGATTTTGGTGGCTTGAGGTTCTATTTTTGAGTGTGGTTTCTAGCCAACACACCTCATAGAAAGACTCAATTCACCATGGGATGTTGGGAAATTTGGATTTACTTCTTCTTCAAGTGAGATATACAGGCTGCAGACTTTATATGGACACTGGGTGGGGGTGGAGTAGTTTTTTTGAATTGTTTTATGATGGATTTGGTTATGTTTTGATTTATGGAAGTGTTTGTATATGTTTTTATTATTGTAAATTTTCAAAATGATTTATTTATGGGTTTTTCCTTGTTGTTTTTTCTTGATGTAGCAAGATGCCTCCCCAACAAACTCATATGTAGCCACAAGAAGGGGTTGGGAAGAGTTCTCCATCCCAAATTGATTAGAGGTTAATGAAAGACATTGTTCTAGCTATCCAATATTTGGGAAAAGGAGCATGCTATGGTTTTTCTCAAGTTAGAGAAGCCAAACTAGGTCTTGGAAAGGATAAAGCTTAAGAATTCTTCAATAACAAGACTCATTATCTCTGAGGTAGCACGAAACCCTAGGAAGTGGATGAGTGTCTTGAGAATATATAAAGGATAGTCAAGTTTCTTGATACTCCTGAGGTAGTTATGGTGAAATGCGCTTCATTAATGTTGGAAAGCCCCAATCAAAAGTGGCGAGACTCGATGGTGAAATCTAGAAAGCATGAGAAGATGGGATGAAAATACTTTACAGTCATATTCAACAAGCAATATTGTCTGAATATCTTTCCCTATGACAGGTCCCATGAGTTTTTGGATCTTTCCGAGGGTGATCAGACCATGATAGAGTATGCTAAAAAATTTGCAGAGCTAGTTTGGTATGTACCTAAGGTCGTTTTTAATGAGAAGATGAAGGATCAAAAGTTTTATATGGGGTTGAAACTAGAGATACGATCCCATGTCTTCTTTTTTAAGATGAATTATTACAATGAGGTGTTAGATCATGCCATGATTATTGAAATTTATCATGGAGTCAATTATGTTTTATCTGGAGTAGTTCTAGTGGTGGGAAGTGGTAGTTCATCTGTGAAGAAGAGGAAACAAGATGACCAGGGGAAGAAGAGAGGTGGTAGTTTAGGCCATCCTTCCTAGATTTCTTTTTCCATGGATTCTGATACTAGATATGTGGTGTTACATCAGTGTGGAAAGGCTGGGAACTTGTGAACTGCATGTTCTTATCCACCTAGGACTTACCATCAGTTTGGAACTATAGGAAACTTGTAGTGATTTTACCAAGTGGCTCACCCATATCAGAGTGGTGCAAGATCTGTGGTTTCTAAGGGGATGTCACCCTATTCAAAACTATCTATGAATGTGGGATCTTAGTTTGGATGTCATAGAAGTGGGTCCAAATAATATTCTAGGTAGAGTCAGTTCAGGTCAGATCTACATGCCAGTGGTCATTCTCAAGCTCAAGCTGAGACAAGGTAGCTTCATGTGGTGGGTAGAGTTCTAGTGGAATCAAATGTAACGCCTATGACTGTTTGAGGTACCATTCTTATTGAATCATCTTTATCTTTTGTTATGTTTGATAGTGGTGCTTCAATTTATTTTATTTCTACCCATCCTATTGATGTGTTAAAATTACCAACTGAGATTTTTCCGTATGCAATGGATTTGGTAACGCCTCTTGGTAATAAGTGAGAGAAGAGTTTCAAGGGTCCGTCTTATGCACTCACTATGTCAGGGGTCAATTTGGAGTGGGATTTTATTGTCTTGGGCATGGAACTATTTTATGTTATCCTTAGTATGGATCAGATGGTGTGTTTTTAGGAAAACATCGATTGCTATTGACAATGAGTAATTTTTGTGGAACATGATGGTAGTACCCATGTTTTTCAAGGAAAATGGGATCCTTGGTCAAGAATTGTTAGGCCTCCACTTCCAGAATTAGGCAACCTTGTTTATCATATCTCATCACTCATGTTGGAGGATGATGGTGGTGCTTTGGAGGGTGTATTACCTCCTATAATGGATGAGTTACCAAAGGTTTTTCTAGAGGATTTAATGGGTTTTCTTATAGGGTGGGATGTGGAGTTCTCCATTGATTTGGAACTAGGAACAAAACCAACATCTCTTCCCCCATAACATATGACCCCACTGAGTAGAGAGAATAAACGGTAAAACTGGATGATTTGGAGTCCAAAGGATTCATTCATCTGGGCATCTCACCTTGGGTCGTCTCAATTCTATTTGTGAAGAAGGACAATGTATTTTTTTGATTGTGCATTGATTACTGAAAGTTGAATAAGATATGGTGAAGAATAAATACCCTTTATAATGTATTGATTAAATTTTTGATCAGTTTAAGGGGTCAAGGTATTTTTTCAAAATTGATTTGCATTTTGGGTATTCCTAAGTGGGAGTTAGAGAGGAATACGTTCTGAAAAAAACCTTCTGAAGCGGGTACAACCATTTTGAATACTTGGTTATGCCTGATAAATGCTCTAGAAGTCTTAATGGAACTCATGAATAATGTGTTCCATTAGTATCTTGACTCATTTTTCATGGTATTTGTGGAAGGAATCCTGGCCTATTCTATGATCGATGAGGAGCATGAGCGACATTTGAGAATTATGCTAGGCACTCTTTGGGATCATCATCTATATTACAATATTTATAAAGGAAATTTTCGGATTAGGGAGGTGAAGTTTTTGGGTCATGTGATATCAGAGTGATGAGTTTTGGCAGACCACCAGAAGATCAGTGTAGTGATGTCATGGGAAAAACTGAATAATGTGTTTGAAATAAAAATATTTTTAGGCATTCTAGGGTATTATAGGCAGTTTTTTTAGGATTCCTCTTAGGTTTATTTTTCCTTAATGGAACTCACTCAGAAGAGGATGAAGTTTGAATGGATCCCAGAGTGTTAGGTGTCCTTTGAGAAACTTATGAGGTAGTTGACTACTACCCCTATTTTGATCTTTCTTGAATCTAGAAAAAGATATGTGGTCTACCATAATGATTTTGGTATTGTTCTTGGGTGTGTGCTGATGCAAGATGACCATGTGGTGGAATATGATTTAGGAAAAATTTGACCACATGAGAAGAATTACCCAACTCATGACCTAGAGTTAGCTGTGGTGATTCAAGCCTTGAAGACATGGCATCAGTATACTTTTTGGGAGAAGTTTTTGGTTTATTCATATCATAAGATCTTGGCCTATATTTTCTCCTAAAAAAATATGAATTTGAGGAAATATAATTAGGTTGAGTATCTTCAGGGGTTATATTTTGATATCTTGTATACCCCATGTAAAGGTAATGTGGTTGCAGATTCGTTGAGAAGGAATGTGTTAGTGAAAGAATTTAAATAGAACAATGATGAGTGGACATTGATGGTTCTATTCACTCAAATTTATCTAGAGACCAAGGAGCATAATGGAGTGGCGTTCTTGGAATGTGTTCAACTAATATCTTCCCTTCTAGAGTTGATTTAGTGGGATCAACCTAGTGATGAGTTTTTACATAATATATAAAATTCCATAATGATGGGGAGGTGACTTGTGAATGGTCATTGTCTCATGAGGGAGTTTTGTGCTTCAAGGGTCACTTCATGGTGTCATTTTCATCGAGGAAGGTGGTGATGCAGGATAACCACCAGTCTCAGTGGTCCGTTCATCCTGGTGCTACCAAGATGTATTATGATGTGAATTGATAGTTCTAATGGCTAGTTATAAGGAAAGATGTAGGAAAATTTTTATCATGATGTTACATGTGTCAGCAGGTTAAATAATACCACCAAAGGCCCTCCAATTTTCTTCAAATTCTACCTATTCCATTCTGAATGTGGGGAAAGATCACCATGAAGTTTATTTTCATCTTTTCTCATGCATCACGGGGGAGTATTTTCATTTGGTTAGTGATTGATCATCTGACCAAATCGTCCCATTTCATTTTAATAAAGGATTCAACCATGGTGGATGAGTTGGGTCATTTGTATTATCAGGAGGTTGGGAGGCTTCATGGTGTGTTATCAGCAATTTTTTCTAATAGGTACCCTCATTTTAACTCTTAGTTTTGAGAAGGCCTTCAAAAGGAAATGGGGTCACAAGCCAAGTTGAGCATGACATAACATCCTCAAAAATATGGTCAGACAGAGTGGTCTAATCATATTTTGGAATAAATGCTATGTGCATGTGTTTTAGATTTTGGAAGTTCATGCGATAAACATTTGAGATTGGTTGAGTTTTCAAATAAAAACAGTTACCAATCATCGATTCGAATATTTCCTTTTGAGGCACTTTATGGTTACCCGTGTCGGTCTTCTTTGGGTTGGGCTGAGGTGGGTGATATTTCTTTGTTGGGACTGAGCCTTGTGCAAGAGGCGTATGATAAATTCAAGCTAACCATGAAGTAATTTTTGATAGGTCAGAGTAATCAAAAGTCTTATGATGATCAAAGGCATCAAGATTTAGAGTTTTCTATGGTTGACTAGGTGTTCTTGAAAGTGGCACCTCGCTTGGGTCACCGTCATTTGGGTAAGAAAGGGAAGCTGATGCTGAGGTATGTTGGACAACTTGAGATTACTGAGAGAGTGGGTAATGTGGAATAAATGTTAGATTTTACCTCAAAGTTGACATCAATTCATGAAATGTTCCATGTTTCTTAGCTGAAAAAGTACAAACCAGACCCATCTCATGTGTTGAATTGGGTAGAGTTAGAATTGGATACTAATTTTTCAATGTTTGAATGACCTGTACAGATTGTGGATTCTCAGGAGAAAGTGAATTTTGGGAAGTCCATTCCATTGGTCTGAGTTATTTTGCAGCATTTTAATGATGTACATGAGAATTATGAGAAGAAGTCTTGGGTCGAGCAGTAATATATGTTATTGTTTTCTGATCAAGCATCGTGTTATCTTTTTGAAGGTGGAAAGTTTTCATGTTGGGGAGAATTATCACATCCATGATTTTATTTTGAGGTATTTTTTTTATTTTAGTCTTGTATTTATCCCATAGTTTTCTCTTGAGTATTTGGTGAAAATTGAGATTTTTGGCTTGAAATAAGGTGGCACATGGTTTGCGCATAGTTAAGGGAAACCATGCACCCTCACCCCGGTAAGCAAGAGGCCAAATTCCATTTCGGATAGTGCAGACCGCAAAGTTGGAGCATATTTTTTCAAACCATGAAGTATAACCATGCAGTGTGTTCCTCTTGTATAGTGAGGGATGAACAATTATTTCATGGTTTGGAAAATCATGTAGGAAAACCGTAAGACTACTCTAGGTCATTAAAAGTGGAAATTTACTCTTTTTACATCTTTGATTTTAACCTTACAACACCTCCCATCTACCCCATTTAGGATTTTCATCCATGAGATCTCTATCCAAGATTTATGGACCTCTTGAACCTCAATACTTTGGTTATTTTGACCCTGGTTCTTCTAGGAAACATCAAGTATGTCCTTCTCCTCCTGATTCCCACCCTCTTTCTATGGTTCTTCTTCCCTCTTTCTTATGTTCTTATTTTCTAGCAGGTTATTTGACCTAAAGAGGGTTTGATATTGGTTTTTTGGGTGGAATTGTGATGGTTACTATTCGATATTTCCTTTACAGGGTCTTGCGGTGGTGTGGTTGTGTTTTCACACTAACTTCAAGAAGTTTTAAAGTGCAAGGTAAGTGGTTCAATTATTTTACATTATTATATGATTTTGATATGCTTTCTTGGTTGGTTAAATGTGTCATATGGATTATTTTCATGGTGTGAAATTTTCTTTGGAAAGGTTTTGAGATGAACATGTGATGAAAATTGGTTTTGTAAAGGAAAGTGGTTATGTTTCATGTGTGCTTCGTTGTAATGCTTCTTGAATGTGTTTTATTCCTTGTGTGAAAGGTGTGAAGTGTGTTTTCAAAGATATTTAAAGGTGAAAACATGGTGAAAATGGATTTTCCAAGTGAAATGGGATTTTTTTTTTCATGTTGTTATTTTTTATACACCTTAAATGTGTCTTTGAATAATTAAAGTGACGAATCATGTTATAAAATGAATTTTATGTGAGTATGATTTTGAAAAGGGGATTTTCCCATGGAAATGGTAGGATTTCACATGTGTTCTTCTTGTTGTATTTAGAAGTGGGTTTCATAAATTTTCCAAGTGGTGCAAAATGTATTTCCAAATGGTTTTGGTGTGAATGTGAAATGGAAAGTGATTTTGTTTATGGAAAATGGTAGTTTCCATTTGAGGTTTTGATCATTGGATCCATATGAAAATGTGAAAGTGTGAAAGTGGTGATTTAATTGTGTGCTTATGATGCTTGGCATGTGTATATGAAAGTGTTGATTTATGTGATATTTGAAATGTAATTTGAGGACAAAGGGAATCCTAGGTATTCTAGGTGGGTGAAACTAGAACTAGTATTCTAGTTGATTTGGAAGTGGCGAGGCTCATATTCATCTAGTAGGACTGGAAATTGCAACACTAACTGAACATGTGATATGATAAAAGAATAATATACATGGGGATGTGATCCCTTATAGTGGATCATGCATGAGAATTCAGTTGGTATTGTATTATGATTTGGAGACCACTAGACCTTGGGATATGTTCCCCTCTAGTGGAACATACACAAGAATACAGTTGGTAGTTGAGTTGGGGGATTTTGATAAATAATGTATGAGGTTCATATTTTCTCACTTATCCTAGTTACTTTTAGGGATTTTCCCATGGTGCTCTCTTGTGACATGATTCTTATGTAATTTTGTTCGAGCCATTGGTATATGGTAGACCTTGTGTAAATTTTTATTCCAAGCAAGCTTAATTGTAAAAAGGGTTTCCATAAAAAATGTTTCTTTAGAATGTTTCCTTAAATTTTTTTCTTAAAAATGTTTTAAATGTTCTTATAAAAATATGCATGTTGATTTGTCTTCTAATGTTATAGAATGGAAACTTTTTTTGGGTTGGAATCCAACCAGGCTTTGGATCACACCCTACATATACCTTTGGGTGTATATAGACTTTGTTATGTATGACACAGGTAAAGTAAAGATGTTCAGTGGTGGTAATGATGGATCCAATTGCAAGTGTTCCACTTATTTCAGGTGTTGTTGGTAATGTCTTGAGGTTTATTCCCCTCTTGTTTCATGGAGGTTTTTGAGATAGTTTTTTTGGTTCCCATTCCATTTTTGTACTTTTTTATTGGCTAAAGTTGTAAAAATTTTAATCTAAAAATTGTTGTCCCTCATTTGGTTATGTTTATTAGATATTGTGATGATTATTTTTTTGGTTGTTTATGACTAAATAAATAGGTGAAATCATTCCCAAAGTATATTTTTGATACTTAAGAACTAGTTACCATCCCATAGGGATCAAGAATTCTCTTCAGGCCCTTCCATGAATCAGGCCTGGTGTCAGGTTGGATGACACACTAACTTGGTTCATGACACCTCTCCTACTTCCCCACTGGTTTACAGCTCTACCCCGATATCATAGGTCCTAATTCATATCTCTCCAAAATAATCCATCCCAGAGACACCTGTGTAATACATAACAACATATATCTCATGCATCACATCATCACATCATCTTATCCACACCTCCTTATATAGTAACCAAGTAGTTTCTAGTATCCACCACATCTTGTATAACGTGTCTCACAAATCGGGTATTATAATTCAATCCATCAAAACCCTTACACTGAGTAAGTACCTCAATCCATCACAATCTATACACATCATACCTATAATAATCCTCTAAATACTATATTGGGAGACACATGTGCATGAAATAACCACAAGAAATCACAACCCTCTACAAATATATATATAGGAAAACTAATCACCATGCATACTAGGACAAGTAACTACCAATAGAAGAGAGTAGGGCCAAAGGGGATAGTAAACCATTTATCCTCCCATAGGGAAGTTAGGGAAAACACCCTCCTAGAGTCCATTGGGTGTCAGTTACCCTAACCAACATGGGTGGGGTAGCATATGAAATCAAAAAATATACAAGATATAATATATCTCACAACCACACTATGGACATAAACTATTACTAAGATTAACTTCATTTATCATCACTTGGGCACCCGACTACCACTTCTAGGGACTAGATATCCTATAACCAAACAAGCATTTAAATAGATACATTAATTAAATATTTTATTTTTATCATTTACTTTAGTTAATTTATTTATTACCCATTAAATTAACCATTAAAATATTTTCATGTTACATTAATTAAACACCATCATGAAGTTCATACCCTCCGAGCATAATCCAAACTAAGTCTATAGTTTATCAATATTAATATCTTCTCAACATTCACTTTCCAACAACACTAACCCCATGGGTTAATAATTATTTATTCATTATTAGCATCATTCCACAATCCATGTACTCTAGTAAAACCATCCTAATATATCATTAAGAGGAAACATAAAACCAAGCATGTCCAGCTTCCTAAAGTAGTGGGAAAAAAATACAGATAAAACAAGAAACCCAGGCATTGAACATTTAAAATATTAATGTCAAGAAAGTATCCAACTTGATCACATCAATGGGTAAGCCCGACATTAACCTATTTCATCATATACGATGCCATCCCTGATACCCACATGAATATCAGATTGTATCTCCCTATCATAGGCATCAACTGCTGCCATATCATCTGGCCCACCATGGCCACATTATATCATCAATCTTAGGCTTATCCGTATCAGGCGCATATAAAATTTCATAGAAAATCTCACATCCAAAGAACATAAAAAAATTAGTAAGAAATAAAAAATCACAAACAACAGGGGAATATAGTCCCTAAAACAAGGCATCAAACCTTTATACAAAAATAAGCTCTCAGAGATCCAATCACAGGGCACTCGATCTTCTCAAGAAGAAATGAAAATCCAACCCTAGAAATTATCTTTATCAAAAAACCAATTTTTATTTTATCTTGAATTAATAGATTCATTATTCAAATGTTCCAACTATGGGAAACCTAAGGCATTAAACTATAACAAGATATCAAAATTTAAACTTTCTCTTAGCATTAAAAATAGTTTTAAAAAACTTAGAGAAGGAACATCCTCATTAATATACATTTTCTTTTCAAAATTCTAAAAAATCATTATCATGATTCACAATATTTATCAATTACATTAACATAGAATAAAATTTTTTATTAATTATGTGCATTTCATCAATTTTATTACCATTAAATAATAAAAAACCACAGATTCATTACAACATACCTCTTGTTTAATTCTGAATCCAATTAATCAATTAATTCCTTCTTTATGTTCTTTACCATTTTCCATCAAGAACAATATGATAATCCCAAGATATGATAACAAGAACAACATATATAGAACACCATATATAAAATCAAGATCCAAACCGTTATCATAGTATAAAGAAAAAACATTTGATTTCTACAAAGAATTATTTATTATTATAGGTCAATAATTATCAAGCTAATTACATTTTCATATAAAGGGATAAAACATGATAACTTTATGATTACACATAAATAAATAGGAGAAGCAATGAATCCCCTACCTCAAAGGTGTCAACATTATTAACATAAGAATAAACCAACATCATAGATTCCAATAACCCCTCCCACAAGAGTTTCATCCCTCTAAGGGAACCACACCACAACCAATCCAACAAAAAAACAAGAAAAATCTATTAGAATGATAGAGAGAAACAACCATCACATCATAAGAAGAATTGAGAGGATCCAAATCAAAGAACCATGGGAGAAAAAGTTAGGATGTATCTCATATCACCATATATTTAACATGGGAATCTAATAATCGATCCCTATCAAAGGGATCCAAAAATTCCTAAAGTAAGATTTTCTAGCTACATGGAGTTTGGGAGAAAAGGTGAAGGGTTTAAGAGAACACGAGGTACTATAACTTATAAAGGAATTCTTCATAGTGTATTTTCATTGTGTGAAAACCTTTTATATTGTGTAAGTATCAGGTTTTATGTTCCACAAAAAGAATTGTCACTTTGAACCATTTAACCTCGAACTAATTCTCTTCATGAGGCACCACATAAACTAGCCTCACATAAGTCATGAATCAATTTTGGGCCATGAACCAGGATCTATTCCAATCCATGAATTGTGAATTCATGATGTGAATCTCTTACAGGTCATGAATTCTCCCTAATTCTGTATTTTTGAATCGAAACACCTCCAGACCTGCTCTAGGTCTCTTCTGAGGACCACAAAATTTAAGAACACATAATGGATTAGACTACATAGATTTTCATTGTTACATTAGATACTTCTCAAAAACATTCTCATCGTTGAGAATCCAAAACCAAACCCAGAGATAAAATGAAAAGGGGTCATCCAAATAGCCACCCCGAGAGATACCTCTCAAGGATATTGACATCAAAGGATCTAAACCCTATCAATAAAAGGAAACAAGTTCAAAAATATACAATATGGCGTCAGACATTTTATTAAATAACTTTTCATTATATTTTATAAAACATAGGATCTTTAAAGTTTAGTGTCTTGTAAAAAAGGGTATATAATACATGAAAACATGGAAAAAAAATTATAATATACTTGAAAGTATTATTAATTTGTTTATAATATGTAAAATTACACCAAATCATAACCTAGGTACATAAATAAAAGGAAATGGTGATAATATGGCCCAGTAAAGGAATACAAGGGAAACAATTTACATGTGAACTTGAGAGATGTCAATAAGAACATGAGGAATTTTCATAAAGGCATGAGAAAGAGGCATATTATAATATTAATAAATTTAATCATAGATTTAAAATGTATCTTCAAAATTTAATTTATACATTCATAATCATATCACAAAGTTCCATCCCCAAGGTGTCATAAAAATTACCAAGGTTATTCACCAAGGTATCATAAAACTCATCATCTATAGAGATTAGTTTATTTACCCAATAAATTGGAGTGATATCATGGAACACGCTTAATATGTATTTATTTTCATTTGATCCACCTATATTATAATAAAAAATTTCATAAAAAACCCATATAGAATAAAATAAATGGGTTTTATATCAAAATCACGGTGTTTTAAAAAGTGCTTAAAAACATGATCATTATGTCAGTTATAACCCATGTCCAGGGAATGAGGGTTTTATGTCTGCAGATTATAGAATAAAATAAATAAATTATATTTATTTATTAATAAATTTAGAAATTATAGAGGTTTGGGTAATCACATAAATAAAATAAAATAATTTCTTGAGAAAAAGAGAGATATTTTGAGATGAAAATTCTGCAGCATAACATGTATGAAACATGGTTTTATAAAACATTAAAAAGAGAGGAGAAAAGGGTAAAAAATAAATAAAAGGCTCATAATAAATCAAATGGACAAAAAAAATGTAAATAATAACATGTTATGGAAATCTTAAATACATACCACATAAAAGAGAACTTGAATTTAAAAGGGAAGTTGAGAATTCTCTTACCTTGAAGAGTAACTTCTAAAACTCTATGATTGGGACCTTGGGGGATTGAGGACACCTTTGGAGGACTCCATGGAAGGTAATACTATTAGATATTCTAGGGGATGATTTTTTAATTAAAGGAAACAAAATAATGGGTGGGTATTTATAGTGAAAGAGAGGGAGTTTTTTATTCATTTCTGAGGACACCACATTAGTGGTATTTGCGAAACCATGTGCTTGACCGTGGAATTTTCTCATGGTATTGGACACTTGTTACACCTCATATAATATTTATTCCTCAATATTTTAACAATATTATTAAATCATTATTACATCATTAATTATGTCATTAAACATATTGAGAACTCAAAACTGTATTTTTACTATTCACTAAGTAACAAAATATTTTATAAAAATCTCGTAAATTCATCGTAGCATAATATAGTCCTTATGAATTCCAAAATGAAATTAATTTTATCATAATAATTCTATAAATATGATAAATTTAACTTTTAAATCTAAACATACTTAATTATTAAAAATAATAGCAGACAAAAAATGCATAGTAAGTTGCATAGTAACATTTGTGACACTTGAAAAAAAATATTTTATCATTTGTAATTAAAAAGGAGTGTTTTTAAAACTATTTAATTATAATAATCATTATTAATAAAACTTTAGTTTAATATAATATTTTATATCTCTCTAAAAAGTATAATTTTTACTCGAAAAATCAATTTATCAAATTCCATCTCAAAATTTTAAGAAAAAATATTCATAAAATGGGAATGATGAAATAAAAATTTTATTTAAACGAAGGGATTAAATTTTAAGTAACTATAGCCTAGAAATATGACCCTTTAAAAATCCTTCATTTGAACTAAGGGTGAGGTGTGTAATGGTGATGGACTCTTGGGGAGGCTCGATTAACATTTCCCGAGTGGTAATCTTCAAAAACTTGAAATTCTCTCATAGGTAATTTTGTTCAAGATTAACATGTTGAATATTAGATTGGGATTGGTAAAAAGATAATTCTAGTGACGATACATTCCACTGATGTTCTAATAAACGGGCTTCATAAGTCAAGAGTATAATAGATGAGACTATTAAATATTATGTATAGATTAATTATCCATTATCATTTCTATTTATAAATAATAATTATGGAGTTAAACAATATTATTGTTTCCAACAGTCATATTAACCAATGGTCATATAACGGTCAAAACCTGATGGTCAAATTTCATTTATGATTATATATTTTTATTGATTATGATATAGTAAAATATACATTTTTAGGAAACAAAATATTATTCAAAAGTTTGGGTCGTTACATTCTTCCCCCCTTAAAAATTTTTTTCCCTGAATTTCAACCAGTACCTTTAGCAGAGAAAATGTGTGGGTACTTATTCTTTAAAGTCTCCTCTAGTTCCCACATGTCTTCTTCATATTTATGGTTCCTACAAAATACTTTAACAAGGTGGGTAGTCTTGTTGTGTAGAACCTTGTCTTTATGATCCAAGATCTCCACCGGCTGCTCCTCATAAGAGAGGTCATGTTCCAATTGTACTACCTCTAGATTTATTACATGTGAAAGGTCAATTATGTACTTCCTCAAGAGAGATATGTAGAAAACATCATGCTCTTGTGCATGATTTGGAGGAAGTGAAAGCTAATAGGCCACTAGTCCTACGAAATCAATGATTTTATACTGGCCAATGTACCTAGGGATGATATTACCTTTATTATCAAAGGAATACTTTATCACCAACATCAAACTCCAAGTCCCTTCGATGGTTGTTAGCATAACCCTTCTGTCGACTCTAAGAAACCTTTATGTGTTGTTGGATGGCATGGACATTTTATGTCATCTCTTTCGCAAGATCATAACCAAGAAAATGTTTCTCACAAAATTCATCCCAACAAGTAGGTGTTCTACATCGATTTCCATAGAGATATTCATAAGGTTCCATTTGAGTGCTCGAATGGAAGCTGTTGTTTTAAGATAACTCAACTAATGGGAGATGTTGATCCCATCCTTCTTTAAATTCTATTTAGAATTTTATCAACATGTACTCGAGTGTTTTAATAGTATTTTTAGATTAGACATAAGTTTTGTGGGTGATAGGACACGTTGAAATTCAATTTGGTACTCAATGCACATTGAAGAATTCCCCAGAATTTTGAAGTGAATCTCAGATCAAGATTAGATATGATAGAGAGTGGTACTCCATGTAGCCTCCCCACATCCCTCACGTAAATCCTGACAAGTTGATCATGATAGAAATAGTCCGAAATAAAGATAAATTGGGCAGTCTTGGTGAGATGGTCCACTATAACCCATACCACATTGTTTTCTTTGGAAGTTCTCGGGAGACCAGTGACAAATCCCATAGTGATATTGTCCCACTTCCATGCCGGTATAGGTAGTGGTTGTAATACCCCTTTAAGAAGTTGTCTCTATGCCTTCACATGCTGACACACTAGGCACCTTATAGCGTAGTCAGAAATCTCCCTTCTCATGTTATCCCACCGTTAATTCTCATGAAGGTCCCTATACATTTTAGTGCTTCCAGGATATATAGAAAATGTAGAGCTATGAGCTTCATCCATCAACTCCTTTATTTATGGAATAGATGCAACACATAGTCTTGTACGAAATTTACATACACCTTCTTGATCAATATTTAACCCAAGAAAATTCTCATTGTTTATAGCCTCAAACTTCTTCTATAATAAATGATCTTATTTTTGAGATTTATTTATATTTTATAGTAACTACGGTAGAGAAATCATTTGGGAAAGGGTTGATGATGTCCCTTACCTTACAATTCCCATGTACAGTTTTATTAGGTCTTTAATTATAGGATCACCTTGAATCCTCATCACTAATATAAAAACATGGTCTTTCTTACTTAATTCATCAGAGAATTTGTTTTCTATTTTATGGTGATAATTAATGGAACAATCATAGTCTTTAAGAAGTTCCAACCATCTCCTCTACCTCATGTTCAATTCCTTTTGCGTGAAAATATAATTTAAACATTGATGGTATGTGTATATATCACACTTCTCCCCATAAATATAGTTCCTCCATATCTTTAGAGAAAAAATGAATATAACCATCTTCAGAATATGTGTAGGATAATTCTTCTCATGAGGCATTAACTACTGAGATGCATAAGCAATCAACTTTTCATTTTGCATGAGGATACACCCAATCCCTTTTAGATATGCATCACTAAAAATAACAAATCCTTCTTCGATAGAGGGTAGAGTGAACACATGTTTAGTAACCAATATCTTCTTTAGCTCTTGGAAACATTCCCAACACTCTTTTTCAAGATAAATTTAACCCCCTTTCAAGTTAACTTAGTTAGTGAATTATAAAGTCATGATTTTGTTTTTCACAAACCTCCTATAATATCCTTATAAACTAAACAAACAATGAATCTCAGTTATTTTTTATAGGATAAGACCACTCTTATACAACCCTTGTCTTAGAAGGGTCAACTAATATTCCTTCATTGGTTATAATGTTCCCCAAGAAAGAAACTTTTTGTAACCAAAACTCACACTTGTTAAACTTTCCAAATAACATCTCCTTCCTTAGAGTTTTCAATATAACCCTTATATGATTCTCATGATCCTCTATAATTTTCGAATATATCATAATATCATCAATAAAAACTACCACAACATTATCAAGGTAGTCATTAAAGACTCTATTCATCAAATACTTAAAAATTGAAGGAGCATTAGTCAAGTTGAAGGGAATAACAACAAACTCATAATGCCTGTATCCTGATCGGAAAGAGGTATTTGGAATATATTCTTTCTTCACCCTCTATTGATGATAACCGAATCAAAGATAAATCTTGGAGATGAATTGATACCAATGAAGCAGGTCAAATAAGTCATTAATTCTTGGATGATGGTATTTTTTCTTCACTGTGATCCCATTTTGTTATCTATGATCAATGCATAGCTGCATTGATGCATTATTCTTCTTCACAAAGAGAACAATAACTCCCCAAGGATACACACTCATTCAGATAGACCCATTATCTAAAAGATCTTGGAGTTGTTTCTTTAATTAATACACCTACACATTTTCCATTCTATATGGGGTCTTTGACATTAGATGATATCCAGATATGAGTTCAATAGAGAACTCTACCTCTCTTTCTAGGGGTGGTCCATGTAAATCCTCTGAAAATATATCAATGTATTCCTAAACAATAGGGACATTATCTATCCTTATACTCTCATTTATATATTATTATTCACTAATTAACTCCATAACTAAGGATATAAGAGGTGCTTCTAGACAAAGATCAGGTCGAGAAATCTCTCCATGAAAGATAACTATATGTTTTCCATTCAAGACTGTTGAGATTTCCTTACTTCCGCATTTGATCTTAGAATTATAATTTGAGATCTAGTCCATCCTTAGTATAATGTTGAATTCCAACATGGGAATGAATATTATATTTTTGATAATATTGTGCTCGCTAAAGTAAATACTAGAGTTTCTAAACACTATTGATGCTTGGATAATCCCTCAAAGTGTCTTGATTGAAAAATATACTTTTAGCAGTTCAGGGATTTATTCTATATTATTTGAAAACATAGAATAAATATAGGAATGCATAAAACCAGAATCAAACAAAGTAATTACTAGATTTGATAGAACAACAAGAGTGCCAACCACCACATCAATTGGAGATTCAACTTTAGAATTCATGATAGAAAAAGCATGACCATGCTCCCTTGGCCTATGCTGAGGCTGATGTTGATTCCCCTCCACTACCCTCAGATTTGGACAATGATTGGTAAAGTTCCATAACTATACACACTTGAATCATTGAACTTCAGGTAGGGGCTACACCATCTTCCCTTTGTCGTTAGTGCTGAGAAGTTGAGGCTTCACCTCACTATGACAGTTCCAAGCGATATGGCCATGACTATTACACTTGTAGCATTTACCACTCTCAAGAATGTAGTTCACTAAATGCTTATTCCCACATTTATTTCATGTGGAAAGATGCACTTTATTTCATCCTATTCCTTTATCGAATCTCCTCCCTAAGCTTGGCTCAAAATATCTCTTCTTCTCATTTGATTTGTGGAAACACTGCATCTCACCGAACTCTAGTTAGACCTTCATATCACTCCGTACGATTTCCCCATAGTTGTATAGTATCGATTGGATAAATTCTTCCGTAGATGAGGTATTAGTCCACTGAAGAATCTATAAACATTCCCATTAGGATCCTTGAAAAAACTAGAGGTGTAATGAGAATGTATTGTGAAGTTCATCTCATAGCTTCCAATAGATTCATTATCCTTCCACTTCAGCTTAAATAATTCCTTCTCTATTTTCATTCCCATCAAATGAGGGAAATACTTACTGAACAAGATCACCCAGAAATATTCCCACTCCATAACTTCAATTTCACCTCTTAGAATCATGTTTTTAACCCATTACATCCAATGATAAGATTATCCCTTTAAACATTACACAATCAGAGTGACTTTATCTAGTTTTGAACACCAAAGTACAAAAAAGATCTTTTTTATTAATATTGTCCACTATTTATCAATTAATGGGTCAGTAGATCCACTAAATGTTGGTGGTCATTAATTCATAAAGGACTCAACAAAAATTTGTTCCCTTCTTGGTGAAACCAGTCATCTAGCTTGATTTAAGTTATTTCTCATAACATGAGTTAGTTGATTCATCATTTTCATAAAGGTTTCCATTCCAGATTCCATTAGAGGGTCATCCGTGCATGGTCTGTTGCTTTCACCATTTACACAATTCCTCCTATTTCCCACCATTTTCTAAAAGAAGATAAACTTAGTGAGAAACATGTTTCATTTAATAATCTTATAATTCTAAATTAATTTCATGTCTTAAAAATCATTCATAAATATTTTATTCTTTAACAACTATTTCACTTAATACAAATCCTTTATAATGGTTTATAAAAATATTATTATTAACCAAACATATATCCAAGGAGTTTCAAACCAGGAGTGAAACAAGGCACATTATGTAGCATAAGTTCTCATTCATGTTTATCTCAAAGTAGTGATTTTGGGTTTTATCCCTAGATATATCGGTGCCAGAGCCATATCCACTTGTTCATCTCCATATGGGGACTTATTTGTTCAGAAACCACTTACTTAATATTTCACCAAAAAACCAAGAATTTTTCCTATATTTAAAATTGTCTATAGGGTTATTACTAAAGTTTTCAAATCCTAATTTCAACAAATAACTAAACCATAATTTTATACCAACTATGGAATCCTGCATTTTGTTACATAACTTTTCATTACATTTTAAAAAATAGAAGATATTTAAAGTTTAGTGTCTTGGAAATTAGGGTAAATAATACATGAAAACATGAAAAAATTATTCTAATACACATGAAATGATTCTTCATTTGTTAATCATATGTGAAATTACACCAACTCATATCTTGGGGACATACAACAAAGGAAAGGGTGAGCACAAGGCCTATTAAATAAAAACAAGGGAAACATTTTACATGGGAACTTGAAAGATATCAATAAGAACACGAAGAATTTTCATAAAGGAATGAGAAAGGGGAATATCATAAAAATAATAAATTGAATCATAACTTTAAATTTTGGATAAAAAAATTAATTTAGACATTAATAAGCATATCACCAAGGTCCATCCCCAAGGTGTTATAAAAATTACCAAGGTTATTCACCAAGGTATTGTAAAACTCATCATATCTAGAGATTAATTTATTTACCTAATGTATTGAAGTAATATCAGGGATAAAACTTAATATGTATTTATTTTCATGTGATCCACATAGATCATAATAAAAAATTTCATAAATAACCCATATAGAATAAAATAAATGGGTTTCATATCAAAATCACGACGTTCTAAAAAGTGCTTAAATACATCATCATTATGTCATTTATAACCCAAAAAAATGGAATGGGGGTTTATGTATGTAAATTACAAAATAAAATAAATCATTTTTATATCTTAATTAATACTCTTTTAAATGAAAGATTTTTGGGTATTCACATAAATAAAATAAAATAATTTCTTGAGAAAAAGAGAGAGATTTTGTGATGAAAATTATGCAGCATAACGAGTATGAAACATGGTTTTATAAAAAATTAAAATGAGAGGGTAAAAGGGTCACTAATAAATATAAGACTCATAATGAAATATAGGGACAGAATAAAATGTAAATAAGAACATGGTATGGAAATTTTAAAGACATACCACATAAAAGAGGACTTGAAAGGAAAAGAGAAGTTGAGAATTCCCTTACCTTGAAGAGTAACTTCTAAAACTCTAAGATCGGGACCTTGGGGGAATGAGGAAACCTTGGGATTAATCCTTGTGAAGTAATAATATCAGAGATTTGTGATGGATTATTTTATAATGAATGTAAATGAAGGAATGGGTGGGCCTTTATAGTAAAATAGAGGGAGTTTTTTGTTAATTTTAAGGACTCCTCATTAGTGGTATTTGAAAAACCATCAACTTTCCCATGGTATTAGACACTTGGGAAACCTTATATAATATTTTAATACTCAAGAGTAGAACATAATTATTAAATCATTATTACATCATTAATTATGTCATTAAACATACCGAAAACTCAAAACTGTATTTTTACTATTTACTAAAAAACAAAATATTTTATGAAAATATCATAAATTAACTGTATCCTAATATCAAACTTATTAATAAAAAAATAAAATTCATTTTATCAAAATAATTCTTTAAATATGGTAAATTTATCTTTTAAATCTAAACATACTTAATTATTAAAATTAATAAGGGACATAAGATGCATAGTAAACTGCATAGTAAAATTTTCGACACTTGAAAAAAAATAAAATTATTTTATCATTTTTGATTAAAAAGGCGTGTTTTTATAAAAATATTTCATTATAATAAACATTATTAATAAAAACGTTTTTAATATAATTATTTATATCTCTATGAAAAGTATAATTTTTACCATAAAAATATATTTCTCAAATTCTATGTCAAATTTTCAAGCAAAACTATTCTAAAAAAATTATGAAATAAAAAATTTATTTTAAAAAAGAGATTACATTTTAAGTAACTAGGGACTTGAAAAATAACCCTTTAAAACACTCTCATATGACCTAATGTTGAGGTGTGCAATGGTGATAGACTCTTGGGTCAGGTCGGATAACATTGCCCAAGTGGTAATCTGCACTAACTTGAACTTCTCCCGAATGAGATTTCATTCAAGCTTAACATGTTGAAGCTCAGATTGGTCTTGGTAAAAATAGAAGTCCAATGATGCTACCTCCCACCCAAGTTCTAGAAAATGGGCTTCATATGATAGGAGTCTACTGGATGAGGCCATTGACTCTTCTTTCCACATTAATTATCCATTATCATTTCTATTTATAAAAAAAAATTATAACATTTAAAATTATTATTATTTCCAATAGTCATATTAACCAATGGTCATATAATGGTTAAAACCATATGGTCAAATTTCATTTATTCTTATATATTTTTATTTATTATGACATAGTAAAACATAAATTTTTAGAACACAAAATATTATTCAAAAGTTCGGATCATTACACCCAATAAAAACAAACATATCTTAAACAATCTCATAGGGGAGATACGTATAAAATAATAGTGAATCCTTGACAATAAATAAGAGAAAACCATCTCATGAACAAGAAATTTCAACATCCAGAAAATGAATAATGTTACAAGAGAAGAGACAAACATTAAACAACTTAGGGTACTTAGTGCACATATATAATTCAAATTCCCAGATACTCTCATCCATTCCACCATGACACCATAAGACACGAACCAAGGGAATAACATGATCATTCAAAACCTTCTTCTGGAGGTCCTAGATCTCCATAGGCCACTCCTTTAAGGTCGCATCATCTTCAAAATCAATCTCTCCCCAATCGATGACATGAGAGTCATCATGAAAATAATGATAGATATGTGACATGTGAAAAACATATTACACACTTCTCATATTTAAGGGAAGTTCTATCTGATATGCCACAACTCCAATACTTGTCAACACCTCGAAAGGACCAAAAATAGGGGATAAAGCTTACTCTCATGAAAAAAAATCGTTTCCCATGATGGGGAGTCACCTTAAGGAACACATTACCCCCAACATAGAACTCTAAAGGTCTCCTCCTATGATCTCCATATGATTTATGATGATCATGTGCTGCCTTCATCTTCTAATGAATTACCTATACCATCTCTGTCACATTATGAACTAGTTCTAGCCAAAAAATTACTACCTATCCGACCCTAATCCAACAAAATAGAGAATGGAAAGGTTGAATTTACAAATATTAAAATTATTCCATAAAAATGGTGTATTAAAATCTATTATTGTAAGAAAAATATACCAAGGGTAGGTGAATCATCCATGACCATCCAAAATCCCATACATAGAAGCACAAAATGTCTTTATGGGTCCAGATTCTCCACTTTATCTGACTATTCATCCGTGGATGAAAAACAATGTTAAGGACTAAATGAGAGAAAAAATAATGATAGAGACCTATCCACACATTACAGATAAAATGAGGATTATTATCAAAGTTGATCATCCTAGGGAATCCATGGAGTCACACCACCTCCACCATATACTGCCTTGACAAAACCTCTAATGAGATCAACTCCATGATCATTATAAAGTGGGATAATTTCATTAAATGATTCACTATAACCCATATAACATCATAGAATCTTTGATGTTGTGGTAAACTAGTAACTAAGTACATAAAGATGGCCTCCCACTTCCACTGAGGAACATTTAATGGATATAGAAAACCATTGAGAACATGGATCCACTCCTTCACCATTTGGTAGACCAAACATCGAGAAACAAACTTTGAAACTGGATACTTTAACCCAGGCCACAAAAATGGACCTCTCAAATCTCGATAAATCTTTTTCAATCTGGGATGTACAACTAAAGACTAGTTATGGAACTCATGGAGAACCATCTCATGCATCATCAAAGGAATGAAAAGGCTTCCCTAGAATAACACCTGATGTATCCATCATCAGAACAACCATCAATTGCATTTCTAAAAATAACTCAGTCTCTCCAGACCTCCACCTAAAAATCCCATAACCGGGACTCCTCCACTTACTGCACCAAATATGACTAAACCATCATTTGGAAAATAAAACCTCTACTTCCAACCTCTCCCATAACTATATTAATCACTAATATGTCTTCCATCACTCTCCATGAATATATATATTCACTCATGGAATCAATAAACAACTTCCTTCTTAGCACATAAACCACAATATTTCTTTTTCCTAGCATATATGAAATATTGAAGTCATAATCCTATAATAATTCCATCCACTGACACTGTCGTAAGTTCATGTCACACTGGGATAATACACAACTCAATCTATTATAGTCGATACAAATCACAAAATGATCATCGATGAGGTAATTTATAAATTTTAAAGTAGACAAAACTATCGTCAACTCGAGATCATGGGTGGCATCATTATGCTCATGGGGACATAAATTATAAAACCCATAAGAAGCATCCAATATCTACTTAATCATAAAATATCCCAATCCATGATGTGAAGTGTCTCATAAAACCTCAAACTAATCTTTATTAATTAGAAAACAAAGGACTAGAGCATTGACCAACTTCTCCTTCAAGTACTCAAAAGATGTTTAACACTGGTTGTTCCAAAAAAACCCTAAATATTTTTATTCAAGGATGTCAATCAAGTCACAACTTGAGATAAATCAGCTAAAAACATCCTATAATATCCTGAAAGATCAAGGAAACTCCTCACTTATACCACTGTCCTAGGGGATGAAAAATAAAAAACCCCCTATATCTTCAAATGACCATGACTTCTCCATATTGGGACATGAAATTACCTAAAAAAAGACTTCACAAGCCCTGAAAGTACACTTTGAAAACTTCCCAAATAGTTTATCATGATGAAGAAATCCCAAAATTGCACACAGATGCTCTGCATGATCCTCCTCATGTATGGGGTACACAAGGATTTTGTCAATTAAAACCACCATAAACTTATTAAATAACTATTTAAACGCTATGTTCATCAACCCCATGAACACGACTGGTCCATTTGTCAGATTGAAGGACATTATAATGAACTCGTAATATCCATGATGATAATGAAAATCAGTCTTCTGAATATCCTCATCCTTCACCTACATCCGAATATATCCTAAATACATATCGATATTTGATAACCAACTTTATCCCTTCATCTGATTGAATAAATCATCAATTAGTGGAAGAGGGTAGTGATTCTTCACCATCACCTATTTCAAGTGTTGTTAATCAATATATATCCAAAAATCACCATCAAACTTTTTTATGAAAAAACTAGTTCACCCTAAGGTGACACACTTGTATGAACAAAACCTCTATACAATAGATCATCAAGTTGTAATCATAGATCTCACAACTTAGAATGTTCAATAATATACAGAGACATCAAGATAGGAGACACACCTGGATCTATCTCAATCCCAAACTCGATCTCCCGTTGAGGGTGTAACTTTACAACCACCTCTAGAAAGACATTAGGGTAATATTCTATGACCCTAGGAAATAATAACTGATGAACTCAACATTAGATCAAACATAAAAGAGAAAAAGCAAAAAACATGTCTTTAACCTATTTGAGGGTCTTTATTTCTAATAAACACTATTGTATCTCCATCAGCATAATAAAAAACAACCTACCACCTGAAAAAAAAATTCACGATATCTTGCATAAAATACAACCAATCCATACTAATGATGATGTCATATGAATATATCAGTAAACATAGGAATTATCCCCAATAGAGGTGATACACCAATACTATATCATAGTCTCTACATACTTTATACAAGTCAACTCGACCTCCAACTGGCATAGTTAATGGGAGCCTCTCCACCTCAAGTCCCAACGCATGGACAGTGGTAGGTGATACAAATGAGTGTGTTAATCCTGAATTAAACAAAGTATGCACCCTTACATAAAATAAGAAAAGGTTTTCTTGAATGATGAATGATTCACCTTTCACTAGAAATGCTAGAGCATGAATATAAACAAGACCTGCTACATAGCCTCTCTAACCCTAATGAAGACCACCTCCATGGACATGCTCTACTCTTTGAGGATGAAGAGAATCTTGGGATTGTTCTCTACCTACCCCATATCCTCTCTACTAATCCCAAATTGGAATACTCTATAGCTGCTACTACTTCGATTGAAAGTGCTTCAACAAAAGAAACTAAAGTGGAACACCTATTGCACAAAAATTACTCAAAAAGTTTAGGAAATATTTTCATTGATAACCTCAGCCTCCACAATAAAAATACACAAATGATACCTTTACATAGGTTTGAGATCCACCCCTATAGAAACAAGATAATGAGGGATAGGGCTTACTCTTCTTGGAAAAAAACTCTTATATCCAAGAAACTAAGAACCCTGGACAACAAATCTTATTCATGAGTAATCACAAATAATACCCTCTCATGATTATCTAGTTTTGGCCAACATCCTCTCAATGACTTCTTCCCTCACCAATACCTCAAGATACGTCTTCAGCATAAATGGGGTGACCTGACACTGGATATTTGAACATAAATCTCCATAAAAATGCCTATACCCATACTCCTTATCTATCAAATGGTATGAATCATATCGCATAAGTGTCTTGAAATGGATCCTAAACTATCTCACGTTGGAACTTCCTCCTCCAAGGGTAAGAATCTCATAGTGACTGGGTGCCTTCAAGATCGAAGAAATAAAAGCTTCTCAGAACTGGTCTCAAAACATCTCCCATGAGACTGTTGACTTCTCATGATCCCTAGGAAATAAGAACCACTATTTCATCACAACTCTATGTAGCATTATCATAAAAAAAACCTAGTCCTCCTTCCAAGAAAAAATTGAACATAAATCTCTCTCAACCTCCTCCAACCAGTCTTATATGACTGAATCTAAAACGGATCCCTCATAATTATGTAGACCTTGGTGATAAATCTCCTATATTTTCCACCTCTAATTTTCATCATTATCTTCCTCTACTATATGGTGATCTACTAGCACATCATTTTGACAATATTTTATGTGAACTTAATGACGACATTAAACCAGAGCCATACCTACAAGAACAAACTATTAGAGATCCTAAACTGGGAATATGGAATATTTATCATTAATTAATTAATTATTTTTTATATTTTTAAGATTTTAACTTATCCCAATGTCTAACAATTTTAAACACAATAACAAAGAATAATGATGCATAATACTTTCCTAGGTTTCCACCCTACATCCAATATCACTTCATTTAGTTGGATTAGTAAACTTAAAGTTCCATGCATCATATCAATGGGGGACCTAAATAACTATTTATTATCTAGTATCCCATGTTTACATTACTTAATAAACTTTTCTGACACCATTTACCTACTAACCCATGCAATCTCACATGTTCCTAACTCCCAAATCCATTATATCCCTCAAACCTAAACCTCCGATACCACTCTATCACAACCCCATTCCCCCTAAAGAGTACCACTCATGGGATGAAAATCATATATAGGAGATGAAGACTGCTTGAGTCCCACCTCTATTAGGCCTCGAGTTGGTGACTAGAAATAAGGGCATAATAAATATACATATGGAAGACATTACCCTCTAAGAGAACATACGAAAGTGATAACTAAGATAGATACACCTAAAAAAATTATCATATATATATATAAAGAAATCCTAAGTTCTAACATGAAATGTCATGAAATACTAAACAACTGAAAGGAAAACTATAAGTACCAAAAAGGTAAATATGATAATGTCCAAAAATCCCAAACAACTCATGAAAAACCACAAGCTCGTAATATCCATAATTATATCCAACCTGATTAAGATAAAATAAAAAATATTATATATATATATATAGGGTAAGAATAAAATTATAATCAGTAGGACCCTCCCCAGAGCCTCTCATGCAAAAGATAAGAAAGCATGCTGAAGCATAGTGAAATAATGGTGAAACTAACTCCTCACATAAGTAGGTATAATAAGTTCCCAACCTCATAATGGATAAATATCATCATGTATCACATACAAGAGAGCATATAATTTAATAAATAATCATCAAGGTTACCCCACTCCTACTTCCCCATTAGTTTTCTGGTCTCCCCCAACGTCATATTTCCTAGGCCATCTCTCTCCAAAATAAGACAACACATAGACACTTGGGAAAGGAGTCACAACTTGCACCTCATGCATCAAATAATTTTTGGTTTTGGGAGCAACAGAAGTTTTTTGGTGGAGGGAAATATATTAAAATTTCTTTTAATAATAGTTTCCCAAAACCAAGATAGAGTATCTTGCACATAAAATTTGTAATTAATTTATTTAATATATGAAGAAATAAATATCCAGGCTTAGTAAATTTATTCATTGATGATTTTTTATCATCCTAAAAGTCCCTTCCAGATTTCATTTATTATGATTGAGGGGATTCAAGGGTATAATCCCTCTATCCTTGATCCACACGTGCTCCAAAGGTCTCCAAGCAATGCCACTCGTTCTCCGGGTACTAGCATGGTGAATTAAATGTCTTGTGTTGTTTGTTTTTGATAATTTGTTCTTCGATCTTGAATAAATTATCTATTAGGTTTCTCATTCTTGAGAGGGATATAGGATGAGAAGTCAATAGAGAATTTATTGTGTGCAACAATTCTCTATTCCTAAACACAAAATTGGTTTCAATTTCTTTACACAATATACATAGATGTTTATTTATAGATCTTGGATTTCAGTTACAAAATTTAATTTTATAACATCCATTAAATATAATTATAACCATTAATGAAATCCCATGAAACATAATAATAATAATATTATTATTATAATTATTATTTTTTGGTTCACTAACTTGCGCAATATGAATAAATAATATTTACCGGCTCGTAAATAATTATTTTATCATTGGATATAGTCTTGGTCCATTCGAACTCCTCTTGCATTTATTTAACACCTAAATAAATATTTTATTTTCTTAAATAAATATATTATTCACAAACTATTAAATAAATATTTATTAAAAATTCAATAAAATAAATAATTATATTTTATTCAAAATCTAGTGAATAAATATTAATTTAATTTGTGCGATCAAAATAACTTGAATAAAATTATCCTCAGTATTAGAAATAAGATTTAATCCATTAATTAAATTCAAATAGAATTTAATCAAGAGAAATAGAAACACTTAGTGTATGAACATATTGGATTCTTTCTCACTGGCATTAGTGGGCTTGCCTAAAGTCCATGATTACTCTCTAGTAATGGGTCAAGGAACTTAAGATAATGAGCTTAAAGTTACAATGATGACAACCACATATGAAATATCTTTGTGTAATATAATCCCTTTGTCATAATATCTCATCAAGAAGGTTTCATGATGGTGCATCAACCTATATGCTCAATACATCATTCTTTGACTATCTGAAATACACTTGTCGTTACACCATGGCCATGGAATTTAGGGTAACGATTCTATTTCAATCAAATAGATGAGATATCAACTTCCATAAAGATAGATGGGACAAATCCTTAATTGAATTATCCATCAATAACATGTCATTTGTGATTCACCCACTATACCCTACTTACCTCCAATATATGGTGTCATGGTTTTCATTAGAAAATATATGTATGTGAGTTGTGACATGAATTAATGATAATATTAAATTCTAATGACCATTAGAAATGCTCATAGATAGGAATATCTGATGACACAAAAACATGAAAAATTCCTACAGGAGGGTATGTTCTCATAATTTCCCATTTTGGTGATTACCAAGTGCAAAATTTATGTGAATAAGTCTCATATGATTAGGAGTACTCCCACTAGATGGTCTATATACTATATGTCCTATCATAGTATGTTATCCAACCATAGAACAATATTAAGAATATTGTCATAGCACTTCAAGGTTCTCATCATAGCGGGGAACTACTATGACCATATCAATGTGAAAAAAATACTCTATGACATTATTAGATCAAATTCATAAAAAAAACAATATGTAATATGATGTTTAATTTAATATTCAATACATCAAATATTCATGTAATCAATGTACAAACCATTATTTCTAAAACAAAAATCTAAATATCATCAAATCATCTCATCCACATATCCACATATATATTAACCAATTAGTTACTAGGAGCTACCATGTCCCGTATGATGTGTATCATACATCAGGTATTATTCCTCAATCCACCACTTCTCATACATTGAGTAAGTACCTCAAGTTATCACAATCTATACACATTATACCTATAATAATCCTTTGGATACTGTATTCGAATATACATGTGTTTAAAATAACTACAAGACATCATTGACCTATACACACATATATATGGGAAAACTAACCATCGTGAATACTGACAAAAGTAACTACCAAGAGAAGAGATCAGGACCAGAGGGGGTAGCCAACCATCTCTCCACCCACTAGGATGTTGGAGAAAGCACCCTCCTAGAGTCCACTGGGTGTTAGTCACCCTAACCAACATAGACGGGGTAGAATATGAAATCAAAATATATAAAAGAAATAATATATATCACAACCACACTTTGAGCATAACCTAGTCCTAATATCAACTGAAGCTATTGTTGCTTAGACACATGAATGCCACTACTAGGGACTAGATTTCCAATAATTACACAAGCATTTAAAGAGATGCATCAATTAATTATTTTCTTTTTATCATTTACATTTATTAATTTATTTATTAGAAATTAAATTAACCATTAACATTATTTCAAGATGCATTCATTAACCACCATCATGAAATCCTTGCCCCAGGCATAATCTAAACAGAGTTCACGGTTTCTCAAGATTAACATATTTTCAGCATTTTCATTCCAAAAACACCAACCCCATGGGTTAATAATTATTTATTCATTATTAACATCATTACATAATCTAGGAAATCTTAGAAAACCATCTTAAGTTACCACCATGAGAAAACATGCAACCAAGCATACCCAGATACCATAAGAAGTGGGAAAAGAAATACATATAAAATAGGAAACCTAGCCATTAACCATTAAATAGATTCTTGTTAAAAAAATAAAAATTTGTCACTTTAATGGGTAAGAAAAGATTCAACATGTTCCATCATCTATGGTTCCATCCCCAACACCCACTTTCATATCCTGATGCATCTCACCATCACATACGTCAACTGCTACCACATCATTTGGGTCTCCCAAACAACATCACATCAGCCATCCCATGATCAGCTGCATGAGGCTCATATCACATCACATAGTGAATCTCATATCTATTTCAAATAAAAAAAATCAATAAGAAAAAAACAGGAATAATAAACAGGGAAATTTGGGCACTAAAATAAGGCACCCGACATTCACACAAAATGAACTTTCACAACTCTGATCACAAGGTACTCAACCTTCTTAGGTAGATGAGAAACTCAGACCCACGATATTATCTTTATCAGACAACTAGTTTTTATTACATATTTAATTAACCAATTAATAATTCATAGGTTCCAACTATGGGAAACCTAAGGCATCAAGCTATTGCAATATATCAAAATTTAAAATCTTTATTAACATTGAAACAAGTTTCAACAAACTTAGGGAAGTACAATTCTCATTAACATGCATTTTATTTTCAACATTCTCAACAAGAATTATCATGATTTAAATTATTTATCAATTATATTAACATGATAGAACACAATTAATTCATAATGTGCATTGAATAAATTTGATTATAATCAAATTATAAGAAAAATCAGACTCATTACAACATGCCTCTTCTTTAATTTTTAATCCAACTAATCAATTAATTCTGAATTTTTTTTCTTTACCATTTTCCTAAAAGAAAAACAAGCTAATACATAGCATAACAATTCATGAAGAAAATAAAAACATAGATAGAACACTATCAAGAAAATCAAGAGGAAACCCGTTATCATAGTAGAAAGTAACATCATGCGATCACTATACAAAATTCTTTATTAATCTAGTTAAATAATTATTTGGTTAATTTTATTTCTATATAAAGGGCTAAACTGTAACGACCCGAAATTTTTTTTAAATAAATTTTGTTTCCTAATTTTATGTGTTATTGTTATACTCAACAAAAATGTTTTATTTGATAAACATGATTATAATTAAAATGAGATCAGTGGGTTTTGACTATTATATAACCATCAGTCAATATGACTGCTGTGAACAAAATGTTTTGATTATTGTCTCTAAATATAAGTAATCTTGGTTAATTATTATAGAAAGAAGATTCGATGGCCTCACCTAGTAGTCTTGGACCGATCGAAGCCCATCTAACAGAGCTTGGGAATGAGGTAGCACCATTAGCCTTTGCTCTGGACCAAACCCAAGCCGAACTTCATCATGTGAAGCTAGAACGGAATCGCCTTCGCGAGAAGTTCAAACTGATAGAAATTACTACTCGGGCAATGTTGACCGAGCCGCCCCAAGATTCTATCACCCTAGCACACCTTACTCTTAGGTCCTATGCTGGTATTATAAGGGGCTATGTAACGAGACCGTAACTGCCTTGTGTAATCCTTGTTTTAAATAAAAATTGGGATTTCTGCTTATGATGAAGTTTATGAATTTTCAAATGACCAGATAAAAATAGTATGCATATTTTTGATGAATTTTCAAAAGAATATTTTGAAAAAAAATGTTTATGTAAACCTTAAATAACTTAAAATGTGTAATGATTTTCGAAAAATGGTCTTCTACAATTATGTTCAGTACGGAATTTGGAGTCTAATAAGATCAACTTGATTTTTGATGAATAGTAAATTATGAATAGTGATTTTATGATTAGGATTAGTAATATGACCAAATGGATTAGTAATCTCACTTAAAGAAAGTTTTAAAATAACCTAAGCACCTTGATTAAGTAATGTGATTCAATAAAATAGTTAAATAACGGTTTCATTAATTATTATTCAAGTATTAGTTTTTTCGGATGAATAGTGTTTTTTAATTAAAAATTTAATTAAAAATAATTAGAAAATTATTTTTATAAAAATGACTTTATTTTTGAACTCAGAGCATCGATATTATGTTATGGTAATTTTTGGGGATTTTTCTGAAAAAATGAATTTTCGATGAATAGTGTATTTATTTAAAAATAAAATTAAAAATATTTAGAAAATTATTTTTATAAAATGGAGTTCATTTTTGAAATCATAGCATTGATATTTGGTTAAGGTGAAATTTTGGGATTATTCTGAGAAAGTTGAATTTTCGGTGAATAGTGAAAGTATAGTTTTTAAGTTACGGGTGTTTAATGACATCATTAAATGATGTATTAAGTATATATTCAATATGGTCGAATTATGAATAGTAATATAAGGTGTGAGGTGTCCCAAGTGGCCAATACCATGGGCAAATACCATGGGCAAGCCCATGGTTTTGCCAAAACCACTAGTGAGGTGTCCCTTGGCCATTAATGCTTTGTCCCCTCACTTTCCCTATAAATACCCACCCTTTACTCCTTTATTTTTCACTCCCAACTCTCCCCCAACGAAGTTCTAGTCTTATTACCTTCCAAGGAGTCCTCCCAAGGTGCCCCCAAGCCCTCAAGGTCCAATCCTTTGAGTTTCAAGAGTCACGTTTTAAGGTAAGGGATCCGACCTCTCTCTTTCTTTTCAAGTAATCTCTTTTATGTCATTTCTTTTATACTCCATGTTCTTATGTTGGAGGATGTTCTTTTATATTCATCCTACTGCCTATTTCATGTTCATATGATGAGATACCCCCCCCTTGCTCTCATCAATTCGTTTTAAGAATGTTTAAGTGGCGCCGTTAGGCTGCCGAATTTTTAAGGGATTCTTTCACCTTCCTCGTTTTCAAGTTCTATTTTCATTCAAGTCTTTCATGTTCCTTTTTATTTTGTTGGGGTATGATCTCTAAATTATCATACTGATCTTTTATGATCATATGATGAGAGACCCCATTTGATCGCTTCAATTCAGTATTTTGAGGTTTTACGTGGCGCCGTTAGGCTGCCGAAATTTTAAGTGGTTCTTCACCCATCTCGTTTTGAAGTTCTACTTTAATGTCAATTATTTCAAGTTAATATTTGTTATATTGGGGTATGATATCTATATATATCATACTGGACTCTTATGTTCTTATGATGAGAGACCCCATTTGATCGCTTCAATTCAGTATTTTGAGGTTTTACGTGGCGCCGTTAGGCTGCTGAAATTTTAAGTGGTTCTTCACCCTTCTCGTTTTGAAGTTCTACTTTCATGTCAATTCTTTCAAGTTCCATTTATTATGTTGGGGTATGATATCTATATCTATCATACTGATCTTTTATGAGAGACCCTATTTGATCTCATCAATTCATTTTTTTTTGGTTGAAGTTTATGTGACACCGTTAGGCTGTCGGATTTTCATAAGAGAAATCGTATTTTTGTCTTCCTTTCATGCTCTTCATTTCATATGGTATATTTTCAAATTTCATTACCATGTTCTTAAATCCATGATATTATTTCCCTCTACTATTTTATGGATAATTTATGAGTGGGTGACCCATGTCCCCTCTCTTTTCAATGTTTTCTAAAACCCCGAAACATAGCCGTTATGCCGCAGAATTTTTGGTCTCAAAATGCCTCTCTCTTTTCTCAGAATTATTTTATGTTATAAAGTGAATACTCAAAGCTCTTATTTCTACAAGGGTATTCACATATATATCAAAATGTTCTATTTTAAATTCTGGGATTTACATACATGAGACCCGCTTTCCCTTTCCGTGGGTTTAATGTGACGTAAGGATCATGGCTTTAAAGCAGTTTTTTTAAACGTTATGATTATGAAATGAAACCCATTTATTTTATTCTATGGGTTATTTATGAAATGTTTTATGATGATATATGTGGCTCACATGATAATAAAGGCAAATTTAAGGGTGCTCCCTGATAGCGCTCCAATGCATTGGGTAATGATGTAACCACTAGAGATTACAATTTTAACGATGCCTTGGTGAATAACCTTGGTAATTTTTAACGACACCTTGGGGATGGACCTTGGTGAAACGAAACGATTGTCAATATTAAATGTTGTCGCCACATCTTCAAGTTATGAAAAAGTTTTATTTTTATTATGATATGCCTCATGATTTCATTTTCATGCATTAAAGTTCTTTTCATGACTTTATTGATGTATCTCAAGTTCATATGTAAAATGTTTCACTTGTTTCCCTTGCTGGGCCTTCTGCTCACCCTTCCTTTTGATGTATGTCCCCAGGTTATGAGATGCAGTAATGAGCCTAGGGTGATCATGAGGAGAAGCCTTTCAAGTGTTTAAGAAGAATGTTTTTTTTGTTTCATGTTTTATGTTCCTTGTTTCCAAGACACTAAACCTTAACGATCCTCAGTTCCGTGTAATGAAATGAAAGTCTATGTTATAAAATGGCAGGATGCTATATAAACCATGATAACTTTATTATTACATATAAATAAATAAGATAAGTAATGAATCCCCTACCTCAAAGACATCAAAATTTCTTTCATGATATCAAACCAACATCATAGATCCCGATCACCCCTCCCACAAGAGATGTAACCTTCCAAGGATGTCATACCACAACCATACCAACAAACAACCAAGAAAACTATATTTGAATGATGGTGAGAAACTTTCATAACATATAAAGATGATGTGGGTGGATCCATATTGAATAAAAATGAGAGATAAAGTTATCATATACCTTATATCACTATATATTGAAAACGGGAAGCTGATAATTGATCCATATTAAAGGGATCCCAAAATTCCTGAAGAGAGAGCCACTGACTGCTTGGGGTTTGGGAGATAAGTCATAAGATTTGAGAAAACCCGAGGCACTATAACTTATAAAGTCATGTTGAATAGCATATTTTTAGGGTGTGAAAACTTTTCACATAATGTAATTATCAGGTTTTAATTTCCATAAAAAAACACATCAACTCAGACTATTTAACCTCAAATTAATTAATGCCATGATGCAACTCATAAACAAGACTCACACATGACATGAATGTCTTTCACCCCATGAATCAGGCTCTCACCCGAGACTTTGACCATACATTAATGATTTATAAACCTTAAACATCATGAATTATTCATACTTTTATCTTTTAGCATCCAAACAGCTCCAGACACACTCTAAGCCTCCTCTGAGAACCATGGACTTTAGGAACACATGAAGTGTTAGACTACATGGATCCATACCATTACACATACAATCTCTGAGTTTATATGATCACCAGTAAATAAATATGTTCAATGTTATTTGAGTTCAAAATAACAATTGTTTAATTTATTTATTTATTATATTCATGACTTATCTGGTGAATATAAAGAAAGTTTTTTTTTTATTTTTCGAATGAATATTTGATATTTAATATTCAAGGTTCATTTAATATTTATGGGAGCAGTTATTTTTAGTTAATGACTTTTATTTTATCATGTGAGATAGTTTAGGTGTTATAAGAATGTGATAGAATATTTATGAAGTTTCAGATGCATTCACTACATCAAACATGCTGAATTTAGTTTAATGTAGAAGGTTTCATTTATTAAATGGCTAAGGTGAAATTTTAATAAATAAAACTTAGCTATATATATAATATTAACACAAATTTGAGTTTACTATTGATCTAACTAAATTATATCTCCCCCCATTCCTTATCTAAAGTTTCATAGAGAGAAGAGAGAGATCTGATCACCTTGATCCAATTCCATCTTTAGGATTGAAGAAACAATGAATGTATGATCATGGTGATTTTGAAGAGATCTCTTTTTTATACACTAGCACCCAAAGCATGAATATAGACGATCAAAAAGATTTTGGAATGTATGTGGATGATTTAGAGGGTTCTGAATTCCATTCCTTTGAGAAATGATCTCCAATGTTGAGAGAGAAACATTTACAATCGAGAACACATGTGGTATGGGTGAATTTAATTTTACATGCTTAATTAAATCTACATAAGATATTTGGGTTGTTATTGGGAACCACCTCTCCAGACATGTCATTATGCTGTCAAACGTAGTGTGAAAATTTTAATTCTTAGGCGTTTCACACTTCCACTGAGTGCCCAGTATCAAAAATTGGTATTAGAGTGACCATGCATTTAATTAAGATAAATTAATATTTTTTTTCACAAATTTGATTAGAGGGCATCACAATAGTCCCAACATCACAAATAATGCTTTGATTCGAGGTCAAATAACCGTAATATGACCATATAAAGATCAAATATTATTATTGGGCATGAAAAATCCCTAAAAAATTATATATATATATATATATATTATTTTTTTAAAGTGAAGTCCTATAAGTGTAGGATTTTAAAAAAAGTAAATATATATAGATACACACACACACACACATATCCAAAGGTATGGAGAACTGCATGTTGACCATAGTTGAACAAAAAAAATAATTACTTTTTTTAAGATGTGCCTGTATATGATTCCCCTTCCCAATCCCCACAAGTTGCATGGAGTCTCCACTATGCTATTGACCCGGGTCTAGTTTTTCCCAACCTACTCAGATCATCCAAGATTCCCCATGACTTAAAATCCATCTGAGAGTGTTTCTAAACCCCGTTATTCCAAAGAATTGTAATAAAATCCAATAATATTTTATAAATATTTGATATTTATTAAAATTATTTTTGAGATCACGTGACATGTATTTTTTTGAATTAAAATTAATTTATTTATTTTAACTCATAAAAAATACATTTGAGTAGAATTATTAGAAAATTTAATTTATTTACCTGAGTTTAAAGTGAAAAAATAGATCATGATCCTTATAATTACAAATGAATGTTTGTTATTTATTTATTTAATTATTAAAATGAATTATTTAAAATAATTATTTAATAAATAGTGATTTTTTTCTATTTTTATCTTCATTATAAGTTTATGGGATACACACCCAAATAAAAATTATTGATATATATTATATATTCCTGAGATCCTCTCACTTGCATGAAATAATAATTGTGTAATGAAAAGGATGAATGTGTAATGTCCTGTGTCCGTGTGGGAATTTTTATTTGAGGAGGGTTTTGAAATTTTATTTTCATTATATAGTTTAATTTTAGAACTAGGATTTAGATTGATGTTCCTAGAGTTTGTGCATCCTGATATGATATTTTTTGGATATGTTTTGAGTTCCAAGTTGTGCCTTGGGTATTCTATAAAGTCTTAAGGGTGTTGATTTAAATTTTAGAGGTTTTTGGAGAACTCTGACTAGGGTAAATGGTTTGGGTTTCATGGGTTAAATCAAGTTGTGCATGTATCCTTATGCAAGATAAGTTTCTAGTTCAAATTCTATAGGGAATGGTTTATTGGAATGATTAGTGCATGGTTTGGAAGGAAGCAAACATATCTTATAGACAATTGCATGACTTAGGTTGGGCGTGGGGATTGGTGAACTATTACGAATAGAACATGTGAAATTTTATATATTGAGACAATACCGATCTACATGGTTGGTGCATAATTTGGTAAACTGTGCAGCCCAACCATGTGAGAGGGTTGTGTTTGGGTAGTGCATACGGCACAATTGGACAAACCGCATGGCCAAACTATGTATCTCATTAAAAGTGAGTTTTTATGATTTTCTCTTATTTTATTTTAATACCTAATCCCTTTTTTCTACTCCTCTTGTATTCACATAGACAACAACCCCCCTCTCCACTTACTAATTGGTTATCCTCTATTATTATTCTATTTTTTTTGTAATTGTTTTGTGTTTTGAGGTAAGGATTCAACTTTGGAAACCTCCATCCTTCTTCTCCTTCCTCCTCTATAAGTTTTGAGTTCTTCATTTAGGGATTTTGGTGCTACTCCCATCGAATCATGGAGGAATCAAACAAACATCATGGGGATTTTTTGTGTCTTGCATAGAAGTGATATTATGACAATGACTTCCCATCATCACATTCCATATTGATCATGGTATGTGAAAATAATAATCCTATAAATGTTTTTACATTAAAATTAAAATTGTTTGGTTATTTTATTTGTTCCTTTGGTTAGGGATTTTGCCTAGGATGTGGTCGATGGTATGGTGTGGGTTTTTGGAGAGCATTTAGTCATGGTTCTAATGATACCAAATCTTCTAGTATATCCTTTGTTTCTCATAAATTTTTATAGATTGGTTTTTAATTAATTATAATTGTTTATGATTAATTATTTGAGATGTTGTGGTGTTATTTAGGAGCCAAGAGTGTGATCTTGGATCAGTTGGGTCTAAACGGGGCTTGGAGAGCCTTAGCAGTAGCTGTCAGCCTATAGAAATAATGTAGAAAGAATCGAATAAAGGTATGTGGTCCGTAAATTTTTCCATATTATTACTTTATTTTATAAGTTCATTTGATGGTGTTTATAATCAATTTTTATGGGAATGTGGTTTCTATAAGATCACCTTAACATTGAACTTAACCTTAAAAAGTTTCTAGTTAAATAAATTTTTTCTTTAAAAATGTATTTTGAATGTGGTACCTAGAAAATGGGGATTTTTAAGGGTAAAATTATTTGGTTTATAAATAAAAATGTGAAAATGATAATTCAATTTGGTTTGAAATAGAAATGTGAGATTATATTGATGATACATATTTGGTATTTTTGGAAGTGGTATTTTTGAGAAAATTTTAATTTGAAACGGAAATTGGAAATGGTACTTAAAACAATATTTCAGAATTGGTAAATTGGATTGGTTTTGAAATGGAAAAGGTGAAATGGTATTGAAAACATGTGTTGGGTATTTTTGAATTAATATTTGAAAATGGTATTTGAAATTTTATTCAGAACAATATTTTTGGAAACATAATTGGGAATGGTTTTAAAATGGTTTTAGGTAATTTGAATTATAATTGATTTTAGAAATTAAATATTAAATGATACTTTATGCCTTATATTTTTTCCTTATGGATTTTTTGGTTAAATATAGGGTGAACATGATCTCTGAGTGGATATGGTTATGAGGGTTAAACCCTGGGTGATCATAGCCTTTGGGTAGATGTGGTTTCGATGGTTAATCCTAGGATGAACACTGACCCCGGGTGAATGCGGTAATGATGGATAAACCTAGGGTGAATATGGAACCTCAATGGATGCAGTTTTGATGGTTAATCTTGGGGTGAACACCCCCGAGTAGTCGCTAGACCCAACCCCTAGAAATGGGTATATTACCCACAAGCCCTGGTTGTTGGTTAGGGATGAGTATATTATCCCCTTACGAGATCTAGGTTGGAAATATCATCACAACATTCTTAGAGACACTTTGATACTATCTGAAATAGGCATGTCCTGGGGTGAACTCGGCCCCCAAGTTTTGCATTTGTTTTATGCATTTTTAATTTAAATGTTTTAATGGTTGCGATTGTAACTATTTAGCTTGAGCACTAATTCACACACTTGTACAGAATGGTTATATTTTGGGATTCTATTAGTGGTAGCCTATTGAGTTATACTCATACCCTAATCAAGACTCCTTGGTACTTGGGTACCCAAGAAGACAGCATTCTTGGTCGCAGGTTCAAGTTTAGGGCTAGGATTGATGTTATTACTTATTGATTGGCTTCCTAGGTCAGAGTTGGATGATGATACTGGTCAATACATAGAACCAGGGTGGGGTAGGATATTAGACTCATTTTATTTTATTCCTTTTTGTACTTCTTGTGTATTATCCACACATAGAGGTTGACACATTTATTTGTTATCTGTAACTTCTCTAGTATTTGTATTGGGTAAAAATCCTCAGCCGTTTTGAATTTTTGGAGTTAGTTGACATGACAATTTCTTTATCGACCATCATAACCTAATTCCAGGTTTTTCTTTAGTCCGAAATCTTTTTATTAGATAGATTTAAAGGCTTAGAAAATTCCTTGGGAGTTTTAATGGGATTCAGGTGCATCAGAGGCCTAGTTTTGGTTAAGTGTAGGCTGAGGCACATGGTTAGATCAAATTGTGTGGACTCTTAGTGAAAACCATTAAGCCCCTTTTTGTACTAAGAATGGCTTAGAAAACCATGAAGGTTGGAGCACATTACTATGCATGAACCTCTGGAGTTTTTAGATATGGATTTCACATGACTTATGCATGGTTAGGGAAAACCTTGTGCAAGCCACATAGGTAGTTCCATTTGGTAAGTACCTTCTCACTATAGCACACACAGTTTGTGCATGGTAATGGAAAACCATTTGGGATAACCATGTAGGGATTGGTGATTTAGTAGTAGGATCCACACAGTTTCTGCACTGCTTGGAAAACCATGCAAGCTAACCACGAGGTCTCTTAAAATGGTGAGATTACCATTTTCCCTACTTCATATTAAACCATTATTCTCCTCTTTTTTTTACTCCATGTGTGGTCTTCATCCTAGTCATCCATGGGTGCTCTTTCCTCCTCCTCTAGGAGTTGACCAATATTCTCTATCTAACCTCCATTTGTTGATCCGTTGTTTGTGTTTGATCCATCTTGGAAAGGCTCTCTTATATCATGCTTCTATTTCTATTTTCTCTTTCCTCATGGATCACTAAATATGTGTGGGTAATTTTTCTCTATTTTCCAGGAATTCTTATAAAATTTTGATTTCTTCCAAATCAGTCGGACTTATAGGCTAAGATCAGACATGCCTACCCCTATGACTACAAGGTAGGTGGTGCATACTTCTCTTTGTGATTTGATGAGTGTTTGGGGGGTGTTTATTTTAGCTCACCACTGTTTTGACTGAGCAATACCATTTTAATTTAATGTTTTCTTTTAATAAACTAAATTGAACCATTTAGGATGCATATGGGCTTACTTGCATGATTCTACAAGTGGTTGAGTCGAGCGAGAGGCTTGGGCCTTTAGTAGTTAGGTTGGGGATATGTTTTTAATATTAAATTGAATTGTTTTTATTAAAATTGATTTATTTTATTGAATTTTATACATTCAATTAAATCATATTGAATTGTTATATAAATGATAATTTCATGTTTTTCTCTACTAAGTTCTAATAGAACGTGAAGAGATTGGCCTGAGGATGGAGATAACATTGGATATTTGATTTATGGTGATGTGATCATCGTGCTGGGTGTGGATAGATGTATATATATGTTTTGGGTGATGTTGATGATAGGTTGGGTGTCTTGGTCATCATATTGATGTGGCTAGGCCATCAGATTATGGGAAAGGCCCATGTGATGTTGGATGGAATGGCCATTGGGATTTGATCAGCACGTTCAAATAGGCATGAGGTGCTAAGATTAGTGTAGATTAGGTAATAATTGGTGATTATTTCTCACCTGTTCTAGAAAAAGTGATTTTTGGAGTCGTGTTCACATAGGTTGACTCAATGATGAGGTGATTTTGACCACTAGAAAAGGTAGAGTGCCCTGGTAGTTGTGGATTAGGTAAATGGATGGGGTGATTACTATAGAAAGCTATAATGATGGTGAGGAGCCATCAAAGGACAACATTTTGGATTTCAGTTGGGGTCTGAGGCATTTTGTGCTTGTGTCCATTGAGATAAGATCATTTTGAAGGATGGAGATCACTGTTCCTCAGGATGTTGGTTATTGAGATAATGAAAATTATTATTTGGGGACAGGTATCGTTGTGTCTCCAGGTGTTAGGCTTTGAACCAATGGGTTATTTTGAGTAGGGGTCTGAGGGAACATATTCATTGATTGGGTGTTCCTTTAGTACATCAGTTACATGGTTTATGGTATGAGGTGCTGAGTGACATTTTGAGATGGGAACTGAGGGTTTACTTAATATTTTGAAATTAAGGGATTCCTTGAGCTATAAGCTAAGGATCCTCTCCACCTTAGTTATTCAAGTGATGGAAAAAGAAGGTGATAGATTCCTGGTGGGTTTTAAGCACCAAGGAATCTTGTGATTAATTTATACATGTGTTTATTCTTATTTATTTTAGTATACACCTACATAGTCACACATGTAAGGTATGCGCACATGGGTGGTACCCTACTTAGACTCATTATTAAACCCTACATGGGCCCTTTAGGACGTGAGTAGATTTTATGATTTTTTTAGGTAAGGGTTTGAACTATGGAGATAAATCCTAGTGGTTGAGTTATATGGGATGGAAGGATAGGGACATTGAGGTTCCTTACTCAACTGAACTTTTCCTTTTGTTTACTTTTCTGTATTAGCATGCTTATGTATATGTATATGCTAAGGTCAACCTTAGGAGACCATTTTTCTTATTGACATGTATGACCTGTATTGGATTCATGTTCTATTTAAGATTATAAAAATGGAATTTTTATCTAGTTTATTATTTCTATCACTGCTTCTATTGTTTATGCTTGTGCTATTACCTATGATTACTTGTGTTTCCGCTATTAGAGGGTTACTGGTTTGAGTTGTCTTTATTTTATTTCACTGCATATCTTATATATATACTTGGACTATTGTTATATTATCCCCATATGGTATAGTCTCCCCACTATTTCCATTTACCCCATTGCTTCTAGTCGGAAGCCTTTGGCGTACATGGAGGTGTGCCTAAGACCAGTGGTACTCGGCCCGAAAGTACTATTCGGGTGGTAAATCAGGTCGAGGTGCAATAAATGGTATCTGAGTAGTTCTTGTCTGGGAATTAATAGTAGCGTATGGTTGACTAGTAATGGCACCAAATACTTATTCTCTTATTATTTGGTCTGACTATTTATGATATGGTAGACTGTAGATTAATATGTTGTCGGAACTAGGTTTTGAACTTGTGTTTGGGTTCCAATAACACTAGGTACATGAGACAAACTGAGTTTCCAGGGGTGGGAATTTTTGTTCTTATTTTTCTTTTTTATAGTTTATATTATTTCCACCTTTAGTGGTGAACTTGGAATGTAAATTTTTATTTATCGTGTCTTGTGATCCTTGGCCTGGTATGACAAGTAAGTAGGGTTATACCCTTAGCTCAACATGGAAAGGGGGTGTTTATTAGTAATGTTTATGATTATGTTTAGACACATTGGATTTTTTGAAATTTTATATACATGTACCTATGATATAAAATTATTGTGATATGTGATATATATATATATATATATATTTATGCTCCTGGATCTTATAGAAGTTGGAAGGGATAGAGAAATGGGGTGATTTTGAAAACCAAATTGGGTGATGTGGTCATCGGTTTGAGGTGACGTGGTTCGTTAGGGTAGGCATGGCCTAATGAATATTTGATACTTGTCTTTGTTAAGGGGTTGTAAGGATGCCATGAGTCCAAGATTCCATGAGGCATGGTTATAATGGGAATGGGAAAAGGTCGTGAGATTGCATTTACTGTTACTTTTTTTTCTTATCTGTGATACTTATATATATGTTATATGGGATATGTAACTGCGTAATGGTATTTAGAAGGTTTCCACCTGGAAGACTTAAGATAGAGTGTCAGGAGGATGGTGATAGGGTGTTGTTAGAGATTGAGAAGGTTGAGACCCCTGAGGGCCAGGAAGATCACGAGCCATATGTAGAGGGTCTGGAACAGACTCCAATGATGGCGGGTCCAAGGTATAAATAGGGGATCATAGGGAGAAGATCCTTTAATGATGTATCTTATGAGGGAGTTTCGGATGCAACATCCACCACTATTTCAAGGTGAGTGTGGTCCAAAGGTGGCTAAGAACTGGATTGAATCAATGTAGAGGATTTTAAAGAAACTAGAGACACCCCCAGGGTAGAGGGTGAATCTAGAAACTTACATGCACATAGGAATAAAAAATATCTTTTGGGATGTGCAAGTGATGACATGTAGACCCGAGGGACTTTCCTAGAAGGATTTTAAGGCTAGGTTCTTTGACCAATTCTTCCTAAAGACACTGAGGGCTATGAGATCTCGGGGTTTCTTTAGCCTTCAATTGGATGACATGTACATTATAGACTATGTAGTTACATTCACCTAATTGTCTTTCTTTTCATCTGGTATGGTGACAAATGACACCTCGAGGGTGAGACATTTTGAGGATGGTTCACAACATGCCATTCGGGTACAATTAAACATATTTAGGCTGACCTCATTCTTAGTGGTGGTGAATTAGGCCCTCGTAGCTGAGGGAAACTTTATGGATAGTTCTTACTTGAGCCAGGTGATAGTGTTGGGTGATTTAATTGGTGACACTTTAGATTATAGATAAGAGAGGAAAATATGAGTTTTAGTAGGGAATCTAGGATATGGACTCGATCGTACCACCTTAGAGTGGGTCTTTGATGGTGTGATTCTAGTGTGGGAAGTTGGGACATGTCTATAATTAGTGGGACCAGCCTCCAAAGGAGTGTAGGTCATGTGGAAAGGTCATAAATCTCGAGAGGTTCTATAATAATACTTCTTCAACAACCAACAATCAAGGGCTGGGGTAGATGCTGGGCTCTGAGATTAGACCAGCAGTTGTACCATGTAATGGTAGCCAATTTTCAACTACATGTGAAGGTAATGAAATAGATAGTGGGACCAAGTAGTGGGGTTAGTGGCTGATGGATGGTGTCTCACAGTAGGGAGGTCAAGCTTTAGGCAGTTTGGTTTAGGCTAGGTGCATGACATGGAGCTATCAGGGTTAGAGAAAGTTGGTGAGTCGATGATTGTCAGAGGTATTCCATGGGAATGACTGGGGCTGTTTTTCTTTGTTTTGTCATGGAATTTTAAGACATTTCTTTTTTGGAGGAATAATATGAACATACTATAATTATTAACTAACCAGATGCTGGTTAGTTGGTTGTCATCATCTCGTATGTGTTATATAAACAAACAAACAAACATACATACATACATACATACATATATATATATATGTGTATGTATGTATGTATGTATATATGTATGTATGTATGAGGTGTGTGGCACTAGGATCTAAATGTGGTAATCATTGTATGGGTGTTACTTGAGGTGTGTAGGCATATCAGAATTTGTGTGATGAGGGATTTGATTGAGGCGTGAGACATCATGATTGTTTTGAGCATCTGTTGAGATATATGACCTCATTGGTTCCATGTGAGGCATGGTCATGAGGTGGGAATCGATGCGGTGTAGAATTTGAATGGGTGTCAGGTATGACATGGGATCACCTGATGAGGTGAAGGAGTAAAAATTCATCATAAGATGAATTTTGAGACTGGTAATGATCGATGGAACATTTGTTTTTTTGTTGAGTTTTTGTTCAGGATGTGACTAGGGTAGGTTACTCCTAAGGTGGGGATCCCCTTTAGGTAGTTGAACTATACCATTTTGACTGGGGTAGTCTGGGTTAATTTTAAAGATATTGGTATGTTAGATACCATATTTTCATTGTATTTAATAGCACATGGATTATCTATGTTAAGGTGGGGTGATTACAACATCCCAGGTATTTGGAGAGGGTCGAAATCCTTGCCTGTTTTGAAATTCTTGAGTTGGTGGGCATGCCAATTTATTTATCAATCATAATAACATAATTACATGTTTTTATTTAATCCAAAACATTGTTTCTAGATAGTTTTATAGGTTTGGAATCTGCCTCTGGAGTTCGAATGGGTTTTAGGTTCTTGGAGTCCCAAAGGACCAATCTTGGTTAAGTGCAGGCTGGGGCACATAGTTAGATCAAACTGTATGGCCTCTTAGTAAAAACTGTGTAACCCTTTTTGTACTAAGAATTGTTTGTAAAACCATGAGGGTTGGAGAACATGATAGTTCAGGAACCTCTACAGTTTCTAAAGAGTGATTTAACATAGCTTGCTCCCGGCTATGGAAAACCATACAGAGGCCCCACAAGTAGTTCCATTTGGGCAGTACATTAGCATTATAGCACACAAAATTTGTGCATGGTTAGGTAAAACCATGTGGTCTAACCATGTGGGTCTTGGTTCCTTAGAATTAGGAGCCACACGGTTGTCACACGGTTTGTAAAAACGTGTGAACTAACTGTGAAACCTCTTAAAATGGTGAAATTACCCATTTTCCCTTCTTTTCATTAAACCTTTATTCTCCTCTTTTCTCCACTACACATGGTCTTCCTCCCAGGTAGTTTTGTGTGTTTCTTCCTTTTCTTCATGGTTTTGACCTATCTTTTCTACCTGATGTCCATTCTTCAATCTTTTAGTTACATTGGATCCATCTCAATAAATCTCTCTTGTCTCATACTTCTATTTCTATTCACTCTCACCTCATGGATTGCTAAATCCATGTGAGTCATTTTTCCATATTTTTAGGGAATTTTTAAAACTTTGATTTCTTCCAAATTGGTCAGAGTTAGTGGCTAATATTGGATGCGCCTATGCCTATGGCAACAAGGTAGGTGGTGAATACTTTTCTTTTTGATTTCGTGAGTGTTTGAGGGGTGTTGATTTTAGCATGACATTTTTTGACCAAGTGAGACCCTTTTAATTTAATTTTTTCTTTTAATTAATTAAATTAAACATTTTAGGATGCCTATGGGCATGCTTTCATGAGTCTAAAAGTGGTTGATTCGTGTGAGAGGCTTGTACCTTGTTCAGTTAGGCTATGGATGTGTCCTTTTATATTAAATTGATTTTTTTAATTAAATTGACTTATTTTATTGAATTTGAGATATTCAATTAAATCATATTTAATTGTTATAAAAATTAGGATTGCATGTGATTCTCTACTAAGTTCCAATGGAACGTGACGAGCTTGGATCGAGGATGAAGATAATGTTTTCTATCTGATTTGAGGTGATGCGATCATCGTGATGGGTGTGTCTTGATATATATATATGTTTTAGCTGATGTTGATCGTAGGTTGGGTGAATTGGTCATCATATTGAGGTGTATAGGCAATTAGGTTATGGGCAAGGCCCATGTGATGTTGGATGGGATGACCATTGGGATTTGAGTGACACGGTTGCAGGGGAACGAGGTGCCAAGATTTGTGTGGATTTGGTACTAATTGGTTAATGTCACTCACTCATGTTGGCCAAAGAACCCCTTGGAGTCATGTACACACAGGTCAAATTAGTGATAATGTGGTTTTGACCACGTGTGTGGGTAGAGGACCCTGGTAGTTTCAAAATAGATAAATGGATGGGGTGTTTTTCGCAAAAACCCAAGGGGATGGTGAGGAGCCATCAGAGGACAAAGTTGAGGATCTCAGTTGGGGGTTGGGACTCACCATACTTAAGTTTTTTGGACCAGGATCATTTTAGAGGATGGGGATCACCATTCCTTAGGAAGTTGGTTATTGAGCTGATGATTGTTACTATTTAAGGAAAGGTATCGTTGTGCCTCTGGGTGTTGGGCTTCGAGTCGGCAGGTGCTTTTGGGAAGGGTTCTGAGGGACCAGATTCTTTGATTGGGCATGCCTTTAAGACATCAGTTACATGGTTGATGGCATGAGGTTTTAGGTGAAATTTTGAAGTGTAACATAGGGGATCACTTGAGCTTTTGAAATCAGGGAGCTATAAGATAAGGATCCTCTCCACATCTGTTATTTCAGCGATGTCTAAAGCAGGTGATATCTTCATTGTTTCCATTGAGCACTAGGTAATATTGTGATTACTTTATGCATTTGTTGTTACTTATTTATTTTTGTATACACCTACTTAGTCACACATGTAAGGTATGGACACATGGGTGGTACCCTATAGAGACTCATTCCCACACCCTACATAGGCCCTTTGGGATGTGTGTAGATTCCATGATTTTCTATTTAAATAATGGTTCAGGATCTAGATCCAAATCCTAGTGGTTGATTTTCATGGGATGGATGGCTAGGGACCTCGAGGTTCCTACATCAGCTAGAGTTTTCCATTTTTTTACTTTTCTGTATCAGCATTCATATGTATATGTATATGCTGAGGTCAGGCTTGGACAAAATTTTTTTATTAACATGTATGACATGTATTGGATGAATGTTCTATTTTATATTCTACAAATTACATGTTTATCTTGTTTGATTATTTCAGTTGTTGTTGTTGTTTTTGGTCATGGTTCCTCTATTGTCTATGATTGCTTATTCTTCCACCATTAGCGAGCTAGTAGTTCGAGTTATAATTATCTTTTTCTGCTACATATTATATATATATATATACTTAAACCATTATTATATTATCCCAAGAGGGTATAGTATCCCCATTACCACCCTTTACACCCTCACTGCTAGTCATAAGCCTTTAGCATTTGGGGAGGCACACCTAAGGCCAGTGGCACTTGGCCCGAAATCACTGTTCAAGTGGCTAATTGGGATAGGGCGATACATTATCGCATGTGATATTGTATTTATTATATCTAGACGTTCCATGGTTGTGATTTTTATCTATATTGTGTATATAATTCATGTTATTTATATTGTGTAGCACACTCTTGTAGTGATGTAATAGTCTCCCTATAGCAACCTCACAGTCCCTTGCTACTAGTTGACACCCTCTAGTGTATAGGGAGGTATACTTGAGGTACAATGGTGATTGATGGTCCAACCATTGGTTAATGGTATGAGGAAGTGTGATATCATGAAATTGATGACATTATTCATATTTATATGAGGTGATGTGAAAAAATGAGTTTGATTCATTGAATTGGGGGGAGGGGTGTTTCAAGTTGATTCAAACATGATATGACCCAAGGCATTGCCCCAAGGATCTAACTTGATCCATTATTTTCTCAACAAATCAATTGTTAGGATAAGTTCATGATCATGAAATTTATTTTATTTATGCATGATTTATTATTTTTATATGTTCAATTTTTATGTTTGATGAAATGGAATAATAAACACAAATGCATAGTTAAAAATCAACATGTATGGAGAATGTTTTCTATTTAAAGAATGGTTTAGTTGTGAGTGCAATCACATTGAATAAAAAATATAAATATAAAATGACTTCATTTTATAAGAATAAATAAAATGCCTCAAAGAAAATATTAAGTCATTAATGTCTTAGATCACTTTAATTTGAATAAAACCATAGTACAATGTTCTCTTCAACCCTAGTCTATGATACCTATTACTACCATAGTGTACTTATTAATATGGTGGGATTACTTAACTAAACTTTGAAATAAAGAAGTAGTTATATCTAGCTTGTTTCAAATTTAGAGACAAATCATTGAGTAAATCAAAGTTATGGTTTTTAAGATAAGAGACTGCACTTAACATATTAAGAAGCCAAAACGTAATGTTATCGGCTTGCCAAAATCCTACCTCGAAACTCTTTGGGTAGTTTCATAGAGATATATTGGACTATGAGGATAGGTATTAAGGATACTTTCCACTATAATACTCAACAAACTGATTATTATGAATTTATTTTTTGGGTGCCAGTGAATTTAATAAATACTAGGATACATTTAATATTATTAAATATATATTATCTAAATGACTAGTAATTAAGATAAAATCATTGATCTACTTCTATTTAATTTTTTATAAAAATAAAAAGTAATACCAAAAATTACTTGTGATAGATACTAAAAAAATACATCCTAACCGACACTAATTTACAATAGTGTTACATACTCTTGTGCATAGTACTACAAGATAAATGGAATTGTATGTGTTGGAGTCCCCACTTCCTGTTAATAAACCTTAGTAATCAAATGAGGGAATCATGGATGATTACAAGAGATTCCTAGATGAATCATATGATGTTTACACCATATATATATATCAATAATATCATATGATTTGTGTAAAAAACATAAGGACTTAAATGTTATATCATGTTGTCTTATCTCCGAGAAGTTTTCATGGATAAAGTAAAGAAATAATTAATGATCTTAAGATCACACTAAACAAGTGTATATATAATAATGGATTCATATTAAATCATTGTCATTGAATAAATATTATTCTCTTATCCTTATCATCCAGTTACTATAATTTCAACGAGTCTTAAAAATGAACAGTATAGAGAAACCGATTAGATATATTTTGGGTAATGTTCTCCAAGAAGATAATAACTCAAAGAATGAAAAATCATTAGTTCTTATGGTGAATAAGAATAAATATAAGGTGAAAATTCCAATTTAAAGTGTGAAAAAGGCACCTTTACAATGAGTTTCTAATAAAACAATGATAAAGAGGGTGTGAATTGAACATGAAACTATTTTCTTTGCATGTATCTTTATAAGTCATTGAAAGAAAAATTTCTAGAAATAAAGAAGCAAGTAGACACTTCAACTTCTGGAATATTCATTAATTAAAAGAAATACTTATATTATAATTCTTAGATATTAAATAAATTATTCCTATCACATATTTGTATTCAAATATCAGATCTAAGAAAGTATCTAAACATCACTAGAAGTCAAGGGGAATTCTCTAAGTGATTGAGAAAGTGTGATTCCAATGTCAGTAGTGAGAAGAACACACCTTCTAATTTTTTAGTGCATTGATTTTTAGATGATTGTTTTGTATTGTGTATTAAAAAACGTTTATCTCATGTTTCCATTAGACAAAATTATACATTATTTCATTTTAGAATGAATTTTTTTTGTGGTGTTTCATAATAAAATAATAGTTTAGAAATACTTTAATCCTCGATAATATATAATGACTATAACATGTACGGCTTGGTAATCCCCACTAGTATTTATCAATTAAAACTAAAATTAATTATTGAAGATATACCCAATATAGTTTTTAGACTCTTTTGAGATAATGAAACTTAGTTATTATTGACACACTTATCAAGTTTTAGATAAAAAAACCTTCAGAAATAAAGGAAATCCACAAATCTTATAGGACCAGTTCAACGTCATATGTAAAAACTATTTCAAGTAGAATCTAGTGGTAAATTAATAAAATTTGTGAGATTTATATGAGTGAATTAAGGAACATGAATGGTTATAATATTTTAGTTACTTTAGGTATGTGAGATGAAGAATTTATTAACTATTAATTCTTTTATAATTTCATTATATATTGGATTTATTCCATAACTCACATTTCCTTAAACACATCAAATCCAAGATGTTGGTATAGGAGGATAAATTATGTTTATTACAAGTGTTCATTGATCATTAAAAAGTGTAGTGAATTAATTATTAAACTCATATTTACTTATATACATGAGATTCCTAATGTTATTCAATGGAGGATCAATGATGTGTTTTAGATGCCTTATAGAGTATTCCATAATATTTTCAATAAATGCTTCACAAATAACAAAATTATACCTTAACCACATGCCAATAATAATGAAAAATTGATATCATATAAATTATAATATCATATAAATCCATTATATAATTAAATATGTGTTTAGATACAAAGAGTTTGTCAAGGTTAAGTGAATAAACAAAATTTCCTCAAGAAAAAAACAATGTGCATATCAGATAATTATCCTATATACACTGAGGATATTAAAAACACCAAGTTGTAAATATTGGTAAAAAAACTATGTTTATATTGTAACATGTCGATTTTGAGATAGTGGGATCAATGTAGAATTCATTTAATCTGAGGCTCTAGATGCACATGCGTTCAGGTAGGAATACTGAACTCCACAAGTTTTAGTGGGAGGAATTTTTCTAGAAACACATATTGTGTTGGAAATTTTAAATAGTATATTTTTTTTATATTCACCATTACATTTAATGCATATATTATTCTTAAGAATAATGTTTCGTATATTAATGCTGTAATGAAAACCCATTATCATTAAATAGTATATATGTACTTAGAATGGATTCCACATACCGAAATCTAGTTTAGTGATTTGGTTGTTTCTCTGGATACTGTAAATTCACTAATGGGTATTCAAAATAAACTATACATAGATTATATTAGTGTAACACTAATAAGACATGAATTATTATCAAAAGGTTTTATGGTATCTAGACATAGTCTATGACCATATCTTCTCACTAATCATTATGAAAAATCTATTTGAGTTATATTTATCATAGAAACTATCTATGGTCATCATTTTGGGTATTGGATGTCAAAACAACCATACTTAGAAGGAAAACTTATAGCAGATGCCTTTATGACATGAACAAAAAGGTTTGATGATATTAGATAAATTTAATAAGGAATGATAGTTATAGAGATCCAATTTTGAATTAAAGTAGGTATTATGATCATAGAATATTTTTTTGTAATATATGGTTTCTAGGTGTCTACAAGAGGTTAGTGGGAGTTCCATGATTTTTTAAATAAAATATGTTAATAACATAAAATTTATTATTATTACATTTAGATAAGTCTAGGTTGTAATAATTTATGTAATGTTTGACTTAAATTAGTAACCTAAATTATAAAGAATAAGATCTATTGAGTTAGTTCCTAGGTTTTCCTAGAAAAATTCAAAGTACATATGTTGATAATGTTTTGAAAAAAATAAAAGTTAAGAAAAAACATGAGATAATTGTTTCCAATGTCATGTGGAATAAACATCCCTAGGAATTCATGTATAAGACATAGTAGGAGATAAAAATGGTTAGTATAACTCCATAATATTTGGAAATAGATCTATCATATAATAAATGTTATTTACTCAATAATATATTTTCAACACATATATTATGGTAGGAAAATATCATGTAAATCCAAGATAATTTCACAAGAAGCAATCAGAGCTATCCAATAGTACTTGAGAATGTACAAGGGGTATATACTCTATACTTGGATAGGAAATAACACTAGTTTTAAGGGGATATAACTAGTACTACTATGGATAATTTGATCAAATATTATAGTTAGGATAAGTTATTGAGTAAAAACAACCCATAAAATATTTTTGTATCCATATCTATAAATACCAAGTTTGTTGTAGCTTCTTATGTATATAAAAAGTATCATATAATATGAAATTATTATTTTTAGTTCTTATAATCATACCTAAAAATTAAAGTATTATCATTATATAAATTATGATAACATTGAGACAATGGTACTAGCTTGGATTTCATGCTTTTGATAGAGGATAAAAGTGATTCAATCAGAGTTATTTTAACATGAGGTATACTTTACTCAAGGAGATGTAGTCATGAATAAAAAAGTATCCATGTATGAAGACATAGAGGAACCACCAACAAAATCAATAACTCATTAGGATTATGATCTTTTCTTATTAGAGCTAACAAGTTAATAGTTAGCAAGCTGGCTCTAGTTCAAGTGGGAGTGTTATAAAAGTGAGTTCCCTAAAACCAACATGAACAATAATTTTAGATTACCATATCATGTATATATAGAGTTATACATGATATTGTATTACCATAATTTTTATAACACTTATACATACAATATTTTCATGGTAATTTCCTTATATTTTTTGTCATATTAGATGGATATATCAGTTCCTTACTATAATGATAACCTTTAGATACTATGATAGTAATCTTAAACATATGTTCCACGGTCTAGATACATCATCCTAAAGGGAAATATATGATATCTAGATATTAGGTGTGGTGGTACCATAAACATTGAGTCTTATTCTCAAGAATTTCATACTTAGTGATCTCGAGTAGAGGAGTTCATAAGTACTGACCTTCCAATAGGAACATTACATGTTTTAGGTGTCATTGGTTATTATTATATATGAGCATGTGTATTAGTCTCTTGAAATGATGTAATTATCAATTTATATCATTTTATCATGAAATTTGATGAAATATAAAAACTATGAACTTTTTTTGGTGAGGCATATTACATTGTGTGAATCAGTGATGATATTCCATTGGTTGAATAATCAAGAAATAATTTATCACTTTTGAAAGGAAGAGATATCTCAGGACTAATTTATGTGGATGGTAGTACCTTTATAAAATCCATGTACTTGGTGAAAGTAGGAAAGTCCATATAGTATGGTCATTAAATAATAATAAATTAATAAAGGATGATGACACATAGTGTGTATCCTTCTTTGTGAGATATTGTTAGATGAAGAGATTATATTATATAGAGCATGTTCATAGGAGTTGTTGTCATTGCTATGGCTAAATCTTGTCTCCTTAGAGACCTTGATGGGTTTCTAGACTCCGATCATAGTATACTAGCATCACTCACTACTATCGAGATAAGGTCCAAGAGGGTCACAAAAAAAAGTGTATTAAGAAGCTTATCCAATTATAGTGAATTGGAGCTTTTAGACATAGAAGGATCTATGACGAGGGATGAGTAATTTACAATTTTATAAAGTTGTAAGTAAATAAATAGGTTTATTATTATTCATATTTATAATAATAATTATTTAATTTATTTCTTTATTATATTAATGTGTTGTTTAGTGAATATAAAGAAATTTTATTTTTCAAATGAACATTTACACTTTAATATTAAAGGGTTATTTAATATTTATGGGGGATGTGAGTAAAGTTAATGAATTTTATTTTATCACATAACACAATTTATATTCTAAAATTATGTGATAAAATATTTACAAAACTTGGGATATGTTTACTTTTTCATGCATATCGAATTTGGTTTAATTTAAGAGGTTTTATTTATTAAAGGGAAAAAGTGTAATTTTAATAAAGAAAGAAAGAATATATATATATAATATCAATAAAAATTCAATTGGACTATTTATCCACTCAAATTATTTCTCCTCCCATCATATCTCTCATGTTTTTGAGATATAGGAGTGAGGAATGATCACCTCGGTATAAGTTTTCCATTTTTGATCGAAGAAACAGTGATAATGTGATCATAAAAACATATAAGAACTCTTTATTTATCTGTGATAGCACTTGGAGAACGAATATCAATGATTGAAAATATTTTAGATCATTTTTGGTTGATCTATATGGTTCTATGTTTAGTTCCTTCGAGTAGTTATTGTTGACGACGAACAAAACACATTTCCTTGATAAAAAATGCATGAAGTGAAATTTATATTTAATTTTATGTGATTAATTAAATTTACATGGGATAATTGAGTTGTTATTAATTTTTTTCTAACTATAAATGACATTATGAAATTTTTCATGAGGAGAGAATTTTAATTTTCACACATTTCATATTTCTGCTACATGCTCAGTACCAAAAAAATCATTTTTCTATAACATTAATATCATAATAAGAAGAAAAATTCTCTACCCCCTGAGGCCAAAATTCATATCAAGCATAAAAAACATGGGGCTCAAGAGTTTCTCAAATACACACATCTTGAGGATTATTTTATAAAGATCCAAACATGCCTATTCCAAAATTGACTCAAGATTCCAAGTCATTTTATACTATTTTAAATCTACTTTCAAAAAATTCTTTAAAATAAATCATGTAAAATATCACATAAAATCATTTAAAGAACAAATTTCCATTTTCCACTCAAACCATTTTAAAAACCCATAAGCCCCCTTTTCTTATTAAAACAAAACTTTACCCATTCCAAGGCCCAAACAGAGTGAAATACCTTTAATCGTGATAATTAACTTTAAACCACCCATTTTAGAATTTTTATACACACTTGGAACACAAAAATCACTTTATAAATTATAAAACAATTAAAACACCCTTTATACCAAGCATGGAAACCAAGTAAAATTCCTTTAAAATTCACAATTTTCATCACATATAGATATAAATTTAGTCAAAAAGTCATTCAAAAGAACCAAACACTCAATGAAATTCAAATTAAATGAATTTCACAAAAACCATTACCTAAATCAAGAAGAAATCAAGTCGCAACTCATTACCTTTGAGGGTGAAGTCTAAATTAATCAAAAAATGTTATCCATAATATCTGGACACCAAAAATATGAATTATAACCAAACCAAACCCTAATATTGTCCCAAAATTACTCCTAAGATTTTTGGAAGAATAAATAATCCAAAATAAAATGGGTGTAAAAATGTGACGTCCTGGACCCAGATGTCGCTTAATGGGTTTCCTGATCCCGGTGGGTCACATGGCCTCAAGAACATCTCCCTGAACACTAGGGGCTACTGACTAGAAGGAAAGGAAAATGGTGTGTCAGTGGGGTGAATATTCCCTCATTACCAAAGTGTAGTGTAGTGGATGAAAGCATAGGTAAATAGTGGAAGCAATATAAGTAAACAAAAGACACAACTAAAAATAGAGATAACAGTAACAATAAACAAAACAACTAGAATATCAATCAACAACTGATGATATGTCATGTCACAAGAAAACTGGAAAACATGGATATAAGATAGTAGTCATACCATGTTCCACATAAGTATAAAGGAAATAAAATACTATCCAAATAATCTTGAGCTATGAATCGGTCATATGCTAACAAGCTCCATAATAAACAACAAGAAATCGAGTGTTTGAAGTCGTATGCTTCCCTTTGTCAGCACCTTCAACCATGTAATCTACTATGGGTACCAAACAGTGCCAGGAGAGGGTGTGAGATAAATCTCAGTGGGCCACCACCAATGGTGTCTATAACATCTGGGTTGTATAATGCTAATGTAATAGTGTGAAAACGTGGATATATAAATTAAAATAGTGCAATGTAAATAAATAACCAAGTACCTGCTTCAGCCCTCATCTAGTGTCTGAACATAACCAGTCTATTAATTGATTATTAACAGTTTATAAATAAGTAATTTATTACAATAGTGAAGGTTCCAAGTTATGATAAGGAAACCTGTAATAACATTTAATAATGAAGTTCCAAGGTAATAACCAAGGAAACACAGACCTAAAGGGTCACCAACTCAATAATAACTATATCTTGGAATGGGGAAAGAGTGTAGTCCAAGGATCATAGTCCAAGGTATTCCATAATGAGATGCCTACGGAGTCTAAGGAGTTCATCCAAGGAAAAATGGGGCTAAGAAATGACTGGGCCGGATGAGATTTAACCATAAAACCTACTTATCAATGCTGGATCCAAGGAGTGTATCCCATGCATCCTATAATAATATTGAAGGGATCCTATGGGGTTATACTAGGAATTCAAATAATAAACAAGGATCAGGATCTAGGTGGGTCTCAACCTAAGCAAGCTGTATCCTTGAATCAAAATGGGGTTCCTGAGTGCTCATGGAATTCTTTGATCAAAATCCAAGGTGATCTCATGTAAGGTCATTCCTTTTTAATTGTAAAATCATGTAACATTTCATTTGGTTCAATCCTTTCCTTTCATTAGTGTGATAAGGTCAAGTATCATTCAACATTTTAATCAAGTCATTTGGTTCAATCCTTGCCTTTCATTAGTGTGACAAGGCCACGTAGCATGAAACCACTCATTTAATCCATTTAAATCATATTCCATATTCAAGGTTCATTCTGTTACCTTCCATTACTATGGAAAGGGGTGATACAAATATGAAACCCACTATTCATTTACATTTAAGGCCAAGTCATATACTTAGTATACTTTCCAATTCACATTTCACCTTTCATTGTCAAATTGAATCACTTACCATAAGCATGTCAAGTGGTGAGAATAAATGGTACTTTCCATTATGAAATTATCTTAAAAACAAGCCATTTAATATAGAAATTCTTACCCTTAATAAGGTCAATCCAATGCATACACGAAATGTGGCTCAAACGTGTGAAAATACTAAAACGAAAATTATAGCATAACATCCTACATGGGATGAATGGATTTGTTGGAATAACCTCCAAAAATTAATCACATATATAGACAGATAATATCTATATGATTCTCATTATTATAAGCATGGAATATAAATTCTATAAACAACACCCGATGAAATCGATGGTCCCCACACAACAATCCCAAAATCAATGAACTTAAGGGATGAGTTATAGAACACTCACCTTAGGCTTATATGACTATCATCCTATAGTATCACCCCTTTATTTGGCTCAGATCGGATTAGATCTAAGAAAAGGATAAAAATTCTCACACCAAGATAACTAGGTTGAGAGTAAGAGAGAAGAGTAAAGGCTTAAACAGACTCGAGTACTTACTGTTGTGCATCCAACATGGCGAACATAAGCTCAAACGGATCCTAGATGAAGGAGATCTCTTAATAACCACATTAGGTCTTAAAAAATATCTAAAATGAGATCCATGGAGGTAAATACCTTATAAACTCGGATTAGGGAAGAAGGAGGGGGATAATAGATCATTGTGTGCGCATTTTTAAAATTACCCAAAAAAATAGCTTGTACATGGTTTGTCTGCATGGTTTGAGAAACCACGCACAAACTATGCAAAATTACCTAGGTAGAAGGGAAACTAGCATGGTTAGTCCACACGGTTGTGTGCAAACCATGATATTTGGTTATGTTCAGAAATTTCCATCTATATGGTTATCCAAACTGTGTGTCAACCATGCGCTAACCATGCGACATGGCCAATTTCCACCAAAAGTTTGGTTATGGGCTCCAAAATTTCCTCGGACACCCCTGATACCTTTAATTACTCATTAGGAATCCATGTTAGTTCCAAATTAAAGATTTAGACCGAAATTTAAAGGATCCATACATGAGAGAAAAACCGGATTCTTACAGTCTTTCCCCCTTAAAAGAACTCATCCCCGATTTCACCTTCCAAAGGTGTAGAAATGCTATCTGAGAAAAATTATAGCCATTGGGATTTTATGTCAGCTTCTCTCTCCCAAGTATTGTCCAGTACCCAGCCGTGATGCCATAACACCCATACTAGAGGGACAGACCCGCCTCAAAGAGCCTTCATGCTCTATTCAATGATGCGTACTAGATATTCCTCAAAGGTAACATCAGAATCTAACTCAACTTCCTTGGGATCCAAAGTATGAGACAGATCAACATGATATTAGAGAATTTGTGAGATATGGAAGACATTGTTCATGGAATAGTACCTCAGAGGTAGTAGAAAACGATAGGCTACCAGCTCGAATCTTTCCAGTATCACAAACAACCCTACATAATGAGGCGACAACTTCCCTTGCTTTCATAATTGTCAATTTCCAAGACTAGGTGATACCTGAAGAAAAACATGATACCCAACCTCAAACTCTAGAGGTCGTCGACGAATATTGGCATAAAATGTTTTTTCTAGAATGGGTAACAGTCATACACTTTCTGATCAGCTAAACTAGCTCTGAAGTCTCCTAAATGAGATGAGGAAAAAGTAGGGCTTCCTAACCTGCCTCTAGAAAGAATAGGGGTGAACGACGTAGCCTACCATATTAGGCCTCAAATGGAGACATCTGAATTGTTGCATGGAAACTGTTATTATAGGAAAAATCAATGAGAGGGATATGCTTCTCCCATGAACTGACAAAATCAAGGACACATTCTCAGAGCATATCCTCTAGAACAAGTATTGTTTGTTCTGATTTTTCATCAGTTTGAGGGTGAAAAGTTATTCTTAGAATCACTTATATTCCCATATCCTTCTACAATCCCTTCCAGAATTTTTATATGAAACAAGAATACCTATCTTAAATGATAGTATGAGGGGCAAAGTGGAGTTGTATGATTTCACAAACATAAAGTTTCCCCAACTCATCAACTGAGAATGTCTCTCGAGTTGGAATGAAGTGGGATAATTTCATCTGTCTTTCAATGAATACCCAAATAGGATTGCTACCCCATGGTGACCTTTGTAAGACAACTACGAAATCCATAACAATGTCTTACCATTTCCATTCTAGGTCTGGAAGTGGCTATAGTAATCCTACAGGTTTATGGTGCTTCGCCTTCACCTACTAATAGGTGGAATACCTTGTAAAAAATACGGCTATTTGATGTTCTATCTTAGACAACCTATAATGGCATCACATGTCTTGATACATCTTGGAGATACCTAGATGAGCTTACCACTGAGAATCGTGGGACACTTTCATCAACTCCTCTCTTATATCTATTGAAACAAAGATACATCCACAAAGACACATGACATTATCTCTATCCACAAACCAATTTGAAGGTCGGTTATCTCCTAATTTACTCTCATGGAGTACCAAGACTTTAGGATCTGAAAACAGTCTAATATTCACCTTATCAAGGAGGGAATATGTAACTATCAAGGATGATTGATAATACTACTCGTGATGGTCATGAAACTCTAGATGTAGCTTAGAAAAGAGGGTCATCAACTTCCATTAATCACTGGCTTCTTGTATGACCTTTGTTTGTGTTTTTCGACTCAGTGCATCTGTAACTACATTTCCATTCCCATGAATATTAGAAAGATCAAAATCAAAGTATTGTAGATATTCAACCCATCTTCACTATCTGAGGTTCATGACACGTTGAGAAAAGATATATTTGAGGATCTTGTGGTCTCTATACACCACAAATCACTCACCCAATAGATAATGTATCCAACAACTTAAGTCATGGACAACTTATTCAAGCTCAAGTTCTTGCATCGAGTAATTACTCTCATGAGGCCTCAACTGCTGAGATCCATACACAATGACTTCGTCCTCATACAGTAGAAATACTCCTTGGTTGTTGCATAATGCATCACAGAAGATGGTATAACCTACACATGGATTTTGAAGAGTCAGAATAGGTGCTAATACAAGCCTCCCTTTCAGCACCTGAAAGTTTTTTTCACATGCTTATGACCATATGAACATGAAACCCTTCTTTGTAAGACTAGTAATAATGATATCAAGATGCTAAGAATGGTCTCTATGAGTATGAAAATACACTAATATGTCTTCCAAAAAGACCAAAACAAAAGAGTCTCAATAGGGGTGCAACACCCTATGTAACACCCCGACCCTAGTTCCCCAAAGTCTGTGAATTATTACATAACATTGGAATGATCACAAGAGATTAAGTCTCGAAATACCGATTAGTTTAGTAGCCTTGAAAGTTATAGATACATACATAAGTTTTACATTACATCATGAAATGAAAAATAAAAAAAAAACATTATGTCACCTTTGAACACACCCATAACCTTAGCCTATTCCTGTAGGTTAATCATAATATAATTCTTTTCATCCTAGGAAAAATAAAATATAGAAATGGGTGAGATTAGATGCTCAGTAAGGATAAAAATATAGTGTAAACTATTATAAATAAGCATAATCATTAAAGGTAATGTATAAGACTAAAATACAAGCCTTTTAAGATTAAACTTCAGCATAATATAGAAAAGATAAATCAAATAATTCCACTTACTTATTCACATGGATATTCTACTAGTATAATAATCACATGTAATATCAATAGCCAATTTCATAATGATGGAATGCATAATGCCGGACATCATAACCATATAGTCAAGGCATCATGCCAGGACTACAAATAAGATTTTGTCAAGGCCTTGTGCCAAGACACTAATTATTCTCATGAGACCTATCGATGCATCGAGGAGCTATAGCGGTCTCCACCTTTCACTTACTAAGTCCAATACATTCTTCATATGAAAAGGTTAAAACCCAACATAAACATTTATATTAAAATTAGCATACGAAATGTTATTACTTTAACCATAAACCATGAATGGTATAAAATAACACATCTACAGTCAAACATATCACAAAAACTTCAATAAAATATGGAAGATTGTATAAAAATAAATCAACTTCAAACAAGTGTAAAATCCATCATAGGATGTTGACATAGTTAAAAATGATCAGTAAAAATCTTTAAGAGAAATATCCATTTTTTGTGAAATCATTTAAAAGTTACACATTTTTAAATGAAGTCATTTAAAAAAGATTTTTGAATCAAAGTGTCCCACGCCACTTTGAAACTTTTTAAAGAAATTAACATTTTAAAACATTTATGTCCATATAAATAAATCGTTAAAAAACATTTTCAAAAAATGGACATTAATAAGAATGATGTAGAAGAATAAATATTTAAACCATTTAAAATGATGTTTTAGTTAAAGAGTCCCTTAAAAACAATCCTTTTGAAAACTATTTTATGAAACATGGACATGGATAATAAATATGTCCCAGTAAAAACTTACACATAAACAATCCCGGATAATAATGAGATTGAGGAATTAACCCTTACCATGTTCTTTCCTTTAGTCGAGGGTACGTTTAACCTCCTATATAATGACCATAGTATGTTATTAAATTATACCAGAACGATATTAATATTTATGATATCATATATGATTCATTTATGACTTTATACTACCCATTTAATAATAATTTCCGTGTTGAAGTAACATTTTGGGTAATAATCGCTTTCTTTATCCTATTTTTTTTAACTTGTTATTCTTGATTATATAACATATATAATGATTTAATTGATTCCAGAATATAAAAAATTATTTATGTATAATATATATTCAGAATATAAGTGTGTATAATAGATTGATATATGAAATAGAAAACACCATTTATGGAGACGATTGGTCGTACATACGCATAAACGCCGTTTCCGTTTTCATATCGTATTGAAAGGAAGTAAGTGAATGAGATATATATAAATACATACATACATATACATATATATATATATATTCAGTATCATTATTATGTCATATATTAAATACTTATTAATAATATATATATTTATAATCATCGTTGAATGGTGAACGTGGAAATGAATCTCATCACGTCGTGGAGACGGTAAGCCGTACTTACGCACAAGCGATGATATCATTCTATTGATGGTGAAATAATATGTAATTGGATGGTATATTATATATAAATGATCATTAAAATTTTATATTTATAATTTAAATCAATTATACTCATTATTATACCCATCTAAATAATGAAGTGTTGAATAACAAACTACACCACGACGTGGAGACGGTAAGTCGTATGTACACATGTAGGGTGAATTTGTCATTCATAGGATGGATAGAATATTGAATATGGTTTTACCATATTTATAATAACATCTCAGTATGTAGAAGGTATTGGAGTTATTATTTTGGGTTTGAAACAACAAAGAAAGTGGAAGTGGAAGAAGAAAAGAACATTGAAAGAGGTGATGAAATAATTACATTCTCTTTGGGTTCTTCCTTTTGATTTGAACAAAAGGGCTCCATAGGCTGGATTTACGATCAATGTAAGGCCTCTAGTATGAATTAAGGGTATTTTTAGGATATTTGATTAGGTTTTGGTTGAGACAAATGGCTTTGGAGGTGTTAATTTGAGAGAAGGGTAAGTACCCTTTTATAAAAGAGGTGAGGGTCACTTGAGGAAAAGCTTAAAATATTATTTCATTATAAAATAATTTTCGGTTTATAATGGCTCCAAATGTATTTATTTAGAGGATAAGGTGGGGATGGGTTTAAATACTCTCAATGAATAGGTTTTAGAAAAGTTTATGTCACCATAGTAACCTTATTTTTTAGATTTAACTCTTAGTTAAATAGTTTAATTTTTACAATATCTTCTTGTATTTTTATATTACATGGTTAATAAACTTACAATAAAATTCAAAGAGAACCTCAAGTGGTTCATTATTGAAATATAAATCATTATACAAGTCCTTTGTCTGAACCTTATATTTTTATGAATATTATATCATTTAATAATATAGTATTTGTTTTAAAAACTCATTTATGTCAATTTTGACACTATTTACTATTTGGTTTTTGTGAGAGTAAAAAAGAATTATTGATATAAAATAATAAATTAAATCAACTCTAACATGTCATATTAACCTACAAAATTCACGGAATTCATAAAAAGTCTAAATTTACATTTATTTTGATATTTGTAATATCAATTATTTTAATCTTTCATTAATAAGGTAATTACTCTATCATCATTGTGTCACAAATAAATTTAGTTATTTAATGTCTAAGAATTATAAATAAAATACCATGATGCAATAAATATTTTTATCTTTCTAATGAATACTTATAGTCGAATTTATCTTATGTATAACACTATATTTAAAATGATTTAGTTATTAAACTTTGAATTTAACACTTTTAACTCTTCTTTAAATAAAATAATAATAAATGTCCTAATCTATTCCAAGTGGACCAAAAGGATCATATTTTATTCCTAAGGTTGATTTTTTTGAAAAAAACTTATCCAATAGAATTAGGAAATGTGTTAGGGTAATTATAATATCATTTTTACCTTTAATTACCCTATTTACTTTTAACGGTGGTAAATAAAATTTAAAAGTTACTATTCACCAAAAATTATTTTCATCCTATTGAACCACATTTTACTTACTGATGTGAACTGTGTCTCTTGGATTTTTGAAATTCAATTCACATAAGCGGTAAAATTACATTTTATGCATATTTGCAAATGTGCCTATAAGGTAGGTAAAAGACGTTAAAAAGTTCAATAAAATTTTATATGTCTAATATTATTATAAAATGACTCCAATGAATTAAATTGGACTAATATAGGTATTATCTATCTATTTTTACTTTAAAATAAAATTTAATTAAAAATAATTACTTAAATAAAAATCCGTTTTTAAACAATAACGCAGTGTTTTTTACAATTCATCAAAAACTTAAAGTTTTCAGAAAAATACCAAAAATTAACCCTAAGATAATTTTGATATTCTGAATTTAAAAATGATTTATATTTTAAAAAATTCAAAACATAGAAGTTTCATTAAATAATTTAAAATTAATTCTCATTGTCAAAACCAAAAATTGGGTTTTTGAGAAATAAAAACTATCAAAAGATTGATATGTGTTTATGTCTAATTTAAATGTAAAATTACTTCCAATAAAAAACATTAGATTAAATGATAAAAATAAATTATTATTATACTTAAAAACCGTTCAAATGTATAATTTAACAATATAAATTATTTTTATTAAAAAAGTTGTTTTCAATTAAAATTTAGTATTTTTCACTATTCATCAAAATAAGAAAGTTTCAGAAAAACACCAAAAAATTATCAAAACCAAATTTTTATGTCCTGATTTTAAAGAAGAAGTTTATTTTTTCAAATTTATTATATAAAAGTGTCAAATATTGGATTTAGAAAGGGTTCCCCATTAAAAGGTGGTAAAATTTCATTTTTTTGAAAAACGCTTCTTTTATATGAAAAAAGGGATTTGTTCTTATATTATGTCTAAAAAACACATATTATGGATTTTAAAATTATATAAAGTATATGAAATTCAAAATGTAGTTAGTTCTATTCATAATCTCTTTTTAAACGGCCAGTTTGGTAAGTTGTGGTGTGCTTGAACTCGGTGTTGTGTGTGGAACAAGCTATTGAATTTCTTTAAAGAGATAACATATTATGAAATCCTGGGGTGTTACATCCTATTCATCAGATCAATGAAAATGTATGGCAAGTTCATAAGACTGAACAACATAACAAGGTTCACATATAGACCATACCTACTACAAAAAGCTATATGAGGTATGTATGATGAACTAACTCGTGCCTGATGATAACCTAATTTCAGTTCAATCTTAGAGAAGACTCTATATCCCCAAAATTGGTTAAAGAGATTATATATTTTAGGTAGTGGATATGGTTTGTTGACTACAAACTGGTTCAACCTTCTATAATCCATGCATAAACTTAATGTTCAATCCGCCTTCTTGGCAAAAAGCATGGTCGAACCCCAAGAGGATGTATTAGGCTATATAAATATTTTGGACTCTAAATCCACTAAATGCTGCTTCATATTTTGAAGCTCTATTGGTGTGATCCTATACGGAGGAATGGATATTGGATTTTCTCCTCAAACAATCTTGATTGTAAACTCTACCTCTATCTTAGGAGGTAAGCTAGAGAAATCATCAGGAAAGACGTATCTGAAACAATCCACTACTGGAGGGAAATTAGCTTGTCGTAAACACTAATCCTTCATGAAAATATTTTCAATCTAGGAGGTAAATCCACCTATCCCATAATGATCTGGTCCCTCTCTACCATCCTGGACACCCCACTCACCCTTATGCAGATAATTTCTACCCTCTGGTAATGTAAATGATACCCTACGGTCATACCAGTCTACAAAAGCATGATACCGAACCAACCAATCCATCCCAAGTATGAAATTGAAGCCCATCATATTGAGAAAAAAAAGGTTCCATAATAAAGGGTAACTGCCTACCTCAAGGGGACACTCCATACACTGGTGTATACCCATTGTTCATACCTCTAATGGCATATCTAGGGTCATTACACTATAGTGATACTATATCTCTTATCTGATACTTTCCACAAACATAGATAAAAGAATTTGAAGAACCTATATCAAATAAAGAAGATAATATTTTAGATTCCATAATAATAGTACCTCTTACTGTAGATGGTCCCCCAACCTGATCCTCGAGAATCAACTATAGTGCATTAAACTGACCTAATCTAAGGCCTTGTGCAACAGATGGACTACCATTATCATAACTGCTCTGCTGGTGCTTTTGGTGATCAGGGGTTTGGATTCCATGGCCACACCCTCCTCCTCGTTCAGACCTACGAGTTCTATTCTAACTCTCCACTTGATACGACATAAAAGAAATAGATCCTGAAGATGGAGCTGGTGTAGATCCTATTCCACTCGAGGTTGGTGGAAAGTTCCTATAGAAATGATGGAGATTCTCTATACAGACACAAGCTCGGTACTCTAGAGGGTCTCTATCACACTGAGGCTTCAAATTCACCCATCATCCCCATTTATGACACACTTTAGATCTATCATAACAGGCACTCTGGTTGTCACTTCCCTAATGGGAAACCTTGAGGGAATGTTTCCTACCACCAGAAGAACTACTGGCTTGCCACGACACTTATCCTCTATACCCGATACTATTTACTTCCCTTAGGTTGTGATCAGTGATAAGATCATGATTTAATATCTTAGAAAAAGTTGGCAGGAGAAAGACATTCACATTTGTATGGATGACATATTGAAGCTCATCCTCAGAGCGACTATCACACTAAATATCATCACCAGATAGAAGTGGTTCAAAGTTATGAAACACTTTGAAACATATTGAATATTCCATAACTGACATACAACTCTACACAATATGCATGAACTTTATATCTTTGTCATCTCTCAACGTCTGAGTACAGAACTGATCATAGAATGTTGTATGGAAATCAACCCATAACATGCCCTGATAACGACCGGGTCAGGAAATCACATCCCACCAACACTTGTCCGAATCCCGAAGCATGTATGTTTCAAGCTTGACCCTCCACAGTAGAGGTGTCTCTATATGGTCAATGATAGATAGGATTTGTTTTATCTAAGACTCAGCAGCCTACAGATAGCCATCCCCTGAAAAAGTAAGAGGATAATGCTTTTGGAACTCACGAGTTAGACTAACCATCGTAGGTGCAAGATGTGGAGCATCATGCATGGACTGTATCAGATGTAGGAAACTATCACGAACCTGAGAATCAGTGCCCATATCAGGTACAGTAGGTGGTTCCTCAAGTGACAGTCCTAAAGGTAATAGTGTTGGATCAGGGACCACTATGTATGGAGCGTGGTCATCGCCACCTTCCTAGCATATGATATGAGGACGTCGCAGTGGCATTGACAAATGTCAAACACACACCTTAGAACAACATTAAGATAAAATATATCATCACTAGTAGAAGATGAACATAAGAAACTCACTACCCAAATTATACTAACCCAACTACATGCTTAGATGACCAGGTTTTAGTAAGTGCTCAAGTATAAGTTTCGTTTCATTTTACATTTAATTACCAGGTCTACTCATTTACTTTTCATAAACATGAAAATATGGGATAAGGATGTGAAACCTATTCATTTTAGATGTCATTTTTTACATTATAATGGATATCCATTTCTGGTGAATTAGTGCCCATACATCTATCACTGGAAACGAAACCCATTTATTTATTGCAGAATGACTTGAATCGGTAAATTACTCACCCCAAACCATGAGGGCCCATACACCTCATGAATTCAGAAAACAAATCACTCAATCTCAACCAAGAGTAATACAAGAATAAGCTAACTATCATAACATCACTCATCAATCACATGCATATCAAGTAATGAAAAATAGTGAAATGCACCTATATGGCATGGTAATATGCATGACATGAGAATTATAGGTGCCTATAATGATGCATGTAATAATGATCTTGGCCCTCATATCATCAAAACAAGGATGGAAGAAAAACCTCAAACAAAGTAATAATCAACAACACCACACAACATGTGTGTCACCCAATGGTGAAATAATATCAACTGTAATATGAAAAAGTAGAACAACAATTATAATTTAGGAAACTATTTTTTACACTGAATATGGGTTCTCGATGACCATGAATGGATTATGAACAAGTCCAAATAATTCTTAATATCTAATATATTGTATCAAAATAGTAAATAAAGAAAGGAACCTGCTCAAATTCAACTTTGTGACATCCTGGACTCAGCTACCACTTAATGGGTGCCCTGAGCCTGGTGGGCCACATGGCCTCAAGCTCATCTCCCAAAATGCTAGAGGTTGTTGACTAGCATCAAGGGCCTAGAATGTGTTCATGGGGATACTTTTCCCTCATTACCAAAGTTTATCACAACAGAAGAAAGTAAACATAGGTAAATAGTGGAAGCAATATAATTAGAAAAAAGGTACAACGAAAAATAAAGACAATATCAAAAATAACCGAAACAAATGGAAGAGCATTCAACAACTGATGATATTTCATGTATGGATACAAGATAGCAGACAAAACACATTTCAAATAATTATAAAGGAAATAAAAGACTGTCCCAAGCATCTCTAGCTCCAACTCGGTTATCTGCTATCAAGCTCCATACTAAATAGTAATCAATAAAGTGTTTGAAGCCGTATACTTCCCTTTTTCAACACCTACAACCATGTAATCTACTCTGGGTACCAAACGGTGCCTGGAGAAGGTGATACATAAATCTATGTGGGACACCACCAACAGTGTCTATAACATATGGACCGTGCAATGGAAATGTAACGGTGTGAAAGAGTGCATATATAAAGTAAAGAAGTGCAATGTAACTAAATACCCAAGTACATGATTCATCCCTTAGATGGAATCTAAACATAATCATCCCATTAATTGATCATTACTATTTTATAAATAAGTCACCTGTTACAATAGTTAAGGTTACAAGTTATGATAAGGAAACCTATAATGGAATGTAATAATGAAGTTCCAAGGTAATAACCAAGGCAACATAGACCTCAAGGGTATCCAAATCAATAATAAATATAGCCTGGAATGGGAAAAGGGTGTAATACAAAGAGTATAGTCAAAGGAATTCTACAATGAGATGCCTACCAAGTCCATGGAGTTTATCCTAGGTAAAATGGGGTTAATAAATGACTAGGCCCGATGGGCTTTAACCATGGAACCAAATTGTCAATGATGGATCAAAAGAGTATATCCAAGGCATCCTATAATAATATTGGAGGGATCCTATGATGTCATACTGGGAATCCAAATAATTGACAAGGATTGGGATATATGTGGGTCTCAACCTAAGCAAGCCATATTCTTGAATTGGAATGGGGTTGTCGAGTGATCATGGAATTATCCGATCAGAATCCAAGGAAATTTTGGGGCAGACCATTCCCGTTTAATTATGAAGTCATTTAATATTTCATTTAGTTCAATCCATTCCTTTCATTAGTGTGATAAGGTCAAGTAGCATGAAAACTTTTAATCAACTCATTTGGTTCAAACCTCGCCTTTCATTAGCGTGACAAGGCCAAGTAGCATGCAACCATTCATTTAACAAATTTAAAGCATATTCCATATCCAAGGTTCATTATGATACCTTCCATAAATGTGGTAAGTGGTGCTACAGATATGAAACCTACTATTCATTTACATTTAAGGCCACATTATATACTTATTATACTTGATAATTCACATTTCACCTTTCATTGTCAAATTGAAGGACTTACCTTAAGTAGGTCAAGTGGTGAGAAAAAATTGTACTTTCTATTATGAAATTATCATTACAAAAAAGCCATTTAATATATAAATTCTTACCCTTAGGAAGGTCAAGCTAAGGCACACCCGAACGGTGGCTCAAACATGTCCAAACACTAAAATGAAAATTATAGCATAACATACTACATGGGATGAATGGAGTTGTGGGTGTAACCACCAGAAATTACTCACGTATATAGAAAGAGAATATCTATATGGTTCTAATGATTATAAGCATGGTATATAAATTCTATAAATGGAACCTGATGAAATCAGTGGGCCCCAAATGGCAATATAAAAAATCAATGAACTTGAGGGATGAGTTATAGAACACCCACCTCATGATTGTATGAATCTCCTCCTCTGGTGTTGGCCCTTGATTTGGTTCAGATTGGAGAGGATTTATGAAAATGATAAAAATGATCATACCCTGATAACTCGATCGAGAGAAAGTGAGAAGAGAAAAGGCTTAAACAGACTCGAGTACTTACCGTTGCACATCCAACATGATGAACATATTCTCTAATAGATCCCAAATTAAGGATATATCTTTATTCCTACCTTAGGGATTCAAAAAGATCCAAAATGAGATCTATGGAGGTAAATCCCGCATAAACATGGATTAGGGAAGAAGGAGGGGGTAATAGATCATTAAGTGAAAAATTTTAAAATTACCCATAAAATTAGCATGTTCATGATTTCTCTATATGGTTACTTGGGAAGAAGAGGTAATTGCATGGTTAGGCCACACGACCATGTGAAAACCAAGCGACTTGGTTCTGTTCAGAAATTTCCATCTACACGGTTTGCCAAACCATGTTCCAACTAAGGGATAACTGTGCGACATGGCCAGTTTCCCAAAAAAGATGGGTTCTAGGATCCAAAAATTCCCTAGACACCCTTTATACCTTTATTAACTCATTATGAATCCATATGAGGTCCTAAGTAAAGATTTAGTCCAAAATTTAAAGGATCCATACGTGATTGGAAAGCTAGTTTATTACAAAAAACCTCTTAAAATTGGAGTAAAAGCAACCAAAATTGAAGAGGGAGGGAGGAGGAAACTCCTTAGGTTTCATCTATCCTTATCTTACTAAAAAATGAGTGAGAAAGGGATAGGGGAAATAAAATATCACAAGTAAGGGTAGAAAAGAAATTACACAAAGCTAAAAAATAGGGTAGGCCACCTCTATGATGTGGAACTCCTATCCAGACATCCATGATGGTGTAGTATACTCAGCTTGTGGTGTGGTGATCCTCTATAGCCACCCACCATGAACATACCTAATATCTATGATGTGGTGAAATTATAATAATTAGAACCCTAAATCCTAAGCATCCAGACACCATGATGTGTCTCTCTGTGTTGTAGTGTGGGTCCCTTCACCATATATCCCCTATGACATAACCCCCAACCTACGGTTTGGAGCACCCTGATTGGGTAGAACCAAGAACCATGAGGCTAGTAACTATGGTGTATCCTAACTAGTCAATGGCATGGTCAATTTCAACATAAGACCATAGATCCCTAAGACTACCTAAAACTCCCAAAAAACCTAGTATAACCAAAAATCATTTAATAAATAAAGTAATAGTGACACATGGGTGTCAAAAGTATCCACACCATGAAATTTTATACCCCCAACAAGTGATTGGTAATCATAAATGTGAAATTAAAAAGAAAACACAATGAAAACTCATATCAAGAGGTGGGGGGGATTGCCCAAAGAAGGCTCTAAGAAACCATCAAACATGAAATAGTCTCTCCAAACTAGCTATGAAAATCCATAAGAATCAACGAACATCTCCAAGAAAAACATATCTATGATTTCCTAATATAAGGCCTAAAGATAAAGGAGTCCTATAATAGGTCTCCCCAATATTTAAGATTCATAAAAAATGATGATACGAAATATAAATACATTTTCACTAACAATAATAACCATCTAAGGAATCCCAAGTAGAAAACAACCACCAAAGCATCTGAGTGACCACAAAACAAGATATACCCACAACTTAATCTACCACTTCCAACCAAAAATGAAAATAAAATAACCCAAAAACATCATAATTGAAAAATAAAAACCTAAGAAATACCCATGGAATACATCAAATAAGAATCACCTAAAAATTAAACTAATCATACATCCACTAAACATGAGTAAAAAAATATAAAATCTCCCAAGTCCATATTACACATGCGATTTCATTTTATGATATTTAAACTCACAGAACCTTGGGATATGGACCAAAAAATCACATATAAGACAAGTACTAAAATTTTTCACTCAAGAGGTCCTAGAATGCCCAGGTTCTCCTCACTAGAAACATATTAGATATCTCTTCCTATGAGTGACTACATCACTCTCATATGACCTATATTCATCGATTTGAACCCCAAAGTTAAAATTCACAAGGATTCAACTTATTGAATTCTACTATCATATCCCTCTTTATTACTTCCTTATAATAAATCAGACCAAATTCAAACATAATGACTCTATAATTTGGTCTAAGAGCTCTTTTAAATAAATAATATTTTAAAGGATCATTATCAACTAGATCAGGATAAAATATACTAACCTTGATAAGCGATCAACATACTCCTTCATTGACCGCTCTCCCTGATGAAGGCTCATGAATTCAATAACCTTTACAAATTTCATATTCTCAAGATAATTACATTGAATAAACTCTATCTTGAAATATTCCCATGATAAACCCGCATGTAACTAAGGATGAACCACAGTCTCCCACCATACAAGGTTGGGTCCTTTAAGAAAACTAACAACATCTTGGGAGTTCCTAGAGAAATAGAGGTCTCTTCAACCATCTCTAACAACTTTATAACTTCAAGTGGGCCTTGATCACCATGAATGATAGTTTTATATCATAAGTGACAATAATAATGACTATAGGGGGTGAATAGTTTGCTTAAAAATTTAAAGAACAAAAAAATCACCATATATTAATTAAAGAAATTATAGTGAGTGTTATTTTTAAGATATGTAGTATAATGAAAAAAAAACAAATATTTTATATTTTTTCAGATAAAAAAGATCAAAGTCCACTCATCAACATTTTACGCTCTATGAGAATATTGATACCCACTAAGAAACTCACTTTTAGAGTTGTGATAATCTGTTAATGATTCTACCTTTTACAAATACCTAGAAGAACAAACAATAATTTTTATAGGAGTATTTAACCTAGTATTTTTCCTGAATTTTGTTCATGAGTCACAACATAGACATTCTTTTAGTTGGTGGAATAAAAAAATACAAGACCTACTTTTTATTGGTAAAAACGTAATCTGACACTTACAAATATGAATAGATTAAAGAAGAAAGAATGATGAAAAATAGAAAACGATGAAACCAATAGAGATCAATAAACGTTGAATATGATTTGGATCATTGATCTTTGATCACTTTAATAGTAAGGGTTTTAATGTTGAAGTTATTTTTTGATCACAACAATGAAATAATTGATGTGCTTTGTGATCATGATAATGAAATAGTAGTCATTGAAAAAATGTATCATGTATCAAGAAAATGTTTCTTGACATAAGAATTGAAAAATTCATTAAGAGTCGAAGAAGAAGCATTTGCATTGTATGCCTTGATCACTCTTTATCAATGAATCATCAACAATCATCTTTGTTTTCTTGGTTTGGGACTTTTCTAGTCTAATCACCACCTTGCAATGGATAGAAATATTTAAAATAAATAAACACATCGTTACCTTTTAATAACTCACTTGTGATCAATAATAATATTGATTCACTTTAATTTATACATCAAACTGATTAAAACAATTTCTAATATATTAATTAAATTAAATGAGAGTATTTTAGTTATTTAAAAAAATTAAAATTTCTGACATAAACTTACAGTGAATGTATAATTAAAATATTATAGAAAAATATCATAAAATGAATAACATGAAAATTATTAATTTTATAAGAATTTATGTGATAATTTTAATTCAAAAAATTATAACAAGGTTGTTATAACATATAATTGATTTAAAAAAGAATAAAAAAAGTTAAAAAATTCTAATAGAAATGTTGTTAATAAATTTATTAAAATAACTCTAAAATAGAGTATGAAATAATAATATGTAAATCATTAATTTCCCAAAATATTTCCAAGATATTTTTCATAATAAACAGTTTAATCATAGTCGATATATTATATATATTTTTTCAAAGAAATATAATGATCAAAATTAATTGAATAAACTCTTAGTTAAGAAATTTATGAAAATAATGAATAAGTAATTCATTCTATAAAAATATATATTTTTGCAAAATAAAAAATTAAATAACTGACTATTTATGGCATAAGCCTCATAGTCAATATTCTTATCGTGTGATCATGGTCAGTAAAAATGATCTTGTTGTCATTAAAAAAAATAACATGTGATTAGTATAAAAATATAACATGGAGTTATAAAAAAATTAATACTCACGGTAGGTAGGAATAATAAGTAAGTACCTCACTACCAGAAAAATTGGTTTTCACAGCACTACTCTTTAACAGTGCTAAAAAAAGCACTGATAAATTGGTACTTTTAACAGGTCTAAAAAACACTGTTAAAAGTACACCTTTATCAGCGTTTTTTAGCGTTGTTAAAGGGCCCCCCTTTATCAGAGTTTTTTTAGTAGCGTTGATAAAGGGTGGTCTTTATCAACGTTTTTTTACCAGCACTGATAAAGAGTATATTTAAAAAATATATATATTTCATTAAAAATAAAACATAAATAAATAAATATAAATATATTGATATAAATATAATATGTATTTTTTAAATTTGTTTTAGATAAGTATAAATAGACATTTACACTTAATATATAAGATATGTAGTTAAAATGACTTATAAAATATTTAAAAAATAATATTAATTAATAATTTTCTAATTATCATTGACTAATAGTCATTTAATAACAATTTGAAGACACAAAAAATTAATAAAATATTTAAAATAAGTTATAAACATAACTCAAAATTCAAACGCCCATAACTTTTGATTCAGGTGTCCGTTTGATCTATAAAACATATCAAATCAAATCCTGCGATGAGCTCTAATTACTGAAAACATAAAGAAATTGTTTGTTACATTTATTGAGGCCAAACAAGGCCCAGAATGCCTCCAAATCCGAGTTTTTAGTTGGAATACCCAAATGTTTTTAACATTTGATGGAATTTCAATCTCATTTCAGGGGGGTCATTTTGCCATTTTTTAGTGGGGAATGAATTAATTCCAAGGGATTACATTCATATTGATATTATGGTTTTAAAATTTTATTGTTTTTCACATTGTACTTTTATTTAAAATCAAATATATAACAAATATATACATATTTTTTATATATTCACACATAAAAAATTTAATTTCATAAATAAATAATAAAACTTATTTACCAATAAAATAAATTTCTCAATATATAATACTTATCTAAATTAAAAACTAATACCCGTTTTATTTAAAATACAAATATATGAATATTTATATACCTATATAATGTTTGTTTCTGTGTATATATTTGTGTGTGTCTGTATTAACAAACTGATATATATTAATATACGAATAAATATACGAATAAAAAATATAACTAAATATATATAAATAGGTAAATATAAATATATATTAATATATGAATAAATATATAAATATAACTATACATGTATATATATATATATATATTAATATAGCTAAATATATATCAATATATGAATAAATATAACTATATATTTATATCATTAAATGGACACCAAAGCAATACAGAGGAGTGGTAAAGGGTTGGGGGCTGGGGAGGGGGTGTGCAGGGGTGGTAGGGGTGTGCAGGCGGGCAGGGTGCTTCATAGCGCTGTTGAGGGGGGGGGGTCAAGCGTTGTTAAAACCCCCTCCAATTTGCAGATTTTTTTTAATTTTATAAACTTTTATCAGCATTGTTTAGCGCTGATAAAAGGCAGCGCCTTGATTATGAGCGCATCTTTTAGCACTGTAAATGGACTTTTCTTGTGATTTTAAGGGATATATCAATATTAGTGCTTCATGCGGTAGGTTGTGGTGACTTAGGACTAGTAGAATTTACCTTTATGGTAACTTAGTATTTGTTGCAGTTTCTTCACTTCACGGTAAACATAAAAATGAAGCCTCATAGTCACTTAACTTCACTCATGGTAGGTTGCACTTGTATATGTATTAAGTTGAAGTTTTTTTTGCCGTTAGTATAATATATGGAACTATAACTTAAAATCTTCAGGCCACAAAACACTCTGTCATAGTAGGTACTGAGATTCATTCATGGTAGCCTCTTCACGGTAAGTAGCGCACACACACGACAACTACAAACTTCCTACACTGCTTCATGGTCACTTTGCAATGATATAGGTATTGCGGTGCACTGCATATGTGTTGCGCTCATGTGACACATTACAATGATATAGGTATTACGGTGTAAGAGGGGACGCCGGTGTTGGTCGAACTAGGTAAGGAAGCTAGAGTCGCCCTGTATGGAGCTTCGATGTAGTGTTGCATGGATGAAGAAACTTGAAGGTGGAGTGCCATGGTGCAGGTGATATCCCAGTTAATATATATATATATATATATATATATGACAAATACATTGAATAAAATAAGATATTTAAAATATGTATTTTAAATTTATAATACTAATTAAAAAAATGATGAAAGAATACTAAAGACGATGTTTCATATATGTGATAAAAAAATAGTTTTACATTTGAATAAATTTGAAAACTTAAATAACAAGAAAATGATATTAATACAGAAAAATAACTGTAAAAAAGTTTATACAATTTAAAATTAAATAAACAAAAATAATAAAATAAAAAATTAAAAATTAAAATATTTTCAAAAGAAGATATTTCAATTTAACAAAACAAATAAAACAAATAAAACACAAACTCTTGGACCAAAAAATATCCCCTTTTTGTAAATTGCAAAACCAAAACCAATATTTTTATTTAAAGAAATCCTCAAATTTCTTACCCTTTTGGAAATTTATCAAACAATGGATAAATTCCCCTACATTCAAGATTTTCTAGCATAGATAAAATTGTAATGAAACAAAGATTATCATGATTTTGAAAACTAAATCTCCAAAACATTCTCCCTTAATAAATAGTTACAAATAACTTGTAAAAATGATAGCATTACTCATGAAAACATATATCTAAAATTATATCTATATTTAACAAGTAGTAATCATAATAATAAAAATATCAATCTTCTAACATACCAAGTTCAAAGACAAGAAGGTAACATAATATTATTATAGTTATTGAACAAATCAAGTAATTTTATATGATATATACCATGATTAAACAAAACAAACTTCCATGAACAAATGATAAAACAATTTTTCTTTAAGAGTTTTAAGAACACACTAACTCCCCCTGAGTTTAAGAAACTAAAAACTGATCCAAGTAGATTAGTTAATAATATTTTATTGTTAATAAAGTTTAAAACCTTTTAAAGAAAATAAGTAAATTTAAACAGGCTGGAACAAGAAAAAAATGATCAAGTCCAAGAATTTTATCTTGATTTTATGCACCATTGTGAACTAAGAATCAAAAAAAAATTCAAATATATTTAAAAAGAAGAATGAAATAAAATAAATTATAATACATAAAATACATTTAGAAGTTTTTATAAAAACATCCCTATATCAAAAGATTTAAAACTTGAATTTGAAGCAACCACTATAGTAAACGAACTGTTAAGGTAATTTGTGGTTAACAAAAAAATTCCAACGCTAAAAGGTAAGAGTCAAGAAATTAGAAAATATTAAATAGAACATGAGTTCTTTATTAAAACTTAAAATATTTGTTGAAAATTATCTCAAATAGACTAATCAATTTTTAATTTTTCATATAATAACAATTTACACACTAATTTAAATCTTACATTTCACTATATTAACTAAACTTAACACACAAGGGATAAATCCCCCTAAATTGAAGTTTCTCTAAAGATAGATATAACAAAACTATTACAACTATTTATAGAAAAAGTAAACACATAAAAAATAAATATGAAATTGAAAATTTTAAACAAAATAGGTTACATAATGCTTACTTTCTAGATTAAAACAGAAGTTAAGGTTCATGTCTAATGTCTAGAAATTAAAAATATCATCATAAAATTATTACATATTTGGATATCATAAATACCAACATACCAAATTATTAAACAAAAAATTGTATGCATTCTAGTTGATAGAAAATACTTACATGGACACGGTGACTAGCATAGGTCCAATAGGATTTGAGTAACATCCTTTTGGTACCCATGCTATATTAGGTCTAATTAAAATGACAGTAGAAATTTTTAGCACCCAAATAGTCTTAAAACATCTATTTTGGGGTAATTATGGAAATAAATTCTTTGATATAACAATTTTCATATAATCAAAGGATTGAGTAAACCTCTAATAAGATTCATTGGAATAATACCCACGCATTCCACTTTTAAAGCATGTTACAGTACAAATAATTCCTTTTGAGCTTCTAACAAAAGTAGTCTTATTAAAGTTTGGTAAAAAACATTATAACCAAACACATTCTTGTTAATACTTGGTCTTACCATAGACATCATTTTATCATATTATTATTTACCTTGAAAAAATGTTGATAAATTATATTTAAGATTGGCAATTTATTTTTTCAAATTCATATTCCCTATTTAAATATCTTATAAATCAGTATAAACCTTTTAATTAAGGCCAAAATCTGTATTTCATAGTTTCATATTTTCCTATTTGAGATTCTTAAATTCATTCTCAACAGTATACAATTCATCCAAAATAGAATTAAATATTTTTTCCTGATCTTTATTATTTACTAGTAAAAATTATTTAATTCAATCATTTTCTTCTTTTAGTTTTAACATCAATTTTTTTTAAAATTCATCCTTCTGGGAAATACTCATATTCAGATTATCACATTCCCATTTTATTTTTTTATTTTATTTCAACAAATTATTATTTATAACTTTTATGCATGTAAATTTCTCAATAATCCAAATAATATCATTCCTTAATTACTCATTTTCTTTATATAGCTGTTTGATTTTTGAATTCAAAGAAATATAATCAGAACATAAATCAAAATTAGTTTATTTTTAGTATTTAGATAATTAATTATAATCAAAATTAGGAGTAATTAATTAATTAAACAAATACTCAATTACCTCACATTGCACAACCATCAGAGAAATATTACCTATTTCCTTTTCACTTCCCATGTCACTACTTGAATCAAAACAGTATGAGCAGTTCCATCCTCTAAATAAAGAATTTTTTTCTTTCTTTGATTATCTTTTTAATTCTTTGTATGATTGAGTTTAGGGAAATAAAGCCATATGTGACCATTATTCCTACACTCATAACATATTAGTTCTGAAACATTATTATTTTTATTAGGATCACCATTCTTGTGTTATTTTTTATTCTTAATACTAAATTTTATCTTTCCACCAATATTTTTTCATAAATTTTAAAACATTTTTACTAAAGTGTGTCATGTCTTTATCACTTTCATGGAACTTATATTTAGAAGTGTTAGATATGTCATCAATATTTTACTTAAAAGCTATAAATTTTTTATTTATAAACTTCCGATCAGTAATGTTTTCAACTCTATTTGCAGTAGAGAGCCTATTAGTTCATCTAAGGTATACTATTTAAAATTATTACTCTCATCGATGGATACTTTATTGGCTTGTCATATTTTTGGTAGAGATCTTAGTACTCTTCTAACTTGAGCTATGATGTCAAATTCTTATTTAAGAGAAAATATACCGTTTGTAATACCTATAAACCGATGTAACATATGGTTCCTTAACTCTTCATCTCCCATACTGAAGTCCTGATATTATTCTTGAAGCATTCCTAGCTTGGTCCTCTTGAGCTTGTAAGTCCCATAGTGCGTCACATGAAGTATTCTCCATATATCATGTACCATCTTACAAGTTGAAACATGGACATTGACACTTATATTTATAAAAAAACACAAAAATATTATTAAAATTATAATTAAAATCATAATTTATCATGTCATTACCTATATGTGTATTTGGATCAAATTTGGGTTTCTTATATGGCTTCTCCATGACAGTCTAGTGATCCACACTTAACTGTATCAGGTAGGATTCCATTTTGTCTTACCAATACCCATATTCACTTCCATAAAATATTGTGGGTTTTTGTGGAATCCATATATCATTATAATTTACACATTACATATAAAAAAATAATGTTTTATTCCTTATACTATTAGGTTTAGGATGATCAGGTTATCACAAAGTAAAAAAAACAACAAAAGCACTAAATAACCAGAGACCAACCTTTAATAATAATTGTTGGATCGTAAGTGAAGAAAAAAATGACTATGGGGGGGGGGGGTGAATAGTCATTTAAAAAATTAAATGAAAAAACAATCATAATTTATTAATTAAAGAAATTATAGTGAGTGTTGTGTTCAAGATATACAGTGCAGCAGAAATAAAAAGAATGAAAATAGAGATTTTATAGTGGTTCAGATCACTAAGATCATATTCCACACATCAACCTTCTTTCACTACTAGAAATCCTACCTATACCAATTCATCTATTCCAATAGTTTGTAAAAACTGTTGGTATAGGTACCCTTTCCCAATGGTATTTCCAAACTGTTGGGAAAAGACCACACTAAGACCTCTTTTCCCAGGCTTTCCCAACAGTTTTTCCAAACCGTTGGGAAAATCCCACTACGAGACCACTTTTCCCAATAGTTTGGAAAAAATTTTGGGAAAGGGTATGGATTTCTAAATGGTTTTTCCAAACCGTTGGGAATATCCCTCTTTTAGACCATTGTTTCCAATGGTTTGGCCAAACCATTGGGAAATGGTATGGCTTTCCCAATGGGTTTTCCAAACTGTTGGGAAAATCCAACTTTGACACAACTTTTCCCAATAGGTTGGAAAAACCATTGGGAAATCCATACCCTTTCCCAACAGTTCTTCCAAACTGTTGGGAAAAGCCCACATTAAGACCACATTTCCCAACAGTTTTTCCAAACTCTTAGAAAAAACCCACATTAACACCACTTTTAAGAATCGTTGGGATATGTACCCTTATATTTTATGAATTATTTTGTCGAATATCATCAAATAAATCAATATATAAATTAAATATATATAGAAATATATATATTTATCCAAATATATTAACAAAGGTAATTGTAGGATAGTGGTAAAATTATTGATATATAACCCACATGTTGTGGGTTCAAACCTCTGCTGTATTTTTTTTTAATTTACCTATACCATTGGTTTGGGAAACCATTGGGTGATTTGGTGTGGGGATAGACCTATCCCAACAGTTTGGGGAAAACTATTGGGAAAGACCTATCCCAATGTTTTCCCCCAAACCATTGGGATACATCTATCCCCACGCCAAATCACCCAATGGTTGCCCAAACCATTAGTATAGGCTATACCAACGGTTTGGGGACCTATTCCAATGGTTCCAAACCATTGGTATAGGTAAATTTTCCAGTAGTGTTTATGCTACGAGAAGACTGTTACTCACTAAGAAAATAACTTTTAGAGGAATGAGAACCTATTATAGATTCTAACTTTTAAATTTACTAGAGGCACAATAAATCCTTTTTATAAGAGTTTTTAACCTATTATGTGTCTTGAATTTTATTTCTGATTCACAACCCAAAATTACTTTTATGTGGAGGAATAACCAAAATAAAAGACCTGATTTTTATCAGGAAAAGAATAAACCGAAACTTACTAAAACAAACAGATTAAAGAAGAATAAATATTGGAAAATAAAAAATAGAAAAACCAGAAGTGATCATGAAATATTGAAGGTGATATATCTCATTGATCTTTGATCACATTAGTAGTAAGGATTTGAATATTTAATTTCTTTTGTGATCACAATAATGGAACAATTTAAGTGATTCATGATAATGAAAATGAAATAATAATCATGGAATAACTTTTTCACATATCAGTAAAATTGTTCTTGTTATAATAATTAAAAAATTCATTAACAGTCGAAGCAGTATAAAAGGTCCCATCCTTAAGTAATACATAATCTAGTAAATTATTTTAGAATTAAATTTCTTACATTCCCAAAGATTATTTTGTTTTATAGATTTTAATATTAGGATATAATTCATACATATCAATCCACAAGCATACAAAGTGGGTACTACTAAAATAGTACCCATTTATTACATAGTACAAAAGTTTTTAATAAACCATGAAATATTTTTATGAAAAAAACTCACAACATTCATCTTGGATTCTTCTTTTCTATTACCCATCCTTAAACCGTGTGATTTTTTTTTGAAAACTTGGGATGAGCACAAAAATCTTAGTAATATAAAAAAAATAAAGGAAACATTAGTCCATGAATACTTATAAACATAAGAAATCATTTTTACAAAGACATACTTCTCACCTATAGAGTATTATATACTTTTTGAAAACAAGATATTTCCATAAAACCTAGAAAACATATATACGCTATTTTGGTAACTTGGGGCATTACTTACTTAATATTTTTACCCTCATAGATACCATATGATTTAAACCCTCATGGATACCTTACAATGTAATCCTCACGACTACCTTATGATGTGACCATCACATCTACCTTATGGTGTAACCATCACATTTACTCTTTGAATAACCATTACGGTCAAATTCCAACATAAAAATACCCAATGAATTAGAGGGAGATATAGGTCCCACCCTTCATCCTAAACAATTCCCAATAACTAGAACATAATCATAAATCATCACCACTTGCATCATAAAAACATTCCTTGAGGAAAATAACATATTTTAAAAGATGATTGCACACATACAAAAGAAAACATTTTATTTGAAAATAAACATGTAAATCTATAAATAAAGCTTCAAAAAACAAGGCTTCATGAAAGTGGTAAAATATGCTCCTGTCATAATCATTAAAAAACACATTCTTTTTGAATTTTGTAAAAAGAGACATTAAATAGTATTTTAAAATCAAAGTCCCTTACCTTGGCTTCGTCTTACTTAAAATGAAGCCTCACAACCACTTCAGTCACATTAGGATTCAATTGTATATGAGGTAAATTGAAGTATCTTTATGGTCAGTATAATATATGGTATGATAACTTTAAATATAATTTCTATAAAACACTCATGCATGGTAGGTTATAAGATTCATTTATGGTAGCGTTTTCACAGTATGTAGCACACACACATGAAAAATACAAACTACCTACCCCACTTCACTATCAATTTACAATAGAATTCAAAGATTCTGATGTACATGAAAATAATGTAGAGTAGAAACATGATTGAGTAGAGGTTGGAACTGTTAGTGTAAAGTGAGGTTGAGATGATGTCACTGAATTGGTTTGGAGGGAGAAAGCCGACGTTGGGAGTAGAGTTGTTTCCACCATGAACTGTGGTGTCACCGAATGATGGAGCTCTTTGTGGAGAAGAGAGAGTGTGCTACATATGTCCTATAATTTGTGTGATGAGTTGTAAAGATATAGGTATGAAACTGCAAGGTGGAACACCGGGGTTGGTCTAATTGGGCGAGGAATTTGGAGTTGTGGTGTATGTGTTGGGGCGGACCTCAAGGCCATAGTGGAAATCATTGTAGAAAAAACACGACTTGAAAATTCACCCAAATGCCTTTCATCACCCGAAGGCATTTTATCACCCTAAAGAATTTTACATCACCTGAAGGTTTTTTAACATCACGTGAAGGCCTTTTAAAACTCACCCAAAAGATTTCTCTCTCAACACACCGACACCCATGAACGTACCATTTTTGTTTTACCATCGATCATCACAATCAGGACACACCGCTTGATCTCCGCAACCAAGAGGGCTTTAGATGCATGACACCATTATAAATCTCTTTGCATAATGTCATTGAAAATTATCTCTCCATATTCTCATGTCATCATCTTCATCGTCTCATTGTATTCCATCATCGACACTTGGGAAACTTCAATGGGGGCACCCCCTTTCTCATTATCTCTTTACAGCTATATCTTTGTTAGCCCACCTTTCGCACCAGTTACCGCAAACATGAAAACCTCTTCCCGATTCTCTCTTGCATCGACTACATGTTGCCAAATATATATTAAAAAACATGCTACTTCATCCTCTTATATAGAAATAATTTCCACATCTCTATTAATATGGTCAAAATTTCTTATTACATTAATTAATATTGAGAATAACACTCCATTAATGTTGGGAGATAATCCTCGATTAATGTTGAGATAAATCCCTCCATTAATAAATTTCTCTCTCTGAAATATTCAAATTTTAAATCATAAATCACAACAATATCCACCATGATTTAAAATTAAAATAATCCACGTTCATTTACACCATCTAGGTTAGTGTGATTATCGGCTCCACCAAGATCCAAATGTCACCCAATGAATGGAACACACCGCATGACACCTGCATCCAATATGACTTTTGATATTCTAGAAACACCACTGATATCACCATCATATTCCAATGACATTCTTATAGACACTTCATGGACCAACTAACTTGAGTAGCTTCAAAATTCTTCCACCAAACTATGATTGTCACCAACAACAGAACACGCCTCATGACTCCTACTAGTCAATCAGACTTTCAATATCCCAGAAACACATTTGGTACCACCACTGGCTTCTGGTAACATCCTCAGAGTCCTTGATAAACTGCTCCACCTTATGCCTGCCACTGTGTTCTTCAATAAGAAACATTTCAACCAATCTCTCTGATACCACTATTAGGGCAGAGCCTAAGGCCACACTGAAAGTAGTTTCACAAAAACACAACACAAGATTCACCCAAATGCCTTTTATCACTCGAAGTAATTTTATCACCCGAAGGAGTTTTGAACACACAAATGTTTTTTAACATCACCCAAAGGCCTTTTACTACTCACCCGAAGGATTTATCTCTCTCCACACTAACACCCATGAATGTATTATTACTTTTGTATTGCCGATCATCACAATCAGGACACGCCACTTGATCTCGGAAACAAAGAGGACTTTAGATACATGTAACCATCATGAATCTCTTTGCACGCTATCTTAAAAAATTCTCTCTTCATCATCAAATGTCATTGTCTTTATCATATCATAATCCTCCATCATCTGCACTTGGGAAATGACAATGGTGACACCCCCTTCCTCATTCTCTCTTGGAAGTAACATCTTTGTCGGACCACCTTTCACACTAGTTACCACAAATACGACAACCCCTTCCCGATTCTCTCTTGAACTGACTACATATTGTCGACTCTGCATTCAAAAACATGCTACTACATCCTCTTATATAGACATAATGTCCATATCTCCATTAATGCTATCAACATTCATTTTTCTATCAATTAATATTGATAATAAATCTCCATTAATGTTTGAAGAAAATCCTCCATTAATGTTGAGATAAATCCCTCCATTAATAAATTTCTCTCTTTGCAATATTCAAATTTTAAATCATAAATCACAATAGTATGGAGCTGCGATGTCATGCTTCGTGGATGTGGAAAATTGAAGGTGGAGTTCCATGGCGCTAGTGATATCCCACTGAGGAGGAGGTGAACTACCAAAATTGTATTATTGAAGGAGGAAAACTCATGATAGTTTGATGCTAAAATAGTATGGAAAAGGACTAGTGATCAGTGCTATAAAAAATGTTGAAGGATCTCAAAGGTGCACACTAGAATAGACTGTCATGGTCATAGAATATAATGAACAATTTATGATACATTATATATATATGTGAAAAAAATACTCAAATGTAAAAAGTATTTACACATTAAAATTAAAATTATAACCATTGAACTCTGAGAGTATGAGTTACATTAGACATGAATTATAAATGATTAATTTATAAGCAACTACTTTCAATAAATATATATTAAAACAATGTGTGATTGTCTCAGTAATAGGACAAACTAACAATGTCATGCCGACACCGACAATGTCATTCAATGTCACGCCGACACTGAGAATGTCATGAAATTTCATGCCGACACTGACAGTGTCATGAAATTTCACGCTGACACCGACAATGACATGTTGAAAATGTCATGTCGACAATGATAGTGTCTCACAAACAGTTGTCTCACTGACACCGACACTAATGTATCACTGATGGCCACATACCAATAGAGTCTGATTGTTTGTATCTGTTTTATTTTAAAAAAACAATGTATTTTTGATTACTTTATTTTACATTAACTTAGTTTACTTTATTTATTACTTATAAATCCCTAAATTATAAAATTGAGTCAATACACTCTATTTCTTTCTCTAAAACTTTCTCTCCCACACTCCTACCTTTACTCTTTTTACCCTCAGACATTTCACCTTCCCACCCTTGGATCGAACCATTATAATGGTCAGAGTAAAGAACCTCCTAGAAAGATTTGAATATGAATCACAAACCGCTAAAATGCAGAAAGGAGAGTCAAGAAAATATCACCTTGTCAATCCAACTCTTGCGAATCGTGTGGAAACTGATGAGAAGGAAGTATTAATAGAATGGTTACTATCTTGTAAGTCACTTCTGTTGAGAGTGATGGAAACAAAAATTTTTCTGGATTGGTTTTCTAATAATGAAAGTCCATATTACTCTAATATTGTGCATGAGTTCTATAGGCATGTTGAGTTCATTATGAAAGGTAGTGAGATGTAATGGATGAAATCTATGGTAAATGGAAAAATCATCTATTTTTCTTCAAATCATTGGGCATAATTTCTAAAAGTTTTACATTAGGGAGTCATTGATGATTACCAAGGAAGTACTCCTCCTACCAATAACATATTTTTCTATGAAATAACATTGGAAGAGATGATTGGAAATGTAACACCCCAAGATTTCATAGTGTGTTAGTTCTTCAAAATAATTCAATAACTTTCACTACATGCAACACAAAGTTCAAGCACACCATGAATTACCAAACAAGCCTTTCAAAAGAGGTTATGAATAGTATTAGATAAATTTTAATGTTTATATAATCCTTATAATTTTAGAATCCATATTATGAGTTTCTTAGATATAATGCAAGAAAAAATTCATTTTCAGTATTGCACTTTTATCAACTTTAATAGTGAACCCTTTTTAAATACTATATTTTAATCTTTTTGACTAAATGGGGACATCAAAAATTTAAAATGAAACATCCCAAGCTTCTACGGTACGCTTCTCTTTGAATAATGTGATATCGTGTGTTGTACGCAACACCGAGTTCTAACAACCAATTAAACTAGCCGTTATGAATAGTAATAACTACTTTTTAAAATTATATATATTTTATATTTCAAAATGGACTTCATTTTTGGATTCGTAATATCTAATTTAGCCTAAGGTGAAATTTTGGTACTTTTCGGATAACTTTCATATTTTGATGAATAGTGAAAATTACTAAATTTTAATTAAAAACAACTTTTTTAATCAAAATAATTAATAGTGATAAATTATGAATTTTAGTAGTTTTAAAGTATATTTAGAATATATTTTTACCATTTAATATAATTTTGGTCATTGGACATAATTTTACAGTTAAACCGAACATAAACAAGTGTCAATCTTTTGATAGTTATTACCTCTTAAAAACACGCTTTTTGTTTTGACAGCGGGAATTAATTTTAAATTAATTTCTGCCACTTCTGTGTTTTGAATTTAGAAAAATGGATTCCATATTTGGAATCAGTATGTCCAAATTGTGTAAATAGGTAACTTTTATTTTTAGACATTTTGAATAATTACTGTGGTAAATATTTTATTTACCATGGTTAAGGGTAAATCCGATAAATAAGGGTTAAAAAATAATATTATAATAATACAAAATTACCCTAAAACGTGTCCTAACCTTATTGGTGGACACATACCCGACCATGAGCATCCTTGGGTCAATTTGGGGACCCCTTGGAGCCACTTGTATGTGGTAGGGACACTTTATATTAATAAAGTTAAAATAAAAATAAAAATGGCATAAGCTTACATCTTTTAGAAGAACAACTTTGACATAGGGTTATACATGTTGGATTTTCGATTATAAATATTCATTAGAAATCTAAAAAGATTTCCTACATAATGATATTTTATTTATAATTTTTAGACATTAAATAAGTTATTTTATTTATGACACAATGATGATGCATTAATTACTATAATAGTGAAAAATTAAAATAATTGATATTATAAATACCAAAATAAATATAATATGAAACTTTTAATGAATTAAAATAATTTTATAGGATAATATGATATATTAGGATTGATTGGATTGACTTTTTTCGAAGTAATCAATCTGTTATGAGTTTCAAAAAAATCAACTATTGAATAGTGTCAAAATTGACATAAAAGAGTTCTTAAAACAAATATTATATTATTAATTGATATTAAATTCCTAAAAATCTAAGGTTCGGCCAAGAGACTTATATCATGATAGGTTAATCATTAATGGACCACTTGGGGGTCTCTTGGATGTATATAGTAAGTTTATTAACCATATTATATAAAACTACAAAGAGACATTGTAAAAGTGAAACTAATTAACTTAGAGTTAATACTTAAAGATAAGGTTAATATAAGTACCCAAACCTGTATAACTTCTATTGGTTGAGTTGTTTTCGACCTATCCCCACCTTAACATTTAAATAATCAACTTTGGAGCCATTATAAACCTAATATGAATTTATTATAAATTAATATTTCTAGCTTTTCCAAAGGTGCCCCTCACCCCTCTTATAAAAGGGAACTCCTCCTTCTCATTTCTTCACACCTCTAAAGCCTTTTGGTTCGGCCAAACTCTGCCCAAATACTCTCCAAACATCCCTCACTACAACCTAGAGGCCTTAGTTTGATCATAAATCCAACCTAAGGATCCCTTTTGATCAAATCAAAAGGAAGAACCCGAAGAAGAGGTAATGATTTCACCACCCTTTTCTAAGTTCATTTCTTCTTCCACTTCTTCTTCCTTTGTTCTTACCATTCTAAAATAATAACTCCGGTATCTCACATATACTGTGATGTTATTATAAGTATGGTACAACCATATTCAGTATTCTATCCACCCTTTGAATAACATGTCACCATACGTGCGTACGTACGGCTTACCGTCTCCACGTCGTGGTGTAATTGTTATTCAATATAATATTATTTGGATGGGTATAATAATGATGTGTAACTCATGTAAATAATAAATATAACATGTTAATGATTCTGTATATATTATATACCATTCATTTATATATTATTTTAATATCAAAAGAATGATATTGACGCTCGTGCGTACGTACGGACTACCGTCTCCACGAACGCGATGAGATTCATTATCCATCGTATCCATTCAAGTATAATTATCATTTGATGATTTAAAAATGATTTTTAAGGACTAGATATCATTCTGGATATGAATAAGATACAACAACCATGGCTTATGTAACAAAACATATAAATAAAATGAGTAAGTTAACACCCGAAACGATGATAATTCTAAGATATTATTAACAAATCAATGTTAAAAGATCATATATGATATCATATTAATATATATGATCCTTGTATAATTTAATAACAATTATTTCACCATTATACAGGAGGTTAACCTACCCCAACAAAGTAAAAGTACAAGGTAAGGGTTATTTCACAATCTCTTCATTATCCGAGGTTGTTTATACGTAATAATCTACTGGGATTTCTTTATCATCCACATCCATGTTTCTTCGAAATGTAATTAAAAACATATTTATTATTTACAAGAATATGGGTTAAAGTCATTTATACCCTTGTTTGAATTTTTATAAGAGGTTTATAAAGGAATTTTTCCGTCGTTTTCAAAACAAGGTCCTTTTTAACCTTTTCGACAGAATTAAGGTAAGAATGTTTCTTTTTAACTTATACGGTGTGAGCGGCTATTTTCCGCCGTTATAAAATCTTCAAAGCATCCCTTACAAGCTTATAAGATTATTTTCAAAGAAAATGTTTTATTTTATATGGATCTTAAATGAATTCAAAATAAAAGGAGATATTTCTTTAAAAAGAATTTTGATTTCATCTATGTCAACATCCTTTGATGGATTTTAAGATTATTTGAAGTTGATTTATTATGATACAAAACTTCTATATTGTATTGCAGGTTTTGTGATATGTTTGACTGTGGAAGTGCTATTTTATACCATTCATAGTTTATGGTGAAAGTATTGACATTTCTTATGCTAGTTTTAATACGAATGTTTATGTTATGTTTAAACCTTTTCATATGGGAATGCATTGGACTTAATATGTGACGGGTGGAGCCCGCTATAGCTCCTCGATGCATCGGTAGGTCTCATGAGACAAACTAGTGTCTTGGCACAAGGCCTTGACAAAATCTTATTTGTAGTCTTGGCACGAGGCCTTGGCTATGTGGTTATGATAGTCTGGCATTATGCATTCCAACATTATGAAAGTGGTTATTGATTTTTGCATGTGATTATTCGATTAGTAGAATATCCATGTGAATGAGTAAATGACATTATTTCATTTTATTTATGCCATACCATGTTGAAAGTTCATGTTTGAAAGGCTTTTGTTTTAGTTATACATTGACTTAAAAGTTTATTCTTATTCATGAAAGTTTCCGCTATTTTGTTATCCTTACTGGGCATTCGAGCTCACCCCTTTTATATGTTTTATTTTTCCTAGGAAGTGAAGAAGTAAATTATGAATGACCTGTAGGGATATTATGTGGGGATATGAGTGTGGATTATGGAGACATTATGTTGTTGTAGTAGTTTTTCATTTTATGATGTAATGTAAAACCTATGAATATATCTAGTGTTTCCAAGGCTACTAAACTAATCGGTCTTTCGAGATTTGATCTTTCTTGTGATCATGCCAATGTTATGTAATAATGCACCGACTCTGGGTAACTAGGGTCGGGGCGTTACAGTTGGTATCAGAGGAAGTTTAGTACAAACCTTGGAATCTAGATTTAGATAAACTCTGATTAGAGCACGTAGACCTAAGATGAACTTTGAGGATTAGTATAGAAGAACTTCCTAGAATTTTGGTATTGTAGAGATTTTGTGAGTTTTCCGAGCAATACATCCCTGTCTGGATACGAGCAGGTAGAGGCGGCTCTGGAACAGATGTACCTAGGGGTAAAACCCGAAAACACCGCTTTGAGCTAGACTCGAACGGGAACTGGTGCACGACAACGGGCCTTACTGCACTCTTGGTTACGACACTCCCGGGGGATATGCTTAGGATAATTCTCATTTTCTTTACAAACCATTGTGAAGGGTTTATGAGTATATACATCCTCAAATGAGACATTTTTATGATTATGGATTATATCCATAAATAGTTCAATTTATGTTAAGTGTATTATAAGTATGGGATTATGTATTTTGATTCATAAACTGATCTAGTGTATTCCATTGTTTAGAAATGGCGCCCAGTAGAAGGAATGAGAACTCCAGAAATGCACATGATCCAAAGAGAAGGAAGGATCATATCTTTCATGGTCTTAAGCTAGAATTTATAAGAGAAATAGTCTCCCATGTATTATCATCATATGAAGAAATAATATCATGTGTTGATAAGATAAGTAAAGAGTTTACTGAGTCCTATGGCTTTGAAGGGAAGCAAGAGAAGAAAAGGATAGAAGAGAGAAAGATGGATAAAGGGAAGAGGGAAAAGAAGAATTTTCCCATATGTGGTAACTGTGGAAAGAAACACCCTGGAACTTGCCTGAAAGGAATGGGAGTTTGTTATAAGTGTGGAGGAAAAGGGCACAAAGTACATGACTATAAGGGTAAGAAAATGGTTTCAAATGTACAATGCTTCATTTGCAAGGAGGTTGGACACTACGCGAACCTATGTCCCAGTCATCAGACTATGCCGCAAATGATTCTATTGGATAATAATCAAGTTATGATACTACCACAGATTAAGAGGAATGATTAGAGTTATTATGTTGATTATATCAATTGAGTGTTGTATCAACAATGTACTTGTTATAATAATTATGGAGTATATAAGGATTGTACTGCAGTACTATTTCATTAAGGACTTGAGATGGTGTGGAACAAAGAAAATTGACTCAGTAGCAGGTTAAATGTTTGGAAAATATATGGTTGAGAGAAAGATAAACCATAATATGGTTCAGATACCGAGGTGGTGATTTTAGAATAATACATGATTGATTTGGATAAATTATATTGGATATTATTGACTACCTTGAAGCTGATTAATGATTTGTATATTCCATCATTGTTGGGTTTTAAAACATTTTTGGATTAATGAAGTATATCCATCATTCTATATGGAATAAGGGAACATGAATGTAATCAATAAGGAATATGGTAATACATGATGAAGGTATTAATATGCTATTACGGGGTAAAAATGATCTATATTATATTTAACTTCCTTATAAATGTTGGACTGTGAGTTTGGATAGAAGTATTTTGGATAGTTCTAGTTTGGATTATTTTGGATTTCCATAAAAGGACAACCCGGAGGTCGGGCGGCAACCCGTCGCGTCCGGCAAGGCTGCGAGACTTGAACCCGCAACCGAAGGGCGACAAGGGTGTATCACCTACCACTGGACCACGAGATGTCCTGGATTAAATAATTTAGTTTTTATTAAAATATTTTTTAGATGAATTATAAATTCGTTTATTTTGGAACCCTATACGAATAGTGTAAATAGAATTTTTTTTACATTCTATTATCTTTTAGAGTGAAAGATGAGTATGTGGTAGAAATTTATTAATGGATAAAACTCTAATTATAAAGTAAGTATATCTCTATATGATCTTAGCCAATCTCATAAAAAATTCCTCAATATTAAGAAAAGCAAATTAGAACAAAAATGTTTTCCTAGATGGTACCTTAAATCATCACTAATTTATAGCTTTGGGATTGTTGGCCTTTTCATAGCCATGTTCTCTACCACTCTCCATCAGGTAATTGATGGTTAGATTTTTCTTCCATATCCATATTTTACTACATGGAACCCTAGTATGTGTTATTTTCGGTAATCTTCATACTTTCGACTCTTTATTTTAAATAGAGGCCTCATTAATTCATTTTTCGATGTGGGATTTCAACTAAGATATTTTGAAACGTCAAAAATGTGTTATCCTAATACACTATGTTTTGTTGAACCGATGGTATTTCAAATCATCATAGATTGATGAATTTAAGGACCTCAATTTTATACTTGTTTGTAATTGATGACCTCAATCACTACCTATAAATATTTACGTTTTTCCTCCAATTATATGTCTCAAATTGCCACCAATGTTCTCCTAATCGAGATCATAATTTGGTGGTGACCCTTTCATTTCTCTTTTCCTCATATTAAGACTAAATTTTAGTAACCCAATTTCCGATGTGGGGTTTCCCACAAATATATTATATATTTTCAACCTTTTATTTTCGAAGAACAATTTCAAATTGCGAGGACGCAATTTATTGAAGGAGGGGAGAATGTAACACCCTAAGATTTCATAGTGTGTTAGTTCTTCAAAATAATTCAATAACTTTCACTACATGCAACACAAAGTTCAATCACACCATGACTTACCAAACAAGCCGTTCAAAAGAGGTTATGAATAGTATTAGATAAATTTTAATGTTTATATAATCCTTATAATTTTAGAATCCATATTATGAGTTTCTTAGATATAATGCAAGAACAAATTCATTTTCAGTATTGCACTTTTATCAACTTTAATAGTGAACCCTTTCTAAATACTATATTTTAATCTTTTTGACTAAATGGGGACATCAAAAATTTAAAATGAAACATCCCAAGCTTCTACGGTACGCTTCTCTTTGAATAATGTGATAGCGTGTGTTGTACGCAACACCGAGTTCTAACAACCAATTAAACTAGCCGTTATGAATAGTAATAACTACTTTTTAAAATTATATATATTTTATATTTCAAAATGGAATTCATTTTTGGATTCGGAATATCTAATTTAGCCTAAGGTGAAATTTTGGTACTTTTCGGATAACTTTCATATTTTGATGAATAGTGAAAATTACTAAATTTTAATTAAAAACAACTTTTTTAATCAAAATAATTAATAGTGATAAATTATGAATTTTAGTAGTTTTAAAGTATATTTAGAATATATTTTTACCATTTAATATAATGTTGGTCATTGGACATAATTTTACAATTAAACCGAACATAAACAAGTGTCAATCTTTTGATAGTTATTACCTCTTAAAAACACGGTTTTTGTTTTGACAGCGGGAATTAATTTTAAATTAATTTCTGCCACTTCTGTGTTTTGAATTTAGAAAAATGGATTCCATATTTGGAATCAGGATGTCCAAATTGTGTAAATAGGTAACTTTTATTTTTAGACATTTTGAATAATTACTGTGGTAAATATTTTATTTACCATGGTTAAGGGTAAATCCGGTAAATAAGGGTTAAAAAGTAATATTATAATAATACAAAATTACCCTAAAACGTGTCCTAACCTTATTGGTGGACACATACCCGACCAGGATCATCCTTGGGTCAATTTGGGGACCCCTTGGAGCCACTTGTATGTGGTAGGGACACTTTATATTAATAAAGTTAAAATAAAAATAAAAATGGCATAAGCTTACATCTTTTAGAAGAACAACTTTTACATAGGGTTATACATGTTGGATTTTCGATTATAAATATTCATTAGAAAGCTAAAAAGATTTCCTACATAATTATATTTTATTTATAATTTTTAGACATTAAATAAGTTATTTTATTTATGACACAATGATGATGCGGTAATTACTATAATAGTGAAAAATTAAAATAATTGATATTATAAATACCAAAATAAATATAATATGAAACTTTTAATGAATGAAACTAATTTTATAGGATAATATGATATATTAGGATTGATTGTATTTACTTTTTTCGAAGTAATCAATCTGTTATGAGTTTCAAAAAAATCAACTATTGAATAGTGTCAAAATTGACATAAAAGAGTTCTTAAAAAAAATATTATTTTATTAATTGATATTAAATTCCTAAAAATCTAAGGTTCGGCCAAGAGACTTATATCATGATAGGTTAATCATTAATGGACCACTTGGGGGTCTCTTGGATGTATATAGTAAGTTTATTAACCATATTATATAAAACTACAAAGAGACATTGTAAAAGTGAAACTAATTAACTTAGAGTTAATACTTAAAGATAAGGTTAATATAAGTACCCAAACCTGTATAAATTCTATTGGTTGAGTTGTTTTAGACCTATCCACACCTTAACATTTAAATAATAAACTTTGGAGCCATTAGAAACCGAATATGAATTTATTATAAATTAATATTTCTAGCTTTTCCAAAGGTGCCCCTCACCCCTCTTATAAAAGGGCACTCCTCCTTCTCATTTCTTCACACCTCTAAAGCCTTTTGGTTCGGCCAAACTCTGCCCAAATACTCTCCCAAAATCCCTCACTACAACCTAGAGGCCTTAGTTTGATCAGAAATCCAACCTAAGGAGCCCTTTTGATCAAATCAAAAGGAAGAACCCGAAGAAGAGGTAATGATTTCACCACCCTTTTCTAAGTTTATTTCTTCTTCCACTTCTTATTCCTTTCTTCTTAACATTCTAAAATAATAACTCCAGTATCTCACATATACTGTGATGTTATTATAAGTATGGTACAACCATATTCAGTATTCTATCCACCTTTTGAATAACATGTCACCATACGTGCGTACGTACGGCTTACCGTCTCCACGTCGTGGTGTAATTGTTATTCAATATAATATTATTTGGATGGGTATAATAATGATGTGTAACTCATGTAAATAATAAATATAACATGTTAATGATTCTGTATATATGATATACCATTCATTTATATATTATTTTAATATCAAAACAATGATATTGTCGCTCGTGCGTACGTACGGACTACCGTCTCCACGAACGTGATGAGATTCATTCTCCATCGTAACCATTCAAGTATAATTATCATTTGATGATTTAAAAATGATTTTTAAGGACTAGATATCATTCTGGATATGAATAAGATACAACAACCATGGCTTATGTAACAAAACATATAAATAAAATGAGTAAGTTAACACCCGAAACGACGATAATTCTAAGATATTATTAACAAATCAATGTTAAAAGATCATATATGATATCATATTAATATATATGATCCTTGTATAATTTAATAACAATTATTTCACCATTATACAGGAGGTTAACCTACCCCAACAAAGGAAAAGTACAAGGTAAGGGTTATTTCACAATCTCTTCATTATCCGAGGTTCTTTATATGTAATAATCTACTGGGATTTCTTTATCATCCACATCCATGTTTCTTCGAAATGTAATTCAAAACATATTTATTATTTACAAGAATATGGGTTAAAGTCATTTATACCCTTGTTTGAATTTTTATAAGAGGTTTATAAAGGAATTTTTCCGTCGTTTTCAAAACAAGGTCCTTTTTAACCTTTTCGACAGAATTAAGGTAAGAATGTTTCTTTTTAACTTATACGGTGTGAGCGGCTATTTTCCGCCGTTATAAAATCTTCAAAGCTTCCCTTACAAGCTTATAAGATTATTTTCAAAGAAAATGTTTTATTTTGTATGGATCTTAAATGAATTCAAAATAAAAGGAGATATTTCTTTAAAAAGAATTTTGATTTCATCTATGTCAACATCCTTTGATGGATTTTAAGATTATTTGAAGTTGATTTATTATGATACAAAACTTCTATATTGTATTGAAGGTTTTGTGATATGTTTGACTGTGGATGTGCTATTTTATACCATTCATAGTTTATGGTGAAAGTATTGACATTTCGTATGCTAGTTTTAATACGAATGTTTATGTTATGTTTAAACCTTTTCATATGGGAATGCATTGGACTTAATATGTGACGGGTGGAGCCCGCTATAGCTCCTCGATGCATCGGTAGGTCTCATGAGACAAACTAGTGTCTTGGCACAAGGCCTTGACAAAATCTTATTTGTAGTCTTGGCACGAGGCCTTGGCTATGTGGTTATGATAGTCTGGCATTATGCATTCCAACATTATGAAAGTGGTTATTGATTTTTGCATGTGATTATTCGATTAGTAGAATATCCATGTGAATGAGTAAATGGAATTATTTCATTTTATTTATGCCATACCATGTTGAAAGTACATGTTTTAAAGGATTTTGTTTTAGTTATACATTGACTTAAAAGTTTATTCTTATTCATGAAAGTTTCCGCTATTTTGTTATCCTTACTGGGCATTCGAGCTCACCCCTTTTATATGTTTTATTTTTCCCAGGAAGTGAAGAAGTAAATTATGAATGACCTGTAGGGATATTATGTAGGGATATGAGTGTGGATTATGGAGACATTATGTTGTTGTAGTAGTTTTTCATTTTATGATGTAATGTAAAACCTATGAATATATCTAGTGTTTCCAAGGCTACTAAACTAATCGGTCTTTCGAGATTTGATCTTTCTTGTGATCATGCCAATGTTATGTAATAATGCACCGACTCTGGGTAACTAGGGTCGGGGCGTTACAGTTGGTATCAGAGGAAGTTTAGTACAAACCTTGGAATCTAGATTTAGATAAACTCTGATTAGAGCACGTAGACCTAAGATGAACTTTGAGGATTAGTATAGAAGAACTTCCTAGAATTTTGGTATTGTAGAGATTTTGTGAGTTTTCCGAGCAATACATCCCTGTCTGGATACGAGCAGGTAGAGGCGGCTCTGGCACAGATGTACCTAGGGGTAAAACCCGAAAACACCGCTTTGAGCTAGACTCGAACGGGAACTGGTGCACGACAATGGGCCTTACTGCACTCTTGGTTACGACACTCCCGGGGGATATGCTTAGGATAATTCTCATTTTCTTTACAAACCATTGTGAAGGGTTTATGAGTATATACATCCTCAAATGAGACATTTTTATGATTATGGATTATATCCATAAATAGTTCAATTTATGTTAAGTGTATTATAAGTATGGGATTATGTATTTTGATTCATAAACTGATCTAGTGTATTCCATTGTTTAGAAATGGCGCCCAGTAGAAGGAATGAGAACTCCAGAAATGCACATGATCCAAAGAGAAGGAAGGATCATATCTTTCATGGTCTTAAGCTAGAATTTATAAGAGAAATAGTCTCCCATGTATTATCATCATATGAAGAAATAATATCATGTGTTGATAAGATAAGTAAAGAGTTTACTGAGTCCTATGGCTTTGAAGGGAAGCAAGAGAAGAAAAGGATAGAAGAGAGAAAGATGGATAAAGGGAAGAGGGAAAAGAAGAATTTTCCCATATGTGGTAACTGTGGAAAGAAACACCCTGGAACTTGCCTGAAAGGAATGGGAGTTTGTTATAAGTGTGGAGGAAAAGGGCACAAAGTACATGACTGCAAGGGTAAGAAAATGGTTTCAAATGTACAATGCTTTATTTGCAAGGAGTTTGGACACTACGCGAACCTATGTCCCAGTCATCAGACTATTCCGCAAATGATTCTATTGGATAATAATCAAGTTATGATACTACCACAGATTAAGAGGAATGATTAGAGTTATTATGTTGATTATATCAATTGAGTGTTGTATCAACAATGTACTTGTTATAATAATTATGGAGTATATAAGGATTGTACTGCAGTACTATTTCATTAAGGACTTGAGATGGTGTGGAACAAAGAAAATTGACTCAGTAGCAGGTTAAATGTTTGGAAAATATATGGTTGAGAGAAAGATAAACCATAATATGGTTCAGATACCGAGGTGGTGATTTTAGAATAATACATGATTGATTTGGATAAATTATATTGGATATTATTGACTACCTTGAAGCTGATTAATGATTTGTATATTCCATCATTGTTGGGTTTTAAAACATTTTTGGATTAATGAAGTATATCCAGCATTCTATATGGAATAAGGGAACATGAATGTAATCAATAAGGAATATGGTAATACATGATGAAGGTATTCATATGCTATTACGGGGTAAAAAGGATCTATATTATGTTTAACTTCCTTATAAATGTTGGACTGTGAGTTTGGATAGAAGTATTTTGGATAGTTCTAGTTTGGATTATTTTGGATTTCCATAAAAGGACAACCTGGAGGTCGGGCGGCAACCCGTCGCGTCCGACAAGGCTGCGAGACTTGAACCCGCAACCGAAGGGCGACAAGGGTGTATCACCTACCACTGGCCCACGAGATGTCCTGGATTAAATAATGTAGTTTTTATTAAAAGATTTTTTAGATGAATTATAAATTCGTTTATTTTGGAACCGTATACGAATAGTGTAAATAGAATTTTTTTTACATTCTATTATCTTTTAGAGTGAAAGATGAGTATGTGGTAGAAATTTATTAATGGATAAAACTCTAATTATAAAGTAAGTATATCTCTATATGATCTTAGCCAATCTCATAAAAAATTCCTCAATATTAAGAAAAGCAAATTAGAACAAAAATGTTTTCCTAGATGGTACCTTAAATCATCACTAATTTATGGCTTTGGGATTGTTGGCCTTTTCATATCCATGTTCTCTACCACTCTCCATCAGGTAATTGATGGTTAGATTTTTCTTCCATATCCATATTTTACTACATGGAACCCTAGTATGTGTTATTTTCGGTAATCTTCATACTTTCGACTCTTTATTTTAAATAGAGGCCTCATTAATTCATTTTTCAATGTGGGATTTCAACTAAGATATTTTGAAACGTCAAAAATGTGTTATCCTAATACACTATGTTTTGTTGAACCGATGGTATTTCAAATCATCATAGATTGATGAATTTAAGGACCTCAATTTTATACTTGTTTGTAATTGATGACCTCAATCACTACCTATAAATATTTACGTTTTTCCTCCAATTATATGTCTCAAATTGCCACCAATGTTCTCCTAATCGAGATCATAATTTGGTGGTGACCCTTTCATTTCTCTTTTCCTCATATTAAGACTAAATTCTAGTAACCCAATTTCCGATGTGGGGTTTCCCACAAATATATTATATATTTTCAACCTTTTATTTTCGAAGAACAATTTCAAATTGCGAGGACGCAATTTATTGAAGGAGGGGAGAATGTAACACCCCAAGATTTCATAGTGTGTTAGTTCTTCAAAATAATTCAGTAACTTTCACTACATGAAACACAAAGTTCAAGCACACCATGACTTACCAAACAAGCCGTTCAAAAGAGGTTATGAATAGTATTAGATAAATTTTAATGTTTATATAATCCTTATAATTTTAGAATCCATATTATGAGTTTCTTAGATATAATGCAAGAACAAATTCATTTTCAGTATTGCACTTTTATCAACTTTAATAGTGAACCCTTTTTAAATACTATATTTTAATCTTTTTGACTAAATGGGGACATCAAAAATTTAAAATTAAACATCCCAAGCTTCTACGGTACGCTTCTCTTTGAATAATGTGATAGCGTGTGTTGTACGCAACACCGAGTTCTAACAACCAATTAAACTAGCCGTTATGAATAGTAATAACTAATTTTTAAAATTATATATATTTTATATTTCAAAATTGACTTCATTTTTGGATTCGGAATATCTAATTTAGCCTAAGGTGAAATTTTGGTACTTTTCGGATAACTTTCATATTTTGATGAATAGTGAAAATTACTAAATTTTAATTAAAAACAACTTTTTTAATCAAAATAATTAGTAGTGATAAATTATGAATTTTAGTAGTTTTAAAGTATATTTAGAATATATTTTTACCATTTAATATAATGTTCGTCATTGGACATAATTTTACAATTAAACCGAACATAAACAAGTGTCAATCTTTTGATAGTTATTACCTCTTAAAAACACGCTTTTTGTTTTGACAGCGGGAATTAATTTTAAATTAATTTCTGCCACTTCTGTGTTTTGAATTTAGAAAAATGGATTTCATATTTGGAATCAGGATTTCCAAATTGTGTAAATAGGTAACTTTTATTTTTAGACATTTTGAATAATTACTGTGGTAAATATTTTATTTACCATGGTTAAGGGTAAATCCGTTAAATAAGGGTTAAAAAAATAATATTATAATAATACAAAATTACCCTAAAACGTGTCCTAACCTTATTGGTGGACACATACCCGACCATGAGCATCCTTGGGTCAATTTGGGGACCCCTTGGAGCCACTTGTATGTGGTAGGGACACTTTATATTAATAAAGTTAAAATAAAAATAAAAATGACATAAGCTTACATCTTTTAGAAGAACAACTTTTACATAGGGTTATACATGTTGGATTTTCGATTATAAATATTCATTAGAAAGCTAAAACGATTTCCTACATAATGATATTTTATTTATAATTTTTAGACATTAAATAAGTTATTTTATTTATGACACAATGATGATGCGGTAATTACTATAATAGTGAAAAATTAAAATAATTGATATTATAAATACCAAAATAAATATAATATGAAACTTTTAATGAATTAAACTAATTTTATTGGATAATATGATATATTAGGATTGATTGGATTGACTTTTTTCGAAGTAATCAATCTGTTATGAGTTTCAAAAAAATCAACTATTGAATAGTGTCAAAATTGACATAAAAGAGTTCTTAAAAAAATATTATATTATTAATTGATATTAAATTCCTAAAAATCTAAGGTTCGGCCAAGAGACTTATATCATGATAGGTTAATCATTAATGGACTACTTGGGGGTCGCTTGGATGTATATAGTAAGTTTATTAACCATATTATATAAAACTACAAAGAGACATTGTAAAAGGGAAACTAATTAACTTAGAGTTAATACTTAAATATAAGGTTAATATAAGTACCCAAACCTGTATAACTTCTTTTGGTCGAGTAGTTCTCGACCTATCCCCACCTTAACATTTAAATAATCAACTTTGGAGCCATTATAAACCGAATATGAATTTATTATAAATTAATATTTCTAGATTTTCTAAAGGTGCCCCTCACCCCTCTTATAAAAGGGCACTCCTCCTTCTCATTTCTTCACACCTCTAAAGCCTTTTGGTTCGGCCAAACTCTGCCCAAATACTCTCCCAACATCCCTCACTACAACCTAGAGGCCTTAGTTTGATCAGAAAGCCAACCTATGGAGCCCTTTTGATCAAATCAAAAGGAAGAACCCGAAGAAGAGGTAATGATTTCACCACCCTTTTCTAAGTTCATTTCTTCTTCCACTTCTTCTTCCTTTATTCTTACCATTCTAAAATAATAACTCCAGTATCTCACATATACTGTGATGTTATTATAAGTATGGTACAACCATATTCAGTATTCTATCCACCCTTTGAATAACATGTCACCATACGTGCGTACGTACGGCTTACCGTCTCCACGTCGTGGTGTAATTGTTATTCAATATAATATTATTTGGATGGGTATAATAATGATGTGTAACTCATGTAAATAATAAATATAACATGTTAATGATTCTGTATATATGATATACCATTCATTTATATATTATTTTAATATCAAAAGAATGATATTGTCGCTCGTGCGTACGTACGGACTACCGTCTCCACGAACGTGATGAGATTCATTCTCCATCGTAACCATTCAAGTATAATTATCATTTGATGATTTAAAAATGATTTTTAAGGACTAGATATCATTCTAGATATGAATAAGATACAACAACCATGGCCTATGTAACAAAACATATAAATAAAATGAGTAAGTTAACACCTGAAACGATGATAATTCTAAGATATTATTAACAAATCAATGTTAAAAGATCATATATGATATCATATTAATATATATGATCCTTGTATAATTTAATAACAATTATTTCACCATTATACAGGAGGTTAACCTACCCCAACAAAGGAAAAGTACAAGGTAAGGGTTATTTCACAATCTCTTCATTATCCGAGGTTGTTTATACGTAATAATCTACTGGGATTTCTTTATCATCCACATCCATGTTTCTTCGAAATGTAATTCAAAACATATTTATTATTTACAAGAATATGGGTTAAAGTCATTTATACCCTTGTTTGAATTTTTATAAGAGGTTTATAAAGGAATTTTTCCGTCGTTTTCAAAACAAGGTCCTTTTTAACCTTTTCGACAGAATTAAGGTAAGAATGTTTCTTTTTAACTTATACGGTGTGAGCGGCTATTTTCCGCCGTTATAAAATCTTCAAAGCTTCCCTTACAAGCTTATAAGATTATTTTCAAAGAAAATGTTTTATTTTATATGGATCTTAAATGAATTCAAAATAAAAGGAGATATTTCTTTAAAAAGAATTTTGATTTCATCTATGTCAACATCCTTTGATGGATTTTAAGATTATTTGAAGTTGATTTATTATGATACAAAACTTCTATATTGTATTGAAGGTTTTGTGATATGTTTGAATGTGGATGTGCTATTTTATACCATTCATAGTTTATGGTGAAAGTATTGACATTTCGTATGCTAGTTTTAATACGAATGTTTATGTTATGTTTAAACCTTTTCATATGGGAATGCATTGGACTTAATATGTGACGGGTGGAGCCCGCTATAGCTCCTCGATGCATCGGTAGGTCTCATGAGACAAACTAGTGTCTTGGCACAAGGCCTTGACAAAATCTTATTTGTAGTCTTGGCACGAGGTCTTGGCTATGTGGTTATGATAGTCTGGCATTATGCATTCCAACATTATGAAAGTGGTTATTGATTTTTGCATGTGATTATTCGATTAGTAGAATATCCATGTGAATGAGTAAATGGTATTATTTCATTTTATTTATGCCATACCATGTTGAAAGTTCATGTTTGAAAGGCTTTTGTTTTAGTTATACATTGCCTTAAAAGTTTATTCTTATTCATGAAAGTTTCCGCTATTTTGTTATCCTTACTGGGCATTCGAGCTCACCCCTTTTATATGTTTTATTTTTCCCAGGAAGTGAAGAAGTAAATTATGAATGACCTGCAGGGATATTATGTGGGGATATGAGTGTGGATTATGGATACATTATGTTGTTGTAGTAGTTTTTCATTTTATGATGTAATGTAAAACCTATGAATATATCTAGTGTTTCCAAGGATACTAAACTAATCGGTCTTTCGAGATTTGATCTTTCTTGTGATCATGCCAATGTTATGTAATAATGCACCGACTCTGGGTAACTAGGGTCGGTGCGTTACAGGAAAAAGGTAGCAGAGAAGGCCTATAGTCTTAAATTTGTATGGGGAAAGCAGACTTCTGTTCAAATTTATTCAACATCAACTATGTCCCATAAAAGGGTAATTTTACTCTTTAAAGTATTGGGATGTGTACTTTTTATATTTTTTGAAGAAACTGCACAATGTGAACCAGTGTAAGAATTTAATTGTTCACATCATTGAGATGATAAATCCATATTTTAAGACCAATTCCTTGTTCTATCCAAAGATGATTTCTGCTATGCTGATGAAAAAAGGATGTGTAGGTGAAAATGAAGAAATTCTTTTTGTCTACAGTGGTGAATGCTTAAATAAAGAGATTTGAAAAAGAATGAAAATAATATGGAATCCCTAGAAGAGGGAGTAAGTTGGAAATGAAGAGAAATTATATGATAATTTCAATCCTGTTGAGAATCCTGTTATTCCTAGAGATGTGGTTGATCCTTGTCTAGTACAAGATGAAGTGGTTGAATATTCTGATGATGAGGATAAAGAAGAGGAAGTTGAACCTTCTAGAGAGGGAGGATCTACAATAGATGATAGGAGTGGCCCAAATTTTTTTGAAAGCCCAAGGAGAATAATATTTGGACAACCCAGTCCACATATTGCTCTGCCTTCAACAAAACCAATTTTTGGTGATAAGAAATAAACTGAAGAATCTTGTAGTGTTGATTATGTGAGAAAATAAAATGTCTTAGATGAGTATTATATAGAAGAATGAGAAGAATACAGATAAGGATAAGATAATGGAAGTGTATTTGGAAGTGGAGAAGAGGATTAAGGTAAAGGAGACGAGGATAGAAATGATGGAGATGATCAGAATGAAGATGGAAGTGGAAGTGATAGTTGATCTGATCATCCTGATGATGATCAAGGTGATAATAGAGATATTGCTAATAATATGGATCAAGAGCAGAATATAAAACCTCCCGATCAGGTAGAAGCTGCTACTAGAGAAGAAGAATAAAGAGTTAATGATTTCAATGTAATGGGAGCTCAGATAGTCCCTGTACCACAATTGGTTTATGTTAGAAGAAGATCTAAAACTGAGGGGGAGCAGCAAGTAAGAGGAGATCCAATTGAGGGGGAAATTCAATATAGAAGAGCCCAAGTTGAGGAGGATCCTCAAACTAGAAGAGTGACAATTAACACACTCACTCTTTTGGAAGACTCTGTGTTGTCTGAAAGGAAAAAAATCTTGGATATGTTGTCTTTGGCTTGGAATATTCTGATTCTGATGTTGAAGGTGATAGGGTAGTTCTAGTGAGACCAGTGGTGGAGGAGCTTGTACAGTCTGAGACACTTCCTACAGGTGCATTTACTTCTACTCTCGCACCTTTAGTTGTTCAAATTCTAGGTGACTATGTCACTAGAGATGATTTTTAAAGTTTAAAGGAGGAAATTTTCTCCAATATTAGGAATTTTTCCATGCCTATTTCCATGTTGAGATTGAGTGGAAGTGATACAAATCTACTCTCTAGCACAACTATTTCTCAAGTAAAACCCAGACTAATTGCACTCATTAAAGCTATTGTGATAGATAATCAGAAGCTGAGAAATGAGTTGAATGCATTGGTTTCTACTATCAACAGTTTTACCTCTGAGTATGGGACATCTGTGGATAGAATAATAAAAGGAATTGAGGATATCATTTCCCACTTTCAAGTTCCTAATTTTACCCAGCTGAGACAGGATGTGAGAGACATTGTGCAAGGGTAATATAGCTCAACAACTCCTGTATCTCTCCATATAGACCTAGAGATGGTTAGGCCTGTCATTAGAGAAGAGATGAGAACCATGATGGGTGTAATAGACCAAGAGAGTTTTAAAAAATTAAGCAGAATAGTGATCATGTCTATGACATGGTCGGATTTTATTCAGACTAGACTATATCTTCTCAAGAGGAAATCTCCAAGAAAGTATATTTTTATTTCAAGAGAGTTTACTCTAAGCATGAGTTGTATAAGATTTTAAAGCTTTTACTTGATAAAATCAGAATCCCTCCTGTGAACCAAGACTTCACAGATCAAGTAAATAATATCAAGGAGTTTAATCTTATAATTGAAAAGTTTATTGAGAATAATGAAGATTTCGAAAATTATATGCAATATGGTGGGGAGATAATTATGGATTTCATCAACCTTCTCAAGCCTTATCTTCATGTCTAGAGTATTGCAATTGTTGCCCCTCCATCCACTCTTATCAAACCATCCATAGAACCTACTAACTCTACCTATTTGGAAATGACTCATGGTCATGACCTCCCTCAAGTTTGACGTATCATCTTTGAAACTCCTTCCTCCACTCGTCCAAGCTCGGCCCCCTCAGTGTTTTCTGGAGTTCCTCTTCCTCCTCTCAGAATTCACTCTGAAGAACCAACCAATAATTTTAAATCTACTAATCCTCCCTCTAAAGATTATGATAATGTAAAGATATTGATGGTACCATCATTGATGAAGAATTAGAGTGGATCACTCTTTGACATGTATTATTTTATGTACCTTTGTTGTAATCCAATGTAATTTTGTTATCAACTATCCCTTACATTGATTATGAAATTCTATATTCTTTCATTTTTATCTTTCTGTTCTGCTTATTTTACTAATATATAATCTTTTTTATAATCCCAAAAGGGGGATAAAGAAATGAAAATCCAAAGGGAAACATTATTTAAAAAAAGCAGTAATATGGGAGATAGTAATTAGAATGGAGAATTTGATCATCAACTAATTTTAATTTATAATTCCATGATTTGTGATCATCAAAAAGGGAGAGATTATTGGCCCTATCTAGTTTTAATAATTACAAATAATGTTCAATCATATTCAATAATGTTCATTTATATCAGATCATGTCTAGTTAAGTTCAAAGATAATTAATTATGATTATATATATTCAATTATAAGTCAAGCATTGTATGTACATGTTTATATTATAAGATAAACAAATAGAAAATTTTCTTAGTATGAGTCACTAAAATTTATATTTTTGAATCATTGACATAAAAAATGAGTCACTAATAGAACAATTAAGTCACTGATATCCTAAAACACCAACAGAATAGAGGACTCAATGACAGAACAAACAAGTCACTGAGAGAACAATTGATTCATCGATATCCCGACTCACCGACAGAACAAATAACTCACTCATAGTCTGACTGACTGAAAGATAAAATGAGTCACAGACATACCAACTAGCTCACTAACAGCCCAACTCAACTATCGATGCATAGACCTACTGACAACATGACTAAAGTATATAAGGAGTCCCTGATGCAATAACCTACCGATAGAAGGAGTCACCGATAGCGTGACTTACCGATAGAAGGACTCACTGACAGACTGTTCAAAATTCCTATAATCTATAAATTCGAACATTTTATCCAATAGTCATATTGGGTTATTTAATGCTACTAATTTACTTGTATAACTTTTTTTATACATTATTAACTTGGATGTTAGTGGTACGAGGTAGAACACATGTCCCAATCCTGCCTAATGTCATACCTATATAATATAAAAAGGGAAATAACATGAGTAAAAAGAGTAACACACACACACACATATGAGAAACCATGTCAAGAGAACCCATGAAGAAAATAAAAGAGAACACACCTCCCATCTGAATAAAAAAGAAGAAATTATTGTGCATCAAGGTACCATCCAACCTTACATAAAAAAACTCGGGAGTGGAAAACCTTCTCAGAATATCTCATTTTTCTAGAAACTAGAGTAAAGAGGTTCCAAAATAGTATGTTTTGGTGTTTATTTCAGTAAGAGGACTCATTACTCATTTCTACTACATTCATAGAGTCCATAAGCTTCAAGAAAAACACTTAGAGCATCCTAAACCTTATCTTGTAATTTATTATATGATGGTGTTCAATTTTATTACTTTTCGAGAAGTGTGTGTATTTGTAGTATAAAAACACCTTGTCTCCTATGATAAGCTTGAGGATAAAAGATACCCTCACAGTACCATTATATTATACTATATTTCTCCCCCAAAGAACTATGGAAGAGGTCTCTATGTGACCTGTCTGTAATCTGTTTCCCACAAATAACTATGGTAAAGGTCTAGTTTGACCAAGAAAACATTGTACACTATTGTAAACCTAGATCCAGGGTGCGTATGAATGTTTATTAATTTAAACTTCTTGGTGGTAGGTGATCACCAAGTGGGGAGTATTGGGTCTTAGCTTGAGACTGAAACTTTTGTTTTATTCTGCTATGCTGTTGCAAATTTAGTTTACTCTATTTTCACTAATATTCCAGAAAACTATGTTTTACTATGATAATTGATCTTGGATAGTATTTATAACCGTTTTGGTTTGGTAAATTAGTTTCAAAAGTTATATCAATTTTCCAATTTCTATAACTAAGAATCAATCAATCTTTTGAGAAATTAATTGAACAATCAAACTATTATAAATTTACTACTTTGATTAACTGGATTATTTTTTTTGAAAGTGGGGGATTATTTTAAAAAAAATAATAGAAATTTTTATAGAAACTCAATTCATCCCCCTCTAGAGTGTCCTACCCTGACAAACATTTGGTATTAGAGGGTTATTTTTTAATCTTATAGTTTCAAAGTTTTAAAAGTTTTTTCTTTTCAACTATGTTTTTAGTTGAATTTTAAAGATCTCTAAATTTCTATTAGTTATAAAATTTTAGTTCATAAAAAAACATATTATTTAGTCTTCATTATAGATAATATTCAAGAAGGGTTTGCTACCAACATACCTCCCTACTTTAATGGTACAAATTATGCCCAGTGGAAAATTAAAATGAAAATGCACTTAGAAAGTATGGGGTTTGATATTTGGACTGTAATAGAAGATAAGTATGAAATACCAAATTGAAAGAAATATATGGAGTGATGCTACAAAATTTTCTTACAATAATAATTTTAAAGCTATGAATACCTTATTCTTTTCTTTAGGTGATGAATAATTCTATAGAATATCTTCTTGTAAATCTACCTATGAAATTTGGGATACCTTAGCTATTTCACATGGAGGAACCACTAATGTTAAAGAAATGAGACTTAATACATATACTATTAAGTATGATAATTTCAAGATGAAGCATAATGAACCCATTTTTGATATGTATATCAGGTTCAACGAGATATTCAATACAATTAGTACTCTTTGAAAGCTATTGGATGCTAAAAAATAAATCATGTAGCTACTTAGATGCCTACCTAAAATATAGAGGGGAACCTTAGTATCAATTAGTGAATCTTTTGATATCAGTAAGTTTCCAGTTAAGGAGATAATAGGAAAGATGATGATGTATGATTAATAATTAATGGTTAAAAAAATAAGAAGAGGATGAACTAAATAGAAAGTCAATGGATTTCAACACCAATTCTTCCAAAGATAAAGAAAATGAAAGGATACAAACTCATTTTGATAGTATAAGTAATAAAGATTCTCCATCATATAGTGATGAGGAAATGGATCAATTATCCAAAAGGTTTAATTTTTTTTATAGAAATAAGAAGTTTCTCAGGAAGACCAGATACAAAGGTAAATATGATAATAAGGGAAACTGAAAAAAGGACTGGAAAAGGAGTGATAACTCAAATGAAATAGTTTTTTTCAATGTAAGAGAATAATACATGTAAAGGATGATTTTAATATGTTAAAATTTAATAAAAAATATGAGGAAAAGGATAAAAGATACAAAAAGTTAATGAAGACCACCTAGGGTGATTCTGTGGATAACTCTAATGAGTTAGACTCATTACATGATGAGAAAGGTAATAAGGAAAACATGTGTTTCATGACAAACACATATGAGTTAATCCATGAGTCTCCTGTAAAAAATTATTATTATTATGAAGATGAATCTGATTATGGAAATATGACTAATGAAGAAATTTTTTAGTACTAAAAAATTCTTGAAGATACATGGGATGAATTAAAAGATAAATATAAAATTTTGATGAAACATCATGCTCTCACCTCTACTGTCAAATCTGATATTACTATAGAGAAAGAAAAAAAATGCTCAATTGCTTAAAGAAAATAATGAGCTTAAGTTATCAAATAAAAAATTAAAAAATTACTTAGAAAAATTTACCAATGGGAAATGTCATCTTACACAAATGATTTTTAAGAAAGTCACTCATATATATACTACTAGTATAGGATATCGACCTAGGAATAAGAACATAGCTAAAAATAATTTTGCAACCAAATATGGAAAAATAGTTTTTATGTTTAGAACTGGTAATTTTTTCACTAGTTCTAAAACTTGACAACCCTCTACTACTTTTAGTTTTTATCGACCAAATAAATTTTAATTTCCAAATACTTTACAAACTTATTATAGGATACCCATGAAGAAATTATGGGTTCCCAAAGCACTTATTACTAATATTACTGAACCCAAAAAAATATGGGTACCAAAATCTTCTCTTATTTGATCTTTTTGTAGGAAAGATGTTTGAGGAGCTCTTGTAGAAGTCTATGGTACTTGGAAAGTGGATTTTCAAGACACAAGAATGGATATTATCCATGCTTCAAGAATATGATAAAGATTGATGGTGGGAATGTCACTTTTGGTGACAATTCCAAAGGCAAAATAATTGGCCTTGGTGAAATTGGTAAATCTAATTTAGTTTTAATTTAAAAATTAATTTTTTTGATGTATTAAAGTACAATATTCTTAGTATATATCAGTTATTTGATTATTTTTTTAAGTTTAAATTTGAAAATTATGCATACAATGTTTTTAATTCTAAAAATGAATTAGTTTTTACTTCCCTTATAAATGAAAATGTGTATTCTATAAACTTGTGTTCCTTAGTGTCTCAAAATGTTTCTTTCTTAAGTACATTTTAGAAAGAGTCTTGGATATATAATAGTATTTGAAGACATTAAAATATTCATTCACTTAGAAATATTACTAGGAAAGGGCTAGTTAAGGATCTACCTAAACTTGAGTTTCAAAATGGCAAAGTCTGTAATCCTTGTCAAAAGGGTAAACAACATAAAATATATTTCAAACCAAATAAAGAAGTTTCAACTTTAAACCTCTTGAGTTGGTTCACATGGATTTGTTTATACCATCTAGGGTTTATAGTCTTAATGGGAAGCAGTATGTACATGTTCTAGTAGATGACTTTTCTAGATACACTTATACTTTCTTTCTTTCTCACAAAAGTGAGGCTTTCACTTACTTTATTAAGTATGCTAAAACAGTTGAGAACCTAAGTAAACTTAGAATTAAAACCTTAAGAAGTGACCATGGCCATGAGTTTGAAAACCAATAGTTTGAATATTTCTAATCACACACTGGATATAGTCACAACTTCTCTACTTGTAGGAAATCCCAACAGAATGGTTTTGTAGAAAGAATAAATAGAACCTCATAAGATATAACCCGAACTATGCTTAATGAATACAACTTACCTGTATATTTTTGGGCAGAAGCTGTCAATACATCTTGTTATATAATTAACAGAGTCCTAATTAGGCCAATTATTAAGAAACCCCCCTACAAGCTATGGAATAGTAGGAAACCCAAAGTTAGTTACTTTAAAGTTCTTGGTTTCAAAGTTTATATCCTTAATACAAAGAATAATCTTGAAAAAATTTCACCCAAAAGTGATGAAGGCATATTTCTTAGTTATTAAATATCTATTACATCTTATATAATATTTAATAAAATAACTAGGTGTGTGGAATAATCTATACATGTCAAATTTGATGAAACAGACCCACATGAACCAAAGACCTCTCTAGAAAATATTGCAGATGATCTATCCAATTTGGACATAAATTCCAAATCATCTCACCCTAATGTTAAGAAACTTGTTTAATCAACCGTTTCTGATAATTCTCCAGACTCTAGTAATGATGAACCCGAAACTATAGATGATCCTTAAGAAACTAGCCCTTTGTAAATACCTAAAATAATTCCTAAGAACCATCCTTTAGATGCTGTATTTGAAGACCTAGATAAAAGGACACATACTAGAGATTCTCTAAGAAACCAATTTGAACATCATGCCTTCTTGTCACAACTTGAACCTAAAAGAATTAATGATGCAATCAATAATGAATTTTGGGTAATGGATATGAAAGAAAAGATGAATAAGTTTGAAAGAAATAAAGTTTAGAAACTAGTGGATAGACCTAAAGACACATTGACTATAGGCACTAAATGGGTGTTTAGAAACAATTTATATGAAGCTGGTAATATTGTAAGGAATAAATCTAGATTGTTTTCACAAGGTTATAGTCAATAATAAGGGATTGATTATGAAGAAACGTTTTCACTGATTGCTAGAATTGAGGCCATTAGAATCTTGCTTTCATATGCAGTTCATCTCAATTTAAAACTATATGAAATGGATGTTAACAGTGTATTCCTAAATGGGTATATAATTGATGATGTTTTTGTTTAATAACCCCTAGTTTTACAAACCCTCATTTTCAAAATCAAATTTTTAAATTTAAAAAATGATTTATATTGTTTAAAATAATCCCCAAGAGCTTGGTATGATAGGCTCAGTACTTTTATTATTTCAAAAGGTTTTAAAAAAGGTATACTCTCTTTATAAAATTAATTTCTAATGATGTTCTAGCAGTTCAAATATATTTTGATGATATTATTTTTGGGTCTTCACGAAATTCACTATGTATTGATTTCTCAAAAATGATGAAAAGTGAATTTGAAATGAGTTTAATTGGGTAACTAATATTCTTTCTTGGATTTCAAATCTTTCAAAATAAAGAATGTATTATTTTAAATCAAAGTAAATATACTAAATATATTTTAAAAATGTATGTCTTTGATGGTATAAAAAGTAGTAATACTTTAATGAGTACCACCTGTAAGTTGAATCTTGATGAAAATAGAAAATCTGATGATCAAACCACTTACAGAGGAATAATTGGAAGTTTACTCTACTTAACTTCTAGTAGACCTGGAATTTTGTTTAGTGTGTGTATTTGTACCCATTTTCAAGATAACCCTAAATAATCTCATTTAACTATCATTAAAACAATTTTCAAATACATCAGGTATACTACCAACATAGGATTGTTCTATCCCATAGGACAAGCATTTGATTTAGTTAGTTATTATAATACTGATTTTTTATATGTAAGTTAGATAGAAAAAGCACCGATTAAACATGTCACTTTTTGGGAAAGTCTCTAGTGTCATGGTGTAGTAAGAAGGAAAACTCTTTTTCATTGTCTACTGCCCAAGATGAATATATAGATGCTGGTAGTTGTTGTGCATAGATTTTTTGGATGAAACACACATTACTAGATTATGGATATCAGTTTAGACATGTCCCTATAAATTGTGAAAATAAAAGTGCTATTAATATATTAAAGAATCCTTCTTCTCATTCTAGAACAAAATGTATTGATATAAGACATCTCTTTTTGAGAGATCATTATCAAAAAAGTGATATAACCCTAGAATTTATTAGCACAGAACATCAACTTGATAATATATTAACTAATCCATTGAACAATTATAGGATGAGTTACATCAGACATGAATAAGGAATGATTAATTTGTAAGGACCTACTATCAATAACTCTGTGTTAAAACTATGTGTGATTGTTTCGCCAATAAGAAAAACTAACAATGTCATGCTGACACCGACAGTGTCATGCAATGTCATGCCAACACTGATAGTTTCATGCAATGTCATACTAACACTGACAATGTCATGAAATGTCACGCCGACACTAATAGTCTCATGCTGAAAATGTCATGTTGTCACTGATAGTGTTTCATTGACACCGACACTAATGTCTCATTTATGGACACTTACTGATAGAGTCTTCTTATCTGTATCTATTTTATATTTCCAAAATTATGTAGTTTTGATTATTTCATTTTACTTTAACCAAATTTACTTGATTTACAACTTATAAATCCATAAATTATATAATTAAGTTAATCCACTCTATTTATTACTCTTGGAGTTTCTCTCTCACACTCATACCTTTTCTATTTTAACCCTCAGACCTCTCATATTCCTACCCTTCAACCAAAACTTTTGCATGGTTAGAGTAAATTTCATCCTAGAAGGATCTGAAGATGAACCACGACTCACTTAAAGGAAGAAAGCATAGTTGACAAAATCTTAGCCTATCAACCTAGCTCTTGAGAATCCTGTGGTAACTTCTGAGAAAGAGGTATTAAAAGAATGGTTACTATTTAGTAAGTCACTTTTGTTGAGAGTGCTGGAAATGCAAGGTTGGTTGGATTAGTTTTGTAAAGACCCGTAAATTTCAAGAAAATTTTTTCTTAATTTTCTTTAGAATTTTACAAGAACGTAGTTTCTGACGGCACCTGATTCTGAGGCCCGGTGTGCCTGGAATCAATTTTTGAAGTTTGGCTCAGGTACATTCAGTTAACGAACGAGCGGGTTTTTCTAACTTTTGAACCAGTGCTTGGAATCAAATTTCAAGGGCACCGATGGAATCACAGTGTCGGTGTTTGCTTAGAAACGCCTCTTCCGGAGTTGCGTTTGCTTGGGTGTGATTTTTTTAAAATTTTGGGGTTAAGTTAAGAAATAAAATAAAGTGGTGCGACAAACTTTATTTTATTTCACTTAAGGTCACTTAAAGACCACTTTAAGCTGCTTAAGCTCAGTTGAAATGGATTGGGTGCAATCCAAAAATATCCTACCCACTTGGTAGGATATTTGTGAGGTGGGGCCTGCACGAACCCCACCGTTTCTTTCCCCTAAGTAACGCACCCGTGAAAACCCTTTTTAATTGAAAGTCAACTGACGCGTGTTTTAAATTCTTAACACCTCATTAATTGGGCTGTTATTTTGTTACAATTAATTCTTTGAATTAATTGTTCGTTTCTTTTCTTTTGAATTTCAAATGTGTCATGTGCGTTAATAAAATAAGATAACTCTTATTTTATTTTTGTTGGAGCTTGTGGCATTGAGAGGATTGGGAGGAGCTTGAAGAACTTCAACCTCTTTCGCGAAGAACGCCGACCTCCGACGAAGAATGCGAACAATGTCGAACCCGTGGAGATCGACGACGTGAAGCCGTGTACCGCGACGCCGAAGAATCTCCCTCCGCGACGCTTCTTCCGCGACGATCCAACCCCGCGACAACCTTCGATCGACAACGACAAGGTAGGGGGTTGCACTCCTTTTAAATTCTTTGTGGATTATAACAACAACATGGATTTAATTATTTTAATTAAATCTGTATGTTTTTGATCCTCGGAGTTCGTCAACGCGACGCCAAGTACCACGCGACAGCGATGCTCTTCCGCGACGCGACGATTCTTTTTTTTTTTCGTGATGATCAATTCCGCGAAGAACGCACGTACGACGAGGTAGGGGTTTGATTCTTTAAATCTTTGTGATTAAATCCACGGTCCTTTAAATATTGTTGGGTGAATATCTTTAAGACCGCTAACGCGGTGGGTGCGGACTACCGAACAAGTCTGAACCCACCGCACCTTTTCGTTCTTGGTGCGTGAAACGGAGGATGACGACAAACGGGGCTGCAAGGGCGATTCGAGGGCCTGGCAGTGAAGATCGGATCCCGGGAGGACCACTGGCGAAGACCGCACGCAAAACGGACCACCGGAGCGCGTCCGGTGGCCCGCAAAAGCTCCCGCCGGCGCCGGCGGCCGAAGGCGGCGGCGGCGCCCGACGTGCCGCCGGAAAAACCCGCCGCGGCTGAAGCTGCGGCGGCGAGCCGGTTCCGCGGCCGCGCGGAACCGGGAGGAGGGACGCGGCCCGGCCGCCGCGTCCGCTGGAGAGGCGGCCCCACCCGGGGCCGCGGCGTTTCTTCACGCGGGGGCAGCAAGCTTCCCGCGGCTTCCCCTCGCCCGGCCGCTCGGCCGAGCCGAGCCGGGCCGACCCGTCGGGCCGGGTCGCGCCCGGGCCGGGCCGACCCAGGGGGGGTTGGGACGGGTCGGTCCGAGCCCAGACCCCCCGTTTCCGGACCTTTTCGGTCTTTTGCTCATAAATTGAGCTACGGGCCTCCGAACGACCTGCCGTCAGCGGAGATTCGATCCTTGGATCGAGACGGCCGTTTCGGTATATCTCACTCAAGGTTTCAGAATACTTTGGGTTTGGCCGGGTTGGTTCGTACTTGAAACCAACCGGGCCCTCGGAGCGGAAACGGTCATATCTTGAGCTCCGAACGTCCGATTGACGTGCCGTCGACTTTGGTGGATTCCTCTAAGTGAGACGGATCTTTTGGCATACTCCGCCCGAGGTTTGGACGCAGGTGGTGTACGGTCAGGTTGGTTTTGCCTTAAAAACCAACCGGGCCCCTAGGATGAAAAAACCAATAACTCTCAGACCGGACGTTCGATTGACGCGCCGTCTGTGACGTTGAGTTCCTGTTGACGATACAAAACTTTTGGATACATCAACTCTGGACTTTGTGTCAGTGGATGTATCAGCCTCTCGGCTCGTGGAGCGAACCCTCCCGAACGAGCTTGCTGTGTGCGGGAACCCTAGATCTGGCTGTGACTGCTACTGTGATGAAGACTATCGTACTGGAGTCCTATGTGGGTTCGACGATGAATACTATCGTACTGGAATCTTATGTGGGTTCGACGATGAAGACTATCGTACTGGAATCCTATGTGGGTTCAACGATGAAGGCTATCGTACTGGAATCCTATGTGGGTTCGATGATGAAGACTATCGTACGGGAATCCTATGTGGGTTCAACGATGAAGACTATCGTACTGGAATTCAATGTGGGTTCGGCGATGAAGACTATCGTACTGGAATCCTATGTGGGTTCGACGATGAAGACTATCGTACTGGAATCCTATGTGGGTTCGGCAATAAAGACTATCGTACTTGAATCCTATGTGGGTTCGACGATGAAGACTATCATACTGGAATCCTATGTGGGTTCGACGATGAAGACTATCGTACTGGAATCCTATGTGGGTTCGACGATGAAGACTATCGTACTAGAATCCTATGTGGGTTCGACGATGAAGACTATCGTACTGGAATCCTAAGTGGGTTCGACGATGAAGACCATCGTACTGGAATCCTACGTGGGTTCGACGATGAATACTATCATACGGGAATCCTATGTGGGTTCGACGATGAAGACAATTGTTCCGGAATCCTCTGTGGGTTCGACGAAGATTACTACAGTGCTTGTATCCTACGTGGGTCCCATAAGATGAATTAGTGATTACATCTGATCATCTATCTTACTTTACAAATGATGTGTACCTGTGTGAGCTGAATCATGTGTTGCTTCCTTTGTGGAATGTGTTATGCTATCCTGTGTGGGTTTACGTTTTGCTTTCCTGTGTGGACTGGGTTTTACTTGAGCTCGGATGTTGGAGCCGAGCGAGAATTGATGACTTAGGTATATGTATGGGCATATACCTAAGCCGTGTCGGATGTTACTTCGTGATTGTATATTTCCTTTGTGGTTATCCTTTGTGGATTCTGGGAGACCTTCGGGGGTCTCGAGGTCCCTACTAAGTAGCTTATACTCACCCCTGTACGGGCTATGCCCGCACTACGTTGTGTTGGTTGCAGACGACGGACATCGCTGATCGTGGTGGAGGCTTGCGGAGCAGGACGGTACCTGGAGGTGGACCACTGGGCGGGGTGTACTCGGTGCGGACGGTTGGACCAAGGACCTGTGGAGGCTATCTGTACTCACCCTTCAGGTGGGACTTCCAGAGGACGGCTCGACGCTGCGGCTTTTCCTTTCAGTTGCTGTTTTTCCCCTTTCAGTTTTACTTTACAGTTGGGCTTGTATTTCCAGCCCCCTTTACTTTTCCACACTTACTGTTGTACCAGTTTTTACTTAGTGTTTACCTCTTTTCTGCTTGCTTACTCTGTGGTGCTTGTTTACTTTACAAAGGCAATGCCTTCCCTTTTTTACCGAGATTTACGCCTTGGTGCTAGTCGCCAGCCCCCGGCCTATGGAAGGCGGGCTTGGGGTAGTCACGACACGGGCCCCGAGGATGGGTCATGACAAATTGGTATCAGAGGAGTTCGGTTCTACCACAGAACTTGGGACTCTAATCTTTTTCTATGTGAAGCAATAGTGTTAAGCGTATTGGGTGTGGTTATCAGTCCAGGGAGTCCAGTGTTGGTGCGGCGGCCAACGTATCCGTACACCAGGACCCTGACTTCTGATTTCCGACTTAATGCACGAAAACATTGATTGCATGGGTGTTTCAAGTTTTCTTTGTGATTAATTTGTGTCAGCTCACCAGGTACACTGTTCTGAACGTGGCACACCTGTCTCTTTTCAGGATGTCCCCATGATGGCAGCCATCTAGGGTTCCAAGCATTGTGCGTGGCGAGATCCCACCAAGCAACGAGGACTCGGTATAGGGCCCTTTGACAGGTGAGGCACTGGTGGTACCTATACCCGCCGAGCCACCGATGCTACCAGCCCCAGCCGTTGATGATGCACGTCGCCTTAGTGCACTGCATGAGTTCCAGCGCCAGCGACCGCCCAGGTTCCGCGGGGAGACAGACCCCCAGGCAGCCGAGGACAGGCTGGAGGCAGTTGTACGAGTTTTCAGGTTAGTGAGGACACCAGAAGACCTCATGGTGATCCTCGCAGAAAGCCTCCTACATGCGGCGGCATGCAGATGGCGGAGCTTGATGCTCCAGGTGCACGATGAGGCATCTCTCCTCTGGACGGACTTTGAGAGAATCTTCCACTCGGAGTTCGTCCCAGCCACCCTCCGTGCGGTGCGCATCCTGGAGCTACTACAGCTGCGGTAGGGCAGCATGACAGTTGCCCAGTACTCGGCGAGATTCACTGATCTCTATCGCTACTCCACCGATATGGTACGAAATCCGTTCTTCCAGGCCCGGACCTTCGAGTATGGACTGAGGCATGAGATTAGGGCCTTGATGATCTCCCTCAAAATTTCGACGTAGGCAGAGGTGTTGGAGAGATCCCTTTTAGTAGAGAGTTTCCTCGCCGAGCAGGCACCAGCGGCAGGACCCTCCGCAGGACGACCCGTAGCGGAGTCTTCTGCAGCTGGCAGTCGACAGGTGACGCAGAGGTCCAAGCGGGCCAGACATTCAGATGGGCAATCTCAGGGTGATGATTCGGTTGTGCGGGGCACACAAAGGAGATCCAACTACTCGAGGAGAAATAAATTCTATGCATGCGGCGGGCAAGGTCACATGGCTCGAGACTTCCCGACTCGTCCTGCTGATGAACAACAGGTGGTAGAGGGACCTCCCAGGCAGAGGTTCGACCATGACGGTCCGCAGGGAGCAGGCGGGCGAGGCAGAGGAGCTGGCCATGCAGCTGGAGGTGGACGATGCTTCGGGGTGTTGCCACCACCACCACCAAGAGGCCCACCCCGACCGTAGGGGACAGGAGGACATGGGAGAGCTCAGCTTCAGGCAGCTGAGGCCTACGATCATGGAGCTCCAGGAGCAGGTGGACATGAGCGGGACTAGCTCAAGACCTGGAGACTTTTGTTCATGTTGCTTTTTAGTTTTGTTGTTGTATGTTTGTAGATGCTTTGTGTCTTTGTACTTGAGATGCAGTAATAAAAGACACCTTTTTTGTGGCATTTACTTTCCTATCCTATCTTGTGGTGTTACTAAGAGGTTCCAGTTTAGACTGTTGACTTGACCCTCACTTGAGAGATACCTACTGGAGGAGACCCAGTTACCACACAATGATGCCGACAGTGTGACTCAACCCTTGGAGGCGAGAGTAACGGTTGTATCTCTTGGTAGTAGCGTCGATGCCTTACGATGTCATCCTTGGTTTGGGTTAGTATCATCCATGTCGGGATTGACTGTATTAGGCAAAGAAAGTGGTTCATCCATGGGATGAGATCAGATTTCTCTTATCGGCAAAGAAGAAATCACAACAGCTCTTGTAGGACCATAAAGGTCCAAGTCATCCAGGAGCGGAAGAGAACAGCTCAGAGCTGGCAGAAGTCTTATGCTGACAGAAGGCGGAGGCCACTAGAGTTTGAGGATGGAGACCACGTCTTCTTGCGTGTCTCACCTCGACATGGAATACGGAGATTTAGCCGAGGCGGCAAGTTTTCTCCACGCTTCATCGGACCATTCCAGGTCCTCAGCAGGATTGGCGAGGTGGCTTATCGCCTGGCTCTACCACATCAGTTGCACCGGGTGCACGACGTCTTCCATGTATCTCAGCTGAGGAGATACGTGCACGACCCGACGCACATCATTGACCATGGGGAGATAGACGTTGATGATGGGGCGACTTTTGCGGAGGTCCCGGTGGAGATCAAGGATCGACAGGAGCGGGTCCTACGTGGACGGTCGATTCCTCTAGTGCGCATCAGATGGCAGCACGAGAACCTCCAGGAGAGCACTTGGGAGCGGGAGGCTCAGATGCGTGCTCAGTACCCACACTTGTTCCCCTAGTTTATGATGTATCTTTATGGGGACATAAAGCCCTGAGGTGGGAGTGATTTAAAGACCCGTAAATTTCAAGGAAATTTTTTTCTTAATTTTATTTGGAATTTTACAAGAACGTAGTTTCTGACGGCACCTGATTCCGAGGCCCAGTGTGCACAGAATCAATTTTCGAAGTTTGGCTCGGGTACGTTCAGTGAACGAACGAACAGGTTTTTCTAACTTTTGAACCAGTGCTCGAAATCGAATTTCGAGGGCACCGATGGAATCACAACGCCGGTGTTTGCTTAGAAATGCCTCTTCTGGAGTTTTGTTTGCTCGGGTGTGGTTTTTTTTTAATTTTTGGGTTAAGTTAAGAAATAAAATAAAGTGGTGCGACAAACTTTATTTTATTTCACTTAAGGTCACTTAAAGACCACTTTAAGCTTCTTAAGCTCAGTTGAAACGGATTGGGTACAATCACAAAATATCCTACCCACTTGGTAGGATATTTGTGAGTTGGGGCCCGCATGAGCCCCACCATTTCTTTCCCCTAAGTAACGCACCCGCGAAAACCCTTTTTAATTAAAAGTCAACTGACGTGGGTTTTAAATTCTTAACGCCTCATTAATTGGGCTGTTATTTTGTTACAATTAATTCTTTGAATTAATTGTTCGTTTCTTTTCTTTTGAATTTCAAACGTGTCGTGTGCGTTAATAAAATAAAATAACTCTTATTTTATTTCTGTTGGAGCTTGTGGCGTTGAGAGGATTGGGAGGAGCTTGAAGAACTTCAACCTCTTTCGCGAAGAACGCCGGCCTCCGACGAAGAACGCGAAGAATGCGAAGAACGCTGAACCCGTGGAGATCGACGACGCGAAGCCGTGTACCGCGACGCCGACGAATCTCCCTCCGCGACGCTTCTTCTGCAACGATCTAACCCCGCGACAACCTTCGATCGACAACGACAAGGTAGGGGGTTGCGCTCCTTTTAAATTCTTTGTGGATTATAACAAAAACATGGATTTAATTATTTTAATTAAATCTGTATGTTTTTGATCCTCGGAGTTCGTCGACGCGACGCCAAGTACCGCGCGACAGCGACGCTCTTCCGCGACGCGACGATTCTTTTCTTCCGCGAAGATCAATTCCGCGAAGAATGCATGTACGGCGAGGTAGGGGTTTGATTCTTTAAATATTTGTGATTAAATCCCCGGTCGTTTAAATATTGTTGGGTGAATATCTTTAAGACCGCTAACGCGGTGGGTGCGGACTAACGGACAAGTCCGAACCCACCGCACCTTTTCGTTATTGGTGCGCGAAACGGAGGATGATGACAAACGAGGCCGCAAGGGCGATTCGAGGGCCTGGCAGTGAAGATTGGGTCTCGGGAGGACCACTGGCTAAGACCGCACGCAAAACGGACCACCGGAGCGCATCCGGTGGCCCGAGGAAGCTCCCGCCGGCCGCCAGGCGGCGGCAGCGCCCGACGCGCCACCGGAAAAACCTGCCGCAGCTGAAGCCGCGACGGCGAGCCGATTCCGCGGCTGCGCGGAACCGGGAGGAGGGAAGCGGCCCGGCCGCCGTGCCCGCGGGCGAGGCGGCCCCACCCGGGGCCGCGACGTTTCTTCACGCGGGGCAGCAAGCCCCCCGCGGCTTCCCCTCGCTCGGCCGCTCGGCCGAGCCGAGCCAGGCCGGGTCGCGCCCGGGTCGGGCCGGGTCGGGTCGACCCAGTTCGGGCCGACCCAGGGGGGGTTGGGCCGGGTCGGTCCGGGCCCAGACCCCCCGTTTCCGGACCTTTTCGGTATTTTACTCATAACTTGAGCTACGAGCCTCCGAACGACCCGCCGTCAGCGGCGATGTGATCCTTGGATCGAGAAAGTCGTTTCGGTATATCGCACTCAAGGTTTCGGAATACTTTGGGTTCGGCCGGGTTGGTTCGTACACGAAACCAACCGGGCCCTCGGAGCGGAAACACTCATATCTTGAGCTCCGGACATCTGATTGGTGTGTCGTCGACTTTGGTAGATTCCTCTAAGTGAGACGGATCTTTTGGCATACTCTGCCTGAGGTTTGGACGCAGGTGGAGTACGGTCGGGTTGGTTTTTCCTTAAAAACCAACCGGGCCCCTAGGACGAAAAAGCCAATAACTCTCAGTCCGGGCGTCCGATTGACGCGCCGTCTGTGACGTTGAGTTCCTGTTGACGATACATAACTTTTGGATATATCAACTATGGACTTTGCGTCAGTGGATGTATCAGCCTCTCGGCTCGTTGAGCGAACCCTCCCGAACGAGCTTTCTGTGTGCGGGAACCCTAGAGTTGGCTGCGACTGCTACTGTGATGAAGACTATCGTACTGGAATCCTATGTGGGTTCGACGATGAAGACTATCGTACTGGAATCCTATGTGGGTTCGACGATGAAGACTATCGTACTGGAATCCTATGTGGGTTCGATGATGAAGACTATCGTACGTGAATCCTATGTGGGTTCGACGATGAAGACTATCGTACTGGAATCCTAGGTGGGTTCAACGATGAAGACTATCGTACTGGAATCCTATGTGGGTTCGACGATGAAGACTATCGTACTGGAATCCTATGTGGGTTCGACGATGAAGACTATCGTACTGGAATCCTATGTGGGTTCGACGATGAAGACTATCGTACTGAAATCCTATGTGGGTTCGATGATGAATACTATCGTACTGGAATCCTATGTGGGTTAGACGATGAAGACTATCTTACTGTAATCCTATGTGGGTTCGACGATGAAGACTATCGTACTAGAATCCTATGTGGGTTCGACGATGAAGACTATCGTACTAGAATCCTATGTGGGTTCGACGATGAAGACTATCGTACTGGAATCCTATGTGGGTTCGACAATGAAGACTATCGTACTGGAATCCTATGTGGGTTCGATGATGAAGACTATCGTACTGGAATCCTATGTGGGTTCGACGATGAAGACTATCGTACTGGAATCCTATGTGGGTTCGACGGTGAAGACTATCGTACTGGAATCCTATGTGGGTTCGACGTTGAAGACTATCGTACTGGAATCCTACGTGGGTTCGACGATGAAGACTATCGTACTGGAATTCTACATGGGTTCGACAATGAAGACTATCGTACTGGAATCCTATGTGGGTTCGACGATGAAGACAATTGTTCCAGAATCCTCTGTGGGTTCGACGACGATGACTACAGTGCTTGTATCCTACATGGGTCCCAAAAGATGAATCAGTGATTACATCTGATCATCTCTCTTACTTTACAAATGATGTGTACCTATGTGAGCTAAATCCTGTGTTGCTTCCTTTGTGGAATGTGTTATGCTATCCTGTGTGGGTTTACGTTTTTCTTTCCTGTGTGGACTGGGTTATACTTGAGCTCGGATGTTGGAGCCGAGCGAGAATTGATGACTTAGGTATATGTATGGGCATATACCTAAGCCACGTCGGATGTTACTTCATGATTGTATCTTTCCTTTGTGGTTTATCCTTTGTGGATTCTAGAAGACCTTTGGGGGTCTCTAGGTCCCTACTGAGTATCTTATACTCACCCCTGCACGGGCTATGCCCGCACTACGTTGTGTTGGTTGCAGACGACATCGCTGATCGTGGTGGAGGCTTGCGGAGCAGGACGGTACCTGGTGGTGGACCATTGGGTGGGGTGTACTCAGTGCAGACGGCTGGACCAAGGAGCTGTGGAGGCTATCTGTACTCACCCTTCAGGTGGGACTTCTATAGGACGGCTCGACGCTACAGATTTTCCTTTCAGTTGCTGTTTTTCCCCTTTCAGTTGTATTTTACAGCTGGACTTGTATTTCCGGCCCCCTTTACTTTTCCGCACTTACTGTTGTACCAGTTTTTACTTAGTGTTTACCTCTTTTCCGCTTGCTTACTTTGTGGTACTTGTTTACTTTACAAAGGTAATGCCTTCCCTTTTTACCAGGATTTACGCCTTGGTGCTAGTCACCAGCCCCTGGCCTATGGAAGGCGGGCTTGGGGTAGTCACAGCACGGGCCCCGAGGATGGGTCATGGCAAGTTTTCTGATAATTAAAGCCTGTATTACCCTAAATTTGTGGTTGAGTTATATATGCATGTTGAGTTAATTATGGAGGGTAGTGAGATGCACTACATGACATCTGTGATAAATGGAAAAATCATCTCTTTTTCTTTGAATAAATAGAAAGAATGCCTGAATGTTCCACACGAGAGAATATTTGTTGACTACAAATAAATTACTCCACCTACCACTGACATCTTTGGATATGAGGCAACATTAGAGGAGTTGACTGAAAAAAGGTAGCACAGAAGGACTATAACCTCATATTTGGATGGGTAAAGCTGAATTATATTCAAATTTATTCAACATAAACTATGTCCTAGAAAAGGGGACTTTTCCTATTTTAAGTACCAAGATGTGTACTTGTTATATTTGTTGAAGAAAGGGCACAAGGTGAACCTATGCAAGTATTTAATTGTTCACACTAGTGAGATGATAAATCCATATTATAAGACCAATTCTTTATTCTATAGAAGGCTTATTTCTTCTATGTTGAAGAAAAAAGGATGTATAGGTGAAAATGAAGAATGTTTCTGTCTACAGTGGTGAATTCTTAAATAAGAATATTTTCAAAAGAATGAAGACAAGATGGAATCCCAAGAAGAGGGAGTGGCCTAGAGATGAAGAGAAGTTATATGAGAATTTCAATCCCGTTCAACATCCTGTTAGGCCTAGATATGTGGCTGATCCTAGTCTAATACTATATGAAATGGATGAATATTCTGATAATGAGGATAAAGAAGAGGAAGATAAACCTTCTAGAGAGGAAGGATCTCTTATAAATGATAGGAGTGACCCAAACATTGCTAAAATCCCAAGGAGAATGACCTTTGGACCACCCAATCCACCTCTTGATCTGCCTTCAACAAAACCAATTTAAGGTGATGAGGAAGAAACCGAAGAATCTAGCAATGTTGGGTATGTGAGAAAATCAAATCGCCTAAATAAGGATTCTATAGAAGAATAGGAAAAATACAGATAAGGAGAATAGAATGAAAGTGGATCTTACAGTGGAGAAGATGACGAAGGAGAAGAAGATGATGATAAAAATGATTGAGATGGTCATAATGAAGATACAATTAGAAGTGACGGTGTCTATGATCATCCTAATGATGATCAAGGTGATAATATAGATCTTTCTAATAATGTGGATAAATATTAGAATGTAGAACCTCCTGATCAGGTAGAAGCTTCTTACTGGAGAAAAAGAAGAGAGTGTTTAAGTTGGTGATGCAACGAGAGCTCAGATAGTCCCTTTACCATAGTTGGTTTATGTTAAAGAAGATCTAAAACTGAGGGGGATAAGCAAGTAAGACGAGATCTAGTTGAGGGGGAGCATAAATATAGAAGATCCCAAGTTGAGGAGGAGCCTCAAACTAGAAGAGTGACAATTAACACACTCACACTTTTGGAAGATTCTGTGTTGTCTGAATGGAAAAGGAATCGTAGATATGTTATCTTTGGCATGAAATATTATGATTCTGATGTTGAAGCTAATAGAGTAGTTCCAATGATACCAGTTGTGGAGGAGCCTGTACAGTGTGAGACACATCTTGTAGGTGCACCTGATTCTACTCCCGCACCATCAGTACAAATTTCTGGTGACTATGTCACTAGAGCTGATTTTGACAGTTTCAAGGAAGAACTTTGATCCACAATTAGGATTTTTTTTCTTTACCTATTACCATGTTGATATTGAGTAAAAGTGATGTAAATATACTCTATCGAACTGTTATTTCTCAAGTAGAACCCATATTAATTGAACTTGTTAAAGCTATTGTGATAGATAATTAGAAGATTAGAAATTAGTTGATTACATTGGTTTCTAATGTCAATAGTTTGACCTATAAGTGTAAAAATCCTGAAAGGACATGAGGATATTATTTTCCACTTTCAAGTTCCTAATTTTAACCAGTTGAGATAGAATGTTAGATACATTGTGCAAGGGGCATCTAGTTCAGCAGCTCCTATATCTCACCCTCTAGACATAGAGATGGTCAGGATTGTCATTAGGGAAGAGTTGAGATCCATGATGGGTGGAACAGAACAAGAGAGTCTTTAAAAACTTAGGCAGAATAGTGATCATGTCTATGACATGGTCATATTCTATTCAGATAAGGCTAAAACTACTCAAGATGATGTCACCAAGAAATTGGATTTTTTATTTCAAGCGAGTTTACTCTAAGCATGAGTTTGATAAGAATTTAAAATTTTTACTTGATAACCTCATAATACCTCATGTGAACTAAGCCTTTAGGGATCAAGTAAAGAAGCTCAAGGAGTTTACTCTTATAATTGAAAAGTTTATTGAGAATAAGGAAGATTTTGAAAAGGCTATAAAATATGGTGGGGAGATAATTATGGATTTTTTAAACTTTCTCAATCCTTATCTACATGTCTAGAGTACTGCAATTATTGTCACACCTAACACTTATATTAGACTATTCCTGAAACCTTATACCTCTACCTCTCTGAAAATGACTCCTAATGAGGCCCTCACTCTGATTCTACCTATAATATTTGGCACTCCTTCCTCAACTCATCTAATCTTGGCCCCTCAGTGTTTTTTGGAGTTCCTCTTCCTCCTCTCATAATTCACTCTCAACCACTAAACACTACTTGTATATATACTGATCCTACCCCTACAGATTCTGATAAGGGAGAGACAATAGTGAACCCCAATTTGATAAAGAATAAGTAGTGTGGATCACTCTTTTATAGAGCTAATTTAATCTACCTTTGTTATACTCCAATGTATTTTTTTATCCATTATGCCTTTTGTTGATTATGGAATTCAGTATTCTTCCATTTTTCTCTTTCTATTCTTCTTATTTTATTAATATATATTTTTTTGATAATACCAAAAGGGGGAGAAATAAATGAAATTCCAAAGTGAAACATTATTTTAAGAAAATCAGTAATAGGAATATAGTAAGAAGAATGAATAATTTGATCATCAACTAATTGTACTTTATAATTCTATGATTTGTAATCATCAAAAAGGGGGAGATTGTGGGCCCTATTTGGTTTTAATATTCACAAAACATGTTCAATCATATTCAATCATGTTCATTTATATTAGATCATGTTTAGGTAAGTTTAAAGATAATTAATAATGATTATATATGTTCAATTATAAGTCAAACATATTTTGTTCGTGTTTATATTAATAAAAAAACAGACAGAAACATTGGTTAAGTATGAGTCACCGAAATTTATATTTTTGACTGACTGAAAGAACAAACAAGTCACCGACTACACAATTGAGTCACCAATAGCCTAACTCGCTGATAGAACATAGGACTCACTGATAAAATAAATGAGTTATCGACATAAAAATTGAGTCACCAATAGCCTGACTCACCGAAATAACCAATAACTCACCAATAGTGTGACTGATCAATATATCTAATGGGTCACTGACAGAATAACTGACTCACTGATATGAAAAATCACCTACCAATGCATGGACCTACCGACATCATGACTCACTGATAGAAGGAGTCACCGATGCACTAACCTACCAACAAAAGGAGTCACCGACAGTGTGACCTACCGATAAAAGGACTCACCTAAAGACTACTCAAATTTTTTTTACTCTATAAATTCAATATTTTTATCCAAATAGAATATTGGGTTATTTAATGCTACTAATTTACTTGTACAACTTTTTTTAGACATTATTAACTTGGATGTCAGAGGTACTAGGTACATCACATGACCCAATCATGCCTATTGTCGAACCTAAAAAATATAAAAAGGGGAACCACTCAAGAAAAAAATAGCAACACACCCATGAGAAACCATATCAAGATAAACCATGTTGAAAAGAAAGAATAACACACCTCCCAACTTACTAAAAACAAAGAATAAATTATTGTGCATCAAGGTTCCATTTAACCTTGCAGCAAAAAAACTCTAGAGAGTAAAACCTTTTTAGAATATCTCATTTTTCTAGAAACCAGAACACAAAGGTTCCATGAAACTCTATTTTGGTGTCTGTTTTTAGAAGAGGACTCGAGCTTCATTTCTGGTATATTCAAGGATTCTAGAAGCTTCAATGATAACACTCATAGCATTATAAACCTTCTATCATTATTTTTTCTCTGATTGCATTCAATTTTATTACTTTTCATCCAAAGTGTGTATCTATAGTATAAATGCACCCTATCTCCTCTACTAAGATGGATGATACAATATATCCTCACACTACCATTATCTTACACCATATTTATCCCACAAATAAATGTGTAAGAGGTCTCTATGTTACATGGTTGTTATCTATTACCCATGAATAACTATAGTAGAGCTCTAGTTTGACCTAGACAACACTATATGCTATTGTAAACCCAGATCTAGGGTGTTGATAAAAGTTTATTAATTTAAAATATTTGGTGGAAGGTGATCACCAAGTGGAGGGTATTAGGTCTCGTCTTAAGAATGAAATTCTTGTTTTATTCAAATATGTTATTATAAATTTAGTTTACTATGTTTTCAATCATATTTTAGAAAACCAAGTGTTACTCTGATAGTTGATATTGGATATTATTTATAACTATTTTGGTTTGGTAAATTATTTTAAAAAGTTATATCAATATTTACAATTACTATAACTGAGAAGTAATCGGTATCTTGAAAAATTAATTGAACAATCAAACTATTATAAATTTACTACTTTGATTAACTGGCCTGTTTTGATTTCAAAGAGGGGGATTGTTTTTAAAAATAATTAACAGAACCTTTTATAGGCACTCAATTCACTCCCTCTTGACAGTCCTACTATGAGAAAAAAATCCCTTATGTTTCCTAAAGTAAAAAAATCCTTTTTTAAATGTGAATATTCCTTCTTAAAATCCCACATATAAATTTAAACCTTTTCTCCTTTTAAAAAACCTTCTTGAAACCATTTTCAAAACCATTTTAGAAAACAAGTCACATAACATAAATTAAAAAATTGCACAAGTGGGACCACTTCATTAAATAAGGAAAAGTATATATGTAACCAAAATAAAAAAATCATGATACAAATGACAATAAAATAAGTGGACAAAATAATAATGTTATGGAAATCCCCATGAAATGTTATTAACAACACTAGGTATCATGGAAAGCATACTAGGTCATAAGGTGATATGGTCCTTGATAAACTATATTGTGGGACCAACTACCAACCTACGTTACATCCAAAATAACACATTCCACCCGACTAACCCACACCAACATCATCAGAGTCACCCCTTATATCCATAACATATCAAAAAACCATGGGGACACTAGTAATGTGATTACTAACTAGTGTATCATAAATATATAGCTCTATCCTAGATTAGGTTTCCCATGAAAGAAACAATTGAAGGTGAAAAAACAATCAATCCAAAAAGGTTTCATGTAAATTAACATTTAAAACATATAAAATAAATCTCACCTTTCCTCCAACACCCTCATAAGAAACAACTACTTTTAATAACATCAATATCACAATAGGAAGCAACACCCCCTAGAGAACAATTTATATAAATATTTAAAAATAAAGTGGATCAAGAGGGTCTCACATAAATTTTTTGAATATTCTTTTATAAAGTTCCAAAAAATCATTTTCTAGAATAAACCATGGATGCCAATTCATTTTACACTATTGGAAATACACTTTCAAAACATTATTTAAAACAAAAGTATGTAAAACCTAACATATAATCATTTAAATAATCAATTTCCATTTTCCAATCAAACCATTTAAAAAAACAAAAAACCTGATTTATTATTTAAAACCATACATTACACATCCTAATACCCAAACATGGTCAAATTCATTTAATCATCTAAATTCATTTTAAAAAATCGTTTACGAATTCTAATAAAAACTTGTAACATAAGCACCACTTTAAAAATCAGAAAAAAAAATTCAAACACCATTTATACCAAGTGTGGAAACCAAGTAAATAACCATTTAAATTAAAAATGGTTATCACATATAAATATAATTTTATCAAACAAGGAATCCAAAAATATAAATCACTTGATGAAATGAAAATTAAATGAAGTGTATAAAAACACCCACCTCAATCAAGAAGAAATCAAGTCGCAACTCATCGCCTTTGATGATGAATGATCAACTAACAAATAAAATGTTCTCCATTATCCATATACAACAAAAATATGAATTATAATAATGAAAAACCCTAATATTGGACCAAACATCCTCTTTGGGTTTGTGAAAGAATAAATAAACCAAAATAATTCCAATATTGAGGAGAGGAGAGGAAAAAATATAATAAGGAAATATCAAATCAAAAATACGATTGAAATCTAAATAAAGGAGGACAAATTTAAAGAAGTAGTGGGGGATTCCTAGGTCCCACTTAACATTGAACAAATGAAAATGAGGTAGAAAGTTAGGGGAAATCAAATAAGTTGATAGGGTTACATGAATTTCACCCAGTTAAAAAAATGGGAAGACCACCTCTAAAACATGGAACTTTCACTACAACATGATTACCCCATGAAAACACCCACCATGGTATGACTTATTTAGCTCGAGGCATGGTTCTCTTCATAAAACACCCACCATGGTGAAACCCTATGTATTTTAGTATGTTTCCCCTAAAATAGACAGTACCCTAACCCTCAAGGACCCGATCACCATGGAATGACCCTCTATGATGTGGTGTGGATCCCTTTACTAAAAATCACCCACGGTGTAGCACCAATCCCATGGTGTGGATCACCTTGCTTAAGTAGAATGGAGGACCATGAATTAATCCACTATGGTATGGTATTCCTAATATATGGCGCGATCTACTGCAAAACTATCCTCCTACTCCCCGGGACAACCCAAAACTCCTAAAAACATAACATAACCCAAAATAGTTTAATAAATAAAGTAGTAGTGAAATAGGGGTGTCACACCCACAATTAAAACATGATATTTTCCCTAATGCGACCTAATAACTTGATATGTGAACATGATATTTTATAATTTAAATATGAAAATGTAGTATAAAAGTGTGAGAGTAAAGAAAATCCTAATGAGATGAAGTGTATATAAGGTCATGCAGTGTGATGAAATAAAATGCATGTGTGGGGAATCTTTCAAGGAATTACTTAAAAAATTCAATATCAATCATAAATTACTTTCATGCAGCCTCCTGTGTAATATCCACTATGCCATAACTAAAAATATTCAATACAAAATAAGGTCTTAACCATATGAAACAAAAATTACTTGAAATTAGTTTAGTCATGTTCTATAGTTAAGGGCTTAAACTCCCATGATAAAATACATTTTCTATATCAAAATATCATGAGTTTTTTATTTATTATTTATAGATCCTTGGGTTTTCATATGATGAGAACAAGATTTCCTAAATCTCTGGGAGATTTAACTTAATATGATCACCAACTTTGGCTAAATCTACATTAAGTTGTTAAAGAAAATAGTTTGATCATTTTTTCCTAGTATAATAATATGAATATATTTCAAAAACTTGATTTAATTTGGGTACATATTGATAGGGGCATTTTATTCCATTATATATGCCAAAAGTGCATCATCTAAGCACTTACACCAATCTTTATGATTCGACTATAAAATTTTATATATTATCTATTTCAACTATCAATTTGAAACTTTTCACTAATAATTAGTTTGATGGTAGTAGGATGTTAAAGTGTGGTGTATAAAAAATGATTTCTAAGAAGGACTCTAAATTTCAACTATATAGGTGGGAAGCTTGGTCACTGATGACTACCTTAGGAATTCCAAGCCTATAAAAAATACGAGCTCTAAAAAAATACACTATAACACAAGAATCAATAGTACTTGTGAACTTGGACTTAAATATTTTTCTAATATAATAAAAATAAATTATAATGTACACTTAATCAAATGAGTTAGGAAATTAGCTTATAAAATCAATTATCCACACATTAAAAATCACAAAAAATAATATGGGTATTGATCCATATCATGTCTTCAAGAAATATTATTAGTGTGTTGGAAATGTAAAAAATACTAAAAAATATCATGGAAAACATGGAATATAATTGACTAATATTATCTAATAATTACATATTTCATATAAATGTTTTAAGGAAAAATTATCCAACATATGAAAGTGTATTATAGAAACTTAAAAAAGACTCAAAATCATGGTCAAGTATGTTTATCTTAATGAATTTCCTTCTATAAATGCACCAAAGTTAGGGTTCATCCCTCATATAATACTTGTACTAACCCCTAGGGGTTTAAACTTGATGTTTCTTAATATTTTAATTAATTTTATTGGAAATTAAAAAATTGAATAAATTTTTATACCAAGGATTCATACTTTAGAATATAGAAAACTGCTCATTAGGGAAAGTTCTTTAAAGTGGTTTTTAGTCCATGTTTTTGGTTTTTGATATGTGAAGGATCCTACTCATATGATTCACTAATATTTTCTCCAACCATTTTGTTTTTAATCTCAATATAAAACTCTCGTAGAATCAATATCCAATGAATAAGTCTTTATTGAGTCAATGTATCTTATTATACATGATTTTTAAAAATCGCAATTCAATTTATTAAGGTTTGTTTTAACTTTGTGTTAGACATTTATGTTTTTTTATATGTATTATTATTGTCTAGGTAACTTATTTAAGTCAAATAAACTAATCTATACATCTACCAAAACATATAAGTGTATTGTAATGGCATGCATAGATGAACACATCAGATGATAGAACTTAAATCTATATCCATCAGATGATGGGAGGTTGTGTCTGATACTATTTCAATCGAAATTAAAGAACATAGAATCCTACCATTGGAGTTTTTTACAATGGAGGTTTATAAATTTAACCTAGGATATTCAAGGAATATAATCATTGCTAATATTTTTTATTGATCTAGTTTACAGTCATGTTAAATTTTTCATCATCTTGATGCTTGAGTGATTCAAAATGTATTTTTTTCTTTTAGTGATATTCTAATAACTATTTTGTCTAGAGAGGAGTTAACTGTAAATATCTTATAATTTTTCCCTATAACAATTCTTTATCTGATCCTTTGTGACCATGGATACTCTATGTGTGGAAGATGGATTATCTGATCAGTGTGATGGAGGGATTCTAAAGATAAAAGTATAGTACCCTTCGTATAGGGTTATAATCACTGAAGATCCGGATTTTTAATACTTTTTTGTGTCCTATTAGTGTAAACTAGGGATTCAATATATAGTAAGACAAATACCATGTGATGAGTTTTTCATTCGAGGAAATTCTGGGTGTGCAAATGAGATACCTAGGATTTAGTCAACATATCCTCCTTCCATTTTGGATAAAAGCAAATGCTTCCTCTAAATTGTACGTAGATTGGAAATAAATATCATTTAGGGGTTTCTTTATTGGGATCCATAACTCAAATATATTTTTTACATTTATTTATTTATTTTTAAATATCTTCTATACTTATTAATTTTATCAAATAATTGTATATATTATTATAGATTTTCTTTTTCCGTTGCTTATGAAATTTACATTCTGACACTTGATTGGTAATTATATTTTCTGTTCAACCTAATTACTCAAGTGGGATAAAAAATTATATTCATTATTATATTACAATTAACCCCTCTTATAGTTTCACATCACTTATCTTTGGGGAAAAATTGTTATCGGAGCTAGTAACTTGATATTAAAACTAGACTCTTCATTTGGGCTAGTATTTTTCTTTTTATATGTTTTTTATTAAAATATATAATAATTTACTTACACTAATAGGTAAAAAAGGAAATATATTTTTGTTTTGAAATAGTATTAATTTCAATCAAAAGCTTATAAAAATAAAATTTGACCCAACCACCAATCTTAGATGCCATGGACTATGAATATTGGTGAAATGGGATACAATTTTTTTATCAACACATGTGTTGATAATTTTATTATAATTATTAGAAATTATATAATTCTAGAGAAATATTTATCTAATTTTACTAATGATGGAAATATGGAGTATCAGAAAAATTATATTAATCAAAACACATTTTGTTATTTAGAGATGTGCAATATGTTTTTTTGGAAATAACTCACTTTGGAATTTCAAAATTTCTTGAGACTTTAAGATCTATATTAAGAGATGATTATTAGGCCTTTTATCTTCTACCTTGAGAATAAGTGGTGTTGATACATCAACAATTTATGAAAATTGTTAATAGACTTCATTCTTTTGGTGAAAATAATTTTACTCATGAACAACATATGGAAAAGGTTATTCATATTTCTCCTAAGGAACGAGAATCCAAGGGGATAACTATAGATGAATCTAAGAATCTAAAAAAATATTAGTCTTGATGATCTAATTTTAACTTTAATATAGTTTATAATCAATAAAATAGATATTCTAATAAGCGGAGGAGAAATAATAGAGTTACATTAAATTTATCTTATGGAATTTTAACTATCATTTATAAAAAATCTAATTCATCTATTAAAAAAATCTAAAAACCAATTAGGTGATAGAAATAAAGAATGCAGTTAAGGAGAGCTTGCTAATATTTCAAAGAGAATGAATAAAATTTTCATAAATAAGAACTTATAGTATGAATATCATAGCTATAAAAAAACTAATCATGAAAAGGAGTCTTTAAACACTATATGTTATAAATACAAGGAATTAGAGAATATAAAACTAAGTTATCCTTGGATGAAGAGATAGTATAAAGATGGAAAATATTTAAATAGAAAATGAATAATGGATTTATGTTCTACTAATATTGAATGGAGTGTTAGTGAGGATCAATAATTTGATAAAAATAGTGATTTGGAGGATAATTTCTATATGATTTTTAGTTCCTATTCAAATATTCCTTAGAATGATCTATGATTAAGGGGGATGGTAACTCCTGATAAGCTTCCACAATTATCTCTTAATGCTAATGTCTCGTTTTTCCTCAAATTATGTTAATATTTAAACCTCATTGGAATACAATGATAATATTCCATCAATTGAATAAATGACTAGATATACAGATTTCCTAGAAAATAAGAATAAAAATGTGATGAGACACCTTGATCTTTCTAAGGAAGATGTTTTTATGTTGGAATATAGGGTTTTTAAATTTTATTTTGGAGTTTATAATATTTATTAAGTGATAAAAAATAGAGATGTTAAAATTTATGAGGAGAATAAAGAGAAAAGTAAACTCAACAATGATTTGAATGAATCTAAAAAAGAAATTTTTAATCCAACTATCAAATTATATACTTAAATAGTCTCAGCTATATCATGAGATGATAAGAATGGAAATATTAAACTGAAATCATAAATTGAAATTTGAAAGATTTTACTGACTAATTTTACCACTAGAAGATTTTTTTTGAAAAATTGTATAAAAAATTAAGGCATAAAAGGATAATTTATGGACTTTCTTATAAAATCTTTAGAAGTTGAATTTTTTGAAATTAATATTTTTCCCTAAGTAATCATTTATATACTAAATTTAATATAGGTGAACATTGGAAATAACATTGTTCTTTTAACAATTTCCAATCTATTAGACATCATATAGTTTATATTTCTAAAGAGATCACAACTATACAACACAGAAGAGTTGGACATATTTGGATTCTTAAATGTCTTTTTACTAAAATTTCAAGACCTAAGCGTGTTGGGGTACTATATTATTACTCCTGAATTTTTCTATAAGATATGTTTATTTCTAGTAGCTAGAATATATGGTACTCGGAAAATTATTATTCTCAACATATGAAAGAAAACAATTTTAATTTTTAGAACTTATAAAAAGTGAAAGGAGGATGATTTAATTTTGGAAACAATGTGTAAGGTCATATTAATGGTATGGGTGATATTTTTTAGCATGCGAAGACTTTAATTTCTAATTGCCTGTATATTTTGGGACTTAATCACAACCTCATTTACATTATCCTACTTTGTGATGATGGTTACTCGATGAATTTTGGGAATAATAAATGCATTGTTAAAAGTTTAGTTAGATCTCACATGTCGTCTGCTGATAGTCATAAAATTGTTTACATGATAGAATTATAAGACCTTAGTAATCAAAATTTAAGTTGTATTAGTGTAGTAAAATATTATTCATGGCTTTGGAAGAGGATATTATTACACTGTAATGTATAATCTTTAATAAATCTATATAGGAAAGGACTAGTCAAGGATCTACAAGAACTTAAATTTAATTCATAAAAAAATTGCGACCCTTTCCAATTTGGTAATAAATATAATTCAAGCTTCAAATAGATTATTGAAGTCTCAAAAATTGATTATTTATAGTTATTACACGTGGATCTTTTTGTTCCTACCCAAACTATGAGTATTGGAGGAAAACAATACACGTATGTCCTTGTTGTTGATTATGGTAGATATACTTGGACTTACTTTATAATACTTAAATAAAAAGCACTCACTATTTTAATTTTTTTGGGCACATGATCAAAAATTGAAAAACATAAATGTAGTCATTTTTTGGAGTAATTTAGGTTGTGAGTTTTTAAACTATGTTTTCAAACATTATGTAGTGAAAAAGTCATACCTCATAATTTCTTAACCCCAATAATTAAAAAACATAATGTTGTGATATAATGAAGAAATATAACTCTTTAGGAAATTACCTAGATAATGATATGTGAATACTGGATATCTAAGAATTTTTAGGAAGAACCCATGAGTACAATATTTTATAATATAAACTATGTTTTATATTATCTATTGTTTAATAAACACCTATTTTGAATTGTGGACTTAAGGGAATATTAAACATATTTACTTCAAAGTTTTTGGATGTAAAGCGTTCATTTTGAATACTAAATAAAATATTTAAAAATTTGATTCATTTACTGATTAAGGTATATTTTATGGTTATTCCACCACTAGTAAGGTGTATCAAGTTTTCAATAAATGGAATCATATTATTAAAGAAATGGTACATGTCATGTTTGATGAAATTGGTCTTTATTTAATCTTAAAGCATTTAAAAGTTAAATATTTGGATTGTGCCTTTGAAACCCCTTTTTTTGTTACTAGAAGTTAGATTGTATCAATAAGAGATTAAAATAACAGAAACTAGACTAAAGAAATAAAAATTTATAGATGTTTTTTCTAAATGATATTAATTTATAATTATATGAAGATCAACATTCCTTTTTCCTTGGAATTAGATAGTATTAAGGAATTATCCCATAGAGAATGTCATTAGTAAGGTAGTAAAATTGGTTAAAAACATAAATTCCTTAGAAAACAAATGTGATCATCTTGTATTCACATCTCAACTCTAACCTAAAATGGTTGATGAAGCATTGGGTTATAAAATTTAGATAATTTCAATGCAAGAAGATATTAATATGTTCAAACAGAACAAGGTTTGGTCATTAGTTTAGAATCTAAAAGATATTATGATTATTGGAGTAAAATGGGTCTTATGGAATAAATGTGAAGAAAATGGTATTATTATTTAGAATAAGGAAATATTGGTTACTAAGGGATATAATTAGAAAGATGGTATAGATTATGAAGATACTTCTTCTTTGATATTTAGGCATGAGTCAATCTATATACTTATAACCTTTGCAGCTCATCTTAATTTTACTCTATAACAAATGGATTTAAAGAGTTACTTTTTTAATTGATATATTTTGGCGGAAATTTATATTAAGAAACCCTTTGGTTTTGAAAATTTAAATATTCTAGAACATGTTTTCAAACATATCAATATTATTTACTGGATTAAACACACTTTAAGAGCCTAATATGATTATTTTTATAGTTTCTTAACTCAAAATAATTTTTTTAAAGAAATGGTTGTCCATAGTAATTTTATCAATAAAGACTTCAAGTAAACTATAATCATTCAAATTAATATTGATTAAATTATGTTTAGATTAACTTTGAAAAATCTCATAGATAGTTTTCAATAACTTATGCATAGTGAGTTTGAGATGAGCATGATGAGTGTACTTAATTTCTTTCTTGGATATAAAATTACTAAAAAACTAGAAGAAATAAATTTAAATAAAAATCATTATATAAAATATTTTCGCAAATGTTTTGGTTTTTACAATTATTTATGTATTAAAACTCTGATAGGTACCCCTTGTAAACTTGATCCTCATGAGTTTAAGATTTTTCTAATAAAAAGTTATTCAAAGGAATGATCAGAATCTTACTCTACTTAGTGACTAGTCATCTAGACATTGTGTACTTTTTATTATTGTTAGCAAGATTCCAATGAAATACAAAGGAATCCCATCTCAAGGTAGTCAGGTGGATCTTCCACTACCTTAAAGTAACTTTAAAACCTAGTTTATTCTATTCATCTATAATTTAATTTACTCTTAATAGTTATTTTGATGTAGAATTTGTTGAATTTAAGATAGATAGGAAGAGAAATTTAAAATCTTTTCATTTATTAGGAAAGTATTTAGTTTCATGGTGTAGAAAGAAATAATGCTCTTTTTCACTTTCCACTAATGAAATTGAATATGTATTGACTATAAATTAATGTGCTTAGTTTTTGTGGATGTAACACACACTCATAGATTTAGGTCTGAGTTTTAATCAATGTCTACTTATTTTTGATAGAAAAAATGATATCTCTTTGTTTATAAACCTAAAACACTAGTAAGTTGTGAGACACATAGGCACAAGCTACTACTTCCTTTGAGAACATAAAAAAGATATTATTCTTGATTTTATCAGAACTAAAAACCATCTTGTTAATATTTTCACTAAAAACATTAATCCCAGTAGATATGAATAAATTAAATAGAATTTTGGTATGATCAATTAAAAGTAATCATAATTTCCACCTTTTGTTTCAACTCTCTCTAGACATTGAAAAACTCTTCAAGTGGGGGGGGGGTCTTTGTTATAAAATTGCAGTAAATTTTTCATTTAGGTACTTCACGTCATCTGAAGTTACACTAAATATAATTTATTATATTTAATAAAAGATTTTATTTCAACCACACCTAAAGTAATTTACTTTTATAATCGAGTTTAATATACATTAACTTTCATAAGGTATAATCTACTATATGTTTTTATTCATATGGATTATTTTTATTCTCCAATATTTTGTTATCATTTATATTCTTTATAATCTGATGATATAAAGCACATCTTTTTTAATTTTATAAATTTATTAACCACTCTTATGTTTTTTTACATTATAACAATCCAACTAAATACTAGGAAAGGGAGAGATATTATCTTTATTTTGGCAGAAGTTTATATTTTGCAGAAGATAAGAGAATCAATTTTGTACTTTATTTAGAACCATATTCATGAGAATTAAATCATCTTGAGGTATTATAAGATAACTTAAGGAAGGTTCAGTCTTTCATATCTTATCATCCTTTAATCTTTATCATTGAATTTTTTTTTGCACTAATCTCAAAAGAGCAAGTTTTTTTTCTTTGAATTGTTTCAGAAAGGAGGAAAAGTACACTCTATAAGGTACATAAATTTTGATAAAAAAACACTTGTTTATTATTATTCATTCATTATACATATCACATAAATTATTGGAATGTGTTTCAATTTCTTACTAATCTTAAATACTATTGATTTTATTAAATTTTCATGATTTTATTTATTCAATTATTTTTTTCTATCACAAGGTTGGGGGGATTTAGTAATGTTTAATATGGGATAATATTTAGTGAGTTCTCCTATGATTGGTAAGTTTTTTTTATTTGATAATTTAGTTGTGTTCATTGGTTAATAAGTTTTCTTTTATTTTATTCGAGGGGAAATAATTGTAGTTTCTTTTTATTTTCTGAAAATATTAAAATATATTAATTTTAAAGGAAGAATTTTTTTTATTAAGGGGAGAGATTGATATGTTTCTATTTCAAAAATAAGGCAGAATGTTTAAAAGGAATAGAATGATTTAAAAAGAATAGGAATAGTATTTTGAATGTTATTAGAAATATATTTCTATTAACCCTATATTATTTCTTAAAGGTGAATTTTTTGTTTTATCAGACATTGTATTTAGGGAATGGTTAATCAAACAATACTCACTCTAGAGAGTTTTATTTTATATTTTTTTTATAAAATATTCCTTTACATGATTTTTTAATTTGTGTTTTATAATTGTTAAAAGGGGTAGATTTTTTAGTCAATGACTCTTATTATAAATGATTTTTAAAAATTACAATATAGTTCAATAAGTTTTTTTTAACTTTTTATTATATGTTTAAATTTTTTTTGTATGTAGTCTTATTTTTTTGATGGCTTGTTATGATGAACTAAAATGATATATAATTCTACTAGAATATAAAAGTTAATTATAATGGAATATATATATAAATATATAAATAAGTAATGATAGAACTTAAATCTATATCAATTGGATGCTTGATGGTTTCATCTAATGTTGTGGAATCCAAACCTAAAGAACTCATAATCTTACCCTTGGTGCGAAGTCTATATATTTAACCTAAGGACTTAGAATAATAGAATAATTAGTAAGAAGTTTTATTGAGATGATTTATAGTCATATTGAAGTTTGTATCATCTCGATTCTTGAGAGCTTCTGATTGTAATTTTTTATTTTCTATGATATTCTGTTAAAAGCTCCTTATGGAAAGGATTTAATTGTAAATATATAAGGATTTTCCATTGTAATAATTATTTTTCCAATCCTTCATGATTGAGGATCTCGTATGTGTGGAATATTTATTTTCCAATCAGTGTGATCAAGGGATTCCAAGGATAGTAATACAATTCCCTTCAAATAGTGTTACAGTCAATAAATCTTGAGGTGATTGAGTTTTCCTATGTCCGATCAGTGTGTCTAATTGATTTATGGGATAGAAAGATAGGTACTATCTAATGGGTTTTTCAATTGATGAACTTACAAGTATAGAAATGGTATATCTATAATTTGACGTACAAATCTTCCTACCTCTTTGGATAAAATTGAAGGATTCTTATGAATTGGAATTATATATGTAATAAATATCCTTTAGGGGTTTTTGTATTGTGATCCTTAATTATGAGAATTTTTTTCACTCTTCTTTATTTATTTTAAATATTATAAATTCTTATTTATTTTCTCAGACATTGGTATATCTTATGATAGATTTATTTTCTATTATTAATCCACTTTACACTTTGATTGTTTATTAGAAATTATATCATATGATCAACATAATTTATTGTGTTGAATAAATAATTCTTGTCACTTTAATACTGCAATCCACCCCATATTGTACTACTATATCACTTATATTCTTGGAAAATAGTCTTATATTTATGTTTGGTTTATTCAAGAGAAACCTTGAATCTACATTATTAGATAAATTAATTACTTTTTATTCTAATAAATAATAAAAAATTATATCTAATGAAAATATACCTGAAAAAACTATTTTTTACATTATTGTGTAATTTGAATAATTTGAATTAAGGCACTTATAAACATAATCAATCACAGGTAGATGCCTCTCCACCCTTTATAATAATACTTCCCCAACTGTAATGTTATAAGTTTCACACATAATTTTAAATGGGTAACCCCATTGTAGTGCTTATGTGGTTGGAGGAGTAGTGAGAATCTTATTTAGCTTATCAAAATATTCTTTTAAATAATAATAAAAAAATAAAATCATAGTATTTATAAAGCATTCAAGATAAGTTTAGAGTAATTGAAGTGATTTCTAGGATTGGAATATGTGCTTATGAACTCCCTATTTGAAGTAGTATGGGGATGAAACTTGCTACCAATATTTTGATTGGAGTGGAGATCAGGGATAAATATTTATGTTATTGATATCTATCAAATAATTCTAGGGATACAACTTGTGATTTCTAGATTTTAGATTTAGGAAGTTATAGAATTTCATAAATTGGTTACTTTAGATCAAAGTACTGATCCTCCCACCACTTTTGATTAAATACATAGATTTTTGTTAATTAAAACTGTTATATCCTGTAATAAAATCCTTTAAAGGATTTTACAAATTGTTATTTGGAACTCCACTGTATTGTTTCATTTTGTATTTTTTCTCATTATGTTTGGTTTATTTACCTTAATAAAGTGTTAACTTCATGGTTTTTTTTCATTATGTTTTTTATCTTCTTTTACACAGGTTTTTTTAGAACTTGTAACTTCTAAACAACCTATTACTGGGGGTGGGATAAATAGTTATGTTTATAAAAACTTTTATTCACCCTATCTCAAAACTACCTTCATAGGGAAATATTTATCTACACCCTCTAATAAAATATTAATAATGAAAAGTGAGGGATTAATACATAGTATTTATTTAAAGGTTTACCAAAATTTTCCCAATGTTTTTATTCAAAAGATATAAAAAATAGATCTCTAGATATGAAAGGATGTTATTATAAATAATAACAAAACAAATTCATCACCCACTAAATATGATATTTTTAAATTTGGGGGAAAATGCTTGAGTTTCAATATTAGTGGTTATTATATTGATAAAAGTCAAATTGAGCTAATAATATGTGTAAAATGCATGTCAAGATGTGAATTTTCATCATTAAAACCAAATAACAATGGATAAAATCAACTAAAATAATAAAAAACTATATTCAATTCAAAAAATTCGTGATTAAGATCATAATATCAATCTTTATATAAATTAGAACTAAGAGTGGTTCAATCATGAAAAATAGGTATGAAAATAATTTGAGATACAAAATTATCCCCAATAATAATAGTCTCTGTAAGCACGACATAATCCATTGTTGAAAAAAAGAACTCAAAAATCAAAAAGATTATTATACGATGGATTAAAATTAGAGACAATGAATGAAAATATTCTTCTAATGGGTACTTCATGGTGCATAAAATATAAAATATGGGAATTTTATGTCCAAAATCCATATAAAGAGTATAATCGTGTATATTTATTGTCATTTTTTAGTTTTGAGTAAGGTCCTATCTAAAATAACGTGATCATGATAATTGATGTGGATCTATTTTTACATAGTTTTTCCACATCTTTTTTACTTAATTTTTAATGAATTAATTAATTATTTAAGCACTTTATACTAAATAATTGTACTTTTGTATTTTTATAATTAAATTTGTTAAATAAACAATTTGTATGATTAATTAAGTATTTTTAGACTTTAAATTAATAAATTTAATCTTACTTATCTTAACTAAATTAATTATTTGTTTATTAGTTTTATTAATTCTAATCTGATCAATTTTTAATAATTTGACTTTAATAATAAATAATAATTTAATATCTTTATTTGTGTTAATTATAAAAGTATTTATTTTAATATTTTATCCTTTAATTTAGTTTTATTAATATATATACTAATTTCATAAATTAATATGTTTAGTCATCTTGCTAATTAATTAAGTAAAGAGTTTTAGTTTTTAATTAAATAAAATAGTTTTCTTTTAATTTTATGTATTCAAATAGTTTTTTAATTAGTTATTTTAGAGTTTTAAAACATTAACTATTTAATCATATGTATGCAGTTCGACTATTTATTTATTACCTTTTGTTTTTATTCTACTGGTGAGGTATACAAGAGCTATCAGTGACCTATTTAGTCACTGATGCTTGCCTTTTCACTCACTGCTTACCCTATAATTAATTTATATTGAAATTTTAATTTAAGTCTTTTATAATTTTATTTTATCAATTATCCAGTTCTTAATTTAAGTGTTATCAATTAATAATTTTTATTGTAATTTTAAAGTTTAAATTTTAATAAAAATCCTTTTTAGAATTTATGGTGTTTAGTTTTCTTTTAATTAATTATTTTCAATATATTTATTTAGTTAACTTAAGTTTTAATTTTATGTTCAATCTAATTTTTTAAGGTCACCATTAGTCATTTTCTTTTATTTCTATCAGTGACCCTTTTTAATTTTATGTGCAATGATGAGATTTTGGTTTTATACTACCGGTAACCTTTTATTTTAACTAGTGGTGACCCTTGGTTCTATCGGTAACCTTTAAATGCACTGATGACCTTTTCTTTTAAGTATTAGTGAACTTATATAATGGTGACTATTCAATATACCAGTGACCTTTTAGCCCAACGATGACCTATTTTATTTTCTACTCCAGAAACCTTCATTTTTTATTTACTGTAATGGTGACTTTTTTTAAAAAAAGCCACAAGTGACCTCTTATTTATACTGACGGTGAGCTTTTAATTTTTTTATTATATAGAACAGTGAAATTTTTATATGAGTAATGGTGACCATTTGTTTTATTATTTCTATCAGTGAACCCCGCACCACGCTTCCTTGCTTCTATTCTTCTAACGGTGAGTCATTCCTCACCGTTCCCCTACACCTCAACATTGCACAACTCCATCTCACCCTCGTTTCCCCTGCTTCTCACTAAAATCACCACTACCTCACAATTAAATTTACAACAATATTCACTCCACCCTTCTCCACACCCACAAAACATCACACAATGATTAAAACACAATTCCAGCAGTAGATAAAATTCAAAAATCAGGAACAATTCATAATTCCTTATGAATTGAACCAGTTCGGATTTTTTTTTTAAATACGTTTTTAAAAAAAATTATTTTTTAAAAAACGCCCAGGTTAAAAATATTTTTAAAACTGCCCCTCAAAGGCGGCAGGCGCGATGCCGCCTTTGCGTTTCGGGGCAAAGGCGGCATCGCGCCTGCCGCCTTTGGCCTTTACCCGAAAGGCGGCATCCGCGATGCCGCCTTTCCCCTAAAAATTTTTCATTTATTTTTATTTTTTGTTTTGTTTTGTTTATATATATATATATATATATATATATATATATAAAGAAAACAAAAATTTTCAGCAGAATTTCTCTGCTACTAAATATCCAGCGGTACTGCCATTACAGCAGTCTGGATTCTGACAGAAACCCTCACCCAGACCTCTCTTTTATAAGATGCCTTGCCCTGGAAATCATTCTGCATTTTCGATGTGGGATTCAGGTTCTCCCTTTCCTGCGCAGTACATTCTGCATTTCCGATGTGAGATTCTGTTTCAAGTGCGTGACTTTGAAAGACAATAAAATATAAACTATAAGACCAATATAAATGAAATTTTAAATATTGATTAAACATATAATTAATAGTTGAAATCAAAAAGAATTTCCTTAAAAATGATGATGCAAAATAATTTATAAGGTTTCAAAACCACTTACTTGAAATTTAAAAAAGTTTCAAGTACGTGAATTTGAAAGACTATAAAATATAAAATATAAAACGAATATAATTGAAACTTTAAAGATTGATTAAAGATATAAGAAATAGTTGAAAACAAAAGGATTTTCATAAAAAAGATTGATAGAAAATAATTTATAACCTCTCAAAACCGCTTACTTGAAATTTAAAAATGTTTCAAGCACGTGAAACTGAGTGACTATAAAATATAAACTATAGAACAAATATAATTGAAACTTTAAACATTGATTAAACATATAATAAATAGTTGAAAACAAGAGGAATTTCATAAAAAATGTTAATGGAAAATAATTTATAAGCTCTCAAAACCGCCTACTTGAAACTTAAAAACGCTTCAAATACGTAAATTTGAACGAGTATAATTATATAAGTAATAATTAATAAGTAATAAGTAATAATTATAATGAATAATAATAATTAATATTTATATTACTTATTAATAATTAATAATTAATAATTACTAATTACTAACTAATTAATTATAATTATTAATTATATTACCAATTAACTAAATAATTAGTATATATATAATAATTAATAAGTAATAAGTAATAATTATTAATTAGTTAATTAGTAATATAAATATTAATTATTATTATTTATTATAATTATTAGTAATTAATTAGTTAATTGGTAATATAAATATTAATTATTATTATTCATTATATATGTAATAATTAATAAATAATTATTAATTAGTTAATTATTAAGTAGTTAATTAATAATTATTAATTAATTACTAATAATTATTAATTAATTACTAATAATGATTAATTAATTACTAATAATTATTAGTTAATTATTAATTAGTTAATTAATAATTATTAATTAATTATTAATTAGTTAATTATTAATAATTGTTAATTAGTTAATTATTAATTAATTATTAATTAGTTAATTATTAATTAATTACTAATAATTATTAATTAATTACTAATAATTATTAATTAATTACTAATAATGATTAATTAATTATTAATTAGTTAATTATTAATAATTATTAATTAGTTAATTATTATTAATTACTAATTAATTATTAATTAGTTAATTATTAATTAGTTAATTATTAATTAATTACTAATAATTATCAATTAATTACTAATAATGATTAATTAATTACTAATAATTATTAGTTAATTATTATTAATTAACTAATTAATAATTAACTAATAATAATTAACTAATAATTATTAGTAATAATTAGTAATATAAATATTAATTAACTAATTAATAATTAATTAATAATTATTAATTAACTAATTAATAATTAACTAATAATAATAATTAATTAATTATTAATTAACTAACTAATAATTAATTAACTAATTAATAATTATTAGTAATATAATTAATAATGATTAATTAATTATTAATTAATAATTATTAATAATTAATTAATTAATTTATAATTATTAATTAACTAATTAATAATTATTAATTAACTAATTAATAATTATTAATTAACTAATTAATAATTATTAGTAATATAATTAATAATGATTAATTAACTAATTAATAATTATTAGTAATATAATTAATAATGATTAATTAATTATTAATTAATTATTAATTAATAATTACTAATTAATAATTAATAATGATTAATTAATTATTAATTAATAATTATTAGTAATATAATTAATAATCATTTAGTTAATTAGTAATATAATTAATAATTGTAACTAATTAATTAGTAATTAGTAATTATTAATTATTAATTATTAATTATTAATTGGTAATTGGTAATATAAATATTAATTATTATTATTATTTATTATAATTAATAATTAATAATTATTACTTATTACTTATTAATTATTATATATATAATAATTATTTAGTTAATTGGTAATATAATTAATAATTATTACTAATTAATTAGTAATTAGTAATTATTAATTATTAATTATTAATAAGTAATATAAATATTAATTATTATTATTCATTATAATTATTACTTATTACTTATTAATTATTACTTATATAATTATACTCGTTCAAATTTACGTATTTGAAGCGTTTTTAAGTTTCAAGTAGGCGGTTTTGAGAGCTTATAAATTATTTTCCATTAACATTTTTTATGAAATTCCTTTTGTTTTCAACTATTTATTATATGTTTAATCAATGTTTAAAGTTTCAATTATATTTGTTCTATAGTTTATATTTTATAGTCACTCAGTTTCACGTGCTTGAAACATTTTTAAATTTCAAGTAAGCGGTTTTGAGAGGTTATAAATTATTTTCTATCAATCTTTTTTATGAAAATCCTTTTGTTTTCAACTATTTCTTATATCTTTAATCAATCTTTAAAGTTTAAATTATATTCGTTTTATATTTTATATTTTATAGTCTTTCAAATTCATGTACTTGAAACTTTTTTAAATTTCAAGTAAGCGGTTTTGAAACCTTATAAATTATTTTGCATCATCATTTTTAAGGAAATTATTTTTGATTTCAACTATTAATTATATGTTTAATCAATATTTAAAATTTCATTTATATTGGTCTTATAGTTTATATTTTATTGTCTTTCAAAGTCACGCACTTGAAACAGAATCTCACATCGGAAATGCAGAATGTACTGCGCAGGAAAAGGAGAACCTGAATCCCACATCGAAAATGCAGAATGATTTCCAGGGCAAGACATCTTATAAAAGGGAGGTCTGGGTGAGGGTTTCTGTCAGAATCCAGACTGCTGTAATGGCAGTACCGCTGGATATTTAGTAGCAGAGAAATTCTGCTGAAATTTTTTGTTTTATATATATATATATATATATAAACAAAACAAAAAAAATAAAAATAAAAAATTTCAAAAAAAAATTAAAATTTTTTTAGGGGAAAGGCGGCATCGCGGATGCCGCCTTTCGGGTAAAGGCCAAAGGCGGCAGGCGCGATGCCGCCTTTGACCCGAAACGCAAAGGCGGCATCGCGTCTGCCGCCTTTGAGGGGCAGTTTTAAAAATATTTTTAATCTGGGCATTTTTTAAAAAATATTTTTTTTTTAAAAACGCAATTTAAAAAAAAAAACCCGAACCAGTTCTATTTCTAAAAATCTCTCAACCTCACCTCTTGAAGCTGTTGCTGCTGTTATTTTCAGGTCTCAAGGGAGAGACTTCGTTGTTGAGGGAGTCGAGCACGTCGCTCGGTAGTTCCGCACCACCATGAGGGAGAAGAAACCAACGCCGCTGGACGCAAAGGAGAAGGTTGTTGCTGCTTTGAAGAGTCGTCACCCGCTGGAGTCCGCCGCTGCTGTTCAGAGGAGACTTTGGTGCCTTCCTGCTATCTGAATCTTCCGCTGGAGTACGCCGCACTAGATCTAGATAGATGAGATGCGGTGCACCGCACTGAAGAGAGGAGGAAGAGCCTGAGCACTGCGCTGTGCTACCGAAGGGAGAAGACGAGGCCTGCCGACCTGCCATATTTTGTGCTGCAGGATTTTGCTGAAGAAGAAAACCCCTCCCCTGCTGTGTTCTGAGTTTGGGGGAAATAGGAAAAATATAACTAGAAAATAAATAATATAAAAATAAATAATAAAACTTAACATTAAAAAGTTATTCAATAAAATTATTAATTAATTTTCCAATCATTCCCCCTGCTGTGCAGCGTGATTAGGGGGATGAAATGAAATTAATATTAAAAAAAAACTAACAATCATTATAATAAATTAAAAACCATAATAATAAATTAATTTATTAAATTAACTTAATAATTAAATAATATATTTACTAATTAACTAATAAAACAAATTTTATAACCAAAATTTTAACAACATATAAATTTAAATAAAGTAACTTAATTCATTAATTAACCAATATTTTTTTTTATTCATAACTAAATTAACATTAATAAATATAATAAATTAAATAATTTAATTACTTAATTATATAATAATAATATTTAATATTTAATAATTTAAGTTTTAGATTAAATTAAATATCCAACTAATAACTATTAAGTGATTTATCTATTAATATCAATTGTTTTATTATCATGTTTTTATAGTTTCTGCTTTGTTCTGACGTTATTTACCTTGAAAGTTCACACCAAACTTAAAAAACGTACAGGTTCCCACAACTAACTCATTCGAAGTTAGTTACAAGGGTAAAACTAGCGCAGTCGCGAAAAACAAAATGCACGTGTGCGATGCATATGTGAAGAGATTTTGAAGTCCGTGGAAAATGTTTGGGGACATGCAGCAGATAGAGGATACAAAAAAAGAGCAGCAACATAATTTGGAAAGTGGGGGGGGGGACATTCGACACATTCGATGATCCAGTTCTGAGTAGAGGAAATCCAAATAGAGACTCTTGAACCACTTCTTGGAGCTGGAGGAGTTCAGGAGCAGGGCATCATCTCGGGAGTTTATCTCCCATATTAATTCTAGTATCAGTACTCTATTCTAACATGTTTCTAGTTACTGTAATGATAATGATCAATATATAAGGCTAAACCTTTTAGTTCGGGGTAAAAATCGAGTCTACTGGTCATCTTTCTTCTTCCTTATCACTTTAAATTTAAATATGTTCAGAATAGATTGGCGAGATCAACTCTGAATACATTCATTTCCAATGTACCATTAGTAATTAATCTATAGATTCATAATTTTTTGGTGAGACTGATTTTGGATTGAATTTCTTAAATACTTGAGTTGAAATAAAAACTGTAGAACTTATGGTGAGTTTGTTCTGTCATATTTTTAAAACTAGAATTCTCAAAGTTGATTAATCTAGAAGTAGAGAACTACAAGATTTTTCGGCTTGTATGATTTATATACTAAAGAGGGAAATAAATCACACCTCTTCAATGGTACTAGTTGTAGTCACTTTAGTAAGAAGGAATGTTTTAAAAACCAGTAGAATTGATATTTTCCTCAGAAATATTTATCTAGATGGTTCACTTATCAGCATTTTATTTATCTGTTACTTACTGCTTTTATCTTGTTTCTTGTTTCAATATTGTTTAGAACAAAAACTCAAAATTCTTGTGATGTTTCATTTGTTCCTTATAATAAAAAAATAAAAAAAGTAAAAAAATAGAAAATCTACTCTGATGCTGACAATAGTGGGGCCTTTTTAAAAGTTTTTAGAAGATTGGTGGACACAATCACCTTCCCTGTGGGTTCGACCCTACATTCCACCTATACAGTAGTTAGTAGGAATATAAATTTTAAACTTTTACTGACTTCAAAAATGGTTCAGGTCATGTTTTTATTGCCACTAACGGGGAAGACACGAGCCATTATTTGTCTAGAAAAAAATTGGAAAAAAATCACATATATAAAAAATCTAAAAAAAATTGAGAAAAATTGAAAAATGTAAAAAATCTTCTTCATTCCTTGCAGAACTGTTACTATTCTCTTTACTACTGAATACTATTTACTGTTGTTTTCATGAGCACATGAACTACTAGTGTTAGATTAGAGCCTCTGAACCCTGAATTAGATAAACATTTAACTGATCTATGAAATAAAAATAAATTTTAAATGGAAAATCTAGATGGGAGAGTTCCTGCACCTAATAACTTCCAAAATCATCAAGAAATCTTAGAAGAAAATGAAAGGCCTAGGATGAGGGAGTTCTAACTCCCACAAGTTTCAAGTAATTCATCTTCCATTAGACGTAGTCCTAGATCCAGAAATTATGAACTTAAATAGTCACACATTTCACTGCTTCCTGTATTTAATAGACAATCTAATGAGGACTCTTTAGCCTTCATTAGAGATTTCTATAATACTGTGAAACAACTACCTCTCTTAGGACTCACAGAAAATGAACTTAGAATGAGATTATTTCTCTTTTTCCTTAACGAGAATGCTAGAAATTGGTTTTTGAGTCTAGATGAGAACATTTTTGAAATCTGTGATCAAGTGTACAATTATTTCATAATGAAATTTTATCCCCAAAGACTGAAAGGTGAACTTAGAACTAAAATAACTAGTTTTTATCAGGAGGATGGAGAAGCATTTCATGAATCTTGGGATAGATTTAGGAATCTTCTTAGACAGTGTCCCCGTCATCAACTCCCATCTCACCTTCTCATGGATAACTTCTATAAAGGTATTTCATCCTCTGGATAGATACTAGTTGACTAAGCCACCGATATTAATTAAAATTATAAGATAGATGAATAACTTAGAAATTTTTTTAATAATCTTGCTATGAACTCTCAAAATAAAAATTCAAGAAGAAAAAGAGTCAACATAAATGTTAATGTTAGCACTGGTTCAATGAATGAAACTCAAATTCAACTGGCTAAAATCACCAACCAACTTCAATCCTTAATGAAAAATAATTCAAAACAAACTTTTAATCAACTTGGTTGTCAAAACACCAACCAATATTTAAGGTAACAGTGTGTCCAGTGTGGTATGTTTGGGCATACTGAATATTTCTATCCTAATTTTGATATGCCATCCCAACAATAATGGAATTCAAACTTTGTTAAATATAGTCCTAGGATGCCTCTTAAAGAAGATCAATTTTCAGATAATTACAACCAAGGATATAGGAACCACCCCAACTTGTCATGGAAATATCAAGGCCAAATTAAACAGTCCACTTCCCCAAATTACTCTAACCAACAAAGACCAAATTTTCAAAATCAACAAAGGGGTGAGTCTTTTAATGCACAAGGAATCAATGATAATAAAATTTCTTCTAAGCTTGATATAATATTGAATAAAATTAAATATCAAGAGGAAAGATACATGACTTAGCTATCCAAACATCAAAATCAATATGAGTCAGATAAAATGTAAACCGATGTGAGAATGAAAAACATGGAAACACAACTCAGACAACATGTTAGAGATTTTTCATCTAGGAAAGAAGGTAGACTTCCAAGTACCACTGAACTTAACCCTAGAGATAATTCCATGGATATTTTCACGAAAAGTGGGCTTTATACTCAAAATGTTGCTGAAAAATACCATGAAAATTCTCAAAATTAAAATCTTCTTCAATCTAAAAAAAAAATCTACTCTATACACATGCTGGAAATTTACAGAAAAGTGAAGAAAATGATCAGAATCTGAATTTATCATCTGAATCTCAAGCTGAAATTTCATCTAAAAATTAAAAGAATAAAGGAAAAGAAAAGGTTGAAGAAGAGGTGAGGGATATTCATTCTGTTCTAAATTTTTTCCCCACCTATCCTTTTTCCCTGAGAAGCTAAAACCACAAAATAACACCAAGGATGAACTTCTTCAGTTTCTTTGTCTCATTTATAAACTTCAAGTAATAATTCCATTCATTCAAGCCTTAATTAAAATTCTATCCTATTCAAAATATCTGAAGAAAACTGTTTCAGACAAAAAAACTTTTGAATAATTCACTACTTACAGCCTCACTAAAGAGTGTAGTGTTGTGCTTCAAAAGAAAATCCCACCTAAACTAAAAGACCCGAGTAGCTTAGTCATACCTTGCACACTAGGAAATTCCGATCATCTCAACTGTTTATGTGATCTACGTTCTAGTATTAATCTGATCCCTTACTCACTGTTTCGACAGTTGAGGTTGGGTGACCTTTAACCCACCACAATCATATTGCAGTTGGTTGATAGATCTTTCACTCATCCTATGGGAAGGACAAATGACTTTCTAGTTGGGGTAGGGAAGTTGTTTTTTCCTGCAGACTTTTTAGTCTTAAACATGGAGTGTGATCAAGAGGTGCCCATCATCTTGGGTAGGCCCTTCTTGGCCACATGTGGTGCTGTTATTGATGTGTCAAAGGGTCAACTTATTTTCAAAATTGGAGAACAATAAGAAGAGTTCAATGTGTTTAAGAACATTAAAGGACCAACTTATTCTAAAAACTTTTCAAAAACTGAGTTCCTTGAAGCTAAAAGTAATTATAAAAATCAACTTGGACACATTGAATAATCTGAAAAATAATCCTCTACTAAATAAAATAATTTAGAAACTGAAAATTTTGTGGTTTCTGTCTTAGAAGTTGAAAAATTCTGATCAAACACCAGATCTAGAAAATTTTCCAGAACTGGACAACTATTCAGTTTCTGTTGTACAAGAGTCCTCTATCTCTGAACATAAGATTTTTTTGAGTGAATACGAGGGGTTTTCTACTAACACCAACATTGCTAAACACTTTTTTGATGTTGAGGGTGAACTTATAATACAACTTGATGATTTTTCTTTTATAAACTTGTTAAATTATGATCTGGAAAGTCAGAATAGTATGCTTCCCACCTTCGACAGTAGCACTATTTTCTCTAAATTTGAACATGAAATTTAAAATATTTCATCATTTCAAACTCCTTACAAGAGATATGTTGAAGATATTGGACCTCCCATTCCTAAGAGTCTTCCTTTTAGTGTAGAACCACCCACTCTTGAATTAAAACTAATCCATTCTCATTTGAAATATTCATTTTTGGGTGAGAATTCCACTTTTCCTATCATAATTTCTGCTGAACTTAATGAAAACCAAGAAGAAAGACTATTGAGTGTGTTAAAGAAGTTTAAATCTGCCATAGGATGGACCATAACTGATATAAAAGGTATTAGCCCCTCATTTTGTATGTATAAAATACCTATGGAGCCTAACCATAATCCTAGGGTAGAGTGTCAAAGAAGGTTGAATCCAAACATTAAAGAAGCTATTAGAGAAGAAGTGATTAAGTTTCTACACACTGGAATGATTTATTCCATTTCTGATAGTTCTTGGGTCATCCCTGTTCAGGTTGTTCCCAAGAAGGTGGATTTCACTGTAGTCAAAAATGAAAAGAATGAAGAACTCCAAGTTAGGAAAGCCACAAAATGGAGAGTTTGTATAGATTATAGAAATCTGAATAAATCCACTAGGAAGGACTATTTTACAATGCTGTTCCTTGATCAAGTTATAGAGAGGCTTTCTAGAAATTAATTTTTCTATTTCCTTGATGGGTATTCTAGTTACAACTAGATTCCTTTTGATCCAAAGGATTCGGAAAAAACCACTTTCACATGACCCTTTGAGACATTTAATTATAGACGGATTCCCTTTGGGTTGTGTGGATCTCTATCCACCTTTCAAAGGTGTATGATGGCTATCTTTTTGGATATGATTGAAATAATCATTGATTTTTTCATGGATGATTTCTCTATTATGGGAATCACTTTTGGTACTTGTCATGGAAATATTGAGTTAGTTTTAGGAAGATGCATTGAAACCAACCTTGTTCTTAATTGGGAGAAGTGTCAATTCATGGTTACATAAGGTATAGTTTTTGGTCATAAGGTTTCCAAAATAGGTTTGGAAGTTGATATTTCTAAGATTAAATTCATTAAGAAACATCCACCTCATGGAAATGTTAAACGTGTTAGAAGTTTTCTAGGGCATACCGGTTTTTACCAGAGATTCATTAAAGACTTTTCCAAAATAACTAAGCCCTTGTGTTCTTTATTGGTCATGGATTCTCCTTTCAATTATGATGAAAACTGTTTGAAATCATTTAATCTTCTTAAATAGAAACTCACTACATCACCCATTATCAATGCACCCAATTGGAAACTACATTTTGAACTTATGTGTGATTCTAGTGACATGGATGTAGGTGTTGTCCATGGAAAAAGGAATGATAGGAAGTTTCATGTGGTGTATTATGCTAGTAGAATTCTAGATGAATCCCAAAAGAGTTATACCACCACTGAAAAAGAATTTCTAGCTGTTTTTTTGGTCTAAAAAAGTATAGAAAGTATTTTTTACGTTCAAAATTCATTATTTTCACTGATCATTCTACTTTAAAGTATTTGTTGTCTAAGAAATAAATTAAATCCAGGATGATTATATGGATTCTGTTTCTATAAGAGTTTGATTTAGAAATTAGGGATAATCATGGAGTTGAAAATTTTTATGATGACCACTTATCTAGGATTCCTCTTACACAATATTAATATGAAGATCCTAGGGATATAAAATCTTCCTTTCCTGATGAGAAGCTGCTTACTATGTCAATCAGGAAATATGCTTAGTTTGTAGATTTTTCTAACTTCCTTGTATCAGGTGTCTTTCAAAAAAATCTTTCCCAATAACCAAAGAAATAAATTCATTTATAAACTTAGATACTACCTTTGGGATGATCCCCTATTGTTTAGGATATGTGCTGATGGTATCCTTAGGCTATGTGTGCCTGAGGAAGAGATGTTGTCTATTTTAGAGAGTTGTCACTCCTCACATTGGGGAGGTCACCAAGGTGGTGAAAGAACTACTCAAAAATTCTTACAATCTAGTTTCTATTGGCCCACTCTTTTTAAGGATTCTATGAGCTTTGTAGTTGGTTGTGGTAAGTGCCATAGGTTAGGCAATGTGGGTAGGAAGCAGAAGTTACCCCAAAAAGGAATTTTGGAAGTTGAGATTTTTGATGTTTGGGGTTTAGATTTCACACGTCCATTTCCATCATCTCATGGGAATGAGTACATTCTTGTTGCTGTAGATTATTTTTCAAAATGGGTTGAGGCGGTGACACTGCCCAACAATCAAGACAATTCAGTAATAAAATTTGTAAAAAAAACATATTTACAAGATTTGGAGTTCTCAATTCTTTTATCATTGATAATGGAACCCACTTTAAGAACTATAAATTTAAATCATTGATCGAGAAATATAGTTGTTTTCATAAAACTAATACTCCTTATCATCCATAGTCTAGTGGATAGGTGGAAATTTTAAATAGGTAACTGAAACAAATACTTGATAAAACTATGTCAACCTATAGGAAAGTCTGGTCTCTTAAATTGGATGAAGCTTTATGGACATATAGAACTGCTTTCAAGACCCCAATAGGTATGTCTCCTTATAGGATTTTGTTTGGTAAATATTGTCATTTACCTGTGGAGTTGCAACACAAGTCTTATTGGGAAATTAAGGCTATGAACTTTGACTTTAAGAGTGATGGTGAGAGAAGATTACTTGAGCTGAGTGAGCTTAATGAGATTAGGAGAGAGAGTTATGATAATTCAAGGATATATAAAGAGAGGAATAAAATCTTTCATGATTATATCATTTAAAAAAATGAATTCAAACCTGGACAGAAGGTCCTTATCTTTAACTCTAGACTCAAAATCTTTCCTAGAAAACTTAATTCCAAGTGGTATGGACCATTTAATGTAGTGAGAGTGCTTAAGAATGGAGTTGTTGAAATTGTAGGTGAAGAGAGAAAACCCATGTTAGTTAATGGGCAGAGAGTGAAACTTTAGTTTGAGGGACAACCAAAGGGCTTGGCTCCCTTCATTGTGCTTGAAACCAGTCTTGAATAAAGTCTGGATGAAGACTATAAAACATAGTGCTACATGGGAGGAAACCCATGCTTTTTTTGTCTTTACTATGTTTTATTTTTACCCTTAAATAATGTGCTACTTCTATGCTCTATTTTTGGGAAGTCCTTGTTACTGCTTCCTCTTGGTCTCTTTTTTTGTTTCACAATTATCATGAAGTTTCTGTTTTTTAAATTAAGGAGTGTAATTCGCATGCTGAAGGAGTAATGGAAAAACTAGTCAGGGATGTATCTTAGTATTAAATTTTGTTTTATTTCTCTGTTCCTTAATGATTTAAAAAAATATGCTTCTTGTCTTGAATAAAAATTTTGTTCTTTATGTTTCTGCTTGTGAAAATCCTATTTACATTATAAAATACTGCAACATTTCTTGCTTTCCCAGGAAATTCTGTTTGTATTGGAATAAAATATGCATGTACTTAACTGTTTAGAACTAAATTTCATTGTTATTAAAATCTTCTAACTGCTTGGAATTATGTGGGGGGGAGGGTACATGCGGGCTGAGAAATTTTTTATTGAATCTGCTTTAGGTTGGGGTGTTTTAGCATTCTATTTTCTGCTCTATTGAACACATTAATGAACTAATTTGTTCAAATTCTTACTCCCAATTCATTGTGCACTTCCAAGTTACATGCCATGTTTTTACTTTACTGGATGTCCTTTTTCACTTGACTTAAATCTTAGTGCTTGTATTTTCTAATGAACCTGCTGATGAGTTATTCTTTGTGGAATTTTTTTTAACTTCAAAGAGCCCCTTTATACATGTCATAAATCTGCTAATAGAAAATATGTTTTGAACCTTGACTTCTAAATTGTTCTTCTCCACTTTAGAAGTCAACTTTGGTGAAAAAGTTGGGTTTTAGGTGTGTGTGTGGGGGGGGGGGGGTCAATTATTGACTATACTAAACTATGATTAATTTAGAGCTCACCAATTCCCACTTCAACTTTAAACTTTTTGTCAAAAAATGGTTAAAATGTTTTAAAATTCTTTCAAAATTTTAGGTTGTTCACTATTTTTCAAATGGTTCTTTCCTATGGACAGTTTTATTTAGTAGTTAAGTTGTGAATTGAGCCTAAAAGTAAGGATAATGAATGATTTCTGAGTGGTTTTACTTAGTGATTGAATAGATATCTTGGTTTAGGGACTATTTTTGAGAGTGATAGGTAACTTGTTAGTGGAATTATGATAATATCCCTTTGAACTGAAGTTTGATCTTGATCCTAGGGGATTCATTTTTCTTTTAATTATTTAATTAATTACCTTAGTGAGACAATGTAAATGATTTTTATATAAAAATATTTTGAAACTAGATTAATTTGGGCATCTGGGATCCCATGGTGAATCTTTGAGACTCTATATGCTGGGTTCATTTCTATTTACTAAAATCCCTCTGTACACCTTGAATAAGTGAATTGCACAGTGCTTAGCACATGATACATGGATTGGAAAAAATAAATAAAGTGTCTTGGTCAAAAACGAATTCATTAAGGTGAGAGGAATGATGAACGCCAAATGAAGAAGGGGAAAATTAGTTTATATGGAAATCATTTAGGTTTTATCAATAAGGTGAATCAAAAAAATATATTTATTTTTGGAACCTAGATGAAAAATCATAGTACAAAGTTCCTCAATTAAGATCTTAATTCCATTGATATTCTACCTCTTGTAATTCTTGGATTTAGAACTTGAGTTTGGATTGAATTGATCACTAAGGAGAGTCATGTATGAGGCATGACACTTACTTTGATTGATGAATCATTGATATCTTGATTACTTTTTTGAGTACTTGTTCAAGGAAAGATTTGTTTTGAAAGTATTTTCTAAAATCCTATTGATACTTAGTTCTTCTATTTTTAAGTGCTGAACATGTTACATTTTGAGAAAAATCATAAATACTACAATATGTTTTTCAATGATAATAAAACATGAAATTGTTTGAGGAAAAACAATGCTTAAGTGTGGAGGAATTTGATGTGGCTCTTTTTTACATAGTTTTGTCCCATCTTCTTTACTTAATTTTTAATTAATTAATTAATTATTTAAGCACTTTATACAAAATAATTTCACTTTTGTATTTTTATAATTATATTTTTTAAATAAGAACTTTTTTATAATTAATTAAGCATTTTTAGACTTTAAATTAAAAAATTTAATCTTACTTATCTTATCTAAATTAATTTTTTGTTTATTAGTTTGGTAAATTCTAATTTGCTAACTTTTTAATAATTTGACTTTAATAATAAATAATCATTTAATATCCTTATTTGTGTTAATTAGCATAGACTTTATTTTTATATTTTATCCTTTAATTTAGTTTTATTAAAATATATTAATTTCACTAATTAATATGTTTAGTCATCTTGCTAATTAATTAAGCAAAGAGTTTTAGTTTTTAATTAAATAAAATAGTGTGATTTTAATTTTATGTATTCAAATAGTTGTTTCATTAGTTATTTTAGAGTTTTAAAACATTAATTATTCAATCATATGTATGCGGTTAGACTATTTATTCATTAAATTTTGTTTTTAGTCTACCTGTGAGGTACACAAGAGCCATCAATGACCTATTTAGTCATTGATGATTTCCTTTTTCACTCAATTCTTACTCTGTAATTAATTTATATAATAATTTTAATTTAAGTGTTTTATCATTTTAGTTTATCAATTATCTAGTTCTTAATTTAAGTGTTATCAATTAATAATTTTTATTGTAATTTTAAAGTATAAAGTTTAATAAAAATCATGTTTAAAATTTATGGTGTTTAGATTTATTTTAATTAATTATTTTCAATCTTTTTATTTAGTTAACTTTAGTTTTAATTTTATGTTCAATCTATTTTTTAAGGTCACCGTAAGCCCTTTTCTTTTATTTTTATCGGTGACCCTTTTTAATTTTATGCGCAATGGTGAGATTTTTATTTTATACTACTGGTAACCTTTTATTCTAACTAGTGGTGACCCTTGGTTCTATCGGTAACCTTCAACTACTCTGGTGACCTTTTCTTTTAAGTATCAGTGATCTTATATAATGGTGACTATTCAATCTACCAGTGACCTTTTAGTCCAATGGTGACCTGTTTTATTTTCTACATCGAAAACCTTCATTTTTTATTCATTTTAACGGTGACTATTTTTTTAAAAAGCCAACAGTGACCTCTTATTTATACCAACTGTGAGATTTTAATCTTTTTTATATATGGAATGGCAACCTTTTTCATGGAGTACCAGTGACCTTATGTTTTATTCTTTCTATCGGTGAACCCCGCGCCTTGCTTCCCTACTTCTATTCTTCTAACAGTGAGTCATTCCTCACTGTTCCTTTGCACCTCACCATTGCACAACTCCATATCACCCTTGTTTCCCATGATTCTCACCATAATCACCACTACTTCACAATTAAATTTACAACAATATTCACTCCACCTTTCTCCACACCCGCACAACATCACACAAGTACAAAAACACAATTCCAGCAGCAGATAAAATTCACAAATCAGGAACAATTCACAATTCTTTAAGAATCGAACCAATTCTATTACTAAAAATCTCTCGATCTCACCTCTTGAAGATGCTTCCACTGTTGTTTGCAGGTTGAAAGGGAGATATTCCACTATAGAGGGAGTCGAGCATGTCGCTGGGTAGTGCTGCACCCCCATGAGGGAGAAGGATCCAACACCGTTGGTCGAAAAGGAGAAGGCCACTTCTGATTTGATGATTCACTGCCCGCCAAAGTCCGCTGCTGCTGTTAAAAGGAGACTTTGGTGCCTTCCTACTATCTAAGGCTTCCATTGGAGTACGCCGCACTAGATCTGGAGAGATGAGATACGGTGCACCACACTAAAGAGAGGAGGAAGAGCCTGAGCACTGCGTTGTGCCACCGGAGGGAGAAGATGAGGCCCACCGACCTGGCCTATTATGTGCTGCAAGATTTTGCTGAAAAGGAAAAACCCTCCCTTACTGTGCGCTGAGTTTGGGGGAAAGGGTAAAAAGATAACTAGAAAATAAATTATATAAAAATAAATAATAAAACTTAACATTAAAAAGTTATTCAATATAATTATTAATCAATTCTTTATTCATTCCCCCTGTAGTGCAGCGTGATTGGGGGAAGAAATGAAATTAATATGAAAAAAAAACTGACAATCATTATACTAAATTAAAAATCATAATAATAAATTAATTTCTTAAATTAACTTAATAATTAAATAAGATATTTACTAATTAAATAATAAAACAAATTTTATATCCAAATTTGTCACGACCCCCTCCCCACAAAGTGTACCCCTCCTAGGCCGGCAATGTGAGAAGGGAGATAATAACCCCCGATTCCCTTCTTCAGTAGTCCCTGGGTTGGTGAATAGCACCGAGGGTATAATAAACACACAAATGGGAGGAATTACCCTCTAAGAGAACACATGCGGAAGAGAGAGATAAGATAGACACCAATCAACTCAAACTCAAAATTGGAATATAAAAGAAACCCATGTTCCTATATGAAATATCATGCAAAAGTACTACAACTGGAAGGAAAAAACTATAAGTACCCAAAAGAAAGTAAAAACAGCAGCAACCACAAGCCCAAACAGCTCCTGTAACTCCAACCTAGTAGAAACCATCTTGATCTCCAACCTACTTCAAGTAACCTAAAAAATAGTTTATATATACATAGGGTGAGTATAACAGTATTCTTAGTAGGATCCTCCCCGAAGCCTCTCTTTCTAAAGTAAAGAAATCATGCTAAAGCATAGTGAACAACAAGTGAAACTAACTTTTCACATAAACAAGTATACTAAGTTCTCAACCTCACCATGGATACTCTCACCAAGTAACGCATACAAGAATATATCATATAATAAAGAATATAAAGGGTACCTCGCTACTACTTCCACACAGGTTTTCCACTTTGCCCCAATGTCTCACGTCCTAAGCATCTCTCTTCAAAAAGGATTGCCCGCCGACACCTGGGTGAAGCACCACAATATGCACCTTGTGCTCCACAAAGGCTTGCCTGCAGACACCTGGGCGAAGCACCACACCATCCTCACAACCCAAAGTAACTAGGTAGTTTTCGGGAGACACCACATCTTGCATAACGTGTATCATACATCGGGTATTATACCTCAAGCCATTACAACCCATACACCGAGTAAGGATCCTCAAGCCATCACAGCCTACACCCATTAAACCTACAGTAGTATATAGAAAACAATATCCAGAATATATGTGTGTGAATAACGACAAGCCATTACATCCCTCTACACACATATATGGGGAAAACTAACCAATGTGCCTATCAGCACAAGTAACTTCCAAGGTAAGAGAGCGGGGCCAAAGGGGGTAGTCATCCATTCTTCCTCCCACCAGAATGCTGGGGAAAACACCCCTCAGGGCTTAGAATCCATGGGGTTTTAGTTTCCCTTATTGACAGGGTGGAGTAGAATATTGAAACACAAAAAGTAAAGGATATATTATAACTCACAACCACACTATGGGCATTACCTTGTCTTATACACAACTACAGATAATGTCTCCCAGACTCTGGGATGCTACTTCTAAGACTAGGTATCCTATAAGGACACAACTGTTTAAAGAGCTTTATTAGATTACATAATTCCCTTTTTATCAATTCCACTGCATGTTAATTAATTCTTTAAACATTAATTAACAATGACAATTCCACATTAAAATTTCGTTAGCATCACAACCAAAGTCAACTGTTCCTTCAAAAATTATAGCCTCATCATTATGTTCAAGCATCTCCATCCCCATGGGTTTACACCATTTATTCAAATATTTTTTACAAAATTACTTTTCCATATTCCCAGAAATTTTAGAAAAGCATTCTATGCTACTAAACACAAGGGGGCTCAACCTGGTGAGTAGATGTACTACCCGTCGAGTCTTTTTTGCCTATATCAAGAGCGTAGACCCATTACCCCTTCATAATCTAAACACAGAAATCACGTGGCATACTGCGCTTGTCTTCGCCTCTTTCGGGAGAAGGGTAAGCAAGACTAGCTGCCTTGAGCAGTGGGGAATAGTAAAGAAGATAAACAACCAATCAAAATTACCAAGCATCCAACAATCACATCCACTCCATTCCATCATCCCTGGTGTCCTCCCTGACACCCATATGCATAAACCGATGCATCTCGCCACTACAAGCGTCATCTGCTACCACAACCAAAAACCTCTATGCCCCCACATATCACAACAGGATCACATCACAGTACAAACAACAGGAAAAAAACACCACATTTAATTGGGCACTTGGCCCATTAACAATCAAGAGGGTAACTCAGAACCCTTTAATGAATTATCAAACAATTAGTTCTTTAATCCATATTGGGTTAACTGATTTATTTTTCATAGCTTCCAAATTTGGGAAACCTAACCAGTAAGTTATCATAAATAAATAAACATGCTTACTGCACTAATTTGATTAACATAAAATTACAACAAGAACCAGATTCGCTTACATGCCTCTTTGTCTTTAGACAAACAATTATCAATTAATCCCAATTTACGTTCTTTACCAATTTTTATCAAGAACGAACAACTAATCAAAGAAATCATAGATATCACACTATCTAGAAAAATATGAGGCAATAACATACAATCGATATCAATTTATTTATCCGGTTGAAATATTTATTATGTCAATTCCATTGTCATCTAGTAGAATTAAACATGCTAACAATATAGTTTCAGATAAAAGAAAAGAGAAGAAACGAATCCCCTACCTTGAAGAGTTCTTGACGTTATTTATCCACACAACGAGTCACGATCCTCCTCTCGCTCCAACTGAATCCACCCGAGGATGCCACAAAACAACCGCACCAACCAAACCCCAAGAAAAACCCTATTAGAAGCATGAAGATTACATGATTTAATATGGGAGGGAGAAACAAGAGAAGATGATCCCAAAGGATTGACTATAAAACATACCTTATTTTGAGGATTGATCGATACAACTCGATTGCATGAAAACAGAGCAGAACCGATCCGAGGAGTAAAGTTTGATTTTGCAACTCCTATAGGAAGGATTGAAAATTTCTATCGTCTCATAGCCGAGAACAAAGATGAAGGACAAGAGAGGATGATATCTTGTCCCTTTTGAAGATTTAATGGGGCGACAGATTAAGATATGATTAATTCCCCATTAAAAGAGGATTGCATTAACCCACACGGTTTGACCAAGTAAAAATATCATGATCCATAAGAATAATTAATATAGGATTTATGGTCTTTGAATCATCCTTCTTAATTTCAGGGTTGCAACGTCACAGACGGTTCGCCATTCCAACACCGTATGAGGAAGATATGTTGGATGTAAGATCCCGTAATAATAATAATAATATTGTTATTATTTTGTGTTTTGTGGACCCGAGCCATGAACCATAATTTAATATTCCACATTAGACTTGAATCGATCGTATTAATGACAGGATCACATCGCTACTGATGAGAAGTCAATCAGACGTCGCACGCGGGAGTTATGGCGGGTTGATGATTTAATAATAATATTAAATCTATTATTTTCTAAGCGCTTCGGGTACCCGATCCAAAAACCTGAAAAGACATCCAATATTGGACTCATAATTTCCATCTCGAAGTCAGGGTCGCACCATCGCTGACGGTTCGTAGAGTCGAGGTTGCACGAATAAGTTATGGTTGAAAAAGTGTTTTATCAACAAAAACAATAATATGATTATTATATTATTATATTTTTAAAATATTTATTTCAAATACCCAAAGTCACGCACCACTCTCTCCAATTTGGTGTGCCTCACTCCATTTCAAATTAATTGATTTCCTTTTCCTTTTCTTTTATACTTCCCCATTTAATTCTCACATTCTCTCTCCAATCTAACTTTTCTATTCAATATTTCTTCTCCCACTCCCCCAAAAGTGGCGCCTCCCCTTGGCCATTATTCCATGCCCTCACGCCCCAACTCCTTTCTCACTTCAAAGTTATTATTAATAAAATTAATAATAATAACACCCATCATTAATGTTCTAATTTAATCCCATTAAATTAGTGGACCATGGTTATTCTCATATTAAATTAAAACCATTCCATTTAATTAATCACACACTAAAATCCACCATTACCATTATTATTTAATAGTAAGAAATCCTATTTCAATTTCATCAATGTGTCTCCATCATTATCATTAATTATTATTATTATTATTAACACCCATTATTATATTATAATTACTCCCTCTCTCCCATCAATTAAATCCTTCTCCCATGAAACTCACACGACATCTTCCTAACCCTAATTTTCAAAAAGTAATGGACCGGAGAGGTCCGGGACATTACATCAGATACCTCTCAAAACATTTTCGTCTCTGAGAATTCAAAACCAACCTAAAGTGACAAAAAAAAAGAAACAGGGTCTGAACAACCACCCATCGAGATACCTCTCAAAAGAGAGCAAGCCTCAAAATCAACAAAAGAAATTCATAAATAAAATATGAAAGGTCTAACCATAAAGGAAACATCATTACATGAAAAGAGTTAAGCATCAAACAACTCTAGATACTGAGCACATATATGTGGCTCACGTTCCCAGGTAATCTCCTCAATGTCACCGTGTCGCCACAAAACACGAACTAAGGGGATAGAATGCTCGTGCAACACCTTCTTATTGCGGTCTTAGATCTCCACAGGTCGCTCCTCAAAGATTGCATCGTCATCAACATCAATCTCTCCCCAATCGATAATGTGAGAGTCATCATGAAGATAACGATGGAGCTGTGATACATGAAAAACACCATGTATCCAACTCATCTATGAGGGAAGTGATACTCGATACTCCACAGCTCCAACATGAGCTAACACCTGGAAAGGCCCAACAAACTAGGGATAAATCTTACTTCTACGACCAAACCTTCGTTGTCCACGATGGGGAGTCACCTTCAGAAACACATGATCCCCAACATTAAACTCCAAGGGTATCCTCATTTTATCAGTATATGATTTCTAACGATATTGTGCTTTCTTCATCCTCTCACGAGTCACCTGAACTATATCTATTGTGTTCTACACTAGTTCCGGTCTGAGAATTGCTAACTCTCCGACCCTAGTCCAGCACAATAGAGAACGAAAAGGCCGATCATACAGGGCTTCAAACAGCACCATACCTATGGTGGATTGAAAAATATTATGGAAAGAAAACTCCACCAAGGGTAAGTGCCTCATCCCTGAACCTCCAAAATCAAGAACACAAGAGCGTAACATATCTTCAAGAGTATGGATAGTTCGCTCTGTCTGACCATCCATTTGAGGGTGAAAGCAGTGCTAAGTCCTAGTTGAGAACCAAAAGCATGTTGGAGATCCCTCTATACCCTGGAGGTAAAACGATGATCTCGATCAGAAATTATCGTCCTAGGGACTCCATGAAGTCTCACCACCTCCTCCAGATACTGCCTCGACAAAACTTCCACTGAGCTCGACTACTTGATCACTATGAAGTGGGATGATTTTTTTAAACAATCCAGTACCACCCAAATAGCATCATGTCCTCCCAGATCTTGAGGTAAACCTATAACAAAGTCCATTGATATGTCCTACAACTTCGACTGAGGAATATATAATGGATGGAGAAGACCACCAGGAACACAGTGTTCAGACTTCACCTTTTGGCAGACTAAACATCGAGACACAAACTCTGCAACCGAACGCTTCATCCCTGGCCACAAAAAATGACTCTTCAAGGATCGTTACATATTTGTCATTCCAGGATGTACTACTAAGGGAGAACTATGGAACTCTCAGACAACCATCTCTTGAATCGTCAAGGGAACAAAAATCCTTCCATGATACAACACTCAGTGTTGTTTGTCCTCTGACCAACCATTAGGGGCCTCACCACAAACAAATCGGTCTCTCCAAACCTCCACCTTTAGATCACCCAACTGGGAATATTCCACCTTTTGCACCATGGATGACTATACCGTCATCTGAAAAATACAACCTCTACCCCCAACTTATCCCATATCAAGATGCAATGCTGACAGTTCTTCCATTACACTCCATGAATCTCTGGATTCACGCACGACATCACTACATGACTTTCGGCTCAGTGCATCAGCTACAACATTCCCTTTTATAGGTGTATATGATATTTCGAAGTCGTATTCCTGTATGAACTCCATACACCGACACTATCATAAGTTCATGTCACGCTGAGAGAAAACATACCTCAAACTCTTATGATCAGTCAAAACCACAAAGAGCTCACCAATGAGGTAACATCTCCAAAACTTTAGAGAAAACACCACATCTGCCAACTCAATATCATGGGTGGCATGGTTGTGTTCATGGGGACACAACTAGCGAGACCCATAAGAAACAACTAACCTCTGCTGCATGAGAACACTGCCTAAGCCCAGATGTGAAGCATCACAGAAAACATCAAACTGGACTCCCTCAACTGGAAGAAAAAGGACTGGAGCACTTACTAACTTCTCCTTTAGATACTCAAATGCTACATGAAACTGATCAGTCCATATGAATGCCTATTCCTTCCTGGTCAAATCTGTCAGAGGATTCGCAACTCGTGAGAAATTGGCTATGAACCTCCTGTAGTAGCCTGCGAGACCAAAGAAACTTCACACCTCTGACACTGTCTTGTGGGCTGCCCAAGACAAAACTGCTTCTACATTCGATGGATCCACAACTACTCCCTATTGGGAAACAACATTCCCCAAGAAACAGACTTCTCGACCCCAAAACTCACAGTTTGACAACTTCCCGTACAATTGATGTTCTCGAAGAACTCCCAAAATGGCTCGTAGATGCTCTGCATGCTCCTCTTCAGATGTGGAGTACAAAAGGATGTCGTCGATGAAGACTACCACGAATTTTTCTAGGAACTCACGGAACATAGTATTCATCAATACCATGAATATGTATAGAGCATTTTTCATGCCAAATGGCATTACAACGAACTCATAATGCCCCTGACGACAATGGAAAGCAGTCTTCAGAATATCCTCATCCTTCAGATGCATCTGATGATATCCCGAGCACAAGTCGATATTTGAGAACCAACTTGAACCCTTCAGTTTATCGAATAAATCATCAATTTGCAAAAGAGGATAACGATTCTTTATTGTCACTTTGTTTAAGCGACGATAATCGACACACTGCTGCAAACTGTTGTCGGCCTTCTTCACGAACAAAACCGGTGCACACCATGGTGAAACTCTTGGCCGAAGAAAACCGTACTGCAATAGACCATAAAGCTATATATGTAGCTCTTGTAACTCATAAGGGGACATCCTATATGGAGACATAGAGATAGGAGACTCTCCTGGCTGTAGCTTGATCCTGAACTCGATCTCTCGTCGAGGGGGTAATGCTACAACCTCTTCTGGAAATACATCAGGGTACTCCTCTATGACCCTAGGAAATGCCAATTGATGAACCTTTGAAGAACTCAATATCAAATAATCCATCATGGATGATAAGGATAGAATGCGCCTACGATCCATCTGAGGGTATCTCTTACCAACAAACACTACTTGCTCTCCATTCGCAACAATAAAAATAAAATTTTTCCTAAAGCAATCCATGATAGCCTGCACCGAATAAAAGTAATCCATGCTAAGGATGACATCATATGGTTGTATTAGTAAAAATCGGAAATCTCCCCAAGAGTGGTGTTTCCCCGACACTAGCTCACAGTCCCTACATACTTCAAACAAGTCAGCTCGACCTCCAACTGGCATAGTCAACGCCAAGGGCACTGGAAACCTCTCTACCTCAAGTCCCAAAGCATGGACAAGGGTAGGTGATATGAAGGAGTGTGTCACTCCTAAATAAAACAAGGCATACACCAAGGTAGAAAATAAGAAAAGGGTACCTCGAACGACGTCTAGCTCGCCTGGAACTGGAAAGGCTAGAGCATGAAGCTGACCACGACCTCATCTACGGACTCTCTGACCCTGATGACGAACACCACCACGGTCGCGCTCTTCTCTCTGAGGACGAGGAACATCATGGGGATTTCCTATATCTGTCCCATCTACCCTCTGCCGATCTAAAGCTGGTGCAAATGGATGCTGCTGCCTCGACTATAACTGCCTCAACGGAGGAACCTGGAGCGTAGCGCTCAGTGCACGATGACTGCTCTGAAAGGTCGGGCACTCCCGCTGCTGATGGCCACGACTAACACAAGAAAAGAAAGCGCCTAATCCCTTGGAATAGGCCTGAGAGTTGCTACCCCTAGAGAAACGAGATGTGAAGGGATGGGACCTCCACATGGCTGAACGAAAACTCTTCTTCCCTGAAAACTGGGAACCCCAAACCACAGCTCTGCTTCGTGAGGAATCATGCTGATTCCCCTCTCGTGATGATCCGGTCCTGGCCAAAGTCCTATCGACAACCTCTTCCCTCTCCAGTACCTCAATATATGTTTTCAGCATAAATGGGGTGACCTAGCGGGGGATCTATGGATGCAAAGCCTCCTCAAAATGCCTCGCCCTGGCCTCCTCATCTAGTAATAGGTCCGAAGCATATCATAAAAGGTTCCAGAAATGGATTCCAAACTATCGACCACTAGATCTCCCCTGTCAAAGGGTAAGAAGCTCCTGGCGACTAGACTCCTTCACAGTCGAAGAAAGAAACTCGACTCTAAACCTATATCGGAACTCCTCCCATGAGATCGTTGACTCCTCATGATCCCTGAGGAACCAAAACCGCCACTGCCTCGCTTCTCCACGTAGCATCATCACAACCAAGGACACACAGTTCTCCTTTTAAGAACAAATCAAACTGAAGTCGATCTCGACCTCCTCTAACCAGTATTCCTTAATTGCATCTAAAACGGAGCCCTCATACTTCTACAGACTCTAGAACTAAAGCTCATGGAGTGTCTTCCCTCAAGTTTCGTCGTCGTCAACCTCAACCCTACGACGATCTTCTGGAACAGCCTGCTAGACATTTTCTGCGCAAACCTGACGAGGACGTCAACCTGGAGCCATACCTGTAAAATAAAAACCATTATAGTTCCTAATCTTGGGATATGGAAGACTCAACATTAATTAATTTATTGTTTTATTTTATTTATTTTAGGTTAACCTTCCCCAAGGTCTACCCATTCAAAAACAGGCACAAAGAATAATGATGCATGATCCTTTCCTAGGTCTCTACCCTAAAGCTAGTATCACTTTGTTTAGTAGACATTGTAAACTTAAAGGTCCGTACATCAGATCATAGGGGTCCCTAAACAGAAATGTCTCAGCTGGTCTCCAGTGTTTACCTCACTTGCTAAACATGAATGACACTGTTTCCCTACCATCCCATGCAACCTCACCTGTGCCTAACTCCAAACTCCATCCTATCCCTCAACTAGACCTCTGATACCACACTGTCACGACCCCCTCCCCACATAGTGTACCCCTCCTGGGCTGGCAATGTGAGAAGGGAGATAATGACCCCCGAGTCCCACCTCCAATAGGCTTCGAGATGGAGACTAGCACCGAGGGTATAATAAACCCACAAATGGGAGGAATTGCCCTATAAGAGAACACATGTGGAAGAGAGAGATAAGATAGACACCAATCAAATCCAACTCAGAATTGGAATATAAAAGAAACCCATGTTCATATATTAATTGTCATTCAAAAGTACTAAAACTAGAAGGGAAAAACTACAAGTACCCAAAAAAAGTAAAAACAACAATAACCACAAGACCAAACAGCTCCTACAACTCCAAGCTCGTAGAAACCAGCTTGATCTCTAACAAGTGAACTGAAAAACAGTTTATATATACATAGGGTGAGTATAACAGTATACTCATTAGGATCCTCCTCGAAGCCTCTCATGTAAAAGTAAAGAAAGTATACTAAAGCACAGTTAACAACAAGTGAAACTAAATCGTCAGCTAAATATGTATACTAAGTTCCCAACCTCACCATGGCTACTCTCACCAAGTAACACATATAAGAATATATCATATAACAAATAATATCAAGGGTACCCCGCTACTAATTCCCCACTAGTTTGATGCTTTTCCCTAATGTCGCATGTCCTAAGCATCTCTCTCCAAAAAGGCTTTCCTGCATACACCTAGGCGAAGCACCACAATATGCACCTCGTGCTCCACACAAGCTTTCCCGTAGAAAACTGGGCGAAGCACCACACCATCCTCACAACCAAAAGTAACTAGGTAGTTTCTGGGAGCCACCACATCTCACATAATGTGTATCATACATCGAGTATTATATCTCAAACCATTACATCCCATACACCGAGTAAGGATCCTCAAGCCATCAAAGCCTACACATGTTACACCTATAGTAGTACATAGAAAACTATATCTAGAATATATGTGTGTGAATAACCACAAGTCATTACAGCCCTCTACGGACATATATGGGGAAAACTAACCAATGTGCCTATCAGCACAAGTAACTACCAAGAGAAGAGAGCAGGGCTAAAGGGGGTAGTCATCCATTCGTCCTCCCACCAGAATGTTGGGGAAAACACCCCCAGGTCTCAGAATCCCCAGGGTGTTAGTTTCCCTTACAGACAGGGTGGAGTAGCATATAGAAACACAAAAAGTACCAGATATATTATAACTCACAACCACACTGTGGGCATTAACTAGTCTTAGACACAACTGCAGCTAACATCTCTCAGTCTCTGGGCTGCTACTTCTAAGACTAGGTATCCTATAAGCATAAAACCATTTAAAGATCTTTATTAGATTACATCATTCCCTTTTTATCAGTTCCACTATACGTTAATTAATTCTTTAAACATTAATTAACCATGAACAATTCCACATTAAAATTTCATTAGAATCACACCCAAAGTCAACTATTCCTTCAAAAATTATAGCCTCATCATTATGTTCCAACATCTCCATCCCTATGGGTTAACACCATTTATTCAAATATTCATTACAGAATTACTTTCCCATATTCCCAGGCATTCTAGAAAAGCATTCTATGCTACTAAACACAAGGGGTCTCAACCCGGTGAGTAGATATACTACCCATCAAGTCTTTACCGCCTATATCAAGAGCGTAGACCCATTCTCCCTTGATAAGATAAACACATAAAGCACGTGGCATAAGCCGCATGTCTTTGCCTCTTTCGGGAGAAGGGTAAGCAAGACTAGCTTCCTTGAGTAGTGGGGAAAAGTAAAGCAGATAAACAACCAATCAAAATTACCAAGAATCCAACAATCACATCCACTCCATTCCATTATCCCTGGTGTCCACCCTGACACCCATATACATAAACCGATGCATCTCTCCACTCTAGGCATCATATTCTTCCACAACCAAAAATATCCATGCCCCCACATATCACTATAGCCATCCCAGATCACATCACAACACAAATAGCAGGAAAAAAAACACCACATTTAATTGGGCACTTGGCCCTTTAACAATCAAGAGGGTAACTCAGAACCCTTTAAGGAATTATCAAACAATCAGTTATTTAATCCATCTTGGGTTAACCAATTTATTATTCATAGGTTCCAAATCTAGGAAACCTAACTAGTAAGTTATCATAAATAAATAAACATGCTTACTATACTAATTTGATTAACATCAAATTACAACAAGAACCAGATTCGTTTACATGCCTCTTTATCTTTATCCAAACAATTATCAATTAATCCCAATTTACTTTCTTTACCAATTTACATCAAGAATGAACATATAATCAAATTAAGCATAGATATAACACTATCTAGGAAAACATGAGGCAATAACATATGATCAATATCAATTTATTTATCCAGTTGAAATATTTATTATGTCAATTCCATTGTAATCTAGTGGGATTAAACATGCTAAAAATATAGTTTCACGTAAAAGAAATTATAAGAAACAAATCCCTTACCTCGAAGATTTCTTGACGTTCTTTATCCACACAATGGGTCATGATCCTCCTCTCGCTCCAAATGAATCCACCCGAGTATGCCATAGAATGACTATAAAACATACCTTATTTCGAGGATTGATCGATACGGCTCGGTTGCATCAAAATAGAGTAGAACTGATCCGAGGAGTAAAGTTTGATTGTCCACCTCCTATGGGAAGGATTGAAAAGTTCTGGTGTCTCATCGCGGAGAACAAAGATGAAGGACAAGAGATGGTGATATCTTGTCCCTTTTGAAGATTTAATGGGGCGATGGTTTAAGATACACTTAATTGTGCATTAAATGAGGATTTCATTAACCCACGTGGTATGACCAAGTAAAAACATCCCAAGCCATATGAATAATTAATATAGGATTTATGGTCTTTGAATCATCCATCTTAATTTCAGGGTTGTAACGTCACAGATGGTCCTCGATTCCAACACCGTATGAGGGAGATATGTTGGATGCAAGATCCTATAATAATGATAATAATAGTATTATTGGGTGTTTCATGGACTCGAGCCATGAACCATAATTTAATATTCCACATTATAATTGAATCAGTCATATTAATGACAGGATCACATCACCACTGATGAAAATTCAATCAGACGTCGCACGTGATAGTTGTGGCGGGTCAAAGATTTAATAATAATATTAAATCTATTATTTTCATAGCGCTTCAGGTACCCGATCCAAAAACCCAAAAAAGACATCCAAAATTGGACTCATAATTTTTGTCTCGATGTTAGGGTCACACTACCGCTGATGGTTCATAAAACCGAGGTCGCACGAAGAAGTTACGGTCGAAAAAGTGTTTTATCAACAAAAACAAAAATATGATTATTATATTATTATTTTTTAATCGATTTATTTCAAATACCCAAAGTCACGCACCACTCTCTCTAATTTGGTGTGCCTCACTCCCTTTCACCTTAATTGATTTACTTTTCATTTTCTTTTATTACCTCCCCATTTAATTCTCACATTCTCTCTCCAATCTAACTTTTCCATTCAAGATTTCTTCTCCCACTCTACCAAGAGTGGGGCCTCCCCTTGGCCATTACTCCATGCCCTCACGCCCCAATTCCTTTCCCACCTCAAATTTATTATTAATAAAATTAATAATAATAACACCCATCATTAATGTTCTAATTTAATCCCATTAAATTAGTTGAACATGGCTATTCTCATATTAAATTAAAACCATTCCATTTAATTAATCACACACTAAAATCCACCATTACCATTATTATTTAATAGTAATAAATCCTCTTTAAATTTCATCAACGGGTTTCCATCATTATCATTAATAATTATTATTATTATTGACATCCATTATTATCTTATAATTACTCCCTCTCTCCCATCAATTAAATCCTTCTCCCATGAAACTCACACGACATCTTCCTAACTCGAATTTTCATAAAGTAATGGACCGGAGAGGTCCGAGCCATTACCAAAATTTTAACAACTTATAAATGTAAAGAAAGTAACTTAATTCATTAATTAACCAATAGATATTTTTTTATTCGTAACTAAATTAACATTATTAAATATAATAAATTAAATAAGTTTATTACTTAATTAAATAATAATAATATTTAATAATTAATAATTTATGTTTTAGATTAAATTAAATATCCAACTAATAACTATTATGTGTTTTATCTATTATTATCAATTGTTTTATTATCGTGTTTTCATAGTTTCAAATTTTTTATGATGTTATTTAACTTGAAGGTTTACAAAAATGCTTAAAAAACATCCAAGTTCACACAATAAACTCATCTGGAGTTAGTTACAAGGGTAAAACAAGCGCGATGTGTTAGTTGTGAAAAAACGCACGCGTGTGGCGCATATGTTAAGAACTTTTGAAGTCTGTGGAAAATTTTTGGTGACATGCAGAAGATGACGAAGGATAAAAAAATAGAGAAACAACATAATTTGGAAAGTGGGGGAGGTGGGGACATTTGACACATTCGATGATCTAGTTCCAAGTAGAGGAAGACCAAAGGGAAACTTTGGAACTACTTATTGGAACCAGAGGAGTTCAGGAGAAGAGAATCATCTTGGGAGTTTATCTTCCATCTTAATTCTAGTATGAGTACTCTATTCTAATATGTTTCTAGTTTCTCTAATGATAATCAGAATGATTGAAGGCTAAAACTTTCAGTTCAGGGTAAAAATCGAGTCTAATGGTCATCTTTCTTCTTCCTTCTCACTTTCAATTTAAATATGTTCAGAATAGATCGGCGAGATCAACTCTGAATACATTAATTTTCAACATACCATTATCACTTAATATGTAACTTCACAATTTTTCGGTGGGAATGATTGTGTATTGACATTCTCAAATACTTTAGTTGAAATAAAAACTGCAGAACTTATGGCGAGTTTTTTCTGTCATCTTTTTAAAACCATAATTCTCAAAGTTGATTAATCTAAGAGTGGAAAACCCCAAGATTTTTTGGCTTGTATGATTTATCTCGTCACGAGGGACATAAATCAAAACTTTTCAGTTGTACTAGTTGTAGTCACTTTAGTGCGAATGAATGTTTTCAAAACCAGTAGAATTGATATTTTCCACAAACATATTTCTCTAGATTGTCCACTAATCAGCATTTTATTTCTCTGTTACTTACTATTTTTATCTTTTTTCTTGTTTCAATATATTTTAGAAAAAAAACACAAAAATATTATGATGTCTCATTTGTTCCTTATAATAAAAAAAAATAAAAAAAATAAAAATATAGAAAATATACTCTGCCACTGACAACAACGGGGTCTTTTTGTAAATTTTTAGAAGATTAATGGACATAATAACCTTCCCTGTGGTTTCGACCCTGCTTGACACTTATACAGTAGTTAGTAGGAATATAAATTTTTAACTTTCACCAATCTAAAGATAAGATAAAACCAAGTGAGATATTACATTAATTTAGGAACTCAAATCACATAAATCATAAGAGAAATTTAATGGTTATCATCTTCCATCATGTAAAGGAAAAAATATTATTACCTATACTTATTAGTAAAGTAGTGAAATATCATATCCATTATGGATGATGAGGTGTATTCAAATTATTTTTATATATTTTAAAAAAAAATCAATTTGAACTAAAAAAGAAAATAAAAGAGGGGAATAAGAGATGAGAAAAGGGAAGTGGTTAACTTGACTGACTCAATATTTTAAAATTATTCAACATTAAATATTTTGGATGATTTCATGATTACTAAACCATTAAAGTCTATTAAAATAAAAATTGTCTTGAGAAAACAAAAATTTATTTCTTATGATTTTTTATAGTTTATTCTATCAAATAAAATTGATATAATATGTTTTCTTTGATGATCAAAATAAATGGACATTATCATGCTAAAATTTTGGACACAACCTTCTCTCTTGAGAAATAATTAAAGATATAGAATCATAGAGAATAACTCAATAATCACAAAATATAATCCATTTAATGCACTATTATATCAAGTATTCACTAGGTATATTTATTAATATCAACCAGTGAATGAAAGAATTTTCTTAAGAAGAAATAAAAATATAAGTGTTCATGTCAATTTTTAGCATGTGATTAAATATAACAGAATAATTCAAGATAGTCTATAAAATTAAATAGAATGAAAAAGAAAAAATATATAATTCACCACCAATAAAATAATAAATTTAAAAAATCCACCAAACATGAGTATAAAAATAGAATATATTTTATTAAATGCTAAGAAATAAGTAGATTTAAGTAGGTGGATGGCGAGAAAGAGGAAAATGGGTATCCCCTCCTTCGAGAGGGAGTTATTTAACTCTTATGGACAACCCCATTTCCCTCTTTTAACATAGTTCAACATCCTCCTTTTCTAGCTATGAAAATAACCAAAATAAAATGATAAATTCACACCCAACTTGCACAAGTGCACAATCTTTTTCAATATGTCTCTAAAAATCACCCAATACATTCTTGAATATAATCTCCTTCATATATCTCTTCATTAAAGTGAAAAAACCTTCCTTTCAATTCCAAATGACCACGAATATAGAGATTTTATGCTTCATGTAGGTTATGATACTAAGTGTAACACCTTGATATATTATGATATATTTATCTTTAAATAATTTATTTTCTTAGATATCTTGTGATACACACAACCCTGCATCTAAATAAACCACAATGAAATATAAAGTTATTTCTTAGATATTGGATTAAAAGGTATGAACATGACTAACTAAATAATAAAAAATTTCTGGTTTACACATGTATAAAATTAATTCATTGGTTATCAATTGATTATAAATGAAAATAAAAATTATTTAAAATAAAAAATAGATGTTTTATGAAAAAATATTTTTATGCATGCAAAGTGTTTTCATATTAATAAATTAAATTAATAAATATTGATTAATTAATTTAATAAATTATATATAATATATATTCAATCAAATGTTTTAATTTTCATATAAGTTTTTTCTTAGCATGGTAAGAATAAATCTAGTTTTATGATTGAAAATGTACTTTTCAAAAAAACTATTTTCATCATGTTTTGGAACGTATATTTTAAAATAAATTTATATGACTTATATAAATTGAATAATGAAAAATGGATTCAATATATGAAATCATTAGGTCCAAATTTTTTAAATAGGTCCCTTTTTAGGTATTATGAATAGTAACCGTGGTAGAATTTATCACCTTGGTAAAGGATAAACCAGGTTAACCTAGGATAATGGTAAGTGTTAAGGTAATAATATGTCATATTAATAATTATTAGATGAATTTAATTAAATATTATCACTCTAGTCTTTAAATTTAATTATTTAAGGGACACTTTTCCAAGAAAATAACCTTTATATAGTTAAAGCAAATGAAATTACAAAAATGTCACTCTCTTAATGTTAAATATATATTTTGTGTTGAAAAAAATATACAAGAAAGTTTGGAATGAATATTGATGGTTATTTTTAGAATAATTAAATTATTTTAATTATTCAAATTTATTTATATTTTTTTAGTGATTATATAATTACCTTAAATTCTTACACAATTCTGACACAGTATTTCTTCGATTAATATAAAAATAAAATAAGTGATTTTAAAAATATTAAAAGTAATATAATTTTAGAGTATTTTAGTGTTAAATTAATTTTATATATGAATATAATAAATTAGTGACGTGTTAAATTATTATATTCTAATTTCACCTTTTTCTTGATGTCTTTAAAGTCAAATTAAATGAATAGTGATAAAAATGAAATTAATGATATTTTATAAAAATAATATATTATTAAATTATTTAAAAATTATAAAAATCTTGAAATAGGACAAGGTGGATATTATATGGTCTAAAATTTCATACCTTAGAAGTTTATAAGAAAATTTTTACCTTATAAGTAAAATTATAACACTTTGCGAGTGAAAAATTCATTACCACGATTGAGGTTAAAATAGGTTAACTAAGGTGTTAAACCAAAAGATAAGTTTTAAAACACCACATAAAACTATAATTTTATTATTATTTTATGGTATTTAAACCTAAAAATATATTATATTATAATATTTTGAAATTTTGAATCATTTTTATAGATAATGACTTTATTATATTTTAATCTATTAAGAAATTCCAACAGTGACCCTCCCCATAATTATTAAGGGGAACCCATCCTTTCTCCTATTTACCCCACTTTGAACCACATAACTCAAACAATACCTGAAAAAATAACTTATAAACTTACCTATATACTAATTATAGGTGTTTTTAATCTTAAAATACCAATCCTGGGGTCTTTAATAAGGGATCTAAAGGAGGCTTACTAAAGAAGTGATAATCATCTTACCCAAGCTCTTTCAATTTGTTTCTTCTTATATCTACTATTAATTTATGTTATTAATTATAAAATAATATCTCAAGTATCATTAATATTATAAAATGTTATTATTATTATTATTATTATTAAACCACCTTTATTAATCATATTTTCTATCAAATGAAAAGTAAAGTTATTGCTTGTGCGTACATACGACTTACCATCTCCACGTAGCTATACAATTCATTTTCCATCACCATATTTCATTGATGTATATTATGATAAGATTAATTTATATACATAAAATTATGAAATAATTATGATTATTTAATTATAATAACATATTTAACTTCTTAATTTACAATAAATTTGAATATGATAACGTCGCTCGTGCATGTGTGTGGACTACCACCTCCACAAAGTGATGTCATTAGTTTTTCATTTCTAATTTAACTGGATGTTAATTAAGATATATTTAATGAATATATATGATATAATAATGATTGTGGAAAGTTGATTTATTATTTAACTTTCTTTCATTATATCTGTTGAAAAATGGAAACAATGTTCTTACATACATATGACCTACCGTTTCTATGAATGGTGTAATTTATTTTTCTATCTCTATTTTTTATGGATGAATATAAATATAAATATAAATATATATATAATGAATAAATAATATTTAAATCATGATTATAATTATTTATATTATGAAATAATTATCAAAGTATAATTACGGATACTTTCGAATCGAATCATGCGTGAAAAAAAGTAGTTATCATCCAAAATAGTGATCTTAATGACAAATTGTTAATAAATGGGTGATAAAATGTCATGAGTAAATCATAAATGATATGATATATATTAGTATAGTTATATAATACTTTTATAATAAATATATATTTATTATACATGATTTTTGAATCCATAAAAAGAAATATGAGAGTCGAGGTAAGAGATCTATGTTTCAATCTTATTTTAATCAGGATTATTTATACTTGAATTTACATTAAAGATAATTATGTGGTCCTTATATGATAAATCCTTTTTATTTTGATATAATAATTTTATTTCTATACAATAATTATTTTATTTTAATTTTATTTACTTTAAGTGCTCGAGATATCGAAAGAATATTTTTAAGGAAAATTGATGATGTTTTACTTTTTGATCGAAAATACATTTTTCTTTAATTTCCATGTTTCCTATAAAATATTATAAAAAATGTTTTAACAATATAATATAATTGTTTAAATTCATTTTTATTAATTTTATAATTTATATATAAATGTTTCAAAGGAATATTTATATCATTTTCCAAACAAGTTACTTTTTAACTTTTTACAAATGTGTAAAGGGAGTGTTTTTTAACTTATACAGCATGAAAAGAATTCTCCACCCTCATGAACACTAAATTATTTGAAGATAAATTTACAATTTACAATTTTTTATTTTTAAATAAATTTGTTTCCATTATAATTTGATTTTTTATTTTAAACAAGTGATTTCCAAATAAGATGGTTATTTTCCTCAAAAAATATTATATCGATTATTTTAAATAAATTTTAATATGTGATAAAATATTTTGATGTTAATTATGTTTTAATGGTTATATGATCCAATGATAAAATTATTCTTATTTATATGTGTGTTTTATGATTATGATAAAATAATAATCATTTAAAGTAATGAATAAATGTTTTCTAAAAATCTGTATTTTTTAGGGACTATTTAGTCGTGCTTTGCGCACATAATGTATTTTTTGTTTAAAATTTAAAAAATTTATTTTATAAAATTAACTTAATTTTTGAAATTATAATATCAAAATTATCTTTGGGTGATTTTGGTGTATTTTTATAAGGCCCCAGACTTAAACCTTACTTAATATTGAATTAAATGAACATTTCACATTGAGGATCTTTTCAGGTTTAGAGTTTTAGAGAATTAGGAAATAACTATTACATCTCAAAATATTACAAAGTAGACACTTCTACCAAGTTTCCATAAAATAAAAACTCTTAAAAAGAAACATGTATAGTTCCATGTTTTATATAGCATGACTTTCCCTTGATCCCATCCTTGACCCTATTCCACATTAAGTCCTGTGAAAAAAATTTCAAAAAAACTTGGGGTGTGCATAAAAAGCTTAGTAATGGATACACAAAGAATGAAAACTGTTAGTTTTTCAAAACAACAAGTAAACCACGTAAACTTTATCAAAGTAATACTTTTCACCTTTATAAAGTAGTAAAAAATCTTCACTGAATAAAAGATCACTACTTAACCTTTTTGTAACCAAAATATTACCATAAAACCCATATAAAGAACACATAACATATAAAGGTAACTTGGGACATAAACATACTTAAATGGAATAACCATACAGTCGACTTCCACACATATCACTTAATGGAATAGCCATACGGCCAAATTCCATACCCAATGAATTTGAGGTTATAACGTAACCACCCATCCTGGTATTCACGGCACCACCCGTCATATGGTTTATCACATAACCACCTTTCAAATGTCCAAGTACCATTATAAAATCATAAGACATAAAACAAATATAATGGAAAGAAAACATTTCCACACTTTGATCACAATATATCACTTAAATATATTGACATAAAAAATCCATTATAAAAAACCTTTTCAATACCAAAATACATAAAACAGTATATGGTATTTATTTCATTTTAAAAAACATTATGGCTTTTTGAGGAATCCAAAGACCAAATAATACTCGCGGCGGTGGAAAATGTCATTGTCACCGCGTACATTAAAAGAAACATTCCTTTTTTTCATTTAGTAAAACGATTCATATAAAGAGATTCATTTTGAATAAAATTAAAAGTTAAAGGGGTTTATACACTGTATAAAAGAAAGTTTTTTATAAAACAAAATATTCCTCAATGAAAGGAGATTGAGACGAAGTCCCTTACCTCAGGTCCGACTTGACTCGATCGTTCTTTAACGTCCTTAATAATAAACTTGAGTTAATTTATAATTTATTAAGAACCTTTTTAAAGTTCATTATTCCTTTTATATCACTTATTACCATGTTATGAACATTATGTAATCATTTAATTTAATAACGGTCGTTTTGTCGATATTTGATACTTGAGTCAAAAGTGAACTTCTTATATTTACAAGTTGTTCACGTAGTCAAATATCGATTATCTAAAGAATGATATTCATGATGTAGATTCCATATATATCATAAATATCCAGTATATATATATGCATTTATAATATTACATAATCATTTAGAGGTAAGAAATGAAATTCACCGTTCATGGAGAGGGTAAGCCGTACGTACGCATGAACGCTACTTTCATTTCTATGTCATATTAATGGAATTAAAATTAAATGAGAAATATGTATATTTTAATTCCAGAATTATATTCATCATTTAGATGTAACATAAATCATATATATCCATTATATATATGTACTTATAATAGTACATTACATTTGGGGATAAGAAATGAAATGCACCGTTCATGGAGACGGTAAGTCGTACGTACGCATGAACGCTACTTTCATTTCTATTTCGTATTTTATGGAATGTAATCATAATGACTTAAAGGTATATTATAATTCCAGTATAATGTCATATATAATATCATTAAATCTATCCTTTATACATACCACATATGGTACTAACGAATCAAATCACTTTGAGGGGGCGGTAGTCTGCACTTCCTAAAATGAAGATATCGCGTTTACCCATAATGGAAACCATAAAGGTATGCCATAAATGGAAAATACAGAAGTTTAAGTAAAACATAAAAATATTATATATCATATATAAATATAGTGAAATCTTAATGGCCACATTTGAAGGTGTTAGAAGAATATTGAACAATCATCGTTTCATGAGGCAGAAATCTGCCATCCACGGAAACAGTATGCTCTTTAAACATTAGATGAAGGTGTGTGTAAGTGTAGCTCGAATCTTTATTATAAAAAAATACTAGTATATTGAGGATACTGGTGTTGTTACAAAAGAAATTAATAAAAAGCGTTTAGGGGGTTGGAGAAGAAAAATAAAACATAAGAACACAAGAGAAGACACAACCTTTAAAACGGGTAACTCTTTTTGATTTGAGCTCAAAGGCTTCCTTGGGAAGACTTCTGCCCAAAGTGAGGCTTCTAGGAGTAAGATAGGGATGTGGATAGACAAAATGGGTAGGGGTTGGCCGAGCCAAAGGCTTGAGAGGTGTGGGTAAGGTGGTAGACGTGGGGGCCTTTTATAAGAGGAGAGGAGGGACACTCTTGGAAAGTTATAAAAGGTTACTTTATTATAAAATGTTTTTTGGATTTAAAAGGTCCAAAAATTATATATTTCGAGGATAAGGTGATAATAGTTCGAAATACACCCATCCAATAGGTTTTTCACATGTGTAGGTCTTAGATTTGACATTATATTTTCATTTTATTTAAATCGTTAAATAATGAGGTAGTCGCTGCATCATCATGGTGTCATAAATAATTTAATTTATTTAATGTCTAAAAATTATAAAAAAATATCATGATGTAGGAAATATTTTAGATTTCTAATGAATATTTATAGTCAAAATTATTACTTGTATAACCCCATTTAAAAATTGTTTTAGTAAAACAACTCATGTTTGTGACATTTTAATTTTAACATTAAATAAAAAGTTATTAATATCATTTTCATACCAAAGTGGCTCCATGGGGTCCCCAAGTTGATCCATAGATTTTCTTGGTCGGACATGACACATAAAATAAGGGTAGGACAAGTTTCTAGGTCATTTCATATTATTAAAACATTATTTTTACCTTAAGCTACACTAATTACCTCTAATCGTGATTAAAAACTTAAAAGTTACTATTCACCAAAAAATTATTTTAATCACATTGAACCACATTTTACTTCCTAATGAAAACCATGTATGTCGGATTTTCGAAATTCAAAACACAGAGGTGGTAAAATTTCATTTAAACGAAAAATCAGTTTTTTTAAGTACCACTTAGTGGTTTCACTATTCATCAAAAATTGAAGTTTTTCAAAAAAATACCAAAAATTCACCCTAATATATATTTGATATTCCAAATTCAAAAACGATGTCTATTTTAAAAAATTCAAAACATATAAGTTTCATTAATTAATTTAATAATTAATTTCCGCTGTCAAAACAAATAGCGTGTTTTTATGAAACAATATGTATCAAAAGATTGACACTAGTTTAAGTCCAATTTCAAAGTGGAATTAATTCCAACGACCACTATTGGATTAAATGGTAAAAATATATTCTAATTTCACTCTAAAACATATTCAAAAGATAATATAATCATATAAACGAATTAGATTAAAAAGAGGTTTTGAATTAAAATACAACATTTTTCACTATTCATTAACAAATGAACTTTATCGGAAAAATACCAAAAATTTACACGAAGTAAATTTTGATGTCCCGATTCTAAAGAAGAATTTTATTTGGTCCAATAGAATGTATAAGAGTGACCAAAACTATATTTAAAGACGATTCTCCATCAAAAGGCGATAAGTCGACCTTTAGTGAATGTTAGAGTATATATGCCTAAAATTGAATTCTTTTCTTATTTTAACACCTTATCTTTTATTGGATAAATGTAAAAACATTTAAAAAACATATATAATAATATTTTAGTTATTTCTATTCATTCCCGCCAATACAACGGCTACGTGTTAACTACCATTTAAAATAATATTATTTTATTACTAGTGTGCAACGTATGATTTCAAAGAAACTCATTGTTGTGTATCGGGTACGCTATCGAACATAGAAACCCCTTTAAAGTAAAATTAATATTTAATTCGCAAATATTAATAAATATGAAAATGCTTTATTTTTTATTTACCTCAGATGTTACATCCTTCCCCCCTTTTGGGAATTGCGTCCTTGCAATTTTATTCACTTATCAAAATAAGTGGGGGTATTTATCCCTCATAGCATTTTTAGATTCCCATGTTTCCTCTTCAACCATAAAGTTTTTCCACAAAACCTTTACCTCGTGAATTACCTTATTTCGCAACACTTGCTCTCTTCGGTCAAGAATCTGGACTAGTTGTTCTTCATAAGAGAGATTCTCTTCCAACTGAACTACCTCTGGGCTCAAAACATGAGATGGATCTGGAATATACTTTCTCAATATCGAAACATGAAAAACATTGTGTACCTGAGATAAACTCGGAGGTAAAGACACTCGGTAAGCAACTGATCCAACTTTCTCCATAATTTCATATGGTCCAATGAACCTTGGACTCAGCCTTCCTTTCTTACCAAATCGCATCACACTTTTCCATGGTGAAACTTTGAGAAAAACATGATCACCTACCTCGAAAGATAGATCCTTCCTCTGGTTATCCGCATAACTTTTCTGTCTTCTCTGAGCCGTTCTCATGTGTTTTTGAATCAACTGAACTTTTTCTGCCATCTCTTCTACCAATTCTGGTCCCATCAGCTTTCTTTCACCTACTTCATCCCAAAAAGATGAAGTTCAACACCGTTTGCCATATAATGCTTCAAACGGAGCCATCTATATACTGGAATGAAAACTGTTATTATATAAAAACTCAACCAAAGAAAGATGTTGGTCCCAACTTCCCTGATAATACATCGAACAAACACGTAGCATATCCTCCAAAGTCTGAATTGTTCATTCTGACTGCCTATTTGATTGAGGTTGAAAAGCTGTACTAAAATTTAATTCAGTAACCAATGACTTCTGAAGGCCTTTCCAAAAGTTATAAGTGAACCTGGGATCACGATCGGATACAATGGAGAGGGGAACTCCATGTAACCTGACTATCTCTTTAAGATACAAAAGAGAAAGTTGATCTAGGGAAAAAGTATCTCGTATAGCAAGGAAATGAGCAGATTTAGTCAAGCGATCAACAATAACCTAGATTGCATTATTACCTCGAGGTGTCTTCGACAATCCCACAACGAAGTCCATGGATATATTTTCCCATTTCCACTCTAGCACCGGTAAAGGCTGAAGCATCCCTTTCGGTAACTCTCGCTCTGCTTTAACCTGCTGACAAGTCAAACACTTCATAGTAAAATCGGTAATATCTCTTTTCATTCCATCCCACCAGTAATACTCCCGTAGATCTCTGTACATCTTAGTACTGCCAGGATGAACTGAAAACGGGGAACTATGAGCCTCACATAACAACTCACCCTTCAACTGTGAATCAAAAGGCACACATAATCTCTTACCAAACCTAAAAACACAATCATTATCAATGTTGAATTCATGCGACTTACCCTTCTAAACCAGCTCTACCTTTTTCTGCAACCGACTGTCTTTCTTCTGTGCTTGCTTAATTCTGTCTGATAAAGATGATCTTACTGACACCTAAAACAAAACAGAATAACTTCCGGCACTAACAACTTCTATGCCAAAGTTCATCAAATCAAAAACCAAAGGATCTCGTTCCAAACGTAGCATGGTTAATGAAGCATTACTTTTTTGACTCAAAGCATTAGCCACTTTATTTGCTTTTCCTAGATGGTAATGAATTGTATAATCATAATCCTTGATTAATTCCAGCCATCTCATCTGTCTCATGTTCAATTCTTTTTGAGTGAATATATACTTTAAACTTTTTTGATCATTATATATTTCACACTTTACTCCATACAAATGATGCCACCAAATTTTTAGAGCAAAAACAACAGCAGGTAATTCCAAGTCATGTGTAGGGTAATTTACCTCATGAGTTTTCAACTGACATGAAGCATAAGCAATTACCTGATCATTCTGCATTAGGACGCAACCAATTCCTTTCAATGAAGCATCATGGTAGATAACAAACTCATCATTCCTGGAAGGAAGTTCCAAAACTAGATCATTCACCAATCTTATTTTCAACTCCTGAGTCAACTGAGCCATCACTAGAACAAACTGTTCAATTCTGATTCTGACCATCTCAGGATATTGATTTGAAAGGTCATTTCACTATGTATTCCTTCCTAGAAAAGCTTTTCTGTTTCCTCTATGAAAAACAATTCTTAACACAAAAATATATTAGGTGAATCAACATGGTAATCTTTAAATGCAATATCATTTCAATCATACCATAAATTAACTTATAATTTAACACTTTTCTAACTCCTAAAGTTGTCTAAACCGACCTCTGATACCATCTATAAGGCCTCGACCTTAAACTATACTTAATATTGAATTAAATGAATAATTCACATTGAATATCTTTTCAGGTTTATAGTTTTAGAGAATTAGGACATAACTATTACATCTCAAAAGATTACAAAGTAGACACTTCTACTAAGTTTCCATAAAATAAAAACTCTTAAAAAGAAACATGTCTAGTTCCATGTTTTATATAGCATGACTTTCCCTTGATCCCATCCTCGACCCTATTCCAAATTAAGCCCTGTGAAAAACATTTCCAAAAAACTTGGGGTGAGCATAGAATGCTCAGTAAGGGATACACAAAGAATGAAAACTATTAGTTTCTCAAAACAAAAAGTAAACCATGTAAACTTTATCAAATTAATACTTTTCACCTTTATGAAGTAGTAAAAACTCTTAACTGAATAAAAGATCATTACTTACCCTTTTTTGTACCCAAAAGATTACCATAAAACCCATATAAAGAACACATAACATATAAAGGTAACTTGGGACATAAACATACTTAAATGGAATAACCATACGGTTGACTTCCACACATATCACTTAATGGAATAGCCATACGGCCGACTTCCATACCCAATTCATTGGAGGTTATAACATAACCACCCGTCCTGGTATTCACGACACCACACTTAATATGGTTTATCACGTAACCACCAATCAAATGTCCAAGTACCATTATAAAATCATAATACATAAAACAAATATAATGGAAAGAAAACATTTCCACACTTTGATCACAATATATCACTTAAATATATTGACATAACAAATCCATTATAAAAAACCTTTTCAATACCAAAATACATAAAACAATATATGGTATTTATTTCATTTTAAAAAACATTACAGCTTTTTGAGGAAGCCAAAGACCAAATAATACTCACGGCGGCGGAAAATGTCATTATCACCTTGTACATTAAAAGAAACATTCCGTTTTGTGGTTTAGTAAAATGATTCGTATAAAAAGATTCCTTTTGAATAAAATTAAAATTAAAAGGGGTTTATACACCGTATAAAAGAAAGTTGTGTATAAAACAAAATATGCCTTAATGAAAGGATATTGAGATGAAGTCCCTTACCTCAGGTTCGTCTTGACTCGATCGTTCTTTAATGTCCTGAATAATAAACTTGAGTTAATTTCTACTTACTTGAGAACCTTTTTCAATTTCATTATTCCTTTTATATCACTTATTACCATGTTATGAACATTATGTAATCATTTAAGTTAATAATGGTCATTTTGTCGATATTTGGTACTTGAGTCAAAAGTGAACTTCTTATATTTACAAGTTGTTCATGTAGTCAAATATCCATTATCTAAAGAATGATATTCATGATTTAGATTAAATATATATCATATATATCCAGTATATACATGCATTTATAATATTACATAATCATTTAGAGGTAAGAAATTAAATGCACCGTTCCTGGAGACGGTAAGCCGTACGTACGCATGAACACTCCTTACATTTCTATGTCCTATTAATGGAATTAAAACTAAATGAGAGATATGTATGTTTTAATTCCAGAATTATATTCATCATTTAGATGTAACATACATCATATATATCCATTATATATATGTACTTATAATATTACGTTACATTTGGGGATAATAAATGAAATGCACCGTTCATGGAGACGGTAAGCCGTACGTACGCATGAACGCTACTTTCATTTATATTTCGTATTTTATGGAATGGAATCATAATGAATTAAATGTATATTATAATTTCAGTATAATTTCATATATAATATCATTAAATCTATCCTTTATACATACCACATATGGTATTAACGAATCAAATCACTTTGAGGGGGCGGTAGTCCGCACTTCCTAAAATGAAGATATCGTGTTTACCCATAATGGAAACCATAAAGGTATGCCATAAATGTAAAATACAGAAGATTAAGTAAAACATAAACATATTATATATCATATATAAATATAGTGACATCTTAATGGCCACCTTTTAGGGTTTTAGAAGAATATTGAACAATCGTCGTTTCGTGAGGCAGAAATCCGCCATCCACGGAAACAGTATGCTCTTTAAACATTAGATGAAGGTGTGTGTAAGTGTAGCTAGAATCATTCTTATAAAAAAATACTAGTATATTGAGGATACTGGTTTTTTTACAAAAGAAATGAATAAAAAGAGTTTAGGGGGTTGGAGAAGCAAAATAAAACATAAGAACACAAGAGAAGACACTACCTTTAAAATGGGTAACTCTTTTTGATTTGAGCTCAAAGGCTTCCTTGAGAAGACTTCTGCCCAAAGTGAGGCTTCTAGGAGTAAGATAGGGATGTGGAGAGACAAAATGGGAAGGGGTTGGCCGAGACAAAGGCTTGAGAGTTGTGGTTAAGGTGGTAGAGGTGGGGGCCTTTTATAAAAGGAGAGGAGGAGCACTCTTGGAAAGTTATAAAAGGTTACTTTATTATAAAATGATTTTAGGATATAAAAGGTACCAAAATTATATATTTCACGGATAAGGTGATAATAGTTATAAATCCACCCATACAATAGGTTTTTGACATGTTTAGTTCTTATAATTCACATTATCTTTTCATTTTATTTAAATCGTTAAATAATGAGATAATCGACGCATCATCATGGTGTCAAAAATAATTTAATTTATTTAACGTATAAAAATAATAAAAAAATATAATGATGTAGGAAATATTTTTATATTTCTAATGAATATTTATAGTCAAAATTATGACTGTTATAACCCCATTTAAAAATTGTTTTAGTAAAAAAACTCATGTTTGTGACATTTTAATTTTAACATTAAATAAAAAGTTATTAATATCATTTTCCTACCAAAGTGGCTCCATGGGGTCCCCAAGTTGACCCATGGATTGTATTGGTCGGCCATGACACATCCAATAAGGGTAGTACAAGTTTCTATGTCATTTCATATTATTAAAACATTATTTTTACCTTAAACTACTCTAATTATCTCTAATCGCGATTAAAAACTTAAAAGTTACTATTAACCAAAAAATTATTTTAATCCCATTGAACCACATTTTACTTCCTAATGAAAACCATGTATGTCAAATTTTTGAAATTCAAAACACAGAGGTGGTAAAATTTCATTTAAATGAAAAATCAGTTTTTTTAAGTACCACTTAGTGGTTTCATTATTCATCAAAAATTGATGTTCTTCAGAAAAATACAAAAAATTCCCCCCAAGATATATTTGATATTCCAAATTCAAAAATGATGTCTATTTTACCAAATTAAATCCATATAAGTTGAATTAATTAATTTAATAATTAATTCCCGCTGTCAAAACAAATAGCGTGTTTTTATGAAACAATATGTATCAAAAGATTGACACTAGTTTAAGTCCAATTTCAAAGTGGAATTAATTAAAACAACCACTATTGGATTAAATGGTAAAAATATATTCTAATTTAACTCTAAAACAAATTCAAAATATAATCTAATCATATAAAAAAAATTATATTAAAAAGAGGTTTTGAATTAAAATACAACATTTTTCACTATTCATTAAAAAATGAACTTTATTGGAAAAATACCAAAAATTTACACAAAGTAAATTTTGATGTCCTGATTCTAAAGAAGAATTCAGTTTGGTCCAATAGAATGTATAAGAGTGACCAAAACTATATGTTAAGATGGTTCACCATCAAAAGGCGATAAGTCGACCTTTAGTGAATGTTAGAGTATATATGCAAAAAATTGAATTCTTTTCTTATTTTAATCCCTTATCTTTTATTGGATAAATGTAAAAACATTTAAAAAACATATATAATCATATTTTAGTTATTTCTATTCATTCCCTCCAATACAACGGCTACGTGTTAACTACCATTTAAAATAATAATATTTTATTACTAGTGTGCAACGTAAGATTTCAAAGAAACTCATTGTTGCGTATCGGGTACGCTATCGAACATAGCAACCCCTTTAAAGTAAAATTAATATTTAATTAAAAAATATTAATAAATATTAAAATGCTTTATTTTTTATTTACCTGGGATGTTACAATTTTTCTAAAATGTTTCATTTTTCGATGAATAGTGAAAATACTAAATTTTAATTTAAAACTGCTTTTTCATTTAAATTATTTATAAAATTAAATTAAAATTTTAATTGGTTTTAAAGTAAAATTAATTAAATTATATATCTATTAATCCAATTTAGATCATTTTAATTGTTTTTATATTTAAATTTGACATAGAAACTTTGTAAACGTTTGAACATTTTTTCTTTGAAAACCCACTTTATCGTCATTTCTACGGGATTAATTTTAAATTAAAATTTTCTAATTATTTGAATGGAATTTTTAAAAACGGATTCCATATTTTAATCAGAATAATTTATATTATCTAATAATTTTGTCTTATTTTTTTACCAAATGAATAGTGAAAACAACACAAAACTATTCACCACTGTTATGGTAAAAATGGATTTACCATGGGGTTAAACTAAAACAATAAGGGTTAAAATGATCTATAAAATGATCTATAATATATTTTATGGACATATTTTCTCCCTATAATTTATAATTATCAATAATAATTCATTTTTACCCTTTTTTCATCTGAGAAACATGGGTACACCTTTTTATTTTCAAAAATTACAAGTGTGCCACTCACATCACTTATAAAAGACCATCCTCTCTCCTATCCTCTTCACATATTAAAACCATTTTTTTTATGAACATAAATTTTAAAATAACTTCTCAAGTTTCCTAATATCATCCTATAATCCTTATTTTGTGTATAAATGTAAGCTAGTAAGGCTTTTGGTGTAATCCTAAGGAGGTTACCTGAAGAATAAGAAATGTTCTTTAATGAGAATTTTTATTTTATTTATTCCCACATATCATTAAATTATTATTAAACCATAATGATATATTAAAATAAGAATGTTAAATATATTTATATGTTTTTATGTTTTATTAATTACTTAAAACAATCTAAACTTCCATCAAATGGGTTACAAAATCATTATTCATGTGTATGAGAGACTACCGCCTCATGAACTAATGTCATTCATTTTTCCATTATCACCTCTCACAGTTGGGTATGATGATGGATATAAATTATATATATGATATTTATAACATAATTATATATTTATATTATTTATATAATATATACCTTTTTTTAAATTCTATTCCATTGGGGATATGGTAATTTTTTTTATGTGTACATCAGACTACCACATCACAAAGTGATGTGATTTTTTTTCACTAATGATTTAAATGGTAGATAATAAGGATAAACTTAATAAATATATGTGATATAAATTAAATAATTATTATATTATATATATAATTATCATTCTAAAAATATAATATATCATTTTATTTCTTACACTGAAAGATGATAACATTGTTCGTGTACGCGTGGACAACCGCCTTCACGTAGCGATGCGACCCTATTTTCATCACCACACTACATGGATGATATATATAAATATATTTAAAGAAATAATATTTTATATGTTATATAATTATAAATATTAGAAGATAAAATATTACTTACCTTATTTCCATGATGATCATTGGAAAATGGAAATGTTACTCATGCGTACGTACGACCTACTATCTCAATGATTGTAACATATTTAATTTTCCATAAACAAATTTTATTATTGTTTTTAGAAGTAAAATTGATGTAAAAATACTATAATTATTTCATTATTGTTATTCTATATATTATGGAACTATATATTATGCATAATAATAATAAATTTCTTTAAAAGACATGATTGAGAAAACAAAGCAATTAACACCCGAAACAATGAAAATAATGAAATATTATTAACAAATGGATGATAAGATGTTATAAAAACATCATATATGATATTATAAATATTAATATGGTTATATAATAATTTTATAACATGTTTAAAACCATTATAAAGTAATTTAAATCATGTTCAACCAAAAGGAAGCATGAGGTAAGGGATTCTGTCTTGATTTCCTTTCTTTGGGGAAAATTTGTATGTTATACACCAATTTTATTTATATGGTTTATAAACCACCAATTTTACATGTAATATGACGTATAATTAATAATTCTTGATGATTTTTGTTTCAATTTTAATTATTTTATCCAAGTGAATTTTACTTAATAGTTAGAAAGTGGTAAAGAATTTTATAAGTCAATTTATTATCTTTGGGTTATTTTACTTCCTCATCATATTTGATATTATAAGATTATATGTCTAATGAATTTTTATGACATTATTTTTTATTTATAAATTTTTATGTGGAATTAAATTTGATCACATAATCAATTCATTGATTAATTATCACTCCAACGTTATGATCATTATGAGGGTTGATTTCAAAATCACATTCTAATAAATATTATTTGTTATTGAATTTTAGTTGAAGGAAATTATTTGGAAATTTTATAATAAAACTATTTAATTTTTATTATCTTATGGATATTAATGACGTTTTCTAGTAATAAAACCATTTTCTCACTCTTTGGTACTTAAAATAATTGGGAAAATGTATTTAAGAAAATCCGACTTCATTTCTCACTTTGGTCGAATATCCATTTTCTTTTAAAACCATGTTTTCTAAATACAATTTACAAATATATTTTTAACCTTATAATTTTTTTAAATTCATTTTTACAAATTTTTTACTTTTTAAAAAATGTTTTGAAAGTAATCATCAATTCATTTTCAAAAAAATTCCCATTTGTAATTTTTTAAAAAAAGTGAACACAAATATTTGAAATGTTTTGTGAACTTTTATCTTTAAAATGTGATCTTAAAAATAAAAAGGATATTTTTATAAAGAATGATTTTAATTATATGTTATGTTATTTTGATTCTTCAATGAAAACAACCATTTATTTTTCATATAATACTCTGGGGATATGTTATATTGATACTATCTTTACTCTTCCCCTGGATGGTTTATGATACTTTTGACCAAGAAAATTATTGAAATTAACTTTATTGGTTCAATTTTTTATTAATTAACCTTATCTTTAAATATTAAATTTCCTTTAATAAATTATCATTAAATTTCCCTAAATATATTTATTCTTTATCATTAATACGTTTATTTATTAATCAATATATAATTTATACATTTAGTGTTGTATATTGAATGTTGTTTTTTATCTGGGGAACTATTGATAAATCCGTATTCTTTATTGAATATAGATATTTGATGATAAGGAAAATTATTCATAAATTTATTTTATTATTCAATATATGAGGAAGGATTTGGACATGAAAACATGGGTGGGACCCAGTTATAGATATCCTCTCGATGCATTGATAGTCTAATGAGATGAATCAGTAATCTTGAATTAAATGTGTTTTCTAATTATTGTTTTAAACCATCTTGTGAAAGGTATTTACGGGAGAGGTATCATGTGACTAAGACATGACATCTAATAATGAATAATTTTATTCATTAATAATTCATTAATTATTATCCATGATACTTTCACAATGATATTATCTATGAATGCATTTAATTCTTAGATTATTGATTAAATGGCATGTATTTTTAGTTATTTAAATTTCCATATCAATTATTCATTATCTTATTATGATATTAAAATTATTTAAATGGAATGTGTGTTCAGTTATTTACCTTTCCATGTTGATCATTCTTATTGATTCATGATATATTCAACTATATGTAACCCTTACTAAGAATTTTAGATCACCCTTATTTTTTTATTTTCCTAGGAATCCATGAAGTGTACCGTGATTTCTATTAAAGGATATGATAGAGGTAATGGTGTTATTATTGAAAAAAGTTATGTTTTAAATTTTGTTTTCAAATGTAATGAAATGATCATGTGTGTATCTAGTTTACCAAGACTACTAAACTACCTTTTCCTTTATAATGTCATTACTTATATCTTATTCCAATTTAAAAAAACATACCACAAATCCAAGCTACTAGGGTCAGGGTCACTAGAGTTGGAATCAGATGAAATTTATTAGAAACCTTGTAAAATATATTTAGGAAAACATATATCAGGAATCATAACACTATGATAGAATTTTAGGAAAATTATATAAGAATATCCTAAAGTTTTGGTAAGGTATATATTATCTGTTTTTTTTCTAGAAATAATTCCTTGTTTGGACACTACAAGTGGATTTGTTTATAGCACCGATGTACCTAGGAGTAATAAAACTGAAATGGGAATATTAGGATTGACTCGATCGTCACCTGATGCTTGATAATGAGCCTTACTGTTCACATTGTTTGATAATCCGGGGGTAAATGTTTAGGATAATTCACATTTCATTTACAAAACATTATTATGTATTTGAAAAAATAGGTATCCCAAAATAAATAATTTTTATGATTATGAGATTAGATATGCACAATTTTTTCCATTTATGTTATGTATTTAACTAGTTTTTATATTATTCATTATGTTTCATAATGATATAATCTAATCTAGTGTATTACATCATTTATAAATGGAACATAGCATAAGGAATGAGAACCACAACAATTCATGCAATCCAATGAGTAAGAATGATCATTTCATTGATGGTCTTAAGCCAATATTTTTAATGGAATTAGTATCCCAAACATTCTCATCATATGAAGACATATTATAATGTTTTAAAAATATAGATAAATAATTATCTATGTATTATGTATTTGAAGGGAATTAAGAGAATAAGAGGATGACTGGGAAAGAATATAGATAAAGGAAAGAAGGGAAGGAATGATTTTTTCACCTCTGATAATTGGGGAAAGAAGCACCTTGATACTTTCTTAAATGCAATTAAATTTTTCTACAAGTGTGGAGAAACATGCCACCATGCTCATGATTTAAAGGTAAATAAAATAGTTACCAATTTGTAATGCTTCAACTTTAATAAGATGTGCCACTACACAAAAAATACCCCAAGTTTCAAAGTAATATACCTCAAAAGATGCTAATGGATCATGATTGATCTTATGCTATTATCATAGACGATGTGGAATAATTAATTTGATTGTGTTTGGATTAAATAATTATTTCATTTGAGTATTTTATCAATGATATCCTATTTATATGAATTATAAAATGTATAAGGACTGTACTATAGTACTTTTCCATTTAGGATTTGAAAGCGTAAATTGAATGGTATTGATGACCACGAAAAATGATTCAATATCAAGTTTAACTTCTTATAAATTACATTATTTAGGGAAATAAAAACCTTAATGTGTTAATAATGTTTAGGAAATGATGTTTGAAAAAATAGACAATTGATATGGGTGAAGTAAATTGGATTGTACTGATAACCTTGGGATTGATTAATGATTTGTTGAAAAAGTGGTTTATGCTATCATTAATAGAGATTATATCATTTTTTTATTTAAATAATATATACAATAGTATATATTTTAATTGAGTAATAAATAATGATACATGTTTTCAATACATTTTTATGGTAATTCAGGTTATTAACATGTTTCAAGAGATTACATGATGAAGTTATTCACATGTTTGGTATGTGACTATTAAGGGATAATTCATGTTGTTTGGGAGATTAATGATAAGTTCATTTTATAAATTCATTGAAATTATTTATAAAGTTTTAGATATTAATATTTTTTAAGGGTTATAAGGTTAACTATTTATAAAATGGTTTAAGTTAAACTTTAGGTGAGGTTTTAGAGATTAATCCATTGCTTCATCATATGAAGATTTAGGCATATTGAATAACCTGTGCTAACCATTCTGTTATAATAATTACTAGAGATTTAAGGAATAAATTATCATTCTATTATGGATATTATTATCCCTTTAAAATCAAATTTTAGTTCTTTAGGCACAAAAAAATCCATTTTTAGATATTTATTTCTTAGGGTAAGTGATGAATTGAAAATTGATCAAAGTGCAACCAAAGGATGAAATGGTGATTAGGAAATAGAAAGATATTCAGTAAGTATATTTACTTATATTAGTAGATATTAAAATAGTTCCTCAACTTTAGGAAAAAGGATCTTGAAGTAAAATTTTATCACATTTCCTTCACATGTGATGTATCAAATGGTCTTTTAAACTATCACAAATTTATGGTTTTTATGTCCTTAACTTTCCACTAATCACTCACTTTCTTGTGATCAATGACCACTATCACTCTCAATAATTAATTATTATTATCTTACATGTACATATCTTCAATTTCCATAAATTTTCTCTTATATAGAAACCTAGTTATTTGTTATTCTATATGACCTTTTTTACTTCCCATTATCTCTTATTAATAGGATATTTTATTAACCCTTATTATGATATGGGTTTTACAATAATGGTATTTTCAAATGTCAAACCCTTGATTACCGAGATCAATTTCAAATTGTGAGGATGAAATTTATTTAAGGTGGAGAGAATGTAACACAGAAAAATTATAAAATAATAATATTTTATTCAATAGTTTATGTGACAAGTAACATCGAACTTAAACAACCCCAAAAATATATTTCTTTAAATGTAATCTCTTCAATAACTTCCATAACACACAACCCCAAGTCTAAATGAACCGTATTATATTACCATTTCAACCTAGAAGTTATATTAGAGGGAATAAATATTAATAACTAAATTATAAAAACAATAGTTATCAATTTACCATAAATAAAAAAATAATAATTTAAAATAAAAAGATTTTTTTTTTGAAAATTGTACTTTTTTAAAAGACGGTTTTGTAGGGCTTTGGGAACATAATTAAGAATTTATTTTTACTAATTTTATAAAATTTATTTTATAAAATGAAATTAAAATTTTAAATTAGAACATAAAAAATAGTTTAGACTGAATTATTGGTATTTTCTTGAAATGTTTCATTTTTTTTATGAATAGTGAAAATAATGAATTTTAATTGAAAACTGGATTTTTATTTTAATTATTTATTAAGTTAAATTATATTTTTAATTAATTTTAAAATAAAATTAGTTCAATTATATATCTATTAATCCAATTTAGGTAATTATAATAATTTTTATATTGAATTTTGATACAACGACTTTGTAAACTTTTTGAACATTTTCTCTTTGAAAAACCGCTTTCTCATCATGTATAAGAGATTAATTTTAAATTAATGATTTAAACTTATATAAATGAGAATTTTTAAAATAGATTTAATATTTGGAATCATAATAATTTATATTGTATAATAATGTTAACTTAATTTTTTATCAAAATGAATAGCAAAGACAATAAAAAATTATTTACCACAATTAAGGTAAAAATGGATTTACCAGGGGTTAAACTAAACAGATACGAGTTAAAATAAACTGAAAAGTTATATAAAATAGTTTTTATAGAAATATTTAGACCCTATCATAATAATCCACTTTTACCTCTTTTGGAATGTGAAAAATGTAGTTACACCTTTTTCTTTTCAAAAATTATAAGTGTGCCACTCACCTCACTTATAAAAGGCCACCCCTATGCTCTCCCCTTCAAACCTTAAAACCATTTTGGTTTATCCAATCTGTGAAAATATCAGTTCCTAAATCCCATAATATCACACTATAAGGGTTTTTTTGGGAATAAATTAATCCTATTAATGATATTATTGTAATCCTAAGGAGGTTACCGAAATAAGAGGTAACATCCTTCAGTGAGAATTTTCATTTTATTTCTTCCTAAACATACTAAAATTATTATTAACAAAATATTGATATAATAAACTCAGTATATTAAATATAATGGGATGTTTTTATGTTATTTTTATGACCTAAAACCATCTCCACTTCCTTCAAATGGGTTACTAAATCATCATTCATTGTGTACGGCAGGCTACCGCCTCACGAAGAGATGTGATTTGTTTTTCACTAATGCATTACATGAAAGGTAATAAGGTTAAAGTTAATAAATATATGTGATTTAAATGACACAATTATGATATTTATGACATATTTATCATTATTAAAATATAATATATTATTTTATTTCTTAAATTGATAGATGATAACGTCATTCATGTACTTGTGGACTACTTCCTTCACGAAGCGATGCAGCTCCCTTTTCATCACCACACCACATGGATGATATATATAATTGTATTTAAATAAAAAATATGATATATATTATATTATTATAATTATTTAAATATAAAATATTACTTACCTTTTTTCCATGATGATCATTGGAAAATGGAAATGTTATTTATACGAAAATTATGAGTTACCGTCTCTATGATCGTAACACACCTCATTTTTCATAACCATATTTCATGATTGGATTTAAAAGTAAATTTGATTTATAAATATGATAATTATTTCATTATTATTATTCTATAGATGATGTAACAATATAATATTCACAAGAACCAAAACTATCATAACAAAGCACAATTAATAAAATAAGGCAATTAACACCCGAAACAATGAAAATAATGAAAGATTATTAATGAATGGGTGATTTATATTATAAAAGTATCATATAAGATATTATAAATATTAATATGGCTCTATTAATAATTCATGGTATTTTTAGCTTCAATTTTAATTATTTTATACAAGGGGATTTGACTTAAATTTTACCAAGTTGTAAAGAATTTCAAAACTCAATTTCTTATCATTGGGTTATATTACTTCTTCATCGTCATTGATATTATAATATTATTTGTATAATTAATTTTGATTATATTATGTTGTATTTACACTTCTTTTATATGTATTTATATTTGATACACATTATCAATTCATTTATTAATTCTTACTTCAATGTTATAATCACTTTAAGGGTTTATTTCGAAATATAATTCTAATCAATAGTGTTTACTCTTGAATTTTAGTTGAAGGAAATTATTTGATAATTTTCTAATAAAACCATTTAATTTTGTTTTCATATATTTATTTATGATGTTTTCAATTAATGGTATCATCTTACCACTCTTTGGTACTTATAATAAATGAAAACATTTTTTAAAGAAATTTCGACTTCATTTCTCTATCCAGTCAGAAATATTTTTCTTCTAAAACCATGTTTTATAAAAATGTTTTTAAAAATATTTCTAAAATTTTCAAAATTATTTTTAAATTTTTTTTACCCATATTTGAATTTTTATAATTTTTTTTCAAAAGTAATATTCATGTCATTTTCCAAACAATTGTTTTTTGGATTTTTCTAAAAAAGTGAAAGGAATATTTGTTTTAACATACTCTTCGTGTACATAAATTACTTTTTTTCATGACCAATAAATGTTTTAAAACTTAATTTATATGTTTTAATTTTTATTTTTAAGTAAAAGTGATTTGATTTTGTTTGTGGATGTTTAGTTTTAAAATTTTATTTTCAAAATGAAAATGATATTTTCCCAAGAATGTTTTTAAAGACAATTTTTATGGTATTTCTATTTATCAATGAAAAAAAATCTTTATTTAAAATATAATAATTTGGGGATATTTTGTATTTATTTCATCATTATTCTTCCTTTGGATGGTTTATGATAATTTTGACCAAGTATAGTACTAACATTCATGATCTTGGTTCATTTTTTTTCATTAACCTTCCCTTGAAATATTCAATTTCCTTTGATCATTGGACATTAAATTTCCTAAATATTCATATTATTTATCATGGATATTTTTATTTCGTAATAAATATATCATTTATATATATGGTGTTCTACATTTAAAGTTATTTGTTTATATTGGGAAATATTGATAAATCTATATTCTTTACTCAATACATATATTTGATGATAAGAAACATTATTCATGAATTAAATTGATCATTCAATATATAAGGATGGAATTGGAAATACAGACATGGTCATGGATCAATTATAGATATCCGCTCTATGAATCAGTAGTCTCATAATACAAAAAATTAATCTATAATTAAATAGGTTTTCTACTTGTAGTTATAAAATGTATTTTGAAAGGTATTGAAGATATACATATCATTCACTTGAGACAGTACATCTAATATTTAATTATTTACTTCATTAAGAGTTCAGATATTATTATCCATGATACTTTTCACAATGATATTATCTCTAGATGCATTAAATAATCTGTTTATTTATTAAATGGCATGTGTTTTCAGTTATTTATTTTTCCATATTTATTCTAACTTATTTTATCATGATATTCAAGTTATAAAATCGAATGTGTGTTCAGATATTTACCTTTCCATGTTGATTATTCTTATTGATTCATGATATTTTCCACTATACATAACCCTTACTAATCATTTGATCTCACCCATATTTTTTTTAATTTTACCAAGAATTTATGATGTGTATTATGATTGATATGAAAGGATATTCTAGAGGCTATAATGTTATTGTTGAAAAAAATTATGTTTTAATTTTTGTTTTCAAATGTAATGCAATAATTAAGTATGTATCTAGTTTTCCAAGACTATTAAATGATTCTGTTATTTGGGATTCAATTCTTCATATATTATTCTAATGTATCAAAGTAGACATCGACTTCGAACTATTGGGTCTAGGGTCACTACACATGGGTTATGATATGATGAATGTTTTATGATCTCATGGAACACATAGGCATGGTTTTCATTATATGATAGGTAGGACAAAAATTATATATCCCTCCAATGCATTGGGTAAATTTTTATATCTCATGAGATAATTATGGGAAACATTTTTATGTTCTTGATCCAATATGGGAAAAAATTCGTTGTGCTTGATCCACTTGGGAAAGAAGTCGATGTGATTGATCCACTATGGGAAACAAGTCAATATGCTTGATCCACTATGGAAAATAGATGATAATTCTTAATCCACGATGTGTTTATGGTCTCAATGGCCATCCTTGACATATAAAATATTTTATATACCTATTGTTAGGGCCAATAGGGGCCTATATAACCTGAGAGGGGGGGTGAATCAGGGTATGGATATTCTTTTTCAAAGTTCTTCCTACCCCACTGGATCTTGACCTCTTTATTACAAGGGTCACTTTGTTTGCTCTTGTGTGTAAACTGTGATCACTTCTTTACTTCTTTATCTAATTATGATGCTTTGAATGCAATTCAGGGAAGCAAACAGATAGACACATAGATTTTTACTTGGTTCACCCTCACTGGGCTACGTCCAAGGAGCATACACCGACAAGTTGCCGGTCGTACCAAATTCCACTAACCTTCACTAGTTGTGGATACAATGTTCGGGCTAGATCACTTCTATGCCCAGGCTCACTGCCTTTACAATGTTTAGGGTCAGATCACTGCTTTTCCAAGGGTCACTCCCTGTTTCTCTCTCTCTGGATCACTACCGGTGGAGAGGATCACCTTCTTACTCTTCCTAAGCTCACTTCTCTTGGAAGGGATTCACTCACAGTTTATAGACCTGTAGGTCTCTTCATTTGCATGAATGAATGCATCTTCCTCTGTGTGTAGATGCTCTGTTGAAGTACAACTTTCACCCGTAGATGAATATCTCTTTGCACCGAAGGTATCGGTCAACGTACCAGCTTCCACGCAGTCCGAAAAGCACCGCAGGAACAAAACCTTACTTGGCGCGCAAGTCAATCTCGGCGCGCAAGTATCGGCGTGCAAGTCTCAACGGGCGCGCAAGTCCTCCTCTTACACTTGCGCGACACAAGATTCCTCCAATCCAAACTTGCGCGACTCACTTCCTTTTGCGCCCAAACCAATATTGGCGCGCAACTGCCAACCGGCGCGCAACTTCTAACACCGGCGCACAACTTCAACTACTGGCATGCAAATTCACCTGCGCGACCCACACTCACCACTTGCGCGACCACCACACATGCGCGACGGGAGATCTGATTTATCAAAGTGTTTAAATCCATTGAAAATGAGGAGGGGTGGTCCAGTATTTATAGGCAATCTGACGACCCTGCGCGACGGCGCGCAAGTCACCTGCGCGACCCAGTTTCAGCACGCAAGTCCCCTGTCATTTTAGACACTTGCGCGACCAACTCCCAAACTTGCGCGAACCTCTTTACTTTGCCATATTTTTTATTTTATGATATTCAAAAACATATGGTGCGCAAGTTTCCTATACTCCAAGTCCTCGGTGCGCAAGTCCTTTTTCCAAAAACACTTTTCTTCATTTGCCGATTTTCAAGCCCCAAAATTTGGCAAACACCGGAAAACGACACCACCTTATATCTGTTCTTTTGTACCACCTCCAGATCATCCATTCCTTTTATCGATGTTCTTGAATCAAACATGGATCATTGACCTCAGCTCTTGAACTCGACATTCCACCATGAAATCCTCTTTGTCAACAAATTTGTATGTCATTGTTTTGCTTTGTCAACAATCACTACTCATATGTCCACTTTGTCAACAAACACAATCACCTCAAAAATGCTTCAATGATACCTTGAGGGATTTTTTCCCAAAACCTATGATGGTGGCAAAATTTTATGACACAAAATTATGGTTCATGATTGATTTATGAATATTTCTCACTCTTATGATTCATGAATTTTGAAATGATAATGCATTATTCAATGAAACATATTTATGATCTTTGATAGACTAGGTATGAACTTTTTAAGTTTTGTTCATGATATCATACCCTTTTTCTAATCTTATGTATTCATATGATTATAAATTAATATATCCCATGTTTATCATTAAGGATCATCTGAGCTCACCCTTTATTATGTTTTCTTTCCCCACGTTACAAAAAAAGGTTTTAAGTAGGGTATGAAAAGAAGGGTACAAAGTTGGAATAACATTATGTGTGATTATGAAAAATGTATCTAAAGAAGATTTTTTTTATCTAGTCTCGAAATTCATTAAAATTTCATGGTTATTGAATGGATCATAATGTTATATATATAATATTCATATAAAATGATGTAATATTTATGTATGAAAATAATAAACCACTATAGTTGATATCAGAGTAGGGTATTGTTAATCTTTGGTGATCAAGATTAGAAGACTTTGGTTAAAAACCTTGGGGATAAGTCTAAGTATATGGTAGAATCCTAAATTTTTGGTAATGACCATGGAAAACCTAGGTTAAACCTAAGGCTGCATTGACTGAAAAGAAGGTGTCATGATTTATACATCATATGAATGATATTCCATGATTATTTGATAGCTCACTATGATATTATATCTTGATGCTTAAAATTTTATTTTTTATTTTAGTTAATGGATGGAACTATAAGACATCGTGATAACAAAAAACATGATGGGAAATGCAATGATTTTTCACCTGAGCATCCAAATTCTATAGGAGATAGGATGGAAATTTTTTTCTGTGCTCACACAACATTCTCAGGCCATGAATCACACTGAACATCCAAATGATCAAAGGAAGGAACAACTTACTATTGAATATTTCATGAGATAAAATCCACATTATTTTTAGAAGTTCCTCTAATATACTAGTGACTAAGTGATAGATCAACACCATTGAGAAAATATTTTCTGTTCTCTATTACTTGGAATATGAAAAGTTTGTCCAATCCATTTATCATTTGGAAGGAAAATTAGATGAATGTTGGAATATTATTAAGAATACACATCAAAAGAAAAAAAATTGAATCCATGGAATAAGATGAGTTTAAGAGGATATTTATCTGTAATAGCCTCTCTCATATTCTATATAAAACTATGGATAAGGATTCCTTGAGCGTAAGCAAAAGGATAATGAATCCAATGGTACTTATGAAGAAAATTTTACAAGAATTTCAAGGTATTATTATAGTTTAATCATTATATCGAAAAGAAAAATTGATCAATTATTTATCAAATTTAAAACAATTCTTTAAAGGGAATTATCTATAACATACTTTAGTATCTATAAAGAAATAATTTTATATATAATCAAGGTAGAAATAAAAATTAGAGATTCCCACCATTCCTATGGTTTTGAAACTAAAAGAAAGACAGAGTATCATGAAAACTTGATTAAATCACATGATGGAAAGAAAATTTATCCCTCTATATGCTAGAAATGTGGTAAGAAACATCAAAAGAAATTCTTGAATGGAACTTGGAGGTGCTTTAAATGTGGAAATGTAGGTTATAAAGCCCATGAATATCTAAAGGTAATGAATAGTCTAGTTCATGTAATAGAGGAAAATAAAATGCCAAATAACACACCACCAATTATTTAATGGTTCAAATGCAAGTATTATAGTAATTACACCAAATAATTGAAAAATACAAAGGTTTTTGATGATGATCAACATCAAAAACCTATTAAGACCAAATATAAAGGGAAATATCATGAAATCACAAAATTTGAAGTGGGGTGTGAGAATTTTTGGACTCCTCATGTTTTAATCATGCTTTAATGATCAAAAATCCTATTAATATTGTTTAATCTATCTCAAATCATGTGTAGAAATGGTTGGTTTTTGTTGATTTCCATAAACTTCCACTCGATCAGGATTCCTATAAATCATGTTTTATTATTTTAAACTATATTTAATTTTGTTCTATAATGATTTCTTATATGAATGATTATGTCTAATTCACTCTGTGAATATTACTACTTTAGACTGTTTATTGATATTTGGCTAAGTTTGAGAAACCGTGACCTATAAACCACAATACAGACACCGTAATCCATACACCGTGACCCAAACACCATAATCCAAACACCATAATCCAGAAAACGTAATCTAGACACCGTGACCTAGACACCATGACCCATACATCGTGATTCAGACACCATAACTAGTTTTAGATATCATGAAGTCTGTGACACCATTTCTTTGCTACCATCCCCAAAAAACCATTCGAAGTTTGGAAAAAGACCAGACACTGTGATCCTAGCACCACATCTGTGCTACTGGTTACGGATCTCAATAAAATTGTAGCATCATGATTGTCTCACTACTCAACAGAAAAGAAGAAGATACCATTTCATGGTGACACCATTTCCACATGATATCGTTTCAAGATAGACTGTGACATGGTTCTTTAATCAGTTTTGTCATTTTCAATTTAATTTATAACAGTCATATATCAGTCATTTAAATGCACTAAAACAATTAATTTTTCCTTTTAGACATGTCACCTGATAGTATGAGGTACGAGGTGCAGAATAAATGCATACTTTCAGCTCTAATGTGTTCACTCAAAATTAAAAAGGAAGATAAGCTAGGATGAAAAAAGATATAAAAATACTGAAGAAGGGTGAGCATTTTGAAAAAGTGAATTGATACATGCAATAAGAAACAAATAAAGAACATGAAAAGCGCCCTTGATTCCAAGAATATGGACTACTGTAGATAAGATCTCAAAACATCTTCATAGTACCACCTTTTAGAAGAACATGAGATAGAAAACTTACACCATCAAACTAAAAAACCAGAGCACTAGACTTGTGATACTCTGTTTTTCACAAGAGGACTTGATACTTTCATCGGATTTATCCTACAAGTCAAAAGCTTCATAGAATAACACTCAAAGAACTTCTAACCTTTTCTCATCATCTTTGATATATTGTGTATTGTTTTCTTCTTTCGAGCAGTTTCTGTGTGTCTATATTAAAACACAAACTGTCTTCTATACTAAACTGAGGGATACAAGATAACCTTCCTCTCATATCTTTTTATATATGTTTACTTCAATGGGTAAGAGTGGAATATGTCCTTGTGTGACCTGGTAGTTTATACCCACAAAGAATAGTGGAAGAGGACTTGTGACCTAGACAGTCCTGTGCATTGTTGTTTACCCCGATCCAGGGTATGGATAATACTTATTAAAATAAACTGCTTGGTGGCAGGTGATGACCAAGTGGAGTGGATTAGGTCTCATCTTGAGACTGAACCACTTGTTTTATCTACTGTGTTATTTAATTTAGCATTTTCTCTGATTTATTGTATATTTTATAAAAAACTAGATTTTACTTTGATAGTTAGTCTTGGATAAAAGTTATAACTTTTTTCCTTATTATAATAGCTTCAAAAGTAGTATCAATAACTCATATTTAAATTACTGAGAATTAATCAATCATCTGAGAGGTTATTTGAACAGTCATACTATTATTAATGTATTACCTTGATTAAGTGGGTTGTATTCATTTTTATTGGGGAAGGTTTTTAAGCAAATTTTTTAATATAAATTTTAATAGATACTCAATTCACCCCCTCTTGAGTACTCTACTCTAACCAATATTTGGTATCAAAGGGTGTTTTTAAGACTCTGTTTTAAAATATTTTTTACTGTGATTTTAGTTTTAATTTAAAGATCTATAAATTTTTGTTAATTCTAAATTTCTAGCTCTTTAAAAGTATTTCTTTATTATGGATAATATACTTGAATGTTCTACAACAAAATGACCTCCATTATTTAATGGAACTAATTAAATTTAATGGAAAATTAAAAAGGAAAATACATTTGGAAAGTATGGGCTTTGAAATTTGGTCTTCAATTATAGATGGGTATAATATTATTTCTACTGATTGAATTAATTAAGATGAACCAACTAAGACTGACTTCAATAACAATTGTCAAGCCATGAATTCCTTATATTTCTCTTTAAGAGATGTGGAATTTAATAGAATATATGCAATTAAAACTAACCACGAAATTTGGGATACCTTATATGTATCACCTGAAGGAACTTCTAGTGTGAAAGAAATGAGAATCAATACATATAATATTAAATATGATAAATTTAAAATGAATCATGATGATCTTATTTCTGACATGCATCTCAGGTTCAATGAAATTTTCAACACAATTATCTCTCTTGGAAGAGAAGTCACAACCAAATAACAAATTATGAGGATTCTCAGATGCCTACCTGATAGATGGAGAGGAACCTCTATCTCTATTAGATAATCGTGTGAAATCAGAAAATTACCTATAAAATAACTCATTGGGAAACTAATGATGTATAAAGAAGAGATGAAAGTCAACAAGGAAGAGGAGGATGAACCCAAAAGAAAATATATGGCATTCAAGACCACCACCTCTAAACACAAAGAAAATGTGAAACTTCATGTTTCTGTAGAATGTTCCATTAGTCAACAATAATCACCTGATAGTGATGAGGAGATGTCCCAATTAGCTAGAAGGTTTAAGAAATTTTACAAAAGAATAATTTTTTCACAAAGCCTTGCTTCAAAGGAATATATGATCAAAAGGGAAGCTGGAAGAAAGATTGAAAAAAAATGACAAGTATGATGAGATTGTATGTTATGAATGTAAGATAAAGGAACATGTAAAGGCTGACTATCCCAAGATCAAGTACAAAAAAATGAGGACACAGATAGAAAGTATAAAAACGCAATTAAAGCAACTTGGAGTTCTTCTTAGGATAGTTAAAGTGACATAGATTCTTTACATGATGAACAGGATAACAAAGCCAATATGTGTTTCATGAAAAACACATATGAGGTAACACTGGAATATCTTGTACAAAATTCCTATTATTCTGTAGATGAAAGTGAATCTGAAAATATTTATAAGGAATAAATGTTTTAGTATAGAAATATTCTTGAAGATACATCTAATGAACTAAAAGATAAATACAAGTCTTTAAATAAATAGTATGCTCTTACCCCAACTGTTAAATCTGAACTTACTGTATAAAGAGAAAAAAATGTTAAATTACTCAATGAAAACAACAAATTAAATCTATCTAATGAGAAATTTAAAAAGGAACTTGAAAGGTTTATTAATGGTAAACATACCATGGTATAAATTCTAGGTAAATATATTTCCCTTAAATACACTACTGGTATTGGCTATCAACCTGGTAAAAGAAATTTTGGAAAAACCAATTTTTTTTCTAAATCTAGAACATACAGCTTTACTCTTAGTTTAGGAAAACATTATTCTAGTTAAAATTATGATGAACTCTCTACTATTTCAAGTTTTTCTAGAAAAAAAAGAGTTTATTTATAAAATACTTTAAATAATGCTTATAGGAAACCTATGAGGTAAATGTGGGTTCCTAAAACACTAGTTACTAATATTAATAAACCCAAAAAAATATGGGTACCAAAGTATGTTTTTATTTGAATATTTTATAGGAAAATTGTTTAAAGATCTCTTGTAAAATCATATGGTACTTGGATATCGGGTGTTCAAGACACATGGCATGAGACTATTCATGCTTCAAGAACTTAATAAAAATTGATGGTGGACATGTCACCTTTGATGAAAATGCCAAAGGAAAAATAATTGTCGATGTCCAAATCGGTAACTCTAACTCGGTTTTAATTTCCAAAGTACTTTTTGTTGATGGACTGAAATATAATCTGCTTAGTATTTCACAACTATGTGATGATGGATTTCATGTTAAATTTGTAAATGATGATTTCAATGTTTTTAATTCTAAAAACGAATTAGTATTTTCTACATTAAGAAATGAGAATGTATATCCTATTAAATTAGATTCCATAGTTTCTCAAAATGCTTCATGTTTAAGTGTATTTCACAAAGAGTCTTGGCTTTTGCATAGAAGAATAGGACACTAAAATATTCACTCTCTTATAAATTTAACTAGAAAAAGTTTAGTCAAATACCTACCCAAACTTGACTTTCCAAATGATAAATTGTGTAATCCTTATCAAAATCAGAAGAAACATAAAATTTCCTTCAAACCATAGAAGGATGTGTCAACTTCTCAACCTCTAGAGTTGATTCACATGGATTTTTTAGGACCATATATAGTTTCATGTTTAAATGAGAAGCACTATGTTTATGTTCTTATTGATTACTTTTATAGATATACTTAGACCTTCTTTTTGTTTGACAAAATTAAATCATGCACCCATTTCACCAAATATGATAAAACTGTAGAAAACCTTAGTGAAATTAGAAATAAGTCTCTAAGACGTGATGATGGCCATGAGTTTGAAAATCAAGAGTTGTAATACTTTTGATGAAAAAATGGATATAATAATAACTTCTATGCCTCTAGAACACCTCAACAAAATGGAGTTATAGAAAGAAGAAATAGGTCCTTGAAAGAGATTTCTAGAACCATGCTTAGTGAATATGACCTACCTATTTATTTTTGGGATGAAGCTGTAAATATATCATACTATATTATTAATATAGTATTGATTAGATCTATTCTTAAAATAACTCCATATGAGTTATGGAACAATAGAAAACCTAAATTAAGCTACTTTAAAGTCTTTGGTCACAAAGTATATATATTTAATACTAAGGAAAATCTTGAAAAATGTTCATCCCAGAGTGATAAAGGAATTTTTATAGGATAATAAATCTCTAGTAAATCCTATAGAGTGTTTAACAAAATAACTAAATGTGTGGAGGAATCTGTCCATTTAAAGTTTGATGAGACAAACCCACATGAGCCTAAGACCTCTCTGGAGAATCTCGAAGATGATATGTCAAATCTATACATAAATGATAAACCCTCCAACCATCATGTAAAGGAATCTATGAAAACTTATAGTTCTATAAATTCTCTAGATTCAAGTCATAATGAACCTGAACCTATTGAAGAACCTGAAATCACTAGCCCCTCTTTTTCTAGAGCTGTTATAACCCTTAAGAACCATCCTTTAGATTATGTTATAGGAGATTTAGATAAAGTATCTCAAACTATAGATTCTCTTAGAAATCAGGTTGAACATCAAGTATTCTTGTCACAACTTGAACCTAAAAACATTAATGATTCTATCAATGATGAATTTTGGGTGTTGGATATGCAAGAAGAACTTAATCAGTTTGAAAGGAAAAAAGTTTGGAAACTATTAGACATACCTAAAGAAATATTTACCATAGGCACTAAGTGGGTGTTTAGAAATAAGGTAGATGAAGCTAGTGATATAGTTAGAAACAAGGCTATATTAGTTTCACATGGCTATAGTTAAGAAGAAGGAATTGACTATGAGGAGACCTTTGCACCAGTAGCTAGACTTGAAGCCATTAGAATCTTCCTTGCTTATACTTCACATCTGAATTCCAAAATCTATCAAATGGATGTCAAGTGTGAATTCCTAAATGGGTATATAGCTAATGTTGTTTTTCTGAACAACCCCCTGGTTTCACAGGTCCTCACTTTCCAAATCATTTTTTCAAATTATCAAAAGCTTTGTATGGTTTAAAACAAGATCCAAGATCTTGGTAAGACAAATTAATTATATTTCTTATTTCCAAAGGTTTTATAAAAGGTATAGCTAATCCTACCCTTTTTATAAAATTAATTTCCAATGATGTTTTAGTAGTTCAAATTTATGTAGATGATATTATTTTTGGATCTTAAAAAAATTCCTTATTTATTGAATTTTCTAGAATGATGAAAAATGATTTTGAAATGAGTTTAATGGGTGAACTAAAATTATTTCTTGGATTTAAAATATTTAAAAATAAAGATGGTATTATTTTAAATCAAAGAAAATATACTAAAGATCTTCTAAATTGTTTTGGCTTGGATATCACTAAAAGTAGTGATACTCCAACGGGTACTACTTGTAAGTTGGATCTTTACGAAGATGGAAAATCTATTGATCAAACCACTTATAGAGGAATGATTGGAAGCTTAATATACTTAATTGCTAGCCAACCTGATATTATGTTTAGTGTATGTATGTGTGATAATTTTCAAGAAAACACTAAGGAATCTCATTTAAATTCTATTAAAAGGATTTTAAAATACCTCAAACATGCACCCAATCTAATAATGTTCTATCCTAGAGGACAATCATTTGTGTCAATTAGCTATTTTGATGCTGATTTTGGTGGTTTTAAGTTAGATAGAAAAAGCACCTCTAGAACATGTCACCTTTTAGGCAAGTCTCTAGTATCATGGTGAAGTAAGAAACAAAACACTATTGCATTATCTACTATCAAAACTGAGTATATAGCTTATGGTAGTTTATGTACACAAATTTTATGGATAAAACACACATTACTAGATTATGGATATAAATTCAGGCATGTACCTATAAATTGTGACATTAAAAGTGATATTAACATTTCCAGAAATTCTATTTCACACTCCAAGACAAAGCATATTGATGTAAGACATCTCTTTTTGAGATACCATTATCAAAAATGTGATATCAATTGAGAATTCATTGAAACTAAATATCATCTTGCTGATATATTCACCAAAAATTAAATTTTTAAGGGATATATTATATCATACCTGAAGTAGGAATGATATATCTCAAGTAGAAAATGTACTGTTTCAAAACTTACTATCTCATAGCTTACTATTTAATAGTTTATAGTTTCACAAGTCACTATCTTAGAATCACTTTCTCACTCATACAGTTCTATAGATTACTGTCTTGAAGTTATTGATTCATGTTTACAGTCTCACAATTACTGTCTCTCGATCACTATCTTGTACTTACTGTCTATCATGATACAGTCGCACCATTTAGAGTCACACTGTAAAAGATGACACCTTGAAAACCTATTCCAGTATCACCAGGAAAACACTTTTTTTGTATTCTATTACCTGTATCGCTGTGATTGATTATTTTATTACTTTCATCCCGCACTTTTAAATTTGTGACACTTGAAATCCCTAAATGGTAAAAACCAACTGTATTTCACTCTTTCCTTCACTCGATCTCTCTTCTCTCAAAAATGAAACCCTTCATCTCTCTCTATATCTCTCAAACCCTCATTGAATGCCTATAACGAAGCTTCAATCTTCAATAACTCTTGAGAAGTGTAGATATCAGAAGAAATTAAAAAGAGCACCGAAGAAAGCACCCAAAGGACCACTGAACTTGAATCTTGTTGATAGAATAGTAGTACCAGAAAAGGAAATCTTTCATAAGTGGTTACTAATAAGTAATTATTTAGTATTGAAATTACTAAAAGAGCAGATATGGCTGGATTGATTCAAAAAAGAGAAAAGGACTATTTATCTAAATCTTGTTGCTCACTTTTATGAGTTTGTTCAATTTTATTTCAATGCTCAAGATGATTTTATTGTAAAGAGCTTGCTTAATGGACAAAGATGCACCTTTTCCTTGAGGTTATGGGATTCCTACCTAGGGATACCCCATGAAAAAATTTGTGAGGACTTCTAGAGAGGACCTCCTTGTCACGAACCGTCCTCGGGGCCCGTGCCGTGACTACCTCAAGCCCGCCTTCCATAGGCCAGGGGCTGGCGACTAGCACCAAGGCGTAATTACCGATAAAAAGGGAAGGCATTGACTTTTTATGTAAACAAACACCACAGAGCAAGCAAGAAGTAGAAGTATACACTAAGTAAAAGATGATACAAAAGTAAGTGTGGAAAAGTAAGTGAGCCAGAATACAAACCCAAACTGAAAGTAAAGTACAACCGGAAAGGGAAAACAACAACTGAAAGTAAAGCCACAATGTCGAGCCATCCACTGGAAGTCCCAACTGAAGGGTGAGTACAGATAGCCTCCACAGCTCCTTGGGTCCAGCCGTCCGCTCCGAGTACGTCCCGCCAAGTGGTCCACCTCCAGGTATCGTCCTGCTCCGCAAGCCTCAACCACGATCAGCGCTGTCCGTCGTCTGCAACCAACACAACGTAGTGCGGGCATAGCCCGTGTAGGGGTGAGTATAAGCTACTTAGTAGGGACTCCGAGACCCCCTAAGGTCTCCCATAATCCACAAAGGATAATCCACAAAGGAAAGATACAATCACAAAGTAACATTCGACACTGCTTCGGAATATGCCCATACATATACCTAAGTCATCAATTCCAGTTCGCTCCAACCTCCGAGCCTAAGTACAACCCAGTACACACAAGAAACCACAACCCAATCCACACAGGAATTCATAACGTAATCCACATAGGAAAGAAAGTCAATATTCATCTCACACAGGTATACTTATTCATATGACGATAGAGATGATCAGATATAGCCACTGATTCATCTAAGCCGTCGGACCCACAAAGGATCGATAGGTACTAACCCCCGCAACGACCCACAAAGGATCTGACCCACATAGGATCGACAGGTAACTAACCCCTGCAATGAACCACAAAGGATCTGACCCACACACGATCGATAGGTAACTAACCCCCGCAATGACCCACAAAGGATCTGACCCACACATGATCGATAGGTAACTAACCCCCACAATGACCCACACAGGATCAGACCCACACAGGATCTGTAGGCGCTGGCCCACACAGGACCGCTGAGCGCTGACCCACATAGGATCTGACCCACACAGGATCGGTAGCACTGATCCACGTAGGATCACTGAGTGTGCTAGTCGTCGTCGTCGAATCCACGGAGGATTCCTGCATAGTCGTCATCATCGTCGCAGTCGCAGCCAGCTCTAGGGTTCCCGCACACAGCAAGCTCGTTCGAGAGGGTCCGCTCCATGAGCCGAAGGGCTGATACATCAACAGACACATAGTCCGAAGTTGATGTATCCAAAAGTTCCGTATCGTCAACAGGAACTCAACGTGACAGACGACACGTCGATCAGACGCCCGGTCTGAGAGTAATTGGCTTTTTCGTCCCAAGGGCCCGGTTGGGTTTTAAGTCAAAACCAACCCAACCATACTCCAACTGCATCCAAACCTCGAGCGGAGTAAGCCAAAAGGTCCGTCTCACTAAGATGAATCCAACAAAGTCGACGGCACGTCAATCGGACGTCTGGAGCTCAAGTTATAAGTGTTTCCGCTCCGAGGGCCCGGTTGGTTTCGTGTACGAACCAACCCGGTCGAACTCAAAGTTCTCCGAAACCATGAGTGCAATATATCTAGACGACCGTCTCGATCCGAGGATCGCATCGCAACTGACGGTGCGTCGATCGGAGGCCTGCAGCTCAAGTTATGAGCAACACACAGAAAGAGGTTTGGTATTAGGGGGTTCAGGCCCAGTCTGACCCGACCCAATACCCCCAGGGTCGACCCGAACCAGGTCGACCCGAACCAGGTCGACCCGACCCGGGTCCGGGTCCGGGTTCGGCCCGACTGTCATGGCCCGGCCTGGCCTGGGCGCGGCCCGGCCTGGCGGCCCGGTCGGACGGACCGGCCAGGTCAGCTGGCCCGGCGCGCGGCGCGCTGGCCAGGGACGCGACCGAACGGCTGAGCTGTTTCGGATGCGGGGGGGCGTTGCCCCCGCGTGTAGCAACTGCGGCCCCTTAATGGGGTCGCTCATGTCTGGTACGGTCGGGGGTTTCGAACCCTTGGTTCTTCCACAGTCCGGCCGGCCCGCTCCGGCCAGCCGACTTCTGCCGCCATGGGACCGGCAAGGCCGGTCCCCTGGCCCCGATGCCGGTGGCCCGGAACCGGTCGCTGGTTCCCCTGCTCCGCCGCGGCCTAGAACCGACCGCGACCTTTATCCGTCCGACGCGGCGTGACGGCGCCGCACCCCTCCGCCGCGGCCCCGCTCCGGCCATGGTCCTTTCGTAGTTCTCCGGTGCGGTGCGACGATGCCGCATCTTTGGTTCGTTTTCAACAGCGCGGCGCGACGGCGCTGCGCTTCTTCCCCTTCTTTAATAACTTCAGCGCGGTGCTTCAGCACCGCGTTGCCTTGCTTGTACCGAAATAAAAATCAAACCAACAATGGGGAGGAGGGTCGTCCGTGTTCGTGCGGTCCAACCTCCTCCCGTTATTGTGATATCAGGCAGCTCAAAGAAAGAAAGATGGCGACGGAAGAAATCACAAAATAAACCCCTACCTCAACGTTGTCGTTGAATGAGCGTTCGTCACGGAATTAACCGTCGCTGAAGAGGAGGATCATCGCGGAAGAAGAGCATCGTCACAGAGGAAGAGGATCGTCGTGGAAGGAATGTCATTGGCGTTAGGTGATCTCCGAGGAAGGCATCTCTCGCCGTCATCCGCCATAGGAGGTTGGCGTTCTTCGTTGGCGGTGGTGCATTCTTCACATTCTTCATCGAAGAACGAAGAATCCTCTTTTTTCTTCCAAAGTCTTAACACAACACAAACCCAACCATAATAAAATTAGTCCTTACCTTATTTTATTATCATAACATAAGAATTTGAAATTCAAAAGATAAGAAACGAACAATTAATTCAATGAATTAATTGTAACGATTTAACCACCCAATTTAATGAGGCGTTTCTTAACCAGAATAAATGCAAGGTTTGACTTTCATTAAAAAGGGGGTGCGGGTGCATTACATAGAAGGGAAGAAACGGTGGGGCTCATAAGGGCCCCACCTCACAAATATCCTACCAAGTGGGTAGGATATTGTGGGTCCCACCTTATCCGCTTAACTTAGGTTAAGCCGCTTTAAGTGAAATAAAATAAATTGTCGCACCACTTTATTTTATTCTTTAACTTAACCCCAAAAATTAAAAACCACACCCGAGAAAACGCAACTCTGGAAAAGGTGTTTCTAAGCAATTACCGGCACTGCGATTCCATTGGTGCCCTCAAAATTCGATTCCAAGCACCGGTTCAAATGTTAGAAAAACCCGCTCGTTCGTTCACTGAACGTACCTGAGCTAAACTTCAGAAAAGGATTCCGGGCACACCGGGCCTCAGAATCAGGTGCCGTCAGAAATTGCATTCTTGTAAAATTCCCAAGAAAATTAAGAAAAAAATTTCCTTGAATTTTTCAGGTCTTTACATCACTCCCACCTCATGGATTTACATCCCCGTAAAGATACATAAAAACTAGGGAAACAAATGTGGGTACTGAGCACGAATCTGAGCCTCCCGCTCCCAAGTGCTCTCCTGAAGGTTCCCGTGCTTCCATCTGATGCACACTAGAGGAATCAACCGTCCACATAGGACCCGCTCCTGTCGATCCTCAATCTCTACCGGGACCTCTGAAAAAGTCACCCCATCATCAACGTCCATCTCCCCATGGTCAATGATATGCGTCGGGTCGTGTACGTATCTCCTCAGCTGGGATACATGGAAGACGTCGTGCACCCGGTGCAATTGAGGTGGTAGAGCCAGGCGATAAGCCACCTCGCCAATCCTGCTAAGGACCTGGAATGGTCCGATGAAGCGTGGAGACAACTTGCCGCCTCAACCAAATCTCCGTAATCCACGTCTAGGTGAGACCCGCAAGAAGACATGGTCGCCATCCTTGAACTCTAGTGGCCTCCGCCTCTTGTCAGCATAAGACTCCTGATTTCCTTGAGCTGTCCTCATCCGCTCCTGGATGATCTGGACCTTCTCTGTCGTGGCCTGGACCATCTCCGGTCCCACAAGTGCTGACTCCCCAGGTTCTGTCCAGCACAAAAGAGATCTATAAGGTCGGCCGTACAACACCTCGTATGCTGCCATCCCGATGGTGGAGTGGTAGCTGTTGTTGTACTCGAACTCCACCAATGGTAGGTGATCCTCCCAGCTGCGACCAAAGTTTAGGACACATGAATAGAGCATGTCCTCGAGAGTCTGAATAGTCCTCTCCGTCTGACCATCTATCTGAGGGTGAAAGGCGGTGCTCAGACGTAGCGGTGTCCCGAACGCCTCCTACAACCCCTTCCAAAGCCGGGAAGTAAAGCGAGCATCTCGATCGGAGATGATAGATGATGGTACACCATGAATCCGTACAATCTCCTGAACGTAAAGATGTCCCAAGCTCTCCACTGAGCCCTGCTCTCTGATGGGTAAGAAGTGAGCTGACTTGGTGAGTCGGTCGACAATCACCCAAATGGAGTCGTGACCTCTAGAAGTGTGTGGAAGTCCAGTCACGAAGTCCATAGATATCCCGTCCCACTTCCACTTCGGGGCCTCCAAGGGCTGTACCAAGCCTGCTGGTACCTGGTGCTCTGCCTTCACCTGCTGGTAGGTGAGACATCGAGAAACAAACTCTGCCACAACCTTCTTCATGCCCGGCCACCAGTACTGTCATCTGAGATCCTGGTACATCTTCACCACTCCAGGATATACTGTCAAAGGGGAAGTGTGAAACTCTCTCAGCACCTCCTCTTTTAAAGCAACTAGTACCAAGGTACGTCCTCTGAAAAGGCCGCCGTGCTCTCCTCCTACAGAGAAACCCTCAGGTTCCTATCCTGAGGATATCTGCGCACGCCGAATCTCACAGTCAGGGTACCCACGTTGTGCCTCTCTGACCTGTTGCAGTAGTGGAGGAGTGCATATGATTGATTGAAGGAAAGATGCTCCATCTCTATCCACGAAGGATATCTGCAAAGCGGCTAGCTGCTCTGTCACCTCCCCAAGTAGCTGAATACCCGTCCTCCTGCTGAGAGCATCAGATACCACGTTCCCCTTCCCAGGAGTGTAGACTATCTCAAAGTCATAGTCCTAGAGGAGCTCGATCCATCGCCACTGTCTCAGGTTCAGGTCCTTATGAGAGAAGATGTACCTGAGACTCTGATGGTCAGAAAAGACTTTAAAGCGCTCGCCCATCAGGTAGTGTCACCATGTCTTCAGAGCGAAGATCCCTGCTGCTAACTCCAGGTCATGGGTAGCATAGTTCTTCTCATGCGGCCTCAACTGAAGTGATCCATAGGCAATCACTGCCCGATCCTACATCAGGACACATCTGAGTCCGGTCCCTGATGCATCGCAATAGACTACGTACCCTACTCCCTCCTCCGGAAACCTCAAGATAGGTGTGCTTGTCAATCTCTATCTCAGCTCCTGGAAGCTCTGCTGACATCTGTATGACCACACAAAGGGTTTCCCCTTCTTCGTAAGAGATGATAGTGGTACCGCAACTCTGGAGAAGTCTGTCACAAATCTCTGATAGTATCCAGCTAGTCCCAAGAAACTCCGCACCTCCGTCACGCTCCTGGGTGGCTCCCAAGCTAGCACTGCCTCGATCTTCGCAGGATCCACCGCAACTCCCGCCTTAGAGATGACATGTCCCAAAAAGTGGACCTCACATATCCATAACTGACACTTCGAGATATTTCCATAAAGCTGGTGCTCTCGAAGTGTGTTAAGTACAACCCGCAAGTGGTAGGCGTGCTCCTCCTCAGTTGTCGAGAATATCAAAATGTCGTCGATACAGACCACAAAAAATCGATCAAGGTATGGCTGAAATATCCTGTTCATGAGACCCATGAACACTGCTGGATAATTGGTTATGCCAAATGGAATAACCAAGAAATAATAGTGGCCATACCGACATCTGAAGGTCATCTTCTGCACGTCCTCATCCCGAACTCTGAGCTAATGATAGCCTGACCTGAGGTCTATCTTTGAGAATCACCGACCTCCCTTGAGCTGATCGAGGAGGTCATCAATCCTCGATAGCGGATACTTTTTCCTCACTGTAACCTGTTTTAGGTGACGATAGTCGACACAAAGTCACAAGCTCCCGTCCTCCGTCTTGGCGAACAATATCGGGGAAGCCCAGGGTGAAACACTGGTTCAGATGAATCCCTTGCCCTACAAGTCCTCCAATTATACCCGTAGCTCTTGAATCTCGGCGGGAGCCATCTGATATGCTGGGGTGGATATCGGGGCTGTCCCGAGGTACATATCAATATAAAAGTCTACCTCTCTACGAGGAGGTAGTCCTGGAATGTTGTCGGGGAAAATGTCCGCATACTGATCGACCACTGCAGGAAAACCAGGACTCCGCACGTCAACTGCTCCTAGGATGAGGCTAGCCAACTGATGAGTGATGGGCTGTAATCTCTTCTGTGAGATTCCATCCTGTGTTGCGAAGGCTCCCTTCTCGCCGGTGAAGGTGAACCTGCTCCAGTCGGTGCATACACATCGCACCTTGCGCCTAATACAGTCGATCTGAGCATGGAATATAGATAACCAATCAATGCCCAAGATGACTTCGTAAGGCTTCGACGCCGCTACAAGAAGATCCCAGCCGAAGCTCTCGCCTCCTAGAGTAAGCTCACACTGCCGGCACCAGTGCGTAATCATCGAGTCTGCTCCTGTAGGAGTCTCTATCCATAAGGATCGAGCCAACAGCTCTGTCGGAATCTCCGAGCTCCGAACAAGGGAAGCAGTTATGAAAGAATGACTCGCTCCTGTGTCTATTAGAACTGAAGAAAGGGTAGAATAGACACAGATAGTACCTCGAATCATCTCAGGTGCACCGTGGTCATAGGACTCTGCTGCCTGGAGCTGTGCCTGTCTTTGCATGTCTGCTCCCTACGGTCAGGGTGGACCTCCTGGTGGTGGTGGTGGTAGAGCCTCAAAGCGTCGCCCACCACCTGCTACTCGGCCAGCTCCTCTGCCTCGTCCACCTTCTCCCTGCGGACCTCCATGGTCGACCCTCTACCTCTGCCTGGGTGGCCCCTCCTCGGCACGGCGGGTCGGGCAGTCACGAGCCAGGTGCCCCTGCCCGCCGTATGTGTAGCACTGTATGCCTCTCGAAAGACTGGATCCGCGCTGTGTGCCCCACACTGCTGAGCCAGTGTCATGAGGTCGTCTTCATGAGGGTCTGGTCTGCCTGGACCCATGAGTCATCCATCGACTGCCTACTGCAGAAGACTCTGCTACCTGCCGCCCTGCGGTAGGTCTCGCTGCTGATGTAGACTCAGCAAGAAAGCTCTTGATCAGAAGAGCTCACTCTAGTACTCCTGCCTGAGTCGGAATGCCGAGGGAGATCAGCGATGCCCTGATCTCCTGCCTCAATCCCTGCTCAAAGGTCTGGGCCTGAATGAATGGGTGCCATACCATGTCGATCGAGTAGCGCGAGAGATCGGTAAATCTCACTGAGTACTGGGCGACCTTCAAGCTGCCCTGTCGCAGCTGTAGAAGTTTCTGGATGTGCACCGCACGAAGGGTGGCTGGGACGAACTCCGAGCCGAAGAGGCTCTCAAAGTCCGTCTAGAGGACCTGGAGCATCAAGCTCCACCATCTGCCTACTTCCGCGTGCAGTAGGCTCGCTGCGAGGATCACCATGAGGTCTGCTGGTGTCCTCAATAACCTGAAAACTCATACCACTGCCTCCAGCCAATCCTTGGCTGCCTGGGGGTCCGTATCCTCGCGGAACCTGGGCGGTCGTTGGTGCTGAAACTCATGCAGTGCACTAAGGCGATGTGCATCGTCAGCGGCTAGGGCTGGTAGCATCGGTGGCTTGGCGGGTAGAGGTACCGCCGGTGCCTCAGCTGTCAAAGGCCCTTGTACCGAGGCCTCATCGCTCGGTGGACTGTCGTCACACACAACTCTCGGAACCCTAGTTGGCTGCCATCATGGGGCCATCCTGAAAAGAGACAGGTGCTCCATGGTCAGAAAAATATACTTGGTGAGCTGACACAAAGTAATCACAAAGAAAACATGAAACACACATGCAATCAACGTTTTTGTGCCTTAAGTGGGAAATCAGAAGTCAGGGTCCTGGTGTACGGATACGTCGGCCGCCGCACCAACACTAGACTCCCTGGAATGATAACCACACCCAACACGCTTAACACTATTTCTTCACATAAAAAAAGATCAGAGTCCAAAGTTCTGCGGTAGAACCGAACTCCTCTGATACCAATTTGTCACGACCTGTCCTCGGGGCCCGTGCCGTGACTACCCCAAGCCCGCCTTCCATAGGCCAGGGGCTAGCGACTAGCACCAAGGCGTAATTCCTGATAAAAATTAAAGGCATTTCCTTTGTAAGTAAACAAACACCACATAGCAAGCAAGCAGTATAAGTATACACTAAGTAAAAGCTGATACAAAAGTAAGTGCGGAAAACTAAGTGGGCTAGAATACAAACCCAAACTAAAAGTAAGTTACAACTGGAAAGGGAAAACAACAACTGAAAGTAAAGCCACAACATCAAGCCGTCCACTGGAAGTCCCACTTGAAGGGTGAGTACAGATATCCTATACAGCTCCTCAGGTCCAGCCGTCTGCTCTGAGTACGTCCCGCCCAGTGGTCCACCTCCAGGTATCGTCCTGCTCCGCAAGCCTCAACCACGATCAGTGTTGTCCGTCGTCTGCAACCAAAAAAACGTAGTGCTGGCATAGCCCATGAAGGGGTGAGTATAATATACTCAGTAGGGACCCCGAGACCCCCTAAGGTCTCCTAGAATCCACAAAGGAAAGATACAATCACGAAGTAACATTCGACACTTCTTAGGTATATGCCCATACATATACCTAAGTCATCAATTCCAGTTCTCTCCAACCTCCGAGCCCAAGTACAACCCAGTCCACACAAGAAACCACAACCCAATACACACAAGAAAGCATAACGTAATCCACATAGGAAAGCAAGTCAAGATTCAGCTTACACAGGTATACTTCTTCGTATGACGATAGAGATGATCAGATATAGCCACTGATTCATCTAAGCCGTCGGACCTACAAAGGATCGATATGTACTAACCCCCGCAATGACCCACAAAGGATCTGACCCACACAATATCGATAGGTAACTAACACCCGCAATGACCCACAAAGGATCTGACCCACACAGGATCGATAGATAACTAACCCCCGCAATGACCCACAAAGGATCTGACCCACACAGAATTGATAGGTAACTAACCCCCGCAATGACCCACACAGGATCAGACCCACACAGGATCTGTAGGCACTGGCCCACACAGGACTGCTGAGCATTGACCCACACAGGATCTAACCCACATAGGATCGGTAGCACTGATCCACGTAGGATCGATGAGTGCTGTAGTCATCTCCGTCGAATCCACAGAGGATTCCTGCACAGTCGTGATCGTCGTCGCAGTCGCAGCCAGCTCTAGGGTTCTCGCACAAAGCAAGCTCGTTCGGGAGGGTCTGCTCCACAAGCCGAAGGGCTGATACATCAACTGACACATAGTCCAGAGTTGATGTATCCAAAAGTTCTGTATCGTCAACAGGAACTCAACGTGACAGACATCGCGTCGATCGGACGCCCGGTCTGAGAGTTATTGGATTTTTCGTCCCAGGGGCCCGGTTGGTTTTTAAGTCAAAACCAACCCGACCATACTCCAACTGTGTCAAAATCTCGAGCAGAGTAAGCCAAAAGGTCCATATCACTTAGAGGAATCTAACAAAGTCGATGTCATGTCAATCGGACGTCCGGAGCTCAAGTTATAAGCGTTTTCGCTCCGAGGGCCCGGTTGGTTTCGTGTACGAACCAACCCGGACGAACCCAATGTTCTCTGAAACCCTGAGTGCGATATACCGAAACGACCGTATCGATCCAAGGATCGCATCTCAACTGAAGGTGTATCGATCGGAGGCTCGTAGATCATGTTATGGGAAAAAGAATGAAAGAGGTTCGGTATTAGGGGGTTTGGGCCCGGTCCGACCCGGCCCGATGCCCCCAGGGTCGGCCCGAACCGGGTCGACTCGACCCGGGTCTGGGTCTGGCTCTCTTGGGCGCGGTCCGGCCCGGCTGCCACGGCCTGGCCCAGCCTGGGCGTGGCCCGGCCTAGCGGCCCGATCAGGCGGAACGACCAGGGCAGCCGGCCCGGTGTGCGGCGCGCTGGCCAGGGACTCGACCGAACGGTCGAGCCGTTTCGGATGCGAGGGGCACTGCCCTCACGTATAGCAACCGCGACCCCTTAATGGGGCCACTCACGTCCGGAGCGGCCGGGGGTTTCGAACCCTCGGTTCTTCCACGGTCCAGCCGGCTTCTACCACCACGGGACCGGCAAGGCCGGTCCCCTGGCTCCGATGCCGGCGGCCTGGAGCCGGCCGCCGGTTCCCCTGCTCCGCCGCGACGGAAGAAATCACAAAATAAACCCCTATCTAAACGTTGTCGTCGAACGAGCGTTCATCGCTGAATTAACCATCGCGGAAGAAGAGGATCATCGCGGTGGAAGAGGATCACCGCGGAAGGAACGTCATTGGCGTTAGGTGATCTCCAAGGAAGGCATCTCTCGCCGTCATCCGCCGTCGGAGGTTGGCGTTCTTCGTTGGCGGTGGTGCGTTCTTCGCGTTCTTCGTTGAAGAATGAAGAATCCTCTCTTTTTCTCCCAAAGTCTTAACACGACACAAACCCAACCATAATAAAATAAGTCCTTCCTTTATTTCATTAGCATAACATAAGAATTTGAAATTCAAAAGATAAGAAACGAACAATTAATTCAATGAATTAATTGTAACGATTTAATCGACCAATTTAATGCGGCGTTTCTTAACTAGAATAAATGCAATGTTTGACTTTCATTAAAAGGGGGGGGGGGGGTGCGGGTGCGTTACTTAGAAGGGAAGAAACGATGGGGCTCGTACGGGCCCCACCTCACAAATATCATACCAAGTGGGTAGGATATTGTGGGTCCCACCTTATCCTCTTAACATAGATTAAGTCTCTTTAAGTGAAATAAAATAAATTGTCACACCACTTTATTTTATTCTTTAACATAACCCCAAAAATTAAAAACCACACCCGAGCAAACACAACTCCGGAAAAGGTGTTTCTAAGCAATTACCGGTGCTTCGATTCCATTGGTGCCCTTGAAATTCGATTCCGATCACCGGTTAAAAAGTTAGAAGAAGCCATTCATTTGTTCACTGAACTTACCCGAGCTAAACTTTGGAAAATGATTTCGGGCACACCGGGCCTCAGAATCAGGTTCCGTTAGAAACTGCATTCTTGTAAACTTCCCAAGAAAATTAAGGAAAAAAAATTCCTTGAATTTTTCAGGTCTTTACACTCCTCCTCCAAGTGATATCTTTTTCTTAGAAGAGGCTCTAGGAAGATTGAATGGAAATAAAAAGAAATGAAGAGAAATTGCTTCTGAATTGGATGGTGAATCGTGGTTTCTGTTTAAGTTTATCCAAAAGATTATTAGTCCAAGGAAAAAATATTTTGCTACTCTTAAATATCAAAATGTTTTATTGATACATCTTATAAAAAATGAACAGAAGATTAACCTGTGTAATTATATTATACTTCACATGTATGAGTAGCTTAAGACAACTTCAATGTTTACCTCCTTGTTTTATTCAAGGTTAATCTCTACTACGTTGTATTCCAAAGGAATGGTTGGACCGAATGAAGAAGTCAACAAAGTATATGAATTCTGTATCTCAATGGTTATAGTTAAAAGGATGAAAATAAGTTGGAATCTATGGAAAAAGTCTTGGGTGGATGATAATGAAAGGAAATATGAAAAGTTTAATCTGATTGATATTCCTTCAAGACCTAAGAACCTATCTGATCCTAGTTTGTAACTAGATGAAATTGTTGACTATCCTACTGAAGTAAAGAAGAGGTAGTTGTTGCATCTATGGGAGAAACTTTCTTTGATAATGAAGCCAGTGGAGTACCTGTTCCACAATATATAGTTGAGAAGGAATCACATTTTACTGAATAAAATGATGAGTTAGAAGAAAATGTGACCCAGACACCATAATACAAACTTACACAAGATCCCGATTCCTATAAATCATGTTTGATTATTGTAAACTATATTTAATTCTGTTCTATAATGATTTATTATATGAATTATTAACTATAATTCACTCTGTGAATAATACTGCTTAAGATTGTTTACAGATATTTGGCTAAGTCTAAGAAACTGTGACCCAGACACCATAATACAAACACTGTAATCCAGACACCATCATCTAGACACCCTGACCCAGACACCGTAATCTAGACACTATAATCAATACATTGTGACCCAGACACTGTGATGCAGACACTATGACCCAAACACCTTGATTCAGAAACTGTAACTAGTTTCAGATCTCATGAAGTCCATGACACCGGTTCCTTACTACCATTACCAAGACACTATTTGAAGTTTGGAAAAGGACCAGACACCGTGATCCTAACACCACATCTGTGCTACCGGTTGCTGATCTCAATACAACTATAGCATCATGATTGTATCACAGCTCAAAGGGAAAGAAGAAGACAATGTTTCGTTGTGAAACCATTTCCATGTGATACTATTTTAAAATAGACTATTTCACCATTATTTAATCTATTTTTCCATTTTCAATTTAATTTCTAATGGTCATATTTGATTCATTTATATGCAATGAAACAATTAATGTTTCTTTGTAGACATTTTACCTGATTGTACGAGGTATGAGGTGAAGAATACATGCATCATGTCAGATCCAACATGTGCACCCTCAATTAAAAAGGAAGATAATCCGGGCAGAAAAAAGATAGGGAAATACCAAAGAAGGGAGAGCGTTTTGAAAAAGTGAACTAATACATGCAACAAGAAACAACTAAAGAACACATGAAGCACTCATGATTATAAAAATATGGACTAACATAGATCAGATCAAAAAACATCTTTGCAGTACCACCTTAAAGATGAACATGAGATAGATATATTACACCATTGAACTAGAAACCAGCGCATCAGACTTGTATAATCTGTTTTTCAAAAGAGGACTTGATACTTGAATATGGTTCATCCTACAAGTCCAAAGCTACATAGAATAACACTCAGAGCACTTCTAACATTTTCTCATCATCTTTTCTCTATTGTGTGCTATTTTTATCTTTCAAGCAGTGTGTGTGTGTGTATGTATTAAAACACACACTTTCACCTATAATAAACTAAAGGATTCAAGATATCCTTCCTCTCATATCTTTTTACACCTGTTTACTCCCACAAATAAGTGTGTAAGAGTTCCTTGTGTGACCGGGTAGTTTATACCCACAAAGAACAATGGAATAAGTCGTGTGACTTGGAAAGTCTTGTGCACTATTGTTTAACCCGATCTAGGGTGTGGATCAAGTTTATTAATATAAACTACTTAATGGGAGGTGATCACCAAGTGGAGTGGATTAAGTATTGCCATGATATTGGACAACTTGTTTTATTTGATGTGTTATTTAATTTATTCTTTTCTATGTTTTATTGTATATTTCAGAAATAACTAAATTTTACTTTGATAGTTAGTCTTGGATAGAAGTTATAACTATTTTTAATTATTATAATAGCTTCAAAAGTAGTTTCAATAACTCATATTTATATTACTGAGAATTAATAAATCTTTTTAGAAGTTATTTGAATAGTCAAACTATTATAACTATATTACCTTGATTAAATGGCATGTATTCTTTTTTATTGGGGACACTTTTTAAGAAATTTTTTTATCAATGATTTCAATAGATACTCAATCCACCCCCCTCTTGAGTACTCTACTCTGGCCAACAATAATTACATAGTGGGAGGTACAAATATCATCTACTCTAAAAAAATAAATTTTTTATTTTATATTCACTCTATGAAATCTTTTATATCTAAAGAATTTTATAAGGGTATCAAGTTACCAAATCAATAATTATATTTTGATTTAGTAGTGAAAAATCCTAATGGTAATATGGTCACATATCAAGTCTAATGTTTCTTATCCAATTTTAGATTATGGGAAAGGTATTTTTACAAATCTTATGACTATTCCTTTAGTTGAGTTTGATGAGACTCTAGGTAATAATTATCTTTTTTATATGAATTCCATATCAATTACCAAGGAAGGGAAGTCACATTTCATGTTCAAAATGTCCCTATAATCATTTATTAGTGTGTGTATGAATACGATCTACCAATGGAAATTACTTTTATCTTACAGGTTTTATTTCATATCCATGAAGGGTATCTATCTCAGATGGTTGGGAAGAAACTCAACATTGAGGATAAATCTATTGTATAAGAATTTGTAGACATATTTCATTAATAACATCCTAGTCTTCCTATGAATCGTGAAATTGAGTTTTCAATAGAACTCATAACTGGTGATATACCTATTTTAAATAATCCTTATACAATGGTCCCAATTGAGATGTAGTAATTAAATAAGAAACTATAAGAAAATACTGATAAGGGATTCACATTCCCAAGTATATCACCATGGGTTGAACCTGCACTTTTTGTTGAGAATAAATATGGGTGAATGTGTCTTTACATTGATTATTGAGAACTTAAAAAGATAACTATTAAGAAAAATTATCCTCTACCCCATATTAATGATTTATTTGATAAATTATGGAGATATCAATACTTTTCTATGATTGAATTTTTTTTGAATATCATTAATTGAGGGTTAAGAAGGTGGATTTACCCAAGATAACATTCTATACTTGGTATAGGCATTATGAATTTATAGTTATTCCATTTGGACTTACTAATTTTCCTATTATCTTTTTGGATTTAATGAACACTGTCTATAGAGATTACCTTGATCAGTTTGTGGCAGTATTTATAGATGATACTATTATATTTTGAAAGAGTAAGGAAGAAAATTAATATAATTTTAGAATTGTGCTAAAGATCCTATGGAATGATATGTTGTCTGAAAAATATAGAGATTTTGAATTTTTGATTTATAAAGTTTCATTCTTGGGTCATATAATCTCTTGTGAGGGTATATCATTGGATCCTTTAAAGATAGAAGTTATTGAGTAATGTCCTAGACCAACCATAACAACCAAAATCCACAGTTTTATTAAGTTTTATGGATACTATCAATACTGTATGAGATACTTATCCTAACTATCTAATCCACTCACCAAGTTGACTTGGAAGTGGGTTAATTTTATGTAGACATATGAATGTGAAGAGAATTTCAAGGAACTAAAGAGAGGGTTCGTCAGTGCAACTGTGCTAAACCTACTATATAGTGGAGAAGGGTTTGTAATATATAGTGATACATAAAATAATAGACTGGGATTTATCCTCATTCAAAATTATATGGTGATAGCTTACTCTTTAAAAAAATTGAATATTCATGAGAAAAATTACCCAACTCAGGATTTTGAGTTAGCTGTGATAATTGTTTTAATTAAATATAAGGAGGAATTATATTTATGGAGAAAGGTATGATATATATACCAATAATAGAAGTTTTAAATATATTTTCTCATAGAAATGGTTGAATATATTCCAGATAAGATGGTTGGAATTTGTTAAATATTATGACGATTCAATACACTACCATCATGGGAAGGTGAACAATGTGGATGATTCTATGTGTTATAAAGACCATGATATTACATCCATGATAAGGATTTAATGATATCCAATACTTATGTATTTTTATAATATATAAATTAAAATAATGAGGAAATGGGGTATATTCAATATTTCTTATATGAATGTTCAACTATATATCCATGTGAGGATTAAAGAGGTGTAAAATGTGGAACTTTAAAAGAAGGTGAGAAATGTTACCAAGTTCAATCATGTTTTTGATGGTATGATAAGGTCTATTAACTATGTATGTGTCTCTTGTATACTATATTTAAATAAGGATCTATTGTATGAATCCCATAGTTCATCATTTTCTATTCATATTAGGGGTATGAATATGTATAAAAATATGAAAGAGTATTTTTGGTAGGACCAAATGAAGAAGAGTATTGGTGATTATGTATCTTGATACTTATAATATAATTTGGTTAAGACCAAGAGAAATAATTCTACATTGATGTTACAACCATTACCCATACCTAAATGAGAATGAGAAAACATTACCATGGATTTTTTTTTATCAGAATCCCAGAAAAATATAAAGGGAACAATTCTATTTGGGTTACAGTATATCTTCTTATGAATTCCGTACACTTCATTTTCATCAGATAAGATTTATCTATTGACTGTATTGCTGGGTTATAAATTAAGGTAATGGTGAGAAATCATGAAGTACTAAATTGTATTTTATATGATCAAGATATAAGGTCTACCTTAATGTTTTGGAGAATTTTTCAGCAGGTTCTAGATACAGAGTTGAGTTTCTATACTTTATATCATCCTCAAGATAGATATTCAATCTAATAGGACCATTAAAACTCTATAAAACATTTTTATATCTTAATCTATGTAATTAAAAGGTGGTTGGGATCAATACCTTCATTTGGTGGAATTTTCATACAACACTAGCCTTCACTCTAGCATTCAGATGGATCCTTATGGAGCACTATATGGAAATAAGTGTATAAATACAATGTGATAGGATGAGTTTAGAGAAATAAATATAATGGGACCTGATCTATCTGAATAAATTATAGATACAGTTAGATCTATTTAACATCTCTTAAGGGAAGCTCAATGTTGGCAAAAACTTTCTGCCAACAATACTCTATGAGATCTTGAGTTTGAAGTGAGTGAAAAGGTATTCCTATAAATATATCTATATAATAAGGTTGTGAGATTTGGTAAGTAGGAAAATATTAGCCTTAAATATATTGGTCCCTTTTAATTTTTTTATCATATTGGGATGGTAGATTATCTCTTGGTATATCCACCAAATCTCTCTCAAGTTCATGATGTGTTCCATTTGTATCTCTTGGGGAAGTACATACTTGATCCTTCACATGTACTAAGCTCAAAGGTCATATTTATGGAACAATATCACTCTTATAAGGAACAAATAGTAAATATTTTGGATTGTATAGATAAATTTCTATGAAATAAGACCACTCGCTTGGTCACAGTTTTATAGTGAAACCATAAATTAGTGGAAACTACTTAGGAACCTGAGCATGTGATGAAATAGAGATATCCTCAATTATTGGTATCATATTGGTCGAATTTAAAGGGAAAATTTTATTTTTAAATAAGGTTATAATGTACCACCCCATGATTTTATGATATATTTCTCTTTAAATTATTTAATTTATTTAATATCTTACAATACAAACATCCCTGAGTTTAATCAAACCATTATTGAAATATATAATTATCACATAGACATTAGATTGGTAGGTATTAATAAGACTAACTAAATTAAGAAAATTTTATGGTTTACAATTTTATAATATTATTCAGTAGTTATCAATTTATTAGAAATGAAAATAAAGATTATTTTAAAGAAAAATATATGTTTTTTGAAAAACTATTTTTATGCACGTAATATGTTTTTATATTAATAAATTAAATAAATAACTATTGGTTAATTATTTAATGAAATTTATATATTATATATTCAATTAAATATTTTAACATTCATCTAATTTATTTCTATGCATAGGATAAAAATTAATCCATATTTATGCTTAAAATTACACTTATCTAAAAAATTGTTTTCATTGCATTTTGGCGAGCTTATTTTAAAATAAATTTTTTCGAATTATTTAAATTGAATTATGAAAAATGGTTCCATATATGTAATCAGGATTTCTAAATTTGGTAGGTTGTTACCTTTTATTTTTATGCATTATGAATAGTAGTCGTGGTAAAATTCATCAACTCGGTAAAGGGTAAATCATGTTAACCTATGATAAAACTAAGTATTAAGGTCACTATATTCTATATTAATTATTATTGGATAATTTTAATTACACCCTTATAGCTTTTTTCTTTAAATTTAATTGATTAAGGGATACTTATCCATGAAAATTTCCTATATAATATTTAAAATTGAGAAAAATACAAAAGGTCACTCTCTTTCTTTTAAGTATCTCTTATGTTTTTACATAAGAATAAAAGTAAGATTTTAATGAACATTGATTGTTATTTTGGAGAAAAATAAAATTATTTTCATTATGGTACTTTATTTATAAATTTTAGAGATTATATAATCACCTTAAATTTTTACGCAACACCGATATAATATTTCTTCAATTAGTAGAAAAAATAATAAATGATTTTAAAAATATTAAAAGTAATATAATTTAAAGGATTTATAGTGTTACTTGTTTTTAAATATTATTATAACATATTCTTTATGTTTTAAATGATTATATTTGAATTCCATATTTTTCTTAATGTCTTTTAAGTCAAATTAATTGTATAGTGTTAAAAATGACATTTATAATATGTTATGAAAATAACATTTTATTAAATTGTTTAAAATCATAAAAATATTGAAATAGGATAAGGGGGATAATATATGGTCTAAAATTTTATACCTTTGACATTTATTAGACAATTTTTACCTTATAAGTACAATTAAACCATTTAAGAGTGAAAAAGTAATTGTCGCGATTAAGTTTAAAAGAGGTTAACTAAGGGGTTAAACCAAATGATAAGGTTTAAAACAACTCATAGACATACCAAAATTTTATTTTATAACTTTATTTAAACCTAAAACAACATTATATTTTAATATTTTTAATTTTGAATCATTTTTCTAGAGATTGAGTTTATTATATTTTTATATTTTATGAAATTCCAAGAGCGCCCTCCCCTCAATTATAAAAGGGAACCCATCCCTTCTATTCTTTACAAAACTTTGAGAAGTCTATATCAACCAAAATATGAAAAAATATATTATAAACCTACCTATATATTAATAATAAGTGATTTTATTCTTAAAATACCATTTTAATGGTTCCTAATGAGGGATCTAATGGAGGTTTATTGAAGAAGATGTAATCATCTTACCTGACCTCTTTCAATTTGTTTCTTATTATAACTTATCTAAATATATATTATTAAACATAAAATAATAACTTTAGAATCATAAATATTTTGAAATTTTATTACTATTAGGAAAACCCCTTTATTCACCCTCTTGTCCATCTTATGGGAAGTGAAATTATCACTAACACATACGTACGACTTATCATCTCCACATAATGATACAATTCATTTTACGTCACCATATTTAATGAATGAATATTATGATGGGTTTAATTTATATAAATAATATTTATGAAATAATCCCATGTCTTTAATTATAATATCTTATCTACCTTCTTTCCTTCCAATCCATTAAAAAAATGATAATGTCGCTTGTCCATATGTGTGGACTACCTCATCCACGATGTGATGTGATTCATTTTTCATTTTCACTATAAATGGATGGTAACAAGGATAGATTTAATGAATATATATTATATATATATATATATAATATAAGTATCATTATTTAAATGTGAATTATTATTTTCATTTATTTCATTCCGTTTTTCAAAAAATGTAAACGACGTTCATGCATATGTATGACCTACAGTTTCATTAAACGATGTAATTCATTTTTATATCTCTAGATTTTATAGAGGAATGTATATATATATAATGAATAAAAATTATATTTATTTCAGGATTAACATTATATAGATGATTTAATCATGATCAATTTATAAGTACTAGGACTTCCAAACCAAAACATATATGAAGAACATAGCAGTTATCACTTAGAATAGTGATTTTAATAACAAACTATTAATAAAATGGTGATACAATTTCATGAATAAATCATATGTGGTATTATAGATATGATTATAGTTATATAAAACATTTATAATAAATACATATTTATTATAATAGAGTTTTTAACACATGTGAGTAATGATGAGACTCGAGTTAAGAGATCTATGTTTCAATCATATTTTAATCAAGATTGTTTATTATTGAAGTTCTTTTGAGAAAATTATATGATCCATATATGATAGATCCATTTTATTTTATTCTCCTATGGTTGTTTCTATATAATACATGTTTTCATTTTGTACTCTCACTTTAATTGATTAAGATATAGAAATAATGTTTTAAGGAAAACCGACTATGTTTTATTATTCAGTTAAAAATCATTTTTCTTCCATGTCCATGAATTTCACTAAAAAAATTTCAAAAAAGTTTTATTATTATCCTATAACATTCTAAATCCATTTTTACCAATTTTTTAATTTCTATAAAAATATTTCAAAGGAATATTTATTTTATTTTTCAAACAAGGTACTTTTTAACTTTATTCCCTTCATCAAGACAACTCAATGATTTGAAGCTTCCTTTATAAGTTTCTATGGTTGTTTTTAAGAAAATTTTTTCTATAATATTTTATATATTTTTTGTATTTTAAAAAAGTGATTTTAAAATAAAATAGTTATTTTCCGCAATAAATATTCCAAGGATTATTTTAAAGTAATTTTCATTTATGCTAACATTATTTGATGTTAAGTATGTTTTACTAGGGATATTATCTAAGGATACCATCCGTATTCTTTATTTGGATGGTTTATAATTAGGATAATGAGATTTTTCAAAACACATTTATTTTTCATGGGTTATTCTATGATGAAATTATAAAAGTTTAATGAAACACATTTTCTTTGCATATGTTATGATAAGATGACATGATGAATGTTTTATGATCTTATGAGACACATATGTATGGTTTAAATTATGTGATAGGTGGGACTATAATTATATATCCCTATAATTCATTGGGTAATGTTTTATATCTCATGAGATATTTATGGGAAACAAGTCAATGTGCTTGATCCACTATGAGAAATAATTTGATGCGATTGATCTAATACAGGGAACAAGTCAATGTGATTGATCCAATATGGGAAACAAACTGATATGCTTGATCTAATATGGGAAACAAGTATATGTGATTAATTCACTGTGGTAAATAGGTGATGATTTCTATTTCACTATGATTTGATGGTTGTGACATCCCAAACACGGATTCCACTTAATGGGTTCCCTGAGACCAGTGGGCCATGTGGTCTCAAGTGCATCTCCATGAATTCCAGAGGCTTCCGAATAGAAGTGAGGGCATAGGGTGTGTTTGTGGGGATAATATTCCCTCATTACCAAAGTGTATCATGGCAGATGAAAGTAAACAGAGGTAAATATATGAATCAATATAATTAAACATAAGGCATAAAAAAAATTGTGACAATGGAAACAATAACTAAAACAAATGGAATAACATTCAAAAACTGATGATTCTTCATGTCACTAGAAAATTGGGAAACATGGACATGAGATAGAAGGAATAACATGTTCCAAAAAAGAATAAAGGTAATAAAAAACTATCCCAAGAATTTTGAGACCTGGATCGGTCATATGCTATCAAGATCCATCCAAAATTTCAAGAAATCAAGTATTTGAAGTTGTATGCTTCCTTTTTTCAACTCCTACAACCATGTAATCTACTTTTAGTACCAAATGATGCCCGAAGAGGGTGTGAGATAAATCTCACTGGGCCACTACTAACAGTGTCTATAATATCTATCCCATGTAATAGAAATGTAACAATGTGAAATCATTCATAAATAATGTAAATCAATACAATGAAACTAAATACCCAAGTACCTACTTCATCCCTTATCTGGTGTTTGATCATGTAAACAATTCATTATTTGATTATTACCATTTTATAAACAAGTCACATATTATCAATTGTAAAGGTTCCAAGATGTAACAAGGTAACCTGTAATGATATCAAATAGTGAATTTCCAAGGTAATAACAAAGGTGACATAGACCTCAAGGGTCACCAACTTAGTGATAATTGTATCCTGACATGGGTAATAGTGTAATCCAAGGATCATAGTTCAAGGCCTTCCACAGTGAGGTGCCTACCAAATCCAAGGTGATCATCCAAGGTAAAACGAGGCTAAGTAGAGACATGGACCTTTGGGATGTAACTATGGAACCTATTTTTCAATGCTAGATCCAAGGAGTGTATCTGAGGCATTCTATGTTGATATGTAAGGGATCCTACAATGTCATACCGGGAAACCAAATAATAGAAAAGGATTGGGATCTAGGTGGGTATTAACATATGCAAGCCATATCCTTGAATTGGAGTGGGGTTACCAAGTTCTCATGTAATTATTCAATCAAAATCCAAGGTGATATAGAGTCAGGCCATTTTTATTTTATTATTAATTCATGTAATACTTCATTTTGTTCAAGCCTTTCCTTTCATTTGTGTGATAAGTTCAAGTAGCATGCAACCTTTTAATCAAGCCATTTGGTTCAATCTAGTCCTTTAATTAGTGTGAAAAGGCCAAGTAACATGTAACCATTCATTTAATACATTTAAATAACATTCAATATTCAAGGTTCATTCCTCTATATTTCATTAATGTGGTAAGGGGTTCTACAGATATGCAGCCTAATATTCATTTACATTTATGTCCAAGCCATATACTTAGTATACTTTACAATTCACATATCAGATTTTATTTTCAAATTTAAGCATTTACCTTAGGTGTGTCAAGTGGTGAGAATAAATGGTACTTTCCATTATGAAATTATCATTATAAAAAATACATTTAATATAAAAACTATTACCCTTAGGAAGGCTATGCCAAGGCACAACCAAACGGTGGCTCAAACGTGTCAAAACACTAAAATGAAAATTATAGAATAACATACTACATGGAATGAATGGAGTTATGGGATTAAACACCAATAATTAATCATATATTGGGAAAGATCATATCTACACAGTTCTAATTATTATAATCATGTCATGTAAATTTTATAAACAACACTCGATGAAATCAGTGGACCCCACACGACAATCCCAAAATCAACAAACTTGAGGGATGATTTATATAACACCCACCTTAGGCTTGTATGAATCTTCTCATCTAGTATTGGCCCTTGATTTCGCTCAAATTAGAGTAGATCTAATAAAATGATAAAAATGGGCATACCTCGATAACTCGGTCGAGAGCAAAAGAGAAGGAGAACGGATCAAGAGGACTCGAGTACTTACCGTCACACATCTAACATGATGAACGAAAGCTTGATCAGATCCTAGAAGAAGGATATCTTCTAATTCCTACCTTAGATCTTCAAAGGGATCCAAAATGAGAGAAATTCAGGTTAATCCTGTTGAAATATGAAATTAGGGAGGAAGAGGGTTTTTAATTAGATCATTAAGGGAAAAATTATCAAATTACCCATAAAATTCCTTATGCATGGTTTGTATGAATGGTTTGACAAACCATAGGAAAACCATGCATGGTTATCTTGGAAGAAGGGGAACTTTCAAGGTTAGTTCACATGTCTCCACACCAACTGTTTGAGGTGGTTCTGTTCATAAAAACACCCTCCGCACGATTAGGAAAACCTTGCGCAAATCATGTGCCAACCATGGATCTTGGCCAGTTTCCCCAAAACAAAGGGTTCTAGGATCTGAAATTTCCCCAGACACTCCTGAGACATTTTATAACTCATTAGATATCCATATTAGGTCTATAGTACTTAATTTTAATGGACCCATACCTAATTGAAAAACTAGGTTCTTATAGTCTTCCCCCTTAAAGGAACTCTTCCCCAAGTTCACATTCCAAGGGTGGTGAAACACTATATTAGACCAATTTCTTCCACTGAGTACATATGTCAGCCTCTCGATCCTAATTCTCATCCAGCATGTGTCCATGCTACTGTAGCACCCCTACTATAGGGAAAAACTGACCTCGAATTGCATTTTTGTTCCGATCAACGATGTGTACTGGATACTCCTCAAAGGTATCATCAAAATCTAACTCAAATTCCCCAGGATAAAAGGTATGAGATAAGTTGACATGATAATGGTGAAGCTATGAAACATGGAAGATGTTGTGCATGGCATGGTGCCTCTGAGGTAAAAGCAACCAATAGGCTACCAGCCAGACTCTCTCTATAATTTCAAAAGGACCTACAAAACGAGGCAATAACTTTCTATAATTTTGTAACCATCTATTCCCTATATTGGGCTATACTCAAAGAAAAATAGGACCTCCCACCTCGAACTCAAGAGTTCGTCGATGGAGATCAACATAAGATTTTTTTCTAGACTGAGTAGTAGTCATATGTTTTTTGATCAATTGAGCTTGCTCGGAAGTCTACTGAACAAGATGAGGACCTAGTAGGGCTACCTCACCTACCTCTATCCAGCACCGGGGTGAATGGCATGACCTCCTGTATATGTTCTCAAAAGTATCCATCTGAATTGTTTCTTGGAAGCTTTTATTATAGGAAAACTCAAAGAGAGGGATATGCTTCACCCACGAACAATATGAATCATGGACACATTCTCAGAGCATATCCTCTAGAAAATTTATTGTCCATTCTAATTGTCCATTGATAAAGGGTGAAAATCTATTCTTATAAGCACATGTGTCCCCATATCTTTCTAAAAACCCTTCAAGAATCATGAATTGAAATGAGAATCCTGATCTAAAATGATATTATGATGTACCCCATATTGTTGTATGATCTCACAAACATATAGTATTCCCAACTCATCAACTGAGAAAGTATCCCAAATAGTAATAAATTGGGATGATTTTGTTAGCCATTCAATTAGTACACATATACAATCACTACACTTCAGAGACATAGGTAAATCGACTATGAAATCCATTGAAATATCTTACCATTTCCATTTCAGGACTAGAAGTGGTTGTATCAAGACCAAAGGTCTCTGGTGCTTCATATTCACCTACTGACAGGTGGAACACCTTGTGATAAATCATACTATCTAAAATTTCAACCCAATACACCAATACCGACGTCACATATCTCGATACAATTTTGAGATGCCTATATGAACTACCCACTGAGAAGCATGGGAATATTTAATAAACTTATATATCAAATATTAAGGAACCCAGATACATCCACATAGATGTAGGAAATATTCTCTATCCACAAACCAATCCAGAGATGGGTTATCTTCTGATATACTCTAACAGAGAACCAAACCTTCTGGATCCAAGAATTTTCTAATCTTCACCTTCTCATGGATGGATGAGGTAAGTGTCAAGGATGATAGATAAGACTACTCATGACTATCACAAAACACTATATAAAGCTCAGAAAAGAGGGCCATTAACTTCCATTCATCATTGGCTTCCTGTATGACCTATGTTTGAGTTTTTCCGAATTAGGGAATTTGAAACTACATTTCCCTTCCCAGATGTATGACCAAGATCAAAATAAAATTATTTTAGATACTCGACCCATCTTCACCGTTTAAGGTTAAATTCATGCATAGAAAAGATATATTTGAGGATCTTGTGGTCTGCGTGCACCTCAAAGTGCTCTCCCAAAAGATACTGTCTCCTGCAACGTAAGACATCGACAACTACTACTAGATCGAGGTTGTATGTTGGGTAGTTTCTCTCATGAGGCATCAATTTCCAAGATCAATATGCAACAACTGTACCTTCTTGCATTATTACTACTCCTAGGTCAATGACTAATTCATCACAAAAGTTATAAGACTAGTTTAGGATATTCTTAACACTAAGAGGGGTGGTGAATCAATGTTGGGGACTTTTTAAACCAATTTCATCCTTTTATCCCTGTACCTCTTAACCTGTTAGGATCTTGATTTTCTTATTCTCTTTTCCATATCCCATGAAATAATGAAAAATTAGTAAAAATATGTGCATGATATTTTTATATGGTTCACCGCTCAATAAGATAAGTTATGTACTTAATATGTATGGTAATGAGCATTACATGGATTCTCCTCTATAAGGTAGTAACTGTTACAATGGTTTGACTAGGAAAACAATCCTCAATATAGTGTGAGTCCCTAAACTTTGGAGGGGGGAAGGAAACAATTATATTCCCTGAACTGGTGATGACCAAGTCTAACTTGCAGCACCAGGTTGGTTCTTTATACTGACTCCCAAGATAGTATTCTCCGTATTGAATAGGTTTTGTAACACCAATATATTATACCACCTATTGATACCTGTAGGATGTCATAGTGCTACTTCTTACTTCGTTTCTTCACTTTCTAATTGCTTAACAACATGCAAGTAACCCTTGTTTCTTCTTCACAATAGAAAACCTAAAATCTACACTATCTTCTTATCCTTCTTCTTGAGTGAAAAACCTACCACACTAAAACTTTTTCTTCTTATTTATAGGATCAAAAACTCCCTTTGTGATTGTAAAAACATTTAGGACCATACCATCTTAGCATCATCATAGTTGTTATGGATTGAATAACTAAATATATATTTGTCACTCTCTTCTTATTCTTTAACACAATATAATATGGAATAGTGAATCAGTGTCTTAATATATTTATTCAATTCTCAACACCAAAACATGAGTGTATCAATATACTTCCTTCTTCCTTTTAGTGTACGTGAGTTTAGTTGCACGTCTGGTTCTTCTTAACATAAAAAACACCCCTGTAAATAGTATCAAATTAATGTGAAAACAAGAGGATGATCATCTTCATGCAAGAAGTAAGCTTCATAGATTAGTTTCTTCCCGAAACATAGTGAGTGTATTAAGCACCAGTTGTGTGAGTGCGATATGTTTTTCTCTTCATATAAAAAAATAGTTCATGGGATTATCTTCTTCATGAAGCTTCTTCGAGAGTGATTAACACTTGTAAAAGTCCTATGAGACTCCAGTATTTTACGCAACCTTTAGAAGAGTCTTGCGTGCAACTTTAATTCCTTTCACACAAGATTCAACTTTTGTCTCACAAGGCCTCTTGCATGAAACTTCAATCTTGTGAGAAATTCTATTCTTGCACACAAATATCCTTTATTGAATGCAACTCTTACATCTTTCACAAAACTCCATTTGTATATAATTATTTTGTGCTTCAGATCTTTGATTTCTTCTAAGTGTGGAGCTTATTGAATGAGTGGGGGTCACATCTTATTTATATGAATCACTAAACCCTACGTGCAAAAACCCTAACATGCAACGCAAGATCCTCACACATCACAAAAAATACCATTTGACATCGCATTGGGTGCATATGTATTTTTCATGCCAACCTCATCTTTAACGCACTTCTTGTATCTTTTTTTCACTTCATGAATTTTCCATTTTTTGATGTTCTGACCTTGAATCATTCATTGCACGCGACATTCCAAACTCCCTTCAATCTTGCATGAAAAAACCAATCTTTCATTTGGGTCTTTCCATTTCTAGATTTTTATGTTTGTATCTTGGTAATCCACTTTAGCACAACATACAAATCCATCATAAATCTTTAATGCAACATCCTTTTCCAAAATCACATTTCTCAATCTTCTGATTTTCAGCCCCAAATTTTTTGAAAACACTGGAAAATGGTACCACCTTAAAATATAATTTAGTAAGAACACCAATACTTCTTCACTTTCATCTAGATTATTCAACAAATATCTTATTTCATCACAAATAGTATCTTCCGTGATATATATTCTTTGATTGAACAACTTTAGTATCATCATATTTTCAATGGAAATTACTACAACTTCCCTGTCTTCCAAAAACATCATTCTTTCCAATAAAAACTGAATATGATTGAAATAATCTTTTCTCCCCTTTCCTTTATAAGTATTTCATCACATGTTCTCAAAACTTATTATATTAGGGAAATATAAACCAATAAAGCATCATCATATTTTGGCCATTCTCATAGTGCCATGCCCATGCACCACTTCTTGTCTTATCTCCATCTTCAATAATAATCCTTCTTTTTTCATATACTCTTTGGAATATTAATTCCAAAGTACTTATTCATTCTCACTTAAAATCCTAAATTCCTTTTGGAGTTTTAATTCCAAATAACTTCAATCATCTCTCCTTATCCATAGGTGGAGGATTATTTAAACACCTACAATGTTGTAGAAAATGTATCACCTTTGATACAAGTATATTGAACTTTTAGAATAGTTCAACAATTTTATGATTTAACAAAATGGACAATCACTCAAGCACATCATTCACTATTATGATTCCATAACAATTTTCCAGGAACCACAACTTCAACCAATCTCTATTACCTTTGGAAATCTCTTTATTCATATTGATCATCATTGAAAACCTCATTGACATCTATTGAAAAAGATACAACTTATACACAAAATTGGTCCCAACAAGAAGAAAATATAACCTATGCTTGGATATAAAAGAGTCATAATAGGTGCCGATACAAGCCTCCCTTTCAGGTCCTGAAAGGATTTCTCACATTATTCTGACCATGTGAACTTGAAACCCTTATTTATCAGACCAATAATAGGTGAAGAAAGACATGATAAGTATTTTATGAAATGCCTATAATATCCTACCAGCCCTAAGAAACTCTGTATATGAAACACATTCTTGGTATTCTCCTAGAAAACTACAACACTAATCTTTTATTGGTCAACACATACTACTGATTATGATATTATATATCCCATTAAGTGAACTTTGTTGATCCAGAAGTGGCACTTAGCATGTTTTTCCTAAAGCTGATGCTGTTTTAGTGTACTAAGAACAATATCAAGATGTTTGTAATGGTCTCTACGAGTGTGAGAATACAACAAGATGTATTCCACAAAGATTACAAAAAAAGAGTCCAAATAGGGGTGAAACACCTATTCATCATAGAAATAAAAAATTTGAGTGCATTCATAAGATTGAATGACATAATAATGTAATTATATAGTCCATACCTACTATAGAAATCGGTAGGAGGTATGTCTAATGGCATGACTCATACCAGATGATAACCCAATCTCAGGTCAATCTTGGAGAATACCTTTGCTCCTCAAAGTTGGTCAAAGAGATAATCGATTCAAGGAAGTGGATATCAGTTCTTGACCGTAAGCTGGTTCAACCTTCTATAATCCATGAATAGGCATAACGTTCCATCCACCTCGTTGGAAAAAGCACAGGTGAATCTTAAGAGGATATACTGGGCTATATAAAACCATTGGCCTCTAAATCCTCTAATTTCCTCTTGAGCTTCTGAAGCTCTGTTGATTCCATCCTATATAGAGGAATGGACACTGGACCTTCTCCTGGAACATGCTCGATAGTATAATATACATCTATGTTAGGAGGTAGTCCATAAAAATCATTGAAAAAAACATCCCTAAAATGATCCACTACTGGAGGGAAATCATCTGGATGTAAACCCTAATCTTCCTTGAAAATATTTTCTATATGGGTGGTCACTCCCCCTAGCCCATGATTCTATGGTCCCTCTCTACCATCTTGGAAATTCCACTCACCCTTATGTATATATCTACTACCCTATGGTGGTGTAAATGATACCCTACGATGATAGTATTCTACAAACAAATGATAATGAACCAACCAGTCTATCCTGAGTATGACATCAAAGTTCATCATATTGAGGAAAAAGAGAATCTATAAGAAAGGGTAACTCTCTACCTCAAGGGGAAAATCCCTACACTAGAATATACCCTCTTTTCGTACCCCTAATGACGTATATAGGGTCATTATACCATAGTGATTCTACATATCAAGTCTGAGACTTTCCACAATATATTCAACGATAAAAGAGTTCAAATCACCTTTATCAAATAAAGAAGATACTATAGTAAATGCCACAAGAATAGTACCTCATACAGTAGATGGTCCCATCACTAGATCCTTGAGTATTAGTTTTTGTGAATTTAACTAGCCTGATCCACAACCCTGTGAAATAGATATAATACCATGATCATAACATCTCTGGTGGCACTATGGGTGACCAGGGGTGTGGCTTCCATGGCCACAACATCCTCCTCGGCCAGACCTACTGATGATATTCTAACTCCCTTCTTGACGTGACTCAAAAAAACATTCACTTGAAGGTGTCTCTATCATTGATCTTTTTCCACTTGATGCCGGTGGAAAGGTCTTGTAGAAACACTGGAGATGCCCCATATGACTGCAAGCCCGACACTCCATTGGGTCCCTATCACATTGGGGCTTCTTGTGCCCCTGTCGTCCACACTGATGAAAGTATATATAGATATCAAAACAATAACTCTATTTGTAACTACTCTAATGAGAAACATAGAGGGAACATGTCTTACCACTAGAACGAACTTCTGGCCTTCCAAAGTACTGATCCTCTATACTCGGTACTATTGTTGTCTCTTAGGTTATACTAAGTGATAAGAGCCTGATTGACTATTAAAGAAAAGGTAGTAAGGAGAGAGATATTGACCTGTGTACGGATAGAATATAGAATACCATCCTCAAAGCATCTATCATGTAAAATTTCATCACTGGCTAGAAGCGGCGAAAAAACTAAAACTCCATGAAACACACTGAATATTCCATAACTGACATATAACCATGCTCGAGATGCATGTACTCTCTAGATCTGTCATCTCTAAATGTCTGAGGAAATAACTGATCATAAAAGGTAGTCTGGAAATCAACCCATAACATTCTTTGATGACGACCAGCCTGGGTAATCACATCCCACGAACTCTTGGACTAATATTGAAGCATGTATGTGGCAAGATTGGATCTCCACTATGGATTCATTTCTAGATGCTCGAAGATAAAAAGAGTGGATTTTAACCAATACGCATTAGCCTATGGACCTTCATCCCCTCAGAAAGTAAGATGATTCTACTACTGGAACTCACAAGTCAGATCATCCATTATAGGTGCAAGTCATGGAGCACCAAGCATGGATTGCATCAGACATAGGAAACTATAACTAACTTGGGCTCTAGTGACCAAATTAGGTATAAATATGGTTCCTCAAGTGGCACTCATAGAGTTAATACTGGTGGCTTAGGGCCCACCACGTCTAGAGCATGGTGGTCACCACCTTCTCGGCATACAATATGAGGATATTGTGGTGGCATTGGTCTACAAATGCCTAAAAAATGCCTTAAAACAAGATTAAGTAGAGAGATAGCATCACTAGTAGAATACAATTGTAAGAAAACTCACTACCCAAGGTATACTACTCAAACTACCTACTTAGATGACCATGTATCAGTATGTTCTCAAATATAAGTTTCTTTTGATTTTACATTTAATTTATAGGTTCACTCCTTTACCTTTAATAAATGTGACAAGGCAGGACAAGGATGTGTATCCAATTTTTTTATATTACATGATTTACTATATAATGGTAGACATTTCAGGTGAATTAGTTCCCATACACTTATCACTTGAAATGATGCCCATTTATTTGTAGCATAACAGCTCGACTCAGTAAATTACTCATCCCAAACCATGAGGGCCCATACACCTCATGAATTAAGATATAAAATCACTCAATCACAACCAAAAACAATGAAATCATATACTAAGTATCACAACATCACTCAACAAACACAATCATATGAAGAAATGAAATTTAGTGAAATGCACCTATATGGAATGGCAATATGCATGACATGAGAATTCTAGGAGGCTATAATGATGCATGTAACAATTCTCCATTACCTCATTTCATCGGGCCAAGGATGAAAGAAAATCCTCAAAATTAGTAATAATCAATAACACCACACAAGATGTGCATCACCCAAAGGTTAATTAATATCAACTGTAATAAATAAGTAGAACAATAATTATAATCGAGGAAACTTGGTTTTTACCCCAAGCATGGTTTCGCAATGCCTAAGTACGACATATGAACTAGTCCCAATAATTCCTAATCTCTAATATATTATTAAAAACTAGTAATGAAAGGAAGGAACTGCCTCTGATACCACTTTGTGACGTCCCAGACCTGGATGACACTTAATGGGTGACCTGAGCCTGGTGGGCCACATGGCCTCAAGTGCATCTATCCGAATGCAAAAGACTGTCGACTAAAAGTGAGGGCCTAGGGTGTGTCTGTGTGAAGACTATTAACTCATTACCAAAGTATATTGAATAGGATGAAAGTAAACATAGGTAAAAGAAGAATAAATATAAGTAAACAGAAGGTACAATAAAAAAATAGAGTTAATAGTTACAATAAATGAAACAACTTGAATATCATTAAAAAAAGGATGATATATCGTGTCAATAAAAAATGGAAAACATGGATACAAGACAATAGAAAAAACATGTTCTGCAAAAATATAAAGAAAATCAAATACTGTCCCAAAAATCCTGATCCCCAGCTCGGTTATCTTCTATCAAGATCTATCCTAAACAACAATCAATTAAGTGTTTAAAGTCATATGATTCCCCTTATCAACACCTGCAACCATGTAATCTACTCTGGGTACCAAACGACACCCAAATAGCGTGTGAGATAAATCTCAATGGACCACCACCAATTGTGTTTATAAAATTCGGACTGTGTAATGGAAATGTAATAGTGTGAAAGCATGTATAAATAAAATAAAGTAGTATAATGTAACTAAATACCTGAGTACCTGCTTCAGCCCTTGGCCGGTGTCTGATCATTTAAACAATTTATTTCTTGATTGTTACCAGTTTATAAATAAGTCACAGGTTAGAAATTTCAAAGGTTCCAAGATTTAACAAGGAAACCTGTAATGATATAAAATAGTGGAATCCCAAGGTAATAACAAAGGTGATGTAGACCTCAAGGGTCACCAACTCAGTAATAACTGTATCTTGGCATGGGTAAGAGTGCAATCCATTGACCATAATCCAAGGCATTCCACAATGAGGTGCCTACCAAATCTAAGGTGATCATCCAAGATAAAATGGGGCTAAGCAGAGAGAGGGCCCTATGGGTCGTAACCATGGAACCTACTTGTAAATGATTGATTCAAGGAGCGTATCTGAGCCATTATATGTTGATATGTAAGGGATCCTACGATGTCATACTGGGCATCCAAAGAATAGACAAGGATTGGTATCTAGGTGAGTATCAACATATGCAAGTCATATCATTGAATCAAAATGGGGTTCCTGAGTGCTTATGGAATTATTCAATCATAATCCAAGGAAAGATCAAGTCAAACCATTCCGATTTGATTATAAAGTCTTGTAATATTTTATTTGGTTCAATTATTTCCTTTCATTAGTGTGATAAGGTCAAGTTTCAGGAAAAAAATTAATCAAGAAATTTGGTTCATGTATTTCCTTTCATTAGTGTGATAAGTCCATGTTGCATGAAACCATTAATTTAATCCATTTGAAGGACCTTCTATATTTAATTTTTATTCCTATACCTTCCATTAATGTGGTAAGGGGTGCTATAGATATTACACCTACTATTCATTTAAATTTAAGGGAAATTCATATTCTTAGTATACTTTCCAATACACATTTCACATTTTATTGTCAAATTGAAGCACTTAAATTAGGTGGGTCAAGTGGTGAGCATACATGGTAATTTCAATTATAAAATTCTCATTATAAATAATCCATTTATTATGGAAATTTTTACCCTTAGGACGGTCAATCCAAGGCACACCGAACGGTGGCTCAAATGTGTCAAAACACTAAAACGACAATTATGGAATAACATCTTACATGGGATGAATGGAGATGTGGTCATAAAAACCAATAATTAATCACATATTTGGAAAGATAATATCCATACAGTTCTAATTATTATAATCATGTCATGTAAATTCTATAAACAGCACCCAATGAAATTGGTGGGCCCCACGATGATTCCAAAATCAACAAACATGAGGGATGAGTTATAGACCACCCACCTTAGGATTGTATGAATATACTCCTATGGTATTGGCCCTTTTTTTTGATTGGATCATAGTATATCTAAGAAAACATGAAAAATTATTATACCTCAATAACTCGGTCGAGAGAAAAAGAGAAGGAGAACTGATCAAGAGGACTCGATTACTTACCGTTGTGCATCGAACATGATAAACGAAAGCAATATCAGATCTTGGATGAAGGATATCTCTTGATTCATACCGTATATCTTCAAGTGGATCCAAAATGAGATAAATTTAGGTTAATCCCACTAAAATACAGAATTAGGGAGGAAGATGGGTTCTAATTAGATCATTATGGGACCAGTTGTCAAATTACTTAAAAAATTACATGTGCATAGTTTGTCAGCATGGTTTGAAAACCCATGTGAAAATAGTTAATGGTTATTTGGGAAGAAGGAACACTTTCATGTTTTGGCATCACGGTCATGCATAAACCATGTGAGGTGGATCTGTTTGGAAAACACCCTCTACACGGTTAGGGAAACCATGCGCCAACCATGCGACTTGGCCAGTTTACCCAAAAAGAGGTTTTTTGGGCTCTAAACTTTCCCAATACACCCCTGAGACCTTTTCTAACTCATTATGAATCCTTATTGGGTCCAAATTAAATATTTAGACCAAAATTTAAAGGATCTATACCTGAGTAAAAAACTGGGTTCTTACAATGGCATTGGTAGTTAACCATAACATACGAAATGGTTTCTATACTTGTGATGGTGTGACACTTTTATTACATGAACTTATGGTTTATTATTGATTTATAAATATTTCTCACTATAATGATTCATGTATTCTTAAATGATAATTCCTTATTCCAAGACTCATGTTTATGATATTTGATAGATTGGGTATGAACTTTGTAAGTTATAGTTATGATATCATACATTTATTCTTATATTATGATTTCATATGATCATAGATTGATGTCTCCCATTTTTAACATTAATGAAGATCTAACCTCATACTTTCTTATGTTTAATTTCCATAGGTTGTGAATAAAGGTTTTAAGTTGGGTATGTAAAGATGGGTACAAAGTGGAAAAAATGTTATCGGAGTTGATGAAGAATGTATCTAAAAAATATTTTTATGTATACAATCTCCAAATACACTAAAAAATCATGGTTATATCATATATCATAATGTAATATATGTAATATTCATCTTAATTGATTTAATATATATGTATGAAAATCCCCATCCGCTACACTAAGTTATCTCATATCTTGTTGCACAATGTCGACCCTTTATAGAGTTAGAAGAGCTATTTTATTGTGAATTATAGTGTAAAGATGAAAATAAACTTGGATTAATTGTTTGGGATTGATTTTTATCAGGATTAAACATTCATATTTGTGTAGAGCTTCAACATAGGAAAGTAGATAGATGGTTTCATGTTTGGTTTGTGATATATACAGTTGCATTCTATTTGTAATGAAATTGTTTATTTCTTAAATTCCATTACATATTGGTAATAAAATATTTAATCTTATATATCTTCATATTCACCCTTACATATGGTTTTGATTAATTCTTTTACTTTTATACCATTGCATTCTTAATTTTACATGAGAACATGTATTGGTTTTTTTCTCTCCTGGTATTTTTATATAAATCTAAATTACTTATTATTATTATGTAATTATATATTGGGAATGTTTCAAAAATTTATCCATTTTATATTTCATTTATAATTGTTACTTTTCATGTTTTCTTGGGTGGGTTTATTCCCTCTCATAGGCTGGCTTGATCAATGTTTCTTCTTTATAACTTATTATAATTTACTTCATTTCCACTGAGTTGTTATGTAGTTAGGACTACAAAATTTCATGCACAATCTCCACCAATGATCCCATAACTTCTACTACCTAATAATTATTTTTACTCTTTTAGATGAGAGGAGATAAATATTGGGTTTTTCCTCAGAGTGAAACCCTTGTTTTACTAAGAGAAAAGCTAAGAGGAAATCTGAAGGAGAAGTTTGGATTTGAGGACTTAAAATTTCATCTATATCTAAAAGAGACAATGTTGAAATATATATTTATCACATCTAAAATTAAATAAATAGATAATAAAATTCAAAATAATCAGACATGACTTTATCCATTAAATCCCCTTGTCTTTCTCCCAAATAAAAAGGATTTTTATATTTTTGGATTATTCTATATTCTACACAAGTTGATAGAATGTATCAAAATAAAAAAGGTGATACTTAATGGAATGTAAATAAAACTTTAAATATGGATAAATGTTTTTACATGGGTATTTTTATAATTAACTATAAATGTCCATCAATTTGAAAAAATTACCCCTCATTAGCCCTTTATAATTTTTATTAAACTTAACATCACAAGAGTTTTTTCCAACATTCTCCCGCTTAACTAATTTTATATTACTTTATGATGATTAATTAATTCAATTGGTTATTATGTGAATTTATATTCATTCTATCATGTATAAAAAATTCATCATAATTATGTATAATTTTCACATGATTCATGGTAGTCGTACATCATCTATTAATATATCCCCTTCCATGTACCACAACATTGAAATTTTCTTTATCATAATTAAAATGGGATATATATAATTGGTTCAATGATAATTATTTTATTTAAGATTATAGCTATTATCATCATTCAATTAAAACAAGTATACTTATTAAAAAATATGAAACATGACAAGAACCTTTATAAGTCTGTGTTTCAACTTTAATAAAACTAACAGTCATTCCATACAATGAAATATACAATTTAAAAATTTATATACATTTAACATATCTAATAAATGTAATGGGTAACAAAACTTTTTTCAAAGGGTCAAAAATCATAATATTTGTTCCAATATATTCAATTGACACCTTAGGTTTCGAAGATTCCTCTTTAAGAACAAAGTAATTTAATTCCATGTGTTTGGAATCTTTTTAATATCAATAATTCTTTAAAAATAATACTACTGAAACATTTCCACAGTAAATTATCAAGGACTTGGTGATACTCGTGATAATTCCAAGTCCTAAAATAAATTTCCACAACCATGTAGCCTGAATTTTAGCCTCAAATCATGCTAAAAATTCGGATTCCATGGTCAAAGAAAATATAACCAATTTATTTACACTTTTCCATGATATTAATCATTATTCTAAAAGATATACATAACTAAAAGTGGAATTTATTGTGTCAACACATCCAGAAAATTATTAAGCAGAGTATCCTATCAAGTCAAGATAATTGGATCTTTTATAAGTAATCATGTGATCCTTTGTTCCCGGAAAATATCATATTAATTTGTTGAAAATATCCAATGATCTAGTCTAGGACTGATTTGGTATCTTCCTAACACACCAAATTTAATTATAATATTTAACCTTATACATGTTTGAACATATATCAAACTTCTAAAAATAGATGCATAAGAAATTCCTTCCATATATTTTAATTCTAAATCATTTTTAAGAAATTTATTGAGATTAAAATTATATCCATTATGAATTATAATCACTGATATAAAACATTCCCCCCCTTAAACCTCTCTAAAATTTTATTAATGTTTTATTTTTGAGATAATCCCATTAAAACATGAGTTCCATTATAAAATATTTTTATTCTAATCACATACTTGGATTATCACATGTTTGTCATTTAAAAATTATTAGAGAGGAATTTCATAGTGTAACATAACATAACAAGATCATTTACAACAATAAATATTACATAAACATATAGACTCAATAATATAAATTTACTCCCACTAATCTTTTGGTATATACACCAATGAAAAATGTTTCCCTTAAATCCAAAAGCTAAAATGGAATCATTAAACCTAATATACCATTTTTGTAAATCTTGTTAAAGTACCTATATTTAATTATTTAATTTACATATCATGTGTTCCTTAATTAAAATTAAAAACCAATTGGTTGATCTATACATACATGGTCCTCTAAGTTTACATTTATAAAGGTGGTTTTAACATCCATTTTATGTAATTCTAAATCATAATGAGCAAAAAATTCCATAATAACTCTAAAAGAATATTTCTTAGAAACTAGTGATGAGGTTTACTTATAGTCTATACCATATTTTGAGTGAATCCCATATAAATAATTCCTAGTTTCAGTATTCTTATAGCTTACATTATCAAATTCTTGTTGATAGATTCAGTTTTGATTGACCTTTGGTGGACCTGTTTGAGGGATTTTTTAACTAGACATGGGGACTATGTTTTCTGGAGGTTTTGGGAATTCTTAATCATTGACACCTGAGTGTTAAACTATTTTTAGTTGATGATTCTTCTTGTACATATTCTTTGAAGTCACCCCAATATGATAATCAAAATTTCATTCCCTTCTGATGGATGGTCTAATTTGATAGAGGTTGTGACTAAAATCATGCGAAAGTCTGGATTCAACTTCCCCACCTTCTACTTCCCTTATAGAACCCATCTATTCTAAAAGGTATTAGTGACAAGATCAGTGGTTTCATATGGATTGAGGAGAATGACCTATACTTGAAGAAATATGGGTTATCTTATCTTATCATCAAGATGTAACTTTCAAATCCCCTCCCAAATCATCTTTTTATTCATGTGGAAGATGATTTTGGTTTTTGTAAATGAATTCATTATGAGGAAACATTTAGTTTTTTTCCATTTTGTTATTGACAAGGTCACTAGAATTCAAATTATTCTCATCATGGGAGGAGAGACTATAAAGGGTTGGTTTCCTATCCTAATTCCCCCAAGGTTCCTAAGGATCATATTGGGAAAAATCCTAATGTTGCGATGAATCCATGAAAATACACTTCACCGATTGGAAAATGTTCATCACTAGGAGTTCAATAGAGTTCAACCATATTAAATCCGAGAAATCCATCACCACTAGTAAGACAATGTTCAATTCTAGCACCCAACAGAGTATGGGTACACCATCATTGCCAGATTCTAGTTTCCCCTTATCGTCTTCTCATTCATTACCCTTTGTCCTATATTAAAGTGAAGATATAAAGGGTAAGAGTATAACTGCTTCTATGGATGATGGGGGTGTAGTATCTTCCTATTATATGGCATTAATCCCCCTTTCACATACCATCATTGTTCATGGTATGGTGGATGAAACTATTTGGAAAAGTGATACCCCAACTATGAAGGGGTCCTCTAAGGATGATAGTGTCCAAGGGAAGAACACTACAATTGAAGTCACTTAGACCCAATCCACTATGGAGGTTGGTAAGATCTATAAAAGCAGTTTCCACTAGAAATAGATAGTTTCTTTGGTCACCAATAATCAATTTTTAATCATTGGGGGTGTTTATCATCCAAAAAGGAAGAAAACATTGAGAGGGTATCCAAGATATTTATCTAACCTGGGTGTTTTCCCAAAGGTCAATAGAAAATAAGATATGGTAGACATGGGTAGGATACTCACTCACTCTATAATCCATCAATCTGACTTCATGAATAATGATATATATTTTGATTCTAATAGGGAATAAGATTTTTTTGAAGGTATGTTTGATGATGTTTTTTGGTTATATCTTTAGGTTCATGGATTGTAACTACCATAAGAGAGACCTTTTTTCAATCTTAAATTATTTCTTCATTGTTAATTTGGTAAACATTATGTTTTTGTTCTACATGATTATTTTTTGATACAATAAATTGAGGAATAACAACATGTGAAGTTGGAGTAAAAGAAAATGGAACTTGAACATCCTTAATTCACACATTTTGTGGAACTTCACTCCCACTAGATTCACAATTCTCAATAAATATACCATTTATAGTTTCAATAATTCTCATACCATGGTTAGGGAAATAAAATATACACCCCTTTTATTTCTCTAGAAAATCAATGAAATATCCACTAATTATTCTTACATCAAGTTTTGCTTGTTGTGAATTTTTAAATATATATTTATAACATCTAAAATAAAATAAAATGGATAAAAAAATTAAAATTAATCTAACATACCTTGATCTATTAAATCCCCTTGTTTTTCTCCCATATAAAAAATATTCCTATCATTTTGTCTTATTCTATATTGTACACAATTTTATGGAACATAACAGAACCAAAAAGGTGAAACATGATGGATAGGACATGACCCTTTAAATAGGGATAAAACAATTAAATAGGTGGTTAAATGGGTAGTTTTATAATTAATTTTCAGAGCCCACCAATTTGAAAAAATTATCCCTCCTTATCCCATTATAATTTTTATGAAACTTAATATCATGTGATTTATTTCTAACACTGAGTCCCTTCTATTATTCTTTCTAAATATTGATGCACCAATCATCACTTCTTGATCCTAGAGTAGTGTACTAGTGGAGAAAATATTAGGCGTTCACTTCTAGGAGTAGGATGATCCTTGCATGAAGTTGGACTCAATGGATCCTGATTCAGCATTATATTAATAACCAGGTCTTAGTATTAAGACTTGTATTTGTAATTGATTTCTATTTTTCTTCCTAGTTTTGTTGATAGTTTTTTATGTATCCTTGTATGGATGGTGTGTATAGTGTATGTTCATACAAGAAGATAGGTTAGTGACTCCACATAATGGGTTTGATCATCTCCACAAGGTTTATTTTGGTCAACTTCCTCAGATAGATTTTTGGGTCCTTTTAATTCTTACGAGTCTCTTATATTTAACTTTTTACCTTTTTTTGAAAAAAAAGATTTAATAGGTGGTGGTCTCTCTATGCATGTTGGTCCAATGTGGATTGAATCACATTAAAATATTATGTACCTTTTCTTTTCTACTTTTCTTTATTGAAGCACAATCTCCTCGATCTTTCTCATCATATTTTTTTAAAGGTTGGGGCTGAAACCTCATTTTATTATTAAAGAAAAGAAAATACCTCTTTTGACTAGGTATAGAGAGACCCATTACATATCTCAAAGTCCCAGGGGAATGAAAGCCCATTTTTTGGCCCAAAGGGGCCTCTAGTTAATAGTACTGCTATAGTACCTAGGCTGCTATAGTAGCTGCTACAGTACAACCACCACTATAGTTCCAACTCCAGTACCTCCACTAATATAGTGTCACAGCCACTACCATTCTACCGCTGCTACAATACTATAATAGTTCCCTGCAACAATACTTCTATAGTATCTAGAAATGTTTTACCTACTTGGAATCAATCCTGAGTCTTTTGGATGCAAAGTAGGAGCCTTTACCACTTGGGTATATGCTCATTGGGCTCATAATATTTACTTTATATTTTCATAATAAAAATATTTATCTATAAAAACTATAAACTAACTTATAAATTAGTTCCCCTGGATGTTGAATACAAACCAACACAATAATTAAACACATAACAATTGGTATTAGAGCTTACTAACTTTGAACAACGGGTTATACAATATTTGAGATAGATAAATTTCACAAGGGAAATAATTTTAATCGAAAGAGGATTAAAATGAGTGCACTTATTGATCACAAAGAGCCTCTTGATACTCTATATGGACTGAAAAAGAAATTTACCACTTTTTCTAATGATATACAATATTTCCACTGATGTTAATGTGTCTGTAAATTCTCTTTATAAAACTTTTATCCCCATGTTGTTGTCTTTAAGTGACAAGGTACACTAAGATGTTACTTATAATTTAAAACTTCATAAATAAAGTAAAAAAATGAGGCTCTGTATATAAATAAATATTTGGTTGGAAGATTTCATAAGAAAACGAGTTTTATAATTTCAAGATTCCTCGTGGAACTGAAGTCATGATATATATAGATGATTTTAACAAAATTTTATTGGATTTTTCAAATATAGTTTTCAATATAAATGATGAAGACCATAAAATTATTCTTTTAACATCATTATATGACTCATATAACTCTGTCAAGGACTCAATGATGTATGGAAACAATACTCTTAGGCTTGAATAGGTGAAATCTACTATATTATCTATTGAAATTTAGAATTGAGGCCCTGTTTAAACCAATCCATAGATACATAATCTATGAGGTAGAAATGAAAATAAATTTAAGAAGAGGTATTTCAATAATTCAAGAATAATTTAGTCTAATTATAGGAATTTTTCAGTGAAATGTTATCAGTGTAAACAACTTGGACATATTAAGAGGAATTATCCTAAAAAGGTGAATAATTGTAAGGAAAATAATGATCATTCATTGTTATTGGAAGGGGATTTTGACACTAATTATGTGCTTAATGTGTATATGAGTATCATATCTGAATATTGGTCCCTTGATTATATATACTCATTCTATATGGGTCTGAAGAGAGAATACTTCTCTTATTTGAGTGAAGATGAGTGTGGTGATGCATATTTAAGGAATAATAAGAGTTTTCACATCATGGGGATAAAACCTATTTATTTAAAAATTTATGATGGAATGGTGGTTAGGTGGGTAACTAAGTTAAAAAAAACCTAATTTCCATAGGAATGATGGGCCAAAAGGGATATACCGTTCAGTATGATTATAGGTGTCCTAGTCAGAAAAACACATTTGAAGTAGTTAAATTCCTTCCATGTCCCAATTTCTGGTAAAAATTATTCACTAGAATAGATAAATTGGGAATATAAGTGCTAAGAAATTGAATTAAATGAGAATGTAAGGGTTGTTAACTAATATAGCCACAAATTTCATCCCCTTATATAAGGATTGTGGGTTTAGAGAATCCACGTTTGTGAGTTTCAAAAGTTTGGAATACAAATCCAATACCCCATTGAATATGTGAATTCTGATATGTGGGGTACATCTCGGGTTTCCTTCCATGATATAGATCATTAATATATGAACATTTTTAATGACCACTCACACAAATTCTAAATTTATTTAATGAAACATAAGTTTGATTTTCTTGAAACATTTACAACTTGGAAAGTCAGTGTTGGGAATTAGCTAAGTAAGAAGTTGAATAACCTTTGGACTAATAACGGGTTGGATTATTTTTCAAATGACTTTGTTGAAATCTATAACTCTAAAGGTGTCTTAAGATATCAGACTATTATGGAAAACCCACAATATAATTGTTTAGCAGAGTGTATAAATAGGACTATCCTTAGGAGGGTGAGAAGTGTACTATCATGCTCAAGTTTTCTATGGCCCTTTAGAAATAAGTTGTTACTAATGAAATGAATTTGACCAATAGTTATCCATTTAGTTCTACCAATTATAAAATACATGAAAAAATATGTATAGCTAGGACCCCAAGTATGGGACACCTTATATTCATTGGTTATACTATTTATGATCACAATAGAACTGATTAGTTGGAACCTTGGGAAGTAATGTGTGTGTTTTTTGGTTATCCCCAAGGTGTTAATAGGTATAATCTATGATATGATGTGTCTGGTTACCAGAAGTGTATAATAAGTCCTGATGTAGTATTCTATGAGTCTTCTGTTCATAATCAAAATCCAAAATAATTTGATGACACTGGAACACCAAAACCTGTGGGTGTTGAGGTCCCTCTAGAACCTCAGAAGTAGTTTGAACCTGAGACTACCTCTATTGTTACTCCCAAAATTTTTTCATAGTGAATTTTATTCTGAATTTAAGTTAGAAGTATAAGATATTATAACCTTAGGTACTATCAGTTGATGTGATATAGAGTCAGGATAAAAATACGACCTCCTACTTGATCTAGTCATGATGATTTTTCAAAAAAGTCATGAAATCTAATAAACATAAAAAGTGGATTTCTATGATGAAATATATAACGTATTCACTATTAAATGTCAATCTTGTACAGTTGTAACCAAACCTAGAAATAAGAGACTTATAGGCTTCATGTGTATTTTTAAATTGAATGAAATTTTTTTTGGGGAGATGAAAATTAATTATAAATATCATTTAATTTCTAAAAGGTTCATTTTTCATAAAGGAATTGATTATAGTGATATTTTTGTCTATTGTGAAGCATTTATCTATTATATTTTTATTAACCTTTATAGTATGTTATGATTTACATATAGAGTAGTTGGAGTTTAAAATGATGTTCTTGCTTTGAAATTTGGATGAAATAATTTACATGAATTCCCCTAAAATATTTCCAATTGATTTCAAACCAGATCAAGTTTATCTCTTACAAAAACATGTTTATGGAATTAAATATTCTCAAAGATAGCAGTTTAAAGAGTTTTATTATTTTATTATTGAAAATGGTTTCAATAAAAAAAAGTATGATTCATGTGTTTATTTCAAGTTGGTTAAGAATGAATTTGTTTAATTTTCATTATATATTGATGAAATAATTATTATTTTTAGGAACGTGAGTCTGATTAATCATTTAAATATCTAACTCAATATTTATGTTTAATTGAAGGATTTTGGTAGTGACAATAAAGTATTAGGAATGGAAATCATTAGGAATAGAGGGACTAAAGTATTATATCTATCTGAGTTTCCCTATTTTATGAAGGTGTTCAATCAATATCTATTTGGGTATCTTAAATCTGTTAGTGTGCCTTTGGTTCACAACATCAAGTTTTCATAGTCCAAAATCCCCTAAACATGAATCTAATGTAGTATTTATAAATAAAATACATTATGATAATGTATAAGGTTTCCCTATGTATGAAATGATTTTCTCTAGATTTGATATTTAATTTATTTATTTTTTATTTTAAGAAGGTTTATAAGAAACCCTAGGAAACCCCATTAGCATGAATTGAAATAGATCCCGAGGTATGTGTCTATGTCTTCTAACTTAAGTAATTATTTTGGAAAAAATAAAATCTATGATAACACCATGTTAGGATTAATTGATTTTAATTATGTTGTTTATGATGATACATAATAATCTATCACTAGTTATGTTTTTATTTCCTATGGTGGACCTGTTTCATGGAAGTACAATATATATTGAATTTTTTCCTTGTCTAACATTGAGTCAGAATGCATTACTTCAACTGAATGTATTAAAGACTCATTTTGATTAAAATGTTTTATTAAAGAATTATATTTATATTCCGATGATATTGATGCATATTATTATATCCAATTAGCCTTGAAATTTAAAAAAAATCATGTTTTCCATGGTAGGTATAAGCATATAAATATTATGTTTCATTTTTCTAGGATAGTTATTAGTATTGGGATGATATATTCTAATAAGATATACACTTATTATAGCCTGACTAATAGTTTGACTCATGCCATTCCACTATCAAAGTTAATACACTATTTAGGTTTTATGAACACAGTCCCAATACATTATGTTACGAGAACACCATCGTGTATAATCATTTTTATCACAGATTTGGATATTTTTGATATATGCAGCTGCATACTATTTGTAATGAAATTGGTTATTTCTTATCTTGCATGCCCTCATGTATTGGTAATCTACACTTTACTTATATGTATCTTTATAAGTATTCTTATGAGTGGTTTTAATGCATACATTTACTTTTATGTTATTGTATGCTCACTTTTATATATGATAATGTGTTAGTTTTTTTATATCACTAAAATTTTATAGAAATCTATTTTACTTATTATTATTATGTGATACTCAGTCAACCATCTCACAAACATTGATCCTTTTGATCTAGTGTATCTATGTGTTACTTTATGTGTTTTTTTGGATGTGTTTATTATCTTCCATAGTTGGACTTGATTTGTGTTTCCACTGTATGAATTATTAGATGTTTTGGTGTGTCCACTAAGTTGTTATACAGTTGGGGCTGTTGAACCTTCTATTCGATTACATCCATCAACACATATGTTATATTACAATATCACCACCAAGACTCCCATTGATTCACCTACCTAATATGACTGTCAAGAATCCTTTGGTTGATAAGTGATTAATATGGGTTCTTCCCATAGGGAGAAACCCTATTTTCCCTAAGATAATTAGAGATGAAAGCTAGAATAGAGTTATATATCTAAGGACCTATTATCAATCAATCTGAATATTGACACACTAATCCTCAATGCTTGGTCCTAGAATAACACTCTAGTAGTGAACATAATAGGCATTTTGTTCTTATAGTGAGATAATCCTTATATAAAGTTAAGGTCAGTGGATAATTATTCTCCATTATTTCTGAAATCAGGTCTTGGTATTAAGACCTCTATCTATAAGAATTTTCTATTTTTCATTCTAGTTTTGTTGCTAGTTTTTATGATACACCCTTGTATTCATATAGTGTGTATCATGAGTTCTTCCAAGAAAGTTTTTTGATAACTCCACATGATTATTTTGATCACCACTCCCTGTTTTATCCAGGTATACTTCCTTGGATAGTTTCTATAGTCTTTTTAATGTTTTGAGTCTCTTTTATTTAGATTATTTCTTTTTCAAAGTAAATATTTAGGTGGTTGTGTTCTCACTATGAATATTGGTTCAATATAGATTGAATCATGTTAAAATCTTGTGTCCATTTTATTTTATACTTTTCTTTCTTGAAGTGCACTCACCTTTATCTTCCATATCATCTTTAAAATATTTATTCATTATAAAATGATTTTTTATACAAACTGTAAGACATAGTATAAATTATAGCTTGTGGTTGGTGAATTTGGATTACAATAAAAAATAGCCTATAGCAGGTTTAGTTTGAACTTTATGTTCAATAGGTGGATTGAAATTAGGTTTTGTGGAGATGTTGATACAACACTTCATGATTCAAAAATGGAGTAATGTTAGTAAACTCAATATTTAAGTGTTTCTACAATCACCTTACATGCAATAGTTCTTTTATATGAGATGAATTTATTTGGATGGGTCTATCTTCAAGGTTAGTATGTTTGAGTTGACTAGTAATTCACATCAAACATTTCAATGGAATTTAAATGTGATCAAGTAGATAAGGATTGAAAATATGGATTTACCAATGTTGAATCTGAGTTGTAACTATGATGGGAATATTCCCCTTAAGATATAAACCATAATGAAGGTTTTGAGAGATACAATACTGGAAAACGACCTATACCAACAGTTCAAAACCGTGGGTATAGCCCCCAAAACCGTGGGTATGGGCTATACCAACAGTTTTGGGAACCATGGCCTGGAACAACGTCGGTATATGGGTCTCAACCTATACCCATGGTTTTGGAGAACCATGGGTATAGGGGAGTCAATGTGTGCACCACAGATGTTCCATCGTGGCACACAACAGACCCCATGGTTTGAAAACCGTGGGGTATTTAAATTCAAAAAATTTGCAGCAGGTGGGATTCGAACCCGCACTCACACTGCGCCTCACAGCTACGCACCACCAAGGGACCAACCGAGCTGTGAATTATTTTTTTTATAAATTAATAAATCAACATATATATATTAATTTAATCCACGTGGGGTACTTAAAATCCAAAAACGTAGGCAAGGGGATTCCAACCCGCATCTCACGCTGGGCCTCACGGCCGCACACCACCAAATGACCAACTGAGCTACGATTTTTAATTTTTATTTATATATATATATACGCATATATATTAATATAATCCACATCGGGTATTAAAATTCAAAAAATGAAAACTGCGGGATTCGAACCCGCGTCTCACGACCGCACCTCAACTAGTGACCAACTGAGCTAAAGAAATTCTGAGTATATAAATTTACATTTATATAAATATATTAAACTAAACCGTGAAAAAATATCTTCCCTCCAATTTTTTTTGTGTCCCGCCTAATTTTAATTCCTCGCCATAAGCTATACACACAGTTCTCTAGAACCATGGGTATAAGTCTTCAAAAAAAACCCCAATACCCACGGTTTTGAAGAACCTTCAGTATAGGTCTTCGAAAAATACCATATACCCAAGGTTTTGGAGAACCATTGGTATATGTGGCCTATACCCATGGTTTTGGATAACCGTGGGTATAGGTTCACGTACTATTCCTATACCCAAGGTTTTTTGCAAAACCGTGGGTATAGACCTATTTTATAATAAATCTATTTGTGATTATTTTGGGTGGGGGAATTGGGTTTTGAGATCATCTTATTTGATGGGAGGTGTTGGAATTGGCACCTGGAGCAATGCCTAGAGGAGTGATTTTTCACTTTTCATCCTTTTTATTCTTTAATATAAAGGTTAAAATCTATAAGAAACTAGGACAACGAATATATGAAAATAAATTTATTTTTATAATATCTCAATTCTACTAGAATTTAAGTGACAACATCTTCCATAGAAATCTTGATGAAAGTTCATGCTAGGAAGTAGTAATAATAGGATAGTCGATTGCAAGAGTTTTAGATGAAACAGGTTGAATATTATGTTATCTTCACTATGCTCTAGAATATTGTCAAGGAGTAGTCAAAGGTTGTTTCTTAGATTTTTACCTAGGCTATAGAATCCATACTCATAAATTAGTCAAGTGTAGTGACTAAATAATTGTGTTTATAATAATAGGTTATAGGACAGAATGGAAATAATAACATTAACTCAAATATGATGTTGATGGATTAAGATAGTTCCAAACCAAGTACTCAAAGTTATCATAGGAATAATGAAAATGAGGCACCCGAGTCTTTCATTTGGGTGATAAGTGGTAAATACTTTGATATGGAATTTATATATACTGAATTGATTTATTTGGAAAGGTGAGTAAAATTACCTATATTTTATAGAGATATTTTGATCACCCATATTTTGAGAGATGAGACATATTTTATGATCCATAAAACTCAAAGTAGTCTCTGTGTTCCTATAAAAAAATTATTCCTAAGAGTTTTTCAACATTGGGAGATCTATTTGATTTCATAGAATACATATATCATTTGGTAAAAAATTAAAAGGATGATAGTAGACTAAATTAGTTGATGAATGTGTAGATGAGTTTGAAAGAATATCCTATCATGTTATAGAGCTACTAGATTTTTGGTACATTAGTTTCTTCTTGGTAGGTATACATCCAATGATTGAAAGTGCAGTGGTAACTCATGAACTAACTATCATGACTTGAATGATCACCTTGGACAGACATGTGGAGTGTGAGTTGTTGTTTTATGGAGTTCTCAATGAACAAGGTATGAGAAAATATTGTTCTTTTTTTCTTATTATACTTATTCTATTAGTAGAGGTTGGGTTAGGTTTGTTTTACACATATGATCTTTTGACCAGAATCCTATGGATAAGGTTATAGATGTAGAGAAAAAAGAGTTTGATCCTAATTTAAAGGGGGGTTGTATTCTCTTCAGGGATGAGTTTGAAGAAAGTAGAGCCAAGGGAAATTATTTTTCATGTGGTTTAAAGTTTTTTATAGATCATATGTTCTCTAATATAGGTATTCATATTTTCATTTGAGAATGAATTAATCTTATAGAAGAAAAAGTTATTGTAGTAGAGGAACTTGAGTAAAGTGATGGTGATGCAGTGCTGTGGGAAGTGATTTGTTAACATTTATTTATTCGAGTCATGGAAGGTCAAACTATATAGGGGAAAATACTTTGATGTTGGAAGGTGCCATTTATGGTGTTATAATTTTGGTAATTATTTATATTTTGTATAGCCATAATTTCATATCCAAGGATTTATTTCAGTTTTTGGAGGTTCTTGTTACTCCTACTGTACCATTTGGTTTCTATTTAGGTTATAGACACCATGTATTGTCAAACATGCAGTGTAAGGTATTGCCCATGGATTTGGGGGACTTGAAACTTATAGTGGATTCTTATTTGTTAAACATGGATGGGTCAAATCTCATTTTGGTCATGGAGTAGCTTAAGACTATCAGATATGTAAATTATCATTAAAAAAACTTGAAAGTGAGTTTGATTATCATGGGTTATGGGTTAATTTACATGGTAAACACTCTATTAAAGAAGTTTATTTGGACTTACAATTTATCCTTTCTATTATAAGGTTTTACATATAGGGTCTTCAATGGGATTTAAGAAGAAGGGATACTGTTTGGATACACTAGAATGGCCTGAAATTCGAATCATAGATATAGAACCTTTTTTAAGTATATTAGAACATGATGAAATCTATCAAGATGTTTCTACTGGAATGAAAAACTTATCATGATATATGGATAGTTTCTATAGGTCCTATAAACATTAGACCATATTGATTTGATCACCATTTAAAGGATAAAGTGGAATCACATGTGGATAATCTACTGAAGAAAAAAGAAATACAGAATATCACAATTTCTTATTATAGTATGATTATTATGTTTAAAAATAAATATAGTGGGTGTCACATATGTGTGTATTTTAAATCTTTAAATAAGATCAAGATTCCTTATCTTTTTACAATAACATTAACTGAGGATATATTAAGTGAGCTGTGTGGATCTTAATACTTTACAAAACTATATCTGAAATATTGTTTTCATCAAATTCATGTGGTTGAGGTGGATATTGAGAAAATAAAATTTCAAACTCTTATAGGGAATTATGAATTTTTTTCATTCATTTTGTTCAAATGAATACCCCTATGTATTTTTATGAAATGATGAACACTATATTCAAGCCATTGCTATAGAATTTTTTTTATTGTTCTTTAATGATATACTAATTTATACTATTTTCCAAACCACACATTTAGATCATATGAATTAGGTTATAGACCTACTATAATGAAAATCTTTGAATATTAATAAAAATAATTTTTTTCTTGAGTTGATGAGATATTGAATATTTAGGACACCTAATTTCTCAAATTGGGGTTTTTATAGAACATAAAAATATTACAACTATTCTATGATGGTCAGTACCAAAAATTGTGAAGGAATTTTGTGTTTTTTTGGTTTTAATGGATATTATAGGTGATTTATCAAGGGTTAAGATAAGATATAAAAACATCTTACAACTCTCAATAAGAAAGACAATTAATTTAAATGGGAAAAAATGCCCAATAAGGTTTTGACACTTTAAAACAGTGAATGGTTTGGGATCCTTTGTTGGGGATTCCAAATATTTAATATTAGTTTTACATTTAACATGAATATTTAGGTGGTGATCTCATAGTGATGTTTATGCAAGATAGTTGGCCACTTTCTTAACATATCAAGGATTTGTCTGATTATACACTATCAAAGTCCAACCCTGAAAAATAATTAATAGTGTTGGTTCATGAGGTTAAAAAATGGAATCCATACTTATTAGGAAACCACTTTATTTTTCTTATGGACCATAAATGTCTAAAATACTTGATTGATCAATACATATATGGACCAACATGTTGGAAAGAAAATCTATTAGGGTATGTTTTTTAGGTTTTTTATCAGCTAGGAATTCTCAATACTACTTATGATGCTCTCTCCCATGTTGTTTGTGACAATACATTACAACTTTCTAATTTTGATACATATTGGTTAGATATTCATATCATTTCCATGGTTATTTTTAGGATAAATAATTCAATCTTCTTGTTTCTTATTTGGAACCTAATCCTGAAACCAAACCCATATATACCCTCCATAATAGAATTATGTTTTTCAATGGGGGGGGTTGGTACTGTCTAAGACCTATTAGTCTATTCTACTTTAAATTATCTATTATCATGATACACCTAAATATGGTTAAAAAGGATTTATAAAAAAATATAATTGGCTGGACTGTAGGCTATATTAGTTTGGAAGGTTGATAACATTGATGTAGTTTATCAAACATTGTGATCTGTGTTAGCAGCATAACTACCAAAACCTTATCCAATAGGTTTTATATAGAATCTCCAAATTCTATATTTACTTTGGGAAGAGGTATCTATAGAGTTTTTCTATCACCTTACCAAGTCTAAAGGGTATGAGGCTGTGTCAGTTTTGGTTGAACACATATCGAAATACGTCAATTTTATACCCTTGAAGCATCCTTTTATGACCAAGGTTGCTTCTTCAATTTTTATGCATATAGTTGTATGTCTTCATGAAATTCCAAGTTCCATTATTAGTTATTAATCCTTTGTTTATCATCTTGTTTTGGAAATAACTATTTCTTTTGCATGATACTAAGTTGCATATGTGTTCTTCCTATCACCCAAAAACTAATGGTTAGAAAGAGGTTGTTAATTGGATCCTTGAGAAATATTTTTACTATTTATCTTTGTATTATCCAAAAAAGTTTGGTCCATTTTTTTTCTTGGTTTAAATATTATTTTAATTCTTCATTAAATGTCTATGCTAGATCTAATCATTTTAAAATTGTTTATAGGGGAAAAATTATCATTTTCCCCAATATATTAAGGTGGAGACTATTTGGAGGTTATGTACAAAACACTTCTGAATTGTGGTATGGGGTTAAAATAACTCAAGTTCCATTTATGTACTTAACAATTGTGTATTAAGTGAAATAATGATAAAACATTTACATGTTTAGTTTTACCAAGGCAATAAGGTGTTTGTTAATATTTGTTTCCCTCAGCCTCATTTCTTCACTTATATGGTATGACCGATGCTCATTTCATTATTTTATGAACATTTTTCAATGTTTTTTTATATTGATAATATTACATACACGATTTATCTTCCTATCAATACTAATATTCATCATATCTTTCATGTCTCATACTTTAATTAATCTATTAGAGAATTAATTATGTATGATATTGCATAATGTTTCATTGATGGTGACAATGATCATGTTCTTATTGATATAGTTTTAGACACCTAGGGATCTAGAGATCACACTGAATGGTTAGTTATGTGGTGTGAGAAACATGTTGAGGATGAAACTGAGTAATTTTCTACTCTTTTCTAGGCATATTTTCCATTTTTACACCCTAAGTACATGGTGGTTTCTCATGATGCTATGATTTATAAACAACTTCCCCTTGTGACTTATACTAAGAGGAAGGGGATGAAAGCTACTAAGAGGGTAGTTTAGTCATGTATCTTCTATTAGGGATATAAATATATCTGTGATTATTTTTGGCTGGGGGATCATGTTTTGAGTTCAACTTATCTCATGAGAGGTCCAAACCTTAAATCCTAGAGTAGTACCCATGGGAGTGTTGTTTCACCTTTCCTTATTCTTATCCTTCTCCCTGAAGGTTATTAACTGTAATAAGCTAGGATAGTGAATATACATAAATAAATTTATTTTCATTATATGTCAATTATACTTATAAAACCTAATAAACTAGGCTTCTATAGTAAATATATTTGGGAGCACATGGGTGTTATACAAGTTTTTTCAACTGAATCTAGATTGTAGAGTGTTTTGTATGATCTATGTGCACTGATTGAAAAATTTGGGCAATGGAAGTGGTATAAGTAGATGAGAAAATTGGGATAGACTGACGTAATCTAGGATATAAATGGTTTTGATAAGTCTCCATGTGATTTACTTGAGATTTGGTGAAAGGTTCTAACCCACTTCAATTGGTGGATTCCCAGTCTTGATGAGCAATGTGTGGACTGAGGCTCATAGATGAGGCTATTGATGCAATAATTGAAGTGGGCTGGACCAATTGAAATGAATAACACACATCCAAAAATATTTAACAATGAAGTAATGAAAATTTAATTACAAAATTATATTTCCAAAATAAAATATAATAATGAAATTATGTTATTTCAATTAGAATAATAGTGAACCAACATTCCTTTAAAAGAAGAAGAAAAAACTTAATTTTCTCCTTTAGAATTAAAATTATATGTAACACTAAAAAGGTGATACTTTTCTAATTTTTTTAAAAAAAATAATGTTATTATTTTTCAATAACTATCTATAAAAACTAACCCAAAAATTCATGTGATTGGTAACCCCAAAGTTTGGAATTTTCATTCCCAAGACAATAATCATCATTGAATTATTAAACATGAAAACCAAGTAGCCCTTATATGCATTTTTATAATAAAAAAATTAAAATCAAGATCAAACTTCCTCTATCACAATTTTTTAGTATGATACTATTGGCACATACTCAGAACTATCCAAATGATTATAAATAATTCACATCCCAAACATAGTTTATAAACTAAAACATAAAAAATGGAAAACTCAAATAGATTTAAAAAAAAAGAGTTTAATAAACAAATAAAAAAACAAAAAATTCATTTTTCAAAATTATCCTAGTAATTTAAATTCATTTCCCCCCAATTAGAGTTAAATTAATAGAAAAAATGACCTAGATTTATCACTATGGTTCAAGTAACTTTACAGAAAAATGAATGAATGAATTTTAATATAAATGAATACCCAAAATCATATTTAATTAACCAATATATAGTTATGGAAACTATTTGATATATCCACCAAATAATCATCTTGATTGCTTTATGAATTTATTCTTGAACATATTTTCTGTGATAACCCATGTATTTTTAATAAAAATCAATTTTATTTTTTATTAATATATCAGTTAGGAATTGATATTTATTCAAGAAATACATATTTTATAAATGGTTTTATTCCAAAAAAGATATCATTTAATCAAATAGATAACAATTATATGTTTACTTAATGATATAAAATATTTTTGTAAAAATGCTGAATTTATTTTCTAAACTTGAATTCTTATTTTGATCATTTTATAGAATTATTAAATTTTAGATATGTTATCAATTGATATTAATGTCAATTTAGGAATTTATATTATTATTTTTAATATGGTAGTCTTATAAATAATATTATTAAGGTATGAAAAAATAATATAGGTTTTTATTTGAAAATGTAATAATATTTATTCGAAATAAATTTTTTTCTCATATATTATATGATTTTATTTTAAAGTTTAATTTATCTTATTTGGAGTAATAAATTTAATGAAAGGTAATTTTTATATATATTCACACAAAAATGAATTATCATCCATGTAATGATTATCAATTAGTTAGAATAAATAATAAAACCAATTAATTTTAAAAATAGATATTTTTTAAAGAATTTTTTTTAAGTGTTGTATATTTTTATTTTAGTAAATAAAATTGATCAATTTTAAATAATTATTATAATTAAAATTTTAAATTTATAAATAATTAAATTGACACTCAATTAATTAGTAATTAATATGAATTAATACTAAGAACACTTAAAGTTTAATAAATCATTTTTAAATTAGAATACTTTTCCTTTATATTTAATATCTTCATTTAAAAGTTTAGTTTCCAAATATTAGAAATTTAATTTAATAAAATGAAATTACTTTTTTTAATCAGAAAATCAAATTTATCTTTGGGTAAATTTTTTGATATTTTTCTAAAAATAATTATTTTTAGTGAATAATATAAATACAGTTTTCATAAATATCTTAAATTTTATGAAATCATCATGAAATAAGAATGAAATAAAAAATTATTAAACATTTTTCTTGAGAAGTTATGTATTTATGGAGTAGAATTAAGCATTTTAAAATAATATTTGAATTAAAAATCCTATTTTTGAAATTTTAGAACCTAAGTTATATTTTATTATACTAACAAAATATTTTTGTACCTTTTCACTTAATTATGTTTTTGAAAGTTTCTATTTTGTTTTAAATTCAAATAGGCCTAATTTTTTTTAAACGTTGGGGATGGATCCTGTTTTTATTATTAAACAAAGAAAGGACCTCTTTTTTCTGGGGTAAGGAAAACCCAATACATGGATCGTAGGTCCAAAGGCATAAATTCCTTATAGAAACTTGGCCTGCAGGGACCATACAAGGTCCAAAAGACCCATGGATCATAGAACTAGAAGATATCCCCATGGCCTGGGCCCATAGGCCCAAAAACTAGCCCAAATTCCTCCTACCCTACATAGTGCTCACCTATGCTTGATCCCGCTACTGGAGGTCACTACCCAACTTATTAACCCTTCCCAACAATCACCTTTCCCACTCTATTTACCATAGATCATCTCCAAGCATGTCTTCATAGTCCTTAGTGGTTTCCTCCCATATCCATTTCTCACCCTCAATCACATCTTCATAGTTCATCATCATCGCCCCATGCTATAATGTGCATGGATGCCTATAAGAACAAGTTGGTTTAATCATGATGAATCTGGTAACACCAATATCATTCTAGTATAGGGGAATAAATAACCACTTCTCTCCAAAAGGGGTCAATATTATTCATAATCTTTTTCCCAAACAAGTGTAAATTCATTTATATATATTTTTCTAAAAAATGATTTTATAGTGTTATGAATAATTATTTTTAATCTAATTTTTATCACCATTAGTGATTGAAATCATTAAAATGTATTTAATATTTGTAATTAGTATAATAAATATTAGGAAATAATTTTAATTTGGATTTAGGTTATAAAAATAAGTCACCAATATAAAATTTAGTCATCACGGTAAAGGCTAAAATAATGGAAACATGTTAAATCAAGGGATAATCACAAAATATCACAAAATATTATCTCTATATGGGTGGATGATGTTATTTTCTAACTTCCATTATCTTATTCTCATTAAATGTCAATTTTAGATCCACTTTTCTTGAATATGACATTCTTTTTATATTATGAAATTTGTATTTACAAATATGTCACGCCACTCACTTATAAAAGAACCCCTCCACCAACCTTTCCAATCCACACCTAAAATTAAAATTATTCTCTATAATATACTATAGTTACTTCCCTAATAAGCCTATACTATTTTTTCTATCTTTTAGTATCTTGATATTAACCCCAATTCCAACAAAAACCAATAAGTCTTCCAAGAGAAGATATAATCACTTATTCATAAGTAATGACTTCTTATCCTTCATTTTAATTTATTTTATTCTTATATATATTAAAAATTATTATTTATCATCTTAATTAAATTATATAATTACACTTCTATAATAATGATATTTTAGTAAAACCACTACGTGATTATACTCATCTATTGATTATAACATTTTCTTGTTTGGGTTGGTTTAATCACATACATGGATGATGCTATAAAATTTATTCATGGATGTTAATGAAAAATTAATTATTGAAAATATATTATATTAATATGTAAATAAATTTATTTTTAGTCGTAAAATGTAAATATTAATATTTAAATAATTATTAATATATCATCTTTTATTCATTAAAAATTACTAAAATAAGTTTGTTTCAAATTTCACCTTGGAGAACTGTAACCGAAACTCACATGGAATGAAACTGAAACTCCATAACTCATTATGAACCTTATATTATAGTATCTATATTATTATTTATAGGGTTAAAGCATGAACATTAAATGAATAATGGAATTGTTATACAAAAAAACAAGGAATAGTAGAAACTACTAACAAACGATGATTGATATTAACTAAAAAACTAATAACTATATAATAAATAAATATAAATGATTAATATAAATAGTAACAAAAATTAATAAGGTTATAAAATATTTTATTAATGATTATTAATTTAATATATAGGAATTTAAATTCTGTTCGAGCAAGAAAGAATCTATGGTAAGAGTTTTTTCTAAATTTTTATTCCTTGAGAAATATTTCAAGTTATGCACATATTATTTTTATTTGATAGTGTGTATTCAACATAAAATTAAATTATTTAATAATTAATAAATTTTAATTCATTTTAAAAGTATATTTCATGATCTTTATCCCTATTTTTTTATTTATATTTTACCGATGTCCATAAAGAGGTTCTTAACTCATTTTCCTTCCATTGAATTATATCTTTTCTTCACCAACTATGCTATTATAAGATTTTTTGAATTATAATATATTAATATTTTTTGTTTTAATTATAGTTATTTCAATGTTCTTACACATAATATATTCCTTGATATTTTCTTACTTTACATATTACGTTCTTAGTAGGGGTTTCCGTTTTAGGTATCTACTCATTTCAAGTATTCTATATAAATTTCATATATTCTATTTTATTACATAAATTAAAGTTATTTAATATTTAAATTAATATTTTAATTTAATTTATGATTAATTTATTTTCTCATTTCCCCCTTGGGGATTTATAGTTCATAACTTACTTTATTTGTAGGGGCATCTTTTCCAATCTCACTTTAGAATCGAGATTGTCTATGATAATGTTACCATTTGGGAAATTAAATAATATTTCTCTCTTACACCCATATATTTTCTTATCATATGGATATTTATAGTTTTTACATATCTTATTACCATTTCAGCTCTATTTTATTCACAATTAAATTGAAATGTTTCTTAGTAGTGGAGACGAACTCATCACTTATTTTTAGTCAGGAATGTGTTTTCCTCTATGTTCATATTATTTACATTGTTTTATAAACATCATATATGTTACTTAAGATTAACTCTGATCATTCCTTAATTAAACCATCCATCGTCTTTCTTTGTTTTTATTATTTTATGTAAATATTTATGAAACTCATTTCTTTCCCATGGGTTAACTATTATATGATGAAATTATGAATGTTTTCTTCTATGGAACACATCCTCATGTACATATTATAATGTGGTGGGTGGGACCAATATTATACATCTAGATAATGTATTAGATAATGTTTTCATCTTATGATATACCTTTTATGGTTCATAGGAAATAAGTCTAGCACACTATGTTATATTTTCTGGGAAGTGAGACTTGATGTATGCTTACGATGTCATGTTTTATATTGTTTCCATATTCTTATGATAACATGATCCAATGATATCTAATTATTTATTCCAAAATCCATATGTTATGATTAATGGATCATGATCTATGTTTTATTGGGTATGATTTATTTATCATGTGTTTATGTACCTTAATTATCATACCTACATGTTTATCTTATGCTCACTTATGATATATGATTGGTATCAATTATACATACCCTTACTGAGTGTTTGAGTTCACCCATTATTATGTTTCTATTACCCATGTAAATTAATATGTTTATTATGTATTTTAGTTCCCTAGGATAGTTTTACAACATAGGTGGGGTTGAATTAGTGGTATTCTTTTTCAAATAATTTTCTTTTAAGTTCAACCCCTTGAACCTATTAAATTTATCAGTCCACTAAATAGTATAAAACAACCTCACATTGTTTTTATTAGTGATAACATAGAGAGAAACACACATGATTTATAAGGTTCAACATAAAATCCTACTCCTTACCGTGTTGGTTTGACACCCCAACACAAATTCTCTACTATAGACACAAGTGGTTACATTGGTAGTTTTTTAGAAACCCCAACTAAAATCCTCTTGTAATTTGTTAGTCACACTAATAATAACTTTCCTATTATACAATTGGTTATACAACCCAAAAAAAATTCTATACTATAGACACAAGGGGTTACATAAGTAGTTTTTTAGACACCCCAACTACAATCCTCTAGTAACTGATTATTCACTCCAATAAAAAATTTCCTCTTATACAATTAGTTAGAAACCCCCATTGATAGGTCAAATTTAGTGAATGGTTAAAAACCCCTATCACAATCTCCTTTTTATTTTATGAAGTGATAGAAACACCTCCACGTTATTTAGGTCTTCTTCCACACCACCTTAATAAATATCTTCTTCCATGGAATACATGATTTGGTGTGCTCATATATAGTTCTTCATTAACTTCAACAAATATTTAGAATATTTTTTTTGGTCTTTAAACTCTTTCTAAAACTTGATAGTTCTAAATATTCCTTATCCTTTATGAGTCATTAGGTTTATGTAATCTTTTTCTTATAAGATTATTGGGATTCATGTCATTATCTCTCTTTGATACTGTATAGTATCATATATCTCAGTATGTTCTCACACAATTCTAGTGAGTTATATCAATATCATTCTCACCATTATCCATTGGTTCCTGAACAATTATATCTACAAAATATATCTTGTGAATGTTAGTTTCCAAAATTTATTTTCTGAAATTCCCTTAATCTTATAATATAGGATCAATATTCTCATTTAAACCGTTCATCATAAATCTCAATTTTATTTCATTCTTGAATCTCATTCAAGTCTTATCATTTTAATCACCCTAAGAATCAAATGTTTCCTTATTTGAATATCTCTAAAAAATATCCTTCTCTAATCCCTTTCATACTCTCTTTATGTATAAAAACATGAATATTTTCCACAAGAACAATCTACTTATAGTAAGGAACATCTCATTACCCAATAACACTTTAGACAGTACTCCTTTGATTTTGTCTTGGATCATGATAAAATTATGGATTATGATTTTTTAAATCCCTGAACATCACCCAAAAGCATCATTTTATTGATTTATTTCTTTATAATATTAATTTTGAATTGTCCTAAAATATTCTCATTTAAATATGAAATTCCTTTTGTCTATAATTTATTTTATGTTTTTCTAAGTGTTTCATGAAACCTATGATTACTGAGATCACACTTACACTCAACATTATAACACCCAAGTAGGTCACAAATGACACTTAAATTTATCACTTAAAATATCTATTGTCTTATTTGACACATACAATAAAAATAATTTATCATATTTTCAAATATTCCCACATACACTAGTCTTGATCACACGCACACACAAAGATAAATGAAAAATATGCTAAAAAAAGCCCACATATTCTCAACATAATGACACTTAAAATAAGTAATAATGACACTTATGCTAAAAAAACTTTCCCATATTTCCTATCTCAGTATGGAAATTCCATAATCACTTCAATTTGAATCAGTGCCTCCTTAAACTATCTTTGGACCTTCTCACTCAACTCAATTCCATTTCAAAAAATTCAATAAATAGTTTCTTTACATACACTAATAATTTAATTTAGTTTAATTTAACATAATTACAATAATCATCCAAAATAGAACCTTGAGGATATATCCATAACAATACTTTGAGAATCATCCCTTCCATCACCAAATAGATATTAAATTATCTTCAAAAAATAAAATATAGAACTTGGGAACTTCAATATCATTTTTTTATTTTAAATACCTCCATGAAATTATTATATTAATATGTATATTTATTTTTCTCCAACTTATTTACAATAAATGAAAAGGAAGATATGGGAATGTCTTCTCACCTCATGTTATTCCATTCAAAACATTCCAAAACCTCTTACCCCATTTCCAAATATAAATTATATCTTGATCAACTTAAGAGATTTATGATTTAAAATTTATTTATTATAAATGAACCTTTATCATAGAAACTCTAAGTCTATGTAGGTGAACCCTTTGTAGAAAATATGAGTTCATGACCAAGGTTGTAAATGTTATCCATAAACAACCAATCATGTGATACATTAATAGAACTTATACTATTTGATTCTAAACAAAAATTTTAACTTAAAAAATATGTAACATGAACACAGATCAACAAACCATAAAAAAATTTCACGTGAATGCCATAAAACTCCCCCTTTGTCTCAAATTTTCATAAACTAACACCCCCATTTATAAATATGTATGAAATAGACAAAAATACGGTTTATAAATGTTATTGATTACCTATTTATTAAAATTTCATAGGTTTATAAATAAATTCTAGATTAACTACATGATAGATTCAACTTATGTTTTCTCCCCCTTAAGAGATGAACTCAACACATCCTCTTTATGGTAGTAAGTAACTCCATAGAGACAACATTATTTTCTACTCGAGTGCACACCACTCAATTTTATCCATAAATTACATGAAATCTAGTGCAAGTAGAAAATTAAAAAAGGAATAATGAGTGAATGCTGTATTGATCAGAAGTAACACTGAGGATGAGATCCTCCTCACAACCTAGAACTCACTTTCCTTCCAAACCCATCTTAGGAAGGTTTTTTTAACTTCACATTTTTGTTGTGAGTATCAATGGATTGATTTTATTCTTTCTTAATTGAACTTATTATTTGTTGAAAATAGTTTTCTCCACCCCAGATAGCAAATAAACATCATATTCTCATGCTTTTATTTAAAAATTCATCAATTTTTATGGGTAGTAATGATGGTCATACAATTATTCATGTCATGTCTATCCTACTCACATATTTTACATATCTTATTTTGGATATTTAAGTCACCAATTTTAGATGACTCCTCAAGTAATTTATGATTTTATTATGTCACAAATTTCTTTCCTTTATCCAAAAAAACTCATATACTTATCGTTGTATAGTTGGTAAGTCAAAACTATTAATTATTCTTTCTTGACTTACTCATTTTATAAAGGCTTATCACTTTCCTTCTTGGAAGACTTACCAGTACAAGACTTGCTTTTGACATCATAGGAAACCTATATAGAGAGTCTATTCATGCATAAATCAACTTCATGACCGTCCATTACACATCTACTATGTACTTATTATAAAGATCTAAATCAATTTTAGTTGGATATATTTGATTTAGATACAATCAAAACTATATTTTTCTTTAATTTATTCCACACTTTATTACTAAACCCCTCCTTTATTATTACCTCTTACCTAAAAAATAAATACTGATCCAAAAAGTATAGGCCATTTGTATGTACCTTCCACAATAATATAAAAACCTTATAATTTGGATCTAACATTTTGATAATAAATATGTATGGAATTTTTATGTTGTTATCTTGTTATACCATAAGAATTATTTTTCCTAGGGGTAGTGGTTTCCTTGGGACATTATTATCTTAATTTGAGGTGGAGTATTTATTCTTATCTTTTACTTTATTCTAAACATATTTAGGGTGTTTTTAAGACCAAAACTATTAGAAATAACAAATATATTTTGAGAAATATCATGAAAATATTTACCTTGACCATTGGAGTTATTATTTTTATTAGCCTATAAATATTATCCTTTAACTTAAGTTGAATTGGTAAGTATTATCTACTCTTCCCTACCTCATTTTGAGATATTATATAGAAAATTTGAGCTTTATATATCTCTTACTCCTATTGATCCAATTTCTCCTCAAGATCATTTACCATATTCTCAAACATTAGCCACCTTATGTTATTTTATCTTGATCTAATCAATGTATGTCACTTCCTTCTTGAAATAATCTAATTTATTAGCATACATATTCTTATTATCTTTCTCAAGCATCCAATTTTTCTTAATTGGGTTGTTTTATATGCACCATGTAAGATTCCAATTTTTCTTTTAGTTACCACTCAAACATAGTCCTTTCTTCTCTATAATACTTTCAAGAGCTATAAAACCCTTTCTCAACCTAGGAGAAGAAGTTGACCTCAAAATCTAAATTGATAAATCAGAAATATTTCTATTTATTCTTCATAAAAATCATCCTTTTGAATATATAATTATTCGTTTTCTTCTTATCCATTTTTCTATTTTCATAGCTTCCTATTTTTATTATCAGATTCATATTCAATGACATAATTCTTTAGAAAATCATAGAAAAATAATCCAATCCTATTGAAATTATAGAAATTTGTTGATCGTTTTATTTTTTAATTTCCATTTTACTATTATGAATATATTTTTATATAAGATTAATAATATTATTTAATTCTTTCAAATATTTCTCATACATAGAAGAACTTGATTCAATAACTTATTCCTCTTTGACTCTTACTTTTATCATGTCCTTAGAAGCCATTTCATTTGTTTATTTATTTATGAAATCTTGATTTTTGGTCATCTCATAATCTATGAGTATGTTGTGTAACTGATCTAGTGTGAAATTTTATCCTTATTCTAGGGAAGATATTTTTAAATGAAACTGATCTGAAAAATTCTTCCTTAGTTTTTTAAGAGTGATAGAATCATCTATCTTCTCAAAAAAACCCCGGACGTTTCTCACAATATAATTAACCCTAGTAAATTATATATCAATGGTATCATAATCAAACATATATTCAAATTTTCTCCTATATACTTGTGTCATGGATTCTTTAACTTTGATATTTCCTTCATAATCACCATTTTATTTTTAATAGATCACATTTATAGTTTGAAAACCCACTACCATGGTATATATATTTTATGATAGATACATTAATATAATAGTTTGAGCCTTTAAATATATATCCATATTTATCTTACCTTATTTAGTGATGATAAAACCCTCAATATTGGGTGGAAAACCCACCGTTGTAGTATCTCTCACTTTCATTCCATGTTATAGGAGGTAAGGTAGAATTTTATTCCATTATCTATGATAATTATAAAGATAAAAAGTTAGAACACCCTTTTTTATTCAATGAATCAATATTATAAATTTATTGTCACCCCTTTTTGGATCTTTAGAGTGAACCTTCACTCTTAGACCACTTGTAGTTCCCCATTGACCATAGGGGGACAAATAAGTGGTATTTTTTATAAATTATTTATCTTTTTAATTCATCCTATTGAACCTGTAAAAGGTATCAATAAACTCCATATTATCTCACAACCTCACCTTGTGTGTAGTAGTAATAACATGGAGACAATCAAAAAATATTTACAATTTTTTTCATAAAAGACTACCAATTTACATATTGAATAGACACCTCAACATGCATTATCCACTATAGACACAAGTGGGTACACTAGTATTTGGTTATAAACCATGACTACAATCCTACAAAAATTGGTTAAACCCCCCCAACCAAAAATATCCTCTTATACAATTAATTAGATAACCCAATTTCAAAATCCACTTCAGGGACTGATTAGACACCACAATCACAATACCCTTTTACTTAATATAGTGATAGAATAACCTCCTCATTATTTAGGGATACTTCTAAATAACCTTAAGAATTATCTTAATCAATGAGAATACATGATCAGGTGTACTCATATAAAGTTATTTAATAAGTTCAATAGTTTTTTAGAACATATCTGTTCGTCTCAAAACTATTTCAAGAACTTTATAGTTCTAGATCTTAATTAGAATAATGAGTACTCGGGTTCATGTGACCTTATTATTCTATGATTACCTAAATTTATCTTCTTATATCTCTTCAATATATTTTAGTATCAGATCTCTTAGTATGTTCTCACACTTTTCTTGTGAGTTCTCTCAATATTCTTCACACCCTTATTCTTTGGTATCTAAAAAATTATATTTATAAAAAATATCATGTGAATGATATTTCCAAAAATGGAATTTTAGAAAATCCCCTGACCATTGGATGCAGATGCGATATTCTCATTTAAATCGATTGGAATAAATCCTAAAAAAATTTATACTTGAATCTTGGTCAAGTATTTCCATTTTATTCACCATAGGAATCTAATTTTCCTTATTTGAATTTCTCTACAAAATAGTTTCTTTAAAATCTTCTAAATTATCCCCATGCATGGAGGCACATATCTTTTCAACATGGACCTTATACTTATAGTGTAGAACATATTTGTTTTTGTGACATCCTGTTACTCTTATCAGGTACTACTTTCTTCATATTTTTTTTCACTAATTTTGAGGAATTTGTGGTCTTCTGCACAAGTTTGGAGAATTTCTTGGGTGCTTTGAATCCATTTTATTTGAAACTAGGTTTTTTAATGTTTTCTAGGATCTTACACGATATGTATTTGGTTTAAAAGACATTTATTTTATTTCCAGGAACAATTCATGAAAATTTATTGGTCATGAAAAGTTACATTCTTTGTACTTGGAATTCATGAAATGTATGGTAAAATCGTATTTTAATTAAAAAATGACACATGTTTTATTATTTTCATCCTTCATGGATTAAAAAAAAGTGTAATGGGATTAAATGTTGTGTAATTATCACGAGTTTTGTTTTTTGTGTGTTGTATGGGTTATGTACATTAAATTCTATCATATATCCTTCCTATCTCAACCAAGAGCCTTCCCTAGGTGATTTTAGACCCTAAAAACCCTTTTTTTGGTAGATCAAAGTAATGTTGATCTCAATAAATATTCTATAGGTAAGTGTATCACCTCTCATGTAGTTTTTTCATTATTTTTTCCTCACCTCCTTATATCTTGATGTGTAATAATGTATTGCATGGATGTAAAATTATTATTTTTCGATCTTGATTCTAGTTTGTGTTTCTATATATTCCACGCCTACATTATTCATTATAAAATCCAATTAAATATTTTTATTTATGGATATTTGATTTAAATATAGGTGGTTACATGATTCATTTCCCAAAGATTTAAATCTTTAATTTCTTGATTAAATTGAAAGGAGTTTTTAATTGTTTTAAAAACATTGAAATGTGATAATTTGATCATTGAATTGAATTGGGAATTGAAATTTGGTAAAACCCTAAATTCAATAGTATTGAAATTATGGAGTGGATTTAAAAAAAATGATGAATTGATTTGAAAATAAGTTTGATTAATTTATCCAACGTTGTTTTAAAAAAATTGTTAAATTTAAAATTTATTTGAAATGGAATAAAATGATTAAGACTTATGATTTTGTTATGAATTGAAAATTCATGTTGAAAACTAAAATCAGGAAATTGTATTTTAAAATGTTCTAAAATGATTGGTTACCAATTTGATTGATTATTTTTTTGAAGAACATGTTATCCTAGTTAGTTAGTGGTAACATGGATAATAATGTTAGGACCTTGACTCCCAATAAATGGTTGATGATGAAAACTATTATTAAAAAACCTTTAGCTTGACTTCCCATAATACGTTCACCTATTGGGGTGTAGACTACCCATGATGGGTTCATTTTTTCTGGTTTATTTTTTGTGTGAACACCTAACTAAACCCAAGATCATTATAATATGTATGAGTATTATAATACCTAATAAACTAACTTACCACCGTTTTTTTCACATGGTGCTATTATTTTCTATGAGTTGTTTGATTTGATATACATTCCATTGATTGTTGAACTGTTTTATTCATAAAATATGATTTTTATAAATTGTTTTATATTAAATTTTCATTTATGCCTATTTGAAATATTGTTTGATATATCAACCTAATTTTTGAACGAAATAATGGTTTGGTATAAAATATGAAAAATAAAATTCCATTTCTAGTTTTATTTAAATTGATAGAATAACTGGTTTATTATTTTGAAATTGATTTAGGAACTCATGGTGGGACCTACTGGGATTTATAGATCACACCCTACCTTTGAATTTAGGTGTTTATAGACTTTATTATGCCATGTCTGAGCAAATGGAAAGGTTCACTTAGATGTGATAGATATTTTTGATCCCATGAACCATGGAGTGATGATGGAGGTGACAGGTGGAGATTTTATCATCTTATTACATGTGATATTTGAGTTTTCATCTCGTTAGATATTGAGTAATTTTTAGATGTACTACTTTGGATTTTGTTATACCTATTTTTTAGGTAGTTTAACCCTTTAGAGTGTCGATCATACTGAATTATATCTTTTATATTCTACTATTTTTATGGAAAATTAATTCCCACATTGATCTTTTATAATGTCAGGTGCTAGTAGTCAACCCGTGGGGATCGATAATTCCCTTCAAGACATGTCAACATCGAATCAAATATTAGGGTACCAAATTATATGGGATGTTTCATGAAAAATCCTTACCATTGGTAGGTTGATCATATTTCCTTGATGTCTTTATGCAGTTTGGGTTGTCTTAGTAGATAAGAAGTTAGATTTTCAAGACATAAGAGGTAGTTGTAAGTGAGTGTCTAACTATCTCTCACCATAATGATCCTTAAGTCACCATGGGTGTTTGGGTAAAGGTTTATTGAGAATTTTTTTGATCTGATTATAGTCTTTTACCTACTTTTTATTTGGATATATTGGACTCTAAATCTGAAAATCTTATCTTATCGTACTGATATTCCCCTTTCTCTTGTTTGAGTTATTGATCTGTGTAATATTCTAAATTCTTTAATTATATTTGTTGATGTTTTTTAGATTCATTCCTATGAGAAGAAATTTTAATATTATAAAATAGGATGCTACTGGTGAACCACAAAAAGTGGACCCTCCGGTGGACCAAAATCTTGTTGAGATTGTTATGCTTATTTTATAAGCTATAGGAAAGGCACCTTCACCAATTCATGTTCAGGATCTGACTGTGGAACAGTAAAGGGATGAATCTTGAAATTGTGATCAAGAGGTTCTTTTCCAAAATACACATTATTTCCAACGTACTAATGACCCTCATGTAGCTGGGGATTTGTTGAACAAGATAGAAAACCTTTTTTTGATTTCCTATAAATTCTCAAAGCAATTAAGGTAAAATTTGTCGCCTTTATGTTCGAAGGGCCTAGTAGGAGGTTGTGGGATTCAATGGTAATGGGGAAGATGCATGAGAATCACTTTTCTGATCTTGTGAAAATTTCAACTAATATTGTATCAAATGAGAAGATGGAGTTTTAAATATTTGATATGGTTCTTTCACCAAATATCTATTCATAGGTTTCCTTACTAAAGATCACTTTTAAAGCTGACATGCTAGATAGGACGTTGATGGTTGATCTTGACTTGGCTGGTAAATCTAGTTTAACTGATGTTCCTTTCTCTCCCATTGGAAGATATATGAGTTAAATTAAAGGAAATAAGAAGAGTGATGAGTCTCATGGTGGTTCATGATAGAAGTTTTACTCTAGACCTATTTTAGTTCCGGGTAGAAAACCTTTGAATTGATTCTAGTGTGGCAAGGTTGGGCTTTCAAAACATGTTTATACTGAGGTTCCACAGATCTGAAGTCCTTGTGGTCTCTTGGTATACCTACTAAAATTATAACACTTATTTTTTAATCTTTATAGTGGAATAGTCTATTTAGCTCCTAAAGGTGCTATGATTCAATTAGATGCTTCACTAAAAAAGGTGTTCCAGCTATAGGCATCCAGAATAAAGCTTCTTCACATTGTAGAAGAGTCTCCAGAGGAAGTTGATTTAGTTCCAGTAACTGTGAGAGGTACCATCACTATAGATTCATTTTTAGTGACTTCTTTATTTCATATTGGTTCATATCACTTATTTATATCAAATTGTACTATGAACCTTCTAATAATTCCTATGAAATTTTTTCCTTATGTACTAGATATTACTACACTCTTAATAATTAAAAGAGATAAGGGACTCCATTTTCGTACTTGCATTTTCTCTTTATCAGAAATCAAGATTACATGGGATTTTCTAGTTCTTGACATTAAATCCATTGACTTCATTTTTTTGAACGATTGGATCATTGATAATAAGGCCTGAATTGATTGTTATATTCATTGTCTTTCCTTTACCACACCTGATGAGGTGTGTCGTACCTTTTAGAGAGAATGGAACCCAAGGTCAAGTAGAGTATGGACATCTTATCCAAAGTTGGAGGAAAGTAATAATACTGATTTTCATTGATTTATAATATTAATCTTTGATAGTTGATCTCCCTCTAGTTTTCATTGAGTTTACCATTGGATTTCCTTCAAATTTCTTTAGTTTTCCCATGGTAATAGAGGTAGAGTTTTCAATTTATTTAGTTCATGATACTCAACCGATATTTATTCATTCTTACTATATGTCCTTAGATGAACTGAAATAGTTGAAGACTCAATTGGATGATCAATAAGAGAAAGGATTTAGGTTCCCAAGTGTGTCACCTAGGGTGGTGTATATTCTCTTTGTGATGATTGATGATAGAAAACTTCACCTATGTATTGATTATTGGATTCTCAATTGATTTATGGTAAAGAAAAAGTTTCATTACCACAAATTGATGATCTGTTTGAATATTTTAAAGGGAAAAAATGGTTATTGAAGATTAAACATTGATCTGGTTATCACCATTTGAGAATAAAAGAATATGACATTTAGAAGACCACTTTCCATAGTAGGTATGTCCATTATGAGTATCTTTTTATGCAATTTGGTCTAACCAATTATATTATAGTTTTTATGGAATTGAGTAATATAATCTTCCACAAGTATCTTGATAAATCTATAGTGGTCTTTGGGGATGAAATCTTGATTTACCCTATCTGAGGAGGATTATGTAAATCATCTAAGAGAAGTTCTATAAATGTTGTTAATTACCAACTTTATATCAATCTAACAAAATGTGATTTATGGATATGGAAAGTGAATATATTAGGACATGTGGTCTCTGAATTTGGTTTTTTAGTTTATCCTAATAAGGTGAAAACTATTATGACGTGGTAGCAATTGAAATTTTTTTTGTGATAGATTGCTTCTTGGTCTTAATAAGGTATTTTCACCTCTTTGTAAAGGATTTCTCAAAGTTTTATTCTTAGATGATATATCTCACTCAAAAGGGGTTAAAGTTCACTTGGAATGATTAATGATAGATTTATTTTGTTTACATGAATGGTATTTTGACTTTTATGCATTTTTTGACTCTTCTAGAGGATAGGCAAGGCTATGTGGTCTTTTATGATTCAATATTTTTGGGTTTGGGCAATGTTATTAGGAATAATGATCACATAGTAGCCTAGAATTCATAGAATCTTAAGATGGATGAGAATAACTATCCAACCCACAAACATTAACTCATATATGTGATTTATAAAATTAAGATTTGGTAATATTACCTTTTCATAGAAATGTTTACCATATATTTTGAAGAAAATATCAGGAGTTAAATGCTCTCTCAAAGTGATTTGAATCTCTACTAGAGGCATTGGGTGGAATACCTATATATAAGAACCCAGTTTTTCACCCAGGTATAGATCCCTTTAATTTTAGTCTAATTATTTATTTTGGACCTAATATGCATGCTTAATGAATTCAAAAAGGTTACAGGGGCTTCTCGGGCTGGTTTGGAGCTCAGTACCCCAACTTGATAGGAAAACAGACTACTCGCATGGTTAGGAGAAACCATGAAGGGTAGACTGCAAGGTTACCCCTAACCATGCATGGTTGGATAGTGGGATGAAGTTGGGAACACGATTTTATGTAGCCATGTATGAGGGGCCATAATCTCTTGAAAAATGACTTTAATTTTTAACAGTGTTGAATTTCATGGTTGGTGCACAGTTTCCCTATTTGTGTGGCCTAACCATGTGGGTATCCTCCTTATATAGTTCTCTATGCATGGTTGATGTACAGTTTGGCCAGCTGTGTGGCCAAACCTAATGCCCCTTAAATATTGGGTGAAATGACCAAATTGAACCTAATTTCTATTAAATATCACCCCACCAATCATTTTATTATTTCATAGATATAAAAACCCTCCTCTCTTTCTATAGATCTCTTCCCATGGATCTAATCTAGGTTCACCTATATCTCTTCCATCCAATGTTTGAACGAATCATCATTCAACTCTTTGGATTCTTCTAGGTAAGAGCTACAATCCTTAAGGTCCATTTTTCATTTCTATTATCCAATAAAGAGTTATTTTGAGGTAGGATTGTATGAACTATTTTTAGGGTGTTGATATTTTATTTAGTTTTCTACTAATACATTAAAAATTAATGGCTGATATTGGATGAGAAGAGTATAATAGGTTTGAGGTAGGTGGTCAATGACTCATCCCTCAGGTCTCATCATTTTATAAACTGATGTAGTTGTGTAAACACTGATTTCATTGGGTTATGGATATTTAATTTATGAGCCTTGATTATATCCATCACATTTGTATTCTATATCCCTTGCTATATTGTATAATCACATCATTGGAGGTTGATAAATCAACACTTTCCACCCCAAGTATGGTGCTCCTTTAATTATTCCTTAAGTGGTCTGAAATGAATACTTTTTACACAGTTTAGGTTTTCTTTGAATTGACCTTAATAAATTTAACTATTTTAATTAAATGAAAGAATAATTATGGACTATCACATCATAGTACCACTTGACCTTTCTAAGGTAAGTGTTTAAAATTAATCAATGAATATTTTAAATGTTAGTTGGAATGTATATTATTGATATAACTTAACTTAGTTATTATAAATGAATTTCATATGGTTTCATGGTCTTAGCATGCCTTTTCATATTTATGAAAGGTAAAGGAGTGAACCAAATAATTAAATATTAAATTAAAATAATAAATGGTTGCATGACCTACTCAGCCTTTCCACTTAATATAGAAGGTAATGGAATGAACCAATTGAATTACTAAATGAAATGAGTATTATAAGGCCTTAATTAAATAATGAATTACTTATAAGGTTACTGTTACATATATAACTTTTTCATATTTTATAGAAGTTGTTACACTTGATCCATCCTTGTATTCTTGACAGAATTTTTTGAGCAATTAGAGGATTCCATTATGATCCAAGGAGCTGGTTTCTAATGGAGATACCCACCTTGGACCATGCTCCTTTTCTACTAGTGAATGCCTAAAATGAAACTATAGGATCCCTTCACAATCTTATATATATTATTATTCCTTGGATAAAATCTTTGGATCGAGCGTGATGCCTTTAGACACATGGCACCCTAGATACACCCTGTTGGGTCCAGTCATGCTTAACATATTTTACGTTGGATTAAATACTTGGACGTAGTTAGAACTATTTTAATGTATAATTCCTTGGGTGATTCCCCTTTTCTTACATTAATACCTCCTTATAACCAGACTATAGGTTATTACTAAGTTGGATTGACCCTTGAGATCAAGGATTCCTTGGTTATTACCTTGGCCCCTCTTCATTATTATCACCATCAAGGATATATTTGTTATTAAATTGGATTATCTTTACTATTGTTATAATTATTGGATCCCTTATTATACCTTAGTTTCCTCATTATTATTACCATGTTACAACATCCGTGCAGGTTAGACCTCACATGGTATATCAATATAAATTGAACTGAATGAATTAATTAAATAATCTCTTATTTAGAGATATTACTAGTTGAGGATGAAGTAGGTATCATGGTATTTAAATTATTGTATTGTATTTAATTTTTTATATACCTACAAATGGTTACAGTTATTATTACACAGACTGGATTGTATGAACACCATTAATAGTGTCCTACTAAGATTTATCTCACACCCTATCTGAGAATCCAATGGTACCCAGGAATATTTCATGTACATAGGTGTTGATAAGGGAAAAATACCTCTTTGGACACCTGATCTTGATTTTCTTTCATTAGGATGATTCTAGGTAGCAGATGATTGTGCCACCACTTGGGATACTGAATATTTTTTGGTTTCTTGTTTAATTTATTTTTATAGAATGTATTTCCTACTACCATGTATACCTATTATCCAGAATTATAGAGACATAACATACATTATAATCCTATTTTTTATATGATTCAGTTTCCATATTTGAGTGTTATTACCAATTGATTCATTTGTTTATATTTATGTCTGTTTCGGCTACCGTGGGTTATTATTCATATTTTCATAGTGTCAGTTTCAACTGTTCCATCTATTAATCATATGATTTTTCTAATTTATCATATATTATATATTCAATATTCTCCACTCTAGTAATGAGGGCATAATTTTCCCTTAAACACCCCCTGACCCTCGTTGCTAGTTATAAACCTCTAGCATATATGGAGGCGCCCTTGAGGCAAAGTGTCCCATCAAGCTCGAGGCACTTCTGAGTGTCACCTAAGTCCGAGATGTTACAAAGTGGTATCAGAGTGGTTTCTTTCTTGATTTACTATTTTGAGATAATATATAAGAGATTAGGAATGCTATGTAAATTGGTTATTAGCCATGCTTGGGCATAGCTGACCCAAGTTTAGGGTAAATGCTGAGTTTCCTGAAATAAGGTTTGTTATTCTATATTTTACTTATTATAGTTGATATCCTTTCACTGTTGTTTGTTGCACATTATATGTGATGGTTATTATTATGATTATTATTAAGATTTATTATTTCATTTTATCCTTGTCCTGATGAGTATAATTGTTACATGCATCGTTATATGAGCCTAGAAATCACATGTCATGAATATTCCATGCCATATAGGTGCATTTAATTTCTTATATTTTCCTATATTTCCTATGATTATTGAGTGATACATGATTTTTATATATTCCCATGTTGTTAACATATTCTATAGGGTATTTATTTGGTTATTTAAAGTGTTATAATCAATATAAATAGTTTTTCCTTATATAGATTAATAGTGGAATCTTAAATACCCATGTAAGCTATATACCTATGGTTAAATGAGCTCCTCTTTGGATGTGATTGAGTGGTTTCCAACTTTAATTCATGAGTTTTATGATTCCTCATGGGTTGGAATGGGTAATTAATTGAGTTGAGTCATTGTATATAACCTGTTACATTCTGAGACTAAATATAGATGGGGATAAATTGTAACGACCCGGACCCAGCCAGACACCCAAACAGTGCCCAACGGGTCAGATGTCACGACCTTAGGCACACCTCCCCGAACTCCAAAGGCTACCGAATAACAGTGAGGGTCTGTTAGGTATAGTGGGGAGGCTATACCCTCTTGGAGGTTCATAATAATGGTACTGGTCCAAGTATAATAGTAAAGATGCAGCGGAAAGAAAGACTCAGCAGACTCAAACCAGACCCGCAGAGCGGAAGCATAAACAATATAGACAAACAAAGGAAGTAGTAAATATAACAACAACAGTAGAAATAAACACAACAGCATGCTGATAACATGTAACGACTACTGAATTGTAAAACATGCATCCAAAGCAGGTCATACTCAACTGAATATAAAAAGAAGGGCGCCAATGGCTAACCAATAGTATATCTACAACAAGTAATCATGCCGATACATAAAATTAAACAAAACAAATTAAACCCAGCTAGACATGACCTCAAGGTCCATACCATATCCATGCAACAACTAATGTAGCCTAGCTCCTAAAGCTGGCCTCTTTCCTGCACATAGATCCACAAAGTCTGCACACGTACTGAAGGGTCCGTGCAGGGTGTGAGACAAATCTCAGTAGGATACCACCCAACGGTGCGTACTAAATATATGTGTTTTAGTAGTTATGAATTTCTCAGAAACCCAATAAACAATAAAATTCACAAATAAACAAAATCTCCACTGGTGCTCAACATCCACCATGGAGTGTCACCTTCTTCGGCCAATGCCATAATCTCTATCATGTAACCAAGCACCACGTGCCACCTGACACCTCGTGTCTCAACTCCCGACGTCTCGAAGGCACACCCAAGAATAGTAACCCAACACCATGTGCCTCATGACACCTCGTGTCTCAAGTACCGTCATCCCGAAGGCACGCCTATGAATAGTAACCCGACACCATGTGACTCCTGACACCTTGTGTCTCAAGTATTGATGTCCCGAAGGCACGCCCAAAAAAATAGTAACCCGGCCCCATGTGCCTCCTGACACCTTGTGTCTCAAGTACCAACATCCCGAAGGCACTCCCATCCCCTGAAGGATCCTCAACTCCCACGTGGCTTTTTATGGCATGCACCCCCAACCAAATACCCAACCACAACTACGGGGGCCTCTACCCACACGAGTGGTCAAAACCACCTCATCAAGGAGTATCTCTCTGTGCACACTACTCAAGTCCCAGGTGATTGGTAATCACCAAAATAGTCCTAATCCACCAACACGTCTGACATATCATGTCCCTACGACCATTTCTCTCAAGTCCGATGGCATCATCATCCTAGTATCCCGGGCCATGCCTAACCTGACAGTCGTACTACCTCAATCCGACATCCATGACGCCCAATACCGTGGTCAAAACCATCCAAAGTAACCCAGGAAAAGCCACAACCTGTGATCACCATCACTCAAGCGTAACCGGGCCAAGCCCAACACAACCCAAAAGGGTCCAACAGATGCAATCCAGCAATTGCATATATAACATAATTAAACAGAAAACATAAACTGTCAAAACAAACTAAACAGTTGAATTTCACTCTACCAGGTGTTGTCTCATACCAGCACTGAGGTCTTAAATGCATCCAACAATTTATATCAAAAATAAATAAATAAAACTAACAGTTTATAACATTAACATTTCAGTTAAAATCATCTTGGAATTCCCCGGCCAAAATTCCCCGACGAGCAACGCCCCCTCACCCGGCCCTGCTCACGCAAACTGGTAACTGGGCATACCCAAAAGAATCCCCGAGGTCCCATAAGCAATACATTATGAACAAGTAGATAAAACGGGTCCCGCTCAAAATACCCAAAACACACCGAAGGTCGCGTTACCCAAACAACCACGAAAACACAAAAATAAGTATGCACCACCTACCTGAGACTCGCCCGATGCTACTCCTCCGGTAACACCCGACAATTCGGTCTAAAACGCGGTAAATCTACAAAATATTCAATACCATTCAAATGCCTATAACTCATTCTAGAACTAAAATCAGAAAAAACGGCCAAATTAGAATCAAGGCCTTACCGAGGGGGTTCCAACACATCTAACCGAGATAGGATCTGACTTCAGACGAAGAACCGGGAAGAAATTGAAGGTTCGACTAATTTGGGGGAGGGGGTTCTGTCCAGAACATCAAAACGAGGCTACTGCCCAATTTAAAAGAAAAAAATAAAGTACACGGCATGTACTTTAGTACAACACGTCGTGTTTATGCCTTTTAACTGTTCATAAGATGGCTGATTTCACCGCCTTACTTTCCAGACCTGCCGGCATGAGTACACGGCGTGTACTTGGTTTCCCTCCTCTTCCTCACTGACATACTCACACGCCATGTATATCCCTTATACACAGCTAGACTACATGGCGTGTCCTAGGGGAACACGACATGTCCTCGGTTCTACTCAGCCAACCGGCCTACACGCCATGTATGGCCTCACACGGTCGGGGGTATACACGGAATGTTCAAAACTACATGCCATGTAGTAAGAAACTACTACACAGTCATCACACAGCATGTAATCGGCAAGTACATGGCCGGTCACTCGCCTACACATACACGGTGTGTACATAAAGTACACGGCGTATAGTCTGGAAATTTCTAGAGACTTCTCATTTTCTCTAGTTTCCACAGAAACCAATAAAATATTCAAACAGGTTCGGGATTTTGACCCTATCCAAAAACCCGGGTTCTTACAAACTCCCCACCTTAACGTAGCTCACCCCGAGCTACCAAACAAAACCCGGAGATAGCACCGAACACACTATTCCGACTAAACTACCTGAACTACCCCAGTCCCAAGGTTCTGGATAAATTCCTCAAGCGGCTCCCCGCATTAGGAATTGCGTACTCTGTCTCAACCAACAAAGCTCAAAGAAACCATGGTTTACTAACCAGTTTTCAAGACGCATAGTCCTTCCGTGATGCATCGTCACCCCTGCAACGCATTGGAGCTCACGTGTCGCTCCCAACATTCAACGTATCCTACACTACATCGGTGTCTAGCTCCACGAGGTCCGGGTGCCTAGCACCTCAAGTACCCTGCATCCCCGATGCCCCGATGCCCACGACACCACAAGTAACCCGCATCCTCGATGCCCTGATGCCCAAGGCAACCAAAGTAACCCGCATCCTTGATTCCCAGATGATACGAATCTCATACATATGTGTATATATATATATATATATATATATATATCACGCACCCAATACGATGTCAATCCCACTGACTAGCAACTAGTCAGTCCACAAAGATCTTGTTCACTACGTGCACTCAAAACAGACATGCCTCTACAGGTCATGACAAAAAGGAAACATGGAGATCACGGTCACACCACGGTGTACCTCCAACCGTCATCGGCTCACCAGCCTGCTCAGCCTCTGGCAGCTCCACAGCGTGCACCTGGCCTAAAACACAGCTCCCTGATGCCTAACCTCCCGATGCTGCTGCAGTATCCAGCCACTGACCCCTCAGATGGGTCCCACCGTCACTTTCATGACCTCCGCACACAGCTGAACCTCGACTACCCTCTCAGGGTACCAAACCTGAGCCAACTCTAGACGCTACAGTATGTCCTGGTCCCTACCTACCGGCTATCTGAGAAGGCTTCCTGCAAAACCTCTCCAGATTCCTGTCCTGTTCACATGCCCGACACTCCTTCGGAGGCCTATCGCACTATGCCCGAACATGTCCCGGTTGTGCACACTGGAAGAAAATCACCGAAGAACTACCACGATGTGGTCTAGCTGAATCCCTGTCCTGACTGCCCTACTAGAACTCATCCTGTCCTCGTTTCCTGCTATCTGAACCATCACCTAAAGCTGTCGCCCTGCCTAAGCAAGATTTCTCTCTCTTGTTTCCCTTGGCTATGAGCGCCTGATTCACCACCTCGGAGAAAGAACCCGACCTGAAGATGTTCACATAGACCTGGATGGCGTGTCGTAATCCATCCTCGAAGCACCTCACCCTAGCTACGTCATCGCTCACCATACCAGGTGCAAAGAGAGATTATTCTGTGAAAGTAGCTGCGTAGTCCTTGACAGACATATCTCCCTACTGAAGACTCCAGAACTCCCGAGCTCTCTCGGTCCTCAGTGTCTCTGGATAGAAGTTCTCAAAGAACCTTTCCTCAAAGTCCTTCCATTTCAGTCCCTCGTGCCTACGAGCCTGAACCTGTACGTACCACTAACGCTTCATCGGTCCTCGCAGCATGTACGTCGCCAGCTTGACCCTCTGCCCTGGAGGCGTCTCGAGCTGCTCGAAGATCATCTGCATACTCTCTATCCAGTTCTCTACCACCTGTGGACCACCCTCACCCTGAGAAAGCGGCGGGTGATGCGACTGGAACTCCCGCATCAGGTACGCCATAGAAGGTTCTGTACCCTGCTGGCCTCTTTCATTCCCCTGCAAGACGCGTACCAGACTCGCTCGGAGCTGCTCGTCTAACCACGTCCAGAATGATGCCAAACCCAACAGCTGTCCTGCCTGCACTAGATCTTGAACCTAATCTTGTCCCTGAGCCTGTACCTGCGGCTCGTGCTCTGCCTGTACCGAGTTCTGACCCTGATCCTGCGGCACTGTATCCTCTTCTGCCTGACGCTCCATCTTGTCGTGAAGGAGTAACCCACTGAATACCATAAATGGCCAGATAGTCCATATATATATATATAACAGTATATTCTACGCAAATAAGGAAATCAGTAAAAGGCAGTGCATAACAAATAACCCTACACCCCCTCATCGCAACCCATGCCCCACGACATCCCAGCCTCATGGCCCCCTTACCCTCCCTCAACAGAACCAAGTATCAAAAAGTACCTCAGGCCATGCCCGTCCTGACAACTCACGTTTCCTCATCTGACAACCTAGTCACCCAATCCTGACAGTTACACTGCCTCAGCCATAGTACATGTCTGCTCTCTTAAGAGCCAGACCCAAATACCCCGCAACATGAAATTCTACAGATATATAAAGCATGGAATCCATATTGCAACATAAAATAAATTCTTTCTGTAATTTCACCAAATTAAATTTCAAAACATATAAATCATGGCAATTGATATTTCATTCACATGACATTATAACTTCACAAAGCATACGTGCAATTATGAAATTGAAATACCCTAAAATGTGCCTATCAAAAGCCAAGCAAACTAGCCTTGCCATACCGGGCCAAGGTCCACTTCTCCCTTACCCTATCGGGTCAAGGGTCACATATCACAATCAACAAACTCACACATCAAGTGAGCTACAGAGGTGGGAATCATATAAACTGTAATCCGAGAAAAAGAAAACAACAATTCCCACCCATGGAAACTAGTTCCATCCCTCGTACCTGGGGCTGCAGACACCCAAACAGAAGCTAAAACCCAGTCCCAGTAACAAAAACTTATCTCCAGTCTACTATATCCCAAATAGTAAAACCATCAGAAATAAACAAGAAGCCTCAAACTCATTATTAGCCAGTAAAGCAATGCTACTAAATCCCTATCAAGAACTCCTTTGATACCACTTTGTAACGACCCGGACTCGGCCAGCCACCCGAACAGTGCCCAACGTGTCGGGTGTCACTACCTTAGGAGCACCTCCCCGAATGCCAAAGGCTGCCGACTAGCAGCGTGGGTCTGTCAGGTATAGTGGGGAGGCTATACCCTCTCGTAGGATCATAAGAACGGTACTTGTACAAGTATAACAGTAAAGATTCTGCGGAAAGAAAGACTCAGCAGACTCGAACCAGACCCACGGAGCGGAAGCATAAACAATATAGATAAATAGCGAAAGTAGTAAATATAACAACAGTAGCAGAAATAAACAAAACAGTATGCTGATAACATGTAACTATTACTGAACAGTAAAACATGCATCCAAAGTAGGTCATAATCAAGTGAATATAAAAAGAAGGGCACCAATGGCTAACCAACAGTATAGCTATAAAAAGTAAGCATGCCGATACAGAAAAGTAAACAAAAAAATGTAAACCCAGCTAGGGATGACCTCAAGGTCCACACCATCTCCATGTAACAACTAACGTATCCCAGCTCCTGAAGCTGGCCACTTTCCTGAACGTAGATCCATAAAGTCTGCACGCATCCTGAAGGGCCCTTGCAGGGTGTGAGACAAATCTTATTAGGATACCACCCAACAGTGCATACCAAATATATGTGTTTAAGCAGTTATGCATTTCTTAGAAAAGAAGTAAACAATACAATACAAAAATAAACAAAAACTCCACTAGTGCTCAACAGCCACCATGGAGCGTCACCTGCTTCGGCCAACGCCAGAATCTCTGTCGTGTAACCCAACACCACGTGCCACCTGACACCTCATGTCTCAAGTCCCGACATCCCGAAGGCACACCCAAGAATAGTAACCCAGCACCATGTGCCTCCTAATACCTCATGTCTCAAGTACCGACGTCCCGAAGGCATTCCCAAGAATAGTAAACCGGCACCATGTGCCTCCTGACACCTCGTGTCTCAAGTACCGACGCCCCGAAGGCATGCCCAAAAAAATAGTAAACTGAAACCATGTGCCTCTTGACACCTTGTGTCTCAAGTACTGACGTCCCGAAGGCACGCCCATCCCCTGAAGGCTCCACACCTCCCATGTGGCTTTCTACGACAAGCACCCCCAACCAAATACCTAACCGCAACTACGGGGGCCTCTACCCACACGAGTGGTCAAAACCACCTCATCACGGAGTATCTCTGTGTGCACACTACTCAAGTCCAGGGTGAGCAGTAATCACCAAAATAGTCCTAAGCCACCAACATGTCTGACACCTCGTGTCCCTGTGTCCATGTCGCTCAAGTCTAATGGTATCACCATCCTAGTATCCCGGGCCATGCCCAACCTAACTGTCGTACTGCCTCAAGCCGACGTCCATGAAGCCCAACCCCGTGGTCAAAACCACCCAAAGTAACCCAATAAAAGCCCCAACCTATGACCAGCATCACTCAAGCGTAACCAGGCCAAGCCCAACACAAACCAAAAGGGTCCAACAGATGAATTCCAGCAATTTCATATATAACATAATTAAACAGAAAGCATAAACCAGAAAAACAAACTAAACAGTTTAATTGCACTCTACCAGGTGTTGTCCCATACTTGCACTTATGTATTAAATGCCTCCAACAATTTATATCAAACATAAATAAATTAAACTAACAGTTTATAACATTAACATTTCAGTTAAAACCATATTGGCGTTCCCCGGCCTAAATGCCCCGACGAGCAAAGGCCCCTCACCCGACCCTTCTCACGCAAACTAGTAACGGGGCATACCCAAAAGCATCCCATAGGTCCCATAAGCAATATAGTATAAAAAAGTAGATAAAACGGGTCCTGCTCAAAATACCCGAAAATGCGCCGAAGGCCACGTTACCCAAACAACCACGAAAACAAAAAAAGAAGTATGCACCCACTACCTCAGACTCGCATGATGCTACTCCTCCGGTAACACCCGCTAATTCGTTCTAAAATGCTGTAAATCTACAAAATATTCAATACCATTCAAACTCTTATAACTCATTCTAGAATGAAAATCAGACAAAACGGCCAAAGTGGAATCAAGGCCTTACCGAGGGGGTTCCAATGCATCCAATCGAGACCGGATCTGACTTCGGACGAAGAACCGGGAATGAAATTGAAGGTTCGGCCGATTTGGGGGAGGAGGTTCTATCCAGAACCTCAAAACGAGGCTACTGCCCCTTTTAAGAAAAAAAAGAAAGTACACGGCATGTACTTTAGGACTACACGTCGTGTATATTCCATTTAACTGTTCATAAGATGGCTGATTTCACCGCCTTACTTTCCAGACCTGCCGACATGAGTACACGGCGTGTACCTATGGGTACACGGCGTGTACTTGGTTTCCCTCCTCTTCCTCACAGACTTACTCACACGCCATGTATATCCCTTATACACGGATATAATACACGGTGTGTCCTAGGGGAACACGGCGTGTCCTCAATTTTACTCAGCCAACCGGCCTACACGCCATGTATGGCCTCACACGGTCGGGGGTATACACGGCGTGTTCGAAACTACACGCCGTGTAGTAAGAAACTAATACACGATTATCACACGGCATGTACTTGGCGAGCACATGGCCCATCACTCACCTACACATACATGGCGTGTACTTAAAGTACACGACGTGTAGTCTAGAAATTTCCAGAAACTTCTCATTTTCTCATGTTTCCTCAGAAACCAATAAAAAATTCAAACATGGTGGGGATTTTGACCCCTTCCAAAAACCCAGGTTCTTACATAAATAAAAATCGAATGGGTGTCAATTTCTATGATAAGGTGTATGTGACCTTATTCATTAGGAATGGTGATCCATTTTGATAAAAAATTATTATATTTATATAAGAAAATGATTAATTAAAAGGGTAAATACTGACTTATAAAATTAAATGGTTTCCTGTAAATGAAGAGGAAAGGTATAGTCCACGCTTCATCTAATGAAACCTTTGTTAATTAATCTTTAACACTTAAAAAAATATGGCCTTCTTAGCAAGTAGTTGGGGTAGTAAACCTTGGGTAGTAATCCATTTACCTTTTGTTCTGCTTCTACTAGTTCTTCTATATACTCTTAAAAATTGATCTGGGGCATGTTATTGGAATTTTTAAAGCCATGCCACCATGACGTCCACGTGTCGTGTGCCCGAAGGGTGGTGAAGACCACGCTCCAGAGGTGATGGGACCTAATCCACCAGTGATTCCTACTATAGTTCTACTTAATAAACCACCTACTATATCTTATATGGGCCCTGACACTCAGTTTTGAGAGGTTTGTCTATTTATAATGTAGTCCATACTGGGTACTCCATGACCTTCACATAATATGGCTAATCTGACTTGTGAGTTCCAGTAGCAACATCGTCCCACTTTTTTCAAGGGATAACAATCCACATGCTATTGAGTCTTAGTTGGAAGCCACTATTTCTACATTTAAAAATCTGGAGATGCATCTAGAGAAGAGGTTCATTCTATCCACCTATATGCTGTGTGATTTAGACAAGCACTAGTGGGATGTGATTACCTAGGATGGTGTCATTAGGATATGGTCTTGGTTGACTTTTATATTTCCTTCTATGATAACATCCTTCCCTATAAATTGAGATACGACTAAGCTAGATATTTCTTACATCTAGAGTAGGGTTATATGTTAGTCATGGATTATTCAGTGCATTTTAATGAGTTAAGATGTTTTTCACTACTTCTAGATGATGATGAGCTATCTCATTATGAACTCCTTAAGGATGGGCTAAGGTGTGCCATCAATACTCAAGTGAACATCTTTTTCCTAGATAATTTTTCTGATATAATTAATTTGGATCTAATCAATAAATCTAACCTAAGGGAAGGTGATAATTTTGGGCACATAGGTTCAATGCTAAGGCAGGGTAGTAGTTCTTCCGGTAGCAGGAAGCGTTCCCTTGAGGTTTCTCAGTAGAGTAGTGGAAGTCAGAGTAACTAAAATGGAAGCTCCATTTTATACCAATAGTGTTGATGGAAGGGGCATCTAAAGTCTCACTATGATAGGGAACTGATGGAGTGTTGTTCTTGTGGTTGTATAGGGAATATTTATAGATTCTATCAGAAATTTCTATCTCTTTCCAGTGGAAGAGTATCTAAAACAGATCCACCTTCAAGGGAAAGATCTTTTATGCCATGTCAAGAGGGGAGTTAGAGTATCATTAGTAGTACTGGTTAAGGAGGAGGTCAATGGCATGGTATCCAAATTTCAGATTATCAGTGCTAGTAGAGCAGACCTACTCAGGGTAGTCCATCTATACCATATGGTCATGGATTAGGTTAGTTGAATACCATATAGTTGATACCCAAGGATCAGAGTGTATGGTTATCTATAGAATGAGGTTCTACTCTTGTAGCCTCTACTATTGTATCTTCGTTATTCAATATAGGTGATTCAAACTCCTTATTTATTTATTGACTATAGAAAGTGATGGATTAGAAATTCAGTATTATTATGGTGTGATAACCCTATACATGCCACTGTGTGTATATTCCAAGGGAATACAACTTTGATGGGATTTCCCCCTTGAGGTAGGTAGTTTCCCCTTCTTATGGGACCTTTTAATCCTCAAGATGACGGACTTTGATTTCTTCTTCATGATGGACTGTTTGGTTCTATACCATTCATTTTTTGGACATATACCACCATATGGTGTCTTTTACATCACCAGAAAAGGGAGAATAAGATGCCCATGATGGTAGAGTTGTACCAAAGCAACATGGGTTAGTTGGAGTGGCAACCCAGTTTTGTAGTCTTTTTAAGGAAGAGATAGGTTCTCCTTAGACAAATGTTCATCCTATAGTATAACATTTCAGGGATGTCTTTCTTGATTATTTTCTGGCCTATCTCACAAGTGGGAGGGAGAGTTCACAGTTGATAATTTTCTGGGAGTATCATCAATGTCCATTCATCCATAAAAGATGAAACTTACTAATAACTAAGAGCCCAATTGACATTTGAAAGATTTAGAGGACACATGTTTTATCTGACCCATCACTTCTCCAAGGGGCTCAACCGTGATTTTCTCTATGGAGGATAAGACCCTTCATTTATATTTGGATTATCAATGTTTAAACCAGATTACAGTTAATAACTTATATCCATTCTCTGTAATAGATGATCTCTTTGACTAGCTCAGAGGAGCTAGGGTATTCTCTAAGATTGATCTGATATCGGGATATCATCAGGTGTGAGTCAGGCCTTCATACATACCTAATTTACAATTTTATAGTAGGTATTTTTTGTATGAGTATCTCATTATTACATTCATTCTGATGAATGTGCCTACCATTTTCAATGATTTAATAAATAGAGTTTTCCACCCCTATCTGGATTCTTTTGTCGTTATATTTTTGGATGATAACTTTTTGTATTCTCACATTTGTAGAGATCATGATAAGCACCTTGAGATCATTTTAAATACATTGATGGAGAATAATATTTATACTAATATTTCTAAGTTCTACTTCTTGATATACAATGTTCACTTCTTGGGTAATGGTATCATAGAATCAGGATTGTTAGTTGACCTAGAGAAGGTAAGGGCTATAGTTTCTTAGGAGTATCCTCAAAACATGTTTTATATATAGATTTTCTTGGGCATGGTTGGATATTATTGGAATTTATTATAGGACTTATCATGATTTTTTCACATCTTACTAGTCTTATAAATAAGGGTGTAAAGTTCCTATGGTTAGAAGCATGTGAGAAAGCATTTCAGGAGATGAAAGGAAGACTTATCTCAACAGCTATACTTATTTCTCGAGAGCTTAGAAGAGGATATAAAGTTTTTTGGGATGAATCTAGCATCAAAATAGGTGTAATGAAGATGTGGAAGGATAGAGTCACTGTATACAAATATCGACAGTTGATATCTCATGAGAGAAAGTACCTGACACATGATCTTGAGCTTGTAGCAGTTGTAAATGCCTTACATTGCAGGATACACTACCTGATGGGTGAGTACATTGTGGTGTATATAGACCACAAGAGCCTAAATTAAATATTTATACAGTGTGAATAGAATATCATATAATGGATATGGTTCAAATACATTTAATCCTTCAATTTTTAGCATGCCTATATGCTTGTAAAGGGAAATACAGTAAAAGATGCATGGAGTCAAAAACCATAGGCACATTCCATATAGGAATCCATTGATGAATAGAAATTAATGGACCTATTTTCTTATCTACATATAGAGTTTCATGAAATTCATGAGAAGTATTATATCTCAGCCTTGATAGTTACCTCTTCCCTCCTTGATAGGGTGAAGAGTAAGAAATTAATATATCCTCAAGGCTTAGTTCTTCGGGATAATATTTTAGGAGAGGACCCAGATATGGATTTTTATATAGGTAGATATGGAGTCCTATATATTCATGGGTTTTTGGGTTCCTACACATATAATAGAAGAACTGATGCAAGAGTCCCATGATTCTCAATGGTCAGTTTATCCAAGAATCTCCAAGATGTACTGAGATATATGATACCAATATTGGTGGATTGGGATGAAACATAGATAGAAGGATTTATTACTAGGTGTTTCAATTATCAGTAGGTGAAGGTGGATCACCAGCGACTTGAAGGCTTGTTATAGTTTCTTTCTATCCAAGAATTTAAATGGGAAATTGTTTTTATGGATTTTTAGTCATATTATCGAGGTCATGTTGAGGTAGCGATGTAGTTTTGTTAGTCATGGATCAACTGGAAAAGTTATCTCACGTCCTTCTCATTTGGGAGAATATCTCATTTGATGAGTTGGGAATATTGTATGTCTTTGAGATCATATTGCTACACGGGGTCCCACATACAATCATTTCTGATAGAGAATCTCATTTCACACTGAGGTTATGCATGGGTTTTATAAGGCTTTGGGTACATAGGTTCTTCTGATCATAAGATTTCACCCTCAGAACAATGGCCCATTAGAATGGATGATACAAGTTTAGAGGAAATACTCTGAGCATGCATCCTTGATTTTTTCAGTTCTTGGGAGAAACATATCCCTCACATCGAGTCCGACTAAAATAATAGATTTCAGGTGATTCTTTTGATTTCTACTTTTAAGGCCTTGTATGGTAGCCCATATCTCTCAACCCTATACTAGTTAGAGGTAGGAGATATGTAGATACTACGCCTTCATCTCATTTAGGATACATTGGATTAGGTTTAACTGACTAATAAGTGTGTTTATACTACTCAGTCTAGACATGAATCGTATACCGGATGTGATTAATGACCTCTAGAGTCTGAGGTCGAAGATCATTTCTTCTTGTGGGTATCACCTAGAATTAGGAATATATGGATACAAAGGTTAGGGAATATATCACTTTATTTTATAAGGATATTTTAGATTATGGATAGAGTCATTCTGGTAGCTTATCAGTTATTATTACCTTAGAGATATCATGTCATTCATGATGTCTTCTACATTTTATAGTTTCACCATTACCATGCTAACTTGTGTCATAATTTTTATCCTGAGGAGGTTGTGTTATATACTAATGCTTATTTTTGAGAGTATTAAATATGCATCATTGGCCAGAGAATGAAGGCTCTTTGAGGATGGTCTTTCCCTTTAGCACATGTTCTATGGCAGTACATGCATGTACATGATGCGACTTAGGAGCAAGAGGCCAATGTACATGCCCAATGACAAGAGTTGTTCTTAGATAGTGTTTTTTCTTTATTTGGAAGGTGAAATCAGGGATGAGTTCCTTTAAGGGGAGAAGACTATAAGAACCTGATTTTTCAATTATTTATGGATCCTTTTAATCTCAGTCTAATTATTTATTTTGGACCTAATATGGATGACTAATGAGTTTTTAGAGGTTACGGGTGTGTCTGGGGATTTTTCAAAGATCATAACCTCTTCTAGTGGAAAAGAACTATCTGCATGGTTATGATAACCCATGTGGGGTAGTCTTCATGGTTAACCCTAAATATGTGGGGTTGGATAGAGGGGTCAAGTAGGGTGCACAGTTTCCCCTAACCATGCGCCAGGTGCCGCACACCCATGAAAAATGTATAAAATTCTCATCATATATGAGTTGAATGGTTGGTTCATGGTTTCCCAAATCATATAAGTATCCTCCTTAGATAGTTTTCCATGCACATTTGGCACATATTTTGGTCATTCGTGCAGAAAAATCATGTGCCTCTTTAATTTTTGGTGAAATGAACTAATTTACCCTAATTTCTATTAAATATTACCCCTCCAATCATTTTGTTATTCAATCAACTGAAAACCCCTTATAATTTTATTGATATCTCCTCCCATGGATCTAAGATAGGTTCACCAATATCTCATACATTTAAAGACCAATCGAAGCATAGATCATCTCTATGGATTCCTCCAATTAAGAGCTACAATCCTTTGGATTTGTTCTCCATTTCCCTTCTCCTCAACATAGTTATTTTGATGCATAATCATATGCCCTATTTTAAGGACATTCATTCTTTAATTTTCTTCTGATCTAGTCTAAACTAAAGGATGATATTAGATGAGGAGAGTGTTATTGGTTTGAGGTAGGTGATCTCTGACTCATCCCTCAAGTATTTTCATTTTATTAACATCCACAATTTTGAACATAATTAATTTATTGGGCACATCCTATTTAATTTATGCGACTTTCTTATATTCATTGTTTTCATATTATATATACATTGATATAAGTATTATCACATAATTAGACGTTGAGACCTCAATGCTTTCCACCTCAAGTAGGGAACTCCTTTAATTTTAAATTTAGTGGTTTGAAATAACTATCTATGTCACTTTTAGGGTGTTATTTGACTTGGAATTAATAAAGGTTATTTTTTTAATTAAATTTATTAATTTCTAATGGATTTTACATCATAGTATCACTTGACCCTTCTAAGGTAAGTTTTTTCAAATTAATTAACCAGTTTTTTAAATCTTATTTGGAAAGTACATTATAGATATCACTTGGACTTGTTATTATAAATGAATTTCATATAGTTTCACATCATTATCCCACCTTATAATACTTATGAATGGTAAAGGATTAAACAAAAAAATTGAATATGAAATTAAAATAATAAATGGTTGCATGTCCTTCTTAGCCTTACCACTTAATATGGAAGGTAATGAAATTAACCAATTGAATTATTAAAATGAATGAGTATTGCATGGACTTAATTAAATAATTAATTAAATATAAGGTACCTATTTCATATGGATATTTTAATCTTTTTAAAGAGTGGATAGACTTGATCTATCCTTTTATTCTCGAGGTAATACCTTGAGAACTCAAAGGAAACCATTCTAATTCAAGGAGCTGGTTTCCAAGGACGATACCCACCTTAGAACATGGTCTTTTTTTCAAGAGGATTCCCAACATGATGTCATAGGATCCCTCCACTATCATATGTATGTTAGTATTCCTTGGATACACTTCTTGGATCTATCATGATGTCTTTAGATAAGTGGTTACATGGATACATCCCATTGGTAAGAGTAATGATTTTCCCATTTTACATTAAATTCCATCATTAGACTCAGTTTGAACTTTTTTATAGTGTAATTACTTAGGAGATTGCCCTTGTATTACATTCAGACCCCATTATATCTAGGATATAAGTTACTACTAAGTTAGATCGACTCCTGAGGTCAAGGATGCCTTGGTTATTACCTTGGATCCTCTACATTATTATCACTATCAAGGATTCCTTGGTCATTACCATGATCCTTTTTACTATTATCATCATTATAGGATTCCTTGCAATACATTGGATCCTTTATTATTATTATCATGCTACATAATTAGTGCTAGTTATACCTCATGTAATGTATCTATATAAACAAAACTCGATGAATTAATTAAATGATCTCATTTTCAGATACATTGCTAGGTGAGGATGAAGAAGGTGTCATGGTATTTAAATTATTGTATTGTTACTTTAATATATACCTAGACATTATTTTAGTTTATATTGAAATGAATAGATATTATATATGTTGTTGATGGTGGTCTACTGAGATTTATCTCACACACTATCTGGGCTACCAATGGTACCTGAGTAGATTACATGTATGAAGGTGTTGATAAAAGGGAAGTCTCCCACATTGGACACATGATCTTGATTTTGTTGCATTAGTATGGATCTTGGTAGTAGATTACTGAGCCATCACTAGGGATGTTGGATAGTTTTTGGTTTCTTTTTTTCTTCCTTTGTATAACATTTATTTCCTTCTACCATGTATACTTATTTTCCATCTTTATAGAGACAAGAAAAAAAATTATCATCATATTTTGTATATGATTCAGCTTATATCTTTGAGTATTATTATATTTTGAATATTTTGTTTATATTTATGTCAACTTCTATTATTAAGGGTTACTGGACCAGTTGTTGTAATGTCTTTTTCTGATGTACCATTTGGTTATAAATTGATTTCACAAAATTTTCCCTTATTATATGTGCATTTTAATACACTCTATTAATGAAGGAATTGCCTACTCATGGACACACCCTAGTCCCTCTTTTCTAATCGACACTCTATAGAGTATGGGGAGGTGCACTTGAGTCCTAGTGACCCACTATGATTAGGGAACTTCTAAGTGGAAATGATGTCTGAGATGTAAAATATAGTCTTTTTATTTTTATATTAGACATACGATAGAGAATTTAAATGTCAATGTAGATGATTTGAGAAGGAAACTTCTAACCCATTCCATGAAAGATTCTTCAGAAGAGTGGAACTTTATGACTCTTTTTTCACAGTTACATTTAGGAGTCTGGGAAGAAGAAACTGAGGTTATCTTTTCTAGTGTTATGTTTACCCCCACTCTTCTTGAGATGATTCTTTAGAAGTAGTAGATTGATGATGAATTACATGGTATTAGGGACTCTACTTAAAATGGAGACACTATTGGTGAGGAAATGTTTTCTTCTGAGGTCATCCTAGGTTTCTATAACCTGTGTCTTGTACCTTTTCCTAAGATAAAATCTATGGTGGGTGATATCCATAATTCTCAGTGGGTGGTGCACTCAGGTAGCACAAAGATGTTATATGACACTCAATGATGATTCTAGTGTCTAGTTATGATGATTTTGTTTCTTATTGTTATAAATTCTAGTATGTCAAGGCCAAGAACCAGATACCTTTTGGTTTTCTTCAAGAACTTATAGTTCTAATTCTGAATTGGGATGAGGTTTATTTGGACTTTGTGGTTGGTTTTCCACATTCCCATTAAGGAAATAATGAGATATGAGTTATGATTAGTTGTCTGATGAAATTGTCTCACTCTATACCCATTCGAGATGAAACAAAAGTTGATGATTTGGGAAATCTCTATGTCAATATGATTGTTCATTTGCACAAAATTCTATCTGTTATTTTATCTGATAGAGATCCTAATTTTACCTCTCATTTTTAGAGAGTCCTTCAGGAGGTTATAAAATCTTAGGTTAGTTTGAGTAAGGAATACCATCAATAGACAGATTTCCAGACATAGAGGGCTATAAAAATTATTGAGGACATGCTTTGTGCCTATATCCTTCATTTTTGTGGGGCTTGGGATGTCTATTTGGGAATGGTTTTGTTTTACTATAATAATAGTTACTATTATGCAATTTAGATGGATAATTTTCAGGCATTATATGGTTGGCCTTGTAAATATTCATTATGTTTTTCAGAGATTGGTGAGATTTATTTGGTTGGATCCAGATTGGTGTAAGATATGACAACAAAAATTCTGGCGATTCATCAGATAAAGTTAATTAAAAATAGTTGATACCAATTTTATCTTGACCATCAAAGGTGAAATTTGGTGTTATTGATTGGTGATTGGGTTTTTTGAGAGTTTCACCTAATTTTGGTCATTGATGAATTGAGAGGTAAGGGAATCTTTCTTTTTTATTTTATGGGACCTTTAAAGATTGTTGAGAAGGTGGTGAAAGTGGATTACTATTTATCACTTACATAATATTTGATATCAATAAATAATGTGTTTCATGTATCATAGATCTAGAATTATATTTCTAACCCATCTCATGTCTTGAGTTGAGAGGATATTGATGTTGAGCCTTATTTATCCATGACTGAGCACCCAATTAGGATTGTTTATTCTGATATAGGAGAACCTAATGGAAGGAAGATACCTTTATTCCATGTGCTATGATAGTATGGTTCTGGTTCTCATGATATGTGGGAGCATGAGGCACTAATGAGAGAGCAGTGACCTCATCTCTTTAATATGAAAACTTCTTGATAGGCTTTCTAGGGATAAAAAATTTTATGGTGGAAATGTTGTAACATCTTGTTATTCTTATGTGGTAATCCTTTGTTTATGTTTTATTTTTCATCCTCTTTTGGGTGAATTTTTAGGCTTCTCCCCAATATCAAAGTATTAATGAGGTGATTTTGGGGGTTTTCTATTAAAAAATGGGTTTTTTACTATCTAATAGGAGATTACATACTGTTTATCTAGTTTATACGATGCATATTTTGTCACTAGATACATGTTATGAATATTTATAGGGCATTAAAAGTTACATTCCATGTACTTTTAATTAAAGATGTGTAAGAAAAAAAATCATATTTTAATAAAAATAGGAACATTTTTCAGAATTTTCATCCTTCATGGATTACATGATGTGTAATGAGATTACACGCTATGTAATTATCAATATTTTCAGTTTTTAGGGTGATGTATGAGTGATGTTCATTTCATTCCATCATATAGAATTGCTATCTCAACCCAAATCCCCCCTAGGTGGTTTTGGCCCCTCCAAACCCTTTCTTTGGAAGATCAAAGAGGTGATGATCTTAATCAATCTCCTCCGGGTTAGTGGATTCCCTCTCATGTAGTTTCTTATGATCTCCTTTTCTCTTATCCATAGAGTTTGATATATCATCATGTAATGGATGGATCTAAACATAATTTTTGTTGGATCTCGATTCTAGGTTGTGTTCTTAGATCTTCCACATCTTCAGTATTCATTGGAGATTTAAAGACCCATAAATTTCAAGGAAAATTTTTTCTTAATTTTTTTGGAATGTTACGAGTCTGCAGTTTCTGACGGCACCTGATTCCGAGGCCCGGTGTGCCCGGAATCAATTTCTGAAGTTTTGTTCTGGTACTTTCAATAAGCGTACGTGCGGGTTTTTCTCTCTCTCGAACCGAAGCTCAGAATTGAAATTCTAGAGCACCAATGAACCAGAAGAGTCGGTTTTTGCTTAAGAGGACATTTACCACAATTGCATTTTGTCGTATGTGGTAGTTAAATTTTGGGGATTCATTAAGAATTAAATAAAATTGTTGTGTAACAATTTTATTTTTAAGTATAAGTTATTTCCTCCAAAAGGAAGTTGGAGGTGGGTCCCACACCACACCTAACTTCCCATGGGAGGATATAACTAAGGGTGGTGGGGCCCACTCGATCCCCTAACTTATCACATTCCCTCAGCTCCCTTGAAACCCCCATTTAACTCCCCTCCTTAATTGTGACTCTTTATCTCTTTCCCTCTTTCCCATACATTTTTCCAACATGTTTTCATTTAATGATCAATTAATGAATTGACTTCTCTAATTTTTGAATCTTTTTTAATTACATGGAACGTTTGTAATTATGAGGAAAGCCTTATAATAATATTGTCTTGGAAATTAACCTTGGGGAAAGCTATGGAAAAATAGAAGTGTTCTTCCCTCGAGGAAGAACAACTCCGACGAAGAATGCTGTTCATCAACGAAGAACAACTTCGACGAAGAACACTGATTCCACCGAAGAACGATGACATATCTTCCTTCCTCTTCCTCCAGTGTTGATAGGATGACACCGTTCTCCACAAATCTATCTTCCGCGATGCACGAATATCGCGACGCCCTCTTCTACGATGCCTGTTTGCCGCGGCGCTCGTCTTTTGCGGATCTTCGACGAACAAACCTCAATTACGAGGTAGGGGAATATTGTATAATTTTATATGTGTGATTTATACCCTTGAACATGGGTGTTTATTTGTTGGGTGATTGTTTGAACCACTAACTCGGTGGGTACGTGCTAACGAACAAGTTCGGAACCACCGCCAACTTGTTCGTGACGCGCATTTTGTTGGGTGACAGATGAACGAAAGGGAAACATTGATTTGAGGTCATCGCAGTGAATAGCGGGACCTGAGGAGGCCGTAGGCACAGACGGGAGCTAAAACGGACCACCAGAATGACTCTGGTGGCCCGTAGAAGATTGCAGCGGTGCTAGCGGCCGGAGTCGGCGACCAGCACCGGCCGGCCGCCTGGAGGCAGCGGTGCCCTAGCGCGCCTCCAGAGGATGACAGCCATGGCACCAAACATGGTGAAGGTGGAGCGGAACCCACGCCAAACGGGTTACGGGGAAGCTAGGCGGCACCAGCCTGGCACCCCCGTTACGAAGACCCCCCCCCCACTCGGCTTGCCTAGACGAGCCGTGACCTGCCACAGGGCCGGACCGCATGCGCGCGGGCCGAGCCGCATGTGCGTGGGTCAGGCCGCCTACCACGCAAGATGGTCCACCTACTGCGCGGGCTGGGCCTCCCTCGCATGGTCCAGACCTCAGCCGCCGGGCCGGGCCGACCTAGGGTGGGTTGGGCCTGGTCGGACCGGGCCCAAACCCCCCTCTTCGAACCATTTTCGGTTAATCGCCCATAACTTGAGTTACGGACCTCCGATCAATGCACCGTCAGTTTCATAGGATTTCTCGTATCGATACGGTCATTTTGGTATACTACAGAAAAGGTTTTGTCGAATTTTGGGTACAACCGGGTTGGTTCGAACCCTAAACCAACCAGGCCCTCGGAGCGGAAACACTTATAACTTAAGGATCGGATGTCAGATTGACGTGCCGTCAATTATGTTGGATTACTTTTGATGAGATGGTTCTTTTGGAATACTCCACTTGAGGTTTGAACACATTTGGAGTATGGTCAGGTTGGTTTTAGCTTAAAAACCAACTAGGCCCCTGGAACGGAAAAGCCAATAAATCTCAGACCAGACATCCGTTTGAAGTACCGTCAGCGGAATTGGTATTTTAATTGAGAAATGGTCCCTTTGAGTATACCCCATGGGAGTTCAGGGTACAGTTGAGGTACGTTTGGGTTTGTTCGTACATGAAACCAACCGGGCCCCCGGGATAAGAAGGCTAATAACTCACCGACCGGGCATCCGATTGACGCGCTGTCTGTTGCGTTGAGACCCATATGATGTGGCGGAACTTTGAGATACTTCTTACTGGGACTTCGTGACACTTGGAGTATCAGCTTGTTACTCATGGAGCAGATCCTCCCGGAGACGAGCAAGTAGACTACAGAGACCTAGAAGCTGGATGACACCTGATGACTGCTTGTCCGATTCGTTTCGGAGTGACCTGACTAGCCCAGTGGGGAGAACTACTGTGTGAGGTGGCAGACCCATGGCGGAGGATCGCTACTTTGTGAGGTGGTAGACCCGCGGTGCTTGACATAAGGAGTACCTCAATTGGCTTTCAGGGGCATCGCTACTGTGTGAGGCGGCAGACCCCTGGCGGGGAGCCCTACTGTATGAGGCGGCATACCCACGATACTCGACATGAGGAGTACCTCAGCAATCTAAGGTTAGTGAGTAGCACCTTGGAGTCACGACATGACTACTGTGCTCGATAGAGGAGGAGTTCTCCAGCAGCCGTGGATTCAACATCATGAATAAAATTATGGTTTGAGATGAGTCAGTGACCTTTGTGTTTTCCTCATGATTAAGATGAGTTACTTGATAAAATAGGTATATATATGGGCATATACCTAAGTAATGGTTATCTGTTGAAATCTTTGTGGATTATCCTTGTTGGGTTTTTTGATACCTTGAGAGTCTCGGGTTCCCTACTGAGTATCGTTATACTCACCCCTACACGGGCTATGCCCACACCTCGTTGTGTTGGATGCAAACGACGAACAACGCTAACTGAGGCAGATTGTACGAGGACTAGATGGTACCCGGAGGTGGACCTCACGACGAGACGGTACCTGGAGGAGACAGATGGACGTGGATCACTGAGGAGTCTATCTATACCTACCCTTTAGGTAGGAACCCCGGAGGACGATCCAGGAGCTGCTTTCACCTTCCAACTGTTGGTCCCTTTTTAGTTGTACTTGTCTTCAGTTGTTTTTGTACTTACAGTTGGGCTTGTATTCTGGCCCCTTTACTTTCAGTATTCTTGTTATACAGTTTTCACTTAGTGTTTTCTTCAGCTTGTACTCTGGTTGTGTTTGTTTTCAGTTATAAAGGTAATGCCTTCCCAGTACTAGGGATTTATGCCTTCGGTGCTAGTCACCAGCCCCTGGCCTATGGAAGGCAGGCTTGGGGTAGTCACGATATGGGCCCCAGGGGACGGGTCACTAGTAGAAAAACGGTTTTTAACGTCGGTTTTTTTTATTTTGGACGTCGGTTTTTAACCGACGTCGAAGTCACCGACGTTAAAAATATGAATTTTTACGTCGGTTTTTGTAAACCGACGCGAAAAATGAATAACATTCGTTTTTTGGCGTCGGTTTTGTAAAAAACCGATGCCAAAAAAAATAATTCATATAATTTTTCGCGTCGGTTTTCATAAAAACCGACGCAAAAAATTTAAAAAAGTAGTTTTGGCGTCGGTTATTTAAAAAAACCGACGCCATAAATGAAAAAAAAAAAATTTTCACGTCATTTTTATAAAAACCGACGCCAAAAAAAATAATTCATATAATTTTTCGCGTCGGTTTTCATAAAAACCGACGTGAAAAATTTAAAAAAGTAGTTTTGGCGTCGGTTATTTAAAAAAACCGACGCCATAAATGAAAAAAAAATATTTTTCACGTTGGTTTTTATAAAAACCGACGCCAAAAAAAATAATTCATATAATTTTTCGCATCGGTTTAAAAACCGACGCGAAAAATTTTAAAAAGTAGTTTTGGCGTCGGTTATTTAAAAAAACCGACGCCATAAATGAAAAAAAAAAATATTTTTCGCGTCGGTTTTTATAAAAACCGACGCCAAAAATCAAATTTTTTTTTTCTAGGTTTTAGATCATTTCTTAAGCTTCGATTTGATAGGCTGTGGACCTAAAACGGAGTTACGGTTCAAAAGTTATCGCCGTTACAAGTTGAACCTATCAAAGTTTTGGTTGATACAACTCGTTTCAAAGAAAACATGATAAACATAAATTAAAATCATATACACCAAATGTAATAAAATAATCATAATACATCAAACACATTTCAATGGTTTTAGGGGCTTCCATCGAAATGATATGTTTTTTATTATCATATAACTTGTATTTAGAAATGAGAATGAATCATCATTATAAGAAATTCAATCGAGTTGTTTAGAAATGAAGGATAATAATAATAAAGAAAACGAATGAATAGAATATGTACCAATTAATGATTGAAGTCGCATTGAAATCGTGATTGAATCGAAGATGTTGAAAATGATGAAAGAAGGAGAAACTGGATATATATATAGTAAACGAAAATATTTTCAATTGTGTTTTACGAAAATGTTGGCGGGATTATAAAAAGTTAAACGCGCGTTGTGAAAAAAATTGAAATTTTGATCCCGCGTTACTCTTTGGCGTCGGTTTTGTTTGAAACCGACGCAAAATAGTATTTACATTGGTCTTTTGGCGTCGGTTTTTTAGAAAATCGATGCAAAAAATGTCAATCAATATCCTTTTTGGCGTCGGTTCATAAAAAAACCGACGCAAAAAATGAAAAAAAAATTTGGCGTCGGTGTTTATGAAAACCGACCCCATAAAAGTTTTAAAAAAAAATCTTTGGCGTCAGTTTTTTAATAAACCAATGCTAAAAATTTAAAAAAAAACTACATTTCGCGTCGGTTTTTTTAAAAACCGACGCCAAAAACAAAAAATAATTTTTTTGGCGTCGGTTTTTATGAAAACCGACGCCAAAAATGACAAACAAAAATTAAATTGTTTTAGATAATTCTCTAAGCTTTGATTTTACTGGTCGTGGAGCAAAAACGGAGTTACGGATTAAAAGTTATGGATGTCGGAAGTTGACCTTCTCTAAAAGAAGTCTTAAGGAAGTTCAACTTTCAAAGGCCATAACTTTTAATCCGTAACTCCGTTTTTGCTCCACGACCAGTCAAATCAAAGATTAGAGAATTATCTAAAACAATATAATTTTTTTTTTAAAATTTTTGGCGTCGGTTTTTATGAAAACCGACGCCAAAAATGACAAACAAAAATTACATTGTTTTAGATAATTTTCTAAGCTTTGATTTGACTGCTCGTGGAGCAAAAACGGAGTTACGGATTAAAAGTTATGGACGTCGGAAGTTGACCTTCTCTAAAAGAAGTCTTAAGGAAGTTCAACTTTCAAAGGCCATAACTTTTAATCCGTAACTCCGTTTTTGCTCCACGACCAGTCAAATAAAATATTAGAGAATTATCTAAAACAATATATTTTTTTTTTAGAAAATTTTTGGCGTCGGTTTTTATAAAAACCGACGCGAAAAATATTTTTTTTTCATTTATGGCGTCGGTTTTTTTAAAAACCGACGCCAAAAACAAAAAATAATTTTTTTGGCGTCGGTTTTTATGAAAACCGACGCCAAAAATGACAAACAAAAATTAAATTGTTTTAGATAATTTTCTAAGCTTTGATTTGACTGGTCGTGGAGCAAAAACGGAGTTACGGATTAAAAGTTATGGATGTCGGAAGTTGACCTTCTCTAAAAGAAGTCTTAAGGAAGTTCAACTTTCAAAGGCCATAACTTTTAATCTGTAACTCCGTTTTTTCTCCACGACCAGTCAAATAAAAGATTAGAGAATTATCTAAAACAATATATATTTTTTTTAAAAATTTTTGGCGTCGGTTTTCATAAAAACCGACGCCAAAAATATATTTTAACTTTTCACGTCGGTTTGTAAAAAAACCGACGCGAAAAGTAGTTTTTTTTTAATTTTTAGCGTCGGTTTGTTAAAAAACCGACGCCAAAGAATTTTATTTAAAACATTTATGGCGTCGGTTTTCATAAAAACCGACGCCAAAATATATATTTTTTAGTTTTTTGCGTCGGTTTTTTTAAGAACCGACGGCAAAACAATTTTTTTTCCTTTTTGGCGTCGGTTTTTTTAAAAACCGACGCAAAAAATCACCGTAAAAATTATTGACGTCGGTTTATAAGAAACCGACGTCAAACTGGCGACGTTAAAAATCATTTTTCTACTAGTGGGTCGTGAAAAATTGGTATCAGAGGAGTCGGTTCTACCGCAGAACTTATGAATATGATATTTTCTTTCTGTGAAGCAATAGTGTTAAGGGTACTAAGTGTAGTTTTCAGTTCCGGAAGTCTAGTGTTGGTGCAGGCGGCCAACGTATGCATACACCAGGACCCGGACTTCTGATTTATGACTTAGTTCACGAAAATACTGATTGCGTGTGTGTTTTCAAAAGTTTCCTTTAAGTCATCTCAAACCAGGTCATCTCACCAGGTATAGTCTTTTGACCGTGTTGCATCTGTTTCTTTCAGGATGCCTCCCCGCGGACGACCTTCTAGGGCTCTGAGAGTTGTATGTACTGATAGCCTGCTGAGAGACAAGGCCTTAGTACAGGGCACTCTTCCAGTTGAGGCACCAGTAGAGGACCAGTAGTACTACCACCCATTGGGCCACTCATGCCACCAGCCACAGAAGCAGGCAATGCGCATCACTTGAGCACGCTGCATGAGTTCCAGCACCAGAGACCACCTAGGTTCTAGGGAGAGACGGACCCACATGTGACTTAGGATTGGATGGAGGCTGTGGTGAGAGTTTTCAGGCTAGTAGGGACACCAGTAGACTTCATGGTGATCCTTGCTGCCAGCCTCCTTCAGGAAGCAGTAGGCAGATGGTGGAGCCTGATGCTCCAGATGCACGACAAGGTGACACTTCTATGGGAAGACATCGAGAGCCTGTTCCGGGTGGAGTTTTTACCAGCCACCCTTCAAGAAGTGCGGATACATGAGCTACTTCATCTACATTAGGGTAGCAAGATGGTGGCATAGTACTCAGTAAAGTTCACTGACCTCTCGCGCTACTCTACAGATATGGTACGAGACCCGTTCTTCAAGTTCTGGACCTTCGAGCAGGGGATCAGGCAAAAGATCAAAGATTTAGTTATCTCTCACAACATCCCAACGTAGACAGGGGTGTTGGAGAGAGCCCTCTTAGTGGAGAGTTTCTTTTATGAGTAGTCTCCAGCCACAGAACTCACCACTAGTCGACATGCAACGGAGTCTTCTGCAGTTGGAAGTAGACAGATGACGCAGAGGCCAAGAGGACCAGAACCACAGGTGGTTGACCAAATGACTCAGGATCATGTGTGCGAGGAACCCAGGGTGGAGACAGAACCAGACCTGTGAGGCAGGGTTACTCATGCGGTGGATAGGGTCACATGGCTCATAACTGTCCGACCCACCGCTCAGACGATCATCAGATAGATGAAGGACCTTACAGGCATAGGTAGAGGTTCGATCGAGGCGGACCACAAGGAGCATGAGACCGAGGCAGAGGAGATGGCTGTGTAGCTAGTGGTGGAAGACGCTTAGAGGTGTTTCCACCACCATCACCAGGAGGTCCACCATGACCGCAGGGAAAAAGTAGACATGAGAGAGCACAAATTCAGGTAGCTGAAGCATATGAATATAGAGCTCCAGTAGTAGGTGGATAGGAGCGGGACTATTTAAAGTCATAAAGGCCTTTTTTCATGATTCTTCTAGATTTGTTAATGTCATTGTTTGTGTTTGTTATGTTTCTTTGTACTTTGAGCTGTAGTAATAAAAGTCACTTTTCCTTGTGATGTTTTCTTTCCTTCCTTTTTGTGTGGTTAACACAAAGAGGTTCCGGGTTAAACTGTTGACTTGACACTCACTTTTGAGATTTCTACTGGAGGAGACCCAGTAACCACACACTGATGCTGACAATGTGACTCATCCCTTGGAGGTGAGAGTGACAGTTGGATCTCTTGGTAGTAGTGTCGAGGACTTACGACATCGTCCATGACATGAATTAGTACCATTCATGTCAGGAATGACTATATTAGGAAAATAATGTGGTTTATCTAGGGGATGAGACCATATTTCCCTTTTCAGCAAAGGGGAAATCTTAGCATCTCTTGTAGAACATAGGAAAAGAAGGGTATAGTCCAGTTCTTATAATTGGCTAGTCTTACACATTGTTCATTGAGAAAACGGTTTACGGTTCACTCTAATCTCAATAGTCTCAGGTGTGTCTTCTCTTAGAAGGACCTGATCCTGAGACAGCGGCGATGGATTGAGTTCCTCCAAGACTATGACTTAGATATATTCTATACTTCTGGGATGGGGAACGTAGTAGAGGATGCTCTCAGCATGAGTTTAGGCATTCAATTGCTAGGGGAGGCGACAGAGAAGCTGGCTGCCCTTCATATATCCTTTGTGGATAGAGATGGTGCAGCCTATCTACAGTCTCTTATAGTCACTCCTCCACTTCTTCAGCAGAGTAGGCTAGGTGGCTTACTGCTAGACCCTTCCACCTCAGTTGCACTAGGTGTAGGATGTCTTCCACGTATCTCAGCTGAGGAGATGCGTGCAGGACCTGTCCCACATCATCGACCATAGGCAGTTGGATATCGATGACGAGGTGACTTTCACGGAGGTTCTAGTGGAGATTGAGGATTGACAAGAGTGGTTCCTACATGGACGGTCGATTCCTTTTGTGCGCATTCACTGGCAGCATAGGAACCTCCAAGAGAGAACATGGGAGCAGTAGGCTCAAAATGCGTGCACAAAACCCACCTTTGTTTCCCTAGTGTGTGTTGTTTCTTTACAGGGACATAAATCCCTGAGGTGGGGGTAATGTAAAGACCCATAAATTTAAAGGAAATTATTTTCTTAATTTCTTTGGAATGTTATGAGTCCACAGTTTCTGACGGCGCCTGATTCCGCGGCCCGGTGTGCCCAGAATCAATTTCTGAAGTTTTGTTCGGGTACGTTTAGTAAACGTACGTGCGGGTTTTTCTATCTCTCGAACCGAAGCTCAGAATTGAAATCCGAGAGCACCAATGAACTCACAACGCCTGTTTTCACTTAATAGGACCTTTACTGCAGTTGTGTTTTGTCGTATGTTGTAGTTAAATTTTGGGGATTCATTAAGAATTAAATAAAATTGTTGTGTAACAATTTTATTTTTATGTAGAAGTTATTTCCTTCAAAAGGAAGTTGGAGGTGGGACCCACACCTCACCTAACTTCCCATGGGAGGATATAACTACGGGTGGTGGGGCCCACTCAATCCCCTAACTTATCTGAAGGTTCTGAGCGCTGCGGAAGCGCGTGGGTGGATGTGCCCACTTGGCCTTTTGTCATTAACAATGATCAATCCGGGATCAATACGACGATAAATGCCAGTCTCCACGGATCGAATCACAGAAATGGACAAAGAAAAGAAAAGTCCCAGAACCAAAATGTAGGATCGTTACAGGTTGATTATAGTTAATTTAATCAATTGAAAAGAAATAACTTTTGGGTGTTCTTTCTTCGTTGATGTTCTTGATCACGTTCCGATGTGATTCGTCGTTGCGTCATAGAATCCAAGTTTATACTTCCTCTAGCAGTGATCCACAAGTGTACCTCGTATCTTGGGACGTCGCCAAAGGAGTCTCTGGGTGCTAGCGTGGAGAAACCTTTGCATGCGTTGTCCGCCTTAGATCGTCTTGATCCGATGGAAAAGGATCTCTCTCAATCTTGAGAGTGTTCTTGGAGAAAGAGGTTCTTTCGACCTTGAAAGAATTATCCAGAATTGTTGTACAAAATGATTCTCTTGTGTGTTAGGAAAAGTGTTGGGGTTGTGAGGATATTTATAATCGGGTTTGAGGTTGTAGAGTTATGACAATAAATAAACGCGTTACGTGTTTTATTTATTTCATTAACTCCCTTTTTAAAACCCCATGTCGAGTCCTTAATTCCTTGACATGCGCCCACACTGATTATAATAAATATCATTTAATAAAATGATATTTCCTCAAAATACCGACTGGAAAAACTACACGACGTGTATTAATAAATACACAGCATGTACTTGTTTTTCATTGAAAACTACATGGCGTGTACATTCAATGTACATGGCGTGTATATCTTGTTTTCATTTATTCATTTCCTTTCACAATGAAAACTACACGGCATGTACATTTAATAATACACGACATGTACTTGTTTTCTAAATAAAACTACACGACGTATAATAATTGATACACGACATGTACTTGTTTTATTTTATTCTTCCTCCGACACTAAAATGATTTAGGATTCCTTGAATAATTATTAAAACACATATGGGAATAATCTTTATTCTACTTGAGATACTTGAATATACTTAGTGTGTGACCCTCTAGGCCTCTTTCTCATTGGAATTAGGCGGTCTTGCCTAAAGTCCAAGATTATTGTCTAGCAATGGGTCAAGACACCCAAGATAAAGAAGTTGATGACACATTGATGTATCACCTCATACGAATGCTTACTATGTAATTTAATCCCTTTGTCTTGATATCTCATCAAGTAGGTTTCATGGCAGTGTCATAAACTTATATTCTTGATCCATCGTTCTTTGAATACCTGAAATAAACTCATCTTTTACACCATGGCCATAGAATTTAATGTGACAGTTCTATTTCAATGAAAGGGACAAGATATCAACTTCCATAAATGGAAGGGACAAATCCTTCCTCGACTTATCCATTAACAACATGTCACTCGCGACGCACCCAACATACCCTACTTCCCACCAACTATCTGCATGACAGTTTACATCAGTAAATCTAAGTGTGCGAGTCATGACATGATTTAATGATAATCTTCCAGTCTAAGGACCATTACACATGCTAATATATAGAAATGTCTGATGAAACCAAGACATGCAGAATTTCTACTGGTAGGTCTGTTCTCATAATCTCCCATCTTGGAGATTACCAAGTGAGAACTCGATGAGAGAGAGTCTCGTCTTCTTACGAGTACTCTCACATGAAGGTCTATATACTATGTGTCCTATAATAGTATTTCATCCAACCATAGAACTTTATTCAAGAATGTTGTTATAGCATTTCAAGGTTCTCATCATAACGGGGATCTGCCGTGACCTTGTCAATGCAACAAATATTCAGGGACATTATTATATTATAATCATGCAGAACAATGAACAATATATAATAAGTGAACATTCATGTAATCAAAGTAAAAAACTGTTGGTTCTCAGGACACCAACCCTTACAAACTCCCACTTGGACTAGAGCCAACTACCAATGACTTTTTGTCCGCTAGACCTTACATGATGATAATGTTTCTACTGAGTCAACTATTTAGTCAAGGGGTCCGCCACGTTTTCTTCCGTGGAAATACTACTCACTGCAACTTCACCTCTCTGTGAAAAATCCCTCAAGAGATGATACTTCCGAAGTATGTTCTTTGTCTGCTGATGTGACCTTGGCTCTTTTTCAAGTTCCACCGCTGTAGTATTATCACAATAGAGTGTGATAGGATCTTTACTACTTGGTACTACATCCAACTCCTGGATGAAGCTTCACATCCATACTGCTTCTTTAGCTTCCTTCAAAGCTGCGATATACTCGGAATTTTCTGTAGAATATGCCACCACACTTTTCTTTGAGCTCTTCCAGCTCACTACACCTCCATTCAAACTAAAGATGTATCCAGTATGCGGCTTCATGTCATCTTGATCAGTCTGGAAACTAGCATCTACATGTCCTCTGATGACTAGTTCCTTATATCCTCCATAAACCAGGAACATATCCTTAGTACACCTCAGATACTTAAGGATAGTCTTGACTGCCATCCAATGGCGGTCTCCTGGATTAGCTTGATATCTGCCTACCACACTTATTGCATAAGCAACATCTATCCTCGTACATAGCATAACATACATGACTGACCCAATCACGGATGCGTAAGGAATCCTTTCCATTATCTTTATTTCCTCATGTGTCTAAGGACACATTTTCTTAGAAAGATGAATGCCATATGACACTGGAAACAATCCCCTCTTGGACTGTTCCATACTGAATCTCTTCAGTATCTTGTCAATGTATGTACTTTGACTCAGGCCCATCATTCTATTAGATATATCATGATGGATCTTGATCCCAATAATATATGCTTCCTCGCCCAAGTCTTTCCTGGAGAAGCATTTATGAAACCATGCCTTAACTGACTATAAGACAGGTTCATAGTTTCCAATTAGTAATATGTCATCAACATATACTATATGGAAAACAAATGCACTTCCACTAAACCTCTTGTAGACACAAGGCTCACATTCATTCTTAACAAAGACAAATTCTGTTACTGCTTCATCAAAATGAATGTTCCATGACCTTGATGCTTTCTTTAATCCATAAATGGATTTTTTGCAACTTTCATATCTTGTTGGAATCCTTTAGAGTCAAAAACCCTTCAGGTTGTTTCATGTAGAAATCTTCCTGGAGGTTCCCGTTAAGGAATGATGTTTTGACATCCATTTTCCAAATTTCAATGTCATGGTAAGCGACAATGGCCAATAATATTATGATGGATTTCATCATCGCAACCGGTGGAAAGGTTTCATCATAGTTAATTCCTTGATGCTGTCTAAAACCTTTTGCAACCAGTCATGTCTTATAGGTGCCGACTTCCCCCTCCATGTCCAGTTTCTTCTTGAATACCCATTTATTACCAATAGAATTTACATCAACTGGAGGATCTACAAAAATTTAGACTTGGTTTTGGTACATGGAATCCATTTCAGAATTCATGGCTTCTTGCCACTTGGAAAAATCTTTTCCTTCAACTGCTTCCTTATAGGTAAGAGGATCATCATTGTCAACCAATAATGAGTCACCATCCTCGATGATAAGAAAACCATATCATTCTGGTTCTCTCACCTCTCTCGTGCACCTATGCTATTCTTGTGTCTCTCGAACAGATTGTTCTTCCACGAGGCTTTGTGGAATCTGTTCTTGTACCAACTTCTGTGTATCTTGAGCCTCGAATTCATCGAAGTCTATCTCACTCCCACTATCTCTTTTGGAGATGTGCTCCCTCTCAAGGAATATGGTGTGTCTTGCCACTATAACCTTTTTTTCTAAGGGGTTGTATAACTAATATCCCCTTGTTTCCTTGGAATATCCTATAAATATACAATTTGTGCCTCGGGGTGAAAGTTTGTTACCTGAAGAGGCCTTAACAAATGCTTCACTACCCCACACATGTAAATTTGATAACATGGATTTGCGTCCACTCCATAACTCGTAAGGAATACCATTTATCGATTTAGTTGGTACTTGGTTTAGTATGTGTGCTGCTATTTGTAATGTATATCCCCAAAATGATAATGGAAGACTCGCATGACTCAACATTTATCTCACCATGTCCAACAGGGTGCAGTTCCTCCTTTCACTTACACCATTCCACTGAGGTGTGTAAGGAGGAGTGAGTCGAGATAGAATCCCAAACTCCCGTAAGAAATCAATGAAGTCCTGATTAAGATATTGTCCTCCTCTGTCTGAGTGAAGTTTCTTCATATTCTTACCAAGATGGTTCTCAACATCATTCTTGTATTCTTTGAACCGATCAAAATAATCTAACTTATACCTCATTAAGTAGATATATCCATATCTACTAAAATCATCTGTAAAAGTTATGAAGTACAAGAACCCACCCCTTGCGTCAACTAGAAATGGTCCACACACATCAGTGTGAACTAATTCTAGAATCTCTTTAGCTCTTTCAACTTTCACACTAAATGGGTATTTGGTCCTTTTGCCTTGTAGACACGCATGACATACACCAAGTGGTTTTAGTTTGAAAGAATCTAAATACCCATCTTGATGTAATTTTGTCAAACGTTTTTCATTTACATGACCTAGCCGATGATGTCAAAGTTGGGTGTGGTATGAGTCTTGTGAATTGACTTTGTCATCGATTTCCATTACTTGGTTTGTGTAGTCTAACACATAAAGGTCGTTATATAAATGTTCCCTACCAAAACAAATGATATCTTTATAAAAGTAGCAACATTCATTTCCAAACCTGAATATGAATCCATCAGTATCTAATCTGGATACTGAAATAATGTTTTTAGTAACATAAGTCAATAACATCCCGCTATTTTATCACATAAACTTTCATTACATTATACAAAACTGAGGATCTTTAAGGTTTAGTGTATTGGAAACCAGGAACTTAAAACATGAAAACATAAAACATTCTTCTTAAACACTTGAAAGGCTTCTCCTCATGTTCATCCTAGGTTCATTACTGCATCTCATAACCTGGGGACATACATCAAATGAAAGGGTGAACAGAAGACCCAGTAAGGGAAACAAGGGAAACATTTAACATGTGAACTTGAGATACATCAACTATGTCATGAACAAGAACTTTAAGGCATGATAAAAAAAATCATGTGACATATCATAATAAAAATAAAATTTTTCATAACTTTAAGATGTGGCTACAACATTTAATATTGACAATCATGAACATATCACCAAGGTCCATCCCCAAGGTGTCATTTGAAAATTACCAAGGTTATTCACCAAGGTATCGTGAAAATTGTAATCTCTAGTGGTTACATCATTACCCAATGCATTGGAGCGCTATCAGGGAGCACCCTTAATTTGTCTTTATTATCATGTGAGCCACACATAGCATCATCAAACATTTCATAAATAACCCATATAGCATAAAATAAATGGGTTTCATTTCATAATCATAACGTTTTAAAAACTGCATTAAAGACATGATCTTTACGTCACTTTAAACCCACGGAAAGGGAAAGCGGGTTTCATGTATGTAAATCCAAGAATTTAAAATAGAACATTTTGGTATATATGTGAATAAACCTGTAGAAATAAGAGTCTTGAGTATTCAATTTATAACATAAAATAATTTTGAGAAAAGAGAGAGGCATTTTGAGACGAAAATTCTGCAGCATAACGACTATGTTACAGGGTTATAGAAAACATTAAAAAGAGAGGGAAAATGGGTCAAACATTCATAAATGACCCATAAAACAGTATATGGACAGAATAAGAAGGATACATGATCATGGTAATGAAATTTCAAGGACATACCATTTGAAATGAAAAACATGGAAGGAAGACAAAAATTAGATTTCTTTTATGAAAGTTCGGCAGCCTAACGGTGTTACTTAAACTTCAACAAAAATGATTTGAAAAGATCAAATAGGGTCTATCATCATGTGAAAATAATAGTTCAGTATGATAGATATAGAGATAATTCCCCAACATAATTAAAAAGGAACTTGAAAGACTTTACATGAAAGTAGAACTTTGAAAAGAATGAGAAGGGTGAAAGAATCCCCTAAAAAATTCGGCAGCCTAACGGTGCCACTTAAAACTTCAAAATACTGAATTGAAGAGATCAAATGGGGTATCTCATCATATGAACATAAGAGTCCAGTATGATAGATATAGAGATCATACCCCAACATAACAAAAAGGAACTTGAAAGAATTTACATGAAAGTAGAACTTCAAAACGAGAAGGGTGAAGAACCACTTAAAAATTCGGCAGCCTAATGGCGCCACTTAAAACTTCAAAATACTGAATTGAAGAGATCAAATGGGGTATCTCATCATATGATCATAAAAGATCAGTATGATAAATTTAGAGATCATACCACAACATAATAAAAAGGAACTTGAAATACTTTACATGAAAATAGATCTTGAAAAATGAGAAGGGAGAAAGAATCTGTTACAAAAATTTCGGTAGCCTAACGGTGCCACTTAAAACTTCATAAAACGAAATAATGAGAGTAAGAGGGGATCTCTCATTATATGAACATAAAAAGGGAATTAAGATTAGTATAAAAGAACATCCTCCAACATAAGAACATTGAGTATAAAAGGAATTACATAAAAGATATTACTTGAAATGAAAGAGAGAGGTCGGATCCCTTACCTTAAAACGTAACTCTTAAAACTCAAAGGTTGGGACCTTGAGGGCTTGGGGGCACCTTGGGAGGACTCCTTGGGAGTTAATGAGACCCGAACTTCGTTGGGGGAGAGTGGGGAGTCGAAAGGATGATAGGATTTCTTCTTATTTATAGGGAACGTGAGGGGACACGACATTAATGGCCAAGGGACACCTCAAAAGTGGTTTTCTCAAAAGCATGGGCCCTCCCATGGTACTTCTCATGGAGTTAGGCCACATGGGGCCCCCAATACAATAATTCATCACCTTTGGCCAACCATCCCTTAAAATATCTCATGGAATCATCATGACACAGTTATGAGATCATTAAACATACCGGAACCCTAAAACTGTATTTTTACTATTCACTGAAAATTCAACTTTTTCAGAAAAATCCCAAAATTTCACCTTAACCAAATATCAATTCTCTGATTTCAAAAATGAAGTCCATTTTATAAAAAGAATTTTTTAAATAATTTTTTATTTAATTTTTAAATAAATACACTATTCACCGAAAATTCATTTTTTCAGAAAAATCCCCAAAAATTACCATAACATAATATCGACGCTCTGAGTTCAAAAATGAAATCCATTTTATAAAAATATTTTTAAAAATATTTTTAATTAAATTTTTAATTAAAAAACACTATTCACCCGAAAAAACTAATACTTGAATAATAATTTATGAAACCGTTATTTAACCATTCTATTGAAACACATTACTTAATCAAGGTGCCTAGATTATATTAATACTTTCTTTAAGTGAGATTACTAATCCATTTGGACACATTACTAATCCTAATCATAAAATCACTATTCATAATTTACTATTCATCAAAAGTCAAGTTAATCTTATTAGACTCTAAATTTCGTACTGAACATAATTGTAGAAGACCATTTTTTGAAAATCATTACACATTTTTAATTATTTAAGGTTTACATAAACATTTTTAAAATATCCTTTTTCTTCATCATAAGAAGAAATCCCAATTTTTATTTAAAACAGAGGATTACACAAGGAAGTTACGGTCTCCTTACATAGCCCCTTATCACACCAGCATAGGACCTAAGTGTAAGGTGTGCTAAGGTGAGAGAATCTGAGGGAGGCTCGGCTAACATCGCACGAGTAGTAATTTCTATCATTTTGAACTTCTCGCAGAGGCGATTCCGTTCTAGCTTCACACGATGAAGTTCGGCTTGGGTTTGGTCCAGAGCAAAGCCCAGTAGTGCTACCTCCTTCCCAAGTTCTGTTAGATGAGCTTCGATCGGTCCAAGAATACTGGGTGAGGCCATCGAATCTTCTTTCTATAATAATTAACCAAGATTACTTGTATTTAGAGACAATAATCAAAACGTTTAGTTTCCAGCGGTTATATTGACCAATGGTCATATAACCGTCTAAACCCAACGTTCTCAGTTTAATTATAATCATGTTGTCAAATGAAACATTTTTTTCGAGTATAAAAATAAATAAAATAACACATAAAATTAGGATACAAGATTTATTCAAAATTTCGGGTCGTTACATTCTTCCCCCCTTAAGAAATTACGTCCTCGCAATTTTTAAAATTGGGTTTTGAAATTTCATTGAAATTCCCACATCGGAAAAGGAGTCAGTAAAATTATTACTTTAAAAGAAAGAAAGGGAAGTACAAAGGTCACCCGAGTTAACCCACACTAGGATTCCATGTAGGAAAACATGGACATGGAAGAAAAACAAAGGGTCAAGTTCTGGGGGAGAGTGATAGAGAACATGGTTAGGAGAAAGTTAACCATACGAAAATCCCAAACTTATGATGTGTGTAAATGGTCTTTGATTACCTAGTAGGAAACGTAAACCAACAACGTTTTTGTTTTACGTTCCTTTTCATAATTTTGAGGAATTCATTTACAACATAAAACAAAAACATAAGAAAATATACCTATCTTCATGTAGAGTTTCATCTTTTAATATGTTTCTACCCAAAACTAATATTTTCTCCAAGCTATGAGCATTCAAAACTACTTGGTCTCCTCAAAACACAAGAATAATCTTCATAATCCACAAAAGATTAACTATCTATTTCTTCTATCTTTAATCATTATCCCAAAAAAAGAAAGTGTAAGGTAAAACAACTCTTCAAAAAAAAAAGAATCCCATAGGAATGGAAACTACTTTTAAATCTTCAAATTTCCATGGTACTACCCAAAGTTCATCATAGACCATTCCATAAATAACAGTCCTTAAGATTCCTCAAAATAAACCAAACTAAGATTGAAACCCAAATACAAGAAGGATTCGATAACATAGTCTTCCAAAATAAACTTCATTGTTCATCTCCAAACAACATCAACCACTCCTAACATCTTATAATAAAAGTAGCTAACCTAAACATATTTTTCCCAAGATAGGTTAATCATTCCCATAAGTAACCTAAATTACTATAATTCCACCTTAAATTCATCGATTCTTCAAAATATAAGTCAACCTTACTCCTCAATGAAAATACCGTAGTAATATATTTACATCGATCATATAGGGTCCCAAAAATAGTGAACATCTTCCAAAATAATAATCATCTTTTAATCCCCTAATCATCTCTTTCATATTAATACGGCAATCGTCGCATTTCCTATCACATTGGTTGTTGGGAAATGTTCTTCCATTTCCCACCATTAACTAAGAATAGAAAGTATAATTAGGGGCTTAAATACTTAGCTAATAATCATGAAAAGGAACTTAAAGCATATAAGGATAACTTGTAGAAGAAAAGTATACCCTAACTTGTGATCCCCTAGGTTCTCATCTAGGTTATCCATGATCATATATTCTTATGTGAATCTTTATTTTATTTTATCTTTGTTCCTTTAACAATGGTTCATACTAAGCTTATGAATTTACCAAAGCATATCCCCCGAGAGTGTCGTAACCAAGAGTGAAGCAAGGCCCGTTGTCGTGTACCAGTTCCCGTTTGAGTCTAGCTCAAAGCGGTGTTTTCAGGTTTTACCCCTATGTACATCTGTTCCAGTGCCACATCTACCTGCTTGTATCCAGATAGGGATGTATTTGCTTGGCAACCCATTACTCAATACTCACCAAAATACCAGGAAGATTTCATATATATAAACTTTTCTATAGGCTTCTTCCTAAAGTTTTCATATCCTAATTACCACAAATAACTAAACCATCCTTTGATACCAACTATAGCATCCCACCTTTTTATCACATAAACTTTCATTACATTATACAAAACTGAGGATCTTTAAGGGTTAGTGTCTTGGAAACCAGGAACTTAAAACATGAAAACATAAAACATTCTTCTTAAACACTTGAAAGGCTTCTCCTCATGTTCATCCTAGGTTCATTACTGCATCTCATAACATGGGGACATACATCAAATGAAAGGGTGAGCAGAAGGCCCAGTAAGGAAAACAAGGGAAACATTTAACATTTGAACTTGAGATATATCAACTATGTCATGAACAAGAACTTTAAGGCATGATAAAAAAAATCATGTGGCATATCATAATAAAAATAAATTTTTTCATAACATTAAGATGTGGCTACAACATTTAATATTGAAAATCATGAACATATCACCAAGGTCCATCCCCAAGGTGTCATTTGAAAGTTACCAAGGTTATTCACCAAGGTATCGTGAAAATTGTAATCTCTAGTGGTTACATCATTACCCAATGCATTGGAGCGCTATCAGGGCACACCCTTAATTTGTATTTATTATCATGTGATCCACATATATCATCATCAAACATTTCATAAATAACCCATATATCATAAAATAAATGGGTTTCATTTCATTATCATAACGTTTTAAAAACTACGTTAAAGACATGATCTTTACATCACTTTAAACCCACGGAAAGGGAAAGCGGGATTCATGTATGTAAATCCAAGAATTTAAAATAGAACATTTTGGTATATATTTGAATACCCCTGTAGAAATAAGAGCCTTTATTATTCACTTTATAACATAAAATAATTTTTAGAAAAGAGTGAGGCATTTTGAGACGAAAATTCTGCAGCATAACGGCTATGTTACAGGGTTTTAGAAAACATTAAAAAGAGAGGGAAAATGGGTCAAATATTCATAAATGACACATAAAACAGTATATGGACAGAATAAGAAGGATACATGACCATGTTAATGAAATTTCAAGGACATACGATTTGAAATTAAAAACATGGAAGGAAGACAAAAATTAGATTTCTCTTATGAAAGTTCGACAGCCTAACGACGTTACTTAAACTTCAACAAAAATGATTTGAAAAGATCAAATAGGGTCTCTAATAAAGTAAACATAAGAGTTCAGTATGATAGATATAGAGATAATGTCCCAAAATAATTAAAAAGGAACTTGAAAGACTTGACATGAAAGTAGAACTTTGAAAAGAATGAGAAGGGTGAAAGAATCCCCTAAAAAATTCGGCAGCCTAACAGCGCCACTTAAAACTTCAAAATACTGAATTGAAGAGATCAAATGGGGTCTCTCATCATATGAACATAATAGTAAAGTATGATAGATATAGAGATAATACCCCAACATAACAAAAAGGAACTTGAAAGAATTGACATGAAAGTAGAACTTCAAAACAAGAAGGGTGAAGAACCACATAAAAATTCAGCAGCCTAACGACGCAACTTAAAACTTCAAAATACTAAATTGAAGAGATCAAATGGGGTCTCTCATCATATGATCATAAACGATCAGTATGATAAATTTAGAGATCATACCCCAACATAATAAAAAGGAACTTGAAATAATTTACATGAAAATAGATCTTGAAAAATGAGAAGGGAGAAAGAATCCGTTACAAAAATTTCGGCAGCCTAATGGCGCCACTTAAAACTTCATAAAACGAAATAATGAGAGTAAGAGGGGATATCTCATTATATGAAAATGAAAAGGGCAGTAAGAGGAGTATAAAAGAACATCCTCCAACATAAGAACATGGAGCATAAAAGGAATGACATAAAAGAGATTACTTGAAATAAAAGAGAGAGGTCGGATCCCTTACCTTAAAACGTAACTCTTAAAACTCAAAGGTTGGGACATTGAAGGCTTGGTGGAACCTTTGGAGGACTCCTTGGGAGGTAATGAGACCATAAATTCTTTGGGGGGGAGTGGGGAGTCGAAAGGATTAGAGGATTTCTTGGTATTTATAGGGAAAGTGAGGGGACAAGGCATTAATGGCCAAGGGACACCTCAAAAGTGGTTTTCTCAAAAGCATGGGCCCTCCCATGGTACTTCCCATAGAGTTAGGACACATGGGGCCCCCAATACAATAATTAATCACCTTTGTCTGGCCATCCCTTAAAATATCTCATGACATCATCATGACACAGTTATGAGATCATTAAACATACTGAAACCCTAAAACTGTATTTTTACTATTCACTGAAAATTCAACTTTTTCAGAAAAATCCCAAAATTTCACCTTAACCAAATATCAATGCTCTGATTTCAAAAATGAACTCCATTTTATAAAAATAATTTTTTAAATAATTTTTTATTTAATTTTTAAATAAATACACTATTCACCGAAAATTCATTTTTTCAGAAAAATCCCCAAAAATTACCATAACATAATATCAATGCTCTGAGTTCAAAAATGAAATCCATTTTATAAGAATAATTTTCTAAATATTTTAAATTAAATTTTTAATTAAAAAAACACTATTCACCCGAAAAAACTAATACTTGAATAATAATTTATGAAACCGTTATTTAACCATTTTATTGAAACACATTACTTAATCAAGGTGCCTAGATTATATTAATACTTTCTTTAAGTGAGATTACTAATCCATTTGGACACATTACTAATCCTAATCATAAATTCACTATTCATAATTTACTATTCATCAAAAATCATGTTGATCTTATTAGACTCTAAATTTCGTACCGAACATAATTGTAGAAGACCATTTTTTGAAAATCATTACACATTTTTAATTATTTAAGGTTTAAATAAACATTTTTAAAATATCCTTTTTCTTCATTATAAGAATAAATCCCAATTTTTATTTAAAATAAAGGATTACACAAGGCAATTACGATCTCCTTACATAGCCCCTTATCACACCAGCATAGGACCTAAGTGTAAGGTGTGCTAAGGTGAGAGAATCTGAGGGAGGCTCGGCTAACATCGCACGAGTAGTAATTTCTATCAGTTTGAACTTCTCGCAGAGGAGATTTCGTTCTAGCTTCACACGATGAAGTTCGGCTTGGGTTTGGTCCAGAGCAAAGCCCAGTGGCGCTACCTCCTTCCCAAGTTCTGTTAGATGGGCTTCGATCGGTCCAAAACTACTGGGTGAGGCCATCGAATCTTCTTTCTATAATAATTAACCAAGATTACTTGTATTTAGAGACAATAATCAAAAAGTTTAGTTTCCAGTGGTCATATTGACCAATGGTCATATAACCGTCTAAACCCAACGGTCTCATTTTAATTATAATCATGTTATCAAATGAAACATTTTTGTTGAGTATAAAAATAAATAAAATAACACATAAAATTAGGAAACAAGATTTATTCAAAATTTCGGGTCGTTACAAAGGCACATAATAAAAACCTTTCAAAACCAAGACCATCCCAGTAGGCAATGTGAGATTGTAGTCTCAGACAACTACAACAATGAGTCTGGCTCCGTTGGCTGCTCGTAGATCCACCTCACCTCGATCAGTCTTTCTAAATCTACTTGGTTCCTGTATTTGGATACAGATGTGAGAACCATAAGAATTATCTAATACACAATTAGTAGAAATAGATAGATTTCATTCGATAAAAAATGTACCTGAAGCTTCCCCTTTCTTCCTTGGCTGGGTGTAGTTTTTCTTCCAGTGGCCCTTCTTTCCACATGCAAAACAAACAACATCTTGTTCCCTTGCCTCCCATTTGATCTTCCTTTTCTTGGAAGGCCTTGAAGAAGCTTTGGGTTTAAAGCTCTTCACCTTACCTTTACTTTTATTCACCATAAGGACATAAGGTTTTTCACTCTTCATGTCATTATACACTTGGATAATGAGGATAAAAAGATCAGAAAGAGACTTCTCAATGTTGTTCATGTTTAAGTTCACAACAAAGTTAGAGAAACTCTGGGGGAGTGATGCAAGAATGATATCGGTACCCATTTCTTTGGGGATTTTAAACCCTAGAACCTCCTAGAACTCAATGTATCCAATGAGCTTGACTACATGAGGCCCAGCTGGGGCACCCTCTCCATGCTTGCTCTGAAATAGTGCCTTGGAGATCTCAAACCTTTCCTGTCTTGATCTCTCCTGGTATAGACCACGGAGGTGCTCGAGCATGCTATAGGAATCCATGTCTTAATAAGACTTCATGAGACCACTAGAAACTGATGACAACATCAAACATTGAACGTCGAGTGCATCACTCAAATGTTGATCATAGACCAGGAAATCTTCATCACTCGCCCGTTGGGCAGGAGGATCAAGAAGTGAGGACTCCAGCATGTAAAACTTTCTTTCATGGAATAGGATAACCCGAAGGTGCCTAAACCATTCCTAAAAGTTACTACCAGTGAGGATATTGTCTTTATCCAGAATTTATCATAAAGAAAATGTGGTTGATGAGTTTGTCATTTCGATTCTACAAATTAAAAGAGCATATTTATCAGTACTTTCTTGATAACATTTTTATGAGAAATAATAAATTTTATTAAGTCTCCCACTATTTTATCAAGTCCCAATGGCCCTCACCATTGAACTCAGAATGTCCAGTTTCTTTGACATTCTAGCGGCAAGGATCCATATTCCCCTTTGCATAACCCCAACAAGGGTTGATCAAGCTATTTGAAGGTATTTAGGTAGGCAGGTCTTTGCCAAATGTGAGCTTACAATTCCTTGATCTGTTGAGTGGACTCCCCAATCCTAAAATCCTGACTTGGATTTCCTCAACTCTTGCCCCCTATATTACATCATGTCTAGAAAGGGCTACTCCTCTTGATGTAATATGGTTAAGTCAACCCGAAACCTTTCATAAGGGCTTCCTTTATAAAAGTAAGTGTCCCAACAAGGGTTGGTCAAACACATAGTTTTATTGAGTCTTTCCCTTAATCAAGTAACAGAAGGCTTGGTCGGACTTAATATGGTATTTGAGGGATTTTATTCCTTATGCATAACTTTACATTATCACATGTTTTTTAATATTAAGTGATGCTAGCTTAAGTGATTGACCATGTTATGATAATGTTTACACATAGTCCGGTTTTTAATTTATTCTGTCTTTGCATGCTTGTTCATTTTATTAATTATGTGATCGTGACAACACATACATAATAAATAAACCATGAAATCAGACAGAAATAAAATAAGATGGCATGATCATGAGCTTATATTGTTTAGCTTATCTAGAAGTTTGATAAGCTAACACTGACCTAGGGAAAAACAACTTGAACGGATTGTTCATGTTTTGCAGCTCCCACCTGTCCAACTTTGTATCTTCTTGGGTTGGTTTCACATCAGCTTTGGGTTTTGAACCGTCTCCTCTAGCTTGGGAGATCCTCCATTACTTGGGTTTACATTAAAGAAACCATGGGTACGCAGGCCCTACATTTTATTGGAAGAAGGCTCACAAGCCAACAAATTTAAATAAATTTAAATGAAACCATACACACATACAAAGGGTCTTTGGTCGAGTTCATGATCATCCATAGTATGCAACCACATTTACGCATATTTAGAATTCAAATTCTTTTAATCGTTATTTCATTTAAGATAAGTCGCGCTCGAATTCAATTAATTATGATCTTATAATTAATCCATTCATTATCTTAAATTCCTTTCTGAATTTCCTTGAGATTCTTCTAATCCATATCACTTGTATAGGTCTTTGTAATTTTGGAGGAAACCTATTGAAATTTCTGGAAAGTACACGACGTGTAGTTTATATTTACACGACGTGTATTTCTTTTCACCTTTTATCCAAAGTACATGTTATGGGCTTTGGCATGTTTTTCTCTACTTTGAAAATTTTGGAGTACACGACATGTAGATAAATCATACACATCGTGTACTTCCTTGTTACACGGTAACCGGCCTGGCGATCCCGTGTACGTGGTACGCGGCTTCTCCTCTGTACACTGTTTCACTTGGGCCGGATTGGACTACACGGCGTGTTGCTCCAACATACACACCGTGTATTCCTGTTTTCCACGCACTATTCATTTCTAGTCAACACAGGGTAATAAATACATAGGCATACTCAATTCACATGGCGTGGTTTGGCAGACCCGTGCCGGTTTGTTGAACCTAAGTACACAACGTGTAGTCTTTAATTACACACCGTGTATTCCCGTTTTGTACAGACAGAAAGAGCGGCTCCTCCGGATGAGTTCCTCATTTCTATTTTAATAAAAATTAAAATTAAAAGGTCGTTTCTGTGATTTGAATCGAGAAACGAAGGAGGAAGAACAGATCTTGTTTATTTAGATTTATAGAATGATTTATTTCGAATTGAATCAAATATAAATGTGTAAATTATCAACAAAAATTAAATAACTATAATCAACATTATAACCTCACTCTGATACCATTTGAAGGTTCCGGGCGCTACGGAAGCACATGGGTGGATGTGCCCACTTGGATTTTTTTTCATTAACAATGATCAATCCGGGATTAATCCGATGATAAACGCCAGTCTCCACAGATCAAATCACAGAAATGGACAAGGAAATGGAAAGTCCCAGAACAACAAAGTAGGATCGTTATAGGTTGATTATAATTCGTTTAATCAATTGAAAAGAAATAACTTTTGAGTGTTCTTTCTTCATTTATGTTCTTGATCACGTTTCGATGTGATTCGTTATTATGTCGCAGAAGCCAAGTGTAGACTTCCACTAGCGGTGATCCACACGTGTACCTCGTATCTTGGGACGTTGCCAAAGGAGTCTCTGAGTTCTTGCGTGGAGAAACCTTTTCTTGTGTTGTCCGCCTTAGACCATCTTGATCCTATGGAAGACAATCTCTCTCAATCTTGAGAGTGTTCTTGGAGGAATAGGTTGTTTCGACCTTGAAAGAATTATCCAGAATTGTTGTGCACAATGATTCTCTTGTGTGTCAGGAAACAAGTTGGGGTTATGAGGATATTTATAATCGGGTTTGAGGTTGTAGAGTTATGACAATAAGTAAACGCGTTACGTGTTTTATTTATTTCATTAACTCTATTTTGAAAACCCCATGTCGAGTCATTAATTCATTGACATGCACCCACAATTATTATAATAAATATCATTTAATAAATTGATATTTCCTCAAAATCCAAACTGGAAAAACTACACATCGTGTATTAATAAATACATGGCGTGTAATTGTTTTTCATTGAAAACTACACAGCGTGTACATTCAATGTAAACAACATGTATATCTTGTTTTCATTTATTCATTTCCTTTCATAATGAAAACTACACGGTGTGTACATTTAATAATACATGACGTATACTTGTTTTATAAATAAAACTACATGGAGTGTAATCATTGATACATAGCGTGTACTTTTTTTATTTTATTCTTCCTCCCACAATAAAATGATTTAGGCTTCCTTGAATAATTATTAAACCACGTATGGGAATAATCTTTATTCTACTTGAGATACTTGAATACACTTAGTGTGTGACCCTCTCGGGCTCTTTCTCGTTGGCATTTGGCGGGCTTGCCTAAAGTCCATGATTACTGTCTAGAAACGGGTCAAGGCACCCAAGAGAATGAAGATGATTCCACATTGACATATCACCTCATACGAACGCTTAATATGTAATTTAATTTATTTGTCTCGATATATCATCAACCAGGTTTTGTGGCAGTGTCATAAACCTATATGCTTGATCCGTCGTTCTTTGACTATCTGAAATAAACTCGTCGTTTACACCAAGGCCATAGAATTTAATGTGATAGTTATATTTCAATCAAAGGGTCGAGATATTAACTTCCATAAATGGAAGGGACAAATCCTTCCTTGACTTATCCATTAACAACATGTCACTCGTGACGCACCCAACGTAGCCTACTTCCCGCCAACTGTCTGCGTGATGGTTTTCATCAGTAAATCTAAGTCCGCGAGTCATGACATGAGTTAATGATAATCTTTCAGTCTAAGGACCATTACACACCCTCGTAGATAGAAATGTCCGATGACACCAAGACATGCAGAATTTCTACTGGCAGGTCTGTTCTCATAGTCTCCCATCTTGGAGATTACCAAGTGCGAACTCCATGAGAGAGAGTCTCATCTTCTTACGAGTACTCGCACATGACGGTCTGTATACTATGTGTCCTGTCATTGTATGTCATCCAAACGTAGAACTTTATTCAAGAATATTGTTATATAATTTCAAGGTTCTCATCATAGCGGGGATCTTCCATGACCTTGTCAATGCAACAAATATTTCAGGACATTATTATATTATAGTCATGCAGAACAATGAACAATATATAATAAGTGAACATTCATGTAATCAAAGTACAAAACAGTTGGTTCTTAGGACACCAAACCTTACATTATAAACTTCCCTCAACTCCCTTGAAACCCCCATTTAACTCCCCTTCTTAATTTAGACTCTTAATCTCTTTCTCTCTCTCCCCTAAATTTTGCCAACATGTTTTCATTTAATGATCAATTAATGAATTGACTTCTCTAATTTTTGAATCTTTTTGAATTACATGGAAAGTTTATAATTATGGGGAAAACCTTATTATAATATTGTCTTGGAAATTAACCTTGGGGAAAGCTCTAGAAAAATAGAAGTGTTCTTCCCTCAACGAAGAACAAATTCGATGAAGAACATCGTTCTTCAACGAAGAACATCGTTCTTCAACGAAGAACATTGATTCCAATGAAGAACGACGACATGTATTCCTTAATATTCCTATAACATTGACGAGATGACACCGTTCTCCGCGATGCCGTCTTCCACAACGCACAACTACCACGACACCGTCTTCCGCGACACTCGACTACCTCGATGCTCGTCTTTCTCATCTCGTCGACGAACGAACCTCAATTACGAGGTCAGGGAATATTTTATAATTTTATATGTGTTATTTATACCCTACAAAATGGGCGTTTATTTTTTTGGTGATTGTTTAAACCACTAATGCGGTGCGTATGAGCTAACGAACAAGTCTGAACCCACCACCAACTTTTTCGTGGTGCGCGTTTTGTTGGGAAACGGATGAACAGAAGGGCAGAGTTGATTTGATCCCATTGCAGTGAAGAGCGGGACCCGAGGAGGCCATAGGCACAGACAGGAGCTAAAACGGACCACCCGAATGACTCCAGTGGCCTGTGGGAGACTGCAACGGTGCAGGTCGTCGGCACGGCGGCGCCAGTAGCCGGAACTAGCCGGCCGCTTGGAGGTAGCGGCGCCCTAGCGCGCAGCCAGGGGAAGACTGCAGTGAACCGACCGCGGCAGCGGTGGAGCAAAACCCATGCCGCGTGGGTTCTGAGAAAGCCTGGCAGTGCCAGTCTGGCGCCACCGTTATGAAGACCACCCCCCCCACTCAGCCAGCCTCGCCGAGCTGCTGCCGGCCACCAGGCCGGACTGCTTGCGTGCGGGCCGGGCCGCCTGTGCGTGGGCTAGGCCGCCTACCACGCGGGCCGGGCTGCCCTCGCGTGGGATGGGCCTCATCTACTGGGCCGGGCCGCGCCCTACCGGGCCGACCCAGTGTGGGTTGGGCCGGGTTGGATCGGGCCCATACCCCCCTCTTCGGACCATTTTTGGTTAATTGCCCATAACTTGCGATATAGACCTCCGATCAACGCACCGTCAGTTGATTAGGATTCCTGGGATCGAGACGGTCGTTTTAGTATATTACACACATGTTTTTGGTGAATTTTGGGTACGGCTGGGATGGTTTGAACCCAAAACCAACTAGGCCCTCAGAGCGGAAACACTTATAATTTAAGGACCGGATGTCCGATTGAGGTGCCCTCAATTATGTTGGATTACTTTTGATGATACAATTATTTTGTCATACTCCACTTGAGGTTTGGACACAATTGGAGTACGACCGGGTTGGTTTTTGCTTAAAAACCAACTGGGCCCCTGGAACAGAAAAGCCAATAACTCTTAGACCGAACATCCGTTTGATGTACCGTCAGTGGAGTTGGTATTTTCATTGAGAAATGGTCCCTTTGAGTATATCCCATGGGAGTTTGGGGTACAGTTGAGGTACGGTCGGGTTGGTTCGCACACGAAACCAATCGGCCCCCTGGGACAAGAAGGCTAATAACTCACAGACCAGGCGTCCCATTGAGGTGTCGTCTGTTGCGTTGAGACCCCTATGACGCGGCGGACCTTTGAGATAATTCTTTGTGGGACTTCGTGACCCTTGGAGTATTAGCTTGTATCTCGTGGATCTTACCCTCCTGAAGACAAGAGAGCAGACTATGGAGACCTAGAAGCTGGCTGACACCTGATGACTGCTTGTCCGATTCATTTTGGAGTGTCTTGACTAGTCCAGTGGGGAGCACTACTATGTGAGGTGGAAGACCCATGGCAGAGGGGCACTACTTTGTGAGGTGGCAGACCTGCGGTACTCGACAGAAGGAGTACCTCTGTAGGCTATCAGGGGGAGCGCTACTGTGTGAGGCGGCAGGCCCATGGTGGGGAGCGCTATTGTGTAAGGCGGAAAACCCATGGTACTCGACAGGAGGAGTACCTCAGTAGTCTAAGTTTATTGAGTAATAGCTCAGAGTTGCGACATGACTACTGTACTCGACAGAGGAGGAGTTCTTCAGCAGCCATTGTTTCGACATCATGAATAAAATTCTGGGTTGAGCTGAGTCAGTGAACTTTGTGTTTTCCTCATGATTGAGATGGGTTACTTGATAACTTAGGTATATGTATGGTCATATACCTAAGTAATGGTTATCCGTTGAAATATTAATTTTTGGATTATCCTTGTTGGGTTTTGTGAGACATTGAGGGTCTCGGGGTCCCTACTGTGTATCGTTATACTCACCCCTGCACAGGTTATGCCCGCACCTTGTTGTGTTGGATGCAGACAACAGATAGCGCTGACTGAGACAGAGTGTATGAGGACTGGACGGTACCTAGAGGTGGACCTCACGACGAGAAGGTACCCAGAGGAGACGGATGGATGTGGAGCACTGAGGAGGCTATCCGTACCTACCCTTCAGGTTGGAACCCTGGAGGATGATCCATGAGCTGCTTTCACCTTCCAGTTGTTTGTCCCTTTTTAGTTATACTTGTTTTCAGTTGTTTTCTTACTTACATTTGGGCTTGCATTCTGGCCCCTTTCCTTTCAGTACTCTTTTTATAAATTTTTCACTTAGTGTCTACTTCCGCTTGTACTCTTGTTGTGTTTGTTTTCAGTTATAAAGGCAATGCCTTCCCAGTACTAGGGATTTACACCTTTGGTGCTAGTCTCTAGCCCTTGGCCTATGGAAGGCGGACTTGGGGTAGTCACGATACGGGCCCCGGGGGATGGGTCGTGATAGTGGAATCCCATTATAGGTGTTTATTTTTGGATATTTGATTTAAAGGTAGGTGGTTCTAGGATTTTTTCCATAAAATTACAACCTTTAATTTCATGATTAAATTGAAATTAGTTTTTAATTGTTTTAAAAACATCATAATGTGATGATTTTATCATTGATCGCAATGCATGAAAATTTATAAAAACACCAATTTTAATGGAATTGAAATTGCGGGGTGGATTTAGGAAAAATGAACCCCTGATTTTGAAATCCTTCGGATTAAATGGTTTGATGTTGATTTTGGGAAAATGGATTAAATTTAAAAGTCATTTTAAATGGAATGAAATGATGAAAACCTATGATTTGGTTTTGAATGTAAAAGGTGTGTTGAAAAATGAAATTGGGTAATTGTATTTTAAAATGTTTTAAAAAGATTTATTTCCAATTGATTTTTTAAAGCACATGTTACCCCGAGTTTTTAATAGTAACTAGGAAAATAATTCTAGGACCTAACTACATAAAAATAGATTAAAAATGAAAACTATTAGTAATAAAACTTTGGCATGAATGACTATAATGGTTTCTTTTATTGGGGTGTAGACTACCCATGATGGGTTCCCATTTTTTGGGTGTATTTTTTTGTATACACTTGACTAGAACTATGATCATTATGAAATGTGTGAGAATCTAATTAATTGATAAAATAAATTAGCACTTGGAATTTTCACATGGTGTTGTGCTTTGTTATGATTTTTTTGATTTGATATACATTCCAATAATTATTGAACTATTTTATTCATTAAACCTTATTTATAGAAACTATTTTATATAAAATGTTTATTTAAGACTATTTGGATGATTGTTTGATATATCTTACATATTTTTGAAGGAGATCATGCCTTGGTTTATAATATTAAAAATGATATTTCATGCACAGTTTTATTTAAATTGATATCATAACTGGTTTATTGTTTTGGAATTTATTATGGAACACTTGGTGAGACCCTAGAAAGATTTATAGCTCACAACCTACCTTTGATGTTGGGAATTTGTAAACTTTCTTATTCTAGGTACTAAAAAATGGAAAGTTCCACTTGAAGGTGGTGGATATTAATGATCCCTTGAACAATAGTGTGATTATGTAGGTGACCTATGGAGATGTTGTCCACTTCTTTCATGGGATTTTTGAGTTTTCATCTTATTAGATACTAAGTACTTTGGGGATGTACTTATTTTCAGTTTTTTATACCTATTATTTTGCATACTTTCTCCCATTGTAGTGTTGAGTATACTAACTTTTATCTTTTATATTCCACTATTCTTATAGAAAATTCATTCACTATTTTAACTTATTTGATTCCAGGTTCTAGTCGTCATACTATAGGGATGGATAATATCCTTTTGGACACATTAGTGTGGGATTAGGTATATGGGTAACAGGGTATTTGGGATAGTTCTTGATACTTACCAACACTCTCCTTGGATATTATTCTTTTTATTTCATATTGGATTATGATAACATGCTTGATCATGATGTTTTGAATCCCTGAAAATCACCCCCAAATCATCATCTAATTTATTTTTTTATTCAGAATATTTATTATAATTTATCTCAAATACTTTCACTAAAATATAAACTTCCTTCAACATAAACATCAATCAGAATAATTTTCATAAGTTTTACATGACACCTACACTCACAAATTCCACAAATATTATCAACTCAATGACACCTACTTAGGTCACATGTGACAGTTACATTTAACACTTGACACATATATTTTCCTAGTCCGCAAATACAATAAATTAATTTATCAAATTTTCATGTTTTCATACATACACTAGTCTTGATCACACATACATAGACATATTTCATGAATGATCAACCAAAATTACACATACACTCAATGCAATTACACTTAATTTAGTATCAATGACACTTACACTCAATATAATTTTACAAATTTTCTATCTCATACTACATATTACAAACTTGCTTCATTTCGAATCATGGTCTCCTCAATCCATCCTTTTCCCATATCAATCAACTCAAAAAGAAACTTACAAAATGTTATAGAGAATGTTTATATATAAAACACAAATTTTAATTAGTTAACTTAAATATCAGCATAAAAATTGTTACAAATAACACCATGAGGATGTATCTATAATAGTCCCCCAAGAATAATCACTTCCATCACCAAAAATATATAGATATATTGACAAAAAATACTATAAAACACTTGGGAACTTCATGTTTGATGTTGATAAAATGGTATCATGTGTGGGGAATTTTCTAGGAGATGTTGGAGTATTAATTTTTATCATTAATGAGGTTTGGGTTGGTGAAAAAATTACATCCTTGAAATGGAAAAGGTATGGGTTTCACTATTTAATGTTTTTCCTAATCTTATAAAACTGTAAATCTAATAGGTGTTGGGTATGAAAGTGATATTAGTTTTGATATAAAGCATATGATTATAATTAGGATATTCTTTGGGGTATTTTTGATGGTATCAAATTCAGTGTGTAAAATATAAAATTTTAGTAATAGATCCATGAGTGTAGGTCTAGAGTGGTGCAGTTGGTATCAAAGCAGAGTTTTGATAACTTTAGAGGTTATGATGTTATCAATTGAGAATAATTTAAGAGTTTAATTTATCATCATAGGATAAGAGGTTTATAAGTTATCTTACATCATACAATTATAAGGTGATTATTGATATTTTAGGAGATGTATATTGGGTTTTTATAAATAATACCTAATTTAGGTATATATGACCTTTTGGGTCTGTATGTGACGTGAATTAAAGGTAATTATTGTTATTTAGGAAAAATGTTATCATACTTTTGGGAACATATACTGAAAAGTAAATAAAACATTGGATATTGAAAAGTGATTTTGGTGACTAAGTGGTTAAAGTTATTTTGGAAGAAGTTTTATGAATTATTGGGATTAGGGTATATATTCGCAAGTGTGTGATTTTATGTCCCAAAGGTTAATATTATTTAATGGATAAATATTTAGTTCATTATTGGGGAAAATATGTGACCAAGGTGATCTTGTTTTTTGGGCATATAAATTTAGTTAGAAATTACTTTATGATTATTATGGTTCAATAAATCTTGGGGAAAATATTAAGTTGATATTTTGGAGAACTTGTGATCAAGGTTTTCAGTATTTTTATGGTTTCCTTTTCAAACCTCCATTATTTTAAGGTATTGTTATTTTATTTCAAATTTTTTCATCCATGTCTACGTTACTTCTTAAAGCCAATGTTGTATTTTATTATTTTAGAATATAAATAGGTATTCTCTTCCAAACCCTTAATATTTCAAATTATCTTTGATTAAAAGAAAATTCCATATTTCATTTATCAATTAATATTTACTTTAAAATATTTACAATTCATAAAATCTATTTCTTGAAATTTTCTTATATTTATTTTACCTCACACTCAACATTTATTCTCTTTACCTTTATTTTCTCTTAAGTTTCCATTATTGGTGATTCTTTTAAAAATTGTGTTTTTTGATCTATTCTTTCACCCCTTGAAATAGATTTTAAAAAAATGTTTTAATGTATTTCTATACTTCATGGGCCATTACTCAGTTTGACCTAAGAAAAAATGAATATTATGGGTTTTGGTAAAGGATCTAAAATTACAAGGGCATAATTACTTTAAATTTGGGGGGAGAATATGATAACCCAAGTTTTTTTTAATGAAAACTAATTTTATGCTTTATTAATATTCAAGTTATGAATTGATATTTATTCAGGAAATACATTTTTTAAAAATGATTTAATTTAACCAGAAAATATTATATAATCAATTAGATACCAATGATATGTTTAAAAAAATTATATTTAATTAATGAGGTAAAATATTTCTGTAAAAAGGTTAAATTTATTTTCTAAACATGATTTCTTATTTTGATCATTTTAAAGAATTATTTAATAATTAGACATGTTATAAATGAATATTATTATCAATTATATGAATTCATTTTGATATTTTTTAATATTATAGTCTTATATATAATTTCATCAAGGTATGAAATAACAATATGGGGTTTCATTTGAAAACGTAAATGTATTTACTCGAAACAAATAATTTTCCCTTATATTATATAATTTTTATTTAAAATTTAATTATATATATTTTGGATTAATTAATATAACTAAATATTATATATATATATATATATACAAAAAAATTAATTATCAGGCATGTAATCAATATAAATTGGTTGGAGATAATAATAATTTCATTTAATATAAAAACTGACATTTTTCAAAGAATTATTTTTTCAAGTGTTTTGTATTTTTATTGTAAAAAATTAAATTTATCACATTAAAAATATATTTATAAAAAATATTTCAATTTATAAAAAAATATATTAATAGTAAATTAATTAGTAGTTGATATGAAATAAAATTAGAAACACTTCAATTTTAAAAAGTCAATTTTCTGTAATTTTTTTTCTTTAATCTTTATGTTTTAAATTAAAAGTTCAATTTAGATTTTTTGGAAATTAAATTTTATAAAATGAAATTAATTTTTTTAATCATTATTTCAAATATATCTTATGGTGTTTTTTTTTATTTTTTTGAATTTTTTTTGGGTGAATAATAAAAATATAGTTTTTGTAAACTTCTTAAATTTTATGACATCATCCTGATATAAGAACGAATTAAATATTTATTAAGAATTTTTTTAAAACAATTATTTATATAATGATTAAAATTAATAATTTACAAAAAATAATATGTCGAATTTATAAACCTCTCTTTTACATCTTGGAATCTATGTTATATTCATTCTAATGAAAGACTATGTTTAATATCTTTCATTTAATTAAGTATTCAAAAGAATACATTTGGTTTTGGATTTTTTAAAAGTTAAATAAAACTATTTTTTAAATAATAAACTAATAAATAACATGGGTATTGATACTATTAATAATCTCTGGGAAAAATAAATATAAATTCATTTTTATACATTTTTTTAATTTTTTATGCATACTTGTATTAAAGTTAATTTTTATCACTTTTATAAATTATAATAAATAAAATGGATTTAATATGTAGAATTAGTATAATTAAAGTTGGGTAATAATTTAATTTTAATTTTAGGTCATAAAAATAAGTTACTAGGGTAAAATCTTGTCATTATGGTAAATGCTAAAATAAGGTAAAAGTGTTACATCAATGGAAAAAGTCACAAAATATCACAAAGTATTATCTCTATAAGGGTGTATGAAGATATCATATAACTTTAATTATATTTTAATAATTTGGTTTCAATTTTAATCTACTTTCCTTTAATATGACATTCCTTTCATATTAAAAAATAGTATTGATAAAAAATGCCACCCTCACTAATAAAAGGACCCCTCCCCCACCATTTTTAGAATACAACTAAAATATTTATTCCTCCACATAATATACCATATTTTCTTCACTAATAATCTTATTCTATATTGGTTTGAATTAGTTATCATATTAATTCCCTAATTTCACTAAAAACCAAGAAGTCCTCCAAGAGAAGATATAATTTCTTCTTTGTGGGTAATAAATTCTTATAATTCATTTTATTTTATATTATTCTTATATATATATTAAAAATTATGATTTATAATCTTACTAATATAAAAATTATATCATTATAATTCTATAATAATTGTATTTTAGTAAAACCACAACATAATCTTACTCATCCATTAATTATAACATGTTCTTGTTTCAGCCAGTTTAACCATCTACATGGACAATGCTTAACATTTTTACTATGGATGGTTATGAAAACTAAATCATTTGTAATATATGATATTAATATGCAAGTATTTTTTTATTTGGTTATATAATTATAATATTAATATTCATCTCATTATTAATATATCTCATTTTATTCGTCAAAAATCATTGAAACAGGTGCGTTATAGATTTCATTTTGAAAAAATGTACCCAAACTACCATGGAATGAACTTATAACTTCATGAATAATTATAGAACTTATATTATATAAAATTTACTATTATATATATTTTTATATCATGAATATGTATTGATTACAAAAATCATTATACCGAACCATAAAAGGAACGATTGAAACTCATAATATCTGATGGTCGATATTAACTAAAAAAAGAAATAAGTATATAATAAATGAATGTAAATGATTAATATAAAATGTAATAAAAATTAATAAGGTTATAAAATATATTATTAATGAGTCTTATTTTATTATATATAAATTTAAAGTATGTCTGGGAAAGTAGGAATCTAAGGTTAGGGCTATCTGTCTCAATTTCCATTTCTTGAGATATATTTCACGTTATATACATATTTTTTTAATTGAAATGATGTATTAAATATGTCATTGAATTATTTAATCATAAATCACTTTTTATTAATTTAAAAAGTTTATTTCTTAATTTTTTTCCCATGTGATTTAGATTTGTATATTACCAATATTTGTAAATGGCTTCTTAACACATTTTCCTTTAATTAAGTTATATATTTTTTCATTGACTATGTCATTATAAGATTATATAAATTATATCCTATAATTATTTTAAAATATATTTATATATTTTTTTGGGGATTTAAATTTATTTCACACAATCTATTCCTTAATATATTATTACTTCACATGTTATGTTATTGGTTAGGGTTTCCTTTCCAAGACCTCACTCATTTTAATCATTTTCATTTAATTCCATATTTTATATTATATGGATAAAATTCAAGTTATTAAATATTTAAATTACTATTTACTACCATTTATAATTAATTAATGGTCTTCTATACTCTCTTATGGATTTATAGTCCATACCTTTGTTTTAAATATTTCTTGTAAGTGTATCCAACCTTATATATTCTTTTTGGTTAAGTATATTTTTCCTCCATGTTAATATTTTTTAAAATATTTTATCAAAATCCTTTAATATTTCTTATGATTTTTTTGATATTAATCCTTAATGATACCATACATATTCTTTCTCTGGCTGACATAGGATCATGTTTTGGGGAAATATCTATGAAACCCATTTCACTATCACGGGATAACTATGCTATGATGAAATTATAAATGTTTTCTTATGAGAAACACATATGCATGTACATATTATAATGTGGTGGGTGGTACCAGAACAATACGTCCATCTAATTCATTGGATAATGTTTTAATGTCATTAGGTACCAAGTTTGGTGTAAATGAAATAAATATAACATATTATGTTTTGTTTTATTGGAAGTGGACCTTGAATTATGCTTATGATGTCATGTTTTATGTTGTTACCAAATTCTTATGATACCATGATATTATGATATCAAATTATTTATGAAAAAAATACTTATATTATGATTAAAAACTTATGATCTATGTTTTATTGGGTATTATTTCCTTATGATATATTCACGTACCTTGATTATGTTTTTATACCCACTTGTTTATATTATTATCACTTATGATCTTATATTTCTATCACTTATGATAACCCTTACTGATAATTCGAACTTACTATTTCATATATTTTAATTACCTTGGTAAATGAATAATATTATTGTTTACGATGTGCTTAAAATGGTTTCATGTATAGATAATTTTTTGGGAGATATTGGAGTAATAATTTGTATCATTAAAGAGTTTTTGGATGTTGGAAAAGTATTCCTTTTAGTGTGAAAATTATAGGGTTTAATATGTAAATTGTTTCCTAATCCGTTAAATTTTTAAATCTAAAATATCTTTGGATTGTAAGTGAAAATATTTTTACTATATATCATGTCATTATGGGAAGTCCATGTTTTGAGGACTCTTATATGATATCCAGTACAATTTGTAAAATATATGTTTTTAACATAGAGTCTAGAAGTTTAAGTCTAGGGAATTACATTTTCTCTATCATTTTAATTTATCTTGACTTTTCATATCCACCCATGGATCCTTTGGAACTCACTATCCCAAAAACATTTCTCTCTCTCGCTCTCTCACTTAGGAGAAATAACTTTGTAGGGTTTCCTTAAATTTTGAGTTTTGTAAGCTTCCATAAGTTTCCTTAAATTTTTATTTCTCCACCAGTAGGGTTTAAATATATTAAGAATAATAATTTTAAGGGGATGTTATAAGGATTAGGCTAGGTAGGTTATTATGTAATAAACCCAAGTCCAAAAGAGGAGGATTCCTCTTAAGTCACCCCACATGATGTCAATTCAATCCTATTGAAAAATTATTTTAATCTCCCATTTATATAAGCTATAACACATCACATATTCAAATCCCTTTTTTTTCTTGAAGTGTCAATTCTAAACAATATAATGTAATGAAATGATCATCATCTTTTATAATACCCCAACCTGGATTGTTCAAACATCACATGAGGGGAGATACCACAAGACCTCATGCACACATCTCTATATACTAGAGGATACTGACTAAGAGTGAAGGTTTAAGGGTGTAATGGGAAAACAATACCCTCAGTAATTATATCCATACACTATAAAATAAATAAAATATAAAAACCAAAAATATCATTATAGAAGATAAAATAAACATAATGTAATAACAAAAATCCAACAATTTCATACATGTAAATAAATTAGGCTCCTAATATGGTAAAAAAAATAAGATTATATATAAATGTAAGTAGATAAATAAAGAAAAAACTATGGAATCCTCTAGAGTCTATCTCAGTATCACTACCTACTCCATGATCTATTACTCAGCTATCTACCATGTGAATATTTCCCTTACCTGGATCCCAAATCATGGATTCTTCATGCACATCAAGATGCTCATGTAGGGTGTGAGTAATAAATCCCATCAAGACCCCACCAATGCATCCTTAACATGTGTGAATAAGTATAATAGGTGAATTACATGATAAAAATAAATGTACAAGAAATATTAAACAATTAAAGGCTGAGTAATTGTGTGTTAACTAATCCACTAAAAGCCTCAAATATACCTTATTCAGATCTGTACTAGAAGGATAAAAAAAGTATTTCATGAGTGTTCAAAATATAGACACAAGGATGGTGAAGATGTTTCTTGATAGTTACAACTCATTGAGTCGGATTATTCCACAAGGTTATCGCAACCTGACTTCACCATGGGTCTGGACTTAAGACTATCCAACCTCATCCTGGTCATAGGTCAGGCCACAATTCCATTATATCATGTCAATGCCTTGGGTTAGGACACAATGACATATTACCCTTGATGTTCCTACCACGGGTATGGCCTCAAGGACACAATTCCCCTACCCCATGTTTTGGTCCATCGTCATCATCATCTCCATTGTTCACACTGCCCATATAAGTGATAACCATATCGTGAAGATCCACCTATTCTAGGTACTAAAAGAAACACTTATAAGGTCCTGGTATGTACATGTAATAGGGTATAGTATATAAAGGTAGAACATTTCATGTTATCATGATAATTAGTAGCGACATACAAGTACATGTGATCAAAATCAAACATGGGATAACAAGCTATGTAAGAAAACTCATGGAATCATTAATTATACATGTGTATCATGGGATATATAAACTTATTTTGACACTATAATTCATGTTTAATAAATCTATTCCAACACAAGTATCACATCAATATAAAAAGAGTATACTGGGGAACCAAATAGTAATGAACTTCCTACCTCAATATTGTTGATGAAAAACTCTAAAACATGTCAAGGAGAGATACTTGAGTAACAACTGAGCACTAACTGGATTGATCCCACACACACAAAACCCATAAAAATGATCCCAACTCAAACACATCATGGTTCAAGAATAATATTAAAGAATAGGAGGGTATAGAATGAAATAACTCTCAAAATCATCCAATGATACTGGTATTATGATTAATCAAAGGAGGCAATTCCAACACTCTAGATCCACCACCATTATATCAAGTATCCAAGAATTAATTTTTATATAGAATCAAAATCCACAAATCTAGCCATGACATTCCAAATCTATGATTCATCTCAAGGGAAGAAGGGTAGATCTAGAAGAAACCTAGAGAATAGAGGTTTCTGGATCACATAACTTAATTATTGATAATCAACACACATGGATCCATAATATTCAATCTTGGAATTTGATAAATTCATTGAGGTAAAGTTTTGGAGTCTTGATTTTTGATAGAGATACATTTATGAAGAATAATGGTTCAAAACTGGTGATTAATGGTCATGAAATGGGTTGTTTTAAATCATTAAATCATGAAAACATGGCCTGGTTGCATGATTTTTCAAAAAATGTATCAATCGTACTAGGATTTATTCCTATTCAAGGTATCTAAATGGTTTGGTCACATCTTTTTTCAAACCATGTTCCGACCACCCTTTTGGAAACTATAATTTTTTTCATGGTTTATAAGGTGAGGCCGCATATTTTGGTAAACTGTGAACTTTAACCATTCTCCACCCAGGTGCTTCTACCACTATCCACATATTTTACTGGAGAATATTCATGGTTTTGGAAAATATCTCTTCAACCATGAACTTCCAAAAGGTCTCTAAAACACTATAAAACCAACAAGAATACCCTAAAACTTATCCCAAACAAGTCATAGTCTAAAAAAATATGAATAAAGGATGAAATTAGATCTAAACATACCAAATAAATTCAATACCATTATAATCATCCCCTATAACGACTTCTCATCTCTGATAAGAATATAAAGGAATATTTCTCAATCAACTCAATACATTAGGCCTGAATGTTATCCTATCTCTCCCAAGACTCCTCATTAATCCACACATGACACTATAGTATCTAAACAATTGGAACTGTCTTCCCACAAAAAACTTTCTCACTCCAGTCTATAATATGAATCAGTAATTCAAGGTATAATTCATTAGGCACCATATCAATATCCTTATAGTTGATCACATGCATCAGATCAGGCGTGTAACATCAGATCTGAGACACATGAAACAAATTATGCATACCTAAATAGTAAAGTGGAAGGTCTAGATGGTAAGAAACAATCCTAATATACATGGATATCTTGAAAGGTCCAATTAATATTATAGATATATATATTTTCTTATGAAAATGTCGATTCCCTAACCAAGGAGTCACATATAAAATTTTTTCGTTCCCAATAGTGAACTCCAAGTGTCTTCTCCTTTGGTTGGTGTATGAGTTCCACCTCATTAGAGTAGAAGTTAGACACTTCTTAATTAGATGAGCTCTATTTTAGGTATTCAGTATTATTCATGCCCCACTCTAACTACCTCACCTACCTCATTCTAAGATAGTAGTAAATTACTTGACTAACCATCGATAGCCTCAAATGGTTCAATCTAAATAAAATCCAGGATGAAATTATTGTACATGAATTCAAACCTAACTATATAATCATCCGAACCTCCACTAAAATCCAAGATAAATTCCCACAACATATTCTATGATATCTAGATCATCCTCTTTGATTTACGATCAATCTATGGATGATACAATATACTCAGTTTTAGTTGAGTACCCAAAGCCTTCTGCAAGACCTACCAAAACCGTAATATAATATGTTAACATATATCAAATAAAATTCTTGAGGGAACTCCATGTAGGATTAAAATATCTCACACAAACATCTTTCACAACTCAACCATGAAATGAGTCTTACATATTGATAAGAAATGGGTAACATTCATCAACTAAAAAAATATCAACCAAACAACATCTCATCTCCTTGGGGTAACCCTATCTCAATGTCTATTATTAAATCAACCTAATTACACATCATCATCAAAAGTGAAAAAATAAAATCATCAATATTGATTCTATGACTTCACCTTCTAGTAGGTAAGACATCATTAAAGAAAACCAACAATATACCTCTTCATACTAGGCCACTAGAACTGACATCAGATGTTATGGTACATCTTCATCGACCCTATATGTACTACCCTTTTTGAAACATGAGAGTATTTAAAAGGTTACTATACAAATAAGGAGGGAAAAAATGATCTAACCATTCACACCAATAATTTCATCATCATCAACCAACCATCCTAGAAAATGGTCACTACCTGCTAGTTGTTCTCGCATCACTACACACACGAGATCCAAATATTGGATAGTCTTTACCCGGTCCACTAAAAATGATTTGATGACCAAAGGAATACATTCTATGACTCCATGATCCTAATATTATTTCACAATTGATTCCTACATCAAAATCATTAAACACTATTCATCTAGTGATGGTCTCTCACCAAGATCTCTGATCATTGACATTTCCTCGTTAAGATAATTTGCAACCACATTACCTTTTCCTAGAGAACATTCCATATTAAATAAAAAAGTATACAGATACTCCAACCAAAACACATTCATCAAATTCATATCCCACTTATAGAAGATATAACAAAGGCTGTTTTATTCCATGTATAAAACAAACCTCTCAACAAAGAGATAACATCACCAACACTTCAGGGATGGATTAAAACTATTAACTCCATGTCATTTTTGGGTAGTTCCACTCATGGGATCACAAATAACATGAAACATAAGATACTACCTTATACTTATACCTTAAAAAATATCCTAAACTAAAAAATGTGGCATCATAGTACGCCGTATATTTGATCCTAGGATCTGGAAGAATAAAAAACAGAGCTATTGTCAATGTTTTCTTCAGATCAAGATAAAAATACTCATACCAGTACATTAATTTAAATTTCACCCCTCATTGGAAAGACCCATAATTAGTGTTTCTAAGTGGGATAAATACTAAATGAATCGTTGATAGTATCCATCAAACCATAGAAAAATTATGATCTCAAAACCATTCTAAGGGTGAGCCCAATACATCACTGCTTCCACCTTCTCCAAGTCTATAGAAATCCCTGTCTCAAAGATCACATGAAAAAAATGTACTTCACAAATATAGAAGTTAAAATTTGAAATCAATGTATAAATATGATGCACTCGGAGTGTAATCATTATAGTCTCATATTGTCTTCTTTGTAACTAAAAAGTCTAATGGTATATAAGGATATCTTCTATAAATACCATGATGAAAGAGTCAAGATATAAATTGAATATCTTTAATGTCTAGAGGAGGTGGATCAAACTGATCAGAACACTAATGAGAGTGGAATAGATGGGTACATATCTAGGAGGGATCATTTGGGAGGCTTATTAGATGGGTAGATAAAAACACCCCATGAGGATAGATCCAAGGACGATTGGGTCTCGAAAAATGGGATGCTTGGGTGCCTAAGAAAGGGAGCAACATGGTTTACCATTGGCTGGGATTGACCCTCAGGGAGGCCTACTACGTACCTTGTATAGAAGATAGGGATGAAAACCCACATAGTTCTAGGGGATGATGAATTGGGGTGTACAAAAATGACAATAACCCGAATACATGTTTGGGATTATTCATAATTAGCATCCCATATCAAGAGGTACACTCTTGGTTGGATGGTTATGGATTGTGTAGGGATTACACATGGTTAACTGCCCAAGGAAATGGAGTGATCCCATCGAGATGTGGCAGACCATGTAGGAATCAGGATGGATGATGGATGGTTGAACGAAGTGTATGGGAGAAATGGAATGGAACTGACATGAAGATGACAGTGGTGTTGGAATTGAAACTCGAAGAGACTTCCTACACATCCCTATTGCAGGGAATCAAAGTCCATGTAGTTCGGTGGGGTGATGGGACACCTGAGTGGGAGGACTATGAGAATGGATGCATGGATATGACCCAAAGGAAGCAGAACCTCTGGGTTAAGGCATGACCTTCTCAAAACACAAAGGCTCGATGGAAAGACCAGGATGGAACATGGATGATGGGATAAAATCTCAGGGAGGCTTCCTAGATATCCTTGTGGTAGGGAATCAATGTCTACATAGTTTTTGATGGTGTCATAGAATTAGGGTGTACACAAAGGACATCAACCCAATGAAATAATGGTGCTTACATGTGGTTAACAATCCATAGTAAGAGGGACACTCTTGGTTGGAGGAGTGTGAATTTAGTGAGGTGCTTATGCGTGGATTGCTGCCCAGGAGCTAGCCTGATGCTTCTAATGGATGGACCAAGGGTGTGGATCCCAAAAAAGGGGACACCAAATTTTACCAGTGTTTGGGTGGAACCACAGGGGGGGGGGGTTTCTACATACAATGTATATAAGAAATGGATCAAAACCCATGCAGTTTGAAAGCATACCACTTAACATCATGCAAGATGGGTGTAAATTGATGTGCAGTGGTCGAGACTAATAGGTGATGGGCTTGAACCTCATAGAGTCTTCATAAATACATTGCATGGAAAGGGGAAAAGATCAAAGTCCACATAGTTCAGATATGAGGGATGGGGATTGCACACTAAGGTGGCCCAGATAGTGTGTCATGGTCGATGCTTACTCTAAGCCAATGCATTTCATGCTTGGTATAAGAAACAAGAGCCAACAAAGACCTGACATTAATGTTGCTAAGGTGGGTCCATGAGAAGTTGAGTAGGGATTACTTATAGTTAGTAGCCTATAGAGATAGATATTGGGTCATACTCTAAGAGGGAAGCCTGAGTAAGGGTCTAGATGTACGAGGAGGATATGGACATCATACCTAAATCATACCATCTTAGGGTGTTGAGGCTTACATGGTGACCTCCTGAGGTGCGGATGGTGAAAAAGCCCAAAGGGAGAGAGGATTGAGAAGGAAATAATTCCCATTTCCTTCAAGGACCCCTCCGTACTTTTATCTTATATGGTTATAATAGTTTAAAATCATGTGTCATGGATGTGGTTACTTGGCAGTTTAACATCTTGCAGCTCGGATGGAGAGGATTCACTCCTCCCCCTAGGACTTACATAACCAGCTCACTTAAACCCTTGGTGAAGGGAAGGCACAGATAATTCCATGTGGAGATGGGGTTGTGGAGTGATCCATTAAAGGGATCACATTATCATGGCTATGAGAAGAATCAATATCCATTAGAGTGCCTTTGAGAATAAGTACGGGGCAAAGTAATGCAACACGAGGCACTACTCAGGGTACCTTGAAATCACTTCGCACATGCCTAGAGGGCCACATAAAATACGTGTGCACAAAACATGAGTGTTTTATGTCAAATTTAGGGATTATTCATGGTTCCATGAAGGAAGGGAAATATATTGAAGGTGTATTAATGGTTGTGCACAAGAGGGACCAATTGCACACAAATCTGGAGGGTTTCATGCAAAAGGGGTTGATTGTGCGCAAAATGAAGGATTTTCCCACACAATATTGTAGGGTGTCATGAAATGGGAAGATCTATTGTAAAAATAAATATTCATTTGCAAAAGATGATAGTTATGCACAAAGGACAAGGGTTTCCCACAAAGGATAGGCTTTGTACACAATTTCCTTAGACTCAAACAGAAATGTTTGAGGATTAAACCCTCGTGGGCTCACCTAAAGGCAGACTACTAGAATACCTCTCCCGTAAAATCCCATACATTGAAGCCAAGTTTTTCATGTAGAGGGGTTGTATTTCATGCAAAATACACGGGTCCAACTCATCAGCCTTCCCGAAGTGGGGGTGGGGGGGGGGGGGTACACTTCTATTTATAGATGATTTCTGGTAGCGAGGACGTGAAAATGGGGTTGTTGCGTAATATTCTCCATGAGCATGCAATATTTTGTGCCTAATGACTTGTTTTATGCACAAACCTTGTATTATAAGCGCATATTCCCATTGGGTCTCAAGGTCATCTGCTAAGTCAAAATATGCCTTCAAGTTGTTCCAAAATTACCGTTTTCATCCTCCATTGGATTTCAGTGCCAACAAATGACCCCCCCCCCCTCAAAATCTGAGTTGGAAGTGTGTGCGAAGGTCATATTTTGAGGGAAACACAAAAAATTTCTAATCGTTTAAGATGGTGCATGAAAAATGGGGCTTTAGGAATGGAAATCTTTTCACATGTGCAAAAACACTGGTCCACACATATAAATTCCTAGGGGTCCCATGCTTCGTATGGTGTTTTTCTTGCAATAAGCCCAATTTCTCTCACCTGTGAAATTTCCTCTATTTGGTGAAAAATCTCTCAACTTTGCCACTATTTGTGCGTGACTTCTGGTTTTTTTGCGCCAAAGCCTGATATTAGAATGTATTTTACTTAGGTTGTTCCTTTTTCTGGGCACACTTCTTTATAACTGTAGATCCCTTGTTTTTTCCCACATTCCTCTTATGTATTTAGAGACATAACCAAATGGACACTAATCAAACAGAAGCAAAGCGGGAGGCTTCCTATGCTGCTCGGAGGGATGAGATAATTGAAAACTATCATATTATTGGAATAAAGAGAGTTGAATCTCATAACCATATGCTCTTTTATATGACGACTCAAGATCAAAGGGACTATGTTTTGTGTGACAACCTTCCAATATAGGATTTCATCATTCTAGATGAAGTGATAATGCCGAGCTACGAGAGTGATATTACATGATCATGGGTGAGATATGAAGATGATCTCCTAGGGTATAATATCACGAAAAATGGTTTCCCCAATAAGTAGACCACACATATGGCCTTTTACATCCTGAATTCAAAGACCAGGACAATCATGGGGAGTGAGCCATTTGTCGAGGACTCTCTGGTACATTACGCAAGAACCTTCAGAAGTGACATTGTTGAAGAGACCAAGCTTTGGAAGGAAGACTGGTATCTGAGGTCCAAAGACAATTTCACAAGCAAGTGGGCATGGGCGTATTGGGTATGCCAAACATGCGAGCAGTTTAGAGCAGAGTTACGACACATCCATTTGTTTGAGGTTGTGTAGACATCACAATTCAATTTATACAATTAATAAGAGCTAGCACCGGAGCTGTTTAGCTGAGGGTATCCTGATACCAAAAACTTCCATCTCCATCATGGGTAGGTTGGTATCAACCTTTGGGACGTTCATTGTATATGAGTCATCCCTTTGGATGGATACCAGTATGCAATTTTTTTTACTAACAATGAATACCTTGGGGGATAGGTCCCAGACTCCCATTCTGACATGAAATCTGTTGGAGCTGGCCAAGGAGAGGCTGGGGATCAAAGTATTTTTGAATGAAATTGCTTACTCAAAGTGGTTAAACTTGTTTCTAAGGAAAAATAAGAATATAAAAGGGCTAGGGAGAGGAAATCAATTCCTAAATGCGTCACAAAGAAGAAATAACGGGTTGTACTGAAGGATCTTGGAGACATGTGGATATCAATCCTGGGGATTTAGAGTGGATGGAATCCAAGACTCGAACATCTAGTAAGATAGATTCTAGGATACATTTCTGAGTGGATGGATACTACTAATGAGGGACACAAGGATGGTAGTCCATACAGGGATGCTAGTGATGGCCAAAATTATGGCGGCCAATCACAGGTTCAACCTGGGGGTACCTTTGTTAGCCTGCCTGTATGCAATTATGGGGTGTATTTTAAGAGGAGGCACTCCCAAAAAGATTTGCGACTCCATCCAATCCTTCACAGTTGATTCAAGGATCACTGTGGTGGATATGATTTTCTAAACTCCATTAATCCCCCAGGTGAAAGGATGCAAGAATATTTATTGAACATTTCGGGGATTGCGCCATTGATGCTCAATAAAGTAGGGATAAATATAAGGATTGGAAACCATGTTGACTTTGTCTTTAGCCCATTACAAAACCTGACCGACCAGATGGTGGATAATGGGAGAGGCTCATTGGAACAAAGGAAGTACCTACAAAGTATCAGGGGTGGGATATTTGTAGCTTTCATCAACAAGAAAATCCTTTGACCACCCTACATGCCATCAAGGTTCTCTAGGTAGTTTATATGCATAAACAGGTTGTCCAAGAAGGTGTATACAGAGGTCTGAGAAGAGAGGCATCCCTGTATCCTTCTCAAATTATGGATATTATTCACAACTTCTAGATTTGTTGAGGTAGTTATCCTTCCCCCTCTAATTTAAACACCTACCTATCAAGAAACTATGTTGGAAATTGGGTGGAGACATATCCAGATATTATTTTATGGAAATGAATTCGACGAATTAAAGAGGTGAGCGTGATATCCGCATAGCGAGAGAGCACGATAGGTGCTTCTGGGGGAGTATGTCAGGGAAAAATTCAGGAGGCTGGGACAACAGAGGCTGGTACATCAGTGGAAGTCAAGTGGTGTGGTCACACCTCCACCATTTGGAGGGAGGGGCTCTGGTTTACCACCTCGTAGGGCAGCCAGGGAGCTCCTTGGAAAGAAGATAAGGTACATTATATATCCTTCTGAAGAATAAGTCTTCCACATACTTTGGTCTTCCTAGATGACCTTACGATAGTCACTAAGTACTGAAGTCTTATTGCCAAAATTAACACGAGATGGGACCCAGTTGCTAGAGGTTGGTCTCATATGGATTTATAAAAGGTAGAGCTTTCACCGATAACACTTATATGTAATTACCATGGATGTATATGCGTGCCAATGGGGACTACGTGAGGAACCACATCTTCTAGTGAAAGTGTTTCTAGGCTAGAATAATGACCCATAAAAAATTTCATTTGATGATGAATATGCTAATGGGTAGGAATAAGAAGAAGAATGATAAGTGGAGGAAGGAGGAGAGGAAGAAGGTGAGTCTAAAGGCGATGAGCCCCAGTGAACAACAAACCATCGGCGTAGGCCTCATGAGAGTGTCGAGATTGCTGACTCTAACATAGAAATGGATGAAAAACTCCTAGTAGGCCTCAATCCTTATCCTAGTCCTTTAACGTACCATATTTGGATTCATCAAACAAGCTTTTCTCTATTTAAGCACACATTGAGGCTAGTGATCATTCCCCTGAATCTGAAACTTGGGTGGAACTAGGTGGAGGATCAACCACAGTTGGAGTGGCTAGTGGTAAGTTGACTGAAGGGGCTAAAACAACCACCTCTGAATCTTAACCCATACCCATTTCCTCAGAAGGGACACAAAATGTTATTAAACTAACAATTTATAATGGATCTCCTATTGCAGTAGGTCCTGCAGCATCTGAAGCTCTGAATGTCACCACACTATTCTCTTGTAAGTATCAGTCTTTAATACCTGCATTCTTCATTAGAGAACTCAGATGACCAAGGTTCCACTTATTTATGCAGTAATCAAATTATTGGAGACTAGACAAGTTTTTAAATTCAAAACACCTATGGGAGATCCACCAGCGATTGTACTAACTCGTGCGGAGCCAACCCTTTTGACCAATCCAACCTCGGTACCAAGAGAATAAATAGTTGAAGTCATAGGTGATGTCGCTACTAGGGTGGAGTTAAAAGCTGTCATTGATTAAGTCATTGAGGTGGAGACAATTGAAGAGGGCCACATGCTAGAGGAGGACCCTTATGATGAACTTTTAACCGCCTTTCATGAGTACCGGCCTACAAACCTTAATGAAATAGATGATTCTAACCTATAAGCAAGAGATGAGATAAGAATGACACGACATAAGGGGTAGAAGTGTATCAAATTATTCCTTAAACATCCAAAGGCTGAATGGATAACCTAGATGGGGTCAATCTGCATCTGAATGCACTTCCTCTAAACTAGAGGGGTGGACGCTTGTCATCTTCTGAAGAAAATATATGATTACCTTGTCGAGAATATGCGGGAGAGAAGCCTAGACCAAGATGTCTCCAGGTTCTGGTAAGAGTCTTAAAATGTTCAAAAAATTCATGATGATCAGTAGAAGATATGGTTCTTAGATGATCATTTTGGTGAGTGTGCCACATTCATCATGAGAAAATCTGTATTTATACAATGATTGGAAGTCTAGCTAGCGAAAGTCCGAGAGAAAGCGGTACATGCAAGCTGTCAAATGGATGAGTTCAAAACTGGGTGGGAGAGACAAATATTCATGACCAAAGAATTTCACCTTATGGATACTGGAGAGGAGATAAGGCTTAAGGAGTGGGTGGCAGCCCTGGAAGCTACACACTGAAGGGTGGATGAGTTGATGCGGTCCATTGAAGGGGATGATCCATAAGAAACCTATTTTGGCCAAACTCTAGAACACATCTTTCATTTTTTTCTTATTCTAAACCACATGTATGGACTCATTATTTTCGCATTTTAATGCATCTCAATCATAAACCCAGTGTGAGAAACAACGAATAGACATATAATTACCCACTTTGCGTATGAGAGTGACAACCTATCGTTGTATGATCAGGATATAGATGACCATACAAGATAATCAAAATTGGGATAGGTGATATAACTAGAGAATAGGGTTCTTGGAACAACTGAATCACCCTTTTCCCAATATTTTCTAGTGTACTAGCAGTATAACGCCAGAGGCATTAGAATCAATCCGAACAAAGGGGAGTGAAAAACTATGAATTACGATTCCCCAAAATTTAGAACACAATGAGGGAATACATGATGATGGTGGATAACTGTTGATCATATTCAAAACATAGTATCCATATCACATTTTTACTGACATGGGGATGAACAAATGAGGGCCATCCACTGACTGTATTCGAAAGCACATGGCCAAACTCAAAGTGTCGTCCGATGTCCTCTAGAACATTGGACCAAGATGGTAGGTGAGACTTAAGGCTAAGAATCCTAACCATTAGGGGTTTCCTTCATATATGAGAGGGAATGAGGATACAAAATGGGCTTAACACAAATTGTGGTGGTGGAATGATGGACTATTTGAATAATTTCCAACACTCTTGAAACTACGCCACCGTGACAAAAGCTCATTGGGTGAGCACTACAGTATAAATCGAGATCAGGCCTACTTATGGGTGGGTCATATCTGGTGAGGACCTAGAGTGAACTAAAATTTTACTTCATGTAAATAGGGATGATACACACATAATTTAGCATCAAGTGGTGCAGACGATAATGAATAGTTTAACATCTTATGATCAGGATGCTTCACATAGTCTGAATATCATATTTCTAGGACTTTGATAAATAGTTTAATGTCCTGTTACCAAGACTAGGAACCCCTAGTTTAAGGTCATGTATTCCAGACATTGATTAGGGGAAAAGAACAAAAAAGGTCAATGGTCCTGGGGATGGGCTCGAGAAAAAATGCATGGGCATCACTACATATCCCCTAAGGAAGAGAATAAATACAAACATAGTTCTTGAGAATAGCATGGTCAGAGAATGATGATGGTGGGAGAAATCATCTCTAGTGAGGAAGCTGAAACATCCCATAATTATATTGGGCATCCTGAATTGGTTTATTGGTAGAACTATTGTTTAAAGTCATGCATTGAGGACATGAGTACCCCAATGAAGAAATTTGCAGTGCGGTTCATAACTTATCGTGAAGGAGGACCGGATTCCGCACCACACCACATACTTTCTAGGAAAATGAGGCTGAAATTGTATAAAATGGTTCCTGGTGATGATGTTGGACAATATACAAGAAGCTATGTGTCACTACGTATCTCATGAGGATTGGAATCAAGCCATACATAGTTCTAGAAGGTAGTACGACAAGTGATCGATACCAAAAGGGACAACATATTCTCAAGTGAAGACATCGAATATCTAGGTAATCTATCATTACACAGCTTGGGTGTAGAAGAAGTAGTTTAGCGCCATACGATAAGGATGTAAGAGATCTTAGTTTATGGTCATAGATCTTGGACCAAAAAAATTGTATGATTTCCAAAGAATAAATATGTTTTGTGGTTCTATAAAGAGACTCGACGTGAAATAGGACCTAATCCCACAAACGTACTACAAATTTCTATAAAAATGCACACAGTTTAATGTCATGATACTTGGACTAATAGACAAAAGCTCCATGTTTAAGGTTATAGAGTTCATACCAAAGAAGTATGGTTCTTGCATGTATGAAAAATCCTTACCCATATCCTTTAACCCATGTGAGCTATGCTCAATTTGGGAAATAAGGTTTGAGAAGATATTTGAAACACATGGAATGCATAGTAGGGGAGATGGTGTGGAGTCGAAGATGAAATCACCATGTTGATTCTTCCTCTTAATGCGCAAATGAGCACAAATGGATAACACCATGGGTGTCAAAATTGCACTTGAAAATTATGGAGTGGAAAGGGATGTGGATCATGCAACCAATATTTAAGGCTTAATGGGGGAAACATAATGATGAAGGATAGATATTGACCATGTTCTAAACACATCATCCATATCATGTGACCTGAAATGGGAGAAAAAAATGAGCATCGACCATAGACCATATTCATAATGTGGGAATTTTGTTAAATTATCATTCAAAATACTTTCTGATGTTAAACCAAGGTTGTATGAGAGCACTGAGGCCTAGAATTCATGTTGTTTGGGGGTCCTTTCAGATGTGAAAGATGATGGAAACCCAAATAAAGGGAAATGTGAAACATGTAAATGAGTGAAAACATGTCCATATAGAATCCAACACTCTAGGACCTAAACTACAGTGCATCTAGGCATGTTGATGAGGCATAATATTGGTTGAGAAGTCCATGCATAAAGTGAGAAAGAATGGGATGACGAACCTAGGGATGGACCCAAAGAATAAAATTTCAGGTGTCCCTATGTATCCCATAGGGATGGGAACCAAGCCATATAGAGTTCTTTAGGCAACACATAGTTTAATGTTGTGTTGGTGCAAGGAGAATGGAAGGGAGACCCTCTAAGGTAAGTATAAAACATGAGTATTATAAACCCGACATGAATAAGGACATAAGTCCAAAAATTCCACACCACATTCTTCTGACAGAGTTCAGGCCAGGGGACCAAAAAAGGTAGGATTTCAGGTACCTGAACTGGACCCATAGATGAAATTTCCAGGCATTCCTATGTATACCATGAGGATGATAATCAATCCATACATAGTTCTAGAATGAATCCTAGTAGGGTACCAATTCCAGTGGAAACACTGTTGTGCAGGTCTATCCCATGCACCAAAAAATAGAATTTGATAGATCTTGTTTGTTCATTAGTGAAGATGCGTTTTTTGGAAGCAACTAACCCAAGACAAAGAATCTGGGTGTTGTCGTAAGAATAAATCCATATGTAGGCCTTGAGAAATTTCATGTTGGATGATCGATACCAAAATTGATGTGTCCTCAAGAGAGGACACCACAATGTGGTGCCATTTTTCATTGTACATGCAGGATGATAGTGTTTACAGTTTAGGGAGTATGATGGGACCATCCAATGCATTTTAACATTGTGTGAAAAATAAAAAATAAATTAAAGTCCCATGGGATCATAAAACATATTTTAACATCACATGGATTATATGCATACAGAAGGATGAGGTCTTAGAGGGAATGCGCATGGCGTGACAAAGAATACCCAAAGTGGATGAGGAGATCTTTCCACACAACACTGCATGCAACCCCAAGGGGAGGGGACATCAAGCCAAGGGTCCATAAAAGATCAATGGAAATGGGACTGGACTTGAAGATGAAATGTCCCGGAATTCGTACGCATCCCATTAGTTAAGGAATAAATCCATATGTAGTTATTGAGATTCATACAGTTTAACATCATGTGGTAAGGATGAGGGGGTCTTAGTTCAAGGTCATAAATATTGGATAGAAAGAAGTGAGATTCATCCAAGTGGGTGTAAACCTTGACCAAGTCCCTATGCCCACATGAGCTATGATCAATGTGAGAAATAAGTGCATGGAAGATTATCGAAATACATGGAATTAACAGAGTGGGGAACGATGCAGAGTCAAAGATGACCCCATGACATCGATTCATCCTCTTAATGTACAAATGTGCATGGATGGATAACACTAATGGTTTCATAATTCCACTTGAACATGATGGAGTGGAAAGGGATTTGAAAATGAGTCCAACATTTAGGGTCCTATGGGGGTGGCACAACAATGGAGGATAACTGTTTAGCATGTTTGAAACAAAACATCTATATCATGTGACCTGAAATGTGAAAAAAATGATAGTTTACTGCTGAACATATTTGAAATGTTAAACCTGCTACATAATGTCATTCAAGATCCTTCGGGATGTTGAACCATGGCAGGAGGTGAGACATAAGGGCGAGCATCCATACCATTCATGGGTAGTTTCAAATATGAAAGATGATGAAAACCCAAATAATGGGAGATTTGATACATGAAAATGGATGAAGCATGTCTATACATAACCCAACACTCTAGGTCTTAAACCACAGTGCATCTGAGCACGTTGATGAATCGTTAAGAAGAGTCGAGGATCCCAATTGAGAGAAGACAACTCAACGAGATTATTGGAGGAAAGGGAAATGAAGAAATATTAAGAGAGAGATAAAAAACATGGTTATTGTGAACCTGTCGTGAGTGAGGACATATTTCCACACCAGACCACACACACCCATGAGAAATCTAGCCAAGGGGACATAAGGAAAACAATCTTTCTAAAAATTGGGTTGGACCCGATGATGAAATGTCCAGGCATTCTTATGTATCCCATGAGGATGGGAATTAATCCCCATGTAGTTTTGAACACTGTGAAGTTTAATGTCATGCAGTAAGGATGTGGTAAAAGGTTCATATCATAGAGGAATGTGTATGACATGGAAAATAACCCAAAACGAATGAGGAAATAATCCCACATACACCACACCATTCACAATTCTATGAGAGCACTCATGCCAAGAAGCCAAGAGAAAGAACAGAAGAACTCAGAATAGACCTAAAGATGAAATGTTCAGTCATTACTATGTATCCCATGATGATGAGAATCAAGCCATACATAGTCCAAGAGATGTCATGTAGTTTAATGTCATGCGGTAACGGCGATGGATGAAGGAAATTCTGGAAGTAGGGGTACATGATGCGGCTATTGTAAACCCGACGCGAATGAGGATAGAAGTACACACCACACCATATACAATACCTTTAAAAGAACTAAATATAAGGGCACGAAGATATTTGTTGAGATGGAATCGAAGACAAAATTTTTGGGCACTCCTATGTATCCCATGGGGATGGTAATCAATCCATACATAGTTTAGAAAACATTTTGTAGTTTAAAGTCATGCGAAAAAGAGGTTGGAGATCTTAGTTTAAGGTTGTAGAGCTCATACCATTTATAGTTTAACATGTTGAAGGACGAGGATGAGAATTTTAATATCATCTAGGAAGGTAATACAGTTTAACGTCTTGCAGGATGAAAGGGGTCTTAGTTTAAGTTCATAAAACTCAGAGCCGTTTGTAGTTTATCATCATGCAAGATGAGTGCTGGGTAGTTTCACATCCTTCAGCCCAAAAATATCACACAGTTTAACATCGCGTGTTAAAGACAGAGGCAGGTACTCTTAAGATAAATAATTCTTGAGGAATTTGGAATTGTTGGGAGGAGTAATACGCTCACCATATTTGGTGACTAGGAAGTATGCGCCATTGGGGTAAACATTGTGAATTATATAAGGTTCCTCCCATTTGGGATCCAACATTGATAGTTTACAACCTGGTATCATTAGCATTTTAAGGGCCAATACCGTATCAACTTGATAGAAATAACAAAAATATACTTTCTTGTTAAAATCCCAGACTATCAAGTTCTAATGCCACTCCATATTGTTCAAGGCATAGAGTCTGTTCTCATCAATGGATTCTAGTTTAGCCAGATGGATTTCAGCTACTTTGTCTCTTGCCTACTGATCATAGATGACTGTTCATAATGAGGGTAAACAGATCTTGATGGGTAGGACTACCACTATTCTGTGAACTAGAGAATATTTAGTCACCTGAGTGGGATTACAAGTTGTTGTCTGGTATGCCCAGACAACATTGAGGAGTTTTTCCAACCATCTCTTCTTGTTTTAACCAACTGTCTTTTTCAAGATGTTAGAGAAGGTTTTGTAAAACACCTCAATCTTAATATTTCTTGTGCGTGATAGCAGGAGGTATGATTAGAATGAATATTGTACTTGGAGTACAATTTCTTCAGCTCAGCTGCCTAGAATTTGGTGCTGTTATCGGTGAGGATGGATTAAGGGACTCCGAATCAGTGGATGATATTGGAGATCACAAAGTCGACGATAGAATGAGCCTTGAATTCCTTGAGTGGAATTTCTTCTTCCCATGTGGAAAAGAAATTTGTATAGGTCAGGATGAACCTGCACTAATGATCTATTTTCTGTAGATATGGTCCCACGACATTGAGTCCCTAGACTGAAAAGGGAAAAGAGTACTTGGTAGTATGGAGAGGCTCTGGTGGCCGATGTGCAAAATTACTGTGGATTTGGTACACATGTAAACTCTTGGAAAACTCGATAGAGTCAAAAATCATAGTGGGCCAAAATAACCCAATATTAAGATCTGATGAGTGAATTTAGGCCCTTCTTAATGAGACCTATAGAAACCAGCATGAACCTCCTACATAACATGATAAATCTCAATTCTTAGGATGTAACAGAGGAGAATCCCATCCAACCCATGTCTGTAGAGGATCGTTTCAAGACTTGGATCACTAAAGAGGGTGAACTAAACTTTGCACCATCAGATTCACTCACATTCATCTCAGTCTGTTGGGATATCACCATAATAGAGATACTTGATAAAGGGAGTCATCCAGTTAGGGGTCCCTTCCAACATCACAACAGGGGGACCTGGAGGTCCTGATGTGGACGCACTGGCACTATGGTGGTTTACCAGTTGGATGTCATCATTGTCCATAGTGATAGGAGCGATGAATCTTCAATGTGCCACATGGATAATCAAATCATCTTGGTCAGGCTCTACAAGAGATGCATAAAGGCTGGACAAGTCATCAGCTCGACCATTTTACGAATGAGGGGCATGAGTAACTTTTGGCCAAGAAGGTAACTAGGCCATTAGTTAGAAACTAATCTTTAATAGTGGTGTGAGCTCCAGATTCCTGATGACGTAGTTCCTGTTGATCTGTTTGATGACTAGTTTAGAGTCCCCCTTCGCATGCAAATGGGGAATTCCAATCTCAAGGGCCATCTTTAGAGTAGTGATAAGAGGCTAATACTCCACCTCATTGTTGGTGCATCCTTCTGAAAACATGAACAAATAGTTTAGGATATCCTATACAAGCATGATAAAGAAAATACCTTGGCCAACTTTTTTGAGTATGAGATCATTGATTCTTCTGCCAGTAGGGCTTTGAGAAGTTCCATCAAAGTTCATTTTCCAACATGGAATGGATTAATCCTATAAGAGGATTACCTAATCTGGAAAATCAAGATCTAGAGACTAATCTACAAGGGATGGATGGGTAGAAAGAAAGTCTACCAATTCTTGCCCCTTAATAGACTTCTAGGGAAAAAACTTAAGGTCAAACTGTTGAAGGATCACTTCCCACTAAGATAGATGGCCTATCAACATGGGGCGGTTAAGAATGTACTTTAGTGTATCCACTTGGGAGACTATCTTTATCTCATGGTGGTGCAAGTAATGTCACAATTTCTGCACTCTGAATACCATTGAAAGGTATCTATTCTTGATAAAAGAATATCTGGACTCCATACTGAGGAGCATGCAACTGACATAGTATTAATTGTTCTATGTTCACTCATTATTCTTCTGGGTGAGAAGGCCACCAAGGGACAATTCCAGAGTGGTCACATAAAGGACCAGCGGGTTTCTAGAAATAGGTGGAATTATTATGGGAGTCTGTAGTAGGTACTTGTTGATTTCCTCAAAAGTAGTCTGAAACTATTCATCCCACTGATAATCAACACCTTTCTTCATGAGTTGGGAAAAGGGATTACACTTGTCAGCTGGATTTGTGATGAATATACATATGTAGTCCATGTGGCCTTGAATGCCTTGGAGATCCCAAATGTTACTCGAGGGAGACATCTGACTGATGGTCTTGGACTTTTCCAGATTTATCTCAATGCCTCTATTTCTAAAACCGAAGCTGAGAAACTTTTTGGAGATGACCCCAAAGGTACACTTCAAGGGGTTCATCTTCAGATGGTAGAAATAGAGGAAGACAAATAATTTCTCAAGATCTCTAATATGGTCCCAATGCTAGTGGGATTTAACCACCAGATCATCCATGTAGAATTACCCCCAATGTTCGGAAGATCGACTTGAATATGCGGTTCATGACAAACTAATAGGTGGAACCTACATTATTTAGAACGAAAGGCATTGACTTATAGTAGAAAGTATCTTTTGGTGTCCTAAAATATTTATACTCTTCATCCTTAGGGGACATTAAAATTTTATTATATCCCGAATACCCATCCATGAAGGATAGGGCCTGAAACCCAGTATTGGAATCGATCAACACTTTTGTGGGAGAAAGTGGAAAATCGTCCTTAGGACAACGATGGTTGAGATCTCGGAATTCGATGTAGATCTTGATCTGTCTGTTCTTCTTCCTAATGGTCACAATGTTAGCCAACCATCTAGGGTACTGTAATTCCATGATGAATTTTCCTTTGATGAGCTTATTAACCTCTATCTCGACCATGGCACTGTGAGAAGGTATCATCTTTCTTGGTGGCTGTTTGGACCCATGATTATTTTCTTGGAGACCGAGATGGTGGAAGACAATATAAGGATCTATCCCTGGAATTTCTTCATAACTATAGTAAAATACATCATGATTCTACCGTATGAAATCCACTTATTTTTGTTGCTATTATATAGGAATAGTGGCACTGATCAATGTTTGTTTTAGATCTGTCTCAGTACTGAGGTTCACAGGTACCAACACATTGACCATGGCAGAGACACCCTCTTCGAATGTGGGAGGGACTTCTTCCAAATCCTATTCTTTATCCATGGTGAGAGGATAATCAATAAGAGGTGATTCTTCCAAGTTGATAGATCCTAACAGGACACTGGTACCAGCTTGGGAAGTAGTGGAAACTTCATCAGGGGACTCCTGCACTACTGAAACCATGGTGACGAAAGCTGTCAACCTGACCCCATCTAGAATTTAACCCAAGGGGACACATTTGATGATATCAAATTAATAGTGGCACATTGTCTTGAGATGGTTTATCACAACCTGAAAAAATCTGAAAGTATGACGTATTATCATTTCCATGGGGCGGACATCCCAATACCTTATTGGAGTAGGGGGATTCAGGATCACTTGACTTTGATTTTCATAGGAATACGAGGTGATATTCTAGATTACCTTATATTTGTGAATTTTCTTCCCCTTATTTCCATAGAAAACGAAGAATTTCCCAAAGTCTAGGTTCATGGCCTCCAATATGTGAATTGATAAAATGTGGGCAGCATCTAAGTCTGTCCATGGGTCGGTCGCAGCAGTAGCATGTTCAACCTTATTACCCTAAATCTTCTTGTCCTTTCTCTTGTAATAGTCAACATCCATGTAGTTGGCTTCACAAGATGAAAAAGGAGATGAATAAACTTGGAGTATTCATAATCAACCATTAAGTGAGTACTTACGGCATTGGTGATACGAGGAAGGGACTACCACATGCAAGTGAATATATGGTCTACCCATCAACATGTTGTAAGAAGTGTCTTGTGAGACAACTGTGAACTCGATAATGGAAACTAGGCCACCTAACTGTGTCTTCATGAAAATATTTCCAACTGGTTCCCACTCTATCCTATCATGACCTTGAATTTTTAGGTTATAGGGACTTAAATATACTTTGTATTGTCACATATTTCAGAGTGTCGGGGTTGGGACAAGTTTGATTCCAGAGCATGTGTTGATAAGACAGTGGTGGACCTCCATGTCATGGAAATGTACAATGATGTAATGTAGGAGGATGTTCCCATGTATGGGTAAACCATCATCTTCTACAGAGAAAGATATGTTGGAATGAAATTCCACATTCTCAACTACCTCAACATGGAAGGGTTCTATGGCTGCTACTTCAGTCTCAAACAAGAGGGTGATTCTTAAAGCCCCCACTTAGGATTCTTGAAAATCCATTTATAGGTGGAGAAATTTGAGGATAAATAGAATCACAAGATTTATAGAAATATTCTTGTGGATATCATACTTCTATTCCATACACACACTTCTTCTAACAGGAGGTCGATTTGTGGAAGGAGGTTTGACGGATGCTGCTGGTTGAACCGAATGATTCATGATGCTGTTGGAAATGTCTCATTGCTCACTAGTCAAACTGCATAGAGTGACTACTAGCTGAGGTGCACATAAATAAGGTCTATCCATGATATAACGTGACTTACCATACCATGGTCGTGGTGGATCTGCCTGTTCAAGTAGCACAAATAGTGGTGGATGCAGATTTGATGAAATGAGATAAGGAGGTTGTGCGTGCTGAGCTCTACACTGGGCATACTTTCTTGTCTCAGTGGCATGAATTGCTTGATTGGAATCACAGACCAATGAATTCTGACGATTCAGATACCCATAGCTCCATCGACACTACCGTCGACTAGGGATGTTGGGAGTGTCCGCCTAGTGCTCATCATCATTGGGAAACATGATGGGATGTACCAGCTTCACGATATTGACCCAAGTGTACCCATTATCTTTACTTGAAGAATCCTCTATCACTGGGTGGATTTTTGGGGCAATCACCATCTATAGGGTTATGAAATTTCTAAGGGTACGGGGTGACAATGGTATCGGTGGGGGACTTTTCTTTCCCTTGCCTTGTTGATGTTTGTCCTTTTGGGAAGAGGAAGGCTGATATGTTGATGCAGAAGTAGTGGTTGCAGGTAATGAAACAACTTCTAAAGGATATGGTTTATTAAAACATGCAGAAATAATACCATGGGAATGAGCAACAACATTGTGGGCCATCTAGTCATTGAATTATTGAGACCCACGATTAGAAACTTGCGACCATTCACCCTCGCTATCACTGTCAAGGTTTATAAGCACACATGTCACCTATGCCAGGGCTAAAACCAACCTAAATATGTTATTATAGAACTATTATTGGAGATATTATTTAAACACATAGTATTAATTGAGGGTGTTACCAAGGAACCAGTGATAGGGGAAATAATTGGAGAAATCTGTGAGATCCACCTCTTCAGGCCTTTTGCATTCTGGAAACTCTAGAATTCCTTAATCCAAGGAACTTCAGAAATAACCGAGGATCTAAGCCTCATTAAATGTGTAGGTTAGGTTCATTCGGACTGGGAAGGGGGATCTGGGAGCCTAGTTGTGACGAGGGGGTGGAGGAGCCTGAGGAAGAGGTGTAACCTGATTATCTCACCTAGGTGGTGGCATCATGTTATGCAAGGACACCTGCTGATTCTAAGGCATGCACTACTGGGTATGAGGATACTCCTGAGGTGGTGGGACTCGATGAAGCCGTGGTAGTGGATCTACTGGTAATAACTCCAACATCCTGGGGACCTCTATTTGTGCTACATCAGTGCCCTCAGCCTTATTATCTCTTTTTGTTGGAACCATAGGAGGCAATGGACGCGTCTACTTGTCTTACTGCAAGGCTTCCTCTTGACACATGGATTTGTCTGATAAATCCAAAAATCTCCCCAGGTAGTTATGAGTGATGATAGAGGGGACCAATTCATTATTTACATTCCCCACACACATTGTTAGAAGATATTCCTGGGTCAGCGACATATTATTGGAATTTTGAGGCCCTTCCACTTGGAAACAAAGCCTTCTACACACTCATCAGGCCTATGATTTCCTTTAAAGAGGTCAAAAATTCTTGTATTTCATGTGGTAGAGCGGAAATGGAAGAAAAACTGCCTATTAAGATCCTACTAACTAGATACTAACCCAATAGGTAACTGGATGTACCAAACAAATGTAGTCCCCTCTAGTTTCTGCATGAAACATCAGAGCTTGGCTGTCTGTTGCTGTGCTAGAGTTCCCAGCATGGGTCCACAAATTGAAATGAATTGGTCTAGATGTTTAAGTGGGTCGCTCATCCCATTTATTGGGGATAAAGTAGGATTCATAAACTCAGGGGGTGATGGCATATCATCCACCCCTGCCAGATACGACTTTTCGTTAGGTGGGATCACCACGTTTCAAGTTTCCAAAGCCTTGATATGGGAAATGAGAGCACCCATAGGGTCATCTTGGTGGGGATTACTATCTTGATGAGGATCCCTTAACACTAGTGCATTGTCAGGTTCTTCAAACTAGTATGCAGGCCCAATGGCTCGTGGAGTGGATGGTGGGATGAAATGTGGGACTGTTGGAGGAATAACTTATAGAGAAGTTAGGGGAACCTAAGCTGTGTCGCAAGGAGGGTTATCATGAAAATTGGGTGGATTTGGTGATGCATATCATACCCTATTTCCATAAAATCTGGCCTCTACTCTATCTATATTGGAAGGATGGTCAAGGTTCTTAGAAGAAAACTCTATGTGGGAGGCTGTACCTACCCCTGCTACCCTAGTCAAGGATTACCTGAATCTGGCCACCATTCTGCAACACGTTTAGTGAAATGTTCATTGATCATCTTTTTATATTCCATGATTTATTGATGTATCACATCCTTTTCAGGGTCATCTTCCATCTTTTACACCGAGACAGACGTGTAAGAGGGTTTGAAGGTCCCAGTGTTCTCTTTTCCCTTATTGGGTTCCTGACTAAAGGATAATGAAATAGAATGTGTAGGAAGGCCCAGTAAATGTCTCTTCTAGAGAGTAACCATATCTAAAAGACCAAATAGAAGTGGCACCACCCTAGGGGGTAAGTTCTATTTAATGAATCCTATCTCAATTTATTCCTATGATGGCACAACCATGTTAACTTCGACTATGCCTAGAGTCATATCCCTAATTTATCCAAGAAAGATGGGCTGGCATTGGATAGGAGTGAAATAAAGGGTAGAATACTGCCCCAAACATAGTTCTATTCATGGGGGGAATCCTCCTTAGTAATTCTATAGGGAACTATAAATATCTGGATACATCATTGCTGAAGGGTCCAACAACAGTCAGGCGACTCAGGGTACTGAGCCACGAGGAGCACAACCAAGTCGACTATGCAGCATTGCTAGACGTTGTCATCAAAGTGTTCCTGGATCTTAGGATAAGCTGAAAACTAACAATGGAGATGTAAATGAGTCATCCCTAAGGTCTGGTAGAGGCACATAACCTTGTCCTGGGTAAGGGACTCTAGAATGTTGAAATTTGAAGTTTCAATCAACTGGAACATCTTTAAGAAATGGTCCACTATTAGAATGTCCCAATAACTTCTCAACTCAGACTCAGGATCCGGTCCTTGATTGCACCAATCTTTGACTAGAGGTGGTTTTGGGACTAGTAACAGCACTAAAGAGGATCTTTGTGATGGTAGACTGGCCAAAAAAGAGTACGACGCATGAGCTGACAAGTTGCCGCATCTTGGGATGTCTTCCAAAGAATGAACTGATCACGCCAACCACATCCCAATAAGATAGACTAACAACCACTTCTTCCAATGTAGGGACTGAAGTTATTGGCATTGGGTCATGGTTTTTCTCATCCTCTCTTGGTCCCCAGAACAAATCTATATAATTTCTTATTGAGGTGGAGAATGATCATGTTGATGATAAAGAGGAATTCATGGCCTGACCCTGGAAAAGGGTCAAATATTTATCCTCTAGTATGTATCTTCAGAGAGATTAAGGGATTCGATGAACCTCACTTTCCAGAAGGATTAGGCTTATATGCTTTGTTCCTGCCCCAACCCCTGACACAGAAGATCAAGGTGAGGCTTCAACCACAAAATCAAACTCTGCTTCGGAATCTGAAAAGAAGAAAAGTTTTATTGTTGTTTGAAGCTTCTTATGATTATTTCTTTGGTTGAAGCGACCTACCCTCATACCCTAGGATGGTTCTTCAGGACAGGGTTGGTTTTTGAAATGGGGAGGTCCTCTTGCAGATTGGTGCTAGAGTAGGGAGGACCTATGCCTATACTATATGGGATATGCAGAGGGCCTTCATATCAATTGTTTTTGAAGTAGGCAGGACCTCTACTTTGATGATCTGGGGTGAAAGGGGAACCAAGACATATTTTGAATAGAACACGAGGAGGGTCCCCCATGTTTGATAGTGCTGGAGCGGAGAGGGACTTTATTGGAGCTCGTAAACACATGGGGAGAACAACCACGTTGGGTGTCTATAGTGAAAGAAGGATATTCATATCGGATGGACCTGGTAGTAGCGGTACGAATAGGGCATTCGTACTAATTATAATGGACATGAGAAGGGACTCTGTGTTTTCCATTGATGAAGCAGGGCGGGGATCCTCTTTGGTGATCACTGGCACGAGGCATACCTTTTCCAAAATCGATGAGCGCATGGGGAGGGCCTCCATGCTGTTGGGTGACTGGGAAAGGAAAACCCTCTCATTGGGAACCTAATATTTTGGTAGAATTTTCATACATGAGTCTAGGAGCATGAGGAGTACCTTCATGCTAAATGTTGATAAAGAGGGAAGGACCTCCATCAGAGTTGAAAATAGTGGCATGGGGAGGACCTCCGTACTAAAAGATGGAATGGGTAGGTACTCGAATATGTCTAATACTGATATAGGGAGGACCTCTATACGGGATGTAATCATTGTGGGTTGGACAACAATGACTTTTTATTTCCCCATTAACTAGAAGAGCTAGTTCAACCTTCAAATAGGGTGACTAGTGCTTCAAATTTGGTCGGGCTTGGAAGTTCCCCTGATATGTATCCAAGAGATTCCCCCCCCGAATGATTATAGTGGGTGGATAACTTATTCCCGTAGTGGCTCAGGCCACTGAAGTCACAGATGATGATGCCTCATGGAAAGAATACTCCTAAGATTGCACCCGACTTTGACACTGGGTCAGAAAAACTAGAGTTGGCTGTGCAAGGGGGTAGAACACCAACTCTTCAGCCTATAAGACTATCTGCAAATGATGATGTGACTAGATGGGAGCCATCTTCCGTTTCTCCCTAGATGAAATCCTAGCTTGGTGGACTCGAACATCCCTTACTTCATCCGTATAATGGATTTAGTCATAGTCGCACTCCAGGGATAGGCTCCCAATACTGTTGAAGGTTAGAGTGGGGAGAAGTAGCTCCTTGTATGAAATGTGGGGCGATGACGTTGATAGGGAAAAAATCATCTAGGACTTGGTATGCCATGTCCTTTTTCAGGATTACCCCTTCCTATTCATATCATCAAACAAGATTATCAATCACCCTTCTATGAATAAATTCAATGGGTGAGAGGGGGTGTGGTCGCCCAGTAGCCATGGGTGTGGGACCCACCACAAATGAGATAAATCCATGGAGAATTGGAGTATTCGTACTTCCCCTGACCTTATATTTGTAGGAGGGAGATTATCAATTTGCTGTATCTTGAGCTTGGGTCTTGAAAAGTAGGAAAATTCATCCATCAGTACCGATAGTAGGAAAGCGATGCATAGTTCACCAAGACCATTTAGTATTATATGGATAGATAGAAAGATCCACATTGACAACATCGTAGACAAGAATGACCAATGATTAACTACCACAAACATTGGTGAGTTTCATGTCAGGCCCAATGTTTTTTTAATGGGACATGACACCAGTTATGTTGATTCATTGACATTCTTATCTAATGATGTCTCAAATGCTACTAATCTCCATATTGAGGATAAAATTCCTTTCATGTTCACCTTTTCTAATTCCGATGATTTTCTATCGGGGTATGCATCATCATGCTATGAATTGATGGATTTTTCCCTACATTACTCCTTTCCAAAGGTGGGCGACATCAGTCGCTTATTTAGGGACATTTGCTCCTTGATCGAAATGGGATGATGGGATGTTAGTCTCTCTTTCCATGGATTCCTTCTCATAATTCACCACTTAGTCCGAGTCTCCCCCATAGATTTAAGATGTTGTTAACGAATCTCATTCATGATTCCATATCATCATGGTTACTGGTTAATTACACTACTTTTGTTAGGAAATTCCAAGGGGTCAAGTCAGGGAATCAACCTTTGGTCCGGGGAGTAGTCACATTGAACATTATTGGTGTTTCTGGACACTGAAACATTGATACATAAAGATTTATTACCTCTTATGATAGGGCTCCTTGAGGGTGTGGAAGCTAGAGGAATCCCACATTGAGTGCTGGGAATTTTATCCATAGGTTTGTCTCTAAGGGTCTCCTTGGCTTCCTGATAAAACACTATTTTATTGAATATTTTATTGATAATAAATGATATAATTTCCTCACATTGTGTTAAATATGTTTATTTATAAAATATTTGGGATTAGATCGTTCATTTGAATATTTGATGAAAATTCCAGTTTTACCCTTTATAGTTCACTGTAGTATTTCAAATATAAATATTTTTTTATTTATTATTTGAAATTGAAATTTTGTAACAGTGTTTATAACTTAATTATCTACAACTTGTATTCAGGACACTAGAGATAAAGAGTTCAGTTGGTTGTTGAAATTGGGCCATGAAGTCAAAGTTGGGCTGGGCTCGCCAGAATGGAGAAACTTCTGTATTTTGGCCATAACTCCTTCATATGGGCCTTTATTGAGCCCAAATTTTGAGAGGAGATAGAAGAAACATGTCCGCACATTTTATCCTTCTGGAAGGCCGGAAAATTCACGCGTTTTGGTGGTCAAATGGGCGGTTCAAGTTGGAATAAAATATTTGGCCGAATTTCCACATTCACACTTGAAACCACTTGTAACCTCTCCTCCCCTCCCCTCTATAAATTGGAGTTTTTCTCATTTGGAGGGGTTGGGGACGTGAATTTGGAAGTTGAGGGCATAGGAGAAGTGGATCCACTCCAATTCTTCAACCATTTCAATAAGGGTAGCTCTTGAAGCAAGGATCCCTTCGACGAAGCCTTCTTCTTCACCTTCATGTTGTAATGATTTTGTTTATGTAATAAACTTCTTTGTTATTCTTTTATTTCTTCAATTTTCTTCTGTTTTGTTTAAATTTCTTCTTCTATTAATCTTCCTAATTGGGCTGGAACTCTTGAGTAGAAGCGTTATTGGGTTATACCCATTTTAAACCTTTGCACATGCAAAACGCTTCTACGATGATTACGCCACCCATGGAAGAGTAGTCTTTTAGTAATCGATATATCTTCTACCCTCTTCATTTAATTATTTTGAATCAATGAGCTACTGTAATTCACTTAATATGATCCATGAATTGTGTTGTTAAATTTTAAGAAACTAAGCAAGCAATTGAACAATTAACACAAAAACACACGAGGTCGGGATTTTGTGTAAATTGTGAGAGCGCGATCTTAATCGGTAATACAAGACCACACGGGATAAATTTGTAGAGTTCAAATATAATCCCTAAACACAATTCATCCTCATTTCCAGAATGGATATGTGCATTAATTTACCACTGACCATAAGCTAATCTTATAACATCAATCAAAGCAGGGTGCTGCGATTGCATGTTCCGAAGTTAGCCTATGGTTAAATTCACATCATCTTCGTGGTAAAGTTAATTCTCGTAGGGTTCAAGATTTAACAAATTAAGGGATCATAATTAAGTGAATGTTAATTTAAATGATAATGATTAATAATAAAGTGAAGAGGTATAGTTAGATCGATTACGTATTTTAAATATATTTCTAAAAAAACATCTTTTGTTGTGTCATTCTAATCGAAACTTCATTTCAAAATTAAAAACAAAAAAAATGAAATCTTCTTCCAGAAAACTTCTTCTAGATTTATAAACTATAAACAACCACCCCCATACTTTCAAGTAGTGTTTTTATTCCCTTTTATTTTGTTTCTATAATACCTCTGAAAAGTTGTTTTAATTCAATTCCTCCTTTGAGAGACGACCTTGGTCAGCCACTCTGCTGCACCTAAGTACCCCAAAATCACACTAATCATTTGAGGGCGCCCACGACAGCGCTCTTTCACTTACCGTGTTTGAAATGGGGTATACCGCAAGATTAACGTCTAGTAGAGACAAATCAGACTGATTGGAACACGAATGAGAGTGGACCAGATGGGTATATCCCTATGAGGGAGCACATGGGAAACTTATTAGATGGGTAGATAAAAATTCCCCATGAGGAATGATATGAGGATGATTGGGTCCCAAAAAAGGTAATTCTTGGGTCCCTATGAAAGGGAACACCATGGTTTATCATTAGATGACATTAAACCTCGTGGAGGAAACCTAGGTACCCTGTATCAATGAAAGGGATCAAAACCCATTTAGTTTGAGGGGATAATGAATTAGGGTGTACACAAAGGACAACAACTCGAAGACATGTTGGGGATTATGCATAATTAGCGCCCCATATCAAGAGGAACACTATTGGTTGGATGGTTTTAGATTGTGTGGGGCTTACGCATGGTTACCTGCATGAGGAAATGGAGTGATCCCATCAGGATGTGGCGGCCCATGTATGAATTTGGATGGATGATGGATGGTTGAACAAAGTGGATGGGAGGAATGGAATGGAACTAATGTGAAGATGAAGGTGGTGTTGGGATTGAACCTCAAATAATATTCCTACATATCTCCAGGGTAGGTAATGAAAGTCTATGTAGTTCGATGGGGCGATCGAACACCATAGGGGGGATTCCCATGGGAATGGATGTATGGATGGGACCCAAAGGAAGTATAACCACTAGGTTAAGACATGGCCTCCTCAAAACACAAAGGCTATAAAAAAGGACTAGGATGGTACATAGATGATGGGATTAAATCTCAGGGAGGCTTCCAACATATCCATGTTGTAGGGAATCAAAGTCCACATAGTTCAAGATGGGGGCATAGAATTGGGGTGTACACAAAGGAAACCAACCCGAAAAAATGTTGCGGCTTACGTGTGGTTAGTATCCCATCACAAGAAGAAAACTATTGATTGGAGGAGTGTGAATTGAGGGAGGGTATTATGTGTGGATAGCTTCCCAGGAGATGGCCTAACACCACTAAGGGATGGACCAAGGATGTGGGTCCCAAAAAAGGGGGCACCAAAGTGTACCAGTGTTTGGGGTTGAACTTATTGGAGGCTTCCTATGTACCATGTATATAATTCAAAGATTAAAACCCATGTAGTTCTAAAGAATATGTTGTAACATCAAGAGAGATAGGGGAAACCAACATTAAGTGGTCGGGACTGATGGGTAATGGGCTTGAACCTCTTGGAGGCATCCTACGTGACTTCCATGGAAAAGGCAAAGGATCAAAGTTCACATAGTTCAGATATGGGGGGTGGGTATTACAGACTAAGGTGACCCAGAGAGTGTGTCAGGGTCGATTCTTACTCTAAGCCCACATGAGTCATGCTCAGTGTGATAAATAAGAGGGAACAAAGACTTGAAAATCACGTTTTGAAGGTGTGTTCGAGAGAAGTGGAGTGGGGATTACACATGGTTACTAGCCTATAAAGACAGTGATTGGGTATTAATATAAGAGGTAAGCCTGAGTAGGGGTCTAGATGTACGAGGAGGATATTTCTATTGTACTTGAATCATCCCATAAGAGGGTGTCAGGGATTACGTGTAGACTGCCTGAGGTGCGCATGGTGACAAAGCCTGAAGGTAGAGGGGGGTGAGAAGGTGTTGGTGCCCATACCCTTCACAATCCCCTCTGTACATGTCTCTTACACAGTTATCACAGTTTAACATCTTGTAGGAGTAGGTTCTTAATAGTTTAACATCCTATAGCTCAGATAGGAAGGATTCACTCCTCCCCCCTAGGACTTACACAACCAGTTCACTTCAACCCTTGGTGAAGGGAAGGCACCAACAATACCATGTGTATATGGGGTTGTGGAGTGATCCATTAAAGGGACCACGTTATCATGGCTATGTGAAAAAGAAATAAATTTTAGTGTTCCTATGCAAAGAAGCATGAGGCAAAGCAACACAACATGAGGCACTACTCAAAAGACCTTGAAATCACTTCACACAAGCCTAGAGGGCCGCACCAAAGGGGTGTGTGAAAAACATGGGTGTTTCACGTTAGATTGAGTGTTTAGACATGGTTCCATGAAAGAAATGAAATATATTGAATGCGTATTAATGGTTGTTCATAGTAGGGATTGATTGCATGCAAATGAAGAGGGTTGCATGAAAAAGGGGCCGATTTCAAACAAAAGGAGGGATTTGCGCGCACAATAGGGTAGGGTGGCGCACAATGGGGAGATCAGTTGTAAAAAAGAAGCTTCACATGAAAAATTGTATATTTTTGTGCAAAGGACATGATTTACATGCAAAGGAAAATCTTTTTGCACAATTGACTTAGATACAAACAAAAATGGGTGAGGATCAAAACCTAGTGGCCCCACCCAAATGCGGACCCCTTGGAGACTTTTCCCGTGAAATCCAGTACCATGAATCCATGTTTTTTGATTGGAGGGGTTTTATTTCATGCACGAGACATAGGTCTAATTATTTAGTTGTCCAGAATCGATGGGGGTGCCCTTCTATTTATAGACAGTTTCTGGCAGCGACGGTGCGAAAATGGAGTAAGTGGGTAATATTATCCCTGATCATGCAATATTGTGAACCAAATGCCATGTTTTATGTGCAAACCTTTTATTTTACCTGCATCTTCCATGTGGGTCTCAAGGTCATATTTTGAGTCAAAATATTCCTTTGGGTAGTTCCACAATGCCCGTTTTCACTCCCCATCATATTTCAGCACCAACAGATCCACCATTGGAGGAAAGGTATATGGGGCTGCTAATAATTATTATACAAGGTATAATATTTAAACCTGTATCATGATGAATATAATTTAGCTCAAATATTGTACCACTTTTCTTTCTTAGATATCCCACTCACTAGTCATAATAATCTTCTCTTCCTTAGGTTAAATAATGGATACCCATCTCTGATAACATCCAATGTGAGAATGAAATCTAGTCAACCAATCTATTCTAAGGATAAAACCAAAAGAAGTTATATCATTGGTCACAAAATTTAAAAAAATTATATAATTAGAAACAACTACTAAATAATCTGTAAATCATTGGAGATGATAAAATTTCTTCCTTAAGGGTGTGTTGTGAGAAATAAACTCGTAATACAACTTAATCAAAATTTCATATTAGAAACAAATTAAGAAGATATAAAACATTAGTAAGAACATGTATCTAAAAGAGTTGGAAAAGGAGAATAGGTGATTAAGACTATAGCTTTAACGGTTGATGGGCCCTATCTACAGTTATCTAGAACTTGGTCAATTTCATACACTTAAACTTCCTTAGCCTTACGGACCTGGAATTGTGGGGCATGACTCACCTGAGTCAATTTCATATATAGGGTTATAACTTAGTACTTCAGACTTTGGATGAATCCTTAATACATAGATCATGTATTCCCAACCACCATATGGAAACATGACCTCAAATATCTAGATTAGTACAACTATAGATTCCCCATATTACTACATTGTTGACACTTACTTTGAGGTGCTAGGCATAACCTACAATAACGCCCAACATTTCTATAGTTAACTCACCATGGAACTAATCTTGAGGGGGATAAGAAATCCATACTCGAATCAATGTACCTTCCAATTACTTTCTGAACATCCCCAATATTATTATCCCTACTACTAGAAGAGACACTCAATATATTAGTATGTGATACCATCTGTAACAACCCCGACCCTAATAACCTAGAGTCGGTGGTCATTTTATTACAATGGAATACATACAAGAGATCATATCACCAATGATCAATCAATTTAGTAGTCTCAAATAACTATATGTATACATGGTTCCATAATTACATTGGTAATTAAACAAAGAACATAAAAAAAGAAAATAAATTCCTTTTTTTAAACTTATTCAAATATTTCATCATCAAATCTAGGATAAGGGAAAAAAATAAAAGGGTGAGAACAAATTATTAGTAAGGGATATATGAAAAAATAATAAGTAAATAAAACACAATAATAAATATATAAAAATGAGAATAATCTTAAAAAAACATTCCATCAATACTCTGAGAATGAAAATGAATCCATATATTTTTTCATAGTGAAAACCTCATGAAATGTAATAACTGATTATTGAATCAAGAAAATTATTATTTATTGGAAATCATGTATCTAAAACATGAATCATTATACTATCAATAAATTTAACTTTGTGGGTAAAAACCTATCTGATTCTTCTAGAAAAAAGACATGAAGGGTTTATCACAAACTGTTTTGTCTCATTAGACCTATCGATGAATCGAGGGGCTATCTATAATTGGGCCCCACTCATTACTAAAATTCAAAAGAAATATTTATTAAATTCAATAACAACATTAAAAGTAAAAATCTTATATGAATAATACAATAATCATATCCCCCATACACGAAATATGGATGTTTAATGAAATCATCAATAGATGATCATTATAAATAAAAGGGAAGTATACATACCCCACACACAAGGAAGTCCAAGGGAAAACCATAATGGTTTCCATGAAAGAATAGATTTAAATCTTACATAGAAATTAATAATGGAAAATAGTCACATATCACAAAAAATTATTTCCAACTGAAATAAAAACATGTAAAAATAATTTTTAAGAAACTTTAGAAAATAACCTCTTTAGTGTGATTGAAGGAAGAATGGAAAAGAGTCTTTAAAGTGGGAAAATGAATAATTAATTGAATAAAAATGGAAATAAACAAAGATATTTCTTCATGATATGAAGAGTTATTTTAGAATAATATTGATGGATTAAAACATATTATGGATTGTACTTGAAAATGGGTAGGAAATTGGAAAGTTCTCTTAAATTGGGCTTTCTTATCGGGAGGAACTAAAAAGGAAACCTTATAAAAATGTATTTACCAATCAAATAATGAATAATTTAGATAGGTACATATTTTTGGAACATAAAACTGAATTTAAGTGGGAATCATAAGAATAATTAATAATTATATTGGGGTAAAGGGAGATATTGATTAACCCAAAAGAAACAATGGATGTTCGGGGAGAATCTCTTACCTTTTTTCCGAAATTGTTCTGCACTTATACTTAATGTATGCGAAAATGAAATTTTTTTCTTAATAATTTAATTCATAAACTATTAAATGTGTATTTGATTTAGTATAATTTTATAAAGTTCATTTATAGACTTTTTTATGACTTATATGAATCAATTTTGTCATTCATAAGTGTTTGTTTCCTTGGTTTTCATGATTGGTTCCCTTATGTATATTTTTGGGAATTCATATAAAATGGAAGAAAAACTACAGAAGTGAAATTATTTATTATTATTGAGTTTAAAGAATATTAAATAGTCTAATACAAAATTTCTTTATATGGAATGATTATAATTCATTAGATGAAACCTTAATGGTAATCGTTTAGATTATTTTGGTGTTTTTCCGATCATCACGTACTTGTTTTGTTTTATTAATTAATATTATGAATATATATTGGTTCTAGAACACTAAATAAGTTGTAATATACATTTTAAATTCTTTTTTAACCATTATAATGGTTTTATGATCAGCGTTGAATGCGATATTATAAAATCAAAATGAATCATCCATGATGGTGGTAAATTGAAACATCATAGACGATATTTTCAGTTTTAGAATGAAAGGGAGGGAGGGGGTTTGATGGTAGATTTTACATTAACATAATAAAATTACAGTATATATAAGATAACAGAGTTATAATGTGTGTCTGGATAGAGGATGTGAGGGAAGAATAAGAAAATAAATTATATTGAAATAAATTGAAAGAGAAGGATAAAGGGGTTTACCTCTTGAATTCTTCTCTATGAGAACCTCCTTAAAGAACTTGGGTTAGGACTTGTATTGATAAAAAAGGATCCTAGACATTGGGGAGATAATTGGAAATAATATTGGGTATAAATTGGACAAATTTTAAGGCATTAGAGGTTTGATGAGAATAGGTGGAGAGGGGTGTTATTTATAGTGGAAGAGAGGGGTGTTTTTTTATTTTATTCATTTGTTTATTATTTTTGCTCAAGAATATAAATAGTGATTATTATTGTGACTAAATATAGTAAATAATCCACATGAGATTGAAATAATGGGTGATTACCTCATAAATACATCATCAATGACTCAATAATTCATGTATTTGGTGAAAATGTTAAATACCGTAAAAAACCGTATTTCACTATTCAAAAAAATCAACTATTTCAGAAAAATCCCAATAATTAACCATAACCATTTTTTAATGTGTAGAAGTCAAAAATAGGCTCCATTTTTTGAAAATAATTTTATAAATATTAGAAAATTTATTTTTATTAAAAATAACTATATATTTGAGAAATACAAATTTTAAAATTATAATAGAATTTTTGACACTTTGAAAAATTAATTAAGGTCTCATAAAATTATCTTATAATCATAAGAAAAATATATATTAATTTATTAATACATTTTATCAAAATAACATTAAAATAACTATACTAATTATAAAATTGAAAATAATCATTTATTCTTCTCAAAAATACAAACAAATAATTTATCATTTTTAAAAAATTTATTTACTAAAACAATGACATAATTATATCATATTTCAATTTATGAGTTGCCTAAATTTTATTTATACTTTCATTTCTGAGGTTAATATTCTATTAGATAGATTACTATTCTAAATAGTAATTTTACTATTCCAATGTTCAGGTTGCTATTTAATAGTGTATTACTATTCATTTAAGCTCAGTGTTGTGTGAATTATAAGATATTAAATGAATTCAATTTATTTAATAAGATAGATAGTACAAAATATTAGGGTGTTATATTCTTCCCACCTTAAAAAAAATTTTCCTCAAAATTTTCATGAATTTTTTCTTCTAAATAGATGAGGGTGGCTCTTCTTCATAACATCCTTAGGTCCCCATGTCACTTCTTCCATTTTATGGTTTCTTTAAAGAACCTTTAACACTCAAGTCATCTGATTTATCAATAATTTCTGCATTGTGTCAAGAATATCTATAGGATCTTTACGGTAATAAAATTTAGGTTCCAGTTCTATTTATTTATAGGTGAGTACATGCGTTGGGTCTTACATTTACTTCTTTAACAATAATACATGGAACACATCGTGAACTTTGGAGAGACATGGAAACATTTCTAATCGATAAGCTACAGATCCAATTATTTCTAGAATTTCAAATGGTCTGATGTAACTGGGCCTCAGTTTCCCTTTCTTACTAAACCTTAAGACACCCTTCCATGGAGATACTTTCAAAAAGACATGATCTCCCACTTTATATTCAAAATCATTTCTCAGATTGTCAGCATAACTCTTTTGTCTACTTTTAGCTACTTTAATATGATCCTAAATGGTCTTTACCTTTGTCATAATCTCTTCTATATGTTTTGTGTCTATATTTTTCCTCCCACCAACATCATCCCAACAAGATGGAGTACAACATCTCATGCCATATAATTCTTCATATGGCCCCATTTGAATACTATAATAGAAACTATTATTGTAGGAAAACTATACCAAAGGTAAATACTAATCCCACATACCATGAAAGTAAATTCATCGTGATATCAACATGTCTTCCAAGGTTTGAATAGTCCTTTCCAATTGACCATCGATTTGAGGGATATAAGAAATAATCATATGAAGCTTAGTATTCCATGCCTTTTAAAGACTCTTCCAGAATTTTGATATAAAACGGGGATCCTGATTTGAGAAAATTGATATAGGTAAATAATGAAGTCTTAAAAAATCATTAATATAGATTCCTTATGGGTACTCAAGTGGTGAATATTCTATTATAGGAAGAAAATGTGTTAATTTTGTAAGGAAATGAAAATTAACCCATATCATATCATTATTTATGAGGGTCTTTGGTAATATAGTGATTAATTCCATTCTAATATCATCCCACTTCAACATAGGAATATCTATATATTTCATGAATCCTATAAGATTTTGTATCTCATCCTTCACTTATGGATAAACTAGACATCCTGACACATATTCAATAATTTTACACTTCATATTATCCCACTAAAATTCTTCTTTCAGATATCTATACATCTTGGTACTACCAGGGGTATAGAGAAATTTGAGTTATGAGAATCATCTAATAGTTCCACTTTTAGCTTGGGTATTGATGGAATGCATAACCTGTTTCCATATTTTAGAATTCCATCCTCATACATGAAGTCTTCTGATCTTCCATCCTTAACGAATTTTTTTTTTGAAAATCATCATCATCATATTGAAATATTTTTATCTTCTCTAGTGAATATGGATTCTCAAACCTTTGAAAAAAGAAGTGATGTTTCATATTCCTTAATAATTCCCATATCCATATTTAATAAATCCATGAACATAGGATCTTTCTCAATCATCATTTGGGTTAAAAGTACATGTTCTTTCCAGATTAATGCATATGATACCTTATTTTATTTTCTTGGATGGCAGTGTATTGAGAAATCATAATCTTTGAGTAACTCAAGCCATAGAATTTGGCTCAAGTTGAGTTCTTTTTGTGTAAATATGTATTTAAAACTCTTGTGATTTGTATATATCTCACATGTTTCACTATAGAGAGAGTGTCTCCATATCTTTAGAGAAAATATTATGCTTACTAACTCAATATCTTGAGTTGGATAATTTTTTTCATGAGTATTCAACTGCCTTGATGGATATGCAATAACTATATCATTTTTCCCATGGACACAACCTGTTCCATTCTTTAATGCATCATTATATATCACAAACCCATCATTTCCTGATGGTAGATTCAAAATCAGAGCATTAAGTAATATTTTATTCAATTATTCAATACATTCTACACATTATTTTCTCCATACAAACTTAACCCCTTTACATGTGAGTTTGGTTAACAGGTTATCCAATCATTAAAAATTCTAAACTAAACACTGATAGTAACCTGCTAAACCAATAAAACTACGAAGCTCAGTTATGTTTGTTAGAATAGGCCATTCTTAGATTTCCTTTTTCATTGTAGTATCAACTGGGAATCCATCTTTAGAGACAATATAGCCACGAAAATAAATTTTCTGAATCCAAAATTTACACTTTCTAAATTTACTATATAAATATTTCCTCATGAGAGTCTCAAGAATAATATGTAAGTGATTCTCATGATATGCATAGTTCCTAAACTATACCGGAATATAGTTAATGAATACTAAAACATAATCATAAAGATATTTCTTGAACATTATGTTCATAAGATCCATAAAAACATAGGATGAATTAGTCAATCCAAATAGAATTACTGTGAACTCATATTGTCCACAACTCATCTGAAATGATATCTTCAGAATACCTTCATTCTTTACTATAAACTGATGTTACCTAGAATGAATATAAATATTTGAAAAATATTGATCTCTATGAAGTTGATCAAATAAAACATCAATTTGAGGCAAATGATAATTTCTGTTTATAATAATAGCATTTATTTCACAATAGTCAATACACAACCTCAAGGATCAATATTTATTCTCAATAAAGAAAACATGGGCTTACCATGGAGAAACACTAGGGAGAATAAATCAATTATTAATCGACTCCTCTAGTTGTTTATTCATCTCCACTAATTCCACAATGGAAATTATATAAGGATTATTTAATATTGGTCTTGAATCAAGGATTAAATTAATGGTAAACTCAACTTCATTCTCTGGGGGGTGTCAAGGTAATTCCTGAGGAAATACATCAATGTATTCTTGCACAATTAGTATATCCTCAATTTTAAGATGGTTTTCCACATACCTATATTCTTTTTTCTCTTACACCACAATAATTTAATTCCATAGAGGTATTGTGGGTGGATCTAGATAAGAATCTGATGATGAAGTTTCAACTCTAAATACAAGGGATTCTACATCATCCTCACAAATCATAATTTCTCTATTCTTATAATAAATTATCACATAATATTTTTAAATCCTCTATATTGAGGATTATATCAAAGCTTACCCTAGGTATGATGATAAGTTCAATAAATAAATCACATTTATATGACCTAATGGGAACATCCTAACACATATTTTTTAGAAATAAGACTCCCCTTAGGGGTTTTGATTGACAACTCTGTTATTAAATAAAAATAAAAATGTATATTTTTCTTGGGAAATTGGATAGATATAAAAGAGTATGGTGATCTAGAATAAAATAAATTACTGACTAAATTTTAATATAGTATTATTGTACCTAACAAAACATCATTGGGTACTTCTACTATAGTTGTGGTGATCACATAATCTCAGCCATCTCCCCTCAGAACCTTCTATGATAAATTTCCTTGACTCTCATGACATTGATTTGAATAATTCCCCATTTCATTACAATTGAAGAATTTAAAATCATTTATTTCTTTCTTCTTGTTACCTTCATTTTCTCGATGATCCTTCTGTGCACTTATAACAGACTCCCATGCCTTTCAAGAATTTCCTTGGATGATTCTTTCCACAATTTGTACATAATAGAAATTGCTTCATTCCCTTACCCTTCTTTGACACTTTACAATTTATATGGTTATGAGAAGACCTATTATTCTCTTGATTCCCCTTAAACAAAAAATATCTATAAAACTCCTTGTCCATTTTGGTGGCACTTAATACTATTTCATCATATGATGAAAATGTTTGAGAAGAAAGTTCCATTAAGTTACTTAGCTTAATACCTTCAAATAAATTGTAATTATTTACATCCAAATCATGAATTTAATATATAGCACACATATCCTGTCTTGTGAAGGTATATTCATACTCTACAATGTTTTCTTCTTCCCTTTGCTTTATGTTAAGGAATTTTATCTTCATTTCAATTCATTACTCAGGAGGTAAATATTTGTCAAACAATGTTTCTTTAAAAGTTCTCCATTCCATGTATTCTATTTCTTCTCCCTCTTAGTATTATGGATGAAATACCACCATTTATTGACATCACCCTTGAGGAAATATACTTCAAATACTACCTTTTCATTTTCATTGCATCCTAATGCTAAAATATCTTTACAAGGGACTTGATCCACTGCTCAGATACCACTGGATTAGTAGTCCTACTAAAATATGGGGGGATGTTTCTACATTAAATGATCCAAAATAGGTGTAGTATGGTTATTCTTCATAACATGAGTAATATTTCCTAATTTTTACATGATATGATCAGCTCTAACACTAAATATATTAACTTTCGTAAAAGGTAAATCCATACATTATCAATGGGTGTTGATTCCATTCCATCCAATTGGTGCCATCACTAAATAATGGAACATAATATGTTATCTCATAATCATCATGAGTATTGAGACAAAAATTCACTATAAGGAGTTATTATATTTCTAATTTTATTTAACATTTAGTTTGCAAGGTTTCTACTAAACTTGATCTAATACCAACTATAACAACCCTGACCCCAGTAAGCTAGATTTGGTGATTGATTTATTATAGTTGAATTTATACAATAGAGAACAACACCAATGATCAATTAGTTTATTAGTATTGAATAACTATATGAATACATTGTTCTCTTATTACATCGATAATTAAACATAGAACATAATAAAATAAAATAAACTGCTTCTTATCACTTATTTAAAGATTTCATCTCCATAACCTGAGGAAGGAAAAAAATAAAAGGATGAGATAGAGTGATCAGTAAAGGTTATGTGAAGCAATAATAAGTGAAAAAATTCCATAAGGCAAAGAAATTTTGGAAAGGTAAATAATTCGAAAAATACATGCAATCAATAAACTATGAATTAAAATGAATCCATATATTTTTCATAGTGATAACCTCATGGAATGTAATAACTAAATACTGAATGATAAAAATGATTATTTATTGGACTTTATGTATCTGGAACATGAACCATTATACCATCAAGATAGTTTAAGTTTTTGGGTAAAAATATTCTATATTCTTCTTAGAAATAAACATGAAGGTTTTTTCTCCAACTATTTTTTCTCATGAGACTTATTAATGCATCGAGGGAAAATCTATAACTGGGCCCCACCTTTTACTGTAAGTCCAAATAATTATTCATACATAGATTAAATTCAATAAAAACACTAAAAGGAAAAAATGGTATATGTGTATAAAAAAATAACCATATCAATGATATAATAAATATGGATATTAAATGAAATATTTAATTAATGATGATCATAAATAAAATGGAAGTATATATAAACCACACATAAGGAATAAGTGGTAAAAGGGAATATCATAATTGTTTCCATGAAAGAATTAATTAATTTAATAATTATAAATTAATAAGTGAAAATAAAAATAGATTAGGATAATCATGTCTAGCTGAAATTAAAACATGTAAAAAGTGTTTTTAAGAAACCTTAGAAAATAGCCTCTTTAGTGAGATGAAAGGAAGAATGTTAAAGAGTATTTAAAGTGGGAAAAGGAATAATTGTTTGCATAAAACTAGACATGAAAAAATATAGTTTTACACGATAAGAATATTTATTTTATAAAAATATTGTTGGATTAAAATATATTATGGAGTGTACATGAAAATGGGTAAAAAATTGGAAAGTTCTCTTTAACCGGGATTGCTTATCAGGATGAACTGAAAAGAGAACCATATAAAACAAGTATTTCACCACAAAATAAAGCAAGATTGAGATAGATTCATATTTTTAGAACATAAAAATATATTTTATGAGGGGTAAATAATAATAATTGATAATTATAATGAGGTAAAGATATATAATGATTAACCGGATGGAAAAATGGTAGTTCGAGGAAAATCCCTTACCTTATGTATGAAAGTGTTCTGTACTTGTAATTAATGTCCTGGATAATTAAATTTGATTAATTAATAATTTAATTTAGAACCTTTTAAACATGTATTTTTTTATTATAATTTTATTAAGTTCATTTATTTTTTTTATGAGTTATAAGATTCATTTTTTTCATTTGGAAGTGTTCGTTTTTTTGGTTTCCACGATTGGTTCCCTTGCATATAATTAGGGGAATTCATAAAAAATAGAAGAAAAACTACAATACTAATATTATTTAGTATTAATGAGCTTATAGAATATTAAATGTTCTTATACACCATTTTCATTTTTGGAATGTGGATAATCCATTAGGTAAAATCTTATTGATAATCGTTTAGATTTTTTGGTGTTTTTTCAATCATCATGAACTAGTTTTATTTTATTAATTAATATTATGTATATATACTAGTTATAGAAAACTAAATAAATTTTAATATAAGTTTTAAATTATTTTTTAACCATTATAATAGTTTTACTTCCAGCCTTGATGGTGGTATTAGAAAGGGTAAACACATCGTGCATGATGGCAGTAAATCGACACATCATGGACAATATTTTCATTTTTAGAATAAATGGAAGAGGGGAAGGGGTTTAATTATTGATTTTCCATTAACATAATATAATTCCATTATATATAATATTATGGAGTTACCATTCATGTTTGGATAGAGTAGGTGAGGGAATGATAAGGAAATAAATGATATTGAAAGAAATAAAACGAGAAGGATTAAGGGTTTTACCTCTTGAAATCATCCCCTTAAGAACCTCCTTAAATAACCTGAATTTGGGATTTTATTGAGACAAAAGGATATTGGAAATGGGGGAGAGACTTTGGAAGATTATTGGGTAGAAAATTTACAATATTTAAAGAGTTTGAGGTTTTAGGAGAATAGGTAGTGAGAGGTGGTATTTATAGTAGAGGATAGGGATGTTTATTGATTATTTTATTCATTTGTTTTTTATTTTCGATCAAAACTATAAATAGTGATTATTATTTTTACTAAATATAGTAAATAATTTATGTTATTTTGAACCAATGGTTTCTTACCTCATCCATACATCATCCCTAACTAAATAATTTATGTATTTGGCTAAAATGCTAAATACCATAAAGTACAAAATTTCATTATTCATAAAAAATTAAAAGATTTTAAAAAACCCCAAAAGGTTATCCTAATCATTTTTATATATTTTGAATTCAAAAACGGACTCAATTTTATAAACACAATTTTCTAAATATGAGGAATTTAATTTTTAATTAAAATAATCATTTATTAGATAAATACCAATCTTAAAATTAAAACCAATTTTATGACACTTTGAAAAATTAATTAAGGCCTCATAAAATTATCTAATAATCATAAGAAAACAAAATATTAATTATGAATATATTATAAAAAAATAAATTTTCTTTTAAATAATTATATTAATTATAAAATTGTAAATAAGCATTTATGTTTCACAAAAATACAAACAATAAATTTATCATTTTTAAAACATTTATTTACATAAACTATGATATAATTATAACATATTTCCATTTATAAGTTTCCTAAATTTTATTTATATTTTCATAGGTGAGGTTACTATACTATTGAATGGATCACTATTCCTAATGGTCTTATTACTATTCCAATAGTAAAGTTACTATTTAATAGTATATTACTATTCATTTAAGCTCAATGTTGTGTGAAGCCTAAGCTATAGAATGAATTGAATTTATTTAAGAAGATACATACCAAAAAATATTAGGGTTTTATATCCACCCACCTAAGTATGGAATAATGGAAGAATACCAAATTCTTGACCCTTCCCCAAACCCTTCTCTACAGTAATGGCCTTGAGTAGAACCTTTGGGAATTTGATTTGGTTGAAATTTTTTAAATTTTATGTATATAAATATACTAGGTTGATTACATCATCCACCATGAAACACAACTCAAGGAATAAAATTCATAACCTTTAGTCTAATATTCATGTGAATAACTACCTCAAACTTCCTAGACTATTATGCCTCGTTTACATCCATGAGAGTAGTGAAATGAATCGGTTTAGTGAAATGAGAAAAGCACAAAGACACCATCATGGATCCCTGCTAGATATTTATGAATTATTATACATGGTTTAGTTTTATTGTGTCGTGCAAGAATTCATTGAAGAAAAATTTCTTGAAGGCCACCCAAGAAAGGCCCTCACATATACCTAGCTTTTCCCATGACACACCACCATCTCCTAAAAGGTCTATATAACATGATTTTCTCTACCTTGAACCTTATTTCATCTAGTGTCTCAACCAATTTTAATATTAACTCAATGATTTCTATCAAGTCCTTGATATCCTTTGGTTCCCTAGTGCCTTGGAAGGCTAGAATATGTTGGAGAAGGAAGTAAAGGGTGTAGTCATCCATTTTCCTCTGTACTCCTACTCTATGGGTAGATAAAATCCAAAAAGACTCTAGGTTGGAGTAGCTATAATGAACTTACCATAGGATCAGGTGTAGGAGCATGATCATGTTCATACTCATGCATATCCTATGGTAGAATTAATATATCCTCCCTATTGAGAGCATTCTGTCATCCTTGAGGTGACATTTTTTAAAAATGAGAAAATGAATGTTTAGAGCACCATGAAAAATTTCATTGAAAAAATAATTTAATAAGTTATAAGGCACTATTAAGGGATTTTTATAAGAATTTTTATCTTAAGAGATACCCATAGACAAGGTATAACCCTCCAAGTTATACCAAATTCTAAAACCTAGTCTTCTATATATACACTTTAGTCATAGTCGTATATATAACATAAAAACATGCTTGAGTTCAACTAACTAATGAAAATACTAATATATCATAAAAGTAGAGTACATAAATATATTAATCAATTGAGAATATAGGTATATCATGAAAAAATAGCACAAATAAGGGCACTTAATTAAAAGACTACTATGAAGAAAACAATAAGAGAACACACACACACACATGGCATGTGATCGTATATATATATCCATGATACATGAACACAACAAAACCCCATAAAACTATAACATTAACCCTATCACACATAAATAAGAGGTATGTCACAAATGAGTTATCCAGGCACATGGAGACTCACCTAATTAAGTTCCACACAACCAATATTCTTCATACTATGTCTCAGAATAGTCAATAAGAAAATAAAGGAAAATCACCACTGATATTATTTTGTAACACCCCAAACCAGATTTCCTAAACAACACCCAGGTGGAGATGCTACAAGAGGGTACTGAGTTGTGGTGAGGGTTAAAGGGTTCAATGGGGAGACTATATCCTTGATAATAATAACCATAAACTATAATATAAATAAAATCTAACAACCGAGAGTAAAACAAACATAAAAAAAAAAAAAAATGTAATAAAAAAACATAATGTAAGAAAAAAAAACATTCAAGAATCCTCTAAAGACTATGTTGGAACCTCTACCTCCTCAATGGTTCAATGTTCATATATCAGCAATGAGACCCTTTACCTTACCAGGATCCTAAATCATGAAGTTTTCACATGAGTTGAGATGCTCATGCAGTGTCTGAGTAATAAAACCCTACAAGACACCACTAATACATCCTTAAATTCTGTTCAAAAATATAACATGTGTCTTATATTACAAGAATACATGAACAAAAAATATTAAACTGTAATTTTCTAAGAAGTCGTTCAATCCAAGCCACAAATCGCCCTAGATGTACCTACTTTAGCTCCATGCTAGATGTATAATCAAAAAATATGTTGAGAGTGTTCAAGATCTATCTACATGGTTGGTGAACATGTCCCTCGACAGTCACAAGGCATTGAGTCAGATCCATCCACAAGGTTTTTGCATTGCAACTCTACCATAGTTTATGCCTTAAGTCGCTAAAAACTCATCTTAGTCATTGGTCAGGCCACAATATCGTTGTATCATATCTATGACTTGGGTTAGGCCACAAGGATATCTTAACCCCAATGATACTTCCTTGGGTCTAGCCTCAAGTCCATCATGCACCTACCCTAGGTTACGGTCCACCACCATCATCATTGCATGTCATACACACTCCCCCTATTTGGGCTAACCATATCACAATAGTACACTTATTTTGAGTACCAAAATAAATACCTCCCATGGCATAATATTTAATCATAACAAGTTATAATAAGAAATGGAAGAATATATAATGTCATCATGAGAAGGAGTATCAATATAGAAGTCTATGTAATAAAAATAAAATATGGGCTAACAACCTATATAATAACACTCATGGAATCATGAATTATACATGGGTATCATAGGCTACACACACATGATATCACTATATAGTATGACCAAACAAGATATGACAACACAAGTATCAAATTAAAGAAACAAGAGTATACAAGGGACCAAAATGGTAAGGAACTTTATACCTAAATATTATTGACAACAAAGCATGAAACCCACTGAGGAACAATACCCGAGTCACACTCGATATCTAACCGGATTGAGCATTCACACCAATAAACCCTATAAATGATCCCAAATAAAATACATAAATGATATAAAATATGGTTCAAGAAGATTCTAGGACAAAATTAGAGGTTATAAACTAAAATACCTCTTGGAATATTCCAATGATGCTAGAATTGATACTGATCAAAGGAGGTATTTTCAACACTCTAGATCAACCACCATTTTAGAAATGTTCAAAGACTTCATCATTATATGGAATCAGAATCCATAGATCTCTCTATTGAATGATATATCTAGGATTTATATGAAGGTAAGAAGGGTATATATAAAGGAAACTTTACGAGCATAAGTATTTAGATCACAAACCTTAATTATAGATCATCAACACACTTGGATAATTAAGATTCAATATTGGAAGGAGATAAATTCACTAAGGGAAGGATTTGGATTCTCAATGTTTGAGAGTGACGTGTTTATGGTGAAGAAAAGGTAAAAATGGGTGATTAATTATTGTTAAAGAGTATTTTTGGATCATTAAATCATGCACACATAGTTGGTTCATATGATTTTTCAAACCACGAATCAATCATGTGAGGATTTCTGCCTCTTCTATGAACATTCATGGTTTGGTCACATAGTTTTTCAAACCACGCGTAAGCCCGGATTTTTTCCACTATAATATCTTGCACAATTTGTAAGGTGATGCCACACGTATTGATAAAACATGAACCTTAACCATGATCCACCCTAGGTTCTTCTTCCACTAGAAAGATGATTTCCATGAGAATCAGCCCAGTTTGGGACAACTGTGATTTAATCGTGCACCTCCAAAAATTCCTATAAAACAATAAAAAACTAACCATAAATCCCCAAAACCCATCTCAAAAAATTCATAGTCTAAAAACACATGAATAAAATCTAAAATTAACTCAAATTATAACTCAAAATATGAGGATGTTACACCTTTATTATCTATATATTATTTTTCATTCCTTTTCATTTTTATATATGTAAATTTTTATGTATATATATTTTTATTTAGAGAATAATAAGGTAACATAATAACACTAAAAAATTAATTTTGGAATATACTACTTATAACTAAATTAAAATACACCCATTACACCTTAAAAAGTGTGATTATGCCCAAAATATTCCATGAAAACCCCTTTCCCCCACACATAGCTTGAATGATGTACATGAAAAAGTTCATAAAGTTGGGTAGGATAAGAATTACTTATTATAAATTAGCTTTACTATAATTCCATTCATTCTTAAAAAGGGATTAAATAATGATGCATGTATTAGATGGTCTTAATTAGATATAAGGGGCATGAAAAAATAATGCCTCAGTCATTTTTAAAATAACTAACAACCATAAAAATAAGATTTAAAATAGTATAACATCGTGTTCTAGACTGCAAAAAATAACCTAAAATATATCTCAAGAGAGATGGTTATATGAAATAATATATCAAATTGGTTTAGATAATTCTTAGTTCAGTGAAATAATTTACATTTTATAGTTTCAAGGGTTAGTAATTCAGTGATTAGTCAAAACTAATGAATTTTTTAAGAATCAAACTCAAATCATGAAATAAATATAAAAAACCCCCTATCCTTGAATTTAAAAATCAAAATATCCACTTTACAGATGAATGGATTTACAAAAATTAATTTCTAAATTCAATTCATCTCAATGTTTTTTTAAAAAACAAAAAATAATGACTAAAAAATATTAGTACAAGACACAAAACATGGAATTTTTTGAAATTTTTATAAAAACACCATGAAAAACATATAAAAAATGTAGTAAAAATCATACGACATAAAATATTTAACCCTTCCCCCAAACATATTTTTTCATTTTCCTCAAAAAAACGAAACGAATATATAGTATATTTTAAGTAAAAATTGATAACAACTACAAAATTTAAAGGTATTTAAGGAGGCAAAGAAATTATTTTGGGTGGAAATATTTGAAATTTTCTTCAAATATACCTTAAAAAAGATTCAAAACTACTATTCATCATGTTCTTATTTTGAAAAAAAACATCAATTAGGCATATATTGAAAATAAAGAACCGAAACTAAAATAAAAATCAAAGGTGAAGGGAAATAAATATTGGGTAAACCTTTTAAGCAGTGTTTTATTATTACCGTATATGTATATAAATTCAAATGGATCATTCCTAATTAGGAAAATAATACGATTCTTATAGAATTCCTCTTTTATAAGATTAAATAGTTATTTTGAAGTCCCCTTGTGTGAGGTCTTGATTATCCACCCCTTATTCAATGATAAATAATCTTTTAAATGGGTGTGAAAGTTGGGAGCGATCCACCTATCCAGGTTTTTCTTGAGTAAATATGTCAACCTTTGAGTATTAAATGTAGTTCTACATGGGTGGATTATATTCCTTATGATATAAGTGTGTTTTATATTTATTTCATAGTTCCTTATCACCTTTATCATGTGACTCAAGGACAAATACTAAATGATCTTAAATATTATATTCACCCTCATCAATTCATCCAATTATTATGTGAAATTTTATTCTTCAAAAACATCATGGAAATGATTCATTGGAACTGAATATTCACTTCCAATACGAGTGAGATCAATACGTATTTTAGTTGAAGAAAAATTAAAACAATAAGAATCTAAAATTGAAAAATAGTACTCCATATTTTTAGTTTGTATCCAATATTCCTCATGTAATTACTCTTGAAAAAACTCATAAGAGGATCATGATATGGAAATTCTTCCTAAAAAAACCTTAACATATGAACATTTTATTTTAAAATAAAAATCACTATGAATTTCTATTCACCTACCTCATCTAAGAGTTTTAATTATACAACTTCATAGAGTCTATATGTTTTATAAATGTGACTACCCTCTTTAAAAGAATCAATTTTAATGATTTCATTCTTTTTCTATATATATACAACCTTAATCTCAAATTCTTTATTTATATTTTAATCTTTAATGGAATTGATCAATGTAGAAAATTATTCCCATTACTTTTTTATTTTCCCCAATCATTTTTTTTAATTTTTGATTAAATCCACACCTTTTATTTTTTAACCTTTGGATGTGTTCTTTCTCTTAATCAATATTAGAAATTAGGATTTATAGTTTTTTTACAATTTATTATTTTCTATTGAGATAGAAGTTTATTTTTTCAGATTTTATATGGCTTCAAAGGCTGATTATGTTGACACTACCATGAAATGTTCCTATAATAGCCCCAATAAGTACATAAACCCATTAAATGATGATTTTAAATCTCAAATTATTCCATAGTTATTCTCAACAACACTAATAACAATGAAATGATGTTTTAATTCAGGAACAAATGTTTCAAAACAACTTCCACACAGTTATTTAGTTAAAAATCATAGTTTTGGTGGGGTGGATTTCCAAATTTAGCATCCAAGAAAACTAGGTTTAGTTTTAGAAATATAATATAACACCACGAAAAATAATTCAAGTGGCAGAATAAATTTATTTTCAAATGAAAAATTAATCACGTTGATCATAATTTTAATTTTAATATAATATAACAACATGAAACAAATATGATTATAAAATTATTAATTATTTTCAGAGTAACAAGTAGTTGATATTTTTTTTTTGATTTTTTTATTTTAAATGAAAAAATAAAAAAAAACACACTGAATCCTTTCCCTAAGAATGATGCCAAAATTTTGGTTCTATTATGTCGTTGAGGCATCTAAAAAAATATTATTTCCTGCCATAATGTACTTCCCCTAGATTTTAATTTATATCTTTTCATTAAATAAATATTATGGTTTTGGTAGCTTTATGTATGCATAAAACCAAACTAAAATGATACACAACATATTAGATGATTATTTTTAAGAAAATTGTGAGAAAAATTAAACCTCTACTAAATTAAATAATATTACTCAACTTAATTTGATTACATTTAAAGGGAAAATAATTAATATGATTTATTATTAAAAAGGATTGTTGTTTCTCAACTATTTTTTTAAGTTTCATATATTTTATCCTAATAAATTAAATTATCAACTTTTAAAATATTATTATATATGAATCAATATATTTCTATTTTTTAAAATGTAAATTGATATGAAATAATATTAATAACACATAAAAACATCATTTTCAATAAAAAAATTTATTCTAGATATTTTTTATTTTCATTTAAAAAACTAAAATTTTAAATTTTATAAATTTAATTTTATAAAATGAACTTAATTTTTTAATTTAGAATTTAAATATTTTATTAAGTTGAATTTTTTATATTTTTATGAAAATCTTTATTTTTAGGTGAATAATGAAAAATAAAATTTTCACAAATGCCAAAGTTATCATGAAATACTTATGATATAAGAACAAAATAAAAAATTATAAAACATTTTTATTAATAAAATATTTATTTACTAAGTAAAATTATACATTTAAAATATTAATTTTTAATTTATATTTTTTTGGAACTCTATTAATATTTTTTTCTAATAAAAAATATTTTTTGTGGTTTTTTTTACTTAAATATTAATATGATAAAATTCAGTTTTAAATTTATTTTAAATATAAATAAATATTATTTTTTATAATAAAAAATTAATTTCAAATAAATTAACAACATTGATAACATTATCTTAATTATAAATCTCAAGCATAAAAATACACATGTTCTAAAAATGGTTTTTACACATTATTTGTGGTAATATTAAAATTAATTTTTATGACCTTGAATGATTTTATTTTAAATGATAAATATAATATTTTGAATCCTTATGTATACGTTATTCAATATTTTTCATTTTATTTTTTTGGCATTAAATGTAAATTACAAAGGTAAAAATTAGTTACCATGGTAAAAACCAAAAATGGTAAAAGTAAAAAAAATCTAAGCGTAAAATACCTAAAATATGTTTAAAAATTGAGTAATAATAAATTATTGAGGGATTATTGATCTAATTTCATCATTTAATTCTATTATTTTACTGTTTTTCTCCACATTACATATGAAACATGTTCCCTCTTTATATTTATAAGTTATTTTAAAACAAACATCATTCCCTTCACCTATAAAAGTTTATCAAATACACACCATTTAACCACTCATTATAAAGAATAAGATCAACCAAAAGTCTACCATAGTCTATTGACAACTATATCCCCACATCCCATAAACCTTGGTCTTTCTAAAAGACCTAGCTAAGGATCCTTAAGATGATACCCAAGGGATAACATCCAAAGGGAGAGATAATGTTATCAACCCAACTCTATTAATTATTTTATTCTTCTACCCCATAAAAAATATTACATATATGAATGTATGATAAAATTAGTATTACTAATATTATTAAATGTTATTATACTAATGGAATGTCTATTTTATAGCTTCCTCAAGAACCATTCTAAAAATGGATACATCTTCATGTTTTATTGCGGACTACCACCTATATGATTGTCGTTCTTGATCTTTCATAACCTTATTATGAAAATGGTTCTAAAAGTATATTTAAAGTAATAATATGATATTTATAACATTATTAACATTATGAAATGATAAACCATTTCTTATCTTCCTCCCAATCTATGGAGAATGAATTTGTTGTTGGTGCGTACTTTCTGACTACCACCTCCATAAAAGTGAAACAATTCTATTTTCAGTGTATCATTTTACTATCTATCAAACTCTATGAAAACCAAGAAAACACCTTAAAAAATAAAAATAACATCATTATTCATATTTAACCAAGATTTTATTTCAAATAAATTAGTTTCTTAACCATACTCACCCATAAATTATAGCATGTTCTTGTTTAGGTCGGTTTAACTAACTACTTAAAGAATGATATGAATTTTCATCATGGGTGACTATGGAAACTTAACAATAGTGTTATTATAAATTAATGATCAAATAATTTATGGGTTATGGTTCTTTTAATGTTATTCTAATATTTAATATATTATTATTGTACCACCTTTTTGTTCATTATAAATTAATGAAACAAGATCGTCACCAAATATTTCTTCACGATTCAAAACCAAAATACTTAAAAAATTAAATTATAACATTATAAATCATTAAAAAACATATATAAAATTACATATAATGGTCTATAAGTTATGAACTTTGAATTTATACATAATAATCGAAACTGTCATTATGAAACTACTACTAAACAAAAAATTGAAAGTAATAACACCCGATGATAAAAATAATAAATAACTAATATATTTTTAATAAATGATTATAAATTATATTTATAAAAGGTTATAGGTATTAATATTTTTATTAAATATATGATTAAGAAATTTATTTTTTATACTTGAGGTTAGAGCATGCTCTAACAAGGGGGATTAAAGGTAATGGGTTTTCTTGAGCCAACTTTTTTTCTTTAGTCTTAATAATTTATATTGGAATAAGGTTTTAAAAGATTTTTTATTTCTATTAATTAATGATATTATAATACCTTTCATCATTATTTTATATAGAATCACATTGATGGATTTATTTCTTCTTAAAATTTAATAATGTTAATAATAATTCGTATCCTCTCCAAATTATCTATTTCTTTTCCATATCCATATTAACTATTCAAACCAATGTTCTCTCATTATTATCCTAAAATATATATATGTTTTATTTTTATAAATGTTAAAATTAATCTTTACCTATTTTCAAATTAAATAATTATCATTATTCTTATGATTTAGTTTTCAATAAAATTATTTTCAAAATATTAATAAGGATTTCCATTTCGAGTTCATATTTTTATATTCCACTATATATTTCCTATGGAAAATCTTTAAGTCATTTTGAAAACTCAATTATATAAATTTATTTTAAAGTTGTTTTTTAAAAATGTTTTCATTTTATTTTCTTAAAAATTATTTTGGAAAGTGATTCAAAATTTCATCTCTATACTATAATGTTAAGAAGTGCTTTCTAGAAAATCTTTTTAATGGATTCATTTTCATTTTCCCTATGGAGTTATGTTATATGAATAACCTTATAAAGTACTCCATAAATTAATTATTTTGGGTTACTGAATATTTGTATCAATTGATCTAATTCATGATTTCGGTTTATGTGATACCATTTAGAAATGATATGAAACCCATTTTTATTTCCATGGGTTCTTTTTGACATAATGAATGATTGATTTCAAATGGAACAAATATATATGGATGTTGTTGGATTGGGTCCTATATTTCCCTCCAATAAATTTCTTAAGGTTTTATATATCATGAGATAATATAGCATGAGCCTTCTAGGATATGATCCTAAATTAAATTGTGAACCTTTTAGATACTATCACAAACAAAAGGGTGGATATTATTAAAATATGATTATTACCCATGATTATGTTTATAAAAAAGTTATTTAATATGTTAAATTTCAATGGAATGTTTCATTTCCATGATGTATTCCTATTATTATTTTTCATGGTTCATGTTTTGTAATCTCATGATTCCATAGTATTTTTATATGGTATATGTTTCTTTATTTGATATTACTCGTCCTTATATCACGAATTATAGAAAATTATTGTCGTTCCATGTTCTTTTTAATAAGATATTTCTCCCCTTCTCATGTTTTATCATATGCCTATGATCCCACCCTTGATTACATGTTGATAGGTTTTCCCTTACTGAGTATTGAAACTCACTCATTTATTATGTTTTCACTCCTTAGGTTCTGAAGATGAGTATAACTTATGAGAAGTATATAAGAAAGCCTAGTGTGGCTCAATTAATAGAAAAGTTCACAAGTATTTTCAAATAAGTTTCTCATGTAGCTAGTTCTCAAAGACACTAAACCTTCAGTTCTTTGGAAAATGTGTTTATTATGATTTTTAATGTTTAAATTATGGGAATTATTTAAAATAAAGATATTTTTATCTCTTTTAATATCACTTATTATTAAATTCTATGTGTAAATTATATGTTTTTAGCACCAGATTGGGGAGTGTGGTTCTGTTGTGCTTTAGTTGGTATTAGATCAAGGTTTAGTTATTTTTGAGGATTAATATAGTTATTTTTGGGAATTATGATTTTATTACTTTAGTAAAAACCCTAGATATTAGTCTAAGTATATGATGAAATCATGATATTTTGGTTAAATTTTGATTATTTAGTTTTCTTACATCTCTATCAAGATTACAGAAAGTAGATGCAGTTGTGGATCAAATGAATCTTGGGGTAATCACCCAGAAAAATTATGGTTGAGTATTGGGTCAATATTACTTCAGTTCATGATGAGTGGGCCTAATATTGAAAAATAATCTAGATACCCCTAAGGGGTATGATTTTATTTATCATATGCTCTTTATAATTTTTTTAATGACTTGAGAACATATTTATGGCATGGTTAGATAAAATAATAGGTGATAGACAATGAATAACCTAGATTAAATCTTATAAATTTATGTCATTTATGATTTATCCATTTTTCATTAATATTTTTCATTTTTATATTTAAGTATTCTTTTCCTTAATTATTCTTTATTCAAAAAACAGATGAATCATGGAGAAACCAGGTTAGCAATGGGTATAAGTGGTAATGGGATGATTGCCCCCAATGATAAACCAAACAAGAAAAGGGAAGGAGTAGAAAATATTATATAAATTCATACTCAACTCTTCAAATCTATAAACAACAATTCAAACCATGTTGATCTCTTGAACAAACTAATTAAGGATTATCTTGTAATCAATTATTTTATACAACAAAATTCACCATATTTCAGTGGCTCTTCTAATCCACTTATTTCATAAAAATGAATTAATGTGATGTAAAATTTATTTCCAATCATCAAGTGATTGGATTATGAGAATGTTTTCTTATCGTTTTATCATAGGGAAGGTGAGGTTGAAAAATTATAGACATGAAGGGACCTAGGGAACAATGGGAGCATGAATAAATTTTCAATTTAAATTTTTTGGCTTGGATTCATGTTGAAAACACTTAATACTCAAACCCCTTACCTGGATTTCTCAATGAATCACATGATATTAAATTTAAGAAAGAAAAATAAAATCAAACAAAACCATAAGTAATAACTTGTTAGCTTGAACTTAATGATTTTATTTACTCACCATCGACATTTTGTGGCTCGAATGTGCCAATATAGGTATCCTATATATCATCCAAACCTGTATCAAAAATCTTGGATCATAGATATTTTATTCTCAATTGTTGGTGTAAAAAATCAAAATCTTTATATTGTCACTTCGATCACATGAAGAACGCAGAATTGATAATGAAGAAGAGGTTGATCCAACCCTATTATTCCTTTGGTCTCTCACTCTAAACTTGAGATATAGGCGGATAGACCTCTCAAATTTGTGAAAATGGTTGAGTGTACCATTATTGAGTCTAAAATTCACTTATATACTTAGGTTATACTTTTAAAAATTATAAATTGGTTCCAGGAAGGATAATAATATTCATTTTAGACCCTTTTTCACACTTATGAATTAATTAAACTTTTAATAAATGTAATGAACACTTTATCAATCTCTTTTAACACATTTACATGTTATATGATAAATTAAAAACCATCAACATTTCTTATAAGATTCTAAGAAAATTCAATGAACCTTGAATATAATATGTTAATTTAAAATATTATATTTTCTCATATTCACTTTTATGATCAAATAACTTGTTAATAACATGGTAAATAAATTCAATAATTATTTTTCTAAAATTAATTAATATAATTGAATTATTTTTACTAGTGATCAATTAAAATCAAACGTCCATTGTCCCCTGCACATGGGGTACACTAAATCCCAAAATCTTATTTATCTGAATCAGTGTAACTTGTAGATATAATTAGTGTGTGACCCTCTAGGTACTTATCATGATAGTATCGATTACAACCCATAGACCAAGAGTGGAGTCTAGAAACCCATCATTGTACCCAAGGAGATAATGATTTTAAAATCTCTGACTACCTCTTTCATAAACCAAGTTGGGATACCATTCAACCCAACACACGAACTGGTCTATAACATAGACCGAAAGACACTATTAATCCTCACGAGATAAAAACTAGTGTCTAGGAATCAAAAAAAATACTTGGAAAATTATTTCACCCATTAATATAATGATAAAAAACTAACCCAAATAAAAATTACAATAATTGATAAGCATAACCAAATGAGGTACACAAATTTAAAAATCAATTTTCACAACATTAACCAATATATAATGTGATATAATTGAAATGGAACCACAAAATTGACCCAAAAATCTCCATGAAAAAAGAGAGTCATCACTCTTAAGCCACCACCACCAACACCTGCAAGAAGTGGAACTCTAGAAACTAGATCCACCATATCCACTGTGACACATCTTTCCTTTACCTAAGTCATACATATAAAATTCTACATACACCCAAAGGTGTATGTAGGGTATGATACAAATACCATTATGATTCCACCTAATAGAAAATATTCCATTTTATAATATTAGAAGACGAATTATCATGCACAATTTCGCAAGACAGTTTGAAACATTTTAAAGAAAACAATTTAAGGAAAACCATTTCTCAAATATTATTTCTTGAAATATAAATGACCACAAGGTCAACCATATACTGATGGATATAACCACATCAAATAAGCATCATGTCACAATAGATAAACACTGTAAAATCTCTATAAGTAACTAGCACAATTTGAACACTAAGAACCTCATACCTCAGTTATAAAAATCAAAAAATTAAACTACCTACAACATTCTCATGCATGAGCAACTAGAGAGGATCACATCAAAATTTCTAAAGGTACAAAAAATTTCTCATGAATGGGCCACGAGATAGGACACAATCCTAAGTTATAGTGTTCTTTGATCATATCACATGTTTAGTTAGTGTTGTAATCATTAATCATTCTAAATGAATCCTAGCCTAGACCACTTCTAAATCAACTTGCATTCAAGTTCATGTTCTCCCACCAAGATACCTAGGATTCCCTTTATTATTAGATAACTTTTCACATACCACATAAACAAACACTATCACATACACATTCCAAGCATCAAAAACATACAAGGAAAACCAATAATAGTGCATTTTATGAAGTCCATTTAGAAACACCAAAAAAAGAACACATATGAGATCCAACTATTTTCCATGGTAAAATCACTTTTCAAAGTTGTATTCACGTCAAAACCATTTCAAAAACATGATTAAAAATTAAATTAAACATTTAAGGTCAATAAAAAATAAGACAATGTGAAACAAAACCCACTTCACTTGGAAAAATCCTCTTTCAACATACTTCCACCTTTAAATATCTCTGAAAACACATTTCACACCTTCTATATAAGTTATAAAACATTTTAAAGAGACACCATATTGAATCACATAAGAAATAATACCAATTTCTTTTCAAAAACTAACTTCCATCATATTTGAATGCCAAACCATTTCCAAAACTTGTATCTCACCTCAAAAATAATCTATAGAACAATATTGAACAACCAAGAAAGTATATTAAAATCATCTATTAATGTAAAAGTGTAGAACCACCTACCTCACACTTGGAAGCTTCTAGAAATTGGAACAAAACCACCACTGCACCACCACACGACCCTATAAAAGAAATATTGATCATTAATAATAAATATTTCACATAAAAAAACATGATCAATGTCACGAACCTGACCCCAGAAGTCTGGAATTGTGCTTGAAACATAGCGTGTAATTTTATTCATAGAAATAGGAATGCAAAATTGCACATCTTGACCCAATACAAAAAATCATTTCGGTTTAGGTTCTAGAAAACCAGATGTTACTGAAACAGTTCATCTGCAAACATGACAGGGTTAAGCTTCAAATTGATGTCATCACAAAGAGTACTCAAAGCTTGGGAAAAAATTTCTAAATCCTATAAAACGTAAATTAAAATATGGGGTGAGCATAAAAATTCCCATTAAAGGGTTTTAAAACATTTGAAGAAATTCCCTTTAAAAAAACACCTTGGAAATAATCATAAAACATTTTATTAAGAGGAAGAAATTACTTTTCGAGGAACATCATCAATATTTTCAGAGGTTACTTGCAGATGTTTTTTCCAAAATGCCATTTTCATGCAAGATAATTGGGCTTAGAAACTTCTAATAAAACATGAATCAATGTGCCCTTGTGTATGTAAGAAATTAGGTATGAATAATTCATAACTTGGTCAATCCAACTCCAAAAGCATAGTTTTGATTATAATAATTCATATCATGGTTAATTAGATCATAAAAACAAATTCATATGGATTTAAAACTAGATACTTTTCCATGTATAACTTTCAATTTTCATACTTGGTAGTGCCTTATGCTGTCACTTCCATTATCATAGAAGATTCTTACCTAAGGATCAAAAATCCAATGGTTGATCATTTACCATTGCATAATGAGGAAATATATAATGTTGGACTTTGTCAAGGGCTTGCGCCAAGACTGTATGGGTAGAAACCAAACATAATTGCGGTTAACTACCACACATAGTTGTGAAAAAATCCATCATCATGTTCACACATAATTTAACTTAACTCATGAGACTTATTAACTTTTCCCAATTCATTGGGGCGCTATCTCAGCGCACCCATCTTAACATTTAAGTCCAATACAGTCCTCATATGTCTAGTATGGTATTATATTCATGTTGTCCCATACTACATTTAATATTTACATACTTATTCTATACCCCCATTTTTTACATACATGTTAATAACTGAAATGGATTATTCCATAATGTAAAAAAGAATTTGACTTGTGGGCACCAGATTTAACAGTGATGGGCATGAACTAAAAGGACATATTCTTACACAAAAGAACTTGTACGCATAAAATAATGGATTGTCACATGAAATAACAAATCCTGTATTAAACCCTAAATGTGACCCTTTTTCAAAGTATGGATTATTTCTTGAGAAATGTTCATGAATAAAAGAAATAATTTAACATGTGTACTCATGTGTGATTGTATATTTATGGTTGAACATGAAAACCATCATACCACTTATTGAGAAATCAAGTTCGAAATATATGCATTCATGTGGATCTAAAATTCATGGAAAATTATATATATATATATATATATATATCTACATATACACAAAGTGTATGTTTGGGATCTACATAACCCAACGACCAGGTTTAATAAATTCTTCCAACTCTTGTATGCTTCATAAACATAATTTAAATCAATGAAGATAGGTTTAATGAGGAATTGGTTGTACTAAAACTTATATATATATATATATATATATATATATATATATATTATTTTATGCATATCCTTATATGTATGAATTGTAGATAAAGGTTTTCTGTATATTTAAAACATGATGAACTAAACCCCTGTATGTATTTCATGTTTTAGGAAATATTACTTAAAAATCATAAGATCATCATTCAAAGATCATAATCCCAAAGAAGTCATATATATAAATATACATAAAATTTTGAAATTCTAATATGGGTTAGGAAAAACTCATATAACCCGCGAATCTTGAAAAAATAGGGGAGAAGGGTTTTCATAAAGGAGTGGAAGTAAAAAATACCTTGCGGGTGTTATATACTCCAAAATACACAAAGAAAATCCAACGTGAGTTACAGTTTAGTACTGATAAGAAACTTTATATGTATATAAATATATAGATCCTTCTATACACAAGGGTTTGAGGGTTTTAAAAATAAAGAACATAGTAAATTTATCCTTTACTTAACTTTAGGAGGGCACCAATGCAGCGCAGTGAATGTTTCCACATAGAGGGGAAGAAAATAAGTAATTACAAGTAAAAAATACAGGGTTTATATAGGTGGTATACATATATTATATATATATATAATGTTTATAAAATAAAATATATACAAAGACATAAAATTTGATAGAGAAAAAATAACCCAACATGTTTCTTAATGCGATAACTCAAAACAATCAGTGATTAAAATACATTTATATATATAATGTTTTTGGAAAACATGAGAGAAATAGATCAGGTTTGTAGTGAAATAAAATAAAATAAAAATAGAAAGGATATGGGTATAATTCAAGACCGATATAAGGATAAAGGTGGGGATTCTCTAGGAAGAAGGAAAGAAGAAGAAGAAGGAGGATAAATAGTGGGTGAACCCCTGGTTGGCGCGAGGTAGAAGAAGATGATGCAGAGAAGAAATTCGCAGGTGAATTGAATATTTCAGATCAATCGAGCCATGATCGGTCAGCTAGGATGAGTCCATGGTTTTTAAAAATTAAGGATGTTTGAGATTAGATCATGAATATGATCAGACAGACGAGGAAAATCATGGTATTTAAAACCGAATGGACGAATGTGATTAGATCTGAGGTAGATCAGATGACTTAGAGTCCGCACAGTGAGATCTAATGGTCTAGATTCATTTTCTGCTGAAAAGACCCATCCCACATAGAAACGAATACCCATTTCACCGCTCCCTTATAAGGTTGGAGCTCCCAAGCATGGCTAAAAAATCTCCCTCCCCCTCCCCAGTGCCGCTCTGCCCCAGATTCTTTGTGGGCATGCTTCTGCACCCACCCATGGCATCGTGTCTCCCTGCACAGAAGCCTTCTACCAAGATCCTCCATGCGCACTCCAGGTGTGCAACACGCCTGTGGGATGACCCTTTCTGAGGCTGAAGTCTAGGCTCGGCCACCTAGTGCGTGCTGCCTCCTTTGGCCCAGCTAAAGAGCTGGCCCCTTAGGTTAATATTTTTTTGTTAACCCAATTTTCAAAATAACTATCTAAAAAAATAAAAAAACATTACACATAAATTATATATAGAATATCCTTAATTTAAAAAAATATGTTTTATTCTAAAATTTGAAAGTTTAAAATATTCAAATCAAACTATATAACTTTTAATTAATAAAAGTATTCACAAAAATGTTTTCAAATTCAAAAACAAAATATATATTAATGTAAAAATATATAACCAAATGTTATGATTTAAAATATCATGCTTCTGAAAGATAAGTTCAATTAAATGTGTTCAATGGTATAACTTTAAAGTACTCAATCACTTAGAACATTTCAAGATGATTTATAATAAGAAAATAATTACTTGTTAAGTTTAAAAATGAATATTTATAATCTCTATACAAGAATTTAATTTATAAAACTGTATACTTGTATTAACTAAACCATTTAAAAAACATCTCCATTGTGACACTAGAATTTCTAAAACATTTGAGACATTAAAAAAATGTACTTGAAATAATTTTTGAAATTATTAATTATAAAGTGTTAATGACATTAACATAGTTTTAAAATACTTCAAAATTTCAATATTCTTAAATACTTAAACTAGAATAACCAATGACTATAATTATAGCCAATGTAAAATCAATGGTCACCTAAAGGGAAAAAGTCAAATTTATGGCTTATAAAAACGTGATTAGAGTATTCTAACTTCAAACACCAAGACACAAAAGTTGGTGCTCTTCATCCCTCTAACGCTCAGTATGATTACTACGGTTACTTTTATAACGTTCTTAGTCGTGGAAGATTCAAATGAAATACACTAATTTATTGGCATGTTTGTGGTGATGTGGGGTTTACCGGTGATTGTGATTGTCCTACTTGTAGGAATTTTTGGTTAGTCACAGTCCTTAGGCCTTGTTTACATGAATCTGTTTCCAGTGTTTTAAATGAATAAAAAGTCTTGTGTTTATTTTGTGGGAATTGTTTAGATAAAAAGAAAATTAAGCCAAGTGTAATAATTAAAACTATTATTATTATGAAAATTATGTTCAGGGTATCACATTATCCCATCCTTTAAAGAATTGCACCTTCTCAATTCTATTACACATGTTTACATCTACCTACAAAACCAGAGAGACTTTACACTTAGGGTCCCCTCCTCCAAGACCACTGTTGTAGATAATCCGTTGATTTTTCCAAGTAGATCCCCATATTAGTTCCCTGTTCCTCTATCTCTTTGTCCCATATATGCCATTATTAGTTAGGGTTAAACCTCTACAAAAAACATTCAATCTTTCAAAGAGTGTCATGAGAGGTATGGAAGTCAGAGATTTGGGAGTGGGATATCTCCCTATAAATCTCTTGAACCACCTCTCACTTGAACACTTCGAAGTCGTATAGTATCCTATACATACTAAAACTCAGGACATGGAACATATAGGTTTCTCGGGTGTCGCCCTACGAGGTAGCTTCACAAAACTTCACCAAGGGTAGGAAGTTTTTGAACAAAGTGAAGAAAAGGAGGAGACCTTCATGGTTCTTCCCTCTCTTCCTATACTCTACTAGTTGTGCAGTTTCTATGCGGTGATAAACATGAAGGTTTCCCTGATAGGATCGAAGGAAATTTGGGCTAAGGGACACTTTATAAAGACATTTTCAAGACAAGTATAGGTTTGAAAAAGGGTAGTAGTATTCTAAACATGTCTTGGTGATTATGGATTCTAGCAGTTTAGTAGGAAGTGATAAAAGGTTGATCGATGAACTCACGTCTTCCATCTGAAAAAAATTAAAGGGACATGTTTTACTTTATAAATCATAACTAGATTAGAAACTATTTCATAAAATCATAATAAGATACCAACACAAAAAACATAAAATTATTCCTTTAACACGGTTCATAAACTCAAGGTGTTTCATAATCATCATGACATGTTTTTATAGGTACTAACGGTGTTTGAAATTCCCCCAGTCCCCAGTCAAACAGATCCCCAAGGATGTTCCAAATTCTACGATCTCTTGGGTCCAGATGCAACATGGGTAGCTAGGATCAACCTCATGTGGACATTTAATGTTCCAAGTGAGGTAATCATGACATGTATGAAGTTGAAAAACATTTGTATGAACATGAAGATGATAAAGTAAATGAATAAACTCATATTTAATAACTTAAAAGACTATAATTTGACCAAAAAGACCGTAGGTCAGGAGTTGACAAAGATATGATGCTCGGAAGTCACCCTCATATACAACCTCTTGGAAGTCCTCCCGAGATGAAAAATTATCAGCTAGGGTAAAACACTTAAACAAGACCACAATGTATTTTCTTTTCCATACATAGAATGGAAACTGGGCATGCATCATAAAAATATAGTGGAGGCCCGATCCTCAGTGAATATGGAGTAAATGAGGAAAATTGGATACATGATAGAGGGTTATTCATGATAAATGGACATTTTTAAAAGTCTCGTAGTTTTCTACACATGATTGTCCCAATAAAAATGATCTTTTTGGTTTTGGTTCTGGAAAATAAGATGCTGCAGAAACACTTCTTCCGAAAACATTTTAGGGTTAATCTTCAAATTGATGTCATCACAAAGAGTACTCAAAGAATTGTAAAAATTGGTAAATCTTGTGAAACATAAATTAAAATATAGGGTGAGCATAAAAATACACAGTAAGGGGTTTTAAAACATTTTAAGAAATTACCTTTTTAAAACAACCGCATTGGAAATAATCATAAAAAATTATCTTAAGAGGATGAAAATACTTTTCAAGGAACATCATCAATAATTTTTGAGGTTACTTGCATAATTTTTTTTTCCAAATGACCATTTTCATGCAAGATAACTACAGTTAAAAACTTTTAATAAAACATGAATCAGAGTGTGCATGTGTATGTAAGAAATTAGATGTGCATAATTCATAACATGGTCAATCCAACTCCAAAAGAATAGTTGTGACTATAAGAAATCATATCATGATTTATGAGACCATAATAAGAAATTCCTATGGCATTAACATTAGATAATTTTTCTTTGTATAACTTTACATTTTCATACTTGGTTATGCCTTATCCTTTCACTTCCATTATCATAGAAGATTATTAGCTAAGGATCAACAATCCATTGGCTGATCATTTACCATTACATAATAAGGAAATGTATAATTGTTGACTTTGTAAAGGCCTTATGCCAAGACCATATGGGTATAAACCTAACATAATTGTGGTTAACTACCACACATAGTTTCGAACAAATCTAGCATCATGTTCAAAGTCATTTAGCTTTACTCATGAGACTTAATCACTTTACCCAATGCATTGGGGCGCTATCTAACATTTAAGTCCAATACATTCCTCATATGACTATTATGGTCTTATATTCATGTTGTCCCATACTACATTGAATATTTACATACTTATTCCATACTACACATTTTTTATATAAATGTCCATAACTGAATTGGATTATTCCATAATGGAAAAAGAACTAGACTTGTTGGCTTCAGATTTAACAGTGATGTGCTTGAACTAAAAGGACATATTCTTGCACATAAGAGCGAGTACGCATAAAATAATGGGTTGTCACATGAAATAACAAATCCTGCAATAAACCCTTAAGAATGTGAACCTTTTTCAATGTATGGATTAATTCTTGAGAAATTGTTTTGTAGAAAAGAAATAATTAAACATGTGTATTCATTTGTGATTGTATATTTATGCTTGAACCTGAAAACCATCATACCACTTCTTGAGAAATCATGTTAGAAATATATGATTTCATGTGGATCTAAAATTCATGGAAAAGATTATATATATATATATATATATATATATAAATATACACAAAGTGCATATTTGGGATCTGAATTACCAAAAGACCAGGTTTGATAAATTCTTCCAATTGTTGTATGCTTCATAAACATGATTTAAATCAATGAAGACAAGATTAATGAAGACTTGGGTGTACTAAAAATTATATATATATTCTTTTACACATAGCCTTACATGTATGAATTGTAGATAAATGTTTTTTGTATATTAAAAACATGATTTACTAAACCCATGTTTGTATTTCATGTTTTAGGGAATATTACTTAAAAATCATAAGATCATCATTAAAAGATCATAAACTCAAAGAAACCGTATATATAAATATACATAAAATTTTTAAATTTCAATATGGTTTAGGAAAAACTCATATAACCCGTGAAACTTGAAAAAATAGGGGGGAAGGGTTTTCATAAAGGATTTGAAGTGAAAAATACCTCACGAGGGTTATATACTCAAAAATACACATAGAAAATCCAATGTGAGTTACTATTTTGTAATGATATGAAACTTTATATGTATATAAATATATAGATCCATCTATACATAAGGTTTTGAGGGTTTTAAAAAGAAATAACATAGTAAATTTATCCCTTACCTGACATCAAGAGTGCACTAAGGCAGGGCAGTGGATGCTTGCACGTCAAGGGGAAGAAAATAGGTAATTAACGGTATAAAATATAGGGTTTGTATAGGTGGTATACATATATATTATATATATATATATAATGTTTCCCAAATAAAAATATAAACAAATACTTAACATTTTACCAAGACAAAACATCCCAACATGTTTCTTAAATAGAGAACTCAAAACAATCGATGATTAACATACATATATATATATATATATATATATATATATATAATGTTTGTGGAAAACACGAGTGGAATAGATCGGGTTTTTAGTAAAATAAAATAAAATAAAAAGAGAAAGGATATGGGTAGAATTCAAGGCTGATCCAAGGAGAAAAGCAGGGATTCTCGAGGAAGAAGGAATGAAGAACATGAAGAAGGAGAAAAAGTGGGCGAACCCCTGGTTGGCATAAGGTAGAAGAATATGACGCAGAGGAGAAATCTAGAGATGAATTGAATGATTCGGATCAATCAAGCGTTGATCGGTTAACTAGGATGAGTTAGTGGTTTTTAAAAATGAAGGATGGTTAAAATTAGATCATGAATAAGATTGGACAGATGAGGCAAGACATGAGATTTAAAACCAAATATATGGCCATGATTAGATCCGAGGTAGATCGGGCGGCTCAGAGTCCGCGTAGTGAGATATGACGGTTCAGATTTGTTTTCCTATGAAAATACCCTTCCCACATCGAAACAAAGATCCATTTCAACACTCCCTTATAAGTCTAGATCTCCCAAGCATGGATCTGAAATCTCCCTCTGCCTCCCTGGTGCTACCCCACACCAGATTCTTTGCGGGCGTGCTTCTGCACCCACCCATGCCACCGTGCCGCCCCGCACAGTGGCCCGCTACCTAAATCCTCCGTGCATGATCCAAGTGCATGACACGCCTGTGGGCTAGCCTCTGCTAAGGCCAATGTCTAGGCACAACCGCCTAGTGTGTGCTGCCTCACTTGGCCCAACTAGAGAGATGACCCCTAGGTTTATTTTTTTATTAATCCAATTTTTAAAATAACTATCTAAAAAAAATAAACGGACATTACACTTAAATTATATAAAGAATATCCTTCATTGTATAAAATATGTTTTATTATAAACTTTTAAAGTTTAAAATACTCAAATCAAACTATATATCATTTAATCAATAAAATTAGTCACAAAAATGATTTCAAATTAAAAAACTAAATGTATGTTAGAGTAGACATATATACCGAAACATTATGATTTCAAATATCATTCTTATAAAATATAAGTTCAATTAAATGTGTTCAATGGTACAACTTTAAAGTAATCAATCACTTAGAACATTTCAAGATGATTTTATACTTAGAAAATCATTACTTATTAAGTTTAAAAAGAAATATTTATAATCACCATATAGGAATTTAATTTATAAATTATACTTGTATTAATTAAACCATTAAAAAACATCTTCATTCTGACACTAAAATGTTTAAAACATTTGAAACATTTAAAAATTACTTGAAATATGTTTTGAAATTATGAATTATAAAGAGTTAATGACTTTAACATACTTTTAAAATACTTCAAAATTTCAATATTCTTAAATACATAAACTAGAATAACCAATGGCTATAATTATTGCCATTGTAAATTAGATAGCCACCTAAAGGGAAAAGGTCAAATTTAGGACTTATAAAAACGCGATTAGAGTATTCCAACTTCATACACTGAGACATAGAAGATGGTTCTCTTCATCCCTTTAACGCTCAGTGTGATTGTTGCGGTTCTGGTTATAATGTTCTTAGACATTGAAGATTTGAAGGAAATCCACTAATTTCTTGGCATGTTTGTGGTGATGTGGGGTCTACCACTGATTTTGATTGGCCTACTTGTCATAATTTTCAGTTAGTCACAGTCTTTAGGCCTTGTTTCCATATATTCGTTTATAGTGTTTTAAATGAATAAAAAGTCTTGTGTTTATTTTGTGGGCATTGCTTAGATAAAAAGAAAATTAAGTCAAGTGTAATAATTAAAACTATTATTATTACGAAAATTAATTTTGGGGTATCACAATGAAACCCTGCTTAGGTCATACACCTACATGAAAATAGAAACTCAAGAAATAGAGAAGAATAACCATAAAAAGGGGTGGGAATTGAAAGGAAATATACTTAATTTATGTTTCCTTAAAGAAACTCGGTAAAAACTGCCCAAGGATTGAGGTTACAAGGCTTAAAGAAAGCTTGTAGGTGGCTCCCATGGCTGTAAATACCAAATGGGGCGAACGGTAGGAGAATTAGGTTTTAAATAAAATTGTGTAGAAAGGTAGTTTTCCACTTTTTAATGACTTGGACAGGCCACACAAATTTACAAACCATGTCGAAACCATGAATCCCTCACTATCCAATATGGAAAAGATGCAGGGTTAGACCACATAGTTTGAAAAATCATGTGCCAACCATGTGGTTTCCACTATCCAAAATGACACTTGGCCACATAGGTTTCTACGAAAGGGTGCATGGCTTCCCCTAACCATGCACCAATCATGTTCCACCTTATATTAAGACCAAAATCACCATTTTTCACAAAAACAACACATGGGGAACCCAATAGAAATAGTAAAAACTAAAAATAAATAGAATATTACATAAAAAAAACACATATGTGAAAATTATCCCCACCATGAAAAATTTCCATCCCTATAAATTCAACCTGACATTTGATCAAAGAAAAAAAATTCCTACTCCTCCTCAATCCAAGACATCCTCTCCCAAGTCTCATGCACATAATTTACTTGTTTCCAAAGAACTCGAAAAAATAGACTTCACATGAAGGAATTTCTCCTGAGAATTCACAATCTGCATCGGTCTTTAAAACATGGAAAAATTAGGCTCCAACTATAACTATTCCCAATTAAACACATGTGACAGATTTGGGTTATAATTTTTTAATTGAGAAACATGGAACACGTCATGAATTGAAATGAACTAGGAAAGAAAATCTATCCTTTATTATACCTTACCAATCTACATGGAAATCTCAAAAGGCCCAAAATAGCTCAGTGTTAGCTACCCTTGATTACCCAAATGACGATGACATAAGTGAGGTTCCACTTTTAGGAACAATTGGACACCCAAAGAAAACTCCAAAAATCGACACCTCTGATTGATTTAAGATTTATAACAACTATAATCTGTCAAAAAATGATTCATGGTCATCTTTACTTTCATAGAAATCTTCTGCATAAGGCTCGATACCAGAAACAAGGTCTCACCCACCTCATCTAAAAACCAAGAAGACTTACACTTCCGAACATAAAGCACCTCAAATGGGGCCATTAGAATCGAGGATCGGTAACAATCGTTATGTTCAAACTCAAGTAATCCAAAATTGATATCCCATGAATCTCTGAAATCCAACACACATTCCCAGATCAATTCTTCAAAAATATAATTTCCCCACTCCATTTAACCATCCATTTGAGGTTGATATGCCCGGATCAACTTGACCTATGACCACATCACCTTATGAAGGACTTCCCAAAACCATGGGGTAAAATGTGTATCCCTATTAAAAAAATTATCGACAACGCACCATGAAGCCTCATAACCTCCAGAATATATAATTGTCCCAACTCATCCACTTTGGTTGAATATCTGATTAGAATGAAATGGGATGATTTGGTCAAATTATCGATCACTACCAAAATGGAATAATTCCCCCAAGGTGTAAAAGTAATGGCGATGATAAAGTCTATATTAATATCATCCCACTTCCTTGTAGTAATAAGTAGTGGTTGAAGAAAATAAGTGGGTATTTGGTGCTTTTATTTAACCTAATGACATGTATAACACCACAATATAAAGTCAAATACATCATGCCTCATAGCTGGCCAACAAAACTACTAATGCACATCATAATATACCTTTGTAGAACCATGATGAATGGTCCACTATGATTGTTGGACACCCTACATCACATCCATCATCAATTATTATGGAACCATGAAAGCTAACCTTAAAATAAAAAACACCGTCGATAGAAAAAAAATAAAAGGCATATCCCACCATTTAGAAACTACATAAACTGCTAGAACAACTCATCACTTATATTCTCTTGTCAAATCAACTCCAAGATACAAGGTGTTAGTTGCGTGCTGGCCAAAAATACACCTCCATTGTGTTCCTTGGTCTTGAGATGTGTCTGAGTGAAAATACCCATAAAGATCCACTCATCAATGGAAATGTTTAATTCTTTCACTAGAAAATTACTTCTAAAAGAATCTGACCTTACATCTTCATTTCCAGGGGTATACACAATATCAAAATTGAACCCCTGAAGGTACAAAATCCAATAATGTTTCCTCAAATTCAGATCTTTATTGGATAAAATGTTAGTCAAGCTCTTATTACAGAAATAAAATACATTCTTCTCCCCAAAAATAAAATTATGCCACATATTTTAGGCATGCATCACTTCTGATAACTCTAGATCATGGGTTGGGTAATTGTTTTCAAGTGGTCATAGATGAAAAAAAACCATAAGCCACCACCTGGTCATCCTGAATTAGAACACACACCAGACCCATACATGAAGCATCACAATAGACCACATAACCCTTTCCAGGATCTATAAATATCAAAACTTGAGCTTTGGTCAACAGCTACTTCATCTCTTTGAAGGACACACGACACTCTGGGATCCACTATATTTTTACCCCCTTCCAGGTGAGTGAAATAACGGATGAATAAATCTATGAAAAATCCCGAATTAACCACCTATAATACCATTTAGGGAAATCATGGATTAATAAATCTATGACAAATCCCGAATAAAAAACCTATAATACCATGTCGGGACTAAGAATCTTCTAATATTAAACACATTCTTTAGATGCTCCCATGACAATACTGCACTGATATTCTCATGGTCAAATGAATCCCCTTGTTATGAGATCAAATGAAATAGAAACATCACTTCCCTAATCCAAAAGGTGCACTTGGAAAACATATCATAGAGACAATAGTCTTGAAGTGCACCCAACATAATTCCCAAATTCCATCCATGATCCTCTTTAGTCCCAAAATAGACTAGGATGTGATCTAAAAATACCAAAAAAAAAGATTCAAGATACTTATGGTACCAAAAGGCATGTACAAATACAAAAAATGGTATCACCTACTTCAGAAGGATGTTTTTTAGAACATACACCTCTCTAACTCTGACTAGATGATACCTAGAAAGCATATCAATCTTGGAGAACCACATTTATCCTTAATCTTATTGAAAAGGTCATCTATATGGGTAAAAATGAACTTTTTCTTGATTGTTACCTTGTTTATCTTTTGATAATCAATACACAACCTAAGATATCTATTAGACTTTTTCACAAATAAAAATGGGGAGAGCTAAGGTGAGATATTCGATCCAATGAATCCTTTGGATTCCAAATTGTACAGGTATAACTTTAATTCTCTTAACTAAATGGGGGTCATGCATTATGATTTAAGAGATATTGTTTGTGTTTCCAGTTCCAAATCAATAAAAAAATCCACATCTCACTCAAGAGGAAAACCTGAGAAATCCTCTAGAAAAACCTATGGGAACTCATCCACCATGGGAGGTAATACACCACTAGGAGTTCCATCATCTTCATCCAATGTGGGAAATGAGATATGATAAATTATATTTTCTAACTCCATATGTGTAAGTCCAGCACATCCAAACTGAGGATCCCATTCAACTTGAAATACTTTGGTACTTTCATCTGGTTCAACAAATATAACTCATCACCTATATTAATCGATGTGATTTTGAAAATGAACCATTAAATCCATACCAAGGATCATGTCCAAGAGGTCCATCTCTATAATCAAAAAATATATTTATAACTAGACCTTTGATATGGTGAGTGCACAAAACATACACCTAAAACCCTTATCTCACTTCTTACCAAGTAGTGTTACCTAATTCATCACATATGGCAGAAGTTTAGTTGGAAAATTTAACACATTAATAAGGTAGGAAGAACCAAAAGAAACTAAATCACCAGTATAAAATACAACAACTAAATATGATGAAAAAAAAAACTTACCTAGAAATATTGAATTACTTTCATGTAATTCCACTAGTTCTTGATCCATTGAATGCAACTACCTCGTCTGAGCCTAACCCTGAGAAATAATAGTAACCTGCAGCTCTGACCTGCACTGGCTATACCTAGATGATGATCCAGCCCACCACCACAACCTCTAAACTAAGAACCCACTGTCCTGGATGGTTCTGACTAGTTTTCACCCCTTTAGAAGGCATAGATCCTACACCACTTGAGTATGTGTTCATGATTCTATAAAACCACTACAAGTGCCCCTAACTCCACATAGGTGATAAGGTCTAGGTGGAGATGATCATGAATTCCATGTGTGTCCTTGCTTCCCACACTAACGGAACATGTCTAACCTAGAATCTTAAGCCATATACAAAGACATCCGAGAAGAATGACCTAAAATACCACCTCCCTTATTAAACTGCTCGTCCCACTTCCTCTTTTTATTAGATGAACTGCCACTACCAACTATTTAAACTACTCCATAGAAATCAGACTTGCATCCATGATCAATTTTGACCATCATAGCATAATCCAACACCTCAGGATAAGTATTTAACTTGAAGAAGAAGACATGGGATCAGATTTATGGTCACAACCCCATCTGGAACTTTTAAGCCTTCATCTACTTATTCAAAACGATCTTTGGTGTGTAAAAAACTAACTCTACAAAATGGTTGGCATACTCTATCACGGTCTGGTCTCCCTAGCTAAGCTCCATAAACTCATGATACATATAAATGACAAAAATTTCATGATAGTTCTTCTCATTGAAGACAACCTTGAAATCATTCAATCTTATCTACTCATTCATTTCATATTGCGCCACTGAGTCTCACCACATTCAACTAGGAATTTACAGCATGAACAAGGCACATTTAACTATAATTGCCTCAAGTGTATCATGGAACTCAAACATCCTCTCTATAATCTCAAGTCACTACTCTAATTCTTGAGGTTTCGTACTACCTCAAAAAGAAGGAGTCTTGTTCTTGAGGATCTTTTGAGCCTTGTTCTTTTTGGGACCTAGTTCAGATTCCCTAACTTAAGAAGGAACAAATCCCACTCCTTGATCTAAAGCTTGGACAGCCTGAACCATAACTTCCACTAACCCCAGATCAATTGGTGAGTGATAACTCTCTCTATCCTCTCCCCAGGGCAGCACATGAGATCTTTGGGGAGGCATCATTCTACAATAAGCAACAAAAACAAGGAAAAACCCATAAATACACCATTCTGAAAACTTTTATCAATAAAAAGTCAACTAGTCCACTCCACCCCCACCAAGTATCCATATACATTCCGCATCCTATACATCTCACCTAGATGAGAAGTAAAATGGATCCTAACACCACATAGTGACTCGAGTCCTATCATGAGGTGTAATGTCCATGCACCCTACTCAGAACCAGAACACAGAGCCCTGGTAATCCTAGTTTTGATCCGTCTAGACTCATCTCAAATATCTCAACCCAAAAATAATGTGACCTATTATAATACCATTTTTTCACAAACCAAGATTAGATTCCTTTCAACCTAACACTAGGCTTGGTCCGTGACATATCCCAAAGGGCGTTCTTGATCCACATGTGCAGGAATCTAGTGCCTGGGTGACAACAAAATATTTTGGGAATGATTTCACCCATTTATCTAATGATAAACAAACCTCATAAACAAACATCAAAATGACTGAAAAGCATAATGAAATGAGGTAAAAAAATTAGAATAAAATTTCATAACTTTAACCAATAAACAAGGTGATACAATGAAAAGGGAAGCTCAAAAATGACCAAAAACCTCAATGTCACAAGAGAGTCATTACTACTAAGCCTCTGCCCCCAACACCTATATGAAGTAGAACACTATAAACTAGAGTCACCATCTCCACTACGATTCATATTTCTTTTACATGGTTTATATATGTCAATGTCTAAATACACCCAAATGTGTATATAGGGTGTGATCCAAATCCATGTAGGATTCTACCCAACAAAGAAAATATTCCATTCTATAACACCAGATGAGAAATTAACATGGAAATTTTCTTAAGAGCATTTGAAACTTTTTAAAGAAAACATTTTATGGAACAAAATTTCTCAAATAAGCTTGCTTGAAATAAAAATGAACATAAGGTCCAGTGTATACATATGGATAGAACCACATCACATAAGCATCATGTTAGTAGATAGAACTATGAGTAAATCCCTAAGGGTAACTAGAAAATGAGGAAGACTAAGAACCTCATACCACATTGATCAAAATTATCAAAATCAGATACCTATAGTGTTCTCATGAATGATCCACTAGAGAAGATATCATCCAAAGTTCTAGTGGTCCAACAGAATTACCATGCAAGAGACGCTATATAAGATGCCATCCAAATTTATAGTGGCCTATGATCATATAACATGTTTAGTGAGTCTTGAAATTACCAATCCTTCTAGATGAATATAGGCCTCTACCACTTCCGAATCAACTAGTTTACTAGTTCAAGTTCACCTAACTAGATACCTGGGATTAACTTTGTGCTCAAAATAATTTTCATTTATCACATAAACCAATAATATCACATACACATTCCAAGCATCACAATAAAACAAGGAAAATCACAACTTGTATATTTTATGAAATCCATTTGGAAACACCACAAGAAGAACACATATGAGATACAACTACTTTCCATGGGAAAAGTACACTTCAAAATTGTATTCACATTAAAACCATTTTTATAACATGATTCAAAATTCAAATACAACTTTGAGGTGATTCAAAAAAAAGACAACATGAAACAAAACCCAATTCACTTTGAAAAATACAATTTTAATACACTTTCACCTTTAAATCTCTTTGAAAACACATTTTACACCTTCCACGCAAGGTATAAAACATTTTCAAGAAACACCACAATGATGAAAATAATAAATACAACCAATTTATTTTCAAAAACTAAATTCCATATTATATGTATTCTAAACCATTTCCAAAACATGTCTCAAAACTCAAAAATAATCCATATAACACAATTAAAAACCATGTATATTAAAATAATCTAATAATGTAAAATCATGGAACCACCTACCTCACACTTAGAAGCTTCCAGAAATTGATTTGAAACCACAACTACACCACCAAACAAACCTATAAAGGAAATATTGCATGGTAATAAACAATATTTCCCACAAAAAAACCAAGATTAAATCCTCCATAGGTCACACATCCAATTTTAAAATATAAAATCAATAAAGAGGTAAGAATAACAAAAAAATAGAGAGGAATCAAGAGGAAATAGAATTACTTGATGCTTCCTTGAAGAAACAGTTTTAAAAATACCCAATTATTGAGGTTCCAAGGCTTCAAGAAATCTTCTCTAAGGATCCCATGGGTGAAAATTCTGAATGGGGAGGATGGGAGGAGAATTAGGGTTAAAATAAAATAGGTTAGAAATGTAATTTTCCACTTTTTAATGACCTGGACAAGCCACACGATTTTCCCACCAAGTTTTTCAAACCACGCAGAAACCGTCTATCACTAACTATCCAAGAGGGCTATGACACAATGTTATCCCACATGGTTTGAAAAAACATTATGAAAACCATACAATCACCACTATCCAAAATGACACTTTACTATAAGGTTTCTTACAGAATAGAACACAGTTTACCCTAACCCTATACCAACTCTATGCCACCTACTTTCAAGACCAAAATCACCATTTTCACCAAATACATGGGTAAACCAAGGTACAAAATTCAAACAAAAAATAAATTAAATAAGACCACAAAATAAAAACACGTATGTGACAACCACCTATGAACATGTTATGTATAATATAATTTTTTCATCTCACGATACCTCATAAAGTAGGATTCACACTTGTGAAATCATCCTTTTGATGATTTATATATTTTATGATCTTACTGGATGGACATAAATTCTTGTACCATTACCATAGTGTTAATGATGATAGTAATATCTTGATCAACCTGTTCCAACAAGATATATCTTCCTTAACTCGAGAGAACCATATTATATCCTAATCATTCAATAAATGAAGTACCACCAAAAAAGCGCCCAATAAAAGTTACCTCACTATAACATAAATGTCATGGTTTTTGACTTGTATTAAAGTATGTGATCAAATAGTACACATTGATATTGATTATAATTCAAGATACTAATACACATGTCTATAGATAGGAACATCTAATGAAATATGAAACATGCAGTGTTCCCATTAGAGAACCAATCCTCGTGATCTCATCTACTTTTGATCACTAAGTGTGAACTTCATGAGAAGAATTCTTAATTCTTATGAGACCCGGAACCTGATATTCAGACATCATCTATGTCTCATGTGTATTATTTATCTTGATCATAGGACATATGTTTAAGATTACTATTATAGTATCCTGAGGTTTTCATTATATATTGGAAGTTCTATAATCTTTTAATATGACATGTAATATAAGGAAATTACCATGTAAATAGTGGATTCATAAGTATCAACACTATTATGGTAAGAATAAAAAAAATCATTTATTAAACAATATATATGTAATGGTAATAAAAGTACAAAAAAGATTTGTGTATAGGGAAACCACTCACAACACACCCACTTGAATGAGTGCCGACTACTAACAATTATCAACCCAATAGATCTTACATGAGTACAATTATTCTCCTAAGATATGAATTTAGTAATGTGTTCTTCCATGTTATCCTCTATGTCTACTCTACCAACTATGAATTTAACTTTCTGAGTGAAGACTATCAAGATATGAAACGTTTAGAGTATATTATTTATCCTATGTTGTGACCTAGGTTCCTTAGTAATCACCACTACCATGATATTATTATAGTATAATGTAATAGGTTCTACCCTAATAGGTAAAATACTACGATTGAAATAAAATATATATATCCAAACTATTTCCTTAGCTATATCAGAAGCTGTTATGTACATAGATTTTGCAGTAGAATCAGAAACCACAATCTTCTTCAAGCGACTATAGCTCAATGTACCTCCACTTAGAAAAAAATATATATCCTAACAATGATTTTATATTATCTTGATATTTATAGAAGCTATAATAAGTGTATACCCTCAATAATAGCTCCTCATCTCCTCTATATACCAAGAACATATCCTTTATACATCTCAATTAATTTAGTACAGTTTATACAACATTCTAATGAAACTATTCTAGATTATAATGATATATTCCAACAATTCTTAAATAAATGGAAACATAAAACCTAATACATATAATGAAATACATGATACATCCCATTATTGAATCATAGGGAACTATAGTCATTATTTATATCTCCTCTTATATTTTTGGAAACATCATATTGGAGAAATTAATTCCATGTGACATTGAAAATAATCCTTTCTAAGGTTGTTTTATATTTTACCTTTTGAGTAATTTTTCAATATATATTCTTTAATGTATCCCTAGAAACCTTTGATATATATCTAGATAGGTATTTATCCCTATAATATATACATCAACACCTAATTATTTAAGTTTAATAACTCATAAAACCAATTATTCTCTTTCTATAAGACTTTCAATTCATTTACCATTAATAATAAGTCATTAATATATAAAAATAGGAAACATATGGCACTCCCACTAACATTATTATAGACACATCAATAAATTTCATTATTAATGAAACCAAATTCTCTTATGGCCTAGTAAAATGAAAATTCCATGGTTGTGATTATTTATTCAATCCATAAATGGATCTCTACATCTTGTATATTTTATTGGAACTCTGTAACATAATAAACCCTCCAGGTCATGTTATATATATGTCTTCAACCAAATTCTCATTTAGAAAATTTATTTTGATATCCATTTCCCAAATTTTATAATAATGTAATAAATATATTGAAATTAATATTCTTATAGATTTCAATATTGAGACTAGAATGAAGGTTTCTTCACAGTCAATAACTTAACATTTCCTAAAGTTCTTCAATACTAAACGTGCCTTATATGTACTCACTTGACCATCCATGTCTAGTTTTCTGTTTAATACACATTTAAATATTATGGATTTTACATCATCTGGAGAGTATAACAAAATCAAAACTTGCTTTTGATAATTGGAATCCATTTTAGAATGCATGGATTCTTTATATTGACATTATCCTTTATATTAACTTCTTCTTTATAGGCTATATGTTCATTATTTTTTAAGATTAATGTTTCACCTAAATCAGTGAAACAAAAACCATATCTCTCTAGTTCTCTAACCTATATATTATACCTATACAGAACTTGTGTCTCCAGAACATCTTCCTCTATCATTATCTCTTGTGAATATTGTTCCTATACCAACTCTTGTGCATCAAGAACATCAAATTCACAAAATTAAATATTATTCCAACTATTTCAATTGTAAATTTGTTACCTTTAAATAATTTTAGTGTGTATTACTATAATCACCTTTATATCTTTAAGGTTGTATATGTAATTCCTTTAGTCTCCTTTGGATAACCTATAAATATTCACTTCATGCTATGAGATGCTATTTTTTCACTAGGTATAGTATTTAAAAAATCCTCACATCCACATGCATGTATATGTGATATAATATGTTTCTTTCCACACCAAAACTCATACGGAATCCCATATCATACTTTATTTGGAACTTGGTTTAGTGTAGATGACACAATATGTACTACAAGTCCCAAAGAAGCTAATGGTAGAGTTACATGACTCCTCATCAATCTGACCATGTCAAGAAGTGTCTGATTCTTCCTTTCAAGAAAACTATTCCATAGTGTTGTATAAAGATTAGTGAGTTGTTAAAATATCCCAAACTCCTTTAAGTAATCAATTAAAACTTGATTAATTTATTCATTACCACAATCTAAGTATATTTTCATAAATTTTTTACCAATTTGATTCTCTAATTCATTCTAATATTCTATAAACATGCTTAAGGAATTTGAATTCTACCACATTAAGTTGATATATCCTTATATACTATATTCACCAGTAAAAGTAATGAAGTAAGAAAAACCGCCCCTTATATTTATCAAAAATAGACTACATACATAAGTATGAACCAATTACAATGGTTCTTTGGCTCTTTATACTTTCCCACTGAATGATTATTTCATCATTATAACTTATAAACAAGTGTGATATACATCCAAGGGTTTTAACTCACTATATTCTAAATACCCATATTGATTTAGTTTTCATAAATTCTACTCCTTGACATTACCTGTCCTGAAGTTCCATTGGTGGGTAGTATATGTTTTATTCTTGTTGGATTTATTACTGATGGAAGAAATTATAATATATATTTCAAGTCTATATAACCAATTATTAAGATGTTTCATATCATAAAATATGTTATAATTACATATAAAGCAACAGTTTTTTAAAAAATTACATTAAAACCCTATAGTTTATAAACATTAAACCGAGTATATATTTTTTTAACATATGTTATATAATAACTATTATATAGTACAAGAACCATTCTAATTGGAAAATTAAAATGAAAATATACCACTACTAATGTTCCTAGTCTCAAAAAAATTATTTTCTTGAATATCCACTTCATATTTTAAAATCACATTGAATATAAATGGATCTTTTATTTGAATAAAAATATGTGAACTACATATAGAATCCAATACCCAACTTGTAAATATAGATAAATTGAATTAAATGGAAAATATACCTAAAGAATAAGCATCACTTGATTCTTCTTACCAATTGTGTAATTCTTCTTCTAGTGGGCTTTATTTCCCCATGAAAAGTAGAATTATTCCTACACATTTCTATCCCTCTTTATCGTTTAATTCTTAAAATGGTAGTGTATTAGTGACTTTAACTGGGAGTTATCCTTTTACACTTTACTTTACCTTTTTATTCTTTTTTTCACCATAAGAATTGAAGAGTTGGAATTATTCATATCCTTATCTACTAATAAAACTAAATAAAAATAATATGGGAGTGAATTATTAATTCTATTCATATTAAAATTATCATTTAAAATTGATTATCCACATGGTAAAATGGTAATAATGAGATCAGTTTCTAGTTCTTGGTTCAATTTAAAACTAAGGGTATCCAATCTCTTAATGTACCCAATCATATTGAGTACACGAGGTCCTAATTTATTCCCTTATTCTATACTGTATCTATATATATCATTTTATATATCACATATTTCTTCATAGAATATATCCTTATATAACTCTTGGAGATAGGACAATATTTTAAAATAAAATTTTTACTCATGCATTTTTGAAACATACTAGACATAGATGAAAACATAAAGAATTGAATATCTATCACTTCATCCCTATGATTCTTATCACATAAAACTTCTTCTCTTTTTTCAGTACTATACATAAGAACCTTTACCACTCTTGGATGTTATAAAAATCATGTATATTTTCTTTATATAATATTGATCATAGTGAAAGTGAATTGGCAGTGGTTTGCATTTGATTCAGAACATGTAAATTTAATGGATTAGTACTTTATCTTGATTACCAATATATATTTTCAAATTTCTAAATTTTGATTTCTCCCATTTTTTTATCAAAACCTAGTGTCCATCAACTACTAACGTGGGAATACTTAGTCTCTGGAGTATTCTTGTGGAAATGATCCTTAAAAATCTATTCATAGCCTTAGCTATGACATCACCATTACACCAAGAGTATACGATAATATTTTGACTAACCAAACTCATTAACTTTTGGCCACTTGATCTATTGAGTGGAGTCCCATATCTTAGAATGTATTACCTTGAAATGCTCAAATCTTTGCCTCTAAAGTTGAAACAATCCATCAATGGATAATCCTTTTCATCCAACTTTAGTTAAGTCAACCCAAAATTCTCATAATAACTCCCTGTAAGTTAGAGGAACCCTCAAATAGGTCTAAAGAGAACCTCAACCAATTGGTTATTACTAAATTCAAGTGATGGAAGACATTTAATGGCTAAGCAATTTCTTTGAGGGATTTTTTAATTTAATCTCAATGAATAAAACCCTTTTTCTATTTAATATTCTTTCTCTATGTGATCATAATAACAACATAACAATTATTTAAATAGAAAACATCCATCACATATGTTCATTTTATCTATTTTTGTTTTTTTATTGTTACACTATGTGACCAATCATAATAAGTACACATTCATAAAATAATACAAATTTCATATGATAAAATTAATAAATAATGATTTGATACAGATATGTTAACTATAGTTTAATCTATCAAGTGAATAATGGATTAAAAAACCCTAAGGGAATTCCTTGAGTTGATACCTAACTCAAATTATAGTTCCCACAACACCCATACACTTCACTACTTTGGTTTACGATGACTCTAGACTCAAACAACTTTTCCATGAACTCCTATGATATTTACAATGTATACCCACACATATGTGTGGGGAAATTAGGGTGTAAAGTAACATTTTATTAATTAAATGTGAACATTTATGTGATTATACATAATAATAATGGAGTTACAATGCACATATAATCAAAATAAAACAATTATTAAATTTTAAAACTTAAATTAAATAATTAAATTTAATAGATAATAAAACAAACTTTTATGTGTCAGTCTCAACTCATGATCAACCAAAATGAAATTATAATACATAATAAAAACTAGATTTTCTAAAATTCAACTCATGGTAATTTTTAATTCATCAACTTGGATTAAATTAATTTTAATTAATTATCAATATGTCATATAAAAACTGAAATAATTTTATTAAATTCAATACCATTAAATTTAAATTTTGATTATTTTTTATAAATTTTTACATCTCTTTAGACCTAAAGCAGGTCCTTGGAAAATAATTTAGGTCTTGGAATGAGTTTAATGGATTAGGCATGAAAAATTCAGAATAACTCAGTCTGTCCTATGACTAGTTGGGGCATCCTTTTAAGGGAATATATATATACACATAATATATATATATAATATATATATATATATTATATAAAATATATTATAACATATAGTATATAATTTAGATATATAAAATAAAAAAATTATCAAACAATCTTTCATCCTCTCACAATTGAGGTAGACAGGCAATTCAATGCCCTTTTATGGGGTGTAATATTGTGTGCCCCTATTTTTATATTTTATTAAATAAATATTATCCTTCTATTTGGAAGTATATGAATATATTTATATATGAATTTTATGTCTTTTCAATTAGGCTTGAAGATAAATAATTATTACTAATGGACTACCCCAACCATCTTCTAGTATATCTAACTAACACACAACATGCTCTCATCATGATCTAGATAGAAATTCATCCCTCTGATTGTCATTAATGTGAAAAAGACAAACCTTTAATTCTCACCACAATTTATACACAAAACCCATCGATCTTCTATTGTCCATATCTTGGTGATACAAACATGAATTGATGAACCATTAGTTGTGTTGGGACTATATCAAAAGCCTCTTTATGAATTATAGAAAATATAATCAAAATTTTATAGTTTTTAACTTAAATAATTACACATTCCCTTTGATACCAATTGAATAAACCCATGGAATAGTGGAAGAATGAAAAAAATATTAAAATCAAAATTACGGGTTCATATTCAGGTCAGAAAAATGGAATCCACCAAACCCCCTCATCATGTTTATCAAATTATAAAATGTAATTCAATATAATCATGAAAAATAAAATAGAACTTAACTGTAAAAATACCCTGTTTTTTTGAAAACACTGATTTGATTCACTCACTGTTAGGATGTTTTTACTTAAAGTAACAAATCTATGCATCCTCAATATTGTCCATACAATCACCACAACTCCTATATCATCAATATTCAATTCATAGGTTCCTTTGTGATAAAAAAATGGGCTTTATGATTCCACATCGATCGCGTGAAGACCACATAATCAATCAAGATGACAAGATTGACCCAACCTTGTACTTATATTGATTTATCAGTCTAAACTTGATAGAGAGGATGAGATATCTCTAAAATTCATGTAGATGGCTGATTACACAATTCACGAGTCTTAAATTCACTTATATACTTAGGCTATACTTTCTAAAATTATAATTTGGTCCCTGAAAATTAATAACCTTAATTTTAGACCCTTATAGGCCCTTATGACTTAATTAAACCTTCTATAAATTAAAAAAACATTTTATCAGTCACTTATAATACTTCAAATTTTTTTGCGGTAAAATATGAACCATTAACTCTAATCGCAATCTCCCCTAATAATTTAACATGCCTTGAACTTACTATGTTCTTTGAAAAAAAAATATTTTCTCAGATTCACATATAGGATAAAAAAATTTGTAAATACCTTGAGAAATAAATTAACTTTTCATTATTATAAAATTCAATAATATAATTTTATTATTTTTACTTGGGATCGTTCACAATCTAACATTCATCACCCCTCGTACATGGGGCCCACTTCTTCCTAAACTCCTATTCATTTGAATATGTCGAACTTGTAGGTACACATAGTGTGTTACCCTATTATTTATTATATATTTAATAGTGAGTCAAAACCATAGACCAAGAGTGGATTCTGGAAACCCATAATGGTCTCTAAGGAGATAATGAATGTCATAGCTCTATGACTACCTCATTCAAACATGTTTTGCGTAATATAATCTCATTGTCTGATGGTATATCATTAAATAGGAGCAAAACTTGTGTCACCATCCTTTTTATGCCTTTTATATTTCATGACCTTACTAGATGAACTTACATTATTGTACAATGGACATGGATTTAATGATGGTACTACCGTCCTGGTCAACCTAGGCCCATGAGATATCTCTTCCTCAATTCAGAAGTTAAAAATTATATCTTGATCATTTAACCAATTCAATAAATCCAAAGACACACCCAACACAAGCTACCTCACCATGACTTCAATTTCATTGTTTTTTCCTTGCATCAAAGTATGTGATTAAATGGTATACTTCTATAATGATATAAAGTCATAATTTCAATAAACATGTTCCAAGATCAGAATAAACAATGAAAATAGAAACTTGTGGTGTTACTATTAAAGGGTAAGTCCTCATGATCTCATCTAATCGAGATAACCAAGTGAGAAATTTATGAGAATAAGTCTCAATGCTTATAAGTCCCTAATAATTGATAGGAAGTCATCATCAATGTCCCATTTTTATGATGTATCTAAACCATAAGAAAAATGTTTAACATCAACGTCATAGTATCTTGGGGTTCTCAATATAGCTAGTAACTACTACAAAATTTTTTTAGGAAACATAATCCAAGGACATTACTATATAAATAATGGATGTATAAGTATTAACACTATTATGGTAATAATAAACACATTCATGTATCAAACTGTATACATGTGATGGTAATTAAATTATATAAAGGTGTTGGGTTTATAGAACCAACTAAAAAAAGGAATCTCATTAAGAATATATTAAAAATGAAGGAAAATGACTCTATGAAATTGAAGGAGTTAAATAAATTTTTCTTCAATAAGTATTTTCATCAAACTATTAATATAAATATAGAGAGATAATTATTAATGTTTAATAAAATTAGGATTAATTAATTACCATGTATGATTAAAACTTTATAAGACTCAAAATGTAATACTCTTTTTTTATTTGTGACCCTGTGATTAAAGTCGATCATTTATTTACTGGTTTAAAGCCAATTACTTTAACAGAATTATCCATAAGAGACTTTGGAAGCTATCAAGAGATTTTATAATGTGAATTGAAAATGGTGATGAAAACTAGAGACAATCATTATTATGTTGAGATAAAAAAGGATTGTTGAGTATCATGGAAACACTTATGATAATTCACATAGGGGAATGAAATTTCAACTGTTTACATGAAAATTTTGTTGGAGTAAACACCTAAGTAATTAAATTCATGGAATAAAGAAGTTTTTTCAAGAGTGGTCAGATTGGCCATCATGTTAATGATTATCACAAGGGGATGAAGATTTAAGTCAAAGCGATAATGTAAAATAATGTCCCAAAAAATGAACCACCCACACTTCAATACTTAAAATTTAAGGAGTTTGGGACTTATATAAATCAATTCCCTAATCCTAGAGATAACGATTATAATAGGCCCAATAACCTCCTAAACCAAGGGATAAAGGAACTAAGAAAAAACCTAGTCGCATGATGATTACATCTAATATATATAACTCATCTCTGAATAATTTTTTTGGAACAATTCTTCTTACAGATCTATTTATTTTTCCTTTGGTTAAATTTGATATAATATTTTTTATGAATTTTCTTTCCCTACATAGATTTCATATCAATTTTTCAAATAAGTAAATATCATTTTATATACTGAATCATCTTATTATCAAATATCAACATAAGGTTTATCATGTAATCCCTTTAAAATAAAATTAAATAATATGGTCCATAATATCTATAATTGAGGTACTTTTAGATAAAATGATTTGGGTGGAAGTTAAAAAGAGATATATGCCTATTATATAAGAATGTACTAATGTATTTTTCAATGAACTACCTGATCTTCCCCCAGAGAAGGAGTTTTTATTTTTTGATTGAACTCATACCTGTATCTATGATTATCTCGATGATTTATTATAGAGTGAATCTTATTGAGTTTGAATAATTATAGAAGTAGATACAAGATAATCTATATAGTAGTTATATAAACCTTAGAACTTCACCATGGGGTTCAACCATCCTATATATTAAAAAAAAGATGGAACAATGTGTCTTTTCATTGATAACAACACAATAAATAAAATCATGAACAACACAAAATATCTTATACCTTATATCTATGACATGTTTGATCAACTCAGCGGATCTCAATGATTCTCAAATATTCAAATTTAATTATGGAAATAATTATTTAAAATTCAAAAGTAAATATATTTCAACGAAAATTTTTTGTATGTGATATGAACACTATGAATTTATAGTTATTCCATTTGAACCATTGAATTATCTTCCTATATTTATAGAACTAATAAATAGAGTCATTATAAACTACCTTAATCAATTTATAGTTGTCTTTATATATGATATTCTCGTATATTCAAAGATAAAGGAGGATCATGAAGGTTATTTATGAATTATATTAAATACCTAGATAAACAAAAATCATTATACCAAATTTAGAAAGTGTGAATTCTAGACACAAAAAGTACCATTCTTGGGTCATGTAATCACAAGTAAGGGCATATCATTATATACATAAAATATGATAATTATTGAGTAATGGACTAGACTGACCACTATAAATGAAATCCATAGTTTTATTGGGTCAATAAGATTACTAACACTTTTTGGGAAATTTTTCATAGCTATAAAATACATTAACCAAGTTAACCCTAAAGGGAGTAAAGTTCCCCTGAATACAGAAATATGAAGAATGTTTCAAAGAACTTAAGAAAATGCTGGTCAGTACACTCATACTTACATTATCCTTGTAACCTACTGGAACGACTGGCCACTAAACTGGTAGCTAGGCCGGTGGGTCACATGACCTCAAGTGCATTTCCCTAATTGCTAGAGGCTGCTAACTAGAAGTGGGGACATAGGCTGTGTCTGTGGAGAGATTATTCCCACATAGATAAGAGTATCACAATGGTATAACAGAATAAATAATAGTCAACTATGGAAGCAGTAATAATTAAATAGAAAAAATGGAAGAAATAATTTTAATAACCGAATTAATGTGGCTAGTGCCGATTTAAAAAATTGCATGAATGAAATATGATGCTTCAAGTGACTAAGAAATAAAAAAATAAATGCAATGTAATAAAATAAAAACCACCCAACAACTAGATCCACTAGAATATCAATCATCATCTTGATCATATGCTGCTAACTCCCATGTACAAGTAATACATCACAACACAAACAATGAATTCAAATACCTACAAGCATATATGACTACTGAGGTACCCTAGTGCAATGGCAAATCGATCAGGGTGTGATACATAAATCGTAGTAGGATGGAACCACCGACGTCTATCCCAATTCAGATAATAAAATATAGATTAATAAGTGTTCCATACCCTATTAATGGAGAGTGATAATAAATTAATAATAGAAACTCGGTATAGGTTCCTAAAAAGACACCCATCCCATACCACCAACTTTGGACTATGCCTGAAGTATGAAAGTTATAACTATGCATGGACGACTATATATATACAAGGGACAATAGTAACATCGAAAACCAAGAATGGCATAACCCAAGGCTTGTGCTTTGGCTTGGGTCTAAATAATATATCATCACATAATATTTCTAGTAAAGCAAGGGAAATATCTCAATTTGAACCATAATAAATAATAATAATAAGGATACATATCAGGTGATTTAATAATCAAGCAGACAATGCAATCCCAAAAATCTTTCAAATATAGGTGTGGAGTCTTGTGCCCATACAAGGTGATCTAAAAGAATACCAAGTATCATAATGGGAATGTACGTTTAAGCCAATACCACCAAGCCAATACAAGGTAACCCTTACAACATCCCAAGTACCGCTACGAGGCATGGTAACTCTGATTTTGTCCTAGATATCTCACTAAAGGACAGAGTATCACCGAAGCCATGGCATATCCATATTGTGATTGAGTCCATCCATAGTTCTCTAGAAGGTAACAATTATTACTCATGAGTATTTTAAACTGTTTGGGAATCCCTCACCTAGAAATAAAAATAATTTTCCTTACCACGTCGTGGTATAACCACCCCATAACGAGACTCAATCCATGAGTCATTAATTCAAAACCCACGTTCTCACCCGAACTGCATCAATTGAAACAAGTCTTCAAGCCACATTGAAAGGAAAACATCAATACATGTATCACATGGAAATCATATATTTAAATCATGTTATCAAACAAGAACAATGATCCAAAATCTATTCAAGCTATCAATTAATGTGATCCAAGTCATCTACATGGAATAAGGAATTTAGGATAAATGTAACCCAATGCTCTAAGCAATATCACTAGGTAATAAGAAATAAACATAGGAAAGGTTAATGCAAGAGGCTTGGAAAAAGGTCATAATCTATAACAATGAAATGAAATTAGAGTCACATGAAATTAGCATGCCTTTAACCATATTTCATGAATGACATCTCTAGGTCTCAATCTATCAGGATTTACCTTGTAGTTTATACATCCAATACAAACTAACTTCAAACAAACAAAAATGCATCCATAATCACATGCATAGGGAACCAGGAACAATTGAATTTTATATAATCCCATGACATTGGAAAATAGGTGAGAAACATTACGTGTGAAGAATAAAATGTATAAAACAACCTTTAATAGTAATTTTTATAAAATGCATCAGGAATCCAATGTAAATCATCCATTATGAGGAATTGTGTATAAGGCATTCACATGTGTTTATAAGTGAGATGTAAGGTTCAGTGGTCACTCTCATAGATTATCATTATCCTTTATTATTTTAATAACATAAGTAATTCAATCAAAATAACCTCTCAGGTGGGGATTTATCATTTAATTCAGGAAAATTTAGGACCATTTGGGATAGCACACCTAAAGGGGTTTCCAAGATCCAAGGAGAACAAACCGAATGGGTTTGTCTACAATTGATGGCCACAAAAGACATGAAATAACAAATAAATTTTTTATTAATTGATGAAAATGCATCACTTGTAGTTTTTAGTGAGTGGAACAATGATGTGATATTAAATAAGCAACAAAGTAAAGCGAAAGAGGGTAAACGCCCTACACTGGTAATTTTAAATAAAATTCAGACCACCGAATTAGGAGGTGAATTAGATAATCTATTATTTTCAAAGAAATAAAAATCGTTTTAAAAGGACCAAAAGGGCCATGTAGAATCATCCCAAAAATCTGGACAAGGAATTAAGCAATTTAGAGAATATAAGCAGTAATGCCAAGCAAGATAAATAAAAATAAACAATCAAAATGAGTTTTTGTAGACAACACACCTTCATCGGAGGGGTTTCATTATAAAACCATGACTTTTTTATCATAAAAAACCTTTAATTATATTTAACATTTACTCTAAACTCATTCATCACTAAAAAAATTAATAATCCAAGAAAACATAAGAAAAATCACAAACCATCACTGTGAGTTTTTGCAAATACTGCACCTCCATTGGAGATATTTTATTATAAAAACAATGATATTATTAAAAAATAAATTTATCATGATCAAAGATTTATTATAATAATAAAAATAATGAATTAAATTCAATAAAAATCACCAAAAACTAATTTATGCATTATTAAAATTAAAGGAGGCATGGAAAGGGATCCTACCTCAAATGGAACTAAGTCAAACACTCAGTACACAAATGAATCAATGGAGACCACCCAAAAAAGAATGATAAAGGTAAAAAGTACAATAAATAAAATACTATAACCTTAATAACAATTAAGGAACCCTAAATAAAATAAGATAAAACAACATAGGATACAAACCTGACCTATAAAAGATGATGACAGGCTGAAACAAACTGATCTACTTCGCCTTCGATGGTTGATGTTGGAATACACATAAAAATGTCTCAAGATACACAATTCATGACCTAGAATCAGAATAAACAACAAAAACCTGGGTTATCCTAATCCTTAAGTTTGGACATACTGAAATTTTTGATGGAAAGTCCAAAAATTGGCCGAAAACGGGAGGAGAAGAGTGCATAGAGCCTTACAATGGAGGATAAAGTGGAAATACAGTGTAAATTTGAAGAAAAAAATGAAGAACTGAGGAGGCTGGAAGGGGGGTCGATCATGCCTAAGGGGGTTCAACTTAATGGGGTCATGCGTCGTAGGGAGGATCGACCGAGAGGGGTCCCGCGCTGCAGGGAGGACTGGCTAGGGGGTCGCACGCTGTAGGGAGGTGAGGGAGAGGGGGGTCTCACATCACAAGTAAGGGGAGGAGAATAAGGGGGAAACCCCTTAGGGGTTTCCTTCCTAAATAATAATAATAATAATAATAATTCTATTATTATTATTATTAAATCATTAAATTATTTTTTTATTTCATTTTTTAATTTCAATTAATTTGAATTTATTTAAAATAAAATCATCAAAGAGTCCCTCTCACTCTCAGAATTATGTTCTGAATCCCAGTTGTAAAAATGACGCATCCAATAAATGTGAAAAAAATTAAATTCCCTCGGGAATTTTGTTCGGTAAAAAAAAGACATTAAAATCTCTCCCAAAGAACTTCTTATATTTGAGAGGCCTTCAGAAGCAACGAACACATCACCCGACCTACATGGTTCGTGAAGTTTTTTTTCAAATGGTTGTGTTCTATTTCCAAACGCCCAACACAGCTTAAAGAAATACATAAGAAAGTGGAACTTAATCGATTAAGATTCATTCCAATTCTAATTTTCTAACCGAAACATAAAAAATATGCTTACCCAATACAATTTAATGAGATACATGATCACGTCGATGCCTCTGTAAGCTTCTGGCCAATGGTGCCCCCCACCATAGGCCTTAATATTTAAAAAGGGGACGATTCCAAGAGGCGGTACCTCCACCATCAGATTTTTCCCTATAAGTCATGCACTAACATTTTAATTATGCTTCTGACATTACTTTTAAAATGATTGAATAATAGGTTCCACAAAAAACTCATTATCTAGGCAAGCTAGCATTTTGTGAAGGACCCCAACTGACACACACCTCTCTCGCCTCCACCTGACCATGTGCCCAGAAACTATCCTTTTGTAACTGTAAACAGTAATAAATAGTTTGAAAAGTCAATCCAGCTCCAGCTGACCATCTCACGATGATCATATTAGAAAACCAACATATTAAAAACTGATCCACAAGCCTTCTTCAAAGGAATCTTTTTCTGATCATAAACACATTCACTAAAACTCAAATAAAACTTCTAGCGATACATTCATACAATGACAAGACATCTAAATTAGAACACTGACTAAGCCCAGAGAAGCTTCCTCCTGGAAGTAAAGTAAGAGAAGAATGATTGGTTTCTTGGATTCTATCTAAGGTATTCCTACATGGGAACCTAAGTATTACTCTATAATAACTCATCCTTGATAAGAACCATAAATCCACATGAAACACAGGAAAAACCACCCAAAAAATCCCAATGGTTCTTTAAAGCCTTAGAATGGTAAAAGATCGATGCCATCTTAGTGTATAGTGGATAACATCAAGATAGGGGACATGCTCGTCACTTATAAGAATACAATAAGAGGGTTGAAATGGGTTCTAATCAATCATTCCCAATTACTAGAATGAAAAATGTTTGAACCACCACTGGTTGACTTCAAAGAAGAAGGACGGCTTCACCTACCGACACATCACCATTAACCAACCAAAAATTCCTTCACCTCCTAAGGCATTCCATGATGAAACAAGGTTCACCACCAAATTATAACCACAACAAATGTTGTTTAAGGACAAAGGGTTTCCAACATATACAAACACAACAACATCGTGCTTCCAAGAAAGCACTGATCAGATTTAAAATTTGAAACTCTTAAGGGAATTTATGAAAGATTGACCATTCCCAATGGTCCTATTTGGTTTGTTCCTTCTACTCGAATAAACACATTTATCAAACATTTTATGACACTCCACACCTTAGTAGTGTCCTTTTCATCAAAATAAGAGAGATAGATTAGCCACTCATAAGCACACTAGATCTAGAATCAACTTAAACATAAATGTGATGATCCTCTAGGCCATGCTCATATATGTTATAACATTTAAAAATAAGGCTAAAAACCTGACTTAATTGTGTTTCAAAACACCCGAGTCCTGGAATTCATCCCTAGCATTGGGATAATTCTGATTCCTTTAAACTCACAGGTCACAATAGTATGGGGATCACCCTAGCATGTATTCAATAGCACAAGGATTGAAAACCTCACCATACTCAACCAGTTTGTTAATTAACATTAAGAACTCGATAGACATCGCGTACATGGAAGCATACTACCCTGAGGTTTTAGAAACAAAATTCAAATCCTGAATACTAATCATAGGCTTGTCATCCATATGTATTCAATTATTAGATAGAATTAAATAGAAATTTAGTGCATAATCTCATTTCCACCTATGACCATTAACCTTGATGATGACATTCATGTCATCCATATATGAGGAGGAAGAAGAAAAGGTCAAACAACCTATGAAGCAACTGACCATGCCCAAGGCAAGTCTGAATAGATGAAATCAATCATTAATAAATGTTTATGCTCATAAAAAGGGTCCAAAAAGACATGACCACCCATCCGAACAAGGGTGTCATTTTCAAAAAAGGATTATTACTAGGTACATTGACACATGAAAGACACCAAATGTCAGAAAAATCATGGAATTGGCAAGGAATTTAAACTATAAGGGTGCTACCTACCACTACGTATCCCCTTACGTTGAAACAATGTCTACCCTATCACTAAGTCATGCTAACATAACTCACTGACTGAAGAAAATATCTTTTAATCCATTTCTAAAAAGCATGATGCCTATGGTAGATGCTCACAAATAAGTTCCAAGTCAACTCAAGGAGATAGTCAAACTTCCCTTACATGAGGGTTTAAAACAAAAAAAACCACATAGGGTTCCATTTTCAAGTCCATTACATTTATTTAAATTTAAATTGCTAAATATATAAAATATTTAATTCAAAACATCAAGTAACATTTTAAAATAAAAACACTAAGAACATGATTTTAACCATTAAATAAAACCAAAATAGTCAAACCTCAACATAAATACAATTAAAAAACATTATATTTCCTAATATTCAGTAATAATTTGGAAATTTATCAAAACAAATTTATTTTTATGTTACTAAGGACAAGGCGACCTATGATGGTCCCATAAGCCAACTTGGGTTCATCAGAATGCAACCCAATAGTATTTTCTTAATCATTTAAGTTTCAACCACTTACAGTGGATTATCCCAGAAGAATCATGCTTCAACTAGCCTACTTGGGTATAATTATGAATTTTAGAAGTTAACCAGTTCACTTCAGTTAAAAATTAAAAAAAATTTACATTCAAAACCACTTCAAAAATTCAACATGGTCATATTCATAGTTCAAAGAGATGGGTGGCCATATACCAATCCATAAAGTGCCCATACCCTTTACAAGTTTTCATTCGACTCCCATTTAATTAAAATACATTTATCTTACACAATGTTACTAATTTAATATTAAAAAAACTATAATATCATTACAAATAGCTAACATAGAGAAACATGATATTAAGAACAAAATCATTACATACTAATCATGAAAGTCATTCTAAAAAGGAAAGCAGCTTGTAACTTAAGGCACAAAATCAAAACAGTAAGTAGCCTACATAGGCAACTACATGTCATTGAGTATGCATGGAATGTGAATTATTTATGTTCCCAAATATGATGCATGTAATGACTTTTTTTTGTAATTCTAGGTAAAGGGTATAATTCCATAAATTTATAAATTAATACACAAAGGAATGTAACCCATTCACTCTTGGTGAAATCATATCAACTGTAACATCAAATAGTAAAACAACTATTCCACCCCTAACCACTTGGTTATTTCCTCTTATGTGGTGCGATCATTACAAATCACAATTATTTACCAAGCACTGAAACATTCCTAGACTCCTATCTACTAGCCCAAATATAGTAAGAAAATAGAAAAAGAGCTCTTATACCACTTTGTAACATCCCGGCTTGGATGACTACTAAACTAGTAGCCATATCGGTGGATCACATGACCTCAAGTACATCTCCCAAAATGATAGAGCCTATAGACTAGCATCAAGGGCCTATGGTGTGTCTATGGGGAGACTATTCCCCCATAGATCAGAGTATCACAATGATATAAAAGAATAAATAACAATCAAAAGTGGAAGAAATAATAAATAAATGGAAAAATAGGGGAATAAAAATATTTTAATAACTAAATTAATGTGTCCAATACCAATTTACAACATTTTAGGAATGAATGATGATTCTACAAGTGAAATAAGAAAGAAATAAAAATTGAAATACAATTTAATAAAATAAAAACTACCTAATGACTAGATCCATGATCATCTCAAGCATTAGCTCAATCCTCTACTCCTAACTCCCACATACAAGCAAGGCAACACAACACAAGAAATGAATTCAATGATCTACAAGCATGTGGGACTGATCAGGTACCCCAATGCAATGGAGGCATGAGCAGGGTGCGAGACATATATCTTAGTAGGCTGACACTACCAATGTATATACCAATACAGATAATGAAATATATATTAAGAAGTGTGTAATACATAATAAATGTAGACTGATAAAAAATTAATAATAGAAACTTGGTCCGGGTTCCTAAATGATAACCCATCCCAAACCACCTACTTCGACCTAATCTAGAATTATGAACGGTATATTTTTCAAGGATGAATATAAATATACAAAGGATAATAGTATAATGGAAAACTAATGAAGGAATACCACTAAGATCCTTCTTTGGCTTGGGTTCTAAATCCCTTATCATCACAAAAGTGTGTTAGTAAGGTAAGGGAAACATCTCAAGTGCTAGCACAACATATAATAATAATAAAGATACATCTTATATGACTCCAAAATCAAAAATAATATGAAATCCAAACAATATGTCAAATCCAGGTGTGGTGTCCCATGCTCATCCAAGATGATCTATAAATAATCTCTAGTTTCGCAATGGGAATATATGATATAATCCCATACCACCAAGCCTACCCAAGTTGGCCTTATGGCATCTTATGTATCACTATGAGGTATGATAACTTTGATTTCATCCTGGGAATCTCACTAAAGTACAGATTATCTCCCAAGGGATAGCATAGCCATCTTGTGAATGGGTTCATCCATGGTTTCTTCCCTTGAGAAACAGAATCACCCAGGAGTATATTACACAATATGAGAAGATCTCACCTTGAAAGCTAAAGAATCACGCCCATCGTATCGTGGTATGACCACCCGAGTACAGGAGTCCATCCATGATTCCTTAATATGGAACCCACATTCTCACCTGGTCCACATCAAATGAAATAAGTCACTAAGGTACATTGTAATGAAAACATCAATACAAGCATCACATGAAAATAATATATTTAAATCATGCTATCAAACAAGAAACATGAGCCACAATCTATTCAGTCTATCAAGTAAAATCATCCAAGCAATCTACATGGTATTAGGCATTTAGAACAAAAGTAACATAAGGCTATAAACAAGATCACTAGGTAATAATAAATATACATAAAAAAGGTTCAAGAAATAGGCATGGTCATAAGTAATAATATATAATAATAAAATTCAACCAGAGTCACATGGAATTATCATTCCATTAACCATATGTCATGAATGACATCCTGAGGTCCCAAGCTATCCTGATTTAATATGTATTTTATAAAACAAAGCCAATACACTTTGGCACAAAAAAAAATTCATACACAAGAATATGCATAGGGAATAAGGAATAATGGAATTTAATATAATCCAATGACATTAGAAAAGAGGTGATAAACATTATGTAGAGATAATCAAAGGTATACAACCAACTTGAATATGAATTTTTATAAAAGTCATAAGAAATCCAATGTGAAGTATCCATCATGCGGAATTGTGTATAAGGAATTCACATGAGTTTAGAAGTTAGGTGTAAGTCTCAATAGTCACTATCGTAGATAACCATTATCCTTAATTCAATTAATAACCTATGAAATTCAATCAAAAGAACCTCCTAAGTGGTGATTTATCACTTAAGTCAGGAACATTTAGGTCTATTTAGGATAGCACACCCCAAGGGGTGGCCAAGAGGAAAGGAGAACACCCCAAATGGGTTTTTCCATGAGAGTAGGTCAAAACAGACACGATTGAACAAAATAAAACATTATTAAGCGATAATAAGGAATCACCAGAAGGTTTTAGCGAGCTTCAAAATGACATGAACTTAAATAAGTGACGAAGTAAAACGGGAGAGGGTAGATACCCTATATTAGTAGTTAAAATAAAATTTTGGGAACACTTAGGAGGATCCTTGGATCATATATCAATTTTCAAAGTAATTAGAATCATCTAGAAATATCCAAAAGGGAATTGTAAAATAATTCCATAAATCTTGAGATGGAATTAAGAAATTTGGAGAATTTGAGAAACAATTTCACGAAATATAAATAAAAATTAATTATCACTATGAGTTTTCACAGGCAACGCCCCTTATGTTTGATGGATTTTATTATAAAAACATGACTTTATTTATCATAAAAATTATTTAATTATGTTTAACATTTACTCTAAACTCATTCAATATAAAAAAATAAATATTCCAAGAAAACATAACAAAAAAATCAACCATAACTATAATTTTTTACAAACAGTGCACCTCTATTATAGGGGTTTAATTATAAAAACCGTGATATTATTCAAAAAAAACACATTTATCATGAAAAAAACTTATTATAAAATCATGTATTAAATTCAATTAAAATTATAGATAATTAATTGATTCATTATTAAAATTAAATGAGTCATGGAAATGGATCTAACCTCAAATAGAACCACGTAGAACACATGGGACATGATAGATTCTGAGGCGACCACCCCAAACGGCATGATAAAGGTCAAAATCACTATAAATAAAATACAATAACCATAAAAACACTTAATAAGACCTAAATAAAATAGGTGAAAACAATAGAAAATGAATAAACATACTTGGAAAGGAAGACGACTCGATAAAACAAACAAACCTGCTTCAACTTCGATAGAGGATTCCAGAATACACATAAACATGACCCGAGATACACACCAAAACCCTAGAATTGGAATAAACACAAAACATAGGTTATCGCAAAACAAAGGTTTTTCCAAACTAAAATCAGCGATGAGAAGAACAAAATTAGTCCAAAATTAGGTGAAGAGGAGAGAAGAGAGCCATACCATAGAGAATATAGTAGAAAACAATGGAAATATGAAGGAAAAATTAATAACTAAGGAGGCTTGGGGGGGTCACATGCACTTATGGGGGTTCAGCCGAGGGGGGTCACACACTGTAGGGAAGATTGGCCGAGGGGCTTGCGTTTTGTAGGGAGGATCATCCAAGGGGGGTTCACGCGCTGCGGGGAGGTGGGAGAGTGGGGGATCGCACATCATTTGTATGGGGAGAAGAAGAAGGGGGAAAAACCTTATGGGTATTGTTCCAAAATAATAATAATAATATTATTATTATTACTACTATTATTAAAAATAAAAATAAAAATATTATTATCATTATTAAATTATTGAATTTATTTTTTATTTTTATTTTAATTACAATTAGTTTCAATTTCTTTAAAAGGAACACATCACAGAGATCCCCCCACTCTTCGAATTACTTTATGAATCCCGGTTTTAAAAATAGCACATCCAGTAAACGCGAAAAAAATTAAATTCCCCTTTGAATTTTGTCCAATTCAAAACATGAGACATTGCAATCCTATACTGAAAAATAATTTTCAATTTACAATGATTTATAATTAAAGGTCTTGGGATGAGTTCTCATACATAATGATAAAGTAATTAATGATGCCTAACATCAATTAAAAACTCATGAGAAAAATTACTCGATGCATGATTTGAATATGGAATCCGTGATCTTTAGGTTAATGATTTAGAAAAATTATCTCTATAGTGAAAATTATGATATATATACTGATCACAATAGTTATAAATATTAAAAATTATCAAAGACTATGACTTCTCAATACATTATAACCCATGGAAGGAAAACAAGGTGTTGATGCTCTGAGATGGAAATATCATACTACATTATCAATGATGTGGGTTTAAAAGGATCCAAAACTCATGGATTTATAAAGGATGAATCTTGAATTCATAAGGGTGGGTGAAGAATCCTATCTTTCCCAAATTAATTATCAACCATCCATTACTAATAATATCAAAGAATTCTATAAGGATATTTTAGATCTATAAAAAGTGGAATAAAATATTCTAGAATTCAACTTTAATAAAGATAAAGTTATAGGGGTTGAAACCAAGATATGTGTTAAATCAGAACCAGACCTGAATACTTTACCTTTTTATGATTGATGATTTGGTGTTTAATTAATTCTTTTTTCCACATCATTTTGTTTTTAAATTGCGTTTTAATAATTTTTTACATTAATTAGATTAATTATGAATTTAAGTTTAGTTTATAGTACATTTATTTAATTAATGAAATTATCAATAAAAATTATTATTTTTATTTTGTAAACCAACTATTGTTTATTATTTGAATTATTTATTAATTTTGTTTTTATTTATCAATCATTTAATTATTGTTTTTATCATTTGTTTGATTATTATTTATTTATGTGTTTTTTGTATTTAATATTTATCATATTTTTTTGTATTAATTTCATAAATAATTTATTAAATTTTGACTTTTAATCTCACCATTTTTTTAATTTAATAATTAATAACATTAAATTCTTACTCAATTATTTTATTATTCTTTTTCAATTTTTTATTTTGTTAATTAATTAATCAGTTAATTATATTTATAAAATTGATTTTAATTTTTAAAATTTTATTATTTTTACAAAATAATTAGTGACAATTTATTCAAATTATATTTTGTTTCTAATTATTTAACAAATAATATTTGATTTTACATTATTGTTTTTATAGATTATTTATTCTATGATTTTATTATGTTTCTGGATGCAAAATCATCTTTTCACGAAATTCAAATGGCTACGTAGTAGTTTTCCAAATTTCCCACACATCTAATTTCAAATGAATATCCACATAGCTAAATTATCATGTGCAGTGACATAGATAATTATAAATTACCAGTGACATAGAAGAATTCATTCTAGGTCTTTACTCAACATATTATATTTCTAGTAAATTCTACCCGATTCTCAAGATAATAGAAAAGAGAATCAAGATTTTGAGCTAGAACATATGTATGAGAACAATCAATCAAGGGATTCTGAATATTGGAACCTGAGACAACACATACTATAAGAAATAAGAAGAAAACATTGGGAGATCATATCAAGCTTCCAAGTGATTCTTGTTCATGAATCCGATGATATTCTGACATAGCCCGAATAGTCAATCTCGAGCCTGTTGAAGACTGCTGAGCTTGAAGCTATATCTTTTGAATCAAGTGTGTCGATTGACACCATAAAATATGAAGGTTGATGAAAAACTAGGTTTTACACCAAATGAGAGGACTGATTTTATTCTTCTATTAAAGATGATTTATGTCATCATCAAGCTCAAATTTAATTATGGTGGTTTAGCCTTGTGTAAAGAAAGACCACGTATAAGGTTAAAGAAATGAATAAGGATGAAACTCATGAAATATTAATTGATCCCCATCGTGGGTGAGTATGATAAATAGTTTCATTTTTTTAATATTATCATCTCATTATGAGTTATAAGTTGATTAATGTTTCTAATGAATTGTTAGAGAGAAATTTAGGAAGTAAATCATCACACTTATGATGATTTATTCAATGAATAAGTTGATGAACATTTTAAGTGATTTTTTTAATCTTAACCCTCTAGTGAGCTTGAAATACTAGGGATTCTTGAGAGAAAACTTAATCAAATAATTTATAATATCCAATTGGTGGTTAAACTTGAAATAAAGTTTATCATAGAGTGCATCACTCAAGATATTAGTCTAACCATTCTACCACATGTTTGTGAATAAACCATTTCATAAGAATAAAAATTGGAGTTAGATCTATATGTTCTTCCTAGGTTGTGTGATCCTTAATATGAGTGTTTTTCAAATGATTTGTAGAGTTTGTAAGTTTCTAAAACTAGAGAAAATTATTGTTATAATCCCTCGGAAAAACTTGATGTTTTTCAAGTTAAATAAAAAGGATTTTTGGAAAGTTTCACACATACTATTATTGAACCTTTGATTGATTCTTAGCAGCCTATTTTTGATAAATTTACTTCTTTTGATTCTTCTATGGTCTTTCAAAGATATATTTTATTTTTAAAAGTTGAAACATTTAGGTGGGACCATTTCACGTTTATATTTCCATATGTTTTTTTGAAAATAGTTCTCTATGATTGTAAGAAGGTTACAGTAGGGTTTGAACCTAATTTTGAGGATTTGGAATTCCAAAGTATGAAGGGAAACCTAAATAACCTTTTTTATTGTACCTTTTACCGAGTTATTATATTCAATTTATGGTCTTCTTTTTTGAAAATCTAGACATAGAAATAGCGGTGGATAACAAAATTAGTTACCAAATGTTTTTGTAGCTTTCTAAATATTTATGTGATGTTCATGTTCTTAAGTTGTTGAAATAGCGTGATAAGTTTGTTTAAGTAATAATGAATTTTGATTCATCATTTCAATGTTCACTCTCAATAACCATGGTTAGACATTTGAGGGAGGGAGTCAAGTTAAATACTTAATATTTAATGCTCCATGGGAGGAAACCCATGAATTTTAATTTTCTATTAGAATTTATTTATTAATAAATGTCTACAACTTTGTTTCATTCCAGTTATTTAGTTACCTGGCCCCTAATTCTATTGGTTTATGATTATTTTTTTCCCAAAAATATCATTCTACGGGTATTCACTACCATAGAAGCTATAATATTGAACAACCTACTTCAAGCTCCCTTGATTTTTTCTTAAGCTACATTATTTCTTGAATTTAAATTTCTGGATTCTTATGATTTATTTTTTAGTCTTGTAGGTACTACATATTCTACGGCCAGACTACTTGATCATATATCAAATAAGGTAGTGCTTTGAATAAATTAAAATGATAAATGATTATTTATACAAGTAGAGTACTTGTTTTAATAATTTCATTTTTAATGCTTCCTCAAATATATTATTTCTTCAAATGGATCATTTTTTCATTATTGAAAATTAATTTTTTGAGTTTTTACCTCACGTGATAACTTTTATTAAGTCTATTTATCATTACATTATTTTATAAACTATTGTTTGTGCTTAAAATTCTCATATGCATGAAATTTTATGTTCTCATTTAAAAATCATTCTTGAATTTAACGTGTAACGACATGAATCATCATAAATTCTCTCTTTTGTATTGAATTAATTTTATATGGACTATATAATTCTTTCACATATTTTGATTTTTTATCTTCTGTGAATTATTTTGTGAACTTTATAGAAACTTTATAAATGAAAAAATAATTTTTAACACCACTTTGAGGAGGTTAATCTTTAATACATCATGGATTTAATTGGGTAAATCATTTTTCTTACACTTGAAAAAAGGATCCTAGTAAAACTTTGGGAAAATGTTTTACAATAATCATTGACTTTGAAATTTTTAAATAGAATTTAACTCAAAAGATATGAATCCAAATGAATTATGAAATGAAAATCCTAATCCAGGTTGAACTCATTATTATTTTATTATTTAAGTTATTTATTAATTAAAATTTTCGATGGTTTATTTCTTCCACCAATAAATTTTTACTACACCCAATACAATGGAGTGTCTAGTTATTATGGATTCCTAAATTATGTGTGTCTATTATCTTAGAGGTATAGAGATATTTGAACTTTCTTTTGGATGAAAATTGATGTTTGTTAATTTTCTTTAAAATATTCATTTTTAATAATTTTTGGTAAAATAATAGACAATTTTTTAATGAAGAAATTTAATTTGATATGGAATTCATATTTTACTTCTTAAGATAAACGATGAGGGAAAATTATTTTGAAAATTAATTCTTTGTAGAATTTAAAATTTTCCATGTTGAGATTTATTTCTTACCATTGAATGTGAGTAATGATTCTTTGAGGATAAGAAAAGTATCAAGTGTGGAGGAATTTGATATGTTCTTTAATTACTGATTTTTTACACATCACCATTGTTGTTAAATTGTGTTTTAATGACTTTTTTAAAATTAATTTGTTTAATTATGTCATTAAGGTTAATTTATAGTTGATTTATTTAATTAATGAAATTTTTAATAATAATGTTTTTCTTACTGTTTAAACAATATATTGTCCATGCTTTAAAATATTTATTAATTTTTGTTTTATTTATCAATTGTTTACATATTTTTTTATCATTTCTTTGATTATTATTTATTTATTTATTTTGGGAGTTTAATATTTATCAAATTTATTAGTGTTAATTAATTAATTAATTAATTAATGTTTTACTTTTGATATCTTTCTTTAAATAATTTAATAAGTAGTAACATTAAATTATAACTAAATTATTTCATAATTTTTTTATCAAAACATTATTTTGTTAATTAATAAACCAATTATTTATTTTAAAAAAATTGAATATCATTTTCAATAATTTATTATTTTTTATAAAATAATGAAAAATAATTTATTTAATTGTTTAAAAAATTATTTTTTATTATTTTTTATGGACTATTTATTCAGTAATTTTATTATGTTTTTGGACGAAATATAATATTTTATTGAAATTCAAATGGCTATGTAAGAGTTTTATAGATTTTCCATTTATGTAATTTCTAAATTAGATCAATGTAACTAAATTCTCTTGTGAAATGACAATGTTAATTAAAAATTAGTAATGACGTAGTGGAATTCCTTATAAGGCATCACATATACGATTATTTTTCCAATACCACATACTCGATTCTCTTACAAACAGAAAAGAGAATCAAGATTTTGATCCAGACCATCCATATGAAATCGATCTACTAATGGGTATTGAATATTGGAACCTAAGTGAGCTGAGACCATGATGAAAAAGAATTGAATTCTAGGATAAAATCTCAATAATTTTAGGGAATCATGAACATGAATTCAACGAGATTATTACCGAGTGAGATATGTTGATCTTGATCCTATTAAAGACCAAAAAGGCCAAATATGGATCTATTGAATCCGGGGTGTCGAAAGATATTGTTGAAGATGAAGGTTAAAGATGAACCATGGATGATGCCAAAGGAGAAAGATGATTTCATGATTCACTGCTTAAGGATTTATCTTTTCGTCAAGACCATATTTCATTATAGAGGTTTGGTCTTGTGATAAGTAAGGATTCAGGTTGGTTTGATGAAATGAATAGGGTTAAAACTCATAGAATCTAAATTAATCCCCACTGTGGGTGGGGCTTCCTAATGAATTGAATGGGTTTGGCGAGTTAGAGGTCCAATTTCTATACCAATTGAATTCATGAAGCTAAGTTAGGTTTAATATAACTTGTAACTAATCTTGATAATGGCAGTTTCTATGTTAGAATTACTATTATAATTTTTGAAGGAAATTCTTTAAAGTCTTGACAAGTTCGAGCCTTGTTGAGTGAAAACAATTATCACTGTTTCAGTTTATTGAAGTCACTTGAGCTAAAATTGCTTCAAGGTCACTAATGAAATATGATTCACCAATATAACTAAGAAATGATGCTATTTTAAGTTTTATAAATAACATTTCACTATTATTTCACTAGTATCTGCTTATAGGTTTAAAGATGTTGGCATGATATCTTGAAATTCATGAGCTCTATGGTTGTGTGGTAAAAGAGGAATGAACACATAGTACTGGATGAAATGCCTTAGATCCAAAACCCATCATAGTCAAAGGAACTATGATTGAGAGTGCTATTGTGATGGATTTGAAATTAAAGAATAATAACTACCGAGATCAATCTTGTCGAAATTATATTTCATGAGAATGGAATCGTGGATTTGAGTATTGAGGTCAAACCACAAGTCCAAAGTAGTGGAAGTTTATTTGTTAAAATTCAATAAGCTAATCATTATACCAAGATAATTATTAGAACTTGAAAAAAGACAAATCAGTAGAGAATATTTTTATGGTATTGTTTTTTTAAGAGAGGATATAATATGATTTTACAGTGACAGGATAGGAGAGCCAATTTAAAGAGTAGAGATTCTGGAGTAGAGAGATGGAGTAGAAGCAGGAACAATCTCAACTCAGGAATTGAAGGAGCTGGATCCCATGGAATAAATAAACTTCTATAGAGAAGTTTCTTTTATATTTCTCATTTTACTATATTTCTACTTAAATATGAACTTTATTTATCATATTTTCATTTAAATTTTTAGTAACATGTGTGCCTATTTTTCTTAGGGGTTTTGGATTGAAATGAATTAATAATTTTCTTTCTGTATATTTAGTTTGTATAATCATGTTAGTGAAATTTTTATACTATATAATTCTTTTCATTCCTTATGAGCATAATTTTTATGCTAGAATAAGTACTTATGGGTGATTATAGTAGATCTTTTGAATTTTAGAATCATCTAAAGTACCAAAAAATGGAAAAGTATGATGCTTCTATTTTCTTTTGATAAAAAATCATATTATGGAAATTTAGGTTCCTGAACATTTTTTAAAAGAGTTCATTATACCATGTAGAAAATTTTATTTATAGTCAGGTGTTTCAACAAACCTTTTTCCCAGTCACTCGCATAATTGTGTTTATTTAATTTAGTAGATAAAATAATTTTTAAGTGAATTAGGACAATTTGATCCCCCTAAATTATTATACTACCCATGTCTCTATCTCATTTATTCTCTTTCTCATCCACCATCAAAATAAATATTTTCCTATTTTCTCAGTTATAATTTTTTTAATTTTTTTTGGTTTCACATTTAATTTTATCCTCCATGTCATGATACTCTTACTCATTGCTTTACCACTAGTTATAAGTTTTAAATAATTAATTTTTAATCATGAGGTAATGAAAACCCATGCATTAATCCACATAGATCATCCTTATCTACGAATCCAGGAAGTATGAATATGTGTAGATATCTAAATTAGAACTTTGTACTTGGATAACATGAAGAGGGAGACTGTAGAATAAATATCTCAATTCTTAGTATTCCATTAAGTTAATAGTGAATGTCAAAAGTCTAATAGTATTATATAATCATTACCCATACTTGTACAGAAATGGTAAAAAATCACCCTGGATTTCATTATAGGAATCCCCTAAAAATCTCAATTGCATAATTCTATTTTATTTGTAGTTGATTTCATATAATTTCAACACATTACATTTACATGAAAGAGGATTTATCACTTGAAAAAATCACAAATATATTTGGTAGTGAGGTGGTAATACCGCATGGAGAACCACTCTATACTGTATCTAGTTTTGATCCGTGGTTTACCTAGATGTTCCATATAAATATTCAATAAGAATTGAAGATAATGATAAACTAAAAAAAATCCTGTCACCCTTATATGAATGGTTAGTCTGAGAGAACTATTTAAACTATTGAGGATATAATAATATGCTATTCAATATATTTCTAAGGGTATTGGGATCAAAACCTTCCCATGAAAGAGTTCTCATAAAATAATAGTTTCATCCTATAATTCATATGGAACCATATGAGGATCTATATGGGAAGTGATGTAGGACTCAAACATGTTGGGATGAAGTTGGAGAGAGAAAACTAATAGGACTTGACCTTTTCTAAGAATTAAAAGAGAAGGCTTAAACCATTCAACGATATATAAAAGTGACACAAAGTCGAAAGAAGAGTTATGTGGATAATTTTCATCAAGATATAGAGCTTGATGTTACTGATAATGTGTTCCTTCAAAGATCTCATTGGAAGTGGGTTATGATATTTGGGAATAAAGGGAAGTTGAGACCTTAGTTTATCGGTCCCTTTGAGATACTTGATCATTTTAGAGCGGTAGCTAATTTTTTGATACCACATCCAAACATCTCCTCAGTACATAATGTGTTTAGTTTATCAATTTTTAGGAAGTACATACCAGGATATTCACAAGTATTGAACTTGGTAGCTATGAAATTGGAACATGATCTATCATGTGAGGAACAACAAGTGGAGATTCTATATCGGAGAGATAAAGTGCTACAGGAAAATTCCACTAACTTGGTCAATGTTTTTTCACAAAGTCATAAGTTTTTGGAAGGTATGTGGGATCCCAAGGATATAATGATTGAAAAATTTCCTCAATTTATTTCATCATAGTAATAAAAAAATAGAGAATTTTTTTAATGCGGGTAGAATGTAACATCCCAATATTTTACGATATATATTTTTCATTTAAATTAATATAATGTGTTCGATAGCTTTAGCCAGAAGAAAAACCAAACTAAAATGATTCATGGAATATTATATGAATATTATCAAGAAAATTACAAGAATAATAAAACCACTAGTAAATAAAAAGATAATACTCAACTAAAACTTCTTATATTTAGATGATAAATAATTAATATGATTTAATATGAAAAAAGTATTGTTCTTTATCAAATAACTATTTTTTAAAATGTTGTGTATTTTATCCAAATAAATTAAATTGAAAATTATTAAAATATTATTACATATGAAGTAATACATTAAAATTATTTAAATAATAAATTTATATGAAATAATATTAAGCGCACTTAAAAATGTCATTTTCAATAAAAATAATTTATTTATTATATTTTGTATTTTCATTTAAAAAAACTAAATTCATAAATTTTATAATTTTAATTATATAAAATTATCTTAATTTTTTAATTTATCATATCATTCTTATCTTAATATTATTTTTATATTTTTTTTGATAAGATAGATTTTTAGGTGAATAGTGCAAAATATCATTTTCACAAATACCAGGACTTTGAGGACATCATGAGAATATAAGAACAAATTAAAAATTTATGAAACATTTCCCACATTCAAATATTAATTTAATTAGTAAAATCATATATTTAAAATATGATTCTTAACTTATAAAACCTATTTTAACATTTTAGAACTTTGGTTATATTTTATTCTAAATAAAAGTTATTTTGATATTTTATTTTAATTAAATATTTACATTGTAAAATTCACTTTTTTATTTATTTTCAACAAACATAAATATTTTTTACAATACACTAAATAATTAATTATAAATCATCATCATTAATAATTTTATCTTTATCATAATTTTTATGTATAAAAATAATTTTTTTTAAATGGTTTTTATGCATTATGTGTGTTAATTTTAAAATTAATTTTTATCACACTTATATATTTTTTAAATATAGATTTAATATTTTGAACCATTATATAAAAATTATATAATAAGTACAATTTTAATTTTAGGCATTAAAACTAAAAAATTAGTTAACAAAGTACAAACAAAAAATGGTAAATGTAAAAAAGGATAAGAGTAAAAGACTTAAAAACATGTTTACAACATGTGTAAAAATGAACGGATTGGGTATTACCAAACTTAAATTATCATCCCCTCCATTATTTTCCATCTTCCTCCACGTTACATGTACAAAATGTGCTCTCTTTATATTAAAATTTTATATTTACAAAAATTCTATTCCCTTTACCAATAAAAGGAGGTCACCACCACCCCAATTCTCCACTCATTATAAAGAATTATCTAAACTAAAAATCTTCCCTATTATATCCTAAAACCTTTCACCATTTCCTATAATAAAATTTCTTTCCAAAATACCAAGCTAAGGATCCTTAAGGTGTTACCCAAGGGAAAACATCCAAAGGGAGAGGTAATGTTCTCAACCAAGCTCAATTTTCTTCTTCTACGACCTAAAAAATATTCTATACATGAAAGTATGATAGTATAATTAATACAAATATTCTAAAATTTTATTATACTATTGTAATTTTTATTTTCTACCTTCCTCTAAAACCATTTGAAAAATGATGATGTTGTCATGTGTATGTGTGAACCACTGCCTCCATGAATTTCATGATTTATTTTTCATCACCAACTTACACAAATGGTTGTGAAAGTATATTTAAATTATTAATATAATTTTTATAACATTATTAATATTAATAAATTATAAACCATTCTTTATCTTCGTCATGATCCATGGACAATGAATGTTTTTCTCATGAGTACATACAGAATACCGCCTCCACAAAAGTGACATATTTAATTTTTCAATCCAATATTTTATTATGTATAAAAATATCTTAAAACCTAATATAAAACCATAAATCATATAAATAAAATAATTATTCTTATTTAATAATTATATTTTTCTATAGGAATCACTTTTGTAACGATACTCACCCATAGGTTATAACTTGTTCTTATTTGGGTCGATTTAATCTCCTACTTGAACAATGAAATAAATTTCTATCATGGGAGACTTTGGAAACCTAAATAATGGTACTATTTATAATTAATGAGAAAATAATGTTTGGGTTATGGTTCTGAAATAGTTATACAAATATTTTACTTATTATTATTGTTCCTCCTTTTTGTTCATTATAAATTACTAAAATAATCTCATCACCGACTTCATCGCTGTGAATCATAACCAAAATAATTATTAAATGATATTATAAAAATATAAATATTTAAAAAACATATATTAAAAAATATATAATGATCATATGATGGTTAAAATTGAATCTCTAAACAATAATCTAGGCCACCATTATGAAGCAAGTCTTAAACAAATAATCAAAACTAATAACATCCAATAAGGAAAATAAAATAAAACCAACTAATATATTTGTAATTAATGATTAAAAATGTTGTTTATAAAATTTTATAGTTACTAATAAGGTTCTGAAATAGTTTATTAAGATATTTATTTATGCTATACAAGAGGTTATAGCACATTAAACTATGCAGGTTGAATGGTAAGAGGTTTTTCTTAACTCTACTTTTTTATTAAGTCATAATTATTCTCATTTAAATAAGGTTTAAAAAAATTGATCTCTTATATAAATTGATGATATTATAATTAACTAGTACTCCGCCCATGAGAATTCATAGAACTATTCAATTTTATTTCAAATCATTTTGGTTTTTATAATTCAAAAAAATATTGTAATGTTACTGAACAAAATATAATTTTTAGAATAAAAAGATGATAAATGGTAGATATTATTAGAATACAAATGTATAAAGTATTAAGATATCATCGATATAGTATAAAATAATAAAGAAAAATCTAAAGGAATGGAAAGCTATTTTGAGGATGGAGAAGTAAATTACATGAATGACCATACATTTCGATAAACATTCACAAAAAAATGATTTTTTACTGTGAAATAAAATGTGTTGACAACTAAAAGAGAATACAATGGTTTTAATAATCAATACGAGAAAAGAAAAATGAGAAATTTTAATACAAAATTATAAAAATATGATCAATAATTCAATAAAAAATATTGAATTTTCTACTTTTATCATTCATTGATTGTTAGTTTAAGTTGTAGAATGAACCAACGGTGATGTCACATAGTAATAAATCATTAACATAAAAATATTATACCCCATTTTTCTGCATACACAATAATATTTAAAAATAATAAAAAATATTAATGAATATTGAAATAGGAAAATAAAAACATTAAATTTTAACATAAAAAAGATAATTCAAAACATGTAAAAAAAATTAAAAATTGTTTGATAACATAAGGATGTGTTATACAAAAGGTGGTGTTTGTTAAAAGCAGTAAAATATGATATTATGTTAGGTTGTTACAATACTTATTTTTTATTTATATTTACATATATAAAAATAAAAATAAGAATGTATTTACTATATTTTTTATAATGATTTTATTATTTTTTATTAGCATCATTTTTTAATGGAATTTTTAAGGTCCTGATAAATAAAGTTACAGTAATCTCATTAAATTGAACAAATCAAACCCTCCCAGTGAAGCACTATTAAAATATTTGAAATTAAAAACATAAAACATATAAAAGGAACTTACAAACTACTCAATTAATTCAAAATTTTATGTCTAAACGTAAATCAATTAATTCCAAATATTAATATAAAAGGCATTAACATCACAAAAATTATTATATCCAACTTTTTTTTTTCATAAATGATCAATTTTTAAATGGATTAGGGTACAAAATCATCCAAGGAAATATAAAACCAAACATAAAACATAAACAGATCAACATGGGGTGCCACTAAATGACAGTTACTGAGAAAAACCACTATAGAAAGACACTGAAAACCAACAAAGAACACAAGGAACATTGCACCACCACTAGAGTAGTGAACCAGATCACCCAAATATAGCCTCCATAATGAGATCTATATCTTCAATTCCCACCCAATCCCCACCGTCATAGTTCCCACCGCCCCAGTAATCTGATACTATGTTAAATACTCTACCTGCACCAGAGAACCATCAATTAACCCTAACTCACATTTCCATATAAGAAGACCCTAACTCAGAGTTTCCATATAAGCAAACCAGAAACCCATAAAAATTTAAATTGAAATGGGGGACTAATTTTTTCGGTTCATGGTAGGGGACCTAATTTCATGGAATGAATTTCCAATGCCAAAAATATCTACGACTACAGTAAATCCTCTAATATGAATGTATTCCCACTAACTTTCTTGCAGGTATTGCTCAGGACTTCATAACAATTAATTAATCAATCATCCCCTTTTGAAACAATACTTCACCTTCACTAAAAATCTCTCAATTGGTCCTAGCGCCTCATATTGTCCATCCAACTCTGGAGAGCTATGTTCATGCACCTGATCCAGAACATTAGGATAAGAGAGTGCCTGCAGATTTAAAAGAACCCGAGTATGTATCGATTTGAGAATTGAAATAAAGGTGTAATTACATAAAACCAAATATTAATGTTAATATATTCATCTAGTAAAGGGGGAGGGAGAAACAGAATAGTTTAAAATAAATGAGCCTACCATTCTAATATTTCTAATACTTTAGGATCTTAAGGATAAAATTGGAAAGTGTCATGTCCCCATTCAAAATTATGCACTGGCTTAGACAAATTGGTCTCAGGGCCTCATATTGTCCATCCAACTCTGGCGGGCTATATCCATGAACCTTATCCGAAACATTAGGATTGGAGAGTGCCCGCAGATTTAAAAGAACATGAGTATGTATCGATTTGAGAAATTGAAATAAAGGTGTAATTACATAAAACCAAATAAAAATGTTAATATATTAATCTAGTAAATGGGGAGTTAGAAACATAATAGTTTAAAATCAATGAGCCTACCATTATAACGTTTCAAAGACTTTAGGATCTTAAGGATCAAACCGGACAATGTCATGTCCCCATTCAAAATTATGCACTAGATCAGAAAAATTTATGGAAAGCATATTGAGATTTTTAAATTTAAAATCAAGAAGTATAATTGTGTTGGACTAAAAAATATTCATTATAAAATCAACAAAAAACACCATCGTCAATACCACCCCGATGGAAAAAAATGGAGTCCAGATAAAACCTATTGTGATCCCAAATTTCCACTAGAGCAGCAGCAATGACAAAGTGGTATTTATCCCAGTGGTGATCAGAAGCCCTAAAACGTAAAGGATATCAATAGATGAAATATGATAAAGATCACAAATTAGAAAAGAGACAATATCAATTGACAAAGGATTTATTGTCTTAAAATAATTGAAATAAAATTAGTCTTACCCCTGAGGGAAAACAAAAAAAACAGAGTCCAGATCAAACCTATTGTGATACCAAATTTCTACTTGAGAACCAGAAGTGGCAAAGAGGTATCCTTCCCGGTAATGACCAGAAGCCCTAAAATAGCCCTAAAATGTAAAGAAGTTCAATAGTGAAAATAAGTCAAATTAGACGAGATACAATATCAATTGACAAATGATTACTTGTCTTTAAAGAATTAAAATGAAATCATAGTCTTACTAGAATGCATTCTTCCACACATAAACTGCCAGTGGCTGGTAGAAAAGAAAAGGATATATTCCAAAAAGGGATGATAAATAACAAAAGGTTTCACTACAGAAGATATGCCTACACTGAGAAAGATTTTACCTTGTAAGGATTTTCAGATGCATCATCAGTGCCTACTACATGATTATAATATGAGACATTTGATCCAATGATGCCTGTTTAAGGAAAAATATGTATTGCAATGACATAATAAAATTTATTAATCACCAAACTATGACGTAGAATACATAAATATGTTTCTATTTTCAGCAATCTGTAAAACCAATACATATATATGGATGGTTTTCAAGCATTGACAGATTAATACATGAGAAATAAAGGAAGAAACCAAAGAAAATAATTTATATTAATATTTACCATGCTCAATAACATGCAAGAATATTAATTTACCCGCAACTCAAGCCTTCAATCCAAATATTAGGGTTATAGCCATTGTTTTTGGAAAAGTTATTATAGTAGAAACCATTAAAGTTGTTAATCTATAGACAAACTGCAATTATTTGATTAAATTAGTTTATGCATTATTAAGCACTAAGCACTAAACTATGATGTAGAATACATAAATATGATTCTATTTTCATCAATATGTAAAACCAATGCAAATAGGTGGGTGGTATTCAAGTATTGACATTGTTAATTCCTGATCTAAAAATCAATTAATGTATCTGAACATATACACTGCATAATATTTGTATTTTTCATATACATAACAACTATTGAACATATACACTGCAAAAAAACATTTTTATTAGTTCAAAAAATTTAATTCTCATAGTTGAAAATATATTAAAACATATGAAACACATAAATTTATGGGTTTTCAGAGAAATAAAGCAGTAATCGAAATGATCAGCCTAGCAGTTCCCCTACAGAGCACTTCAGTCTCTGGTTGAGCTATATTCATATTATTTATCATCTCTATCATCTGTTTATTTGATCCATTTTCGGATGAGAAGTCTTCAGCAGGCTGAAAAGGCATAGCCGCACCCCATTCATTGTACCTTTCATGAAAAGGAAGAGGCGGGATAGGATCATAGGATGAGAAATTAAGGAAAAACTAAAGAAATCAATTTATTTTAATATTTACTCTGCTAAATAACTTCCAAGATTATTAACGTACCTGCAACTCAACCCTTCAATCAAAGGATTAGGGTTAAACTCAATATTTTTTTAGAAAATTTATCATAGTGGAAACCATTACAGTTGTTAATCTAGAGTCACATAAATGAATAAACATACTAAAATAGGATAATAAGAATCACATTGTTCATCAAAATCAAAATCTATGGAACACTGACAATGGGGTTGGGGGCTTCATCTTTATTGAACATGACCCAGAGGACTCTAGATTTCAGAGCCACAACCATCTGCACTACTCAGTTGGCGTTATCATGGGTAGGAGGACCAATTTTGTAGTCTATTGGTATGTATTCATTTTGTATCTATTAGCTTTTATGGAAGGACACTGTTCAGATTTGTGATATACCACTTTTAATGAAGTTGATAAAATATTCAAATGTAAAAACCACAAGAATCGACTCATATTATTATGGATCAAATCATTGTACATGTAATAGAGAAAAAGAAATCACAAAACACCTCAGATGAAAACACAACATGGGTAAATATAAATTAGTTTAGAATAACTGAAGAGAAAATGAAGGACAATGGTTAGTCTTCAATAGATAATATCAAATGTGGATGAACCGATGGGTTACCAGAGAGAAAAATAAGGATAATGGTTGTATAATACATCAACAGACTAAGGCATGTTTCCAATGAAGCTGTCGTAGATAGATCTAAGAACAAAATGAAGTGTGAAAATTTCAACAGAATTAGGTGAACATACTTGTTTCATGTGCATAACAACTATTGAACTTATACACTGCAAAAAATAATATTTAATAGTTCAAAAAAAGTAATTCACTTAGTTGAAAAATGGTTTAAAACATATAAAACACATAAATTGATGTTTTTTCAGAGAAATCAAGCAGTAATCGAAAGGATCACCTTAGCAGTTCCCCTGCACAACACTTTGGTCTCTGGTTGAGCTCTATTCATATTATTTATCATCTCTATTATATGTTTATTTGATCCACTTTGGGCTGAAAATTCATCAGCATGCTAGAAAGGCATAGTCCCACCTCATTCATTGCACCTTTCATCAAAAGGAAGAGGCAGTATAAGATCAAGGGATGAGAAATAATGGAAAAACTAAAGAAATCAGTTTATATTAATATTTCCCTTGCTAAATAACATTCAAGATTATTAATGTACCTGCAAATCAAGCCTCAAGTCCAGAGATTAGGGTTATAAGCACTGTTTTTTGAGAAGTTATCATAGTATAAACCATTACAGTTGTTAATCTACAGTCCCATAAATGAATAAACATACAGAAATAGGATAATATGAATCACATTGTTCATCGAAATCAAAATCACTGTAACACTGAAAATGGGATTGGGGGCTTCATCTTTATTGAACATGATCCATATGACTCTAGTTTTTAGACCCACAACCATCTTCACTACTCAGTTGGTGTAATCATGGGTAAGAGGACCGATTTCATACTCCATTATTTAGTATTCAATTTGAATATATTAATGTTTATGGAAGGACTCAATTTAGAATTTCTGACATACCACTTCAAATGGTGTTGATAAAATTGAGAAAAGAAAAAAAATCACAAGAATCTACTCATATTATTACTGATACATTAAAAGAGAAAGTGTATCAAATAAAAGTACACGTTATAAAGATAAATAAATCATGAAACAACTAAGACGAAAACACAACATGGATAAATATAAATTAGTATAGAATAACTATTTTGAAGAGAAAATGCTGGACCGTTTTTCATTTGCAGTAGATAATATCAAATGTGGAAGAATTGATGGGTTACCAGAGGGAAAACGAAGGACAGTGGTTTTAGAATGCATCAACATACTATGTATATCACCAACGAAGATGTCGCACATAGATCTGGGAACAAAATGAATTACAAGAGTGATAATTTATATGAAATTATAATAACATACCAGTTATAGAGATATAGATCTTTAGAATTTTGTAATATTTTGTTGGTGACGGTAAAGGGGTTCATGAAGAGGTTGTCGGGGGTCACATTCAGTGGTTGACGGTAAAGAAGATTTTGGAACGGAGTGGGTTTTTAGTGGTAAACCAAATGTGCTGGTAGACGGAGGAGGTAAAGGTGAATGGGAACAGGGATCCGAGGTGATGGAGTTCCTGAGTTGGGGAGATGGATTGTTGTGAACGAAGATAGAGGTGAGGAGACGACGAGTGCCACAGAAGGGGAGTAGGCAGAGATGGAGATGAGGATCCAGGAGTGCCAGGGAAGGGGAGTTGAAGGGCGCTGTAAGTTGACGAAGTTCCTGAGGTGGGAGCAGAGATGAGGATGGAGGTCTCCGAATGGGAGGTATTCAGAAAACCTAGGTTCGTGGGAATGAAAATCGAGGGACAGAGGGGTGGTGAATGGAGGAATGAATTGTGAGAAACGTGTTTCTGCGTTGTGAAAGTATGTGGAGTTGACACGTCATCTAGAAAATGCCTTCTTTAGTACATATAGTAGATTTCATCATTATTTTATAGGGATTTACATTTATAGATTACTTTATTTACCAAATTTCATGATGTTAATAAAAATTTTCAACCTCTCCAAATGATCTCTTTCTCTTCCATATCCATATTCACACTTCCCGCCAATGTTATCCCATCATTATATTGAAATAAAAAATATTTTTTTAATCTTTAAATTTATATTTATCTATTTTTAAATAAAATATTTATCATTCTCTTTATGATGTGTGTTTCAATAATTTTTTTTCAAAATATTAAAAAGGATTTCCCTTTCATGTTCATCTTTTTATCTTCCACTCCAAATTTATAATAGAAAACATTTAAGTACATTTCAAGGACCTGTTATTTAGATTTATTTTAAATTTTTATTTTAAAATTGTTTTCATGTTACCTTTTTGAAAATTATTATTGCAACTGATTTATAATTTCTTAACTTTACAAGAATGTTAAGAAGTTTTTTCTAAAAGATCATTTTCATGGTTTCATTTCCATTTCAAATTTAAAATATATAACAAATATGAAGTTATGTAAAATGAATCACTCAATAAATGAATCCATGAGATAATCATTTTGGGTGATTCAATTTTGGTATCAATTCATCTAATACCAAATTTCAGTTTATATGACTCCATTTAGAAATGATATAAAACACATTTTTCTTTCCATGGCTAATTTAGGACATGATGAATAATTGATTTCAAATGGAACACATATGTATGAATATTTATGGTTGGATTCCTACATCACCCACTAGTTCATTAGTTAAGGTTTTATATCACAATATATAATATAGCGTGGGACTTATTATATATTCTCATAAATTAAAGGGTGGGCCTCCCTCGGTATGCTCAAAAACTAAAGAGAGATACTTCTTGGATATGATCATAATATGATGATTCTATATGCTTATATTTTTTAATGATATTTTTTATTCTAATGTTCAAGGGTATATTAAATTTATATTCCATATGTCTATGATTATTCTTTATATTTCATTCTTATTATCTCATCTACCCACACTCTTTTTTCATGGTATATGTTTGTTAATTTTAGATTTCATGTCCTTATGTCATGACTTCTCAACAACTGTTATTACTCCATATTCTTTTTAATAAGATATTTCTCCCTTGATCATGTTTTATCATATTTTTTATAACCTAACCCTAGTTGACATATCAATAAGTTTTCCCTTACTGACTGATTGATCTCACTTATTTCTTATTTTTCCATTACCCAATTTTTGAAGATGATATTACTTTATGATAAGTTTAGAAGGAAGTTAAGTGTGGCTCAATTAAAGAGAAATGTTCACAAGTGTTGTAAAATAAGTTGCTTATATAGATAACAATCAAAGGCACTAAATATTTAGTTATTGGTATCATGTTTTTACAGTGATATTTAATGTTTAAATTAAGGTAGTGATATAAAATAAATATATGTTTATCTTTGGTCATATCACTTGTTATTAAAGACTATATATAAATTATGTGCTTTTATAACTGAATCCCGGAGTGTAGGTCTGGGGAACCTCAACTAAATTGTATAGCGGTGAAAGATTGTATCCATAAAAAAGAGGGAGTGTATTAAAAAATATTTTTTATATATTTATCTAAACATAATAAAACCAAAGTGATGTAAAAATAAAATTAACTGGGTGAATAATAGATGAGTAAGGGGAATGGGGTAACCAAACTGAATCATGATTTCAAAAATAATTATACATTCTATAATTATGACTATTACATGATCACTAATCTATTATAACCATCATTAGAATTTTAATTTTCATGAAAACCCAATGAGTCTATTCCTATTATTTTTTTATAGTTCATTATATTAAATAGAACTATATAATTAATATTTCCTTTATAATCATAATAAATGGAAATTTCCACACCAAAAAGTTGGAGATAACCATTTTTTTCGAGCACTGGATGCAACCATTAATAATCATAAAATATTTAAAAGTGAAAAGGATTAGTTATTTCTAAAAAAATGTAATGGGTTGTATTCAATATTCTATAATTTATTCACCAGTTATATTTTTCAAAATTAATTAGAGAATGAATGGATTATTTTGAGAAAAAAATTTAAATAGATGTGCCTTGTTATATTTAAGTTTGATAATAAATATAGTAGAATAATTCAAGATATTATAGAAAAACTAAATTGAGAAAATAATAAAATATATACTTCATTACCCATCAAACACACATTTAGAACAAATTAACAATGTATTAACATAAAAACAAAATATATTTTATTCAACATCAAGGATAAAACATAATTAAGAAGAAGAGGGGAGAAAGAGAACAATTGGTATTCCCTCCTCCGAGAGAGAATTATTTGAAACTTGTGGAAAACCCCATCTTCCCCCTTTTAATATATCTCAACAAACATTTTTTCTAAGTGAAAATGACTAAAAAAATGATAAATCTGTACATACTTTTCATGAGTGCACTATTTTTTTCTATGTGTCCCAATGAATAACCCAACGCTTTCTTAAAAAAATACCCCACATCTCTCTCTTAATTGCAGAACAACAAACCTATTTTACATATAATTTCACATGGGATTACCAACATAAATTCTCAATATCACATAGAAAATAATCCTTGTTTACCTTACCTATCAATGCATAAACTTTCCCTCTTGAATTTTTAGATGACCTACTTTTCTTATGAACTACAATGAAAGATTGAAAATTTTTAATTATGATTTGTATATAATTTTTTTTATTAATCTATCTTTTAATATTATATTTTAATCCTAGAAAAATTTTATTTTTATGATCATTTTATATTGTTTATTTTACTAGTCCTTTATATTTGGAAGCCATGTTATGCTGATATTTTGTTTTGGTCCTCTTTGAATTGGGCCTTAGTGCTAACCCTTTTTATCTCTGCTATTGATCTTGATGACTTGATGCTACTTCCCCCCTAAATCATGAAATTTATTAATGAAATTTATTTTAATATCCTTATATAGGTCTTCTATGCATCATGTGATTCTATTCGGTTATACCTTGATTATTGCACCTATAAGGTATATGATTACTCCTCCTATAAGAGTTCATCATTTTCAATCATATGAAAAACCATTCAGTATTATCACTCTCACCCTTATATAATTTCTCGTGAAAACCCTTTAGAGATACTGAATAAGAAACTATGTTATTCTCCTAAGATTTTACCCTTGTGAGATATCTATTTATGGGAATTCAACTAGTTTCTTTCAATTTATAGGAGAGTCGATCCTAGTGTGGAGTTTTAGTAGTTATCATGTACTCATATATTTTGAGGAATAATCTATGTGTGTGACTTTATATAAGTTTTAAGACCACTAGTTATTGGTAATATGACTTGTTTGATATGATTTGGTTTCAGGTTTATTATTGTTTATAGTTTTTTTATCTTATGTACATCTAATATTGATCTATCAATCTTATTTTTATTTTTATCTGATTTTATTGAGCTTAGTAAAATAATGTGAGTCGGTGGTGTTATTACCATGCACATAGGGACAAACTGATTCATGGCATGTTAAATAACTATTCTCTTTTCTACCTTTTTTTCTTTATTTCTAGTTTCTCACATAATGACTCATCAAAACTACATTATTATAGTGACCATTATCTTCATTTACTCATACAATATTTATTTACATGAACTTATTAGAAACCAATCTCATATCCAGTGGTCCTAAGCCATTACATAGCGAAAAGACACTCAATGTTACCCAAAATAATATGTATCAACACCTCTATATAAATGATTTAATTTAATAATTATGAAATATATAAGTTCAATGGAGATAAATATTTATATATTTGGTGAATCAATATTATGGATCTACATATATAGTTGGGTCTCATCAATTCCCTTTACACACATAAGAAATATATCATTACTCGGTCCAATTATGGACAAACCACTACCACCTATCAATATGTCTCTATTGATATTCTTCAAAAGGACTCTAGATAATTGTTATTATCCATAAGTGATAATTTTTTAAGAGAAGCTACATATAAATCTCCCATTGTGGGCATTTGGTTTAAACTAGAGAAATTATATATGACTACTTCTATAGTTATCAATTTATATAAAAATTATAATATGTTTACATTCAAGGTGCATGTTGGAACTTCTATTTGAGAGAATTTTTATGAATTTAGAAAAACTATGCCTGAACTATCCAACATTAAGTTCATTATTAATAATGAAGATAAAGATATTATTCTATTTATTTCTCTAGATAATTTGTATAGAATTTTTTTTGAGACTGTCATGTAAGGACATTAGTCTTTAACCCTCAATTAGGTTAAGTCAACTTTAATTTAAAAATAACATCCTAATAAAACAAATGTAAAATATAAGAAAAGGAGATTTAAAACTATGGGTAGAATTAATAAACTATGTAAGAAGAAAGATAATGTTAAAGAAAATTTTACGAATCAAAACCACAATCAATCTAGGTGTAGATGGTTTAATTATTTTTCAATATAAGTAACTTGTTATAATTATGGGAAACTGAGACATATAAGTCCAAATTCCTAAATATTAAACAAAACAAGATCCTAAAGGATCTTATGATCACTATCTTTTTGAATATACAAGTTCGATAATGCTGATGTTTTTAATGTATTTAATCATGATCTACCAGATGAGTGGGTCTTAGACTCTGGTTATTCCTCCAACAGGTGTCTCAATGGATATACCTTCCTTGAATTTATAGGCAGAGCAGAGGGAGAGGTTAGCTTAGGAAAAAAGGATATATCAGGTCTATGGTGGAGTTTTTGTTTTATTAGAACTTGATTAACATTATATTACCACCTTACATGATGTTAGGTAGGATCCTAACCTACAAATAAATCTTATATCCTTAGGGGTTCTAGATTGGAAGGAATTTACCCAGATATTTGATTCAATTTGTCTTAAAATCTATAATGGATCTCGAACTATCATTAAAGGTTATAAAGCTAATATGATTTATTTTTTTATGGAAAACCCCCTTATACGGAGTTAGTAAATACATATTCCACCAATAGTGATAATAATATTCTATGGAATAAGTTGTTTGGGTATATTAGCGATCAAGGTCTCGAGAAATTAAGCAGGGGTTTCTAAATGGAATAAAACTACTAATATTCCATTCTGTGAGGATTATTTATTGGGTAAATATAACAGAGTGGGTTTTAATAGATCTTATTTTATGGTTAGTCACCCATTATAGTAAATTCACTCTGATTTTTGGGGGCCTGTTAAGAATTATTCTCATAGTGTAGGATTATATTTTTTTACTTTAATATACGTTTTTTGTCAAAAACATCCGATCAATATCCCCAAAAAAATCTGATGTATTTGATACATTCAAAACCTAGAAATATTCTATTGAAAACCTAAATATAATTAAAATTAAATATATTATAATTTTTAATAGTATGGAATATTGGTCATTTTAGTCCATACAATTCTACGAGTCTTAAGGAATCATTTTACATCGTACTAATAAGGATAATCCCAAAAAATGGTATGACCAAGAAAATAAACCACACTATTTTGGAGTGGATCCATGGCATTCTTGTATACTATATCCTACCCAAATATTTTTGGTCCCTATATGAAAACACTATAGTTTATCTTATTAATAGTTTTCCTTATATTTATAATCAGTTTAAAATTATATAATAATTATTCTAAAACCAACATACTACTTATAATCATTTCTTCATTTTTGGGAATAAAAACTATGACAACATTAATATGAATTATCTTGAACCTAAATCACATAATTTCATATTCATATTTTATCCTAAATGGTTTAATTTCTAAAAGCTCCGAGTTGATAAAAAATTACTATTGAAAGTATATTATTGGCCATGATATTATATTCCATGAATGTGGTTCTCCTAAGTCTGATTATTTCACACAAAGCAGTGGTGACACACCTCAAAATGAGGATCTATAGACTAGAAAACCAACCCATTTGGAGGATCTTATTGAGACTTTCCAACTCATCCTCATCTGGAATACAAACCTTAATCCATATCAGATTTTGAGTCATATAATCGGCCCTTTAATTCTTTAAATTATTAACATCTTACAAGAGATAGATCTATTAGAGTGATAAGGAATATTTCACATTTTTACCAATGTGATATAACCTATTTTTCTTTTAATATTTCACCAAATCTTATAACCGAGGATATCAAAACCTATAAACAATAAATTAATGATAGTGATTACAAATAATGGATCACTATTACTAATAATGGAATGCAATTCTTATGAAAAAACAAAACCTAGTCCGTTGTAAATAAACTAGTGAATAATAAAGTGACCAGTTATAAGTGGATTTTTAAAAGGAAAGAAGATATCACTAGAGATAAGAAATTTAACTTTAAGGATAAATTAGTATCCAAAGTATTCATTTAATAGGTAATTTATTACTCTAATATTTTCTCTCTATTTTTGAAGAATTCATCTATTCGTTCAATGCATTATTTTTTTGATTATCATGACTTTTATATTGAGAATATTTCTATTGAAATTGATTTTCTTCATGGTGATATTGATGAGAAACTATATACAAATATTCCTTAAAGTTATATAAATTAATTCAATATGAATAATATATATTTTCAAAATAAATCACTATATGGTTTGAATCAATATTCATGACATTGGTATAGAAAATTTGATTCATTCAAGCTTGATAATAATTTTAATAGGAGTAAATAAGATTAATGAGTATTCTTTATGTCCATTAGAATTCTAATGCTTTATTTTCTTATATATGTGGATAATATGATGATCATTTATAATTATATAAAACTAATTATACAATTAAATCACAATTGGAGTCGTTTTTTTAAATAAAGGACCTTGGTAATTCTAAAAAATCCTTACAATAGAGATAGTTAGGGATAAAAATAATAAAAACCTTTATCTCTCTTAAAATTATTATTTTTTAAAGATTATAAATATATATTTGCCTATATCTTTTAATCTTGTTAATGTACTCTTTATACAGAAATATAAACATTCATTATCACAGTCTCTTAGAACAAATGTAAAAAATATTACTTGAATAAAACAACTTATTCCATCATTGTGGGAAGTATCAGGTATACTGTGATCGATACTAGATATGATGTTTTCTATTTGGTTTTCACCTTAAGCAGGTTTAGAGATAATTTGGGAAATCCATATTTTTGTGACCTTATGTGGCTTCTCAGGTACATTTTACTTACATCAAATTTAGATTTTAATTATGTAGGCAAAATTAACACTTAAAAGTCACTCATAGACTATGTTTTTTAACTTCTTTTTAAATTCCAATTCTAGGGAAGTGAAATATATATTATATTGTAGACCACTAAACCACATAGGATTAATATATTTCACAGAATATACCTATCAAATAAAAAAATTTCTAAAATGGATAGTTTCTAAATTATATCTTTGTAATTATATTATTATTTCATATAATAATAGTCAATATTCATTACATTTGTCTAAAAATCATGTTTTAAATGGTGAATTCAAACACATATATATTATACTTCACATTATTGAAGAATTATTAATGTTTGAATGGTGTGTTTTAATAAGATACACATAGATAATAATCCATCGAATAGTTTGACTAATGATATGGAATTTCTCAAGTTCAATCACTACTATAATATGTTAAAATTGGTCTTAATTAAATAACATTCGGATAAATGAATCACTCATTTCATTTTTATTTATAAATTATTGAAATTCATGAATTATGATTTATGTATAAAATTGTTTTTTAATATGAGTTTTTTTATATTTATTGATACTAAGGTGAATTATATTTTTTATGATCATTTTACAGTAGTTATTATGGTGCTCTTTCAGATTGGGTAACTGGGTTATACTGGGATTATGTTTTGGCCAACTTATTTTGTCCTCTTTGAATTGGGCCTTTAAAACATACTTTTTTTAATACTATTGACCACAAATGATTGAAATTAATTTTTTCCAATGATTACGTTCACCATCTATGAGTTTTTTTTGATAAACCTCATCCATGTTTTCAACATATCCTATGATTCTGTTTGGCCACACTTTAGTCATTACACCTATCAGAAACATCATCACTCCTCCTATAAGTATTTATTACTTTTTGATCATATGAAGAAAAACAATAAGTATTATATCTCTCAAAATCATATAATTTCTAGTATAAATCCTTGAGACATATTAGAGAAGAATATTAATGATTATATTGAGATTATATTTCTAAAAAACATACATTTAATGTAATTTAACTCATTTCCATCACATCAGAGGAGATATGATCCCAATGCTGAGTTCCAGTGGAGATATTTTTCTCATATCTCATGAGGAATTATCTCTATACACGACATTAAATATTAAATATGGAATATGTCTATTTGAAGCATATATAAATGACCACCAGTCAATGGTAATTTTATGGGTTTTTTAAGTTTTTGTTTCAAATTTCTTATTGATTTGAGTGTTTCTATATTCTTATCTTTTTTTTTGACATTTGTGCCTTTTTTTCATCTGTTTTATCTTATTTTATTAAGAATATTAAAATATTTTGAGTAGGATGTGTTATTATCAAGTACATAGGACCAAACCACTATGAAGCATGTCAAAAAACATGCATCTTTACAAAATTTCGTTTTATTTCTTCCTTTCTGGTTTCTCCCATTTTACTCATTAAAATCAAAATTATTATTATGTTTATTATCTTTGTTTCTTCATACATTCTGTATTTACATGAACTTTTTAATTTTTAATCTCATATCCAACGGTATTAGTCCATTGTATAGGTTCATACCACTAAATATTGTCCCAAACAAAAAAACCGATCTTACTTGGTTAGGATTGAGTTTTTTGTCTTAAAAATTAATCATTTTATAGAGATACCTATTGGGAAATTAGATAGTCTGGATCATGCTGGTTTAGAGATAATTTACATCAGATGGACGAGAATGAAATTATATAGAGATACTTGTATGTTGTTGTGTGACAAAAATCTAGATTATGTTAGATTTCATGATATTGAAGTATTTATACAAACAAATGGAATGTAAGGGTACTTTTATACGAGCATAAGAATCTTGGATGGGTTTGTATCCAAGGTAGGTGACATCTGAGTTGATCCATTTTATAACTCAGACATTATAATGGAACTTCACCACATGTTAGTGTAATAGGATTTCACATATGTATCTTAGGGGTGTTTAAAACTACATAAATGATGATGAATCTTGGCTACAACTTGGATTCAAGGGTATTGTTTTTTGTAAGATGAAGGGTGTGATGTGAGAATTTCTAAGTGAATCTATAATGGAGAGCTCCACTTCTGATCTACATTTATATATAAATAGTGTTGGTTTATGGAAATAGTTGTTTCCATGGTATTCTATAAGTAATTAGTTATATATTTGGTATCTAGTAGCTCTGGAGCTGTATGTGAATGTTTGGTATCACACACTTGGATTTACTGGATTTGGATATTTAATCTAATTGATTTTGGACTCAAACATACTAGAATCAATATGTATTGGATTGGTCTCTAAGTGTTGTACTTAAGATCTGGTGGGATGAATTAGTGAGGGATCAAAATAATATGTATTTCTAATTGGGTTCCAATTATTGATGTATTTTGAGAATATTAGGGCTCATTGGTGAGGTCAATGCTACTACAATTGAATTATACTTCACATGAATGTCCTTTCATTTTCCTGACACCCCCTTATTGTCCTTCCTCCTAGGGTTTTTTTTGTTCTGTTTAGTATCTATAATGATCCTTGTTTCTATGGGTATTATTTTTTTATTTTGTCTTAGTAATTTATTTTTCCTTCTTTAATATTGATGTTTGTTTCCATGATCACCATCATTATATCACTACCCATCATTCTACCAAAATTGGACCCTATCTTAGATCTTGTGCCAACATTTTAGGAAGTTTGATTCAGTATCTATGGTGGTGGACGAATATCTTTATCCTAATCTACCCTTACTGGATAACTCATCATGTTTGACCCCATTTTTGGTTTGGAATGATAAGGATTTAAAGTAATATTGATATGGTAGGGGGATAGTAGCAGAATCAATATCATTCTACCATTGGTTCATGGGTTGTTTTTCTTCCTTCATAATGTATTCTTAGACTCTTCTGGCCTTGTGGTGGTTCAATTGAAGGATCATTTTTGGTGGATGTTTCATTTTCATAGTGAAACCATTTTTTTATTAGTGTAAAGTAATGAAAGTGGATATTTGATTTAGATATCTTTGTTTGATCTTTGGGAATTCAATTTATTCAACACATAAATAATTTCAATCACAATTATTTCTTTATTTTTTCATGATGAGTTTCAACATTACTAATGGAAAATGATGTGTTCTTGTTCTTGATTGTTGGTGATTTTGTTTATGATTTTCAATTATGGTATTATTTTACTTTTTCATTCAAAAACTATGTTTTTTTAGAAGAATCTATCATATGTTGGATTTTAATGTTTCCTAAAATATTTGAATTTTTTTATTTTATGTTTTTAAAAATGGGGAGGTTAATTTTGGAATCACTCTTTAAAAAATGGGTTAGTATGGGTATGTCCATTATCTAGAAGATATATTTGTTTACTAGAGGGTTCGATCTCGTATACTTATTAGATTTGGGGTGATCTATCATCCATGAATGAATTTATAAAAGGAATGTATTTCTAGATAAGGTATCAACCCTATTCCAATGGGTATTTTTCTTTAACTAAATTATTAATTTCATTAATATAAAATGGAGTCCCCATTGGAAATATAAAATTATTTCCGGCAATTACCAAGCACTCCAATCCTTCCTAAAAATGAGATTCCTCTAAAATAATTTAACAAGAATTAAAAGGAATCTTATTAGTGTAAAAAAATAGAATCCTTTTATTAATATCTTATTTTTAGAGTTTCTTCAAGGGATAACCTCCAAAAAATTAAGTGTGTCATGCATTGATCCACTATTGTATCCTAAAGATGAATCCCTGGCAACCTAAAATACTACTATTTTGGTGGGGTTGAATATTCTCTTAACGAGAACAACAATATAACATGCCTTAGTGAGATCCATCTACTACCATCCAAAGTAGAGTCCAAATCCTTTATCTACAAATACACCCAATAATATTAAGAGTAGATACCATCAATATGGATATGGTGATGATCAATAATGCGATGAAGGTGGAGCAATTAGATGTGAACAACTTTAGAAGGTGGAAAAAGAGGATATACTTGACTCTTGTAACCGTTAAAGTGGTGTACCTTCTCTTAACTCCAAACCTCCCACATCTAAAGATGAGACACATAAATTTTCCCACATATGAAAAAAATAAATTAATGATGATATCATGTGTTTAAGGCACATACTGAACACTTTAGCTGATGAAATATTCCACACATATAAACATTTTCCAACCACAAAAGGAGATATGGGGCATCTTAGAGTAAATTTATATTACTAACGATGTGACAAGAATGAAATTCATAGAATTTTTTTTATTTCACTGAAAATATTATATAGTAGATCTATCATAGAATTTTTTTAAGAAATACAACACATCTTACAACACCTTAAGAAAATAAAGATGGATAATGACAATTATATCATATTCACATCTATGACCGATAGGCTACCTCTATCTTGGAATATTGTTAAGATATAAAGATCCAATCTTCTCATACATAGATATTACATCTTTTTATATGAATATTAAATTCATTTCACAAATACAAACCCTTTTACCATATTGGTCTATTGTCTTTCTATACTAGAAAAAAAATATTCTTATTTACTAAATGATCTTAAACATCTCCCATTAAGATATTCCAACATAGTACTATTCTTATATATACTCTATCTAAAACATTTCATCATAATCTATGGAAAGGAAAGATAAAAAAGGGAAAGATCAGATTCTTAGTAAGGGCAGAGAAGGGATATATCAATATAAGATGAGCATATGGGTATGAGAACATGAGAATATCATTTGAAAACCATACCCTAAATATTATTTATCATAAATGTGATTCATTTTATAATTCTTGGAAGCTTATAAGACATGAAATATAATGGAATTAAAGAAAATGAACCATGTGAACATAAAATTAGCATAATACAAAGATTTTTGGCATAAACATAATCATAGAAAATCATTTCTTTAGTATTCAAGGATCATTTCTAATACTATCACAGTGGAATGGGTTTACTCCCCAAACCATCTTAGTAGTCATGTTACACTCCCAAGACTATCATGATGGACAACATCATTTACTGAACTAGGCTCAGTAACCATTTTAGTATTATTTATCTCTTGATATATCAGTATTTACCTAATAAATTTGAGGTAGATATAACTACCACTCATCTTGGTTATAACCTAACCACCATACTTAGTTATAACGTAACCACTGTCATATAATAAAAATAATATATATGTGTTCCAGAAAACCATAAAACATTCATCATATTAGAACCCAAAAAAATAAATGGGTTTCACAAACAATTCATCATTTCATAACCTATGGAAAATAAATAGGTTTCATAATCATTTCATTATTTCATAAAAACATAAGCTGCGGAAAAAAGTGTAATTCATAAGCATTTTATCATGGTATAAACAAAGGAATAGAAACTGTTTTAATAAACATATTGTTATCATAAATATAAACCATTCAGATAAATAATAATAATGATGCCCTTAGATCATATCCTCAGTAAAGAATATGTTTCATAAAAGGATTTAATATTATATAGAAAATTATTTTGAAATATTACATAGATTATTTATTAAAGAAAACAGTCTTTTCAATTTGAATAACACTTTTTAAGACTTATAACATTTTTAAAATAAATTCCTTTGTAAATAACTTTGGAAACATATAAAGGATGGTTTCTATATAATTTAAATTATTTCTTAAGTTAAATTTATTTTTCCACTTTGAAATGAATTTTTAAAGACATATAACAATTTTAAATTTATTTTCATTAAAAATAAAATTTAAACTTATAAACAAATATTTAAAACATTTATTGGTCATAAAAATGGAAAATACCATACATTCCCTACACTTTTAAACAAATATTCGTTTTACATTTTTGATAAAATCAAAATGGACCCTCTTTAGAAAACAAAAAGAATATTCATTAAAAAAATATTTATTAAAAAAGAGAAAAAATGGTAAAAATTTCTGTAATAATTAATTTTGATAATACTAAAACCATATTTAGAAAATATTATTTTGGAAGAAAAAGGGTTTTTTTGACCAAAGATAGAAATAAAGATGATTTTAATTAAAAGAATAATATAAACTATTGAATACATTAGTAGAGGACAACGAAGGAAAAATTGTATTCTAATGAAATAAATATAGGAAAATAAAATTCATGATTTTCAGGGGAGATATATCATAATATTTCATCATCATAAAAATAATCATAAACAATCCACATAAATAATGATATTGTCTCATAAAACCCTTACCACATTGATAACATTTAATCATAATCCCCATGAAAGAATAAAATTAAATGAAACTTATAATATCATGAGAATAAATAAATTCATGATATTAATTGTTAAAGGTTCTGTATATAATCCTCTTAAAAGAAGACAGGTGCATAACTTAACATGTCTCAAAGAAGGAAAATTAAGACCAAAACCTCATACCGATCTGTTAACTTTTGAACAATAAACCCTATGACAGAGAGATAATAAAATGGATATATAAATAATAATAATAATTAAGATAATAAAAATAAAATAAATTAATGTGTAGTATATGCACTACAAAAAATAAATAGGTAGTGAATATGGTATGTGTCTTACAGAAGTACAGAATGAGACAAAAATCCCTTGCCTTATGTCTCGAATTCCTTCATAAAAGTTTAAAATTTCTATATAATAAATAAAACTGTATTATACATATATTAATGAAACATTATTATATATATACATATATATCATACCATTTATGATTCACTTATGATCTTTTATAAACCATTTATTAAAAATTTCATGTTAAAGTCACGTTTCAAGAAATAACTGCTTTGTTTTTCATGTATGTTTTCATTTTTATTTTTAGTCCACATAATTTGATAATTTTTAAATAATATCCACAATTTTAAACATGATATAAATAATATATATATATATGGTGTATTTATTTTGAGTAATCCATAGACTTTAGAGATAGAAAATGAGATACACTATTCATAGAGATTGTAGGTCGTACGCACGCATGAAAATTGTTTCCACTTACTTGATGGATAAAACTAAATAAAGATAAATGATATATTTTAATTTTAGAATATATTTTATTTCATATATATCCCATATTTTTATTTTAAACCATCCTTATTACCTTCCTTATAAAACGTATGTGAAGAATGAATTACATCGCTTTGCGAGGAGGTAGTCGGCCATACACATGAACGACGTTGTTGTATCCCCCATGGACTGATAAGTAAGAATTTATATGTGATATAATAATTTTATATGTTATATTATTTTAAAAATATCAAATATATTCATTTAATCTATCCTTATTACCATATAAGTAAATTAGAAATTAAAAACATATCATATTGGTTCGTGAGGTGGTAGTTTGCCATACACATGAGTGACATTGTTATTTTCCTAATGGTTTTGGAGGTAAGTAGGTATATGTGGTATTATAATTAAATATGTATAATAATATAATAAATATCATATATAAATATTATATTCAACATTATTTATAGTCATTATAAGTGGTGATAGAAAATTAATAACATCGATTGACGAGGTAGTAGTTCTCCATACACACAAATGATGATTTTGTTTCCCATTGGATAGAATAGGAGAATGATATAGATAATTTAATTAAAATAACAATATATATATATATATATATATATAATATCATCGTGGTTTAAAAATAATTTAAAGAGGTGAAAGAATAAATAAAATTAAATGCTCAGTTTGGGACGTTACCTCTTCCCAAGATAACTTCTTTTTGTTTTCACCAAAAGGATTCATATATTTTATTTATGAAAAAAATAATGATTCTAGGTTTAAATAATAGAATTATGAATGTTATTTTGGTAGTTATTGTCCAAACCAAAGGGTTTTAGAATCTTGAAGAGGAGATGGGTGGCCTTTTTTAAGTGAGGTGAGTGGCACACTTGTAATTTTAAAAAAGAAAAAGGTATACCCATATTTTCCAAATGAAAAAATTATAAAAAATAGGAAAAAATAGAACATATAATATATAAATGTGGTTATAAAAAAATTGGACTTTTTTGGGATATTTTTAAATTTTATCTTTTAAGTTTTACCCTCGGTAATACCATTTTTACCTTATCCATGGTAAATATTTTTTACTGTTTTATCTAATCACTATGATCAGAAATTAATTTTACCTTATTATAAAATATTAATTTTTTCTGAATAAAAATTTGGAATCCATTTTTTCAAATTTCATTCACATAAGTGTAAAAATATAAACTCAAATTGATCTCATAGACGCGACGATACAACAGTTTTCATAAGATAAAATGTTCAAAAGATTAAAATGTGTTTGTATAAAAATTAAAAATTAAATTGATTACAATGAAATAAATTTGATTAATATATATATATATATATAATTGTACTAATTATATCTTTAAAACCATCTTCAAACAATTTTTTATTTTTTTAATGCTTTAAAAGAAATGAAAATTCATAATAAAAACTAGAATTATTTTCTATTCATCAAAAATTACCTTCTAAGAAAATTATTAGGAATTAACCAAAAAATAAATTTTAAATGATGATTTAAAAAATGAATTTGATTTCTAAAATAAATTTTATAAAATTGGAAAAATGTAATTCTAAAATATGTGTGCATAAGGTGATAAAACAAATGTTTAGAAAATTACAGTTTGAAGTATAAAATGAGGTTTATTCTTATCTATTGTTTAGAAAATATATAAGATAAATATTAATAATTTTATGGAATATATAATATATAAATTTAATTAAAATAATTCCCCAAATTTTATTTATTTAATTTATTAAGATAAAACATATTTATTTTCATAAAAATAGATTTTGAGTAAAGGATTCCCTTTATTTGCAAACAGTTTTTATTTTAATTTATAATTAATTAGTCACCAAGTAATTAATTAAATATATATGTAATCCATATATTTTAAAAATTTAGTTAATTATATTTATACCCTCCATTCCAATTATTAGGTGATAAATATCATATTAAATAATAATATTTTAATTGTATGTCACGTTTCATTTAAACTCAGTTTTATGTGTAATTCAAGCTAAACTCATTAAAGTATGTAATGAAATATAATCTTAGGGTTATGTGGAACATAATTGAAACTCGATGTTATTTCTCAAATAAGGTAAACTCAGTGTTACATTTAATGAAAACTAAACTTGGTGTCGTATATAATAAAAAATATTGAAATATTAATTTTATTCGGAAAAATATTTCAAAAAATCTTAAGGTGTTACATAAACAATATCTAAAGCACAATATGGATGATATTTCACTAATTGAGGTACTCATATGCCTAAAACTTTAAAAGGAATACAAAAAATATGATGATGCAAATTAGAATAGGAATGATAAATCCTAGGTCCTCATGGTGGAGGGATTGAATCCATTGAGGTTCTCAAAGGGGAGAAAACATCCAATCCAACCTTACAAAGTAAAAGTTAAATCCAAGAAGAATAAAGGGGAATTCTAATTCCATGTAATGATGAAAAACTTCAAATGGGACTATCATATATTTAAGAAGAAAGATGGTAACAACACATCAAAAGAGAACTTTGTAGATATGATATTCAGAGTGAATTGTTTCTTAGATAACTATTATTGATGGATGGATTATGATGCTACATGAAACATGTGAAACAAAAAATATCTCTCTAGGAGTACGTAATCAATCAAATATGGGACATTTCACTACATGGTGAACTCTATATAAATAAACATATAGAGCAAGGAAGTGGTTGAAATTGTGTTTACCTTAGGAAATATCCTCAAATTAAATGATGTTTGTATGTGCCCAATATTCATAGGAACTTCTTCCTTGTGTGAATATTAAATAATAATAGGCTTAAGCTTGAGTTCGTTTCAAATAATTTTGTTCTGTTCAAGGGTGAGATCGTTTTTTTAAAGTTTCACTTGTATTATATATTATTCGAATTGAATAAAAATATCACTTCTTATTACTTTCTATATTATTTTGATTTATGGTTTAATAATTTAGGTAACATTAATTTTAAGAAAATAAATGACATGCAAACACAGTTTTTATTACCTAGTATGAATTAAAATTATAACTAGTGTGTCATTTTCGTACAAACTAAAATATTTATAAAACCATTCCCAACTCTAGAAAGGATAAGTAATTTTTTAGAAATAATACATAGTGATATATGTGATTTTAATGCTACACCTTTCAAAGGAAATAAAAGGTAATTTTTATCTTTTTTTGATGATTATTATAGATTTTTCCATGTCAATATTTTACATGATAAATCTAAAGTAATAAATAAATTTTGAATTTATAAAAATGAGGTGAAATAAAAATTCATTCTTACAATTAAATTCATCCTATCTGATAGGGTAGGTGAATACTATAGTTATTCATTGTTTAAAATCCTCAAGATTATACATTAAGTGATAGATCCAAATACTCCTAAAAATGGAGTACATAATAGAAATAATTGAACGTTAATGAAAATGGTTAATTCTATGATGTATATCTTGTGTCTTTGAAAAGGTTTTAGGGAGAGGAATTATTGACAACGTTTCACATCATAAATCAGTTTCCCACAAAAGGTAAGTTTATGAATCCATATTAATTATGGAATAATATGAAACTAAACCTAAATTATTCAATAGTTTTGTGTTTTCTTGTAATTATTAGAGTACTTGAACCTGAAAGGGAAATGTTTGGAAAATAGGTATCAATAGCATATTTATTGGATATTCAGATCATTAAAAGGATTAAATATTAATGGTTGTAGAATAAAATTATTTAAAAACAATTAATATATTTAATGAATCAATAGATGAAATTTATAATGAATCTAGGTTTACCTCTTTACTTAAGAAAGTAAAAAAAGATGAATTTGTATAAAAAAAGAGTATCTGAAGAAGATAAAATCCCGGTGGATTTCAAAATTATATGACACCATACACCCAATACATATAGATATGATATCTATATGTACATTTTGGAAGTAATCAATGATAGTATTATTACAAAAACTCTAATTTATCTCAATATAAAATCTGACTCAAAAACATTCAAAGTAGTGATATCATATTCAAATGCATCACTTTGTAAGGAATCTATCAATGAAAAAAAATACTCTATAACTAGGAATAATATTTAGATATAATCTGATTTTCCTCAATGTTCATAACCTATTGGTTATAAGTGGGTATTAAGAAGAAATTGAAAACTCAATGGTACAATTGAAAAATATAAACTTGATAGATAGCTAAGGGGTTTACTCAAAATAATGGAATAAATTATTTTTATACCTCTTCTCCTATGGCTAGGACTACATATATTAGAATTCTTATCACTTTAAATTCAAAATATAAGTTGGAAATTCATAAAATGTATATTAAGATAGTATTATTAAAAGAAAAATTAGATTAAGAAATATATATTATGAAACTGAAAGTATTAATAGTACCTCGTAAAAAATATGGTTTTCAAATTGGTAAGGTCCATATATGGTTTAAAACATGCTCCAAAATAATGTCATGGAAAATATAATGAAGTAATTTTTTAAATTTTTTTATAGTTAACCAAGATTATAAATGGGTTTATAATAAGTTCCATAATAACCATTTCGTTTTTATTAATTTATATGTTTATGACAAGATGAATCAAATAAATGATACCAAGTATTTATTTTCTAGAAACATTGATATGAATGACTTATGTGAATCTAATTTTATTTTGGGAAATAAATCACTAGATTTAAAAATTTCATTCTACTTTCTTAATATCATTTATTAAAAGGGCTTAAAGTGGTTTGAACAATTTGATTGTTCACTAGTTTCTACCCTATTTGGTTCTAGGAGTAGGATGATACCAAATCTTGGTAGGGTAGTTTCTCAATTAGAACATGCAATGCAGATTTGGTCTCATGTATTTTTTAATATGTACATGATCTGACATTGCATATGCTATTTTAAAGTTGATATGGTATTCAAGTGATCCATGTTTTAACAATGGGATGTAATTAAAGGATAACTCTAGTATCTAATGGGCACTGCATATTACTATATTTGTTATAGTCAAAACAAAATTTTATTGGATGGGTTTTCCAATGTGAGTTTGATAACTAATCTAGAGTATCAATCTTCTCTGAGTGGTTGATTTTTTCAGACATGTAGGTGGAGCGATATCTTGGAGTTCAAAGAAACAAACTTGTATAACAGACTCCATATTGGATTTTTAGTTTTTTTCTTATATCTACTAAAAAGGAATATGAATTTTTTAGATCACTTTTATCAGATATATCATTGTGGCATATGACAATATATCTAGTTTTTATACGCTGTGATATCCATAAATAGTTATTAGGACATATAATAATAATTATAATGGAAAATAAAACACATAGTTCTAAGGCACAACTATGTAAGGTAGTTTATATAATATGTTATCATAACTATGGAATTTTTTTGATTAAGATATAATTAATAGGACCCATTAATAAAGTGAATTTCAATGGAGTTGTTACACAAAACATCCGTAGGGATCCATTTAATGTCCATGTAAAAAAATCACCAATTATTGGGCCAAAACTTAACTTGTGACAACCGTGCATGTATATGTTCAATGTAATAAATTCTATTATATATTTTAACTAAATAGAAAATGAATATTATATCCTAGGAAAATCGTGGTTGGTGCCAACGAGGAAAATGTTGGTGAGTACGAAACCCATGATGAACTAATGATTTCAAAAAAGATGTTTAAACATTATAAAACTTTTTGGTTAAACTATGTGAATATAGGCGAGGGGATAATTAAAAGATCTTATGAATTTAGCCATAAAACATTTATGAAAGGATAAGTGATGAATGGACATAATGGTGTCTAGGATTAAAGAATAAATAAGTAATTTGAATGGACTTGTGTAAAATGAATCTGATTGATAATAATAGTTATATGTTCAAGGTAGTATCCACTTATTTCTATATTAATCACTGATTTTCCACTTATATATAATGGTTTAAATTGATAGATAAATTTATTTAAGAACATTATTTCCAATAGATAATGATTATTAATTATTAAAACGATGTTTTAAATAATTTAAAACGGTAGGTTATTGTGGGATTTTAATGTTTTTTTAAAATATTGAAATTCATTTATTTTATCTTTTTAAAATGGTAATGTTATTTTAGGATTCCTACTTTATAAAAATAGGTTGGAATGGACATGAAAATTCACTAAAGGAAACATAAATCACTTATAGGGTGTTATCTATTCCACTTATTCGGTTGGGAGTGATCCTTGAGACAACATTAAATATGGAAAAGACATGTCTTTCCATAAAATGTATCAACCCAATTCCAAGGGGTGTGATTCCTTATTTGAAAGAGTGATTACATGCCTGTAAAATTGATTCCCCATTGGATGGAAAAATTAATTCCAACCATTCTCAATCCTTCCAATCCTTCCTACATATTTAGATTCCTTTAAATGATTTTAACAAACATAAAAATAATTTTATTTGTGTCCAAAAACAAAATCATTTTATTAATATAATTTTTAAAATCTTACTTAAGTGATACTATCCATAAAATTACTTTTTTTAGAGTATATATCCATCATTTTACCCTAAAAATGATTCATTGGAAGCCAAATGCACTACCATTTTTACGGGGGTGAAATATACTCTTAAGTAGTGTGACAACATAACATGCCTTGATAACCTCCATCTACTACCATCCAAATTAAAGGCCATATTATTTATCAACCAATATGCCCAACAATGTGGAATGGTTATTGGAGTTAGAAAATGATGATAATATGAGGGTTTTGGTAGTTATGGTGGGTTTTAGAATCATTAGAGTGTGTGATACTAGTCGCTTTAAACTATGGAAGGTTTGAGGTAAAGGAATTAGTCATGGAAGGTTGCATTGGGCACTACGATTTAGATCTCATCATATGTTCGACGATGTAATTTTAATTTTAAAACTTTTTTTGAATCTTATTCTAGGGTTTTGACATGGTTTTATGTTTATATTTGATTTTGTGGTAGGTCATTTGTGTGGGTTCCCACATAACCCTTTAAAAGTGTTTTTCTGGATAATACAAAAAAACTAAGGTTGGAATGAAGTAGACTATACACATCCAATATATTAAAAAATAAAGTAAAAAATTTTATTTATAAAATTACACATTCAAAATAAAATATAATAATGAAATTATATAATTTCAATGTGAACAATAATTTACCAATTTTCCATTTAAAGGAATAAAAATACATAATTTACATTTTTAAAAATAAATATAAAAAAAAATTAAAAATATGATACAAATACCCATTTTATAAAAAACAGGGGAAGTATTGCATACTAAAAATAGATATAAATTCACTAATAAATTCATATTCACATGTAACTCCACTGTGGTATAAAGTATAATGAATTACCTAATTTAATTTCACATGGTACGAATAACCAATGTAGATGTGAGATGTTTTGGTACATTCCTACCAACATTTATCAATTCATTCATACTTTGATCAATTTATTTCCTTTTATCCATATTCTGTTATTATACATTTCTTTCAAAAAAATAGGAATATTTTGATTTTTTTAATAATATCAAATAAATGGATTATGATCTCAAATTTATTCAACACTTCCAAAATTTTTTATTTTATTTTCTTTTATATATCATATTAGTTTGAAAAAAAATATTTTTAAATGATAGTGGTTTATGAGAAAACTTATCAATATTTTATTTCACCATACATTTTTCATTGGCTACTCATCGATCAGGATTTAAGGGGGTGTCTCAATAGTTTAGGAAAATATTGATGTGATATTAAGAACATGTAAATCCATTATTTATTTCCACTTCTCAATGTGTTATAATTAGAATTTACTTTGGGGTTTAGAGTTTTTTGGGAGGAAATATTCGCATATGTTGAATTAATAACTCATGTAAAGTGATCATAATCTGATGCATATGTGTCTTTAACTCTGTTAATTTCATACTCAAACTCTTCAAATCAATCTATTGATTAAAAATAATTTGTTACAAAATATCATCATCATGAGAATATATATAAATTTTATCATTCCATTATGGATGTTGTATAGTCCATGATATAGTGTAAAATATCAATAAGGGTTTTGAAAGATCTACTATTAAAGAGAAGGTTGTGATATGTTTTTTTAAATTATCCTTTATGATTACCCTATACCATAACTGTGGTTCAGATGATATTTCATGTTATGATTGTATATTGGTGATGATGGATTATACTTCTAATGAGTAGGTAGTTTATGATATTTTGAATACTTTCAGGGTCTCCTTAGGAAAACGATAACATGAACCTTCATCTCCTGGAGGTGTGGAAAGCATTTGGTAGGATGGTCAGGTGTTGTCTAATGAAGAAAATAATTTAGAGGATTGAGTTGTGTTACATTTTGAGTTAAGGTTATTTTTCTCACTATAGTAGAGAACTAATCCATCTAACTATAAAATATATTATTATAAATAGTAGGTGAATATACCTCATGTACACCTCTTATAATTGATGGGCCTCAATCATCAAAATTTTGGGAGTTTTTTGCCATATTTTTAATCAATTCTCATGTAGTTACTAGTGTTTTTTTCAACCAAAACTTCTCCTTATATTATATCAACCATGATATTTTCCATGGTAACAAGATTGTTATAGAAGTATTTAATGATATGTTTCTCATTAATTTTGTTATATGGGTAGTTTATGTACAATTTTTTAAACTAGTCCCAATACTTGCAGAACAACTCTTAATGTAGTTTCTTAATCTATAGGATAAATTTATGAATGGTTTAGTCCTAAATGTTGGAAAAATGTATAAAATAAAACATGTTTTTAATCATTTTATATGAGTTAAAATTATCACATATATTCCTTTATATAGTTCCCCAATAAAAATTAAATGAAATACCGAGGAGGGGGTGGTTGAGTTAATGTTGAATAACTTATACTATTTTCTAAAACTAAGCCGTTTTCATTAGATACAATGATTATATCTCCTTAATTTTTTACAAGGATGGTGGATAAATCATTATTGGGACACATATCATATAGGCCATTGATTAATTTTCTCATATCATAATGATAATTACAAATAGTGTCATTGGAAGGTATCACCCTTAACCTAATGTAAACAAAATCCCACTAGATTATAGAATTAATTTATATTTATAATGAAATAATGATGTAAAATAGAAAAATATCCAGTCATCCTTTTAATTTACTCTGAAGGGAGTTCATTTCCATGTATTCCTCTCAATATTTCTTTATCCCTTTAGAAATGATATTTAGAATTCGTCAGGGTTGTATCATGTAGAGGTTGAAACTAAATTTCCCTTTCACTTTTTATTTTATTTTATGAATTATGTATGAATGATTGGGGTTTTGTTTGTTTTATTTAAAATAGAAAAATAATTTAAAAACAAATATTGAATAATAAAATGAAAGATAGTTATTTTCACTAGTTTATTCCTTTGGTGATTACCTTCTTCTTTATCTTTAAAAAAATATGCCCACAATAAATCTATTCAATGAAAGTACTTCCACTAAAATTCAAGCACATTGTTTGTTTAAAGATGATAACTCCACATTGAAATCTCAATGATTTTATTCTTTTCAATTAGAAATGATATAAAGGTATAATAATCCCTAAAAAATTAAATCAAACCTATAGATTCACTATAGCGAAAAATATTAATTTAGAGAAGGATATTTAAATAGAGAAAATAAATATTATTTATATAATAGAATATATTTACTCAAAAAGATGAATTTAAACTCAAAACATGAACAATTGAACTATATATTATTCATAAGAAATAATTTTTAGAATAGAAATATAGTTTACTTAAAATTTATAAAAGGTTTATAAGGTATCACATAATTCACTCCCTAATTCCACCCACTATGGACTTATCCTTCCATCTCTATTACCATTCAACACTCATTCTACTTATATATCAAATGATTATAAATTAAAATCCCAAAAAAGAAATATATCACTTTTTTAACTCATTTTATATTTAAAGAAAATTATTAATTATTCCAAAATCACTCCATGAGGCTGAAATGGCATTAAAAACTACATTTCCAACTTCAACCCATATTAAGGCAACTCAATAAAAACTTATCTAATAAAATATGATCCTCCACACATATATATGGGATAAATTTCAAATGAAAATATCTTACTTTCTTATATTCACCTTGTTATGTAAAATTTAAACCACTGATCCACCTATAGTGAAGTTGTTCATTTGAACCATTCCAACCAATAACTTCATCTCCTACAGCAATGACCAACCAACCTTTCATTGAGCAATAATGACCATTAGATGATCTCAAGCTCTCAAACTATAGGAATATTTCATCAAACAACATTAGATCAACATGGTAGTACCCTAAATTATATGAGGTGTAAGGGTTCTTAGGAAATATATTGAATCACCACTCAAGGGTGTTTGAAAATAGATAATATTTTAAGTAAAATAAATCTATGCCAGATATTGGGTGACCGGTAGATCAACAATTAAAAATAAAAATATAATGGTTATTTATACTCACCCAGTCCTCAATTATTCATCAATACAACTACAAAATTAAATATAGACACTACAAAAAAATAGTACATTAGAGGGGGTTATTTAGAGGGGTTTTGCATAACCCCCTATAAATTCATTTATGCAATATTAGAGGCGGTTCTGCATAACCCCCTCCAATTATCAAATTATAGGGGGTTATGAACCCCCTATAATTATTGAATTATATGGGGTTATGAACCCCCTATAAATTAATTTTCTATAAAAATTAGAGATATATTATGAAAAAAATCTTCTCTAATCATCAAATTTAGTGGGAGTTCATAACCCCCTCTAAATTTTTTAGCATTATTTTTTTAAAGATTGGTTTAATTTTTGATCCTGTTATATCAAAACAACTGCTAATTTCATAATTAGTGGCATTATATATTATGTTTTATTTTGGAGGAGCTATATATATATAACTATCGTTTTGATATATATGTATATATATATATATGATTTTTTAAAGGAACAAGTAGGAGTTCACAACCCCCTCTTATTTAAGATATTCAAGGGGGTACATGAAACACTGATAATCCCTTAAAGTGAAGGGGTTTTTTACCCCCTAATAATTTATGAAATTAGATGGTGTTTTCAACCATCTCTTATTTATGACATTAGAGGGGGATTTAAACCCCCTCCAATTCAGGACATTAGAGGGGGTTTTGAATCCCCTCTAATTCATAACATTAGAGGGGGTTGGAACCTCGTCTAATTTAAGAAATTAGATGGGGTTTTCAACCCCGTCTAATTTTAAAAAATATAGGGGGTTGGGAACCCCTCTAATTTAAGAAATTAGAGGGGGTTTTGAACCCATTCTAATTTAAGAAATTATAGTGGGTTTTGAACCCCCTCTAATTGATGACCTTAGAGGGGGTTTTAAACCCCCTCTAATTGATGAAATTATATGGGGTTCAAAACCCCATTTAATTTATGATATTAAAGGGGGTTGTTAACCCCCTCTAATTCATGAAATTTGATGGAAGTTATGAAACGCTACAAATCCTTTTTATTAGAGGGGGTTTTAAGCTCCCTCTAAATTTTTATTTATTTTCTAAAATAGATCGCATATAAATTCAAATTTTTTAATATATATGTGGGTGTGTGCATGTGTGTGTATAAATTTATTACATAAACACATTATATAAATGAATTTAAATACATTATAACACACATATATAAAGACATTATATAAATATTATAAATAAATACTTATACATATAAACAAAAATGTATACATATATATAAATATTGATATACATAATATAAATGTAGTTATAAATATATTTATTCAAATTTATAAAATTGATATATGGTTTTATAAATACTATACATTTATATTATGATTTATATTATACATATATTATATTAAATATATATTTATTTTATATTTTTGTATAAATAATTTTATATTATATTATGTATAGAAATATAAATAATATAGAAAAGTTTAAATATAAACTTAAAAATACATATATATTTTATATAATTATATTATATATGTATTATAAATATTTAATTATATATAAATTTATATATATTATATAATTATTTTACATGTATTGTATTATATCATTTTAATTATAAATTAATTTAGTATATATATATATCATATAATAATTAATAATATTATTGTTACATGCACACATACATAAATACATTTTTATTATATACGTATGTATAAATACCTTTATATTAGATTATGTATACTAATTTGCATAATTTAGAAAAAATTAAATATAAATATAAATATAAATATATTATTTATTTATATTATATATTATATTTTAAATATTTTATTATAAATAAATTTATATGTATTATATAATTATTTTATGTATATTATAGTATATGATATTAATTATAAATTAATTTTATATATATATATATCATATAATAATTAATAATATTATTGTTACACAGACACATACATAAATACATTTGTATTGTATAATTATGTATAAATACATTTATATTAGATTATGTATACTAATTTACATAATTTAGAAAAATTAAATATAAATATATTATTTACTTCTATTATATATTATATTAGAAATATTTTGTTCTAAATAAATTTATATGTGTTATATAATTATTTTATGTATATTATAGTATAGAATGTTAATTATAAATTAATTTTGTATATATATATATCACTTAATTATATTATTTATTTCCAAATATTTGAATGCAATTAATTTTTTGTGTATATATGTGTGTGTTTATGATATAATATAAATGTATATAATTACATACATTAATATATAATATAAATGTATTTAATATAATATATGTATAATATATATTATAATTATATTATATCTATAAATAAAAATACATACACACACATAAATATAAATATATTTATTAATATATGTCTTAATATGTATTTATATATATTAAATATACACAAATATATTATAATTATACATAAATACATATTATATATAAATATTATACACAAATATATATTATTTTATAGAGAAATATATTATATATATGAAAATATATTATATTATTTATATTTCTAAATATAAATATATATATATATATATAATATAATATAATAATTCAAAATATAAATAAATATAATGCAGCATATATAAAAAATGAAATCATAGATAGCCTAGTGAATATGTGGCAGCACTTTATGGAAACGGTATAGAGTTAAAATCCCTGTGGAAGCATTTTTATGCTGTGGGCATGGCGGATAGGCGCGACCGCGCGAGCCTGAGGACTCTGGGAAGACAAGGGTGGGGCTTTAGGCATAAGCGCGGGCACGCGGGGGGGGGGGGGGGGGCTCTGGGTGTTCTAGCGGACATGGGTAGTGGTGGCAAGCGGGGGGGGGGGGCTCTGGGCACTAGGGTGGCGGGGCGGTGTCACGGCGGTGTCTAGGGGTGTCACGGCGGTGTCAGGAGGTGTCACTGGGTTGTCGGGCGGTGTCACGACGGTGTCCCAGGTGTGTATGGGAAGTGTCATTTGGTGTTCCGTGCGGTGTCATGGGGGTGTCCCAGGTGGTCTTAACAAGGGGGTCATGGGGGACAAGGGTGGGTGTGTCAAGGGGCTATCCTGGGTAGGTTTCGGGGAGGTGTCCTGGGGGTGTCGGGGGCGGTGTTAACAAGGGGGTCATGGGGGACAAGGATGGGGGTGTCCAGTTGTGTCAAGTGGGTATCAAGGGTGGGGTTGGGGTGTGAGGGCAGTGCGAACAAGAGGGTGTCAGGGTGGTGTCATCAAGGGGGTCATGGAGGACAAGGGTGGGTGTGTTAAGTGTGTATCCTAGCGCCCCTAGTGGTGTCAAGGGTTGGGGAGGTGTCAACAAGGTGGTAATGGGGGAAAATGGTGGGTGTCTCAAGGGCCTGTCCTGGCACCCATAGTGGTGTCAAGGGTTGGGTTAGTTCAACCACCCCTAAATCCCTATAATTAGAGGCAGTTAATGTTATAACCGCCTCTAATGTTGTAAATTTTTGGCAACATTAGAGGCAGTCTACGTTGTAACCGCCTCTAATGTGCTAAATTTCGGGCAACATTATAGGGGGTTTAAACCCCCTCTAATGTAACCGCCACTAAATTCATTATGAATTTACCAGTGCTTACTCACAACCGCCTCTACTAACAGTAGGCAGGCACATTAGTGGAAGTTCGTCATAATCACCAATAATGTATTTAGAAGGGTTTATAACCCTTTCTAATGTAAAAAATAACATCCTCTAAAGTTGTCATTTTTTTGTAGTGATAGTTTGAAATAAAAGTAATCAACATCAATGTGTAAGGTCCAGTGAATCAACAGAGACATATTCTAAGGATCAACCATCATATATTTAAAAAATCTTATAGGTAACATATTATAATACACTTAGGTGGTAGGAAATTTGAGTAGGTATTTAAACCATTAAAATACAATATTTATCATTAATTAATAATATTCACTAAAAATAGACAAAATTTAAAACACACATATATTTTTCCATTTTTATAAAATTAAAGGGGGTAATATGATAATGTATATCGAGTAAAAATGATGAAATATTGATCTTGATAAGTCCTCCTATAATAGAATTTTTTAATGATGGGAAAAATCATAAATCAAAGCTAAATGAAATTCTTAAAATTCTAAATGGAAGTTCATAGTAAATAAAATTGTAAATTATCATGCATCAACAAAGAACCATTAACTTTTCTATTTTTTATTCCAATTATATTAATTTATTGTTTTGTCTATGAAAAATTCCCACATATTTTACTAGGGGAGAATTTTACTCACACTCCAAAACAATTTTTACCAAAGTTCTCCATATTCTTAAGAAATATTCCAAATTTCCTCAACCTTTCCACTACATTCATTACTTTGTTGTCTTGAAAAAATTAAAATACCAATCAAAATGTCCTTGAATTTGGATGTTCTAGGTTAAATAGGATGGTTGTTTCACTTTAACAAAACCATATCTCAAAAGTGGTGGTTAAAACTGTTTGAAACAATGCATGTTCATAGTTAATATTACTATAAAATATTCCTTATGGCACCCAAGTGTTTATTTTATATTTATTAGTTTTACCTTTCCTTTTTGGTTCAGATTGATGATTTTAATTTTTTGAATAAAATTCATAGTTATCATACATGGTTCCCTTACAATGGAAAATAAACTATGTGTCTTTAACCTAGTTTTCTAATAGATTTATCATGGTTTGTAAAACCATGGAACCATACCATGAAGATTAATAAAAATTTAAATATTTTGATTTCTTATATTTTCCTTAAATGGTGCCTTCATATTTTATCCCCTCATTTTGGTGGGCAGTCTCCATAACCTCCTAGGTTGAACCCACGTGTGAATTATTCTCTATTCATTTTTCTCTAACCCTGCATCTTCTTCAATGTGGTAAAAAAACACATAGTATGTGTCCCTAATATTTACCCCAATCATTATCTTCCTTCCTATTTTTTTCTCACTCTTATGGACATGATGTCCTAGGGTTCTGTGTTGGAATAATTTCATGTGGGGATTCTTATCATTTGGGATTTGAATATTTTATAGGAATCTCTCCACTCTTTATTTGTTAAGAAAACAATAATCATCAATGGATTCAATGAGTCAGGAAAGGTATCTCCCTGTTAAAGCCTTTATTCTTTAATCCTTGGGTTCTTTCCTATTTTTAATTAGAATTATTTAATAATATGAAATATATCATTATTACTTATGATAAATTGGTATTGGTTATATTACATATTCACTTAGTTTTCAATTTTTTTGGATAATGAATGGGAAAAAATTTATATTCCTTTCTAAGTTCAAATGAAACCAACAAGGTGATTGTAAAAATACCTAACTTGGTTTTTAAGTAATTAAATAGATTTATTTTCAGGGAATGTATTGACTTGTTTTTTAAATATTTTTCATGTTAATTTTATTTTCATGTAAAAATTAATTATAGAAATATTTCAAAGTGATCATAACTTGATTCATCCCCATGATGTGGATATTTATCTCTAAAATACATTGTACATATTTCAACTTTTTTTATATTGAAGAATCATTGAAATTTGATAAAGTGGTGTTTTATATAGAATGATTGAGGAAATTAGAACCTTGATGTATTTATAAAAAACATCATGGGAAAATTAATTTGGTACCCGGAGGGTTCCTCGGAAAAATACAAAGATAATTTATAAGTTGACTTGATCTATTCTTCCATCACTAGTTTTGGATGCCACTTTGTATAGTTATTATTTCCCACTAGTGTAGAATTCCACTAAGTCTAAAGTCCTTTATGAAAATGGATATGTTTATTGTAATTAGTTTAGATATGATTATGGATAATATGGTGATTTTTGGGATGTTGGTTATGGACATAAATAAAATAAGGATCTAAGGAGTCCATGCCTTAGTTCCTTAGATACTTACCCATGATGTTTGTTATGAAACCTTATTATAAATTGTTCTTTTCTAGTATTTTCATTTCATTAAAAGAATTTTTATTTATGTGGATATTTAATTATTTCATTTCATGTACTTACTAACCCATATTAATTTATTTTCATATGGAAACCAAATGGTATTTTCACATATGTTGTTTAAACTATTATATATTGTTTTAATTTACAATGTTTTTATATAGAGTCATTATTCGAATCCTATTGGGGATGTTTTACTCAAACCATACATACACCCTTTGGGTATATACATATCTTGTTTTTTGTAATACAGGTAGAGTTAAATCTGTTCTATTAGTTAAAATATTTATGATATCTTTAGATTGAGACTTAGAGGAGGCGACAACATGCAAGATTCCATCTTTTTATATGAAGATAGGTAGTTATAATTATCACTATGATTATTCTTGGTCCTGTATTATGGTATCCATTATATATTCACCCATATCGACTTCTCATATATTAACCATATTGTTGGAACATCCACATTTTAATGCTTAAAAACATGATTGTTATGTTTTTAATAAGATTAGTGTTTTATGATAATATATTAGTTTATAAATCATAATTTTAAGAAAATTGGTTATGTATAAGTGAAACCATTAGTATAACTCTATCATTTCCAGTTTATGCCACTGTCATAACTGTGTTACCACTAGGTATCAGCTTCTTCCATCTTTTTTCTACAAAAATTTATGTTATTGCTTGACTCTTGCTACTCCCCGAGCCCTTATACCATTAGGCATGTTATTTCCAATTGTGTTACACCTCCATTCATGTGCTAATACTTGAGTTTTTTAACTATTAGTTATGCTACTACTAAGTTTCTACTACTGTCATTTATTCTACCTTTATCTACATACTACCATTAGACTCCTAATATTTATAGGTTTCTACTACCACCATAATCTTCTAACTCCATAGTTTTATAATTTTGGTTAATTCCATCATCAACATGATACCATTAATCATTTATTCTGTTTGATATGATCCACTTTCAATCCTTTCTCTCATATTTATTATGATGTATTTGAATTATATTCTTTGAATAGCTAGTTTTGTCTAAGTTAATGAACTTGGTTTATTTAGTGATTATTCATTAACCATTTCATAGATGCATTAAATACAAGTCAAATGTTCAGAATAATGATCCACAAAATCTTTATGAATATTATTCAATGGGTATTCAATCTTATAGAGCTATATATTTTTGGAAACTCCCTCATGTACAATAATAATTGCATACAGAGATTATACAAAAAACTCATACAAGTTTTTTCGAAATTGAAAGAGTGTATTATAGAGAAGATCAACATTCTTTACTAAAAACATAAAATATAACTTTATAACACCCTTTTTCCTATAAAATTTAGATAAATAATTTGAGCTCCTCGCTAAGAAATATTTAAGGACTCTCAAGAATCTAGGGAAGTTAAAGTGGATCAGCACTTTGTTTCTTCATCTATGTTTATTTAATATATTTGTTTTTTTATACTTTCAAGAAGTATGTTGTATTACTTTTTATATATACACACACTAAATCCTATGCCTGAATAGAAGAATATCTGATATTCTCTCTATCTATGATTATCAGTTTGCCCATGGTAATTATGCAATTGGTACCCACATGGCATGTGTTGTTTTTCTAACCACTTATAACCATTTAATAGGATTTTATTTGGGTGAAATTGTGTTATTGTGTGTATACCTTATCAAGGTTGTTGATCAGGTTATTTTATATCATAATCTTCTTGGATATAGGTGATTTCCATGTGGAGGGGATTAGGTCTCGGATTAGTAATGAACCTATTGTTTATTCAATTGTGTGTTTGTTATGTTTTCTCCATTTAAATGTTTAAAGTGTATTTTTTTAAACTATAAACACAACCTATAATTTTATATTTAATCTTAACTATTTTTTATGTAAATATTTTTTAGGTAAATAAATTTAAAAATTTAGTGTAATTTCATATATTGTTTTAACTAATCCATAATCAATTTTTGAAAAATATTATAAGAGATAAAACTTGTATTAAACTAATATTTTGATTAAATAGAAATATTTATTTTAATTAGTGTATTTTATATTTTTTCAATAGAAATTTTATTGGGTTTTCAATTCACCCCACTATTGAGTTACTCTCTCTAACAAACATATGGTATCGATGTTTTTTGAAAAAAAATTCAAATGTGATTTTGTTATATTTTAAAGATCTCGAATTTTAATTATTTTTATATTTAGTTATTTATGATTAATATAAAATAGGTTATACTACAAACATACATACTTATTTTAATATAACTAATTATTCCTATTTAAAAATCAATATGAATATGCATATTTAGAGTATGATTTTTGAAACCTGGTCTTCTATTGTAGAAAAATTTGAAATACATAAAATGCTTGAAATAAATGGGATGATCCCATTAAAGTAGAATATAATAATTACTATAAATCCATGAATGATTTGTTTTTTATTTTGGAAATGAATAATTAAATAGAATATCTATATGTAAAACGGATTTAAAAATTTGGGATACTTTAACTATTTCTCATGAGGGGAGACTTGGTATTAAATAAATGTGTTTAAATATCTATAATATTAAATATGATACTTTTAAAATGAAACATGGTGAGTATATTTAGGATATTTATTCCATTTTCAATGAGATATTTAATATAATTCACTCATTGTGTAATCATATTTCTAACAATGACCAAGTGGTGTTCTTATTGAGGTGTCAACCAGAAAGATGGAGAAGAACCCCAATGTCAATCAAAGAATCATGGGATGTTAGTAAGTTACCTATAAAGGATATTATTGGAAAATTTATTATGTATGAGGTTTAAATCCAAGTCAAAATATAATAGGATGATGAATTAAAAATAAAATATGTAGCCTTCAAAACCACTTCATTAAAACAAAATTAGAAAATCTAAGACAATAGTTCATGTGATGAAGAGTCACCTACTGACAATGCTGAAGAGATGGGCCATTTATAAAAAAGATTAAAAAAGTGTTATAAGTATAATATGTTCTTTAATAAACACACATATATGAAAAATATGATAATAGAGGAAACAAGATAAATTATTGGAAGAAATATGATGCTTCAAATGAAATAATTTTCTATGTGTGTAAAATGAAGGGGAATGTCAAGGATGAATGTCCTAATATGAAATAAAAAAGAAGTATGATGATAAGAATAAGAGATAAAAGAAATAATTTATTGTAACTTGGAGTGATTCTGAATATATATTGAGTGATTTAGACACAACCCAAGAGGATAATCCTGAAAAAGCATACATGTGTTTTATAACAATCACATCTGAGGTATCCAATTTTTTTCCTTATTATTCTAAATATATTTATAATCATTATTGAGATGAATACAATGATTACAGAATTTATGATAAATATATTTTTGAATATTGTAACATGACTGAAGATACATCTAATTAAGGTAAGGAAAAATATAAAATTTTGAAGTAACAAAATGCATTGACTACTAATTTTAAATTTGACCATAATATTTAGAAAGAGAAAAATTATAAACTGTTAAAGGAGAAAAATTAAGTAAAATTATTTAATGATAAACTAGAAAAATATCATTAAATATTCACTTATGGGAAAAATGATCTTACTCAAATTCGTGGAAACAGATAATTCCAAATAACATTACTGGTATAGGGGTATCAACCTGGATAGAGGAAAATTGTCAAGAATAGTTTTATTCCTAGTTCTAGTTCTAGAGAACCCTCTACAATTTTTTAATTATCCGGACACAAAAATTTATTTATTTTTATAATTAAAAAACATACTTATAGTAAACCTATTAAAGAAATATGTGTTTGTAAATATTTGATAATTATATTTTTGAACCTAAGAAGATTTGGGTACCAAATATTTTTGGTGTGATTTTTTTCAGGGAACCTACTTAAAGAGATCCAATAAGAACCTATGGTACCTAGATATTGTCTATTACAAACACATGAATATATCTTTTTTATGATTTATGATTTTGATAAATATTTTTGGCGTCCATGTAACTTTTGGTGATAATTATAACAAGAAAATTATTGGTCTTGGTGAAATCGGTAATTATAATAATGTTATAATTTCAAAAGTTTTATTTGTAGATGGTTTAAAGTAAAATCTACTTTTCATATCATGACTATGTGATGATGGATTTTATGTGATGTTTAAAAATAATAGTCATAATTTTTTTGATTATAAAAATTCCCTAGTTTTTACAGCCTTGAGAAATGAAAATGTTTATATTATTTATTAGATTCATTATTTTCTCAAAATATTTACTATATGAGTGCCTCTCATAAGGAATATTGGATATTGAATAGGAGACTATTCCATTGGAATATCCACTAACTTAGAAAGATAACTAAGAAATGGTTTTTCAAAGATCTACTAAAACCATACTTCCCAAATTACAAAGTTTGTAAGACATTTTAAAAAAGGGAAACAACACAAAATGTATTTCAAATAAAATATAGAAGATTCAACTTCTAAAAGTCTAGAGACGGTTAACATGGATTTGATTAGACCTTCTAGATTTTCTAGTTTAAATTGTAAGCAATATTTTTATGTTCTTGTAGATGTCTTTTCTAGAAATACTTGGGTATTTTTTCTAGCTCAAAAAAGTAAATTATACTCTTATTTTAATAATTATTCTAAATATATAGAAAATATGAGTGTAATTAGGATTAATAATTTAATAATTTATCATGAATATGGGTTTTAAAATTAAGACATTGAATATTTTTTCTCAGAGAATGGATATAATCATATCTTTCTTACTCTTAGGACCCCACAATAGAATAAAGTTATTGAAATAATAAATTAAACTCTTCAATAAATTACCCAAACTATGCTTAATGAGTATTAACTTCCTATTTTTTTTAGACACACTATGAATAATAATTTTATATAATTAATAGGGGTTTATTTAGACCAATATTAAAGAAAACTCCTTAATAATTATGGAATGGTTGAAGTACAATGGTTAACTACTTTATAGTTTTTGGTTTCAAAGTATTTATTATTAATACTAATGATAATGTTGAAAAATTTTATTTTATGAGTGATGAAGGAATATTCCTTGGTTATTCAACTTCAAGTAAATCATATATAGTGTTTAATAAAATAACCAAGACTTTGAAAGAATATGTTCAAGTGAAATTTGATCAAACATATCCACATGAGACTAAGATCACTGTATAAAACCTTGAGTAAGATCTTTCAATTATTAGTATTAATGAAAAACCTTTTAACAATAAAATAAAACAAGAAAAAATCATCCAGTTTTGGGGAAAAACATCAACTTGAATCGGTGATAACAATGAGATTATTGACCCTTATTTTCCTAGAGATATTAGGACTCGTAGATACCATAATACTGATAATGTAGTTATATACCTCAATAGAGGTGAAAAAACTAGATATTATCATAGAAAATATGTTTAACATCAATAATTCTTGTATCATCTTGAACCCTAGAACATAAATAATGAATATAATTATTAATTCTGGGTTACAGTTATGTAAGAGAAACATAATTAGTTTAAAAAAAATAAACTTTGTGAAATTATTGATAAAACTAGGGACACTCCGAATATTATAACTAAGTGGGTGTTAAGAAACAAATTTTATGAGTCATACATTATAGTCATAAATTACAATAGGTTAGTTTCACAAGGATATATTTAAAAAGGGGGTATTGACTATGGGGAAAATCATTCACCAGTGGATAGACTTGAATATATTAGAATATTTCTTACCTTTGCAGCATATTTAGATTCAAAATAATATCTAATGGATATCAAAAGTGCATAATTAAATGGTTATATAGTTGAGGATGTTTTTTTAACAACCCCCTATATTTAAAAATTCTTATTATCCAAATCATTCTTTCAAATTATCAAATGATTTATATAGTTCAAAACAAGTTCCTAGAGCTTGGTTTCATAGGATCAACTCTTTTTTAAATTTCTAAAGGTTATTAAAAAGGAATAGATTATCCAACTATTTTTATAAAAAAAAATTCAAAATAAGTTTTAGTAGTAAAAATTTATGTTGATTATATTATATTTGTATATTATTAAAATTATCCGTGTGCTGATTTTTCAAATAAGATTAAAAATGAATTTGAAATGAGTTCAATGGGTGAACTAAAATTCTTTCTTGATTTTAAAAATTTTCCAAATAAATATGGAATTATTTTAAATCAAAGTAAGTACACTAAATACAGCATAATATTTTTTGGATTGTAATAAAATTAGTGATACTCAAATGATAACTACTTGTAAGATGGATCTTGATGAAGCTAAAAAGTCAGTGGACCAAACTAGTTTCAGATGTATGATTGGAAGCCTACTTTACTTAACTATTAACTGAACAGATATGATGTTTAGTGAGTGTATCTATTACAATTTTCATGAAAACCATCAATAGTCTCATTTCATTTATGTTAAAATAATTTTTAAACTACCTAAAATATAAACCTAATTTAGGGATGTTATATCCCAGTGGAAAAGCATTTAGATCAGTGAGTTATTTAGATGCTGAATTTGGTGGTTGAAAGTTTAATATAAAAGATCCCCTAGAACATTCCGTATATTTGGAAAGTCACTAGTATCTTGGTTTATTAATAAAAAAATTAATTTGACACTATATAAGACTGAAATTGAGTAAATAATATAAGGGAGTTACTATGTACAAATTCTGTAAATGAAACACACATTTCAAGACTATGGATATCAATTCACACATGTCCCTATAAACCGTGACAACACAAGTGTGATACACTTTTATAAAAATCTGTTGTCTCGTTATAGGGATAATAATATTGATTTAAGGAATCAATTTTTAGGGATCATTTCAAAAAGGGTGATATAACTATTAAATTCATAGGAACTAAACATCAGTTTGCTGATATTTTTACAAAACCATTGAATTTTGAGAGATTAAAATACATAAAAAATTAATTATGCATGATAAATTTTGGTTAGTCTTTAATCTTATAAGATATACTATTGGAAAATACACTATTCGGAAATCCTTTGTAAGACAATACACCATTGGAGTGATCCACCATTGGTGATCCCTGTTGGTGATCTACCATTGGTGATCCACCATAAGAATAATCCATTTTTGGAATGATCCATGGTTTGAATGATCCACCATTTTAATTGTCCACTATTGAAATTATCTATTTTTGGTATAATACTCCATTGAGATAATTTTCCATTGGAAAGAGCCACCATTGGGATACTACCAGTCACTGTTTGTTTTTTCTTCTAGTTGAACCTCTATTTTGAAACCGTTACTAATTTATTAAGTTAATTTTTTTATTTGATTTAATCATTTCTATATTTTTTAATTTTAATCTCTAAATGATATAAATCGGACTTAAACCCAAATTTGAGACACTCCCACTCGTGACTGCCTCTATGGGGTCGTTTCGACTTTCCTTTGTCTCCCAGCCTTCAGCCTTCCCGCACCCGTGCTCAAACCTTTGTTTTAATGAGATAATGAGAGTTAAAAAATGCTTCAGAGTCATATCCTGAAGGATATATTTCTATGAATAAATATATTGGAGAATCATGATGAGCTATTATCGAGCTGTGGAACTCGCAAATTGTGAATCATCTGGTTGTTGTCGAAAATGAAGTAGGTATTGAATGCTTTTTATAAAGTTATTAATTGGCGACCAAGGTGATCCATGACTAGTGATTTATAGAGTGGTTCTCCAGAAATGATATAACATTCTATCATATGTTGGATCATCATTTCTGTTAATTTGTATAGTATAGTTTTGGAGAAACAAAATATTTTATTCGGAGTATGATAGATGGTAAGTAAATTACATTTTATTCGATATAATAAGTGAAGAGTATCAATGTACCACACCAAGGGTTATTAAATGACTTCCAAAAATATATTCCCAATTACAGTGAGAGTTTTTTTTATGAAAATGATTTTCTGGAGCTGACTGGTAATAGTACATTGAGAAGGCATATTGCTACTGAGTTGGAGGGTGAATAAAGACTATTTTTCATGTTCATTGAACATATATTGTGTCCTAGAAAAGGGGATTTTAGTACTATGAGATATAGATTTGTTTACCTTATATTATTTATGAAATTTTGGGATATAATTAATATTTATAGATACCTCATGATGCACAAGATCAAAATGTGTAAGTCTTCCTCTAGGACTAATTCTCTCATTTACCATAAGTTGATTTCAACCATGATTAATGAAAATGGATTGGTTGATGAAGAGGTAGAAAATGAAATGATATGAGATGGCTTTGTTCTTGAGTAAGGTAACCTATAAAAGGATAAAAGATAATTAGAATCCATGGATGAAAAGGTGGGTTGAAGATAATGATCAGATCAGTCAGGATTTTAATACTATAGAAAACCCTATAGGTCCCAAGAACCATGTTGATCCTATCTTGGAGCTAGATGAGACAGTGGATTACTCTGATGAGGAATAAGAAGTATATGTAGATATTGATGAAGATAATGTGTCAACCTCTATTGAAGCTGGTAGTGTTCCAGATATCCATAAGAGCACCGTAATGTCTTATGGATCTGCTAGTTGTCCCATTTCTCTCCCTTCCAGAGAGAGTATCTTAAGTTAATGAAATTATTATGATGAAGATACAAAGTTATATAGAGATGAATAGATTATGAGTTCTTCTATGTCTTATACGGATGTAGTGTATGTTTCTGATGATGAAAATGGGTAGAATAGAGATAATAGTGAGGACAGAGATGATGAGACTGGTTAGAGTAGTGGTGTTGATAATGGAGATGATGCTATTGAGGAAGATCAATAACATAATCCTTATCATGTTACCTCAATTAGGTATATAGATAGAACTATCTCATCTAGATCAATGTATTTGGAGAGATCATATTTGGTTCAAATAGTTAGTGATGATACCTATTTTAGAGGTTATCTGAGGTCATCTACTTGGGGGGGGGGAGCCACAGGTTCTGATAGTCACTCGATTGATTTCATAGATCATGCTGAGATGTATACTATTAGAGTTGATGTGGCATGTCTTGATGAGTGAGATAAGTTCCCAGGGTATGTCAAATTTTTTCTAGACTACCTAGAGTCCAAGGAAGTCATAGAAGAAGATGAATATCTCAGAGACGTTTAGAGTGGTTTTACCCTAGTAGAGGATGTGGTATCATAAAAGGGGTATGCATCCCTTGGTTCTAAATTTATTGGAATTTATTAAAAATAATTATATTGAGAAGATGGAAGTGGAAATGACCACATCAGTCCACTAGAGAATGGTGATCCTTCTATTTCAGTTGGATTTGGGACTGATCCTAAGGGATCTTTAGTTGAGCATATTGATGATACATGTGAGATTTAAGATTTTCCCTTAGTTGTTCTAGATACTATATGAATGCCTGTATAGGTTTATATTTCTAGTACTAAGATGAATGCTTCACCAAAACCTACTATTTCTTTTTTTCCTTTAGATTTTGTTTCCAAAGTTTAATAGGATGTTTTTAGAGAAAGAACGATTTAAGATTTCAGTAAACTTTTTATGTATCAGGAACCTCCTATCACTTAACTTAGTTAAGAAGATTCCAAACACATTTTTGAATTGGTTTTTTTCCATATCTATTCCATGATTAAATTTTATATGTATTAATTTGAAATTGAGAATCAAAGTTTTTGAAGAGAGATTGGAACCATGTGATCTGTTATGGAGGATATGAGTACCCACTTTGCTTCTATCTAGGGTTATATATTGGAAATATTGGGGAGTTTTTATGCTATTGCTTCCACATCGAGTGATCCAACTCCTTCAACCTCTATTGATTCTGATATGATCATATTTATATTAATATAGGATATTTAAGCTATTATGGGTGATATTCATACCTCACATTAGTAAGATCTATGATAAATCATAAAAAATGGTGAACACATATATAAACTGGTAAGAGAGTGTTTGAAATAAGTCCTAAGTTATAGGGAAACCATCACCAAGGCTATCAAATACTACCTTTATAGGATATATACAAAACATGAGTTGAATTATCACTTTAGGTCTTCAAAGTGGAGGGTATTAGGTCTTACCTTGAGAATAAACCTCTTGTATATTCAATTGTGTGTTTGTGTTTTATTTTATTCATTTCAAAGTTTAAATTAAATTTTTATTTAAACTATAAAAGAAACCAGTATTTTGATAGTCAGTCTTAACTAGTGTTTATATAAATATTTTCTAAGTAAATTGATTTCAAAATTTTAATTTATTTCATATATTATTTTAAATAATCCCTAATAAATCTTTGAAAAATATTTTTAAATATTACAAATATATTAAACTATTATTTCAATTAACTAGAAAAATTTATTTTAATTGGGGTATTTTATTTGAACTTGTTTTTAATATAAATTTTATTCTATACCCATCTCACCCCCCTCTTGAGTAAATCACTCCAAACAAGACATATTATTATCCATAACTTAGTTTTTTATATGAATTAGTTGAATTTTATTATTCATTTTGGTTTTGGTTTATTTTTTCATCGATATTTTTTATATTTTTATCTTTGATTTTTTTACCCAATTAATATTTCTTTAATTTCTTATTGTGTGTGTATAACTAATAGAAATTACAGGAAGGTCATGTCTGGTTTTTTTGAAACCCCCTTCTTTAGTTTTGTTATTTATATAATGAAATAATTTTTATTAGATTAATTTTGATTCTCAAGAACTAGTTACCTAACCCTGATGATCAATAATTCCCTTTATTCCATGTGATAGACTAACTTGGGTATCAAGGTGGGGGTAACCTATGTTGACTCATTACAAAATGGTATCAGAGCCAATTTTTATTTATGATATATTGGTATTTCAAGTTATATAGGTTACAAGATCATCATTACTTGATGAGTATGTTATAGACAAGTGTTTGGATAACACATATTTTAAAAATACTTGAGTGGTTTGGGTATTTGGGGAATTAGTATTTTTGTTTTGGGTTATAATTTTTTATTCATTTGTGTGGAATTATATTTTACAAAATAGAAATTCGTAGGTAACTTAGGGGTTTTCAATTAGTGGTCATGGAATAAAGACCCTGAAAATGTCACATAACCTCTTTTGGAAGGGTTATAGAAAGATTTTAATGGTTAGTTCATGGTTTTATAAATCATGCATACCATCCTTGCATCTAAATTTGATATATCCAGTGGATTGTGCATGGATTGAGCATGTTTTGGTAAACTGCGAGGAAAACTATGCATAATAAAAATCTTTTTATGGGATAATTATTATTTTAATTGGTGTTACTTATATGATTTTATATTAAGTATTTGATAAACTTTATTTCTTCTCATTGGATTTCATATAGTAGCATCCCTCCCTAAAGGACCCTTTTGAACCCTTTGGAGGGAGAAAAATATAATATTATATAGGATAATCCTCATATTAATTAGAGTCTTATAAAATCTATGGTTTATACTATAAAAACATTAGAATGAGGACCTGTACATGGTCCATCCCAAGATAATATTTATTCCCAAGAGTTCCTCCACCACAACCCTTTTTCTTTTTGAATAATCCATGAGCCTTAAGAATCTAAGAATTGGTTATTGAAAATTGAAATAATATTTTAATTACTTAAAACTACAAAAAGATTATAGAGTGAAGTGTGCTACTTTTATGATTGAGGGGCCTAGTTGAAGGTGGTGGGAGTATATTGTTCAGATGAAGCTACATGAGAACCTAGTATGGAATGAATTAGTAGTGATATTCATTCAATATTTTTATCTTGATATGGTTGCATTGGAAAAATCATGGGAGTTTTTTACCAGTAGAAACATAACTCTATAATGTTGTTATATTTCAATTGATTCACTTAGATAATTTAGTTCACACATGAAATGATCTTAAATGATGTGTTTAAGGCTTGGATGTCTAAGATGGGTCTCAATAATAATATCTAATCAAAGGTATTTTTGTTAAAATTCACACTTATGCTGAATTGGTGGAAAAATATTTGATGGTGAAGTCAAAAAAACAAGGATTATCTGGAATGGGAATAACGTCTTCTTATGTTAAAAACATTAGGGGGGGATATTTCATGAGAAGAAAAATAAATGGGATGTGTTTATATATGGTGGTGGAAGTGGCTCAAGCTTCCCATATTAATCATCTTTATCCATTGAAGAGTATGCCTTTGATACGATACCAATGTGGTGTGTCAAGACACGCTAGGTCATCAAAATAAGTGGATCATAATGTTTATTATATATATGTATGAATGGTTTATGTACAATGATTTTTAGGGCTAATCCTCCCTAAATATGTGGCCTATCACCTTTTTCCTCAAAAGGATCCCATGTGAAATATAATACCTTAAAGGTAATGAGATCTTGTGTATACGATCATTGAGGAAAAATTTATTCCTCACATGGGAAGAGATAACTAAAATGTGATCCTAAATTTATAATAATGCATCATACTCAGCTAGAATCTAGGAAATTATATTTCTAGAAGTAAGCTCTCGTCAATTTGGTGCTAGTCTAGAAACAATGTGAGGTATTGTACTTATAACATCATTTATAGTTGTTACATTATTATATATAGGTACCACACATTCATTTATATCTTGGGGTGGGAATGGATTGGTTTCATTCAATTTTGATAAAAACTAAACAAAAAATATTAATTTTGGTTTGGTTTTTATATATAAAAACCCAACCATTTAATCAGGGTTTGTTTTAGATTAGAAAATTTCTAGACCATTAATTTATGGGTTTGTTTGTTTAAGTTTATAGATTATCATATTTTTTATGCTAACATCCAAGATATGGATCCATGATATTTTATAATTATTGGCTTATAATTTTAAAAACAATTAGAAAAAATCATCAACATAGTGACATAATATCATCATTGACCTCTTATCAAAATTAATTTTTTTTATTAATGGTGACTAGAAATAAAATATGATAGTTGGTTAGAGATAGAAAATGGATACATGTGTTGGGTCAATAAGAAACTAAAAAAATATTCATTTTTATGTGAATTTGTGTTTAACATGCGTGATTTGGTTTGGAACTTGAACCAAAACACAAACCATAAGGGTTTATTCAATTCAAATCATAAACCAAACTATAGGAAAACCCCACTATTTTTGTTTAGTTTGGGTTAGTTTTTTGTTTTGTTTGGTTCAGATAGTTATTTTACCCATATCTATTAATATCTAATCATGTTATATCTTTATTAAATCTTCTTTATATAATAACTTCATACATGATTAATATATCAAATACTATTGGAAAAAAGAAGCAGTATGTGTGGCACCATAGACCCTCACACCCAGATCTGGTGCTAAAAACTTACTATTTTCATATTTTCCACAATTCCAACGAGAGAAACCCAAAAAGAAACCATCAATAATCTCAATATCAATAACCAATATTTTGTTTCTTACATATCCAAGACCTTTTTTGGTTTAGTGTTATAGAGTATTAGGAAAATCAATATTTGAAAAAACTCATAAATTTCTCCCCCAATTAAAATTTTCCCATTATACTAAGAATTTATCATGTCATAATAAAGTCTTCAACATCTCCCACAAAATTCTCCACCCAAGATTCTATTTTATACATAGCATATGTAATAATCTTCTTCATAACCCAGGGAAGTGGAAACATAAAAAGTGTGAGTTTAATTGACCAATAATTGATAGTTTACATTGTGATCTATAATGGAATAAAAAATAAATGAATAATGTGATAACAATACATGAAAATAAAATGATTTCATATAAATATTCACATGATATAGAAACATATCCATGGATAACTAATATAAATAATCTCATAGAAAACAATACACTATTTCATGGTGATATAATGAATAATTTTGGATATCATAACCATAATTAAAATACCTCATATCAGACATCATACATTCCTTAAAGGCCTTATATAAGACATTATAAACAATTGGGCCGACATACACTGAATACCCATGCTAGTTGGTCTCATGAGATCTACTGATACAATGATGAGATATATAATTCCTTGTCCCACACATTACTATGTAAGACCAATCCATTCATCATATAAAAGGGATAAGTAATAAATTAAATAAATAATAAAAAATCCTTAATAATACATCCATATTGATAAAATAGCATATGAAATGTAAATATTTTCCCCAGTCAATAAATGTACCATCATTATTGATGAACGCTCTCAAATATAATTTATATATGATAGCGTATATATATCATATAGAGTAATAATTATACAGTTAATTAAATAATAGAAATTATATAGAATACAACCATGATAAAGGATACCATCAATTCATCAGAAACGAAAGCACTGCAGCAGAGTCACTTATTTTTGGAAGATAGAAAGGAAATTGGAAGTGAAACATTTAAAAATAATTTTCTTTAAATCTTTAGATAATTTGTCATAAGAAAAGGCCACTTACTAAACTATTTTTATGACATTTCAACTATAATTTTAAAAAATTATTTATAAAATAATTCCCAATAATGTAATCTTTAAAATAAACTATAGTTAAGTAATAAAATGTTGAGTGAAAGATAAAAATATACATAAGAATATTGAAATCATTTTTTAAAGAATTTTAAGAAATTATGTCCTTTTCTTTTGAAAAATTTCTAGACAAATTAAAATAGTTATTTCCTCAAAAATCAATCAATACTTTGAAAGAAAGATAAATAATAAAGTATCTTCATGATGGTAGAAAATTTTGTTCTTATGGAAAATGTTTAAAAAGATATTATTTTCACAATTGTAAAGAAATTCCAAATGAATTATTCTGAAATAATTGAAGATACTTTTTAAATATTTAATAGAAATAAAAAATATAAAATAAATTGAAATCAACAAATCATTTAAGTGTAGAAAAAAATTTCTTAAAATAATATAAAGAATATAGATATTGAGGAGAAATATCCTTGAATAAAAAGAGGAAATAATGTCAACTTTTATTATAATCATTACATTGGTGGTTTTGAGTACCAAATAAGGGGAAAATGAAAATAATACTTGATAACCTAAGGTATATCTAAAATATAATAAAATATATGGTGTTTACTATAGAAATAACATAAAATTTCCCTCAATGGAAATTTTAATATAAACAATCCTGATAAAAATGATATTTTTAAATAAACCCTTATTAATTTGATAACTTTTGAATAAAAATTCATTGAAGTCTATAAAATTATATGGTTCTATAAATCCCCTGAATTAAGTAAAATATTATGTGAAAATATATTCATGGGGCATAAAGTGCACCATATAAAAGAAAAAATGGTGCATAATATGAAATATATCTCAATAAATCAAAATTGAGACTAAGAACCCTTAAATATTTTATAACACTAGAATCAAAACCTATTGAAATATAAAAATATAAATGGAACTTTAGTTTTAAAATTTTGAGGGTCAAGTCCCCATTATTAAAAAAATAGAAAGAAACCCCTTTTAAGAATCACGTGAAGAGGGAAACCATACATGAAAATGAAAAAATGCCTAAAAGGAATCATGAACCAAAGGTCAAACATAGACTTGGATGAATAAAGAGAAGAATACATAAAGAGTCATAGAGAATGATTTATTCCATAAGAACAAAAAATAAATACATATTATTGTGGAAGAAAAATCAATGAATAATTGTAAGGTTAAACAATCATGAAGGAAAAAATTACCACATGAATTTAAATAAGGATCGACGTGTAAGAAATCCAAATAAATGACACAATATCAATAAAAAACAAATCCCAAATTACCCTTGTGATGACTAGATCACAACTACACTTGTCACTGTCATCACCCAAGGTCACATAAGTCATAAACACCTACCACCTCTAAGTAGAGAATTTAATTTTCCAAAACATGGAATAACATAATCTAAAAATTACCGAATGCAAAGGTAAGGTTTGAGAAAAAATATCCTTGTTTGATTTCACCTAATGTTCCAAAATTAGTTCCATAAAAAACAATTATGCTTTAATTTAAATAAAAAATTCATGGAGAATAATTTTTTGTTAAAAAATATTTCAAGTCAAGTAGATGAAATATGTATAAAAATCAATATTAAATAAACATTTTACATAAAGTATAAATGATATGAATAAATCATTTTAATAAACAGTACCATGTTATAATAAATGAATACTAAGAACAATGGTCATATACCATGATATCTGTTTTCTCCAAGATCTAGGATCCTTTCACTACTCAATCAATCAAACAAGAATCAAAGTTATCGCACATCCCTAAGGCACTGGCGAATAGAATAAACCTAATCAATACACATTAAGGAAATTAATTCCAAACTAGGATTAGTTAGAGTTTTCTTGATCAATCCATTTCTTGGTAGTTAGAGTCCATGAGTTCTTTTCCTAATAACCCAATAACCACTTAGACTTAAATGGTCTTTCAATAAATCAATCGATCAATAAGTTATGGTAACTCATTTAAATTCACATCATCATTAACATTTCAAATGCCCATTTTTTGGTTTTAACCTGCCATTTCAATATGATAAACAAATAATGGGTTTTTATCAAATCCATACATTTCATAATCATCTTTAAATTTAATCCATTTTACCCAAGAATCAAAATCAATTAATTTTATCTAATCACTTCTAATTTCAATCCATCTTTTCAAAAAATCCTCTTATTATTTTAAAAGACTTTAAAAATGAGTTATATTCACAATTACATTCCTTTTTGAAATAAATTATCAATATTCTAAATTTAAGAAATATCAATTAAAAATACATTTCAACAGAATAAATAAATCAAGGATTTGAGTGTAGATAAAATATTTACATAACCACCTACCTTTAGTCACATGATAAAAAAATAACTAGAAAAGGGAACCTCTAATGAAGAGTTGAATGTGAGGATGATCAAAGAGTAATTCCTAGAATTTCAATCAATAAAATTAGATCCATGAAAGACACAATGATCCATCACTCTCAAAATAATGATAGAAGATAAGAATGGTGGGATACAAATCATATATATTAAACTTAGTGAAGAGGGATCAATCACATCTGTTAACACACCGATCGAAGAAGAAGAGATGTTGGAGGATCCTGATTTTATATTGAGAGTATCTAAAAGGAAAAGTGTTGGATTATGGTCTAATAAGATATTTTTAAAATTTATTACAGTGGGGTTCAGGTCCTTAATTAAATTTTTTGGGGGATTGAAAAACCATTCATAAGATTTCTTATGTTAGGATACATAGTAAGATCTAACCATGTTCCTAACCATGCCTACTTGTTTTTAATCCCTTTAAAATTTTAATTAAGCACCCAAAACCCCATTATAAATTCTAAAAAACTAACATTTGACCATAATCTAACCTATTGAATTTTAGAGGCTCTCAAGAGGTTATTTTTCACCACCAACCTCTCTTCTTATTGGATCAGTGTGTTGGTGGATGCGATTAATCCCTCAATGGAAAGTGTAATCTCTTTGTTTTAGAATCCCACATTCTTATCTTCTATACTTATTAGATATTTATGTTTATGGACACAAACTTTTATTTAATGGAATATAATTCATTGGATTCCTATTTCATCTTTATTACCTTTGATTCTTGATTGGTGGTTCCCATTTTGGGGGATTATTTGATAATGTGAGTAAAGGTAGGTGGTTCTATATGTCTTTTCATTACACTTTAAAACATGATTTATTTGTTGACATGATGTAATTAATTGAATATGATCATTAAGGAAAATTTCTTATAATTAAATATGATTTTGAAAGTCATGAATTTGATAAAAACCCATGATTTGGTTTTAAAATTAAAATGGAATATTGAAACATAAAAATGGCAATTTAAACTATGAATGATGATTTGAATTGAAAATTTTCCATTTATTTATTAAATGATTTATTGAATGAATATTTGAACCTGATTAGTTAGTGGGTGAATAGGAAAATAACTCTAGGACTCCAAATCCCCGTCAATGGATTGGTGATGATAGATCTAACTAAACAAAGTTTAACATGAATTTACCCAATGTGGTGCTGATTTATTTTATCTTGATGGCCAATGACTTAGGTACATGTTCAAGCTTTGAGCCGTTTTTTACTGACTGAGTTATGTGAGGATCCTAGATCTTGGTACTTATGAATCATAGGGCATATTTCCTTGGTTCTTAGTTTTTATTTGATTATTACATGATATTTATTAATGAACTAATATATTCACATACTTTCTCCTTAATGAAAAATGTTCATTTAAGACTATTTTTTATATATCATGCATATACTTATATTGAAATCTTATTTAAATGAAAATTATTTTCCATGGCTTCTTATTTAAATCAAAGTATTAATTTTTTATTTTATGGAACTTATTATTGGATATTTTTTGAAATCCTATAGGACTATGTTTTCTCACATCCGACATTTTCCTTCCTGAATTTGTATATTATGTTGTTTAAGGTTCAAGAAAAGAAAAATATCCACTTGTAGGTGGTCAGTGTGATTGAATCATACCATGGGTGATAATGGTGACCAATAATGTTATTATCCAACCATCACATAAAGACTTTGGTTTTTGTTCTTGATGAATATTATGTCATTTTTTTGGAGGATGTACACTTTGATCCTTATTTATCTGCTTTTGCTAATTTTATCCATAAGGAGTGTTTGGAATGCCAACTATGTATTGATTAATCTTATAATATAATATTTATTTACTCTTTATTTTTATTTAAAGAATTATTACCTATGAATTTTGATGATTCTAGGCACTTTTTTCTAGTCTGCAGGGATCATAAACACCTTTTAGGCCGTGTCAGAGATGGCTCGGGTGCACATGTACTATATTATTTTGGTTGATTTTTTAAAAATGGTATTAGATTTATTGAATTCCCATAGGGAAACTTCATCCTAAAATTAACAATCAAAACTAGATACTCAATCATGGAAAAATCAGTTTCCACGTCAAGGTCCTTCCAGCTCAAGACATGAGATGGGTTAGTGATATAATTTTTGAGCTACGACATGTGGAACCCCATATGAATTGTTTTAATCTGAGGTGGAAAATATAAATGGTAAGACACCTTTCCAATATTCCCAATAATATAAAATTATCCCATTTAACTCAATGAAAAGTTTCCCAATTTTCCCATATGTTAATGAACCAACCAATGTTAAACTCTCAAAACTATTGGGTCACCAACTACAAACTCAAAAGGTTATTGATGAAGATCAACATAGGATTTATACCAACTTTGAACTATTACTAGTATCTAATGAATCAATAGAATCTTCAATGTTATCTATCAATCTAGACTAATCCCAACCAAGGAAGCATCACCAATATCTGACAAAAAAAATAGTTATTTACTTATCCAAACATACAAGTCCTAAAAAGGTGTCATATTGATGGATGAATGATAAATATTGTTATAGAAAAACTCGACCAGTCCCACGTGGCTATCCCAAGATCCACTAAAGTCAAGAACACAAGCATGAAACATGTATTGAAGAATCTGTATAGATTTTTTTTATTTGGCCATTAATCTTTGGATAATAATATATGCTCAAAAGAACCTAGAATTATATTTTCTCCCATATTCCTCTCTTAAAATTAAAAGTGAATCAGCAATACCTATAAAAAATTATATTAGACGGGACTTCGTACAATATTATGATCTTCTGCACATATATATTTCTTAATTCCTCAAATTTGGTTGTATCCTGAATGGGAATAAAATGATATAATTTGTTCATATGATCAATCACTTCCCATATCACACTATTCCCTTGATTTGTACATGGAGACTCAACCATGAATTCCATAAAAATCTCATCCAACTTCTATGTCTTCAAATAATTTGTTTAAATAAAAACTGAAGTCATTTTTTGATCATCCATGACCCGTTGAAAAGTATAATGATGAGAAATAGAGTCATTGATATCTCATCTCATACTTGGAATCTTGAATCATTACTATATATAATACACATCCTTCATGGTTCTAGGATGCACCACCCACTTTTAACTATGGAACACCCCGATAGAAACTTTCCTCATTGGAAAAGTTATGATGTATTAGTTCCAAAAGTACAAGATACCCTCATAAGATAGCAACCACTCCCTGATAGTATCCCACCAATTAAGAGAGTCCATAATTCAACATAATTAATCATCATGTCACTAATCTTAAATAATCATATTGAGAAGGGAAGAGGTCAACTAAACTCTTGTCAAAATAATATCAGTCTCATCCTCTTGAACTCCTAAATTAATTCTATAAGAGAGACCCATAAAATTCAAATCTTATGATGATTCTTTCAAATATTGGGTCATAAGATTCATACTAAAGGCATAGAAAATTATATTACCCATACTAGGTGTCTAAAAAATGTCAAAATCAAAATATTTTAGGTATTCTACCCATCACCTCGGATAGATATTTAAATATTTTTGTAAAAAGTTATAACTCATGATTTTGTGACCATAATAAATGGTAAACCTTTCTCTAAAAAGTTAATGCTTTAAACTATTAAGAGCATGAATAAAAGTTGTGAATTTGATATCATATATAGGATAGTTCTTCTCAAGTGTACTAAGTTGTTATGAACCATATTCCACAACACAATCAACTTACATAAGAACACAACCTAAGATTAAACCTGATGTGTCGCAAAAGACTACATAGCCCAACCCATCCTATGGAAGAATAAATACTTCAAACAATTCAAAATGTACTTCTACACATCAAAATAATTATGAAATTTAAAATCCTATGATAACATTACTCCTTTTTGAGTGAGGGGTTATCTTAGAATAAAAATTAATGAAATATTTAATGAAAAGATGATAATACCCCAATAATCCCAAAATATCCAAAACATGAAAAAATTTAATGGTTGTTCCCATGTATTAACTAACTTCACCTTCATAGGATCAATTGAAATACTATGTTCCGAGACCATCTTTTCGAAGAACATAACTTACCAAATCTAGAAATTACTTTTTGAATGTTTTGTGTAAATTTAGTTATCGCTAAAATTTTCTTGAACTACTCTCAAATATAACACACGATAGTCCTTAGTTTTAGACTAGACCAAGATTTAATTCACAAATACCTGAAAAAATGAATCAATATACACATGGAATATTCTTTTCATTAGCACCATAAAAACTATAAGAGAATTAGTTTGACAAAAAAGCATAAAAGAGTAATAATAATGGTCACAATTTCACTAAAATATGGTTTTTGATATATTATATTCTTTGAATCTAAACTGGAGATAACCATATAGAATATAAATATTCAAGAACCACTTATCCTCTTTCAACTAGTCAAAAAAATCATCAATAGAGGGAAATATATATTTTTCATTAACATGTTGATTGAGTTTCTGATAATCAACACAAAGGTGAAGGGTTTCATAATATTTATACAAAAATAATCATAGGAACCACCCAAGGTGACACACTCATATGAATGAATAATCTATCTAACAAATAATCCAATTGAGTATTTATCTTCTTCAACTATAATATTTCCATATGTTTATAAGTAATAGAGATAGGTAGGGTAATTGGTACCAAGTCAATAGAGAACTGTACCTCCCTTACTGGTGGAAAACCAGAAATGATAGATGAAAACACATTAGGAAACTAGACACCAAATAAAGGATGTTCCTCAAAAAAATAATCTTGATATAAGTTAAAAGAAAAAATAGATAGTATCCTACCAATCTATGGAATTGGTGGAATATATCTAATTGATCTTGGGTCAAATTCTTTCTGGAATACACATCATGCATCATTAGATGCAGTAAATGAGACTCGCCAAAGATAAAAGTTTGTATAATATTTTTTGGTAATCATCCAATACATCCTTATAATTACTTCCAAATGTTTTATGTTATGAACCAAAAAACTGCAGGTAATATTCATATACAATTTGGGGATTGCACAATAAGGTCATAATAAACCCCAATCTATCTTCATTTTGAGGAGCGTAGAAATATCTATCACACAAGACATAAGCTCCATAAGAAGTTTTAACAAATTCCCAACATGAGTTGATAAAAAGGAATGAGATTCACTGATATCAAATAAATAAATCATTGGATATTAATATATAGTGATGGTACCTATCACTATCCCTGTAATCACATCAACTTCTTCTATAGACTCTTACACTACTTGAAGAATCATCGTTCAGATGCCTAATGCTATAACTACTTAGTTATGAAATCATATGAATTCGAAACCATACTTTTATGAACTGATGAGACCATGGAACAATGTAGGTTAAAAAATACATGAAATAAATTCTATAGGTAGATAGAGAAAATACAAAAACCCCAAATTTTGGGTACCTTTGTAAAAACCCTCTTTGAATGCTTATCCTTGCCACATTGAATGCAAGTTAACCAGACTATTCCAAACACTAAAAAAGTATAGACAATTCCTGATATCAAGATTCATTATGAGACTAATCATTGTTCCTCCTTCCTTTATAGTAACTAAAAAAATGACATTGGGAGTAAGAGGAACTCTCAATAACCCTGATTTACCAGCCAGATCACACTCAGTCATCAATGCCCCATCAAGAAAGTACTTAGTAGATGTGAGCATGAATTTGAAAACCTAAGATTAGATATCAGATCCAATACCCATATCTAATATTGGGGCCTTCAGATAATCATTTGATACCACTCCAATAGAAAACTGAATAAGTTTAGCAAAGTGGTTTGCATACCGAGTAATGGTTCTATTACCTTATTGGAGAATGAGAAATGAAATAGACTATTCTAAAACAATTGACTCTAGATATTAATTCTCTATGAAAATAGATCAAAATTTTTTCCACTATAATATATCGTGTTTATTATCTATAATAATTGAATTCTACTACCTCCTTATGGGCCCTTCAATCTTGAAGGTATCACATGTCAAATTTATTAAGTCATGTGTTTTTAAGAACTTAAAAAGTAGCTCAATATTTTTTCCAAACAATCCTATACCACTTAAGGATTCTTAAACGTTGGAAATCTATTGGTTTCCTTTAAATAAACTCTGAAACATGATTTTTGTTTTAAACCCTTTAAGGTTATACTACTAGATCCTAAATAATAATGGGTGTGACTACCTATCCTAGAGCTTGGACAACACAGGATACTATCTCAATGAGGTTCGGATCAATGGAAGGGTTTACTTTATGTGGTTCATCGGAAGCTCCCTCTCGAGATTACTAGATTTTATGGAAGTTCCTTATGTGATCATTTTTTACCACAATATCTTGTTAACCTACCGGTTTTTTAAAGATCTTCAAGAGGGTAAGAGAATTTAGGTGCATCCTATCATGATTTACCATCCTAAAATTGATAATAAAATATATAGGGTGGTCCAAATCTTGTAATATATGCTATATAAAAGAAAAATTAATTTTTTGGGATCACAGGATGCTCATATCCCATTAAATAAATTTAAGTATAATAATAGTTATCAATCCACACATAATTGGAAATATATTTTACAAAAAAAAACGATACCATCTCCCAAATGGCCTGGAGTACTTCTTTTTTATCAATTTTTTATACCCCCCCCCCCCTTCAAGGGATGAGGGGATCCCTTACAAGTCCCGTAGGCTTAGATATTACACGGATCATAGGAAAAAGAGACATTACATGACCCAAAGGTAAAAGGGAATTCAACGAGACTATAACTACAAGGAACTACCCCTCCCCAAGTATTCTTAATGGTATTCCTCTACTTTGTCACCGAAGATTGGGAATTCAAGGGATGTTGAAGTTGAGTTATATGTGAGTTTTGAAATTATTAAAATGTTTGTAACCATTTCATATTAGATTATGTTTCCACCTCTAATTTTTTCAATTAATAATGAATTCAGTATCTTCTAGTTGAAAGAGAATCATTAGTACCCCTATCATATCTTGAATTGAGAAGAATTAAATATTGATCTTGATGTATATTTGGTATAGAAACTCGAATAGATTCCGAATTATCAGAACAACGTTTTTTTGAGGCATTTAAATTCCATTTTTTCAAGTATTATGGAACAATGATAGTGATTATTAGGAAATATTGGAAGGAGAATCATAAATAAGGGAGAATAAACTCATACTTTTTTGAATAATAATTCTCATGTGGACTTTCTAAGGATAAAAAGTGATATGATGGGGAGAATTGGGACACCCAAAATTTCATTTATAGATATTTATTTTATATTTATTATCTTTTTATTTCCTTTTGAGGGTTGAGATCAATATTTTAATTTTTTGTGCAAACTTTCATTGTGTATGATTTGAAAACAGAGTTCCCTAACCGTACATATAAATTGTGTGGCTCAAACCTAGATTTATAATATCATTTTAACTATCGGGTTATGGTTGGTACTACCTTATAATTAAACATTATCGGTATGAAATTTTAATTCCAAAAACTCATGAATGTTTAATTCATATTTATACGAACCATGCACCAAAACTGTGCAGCCTCATAAAAATTTTAAATTTTTTTATTTCTGAAATTATTTTTAAATTATGTCACTCATATATGGTCCCCTCATTTTGGTATAAAGTATAAAAAACCTATTACACTGATTCACCTTATAGAACCTTCTCTCTTCATTATTACCCCCTGAATCTACATCAATGTGGTGCCAATACTTCAAGTAAGTATCCTTAATCATCACCCCTATCATTTTCTTCCTTCTTCATTTTCTCTCACTCATATAACTATAGTTGCCTAGGGTTCCATATTTATCAAATTTCATATAAGGATTCTTATAATTATATCTTTCAATATTTTTCTAGGGATCCATCCTATCTTCTATTGGTAGTAAAAAAATCAATAGTTTCGATAAGTCAAGGTAGATGGCTCTATATTAAATGATTTATTCTTAGAACCTTTGGTTATTTCTTATTTTCAATTGGATTTATTAAATAATATTAAATCTATTATTAATTAATATTATTAAATGGTATTATTTATATTAGTTTTTCTCTTAATTTTCAACTATTTTATAAATTTAATGGACCAAAATTTATATACATTCGTTGGTACAAATGACACACAGAGACTGCTTAATGTATAACTTGGTGTTTTAAGGAATTTAATAGATTTATTTTTAATGTAATAAATTAAAATATTTTATAAATAGTTATCCTGTTATTTTTATAAATATTTTTCATGGATAAAGTGATGATATACTTATTTAAATGTTATAATTACTTGACTCACCCCTTGATGTGGTAATTTATCTTGAAAATTAATTATACACACTTCAAATTGTTTTATTGAATAACTATAGTTATTGACATAGGGGTGTTTTATATAGTATGATTAAGGTATTTTGAGTATTTATTTACTTAGAAGAACTTCATTGGAAAAAAACCTTCAGAAAATGAAGGTTTTTTTAGAAAAATCACTATGTTAATTTATGAGGTGATAGTCTCTATATTTATATAACTAGTTTAATATGACACCAAGGCTAGAGATTACTTATTTCTAGTGTAATATTATACTATATATAGTGGTATATGTTGTACCATGGTTGATTCATACCAAGTCTCGATGGGGGGTATTGGATTGAATCCTTTGGAAAATATTGGCTGATTAAAACTTCTCTCTTAAATTGTATTGAATCACTCCTCTCTTTTTAATTGAGTAATAAAGTGAAATAAAGTGAAGTAAAAGAGAAATAATAACTTTTTATAAGTGTTCAAGGATACCCCACAGTCAACTCCACTAACACATTATGTAATCTTGATGACATTATTCTAATCCTTATACTAGGGATCTCACAACTAAGAGAAATTAGTTGAAACTTCATACAATTAGTCCTTAATAGGGCCTTAAATTCATTTCATCATGGAATTAAATAAGTATAAGTATGTGAATCTTATACAATTCACAACTAATTAAAAATATACATAACTTATTCTATGACTACTTATAAGTAGTTATCACTAATTAGAATGAGACAAGATGTACATGTGAAGCAATTTCAGAGCATAATTATAAATATGACAAATGAAAGTAGATGGTCCACCTTTCAGTTGAGTGAAAATAGAAGTATAATGAGAATAATATTATTTATATAATAATTATATTTTATCACTTTTTCATTACATTGAATTTGATGTTATATTGTTCATGTGTCACTCATATTGATCCTTGTAGACACAAATATATATTACAATATATCTATTCTAATCCTCTAACCATTCGTTAATAATTCAAAATAAATGAGTAAAATATTCCATAAATCCCTACATGAATATCATGAAACCATTGAATAATTCTTCCTGAAACAATAATTTAAAATAAAAATAGAGTAACTTCTCTATTTTCCACACTAAATCATAGAATAATATAGACAAGGAATTCCATAAATCTCTCTTAAAATAAAGAATAACCATTTTCGTTCTACTTTTAAATAAAAAAATAGATTTTTTATACTTCAAATTCATCCTCTAAGATTTCACATCTTTAATTAATTGATCTTCTTTGACATATCTCAATAATTATCTCTATAATAATCATAAAATATTAATTTAAATGAAAAATAAAATTCTTTAAGTAATAGTCAACAATAATAAATATATATATATTTTTTCAAAACCCTTCAATTATTTGAAATTTCCATTTTAAACTACATATTTAGAATACGTAACATGTCACAAAAACATGTTCTCTTATACAATGAGGAAAAAATATCTCATTATTTTATACAAAACATGGTCATAAAAATATTCAATGAAATGGTTTCATGTTGTTTCATTAACTCTAGATACATCATGATATTCTTCTTCCATTATGCAAGTCATAATATATTATTATCCCATAAGATTATCTTAATTTCATAAGATATTTATATCTCATAAGGTATATTGATCTCATAAGATATAATATCTTTGTAAGATCTATAAAATTCATAAAATATTTATAATTTCTTATAATATATGAACTTTATAAGATATTATCAAATTCCTTAAGACATTACACGTACTGAAATTTATATCATCAAAATCATTAGAGTCATTATTTCATAAGATTCATAATTCATAAGAGTTAGTCAATAATTTGTAAGGATCATTTATTTACTTTGTAAGAATAATTTATTTACTTTTTAAGGATTAATCAAAATTTGTTAAGATCATTCCATTACTTCATAAGTGTAAAAATAAACTTCATAAGAGTAAACTTATAATTAATAAAAGAAAACCTATACTTCATAAGAGAAATTATAGACTTCTTAAGAATCAATATCAGATTTTTTAAGTATAAAATTGAACTTTTTAAGAGTAACATGCTTTATCAAAATCAAAATATTCCAAAATAGTAAGAGTCACTTAAATTTATATAAGGGTCATCCCTTTTCCAGATTTCCAAACACTACCAAAACAAAAGAGTGATTTATTTTCACAATAAAAAGTTTCAATAGCTTTAATATAATTTATAATTCGATAATAATTTACTAAATCTCTAGATTTAGATGATACATAATATGAATAGGTAGTTACACTGCAATATATGGTAGAATGATTTTATTAAATGGAGAAATGTTCCAAATGAGAGTTCAGAGTGGTCTGAAATAGTGGATCCCTAGAGAATCCCAATGAATAATGTTCTTACTATCTTGAGGATTTCTTTCATAATACATATAATCCAATAGTTAAATAAAACCCAGAATATTCAATACATAATATGTATGAATTAGGAAGATTTTTTAAAACTCAACATGTATGATGATATGTAAATACATAGCATATTATCTACACTTAGAAAACTCCTCCAACATGAAATTTAATTAATAATATAAGAAAATGAATAAAAATCACACTGAATATTAACTAAATAAAATAATTTGAGTAATGGTTGATGTTATTATTAAAACAAAGATGAAGAGGAAAGGACACACTGAAAAATATCCCCCTTTTTATAATTAGAAAACCCAATGATACAGTTAAAAAATCTACATTTTTTAATGATAACATACGATAAGATAATGAAGTTTATATTAATTAAATAAAAAAATAAATAAGTTTATAGCCACCTTTAAATTACAAATAAAAACCCACCTCCCTTAACTGAATAAAATATAAATTAACAAGGAAACACGATAGTATATTATTCCCTTTCAATAAATAATAAAATTAGCAAGGCCATGAAAAAAAAAAAATAAATTTCTCTCCCTTATCTAAATAATAAGACCTAAAACATGTTTAAATGAATAAATATTAAAATAACTATCATGATTTTGAAAAATAACATCCCTTTTTAATTAGTAAAAAAGTATATTTCCAGGGAAAAATCATATATAAAATGTTTCATAAATTTTAGAATAGATAATATACGTAACATGTTCAAGTAGTGAGAAATAAAATTATAGAAGAAACAAAAAAAATTATACTATGATATGAATAGATTATAAAACATGATTAAATTGTTTAAAAATATATCCCCCAATTTTTATGCATATTAAATGGTATATCAATTATAAATGGGTAAATAAGAATTAAATAGTAAAATATCTCTTAAAATATGATTCCTTTAAATAAAAAAATAGTTAAGCTCAAGGATCCACAGAATATATAAAATTCAACTGAAGATAATATAAAATATAGTTAATAATACGTTAAGAATTAACTCTCATTTAAACTAAGAACAAATATCAAAAAAATATTCATACAATTAAATGATAAATTGTTTAATCACATGATAGTAAACAAAATAATTATATATTAAAGGCAAGTTTACTAGTATAAATAACCATTAAAAAATCATTTCATGTCAATATACTAATAAATAGAACTTTACCAAGTGTTTTATTAAGATAACCTTGACCTTTCATCAGAAAACCAACAAATTTTTTTAAATAAATAACTTTATCTAATAAATCAATAGATCTAGACTTATTTATAGAATTTTTTTAATTCTCAAATTTAGAATTTAAATTAACATGTATTTTAACTATATTATCTTATTAAGAAAGAGTAAAATAATAATATTTTTTAAGAATTATAAGTGTTTTATTAAGATAATAAAATTTTTAATCAACCAAAAAACAAGATTCATTAAGCTCATTAAATGAATTATTTTAAAATTCATATTTATAAAAGAATAAATATTTTACCACTTTATCGTTAGAGATAAGACATAAATTTACCTTTTGATTTGAATGCTCAACTACATTTTTTTATATTAAATTGACAACTTGAATCCTTAAAGGCACTCTAAGTAGACTTCATAGATTTCTTTTCTTTACTTTTGTAATCAAACTTTCTGTTATTACTTTTAGATTTAATTTAATGGTAGTTAGGTATCAAATGTAAAATATTATTATATTCATTGTATATGAACTCTTTATCATCATAATTCTTGGTTTTTACTTTTCTCATCTTGTAAAAATTGTTGAATTTTATAGAAATTTGCATAAGTTCATCACCAGAATAAAAATGACTGGAATAGTCATCATAAAATCTGAATATGTAACCTTAAGAGTAGATTTTTTATTTTTTATAGCTTGTGATCATGAATTTATGCATGCATCTCAGCTTCAAGGATCATGAGAGTTTCAATTAGATCCTTTTTATCCAAATATGATACTAGAATGTGTTTTCTAATAATTGTAGATATTCCATTCTATCTATTATGGTGAACTCTAATAACTTTTAATTCTTTATTAGATGCCAGTATGTCAGTTACCAATATATCAACATTAACTACTATTTCAATGAGTCTTCCATTCATTTGAGTAATACTCTCTCCAAAAAACAATATAAAAGTAAAAAACATGAGTTTAGAAGTTTTGTAACTCAATTTTATTATATTTTCAACTCCATTATATAAAACATCTATAGTCTCCCACATGTCATTGGTAGTATCACATTATGAAATTCTATCGAATTAATATAGTCCTAATCCATATATGATAGCATCCATAGTCTTTAAATATAAATCATAGTCAACTTATTGAGTATAATTACACAATTTAGGTTCATCAAAAGAAACCATATAATTTTAAAAACATTAAAATCATCTTTAAAACCATGTTTCTTGAAATATATAATCTTACTAGACTTCCAAAAACCATAATTATCACCATTAAAATAAATATAAAAAATTATATTCATACCTTCTTTACGATAATTCATTATTATTTGTATTTGTTTTTTTGACATTTCATTATAAATTTTCAACGAAAAAAAGATAAAACCTTCCATATAAAAATTTTATACCACTTGTTTTTATTAGTTGGAAGATTAATCTATTATCAAGATTTAACTATCTAATGGTGAGATTCCAATAGACTAGCTCTGATACCATTTGTTCATATCAATTAAAAGAAAAATATGTATTAATGATTCAAATGTCCAATGTAGATATTCCCAGAGAGCATATCTAATACCACTTATTTTCCCAAGGATGATTAAGACGAATAATTTGGGGTGCCAGTGGTGATGAATTGAGTCCTTTAGAAAAAATTGTCCAACTAAATCTTCCTTTATGATGTGTATTGAACACTACCTATCTTTATAATAAATTTGTGCAGTATAAAAAATTAAAGTAAAAGAGAATAGATCATAACCATTTTTCATAGTGGTTTGGGTTAAAATAACATATTCTAAGGCACTCCACCGACACTCGATGTGAATTTAGTGATTTTATTATGATCCATTTACTAGAGATCACATAGTTGAGTACAAGCAGCAAACAATTCTTATAATAAGTATTTTATAAGTCCTTTAGATTATATTAATAGGGACCTCAAAAACTAAATATATGTAATTTCCAAATCTAAAATCCCTAACTAAATACAATTAGTTTTCAATTAATTTGCAACTGAGTACAAGAAGTTTTAATGTTAATAGAAAGAGATGAGATGTAGAGTTCAATCAATTTTAGTGCCTAGGTTCAATTCAAACAACTTATAGTAGATTGGCCTCCCTTAAAAATCAATCTTCAAGGTAGTGTTAGTTCTGAAGTGATCATTAATGAGTTTATAAAAAAAATATGATCTTCAAGTTCATACAGGTTTCGTTCTTCCAGTCGAGTAACAACAATAATAGAACAAGAATAATAGAATTTACAAAATAATTATATTATCTTACTTTTTCATTATACTGTGAAAGATTATATATTGTGTGTGTGTCACTCTTCATAATACTTCTAGATATATATAATAATAATAATAATAATAATAATATATACATTATTTTCTTTTCCTCATTCTTTCATAATTCAAAATACATGATCTAATGCTTCCATAAATTACTCTTTGAATATTTAACAATAATTGAATACTTCTTCTTCCAAAAATAGTAATTTCAAATAAAAAATAATAAATTTATCTCTCTTTGATATGAAAATGTAGAATAACTGAGTCAATGAAGTCTAGAGATATATCATAGAAAAAAATAATAGTCATTGTAGTTTCTCTTTAAAATAATGAAATATATTATTTAAATCATCCAATTAATCCTCTAAAATTTATTATCTTAAATTCATTAAAAAATTAAAAATATATCCATAAGTATATCTATAATAATTAAAATATTTTAATTTGAATTTGGAATATCTTTCCTAAAATAATAATCAGTAAAAATAAATAATTTTCTACATTTTTATAATACTTAATTTATATAAAATGCATGTTTTCATACTTCTCATTCATCATATTTAATAGTTAATTCCAAAATGGTCTCTTACATGAAAGGGTAAAAAAATATATCCTTGTTTTTAAACCAAAAAATATCATAAAAACATTTAATAAATTGTTTCATGTCATTTCACCAACTTCCAATATATCATTATTTAATTCATCTATTCTATATATCATAAGATATTATCATCTCATAAGAATTTCCAAATTTAATATTAAATTCAATTATTGTAAGATTTACTAATATCATAAAATATATGAAATTTTTACAATGTATAAAATTCATATTATATGTTGAAAATTATTTAATATATGAACTTTGTTTGATATTTTAAAATTCCATAAGAATTTAAATTTAGAAAAATTTATATCTACCATTTCATAAGAGTCAATATTTCATAGGATCCATACTTAATAATAGTCATGCTTTATAAGAGTCATTAAAAACCTTATAAGGATCATTCCTTTACATTGAAATATAAAATATTAACTTCTTAAGTGTAAACATCAATTTCGTAAAAGTAAAATTATACTTCATAAGGGTATTTATAGTCTTTATAAAAGTTAATAATGAATTTGTATGGAACTACTAGGAACTATAGAGATCAAAATCAAATTTTTAAGAATAATATAATTTTTTAAAATCCAAAACATTTAAAACCATAAGAGTCACTTGGATTTCCATAAGATCAATCCCTTTTCCATATTTCCAAACAATATAAAAATTAAAGAGTAATTTCCTATCATTATAACATGTTTTTAAAACATTACTATAATACATAATATAATAATACTTGTTAAATATTAATCTCTATATGATACATAATATGATCAGGTATTTACATTATAAAACATATAGTGAAATACTTAACAAAAATAAACAATAGTCAAAGCAGAATATGTATGACATGGTTAGATTCGAAAAACATGAATACATAATTTGATTTGATCAATACGTAATATACTATTTTCACTTAGAAAACTCCCCCAACATGAAATGTAATTAATAATAGGGTAAATATATTAAAATTATTATGAATATTGACTAAAAAAATAAATCAGGAGAAATGGTTTGAATAGCTATGAAAACAAAGATAAAGTAGTAATAAGACACTCTAACAGCCAACATGTAGTTGGATATATTCATGATATGGTTATGTGACTGAATTTTTATATGATCATTGATATAATGGAGATTATTGGGATATTGGTTTCAAACATGATTAGTAAAAAGATATTAAGAATCAATAAAATATTTATTAAGTATTTACCCATGAGGTTCATTATAAAACCTTGTTATAAATTTTTCAATTTTTCAATTTTTATTTAATCAAATACACTTTTTATGTGGATATTTACCTATCTCAAGTTATGTATATACTAAAATATTTTATTTTAATTAATTAAATAATATAAATGTAATTTTTATACATGTAGTTCAATCTACCACACTTGGTTTAGTTTACAAAGGTATTACATAGAGAATGTAGTGAAATTCAACTGAGAATATTTTTCTCACACAATGGATACACACTTTGGGTATTTGTAGACAATTTTTATCAAATATAGGTAAATTTAAATAACTTTTACGAGATATAAAATTTTCATAGAGTCTTATTGGGACTTGGAGGAGGTGATAAGGTTATATATTTACGCTTTTCAAATCGAGATGGTAACATCGATTTTAATTTTTGTCAATTTTTTGATATGTATTATTTCATCCCTTTTGTATTTATCCATATGATGTTCTTATCCCATTTCCCTTATTTTTAGTGATACCATGGTTTTTTATATTGATCTGTTGAATGTTAATATTCATGTTAGTTAGGGTTTATTCTTCTTTTTATAATGTTGTGTATTTTTATATTTGGGTTTTTATGATTTATTTGGAAATATGTTATTATTTATAAAATAGATTATCATGTGTGTGTCTCACCGACCTATGGGAATGTAATAACCCGTAGATTTCAAGGATTATTTTTAATTTTTTTGGGATTTACAAGTACGCAGTTTCTGGTGGCGCTTGATTCCAAGGCCCAGTGTTCCCAGAATCAATTTTCGAAGATTAGCTCGGGTACGTTCAGTGAACAAACGAGCGGGTTTTTTCTAAATTTTGAACCGGTGATCGGAATTAAAATCGGAGGGTATCGATGAATTCGCAGTACCAGGATTCTCTTAGGCGAAGCCTAACTTCAAAGAACAAGGGTCGGACGAAAAAGATAAGTTTTTAGTCTTTTAGAAAAAAAATGTATATAATAAAATAACTATAAGTTATTTTATTATTTTTCTTCCACCGTTGAGTGGAAGTTGGTGGATTCGCAGTGTAACGACAATCAATAAATGGGGGAAATTTAATGACTTGTTCCTTTGGTTGTGTAATAGAAACGCCCGTGTGTTTAATAGTTTTATTAATTAAGGATCATTAATGAACCATAATAATGAACACAACGTGAGGATTAATTATTTTATTAATCAACCCTTTGGAAAACGAATTGGGAACCCGCGGGAGGAAGCTCTGATGAAATGCTGACGACGCCAGCCTCTGACGAAGAACGAAGAAGAACGCCGGTTCCTCAGAGATTGACGACACGCCACCAATCTTCTTCTCCACGACAAGAGAGGATACACCGCTTCCTCCTCGGCACACTCCGACGTCGCCTTAGTTTCCTTTCACCGCGACGCCGTCTACCGCGACGCCGATGAATGCCTTCTTTGTTGCGGTAAGGGAATTTGAATAATGTTTCCTTATGTGATTCTTATATCCTGGGTGTGGAATGCAATTGTTAGTATTGGATGAACCACTAACTCGGTGGGTGCGGACTAATGAAAAAGTACAAACGCACCGCTAGTTTGTTTGTCGTACAAAAGAAAACCTTGTTTATCCTTGGCTTTTGTTATCGGCTAACATGGAAGGTGCGGGCCGAACAAACACGGCCTGAAGAACCTCTGTAGTTTATTTTTTTGTGCGCGGAATCATTGGTGATGACGAAATGGTACTGTTTGGGAGATTAGAGGCCGTCGTAGTAAAGTATGACTTCTGAGACGACTGGAGGAGCAGACGTGAGCGAGAACGGACCTCTGCAATGACTCCGGTGGGCCGCGGAAACCTCCGGCGCCGCCCCAGCGTGCCACGGGCATGAGCCGCTGTGGCGGAAGGTGGCCATATCCCACGGCCGCGTGCGATCCGGATGAGACGCGACGGTGCCGCGTCCACCGAGCGCAAAGGAAGGGGGGACCACGTCCCCCCCTGCTCGGCCCGCTGGCCGAGCCAGCGCACCCCCCAGCCGGGCCGAAGGGGGTCGCACGGACTGGTCCAGCCCGACCCAGGGGGGGGGGGGGGGTTGGGCCGGGTCGGATCCATCCCAAACCCCCCATTTCAGATCACTTTCTCTCTTTTGCCCATAACTTGTGATACGGACCTCCGATCAACGCACCATCAGTTGCGTTGGGATCCTTGGATTGAGAGGGTCGTTTCGGTATATTATGCTCAAGGTTTCAGAGAAATTTGGGTACGGCCAGGTTGGTTCGAACATGAAACCAACCAGGCCCTCTAAGCGGAAACACTTATAACTTGAGCTCTGGACATCCGATTGACGTTCCATAGACTTTGTTGATTTATTCTTTGTGATATGGTCCTTTTTTCTTACTCCTATTGAGGTTTGGACGCAGCTGGAGTATGGTCGGGTTGGTTTTATCATAAAAACTAATCGGGCCCCTGGAACGGAAATGCCAATAACTCTCAGACCGGGCGTCCGATTGACGCGCCGTCTGTCGCGTTGGGTTTCTTTTGACGAGAAGAAACTTTGGGATACATCAACTCTAGTTTTCGTGATAGTTGGTGTATTGAATCTCTTTGGCTCAAGGAGCAGACCCTCCCGGAATCGAGCATGCTGTGTGCGGGAACCCTAGAGCTGGCTTCCACTACATCGACTTCTGTACTGAATCCTCCGTGGGTTCGATAGCAATGAATACCACAATGGAATCCTCCGGGGGTTTGACGGTGATTGAATACTATTCTTGTATCCTATGTGGGTCCGGCAGTATTGAACCTTGTACTTGTATCCTGTGTGGGTCTGACAGAGTAGCTGATCTTGTATCATTTGTGGGTCCGACAGCTTAGTTGGTCTTGTATCCTATGTGGGTCTGACATCTTAGATGAATCAGTGGCTACATCTGATCATCTCTATCGCCTTACGAAGTGTATACCTGTGTGAGCTGAGTCTTGATTCTCAATCATTATCATTGATATGGTTGACTTTCTTTCCTTTATGGACTGGGTTGTCTTGTTCCAGTTTGGACTGAGTTGTGGTATCCTCTGTGGACTGAGTTGTACTTCCTTTGTGGACTGGATGGTGCTTGGGCATGAGAGTTAGAGACGAACTATAATTGATGACTTATGTATATGTATGGGCATATACCTAATTAGTGTTGCTGATACTTCGTGATTGTATCTTTCCTTTGTGGTTTATCCTTCATGGATTCCGAGAGACCTTCAGGGGTGTCGGGGTCCCTACTGAGTATCGTATACTCACCCCTGCATGGGCAATGCCCACACTACATTGTGTTGGATGTAGACGACGGACATCACTGATTGAGGTGGAGGCTTGTGGAGTTGGACGGTACCCGGAGGTGGACCACATGGCAGGACGTACACGGAGCAGACGATCAGACCGAGGAGTTGAGGAGACTATCTGTATTCACCCTTCAGGTGGGATTTCTACAGGATGACTCGGTGTTGCTATTTTACTTTCTACTGTTGTACTTTCCTTTCAGTTGTACTGTACTTTCAGTTGGGTTTGTATACTGGCCCATTTTCTTTCATTACTTACCTTGTACTCAGTTTTACTTAGTGTTTACTTCACTTGCGTACTCTGTGGTGTTTTTTCTCTTTAAAGGTAATGGCTTCCCTTCTTTTGGGTTTTACGCCTTTGGTTCTATTTTCCATCCCCTGGCCTATGGAAGGCGGGCTTGGGGTAGTCAAGGCATGGGTTCCGATGATGGGTCGTGACAAATTGGTATCAGAGGAGTCGATTCTACCGAAAAACTTAGGATTCTGATAATTTCTTATGTGTGAAGCAATAGTGTTTAGGGTATTGAGTGTGGTTATTAGTCCAGGGAGTCCAGTGTTGGTGTGGCGGCCGACATATCCATACACCAGGACCCTGGCTTCTGATTTCTGACTCAGTGCAGGAAAACATTGATTGCATGTGTGTTTCAAAAGTTTTCTTTGTGATTACATTGTGTCAGCTCACCAGGTATACTATTTTAACCATGGAACCTGTGTTTCATTTTAGGATGTCCCCATGACGACAGCCAGCTAGGGTTATGAGCTTTGTGCGAGATGGCATCCCACCGAGCGATGAGGCCTAGGTGCAGGGCCCCATTACCATCGAGGAACCGGCAGTACCTCTACCCACCGAGCCACCGATGCCACCCGCCCCAGCGGCGGAGAGTGTACGCCGCCTGAGCGCGTTGCACGAGTTTCAGAGACAGAGGCCACCCAGTTTCTGCGGAGAGACGAATCCTCAGGCAGCTGAGGATTGGTTGGAGGCCATCGTTAGAGTCTTTAGATTGTTAGGGACACTAGCAGACATCACGGTGATCCCTGACACGAGTCTCATGCATGCAGCAGCAGGTAGATGGTGGAGCCTGATGCTCTATGTGCACGATGAGGCATCTCTACATTGGATGGACTTCGATAGCCTCTTCTGCTCAGAGTTCATTCTAGCCACCCTCTGTGTGGTACGCATCCAGGAGTTACTACAGCAGCGGCAGGGTAGCATGTTAGTAGTCCAGTACTCGACAATATTTACTGATCTATAGCACTACTCCATTGACATGGTACGAGACCCATTCTTCCGGGATAGTACCTTTGAGCAGGGGATAAGGCGTGATATCAGAGCTTCGACGATTCCACTCAGCATCCCGACCCAGGCGGGGGTGCTGGAGTGAGCCCTGCTAGTGGAGAGATTTCTCGCCGAGAAGCCATCAACAGGAAGTCACATTGTAGGACGGAACGGGGCGGAGTCTTCTACAGATGGAAGTCGACAGATGATGCAGGGGTCCAAGCAGATCAGGCTGATAGGTGGGAGACACCAGGATTCAGGTTCGGCTGTGCGGGGCACATGGCGTAGAGCCAGCCTTCCGAGGAGCAGACAATGTTATGCATGCATTGGGCAGGGCCACCTAGCTCGTGACTGCCCGACCCGCCATGCAAACGAGCAGAAGATAGTGGAGGGACCTCTCAGGCAGAGGCAGAGGTTCGACCGTGGCGGTCTGCAGGGAGGAGGCGGACAAGGCAGAGGAGCTGGCCGAGCAGCCGGTGGTGGACGACGCTTTGAGGCTCTACCACCACCACCCCTAGGAGGTCCACCCCGACCACAGGAAGCTGGCGGGTAGAGGTAAGCTCAGCTCCATGCAGCAGAGGATTACGACCACAGCGCACCCAAGATGATTTGAGGTACTATCTATGTCTACTCCACCCTTGCTGCAGTTCTTATAGACATAGGTGCGAGTCATTCTTTTATTGCCGCTGCCCTTGTTCGGAGCTCGGAGATTCCAACAGAGTCGTTGGATCGATCGTTGCGGCTAGAGACTCTTACGAGAGCAGACTCTACGATTACGCATTGGTGTCGGTATTGTGAGCTTACTCTAGGAGGCAAGAGATTCAGATGGGATCTTCTTGTAGTGGCGTTGAGGCCTTACGATGTCATCTTGGGTATGGACTAGTTATCTATAGTCCATGCTCAGATCAACTGTATTAGGTGAAAGGTGCGGTGTGTCAGCACGGATGAGACCATGTTCACCTTCACCAACGAGAAGGGGACCTTCGCAACACAGGATGGACTCATGCAGAGGAGAGGGTATCCGATCAAACATCAGTTATCTAGTCTCATCCTCGGAGCAGTTGACATGCAAAGACCGAGTTTTCCTGTAGTGGTGGATCAATATACAGATATTTTTCCTAACGATGTTCCAAGACTACCTCCTCGCAGGGAGGTATATTTCTATATAGACCTGTACCTCGGGACATCACCGATATCAACTCCAGCATATTGGATGGCTCCTTCCGAGCTTCGTGAGCTATGGGTATAGCTATAGGACTTACAGGGGAAAGGTTTCATCTGACCCAGTGTTTCACCCTTGGGTTCTCTGATTCTGTTCGCTGAGAAGGCGGATGGGAGCTTGAGACTGTGTGTCGACTATCGTCACCTGAATCAGGTGACCTTGAGGAAAAAGTATCCACTTCCTCATATTGACTACCTCTTCGATCAGCTCAAGGGAGAACGATGGTTTTTGAAGATAGACCTCATGTCAGGCTATCATTAGCTCCATGTTCAGGATGAGGATGTGCAGAAGACGGCCTTTAGGTGTCAGTACAGCCACTATGAGTTCATGTTCATGCCCTTCGGTGTGACCAACACTCCAGAAGTTTTCATGAGTCTCATGAACACGATCTTCCCGCCCTACCTCGATCGGTTTGTCGTAGTCTTCATTGACGACATACTGATTTACTCAACCACTGAGGAGGAGCATGCCTACCACTTATGGGTTGTACTGGATACACTCCGAGAGCACTAGATTTATGGTAAGCTCTGGAAGTTCTAGTTCTAGCTTCGAGAGGTTCAATTCTTGGGGCACGTCATCTCAGAGGTGGGAGTTGTAGTGGATCCTGTGACGGTCTAGGCGACACTTCCTTGGGAGCCACCCAGGACCGTGACAGAGTCGCAGAGTTTCCTTAGTCTGGCTGGGTACTATCGGAGATTTGTGCCAGACTTATCCAGAGTTTTAGCACCGCTTTTAGCTTTGACAAAGAAGGGGAAACCCTTCGTGTGGTCAGAAGGATGTCAGCAGAGCTTCCAGGATATGAGGTGGAGAATTACTAGTGCGCCCATCTTGAGGCTACCAGAGGAGGGCGTAGGGTACATAGTTTACTGCGACGCATCAGGGACTGGACTTAGGTGTGTCCTGATGTAGGAGAGAGCAGTGATCACTTACGATTCATGGAAGTTGAGGCAGCACGAGCAGAACTATGCTACCCATGACCTGAAGTTAGCAGCGGTGGTCTTTTCCATGAAGATGTGGCGGCACTATCTGATGGGCGAGCGATTTACAGTCTACTCTGACCACTGGAGTCTCAGGTACAACATCCCGTAGAAGGACCTGAACCTAAGATAGTGGCGATGGCTCGAATTCCTCCAGGATTATGAATTTTAGATAGTCTATACTCTTGAGAAGGGGAACGTAGTAGCTGATGCTCTCAGCAAGAGGTCAGGCATCCAACTACTTGGAGAGGCGATGGATCAGTTAGCCTCTTTGCAGATATCCTTCATGGATAGTGATGGGGCATCCTATCTTCAGTCCCTCACAGTCACTCCTACACTACTTCAGCGGGCCAGAGAGGCACATCGTGGGGACATGGACTATGAGACTCGACGTGCACAGATATCCTCAGGACATGAACCTAATGGATTTTCTGTAGGAGGAGAGCACGTCATCCTTTTCAAAGGATGTACCATGGTACCAGTTGCATTGTAGGAGGAGGTTCCAAGGGAGTTCCACACTTCCCCTCTAGCTGTACATCCTCGAGTAGCGAAGATGTATCAAGGCCTCAGATGTCAGTACTGGTGGCCAGGTATGAAGAAGTATGTGGTGGAGTTCATTTCTCGATGCCTCACCTGCCAGCAGGTGAAGGAAGAGCACCAGGTACCAGCAGGCTTGGTACAACCCTTGGAGGTCCCGTAGTGGAAGTGGGACGGGATATCTATTGATTTTGTGACAGTGCTTCCACATACTTCCAGAGGTCATGAATCCATCTGGGTGATCATAGACAGACTCACTAAGTCGGCCAACTTCATACCCATCAGAGAGCAGGGGTCAGTGGAGATCTTGGGATGCCTCTATGTTCAGAAGACTGTACAACTTCATGGTGTGACATCAACTATCATCTCCGATCTAGATGCTCACATTACTTCCTGGATTTGGGAGGGGTTAAAGGAGGCGTTTGGGACGCAGCTATGCCTGAGCAACTCCTTTCACCCACAAACGGATGGTCAGACATAAAAGACCATTTAGACTCTCGAGGACATGCTCCGTGCATGTGTCCTCGACTTTGGTCAAAGCTGGGAGGATCATCTACCCTTGGTGGAGTTTGCGTACAACAACAGTTACCACTCCACCATCGGGATGGCACCATACAAAGCCTTGTACAGCCGACCTTGCAGATCACCTATGTGATGGACAGACCCTGGAGAGTCAGCACTTGTAGGACCAGAGATGGTCTAGGACACAACAGAGAAGGTATAGATCATCCAGGAGCGGATGAGGATTGATCAGAGCCGACAGAAGACTTATGCTGACAGGAGGCGGAGACCACTATAGTTCGACGATGATGACCACATTTTCTTACAGGTCTCACCTCGGTGTGGATTATAGGGATTTGGCCACATAGACAAGTTATCTCTGCGATTCATCGGACCATTCCAGGTTCTCAGAAGGATAGGCAAGGTAGATTATCGCCTGGCTCTTCCACCTCAGATGCACCAGGTGCACGACGTCTTCCACATATCTAAGATGAGGAGATACATGCACGACCCAACGCATATCATCGATCATGGGGAGCTGGACATCGATGATGGGGAGACTTTTGTGGAGGTTCTGGTGGAGATTGAGAATCTATAGGAGAGGGTCCTACGTGGATAGTTGATTACTCTAGTGCGCATCAGGTGTCAGCAAAAGAACCTCCCAGAGAGCACATGGGATCAGGAGGATCAGATGCGTGCTAAGTACCCTCATTTGTTTCCCTAGTTTATGATGTAGCTTTATAGGGACGTAAAGCCATGAGGTGCGAGTAATGTAAAGGCCCGCAAATTTCAAGGATTTTTTTAAAATTCTTTTGGATTTTACGAGTAGGCAGTTCTTGACGACGCTTGATTCCGAGGTCCAGTGTTCCTAGAATCAATTTTCGAAGTTTAGCTTCGTACGTTCAGTAAACGAACGAGCGGGTTTTTTCTAACTTTTGAACCAGTGCTTGGAATTAAAATCTGAGGGCACCGATGAATTCACAGTGCCGAGATTCGCTTAGGTAAAGCTTAACTTCAACCAAAAAGGGTCGGATGAAAATGATATATTTTTAGACTTTTAGAAAAAAAATGTATATAATAAAATAACTATAATTTATTTTATTCTTTTTCTTCCACCGTTGAGCGGCAGTGGTCGGAGTCGCAGTGTAACGACAATCAATAAATGGGGTCCATTTAATGACTCGTCCCTTTGGTTGTGTAACAACAATGCCCGTGTTTTTAATAGGTTCATTAATCAAGGATCATTAATGAACGATAATAATGAACACACCGTGAGGATTTATTCTTTTATTATTCAACCCTTGGGAAAATGAATTGGGAACCCGCAGGAGGAAGCTCTGATGAAACGTCGACGACACTAGCCTCCGATGAATAATGATGAAGAACTTCGGTTCCTCGGAGATTGACGACGCTCCACCAATCTTCTTCTCCGCGACAAGAGAGGAGATGTCGCTTCCTCCTTGGCACACTCTGACATCGCCTTTGTTTCCTTTCACCGAGACGCCGTCTACCGTGACGCCGACGAACACCTTATTTGTTGAGGTACGGGAATTAGAATAAATTTTCCTTATGTGATTATTATATCCTAAGCGTGGCGTGCAATTTTTAGTATTGGTTGAACCACTAAAGCGGTAGGTGCGGACTAACGAACAAGTCCGAACCCACCACTGTTTATCCTTGGCTTTTGTTATCGGCTAACGTGGAGGGCGCGGGCCAAACAAACACGGCCCGACGACCCTCCGAAGTTTATTTGTTTTTGCGCGGAATCGTTGGCGATGACGAAACAAGACCGTTTTGGTGATTAGAGGCCGTCGTAGTAAAGTACGGGTTCCGAGATGACCGCAGGCGCATACAGGAGCGAGAACGGACCACCGGAATGACTCTGGTGGCCCGCGGAAACCTCCGGTGGCTGGCACCGGCCGAACGCCACAAGGCGGCCAGATCCCGCGGCCAGACGGGATCTGGAAGAGACGTGGCACCCACCACGTCCACGGAGCTCAAAGGAATGGGGGACCGCGTCCCCCCCCCCCCCCTGCGGGGCCCGCTGGGCGAGCCAGCGCACCCCCCCCGGCCGGGCCGAGGAGGGTCGTGCAGACTGGGCGGGGCCGGGCCGCGCAGACCAGGTCGGGCCGCGCCGCGCCCTCCGGGCCGGACCTGGGTCGGGCCGACCCGGGGGGGGGGGGGGGGGGTTGTGACGGGTCGGACCGGGCCCATACCCCTAATTTCGTTCCACTGTCAGTCTTTTACCCATAACTACTGCTACGAACCTCCGATCGACGCACCGTAAGTTGTGTTGGGATCGTTGGATCGAGACCATTATTTCGTTATATTACACTCAAGGTTTAGAAGAACATTTGGTATGTCCGGGTTGGTTTGAACAAGAAACCAACCGGGCCCTCGGAGCGGAAACGCTTATAACTTGAGCTCCGGACGTCCGATTGGTGTGCCGTCAACTTTGTTGATTTCCTATTAGTGAGACGGTCTTTTTGGGTTACTCCACTTGAGGTTTGGACGCAGCTGGAGTACGGTTGGGTTGGTTTTATCATAAAAACTGACCAGGCCCCTAGAACAGAAAAGCCAATAACTCTCAGACCGGGCATCCGATTGAAGTGTCGTCTGTTGCGTTGGGTTTCTTTTGACGAGACAAAACTTTGTGATACATAAACTCTGGTTTTCATGACAGTTTATGTATTGACTCTCCTTGGCTCGAGGAGCGGACCCTCCCGGAATCAAGAATGTTGTGTGTGGGAACCCTAGAGCTGGATGTGACTGCATCGACTTCTGTACTGGAATCCTTCGTGGGTTCGACAGCGACAATTACCGTACTGGAATCCCCAGTGGGTTCGATGAAGATTGACTACTATTCTTGTATCCTATGTGGGTCTGGAAGTATTGAACTCTGTACTTATATCTTGTGTGGGTCTGGTAGAGTAGCTGGTCTTGTATCCTGTGTGTGTCTGACAGCTTACCTGGTCTTGTATCCTATGTGGGTCCGACAGTTTAAATGAATCAGTGGCTACATCTGATCATCTCTATCACCTTAAAAAGTGTATAACTGTGTGAGATGAGTCTTGATTCTCAATCATTATCATTGATATGGTTGACTTGCTTTCCTTTTTGGACTGGGTTGTGTTGTTCCTTTGTGGACTGAGTTGTGGTATCCTTTGTGGATTGAGTTATACTTCCATTGTGGACTGAATGGTTCTTGGGCATGAGAGTTGGAGACAAAATATAACTGATTACTTAGGTATATGTATGGTCATATACCTATGTAGTGTTGTTGATACATCGTGATTGTATCTTTCCTTTGTGGTTTATACTTTGTGGATTCTAAGATACCTTCGGGGGTCTCGGGGTCCCTACTCAGTATCGTATACTCACCCCTGCACGAGATATGTCTGCACTACGTTGTGTTGGATGCAAACGACGGACAACACTGATTGAGGTGGAGGCTTGTGGAGCTGGACGGTACCTGGAGGTGGACCACTTGGCGAGATGTACACAGAGCGGACGATCGGACCAAGGAGCTGAGGAGACTATCTTTACCCACCGTTCAGGTGGGATTTCCAGAGGACGACTCGATGTTGCTGTTTTACTTTCTGCTGTTGTACTTTCCTTTCAGTTGTACTGTGCTTTCAGTTGGGTTTGTATACTGGCCCATTTTCTTTCAGCACTTACCTTGCACTCAGTTTTACTTAGTGTTCACTTCACTTGCGTACTCTGTGGTGTTTGTTTACTCTTTAAAGGCAATGCCTTCCCTTCTTTTGGGTTTTACGCCTTTGGTGCTAGTTTCCAGCCCCCGGCCTATGGATGGCAGGATTGGGGTAGTCACTACACGGGCCCCGAGGAAGGGTCGTGACAAGAAGATCATAAAAGGTTTCTAGTTAAATTGACTCTTCCTTATCTTTATTATTTACCAAGATAAATTACACTAAATAGAGTAGGTTTGACTCACTTAAACTAGTTTCAAGCCTATAGTGATCAGTAAAATGCTTCATGCCTTATTATAAAATGAATTGGGTACTGAGGTAGGGTAGCTCATGTTGCCCTATTACACCCTCTATCATCCTTTAGAAAATTTCCAAAACCATTCAATTATTTTCTACACAAAATGTCAATTACTACCATTTTTTATCCATGCACATTTTTAATCCCATTTATCTTATAAAATCCCCAAAAACATTCCAATAAATCACTACTTCCATATAAACTTGAATTAAATTTCCCCCCCCCCCACACTAATTTTTCACTATATTCATTAATTAAAACAAAGATAAAGGTGCGAATTTATTTAGGATTTTAATGTATCTTTTACAAAGGCTTTAATTGACTAAAATAAGGGGTTATTATAAGAAATATTAATTTAAATGTGAAGGGTTTATTAAAAATAAAAAGTGAATTAATAATTTCATTACCCTACTAATATCCCAGAATCCTAAAATCCTAGAACAATAACACAGTAAGTTCTTGGATATTTAGAATATCTAAAGTTCACTTAAGCATAAGAAAACTGGAATAAATTTGAATAAAAGGTACAAAATTATATTAGATATACATGTTTTCCTTGGGAAGTGTTGGATACCATGGTCTCAATATTAATAAAAATTTACTTTAAATAAAAATAAATACAAAAAAATATTATATTATTAAGAAATTGTATTTCTGGCTTTAGAATCAATAATTTTACACTTATGAACTAAAAATCATTTGAAATTGATATTCAATTAATGTCATTGAATAAAATAATAGTGTAAAAATATAAAACTAAAAAAAACAATAACAATAATAATAATGAAAAAATACTAACTAATAATCATGATTATCCCTTCCTCCACACTTATATCATGAAATTTCATTAGCTCCCAAAACATCATATGAAAAGTGAAAAATAAAATAGTGATAATATAAAACAAATGAAGATTAAAGACATAATCAAGGAAATATTAGTGTTGAACATCACCTTGAAGTAAAATATCCTCTCATGGAGGATCATTTATAATATTTTATAAATAGATTTAATTGACGTCCATTAATAGGAAAACCAAATTTATTTTCTATTATATTTACTAGTATAGTAAAAAATGGACAACATAAATTACACAACAAATACTACACCATTTGGAACAGAATTTACCCAGACAAATTCTTTGTCTAAAATTAAACAATAGTAGCCTATACCCTAATTTAATATTATTGTTCACTATCAGTTCATCATGAATGGATTTGGTCATCTCCTTATACAATATAAATTATCACAAGAATTTTTATTGATATCTTTCAATTCCCAGAAACAAAATTTCCTTTTTTTTTCTGAATCCAAAATATTCATAATAAAATATTTCATAACTGAAAAAGTTAAATTCTATAAAAATACTAGAAACTTAAAATCTCTATAATTATCTATATTATATAGTGACATCCTTAAGTAACTTTTATATTCCCTAAATGTATTATTGATTATTTGATCTAATACCTCCTACTTGGATGCACCATCTTTTCTAAAATGTGTTTTATCTATCTTTTTGAAACACTAGGAATACAAAATTTCTATGGTTGGTAAGGTGTGAACACCTTATTGATAAATCCATAATTACTCAAAACCACTATCAAGAGTCTATTATAAAAATATGCACATTGATCAAATATAATGAATCATGATAGTAAAAATATTATAAATAGATTAATCTTTAAAAATTCCAATACTAATCTAAAATTGTTAGTTTTAGTTGGAATGGCCTCTAACTACATGGACACATAGTTAAAAAATAGATAATATGTAAATATATCCAAGTAAATTAGGGAAAGTTATTATTAATTCTATTCCATATACATAAAAATCATTAAAAATAACAGAGGATAATGAGGAATATCACTATTTTTGTAAATGTTTCTTTGAAATTGTCACTCTTTACAAGTCTTATAAAACATAAAAGAATATATCAAAATTATAAGAAACAATAACACTAAATCATGATTTTCTAGGTATTTATTTGTCGTTTAAAGTGACCACCACAACAATATTTTTGGAAAATGATTAAAAATTGAAGGAACATCTCCATTGAGATTGAATCTCTAGTTTATTTGGTCACTCACTAGATTCTATAGGTAAGGGTTATCCCAAATGTATTTATTGAAATAATTAACTAGATTTTAAAATTATATCTTTTTAAACCAATGAGGTATCTCTTTAGATACTAAGTAGTTCATTAGTTATAAAAAACATAATTTTCACTCCCAAAAACATATTGTTCTGTATCTATAAAATTATCTATGATGGGTTTATTGTATAATTGTTTCTCCTCTCTAAAAAACATCTAATTAAATGGTTTTCCATAATATTATCACTCAATTTTTTATCATTAATCTAAACATTATATCTCTATAGTAGTAAATTATGTTTATGAAGTCTTGGGTTTGCCTTATTTTGCCTCTTGTACTATCTAATGGTTGAATGATTATCAGAGATTATTACCTTTGAACTAAGTATGTGACATATAAATTTTATTAAAGAGAATAAAAAGGGAAAAAATTATTTCTCTATGGTTTTATATTTAACTCATGTACGGTCTATGGTTGTACATGTATAACCTATAACACAAGACTTATTTTTATCCTTATGAATAAAGAAAACACAAATAGAATATTTAGATGAAACAATAATTAATCCAAAGGGAAATTATTATCTTCGTGATTATATAATAAGAAATATATAAGCTTCACCTTCAACCCCTAAAAGGATATTCCATACCTATTATAATAAAAAAATTGAAATATCCGTCTATATTATTCTAGATAGTGGGAGGTAAAATATATTGAAATATTGGATAAATATCTTATAAAATCTATAATTTGTAGGGAAATATATCATCTATTTCATAATATTTGGGTGAGTCATTGAAGATATATCATCTAACATTAAATTACCAACTTTAATTTCTATTCTAGACTCCACATATATTAAAATAATACATATCTCAACCATAAAGTAAAATTTCTTAAATTTTGAGAATCAGGTTTTTCTTGATACAGTTTTATAATAGAAACTCATAAAATTGGTATACATGAATCAAAATATGCTTCATATATGTGAAGTAATCTATGGAGAATTATATTCATTCTTTAAAAAACATATAAAAAACTACCTCTTCATCCTATGACATTATATTAATTTTAAAATATCTTTAGAATACATATAGGAAATATAAATGAGATTTACCTACTATCATATCCAATATTTTACTACGAAATTAGATAGGAATTTTTTTTGTTTGTAAATAAGTCCATGATTTCAAAAGTCTATACATACACTCCACTTATTAGGAACTCTATCTAGAATATTTCTACTAAATTAATTATTTATTTTAATAAAACCAATCATAATAGGAATTATCTATAAAATACAAAACCATTGACTATATGATGTGGAAAAATTATGACATCCAAAATAATGGTAACTTTACTTTTGGAAAATTATATGAGATTAAAACTAATCCTTCACTGAAATTTCCTAAATAGTTTAGGTTTTTTTCTAAAATATTATTATTCCTGTATAATGATGGAATTATGCTAGGAAGGGGTTTTAATGTCCATTATAAGGTTGTTAGTCCCAGAAGGGTCTTTAGTGAGAGATACCAAGAATGGGGGGGGGGGGGTGAATATAGGTGTTTAATATTGTTCCAAACAAATAATCATAATCATCTGAACTCTAAATTCCCTAAATAATCTTGACATTATGATTAATAGGGCAATTTTTATGATTTAATTAGGATGATTATATTGTTGATTTGAACTTTTTATTATCCTTAATCTAATTCATCCAATGATTACTAAACCCAACCAAACATTTATAACCTATATAAATTATGTAATGTATAAACACTTAATATAAAAATTTACTTGGTTCACCTGTATTTTTATATTTCAAATTAGCATACACTTGGATATGTGTCAGCATACTAAGATCTACTAAATCACTTTTAGTGGTGGGTTTCGGTAAGGATACTCCATGTTAGGAGTCACTCCCTTTATAATTCATTAGGGATGGATCATTACTTATTATGGTTACTCCCTTATTCCTTTCACTATTATAATTCCCATAGAAATCAAAACAACATAGACCAAAAAATAAGATAATGATAAAGCAATATCACTATAATTATTAATTACATAATTATAAATAGGTTCTCCTTGATCTTCTTGAACTACTCCTCATTCATAGGAAATGTGTGAAAATCACCCTAATAGTAACTTCACATTATTTTAAAAAATATTTAATCTAACTCACTAGAGAAGCTATTTATTCTTCTCTAGTAAGATATTTAAGGAGTGAAAATGGTCTCTTATATATTTGTATTGAACATTGATATATGATCACTAACTTTTCTTCTTTATTATGTAATCTTTTCAATATAATAATAATAACCTCAATTTATATAAATTTGTGATATATTATTCTCTATATAGTTGTATTTCTACAATCTAAGAGAAAATATCCAAGATGCTACTCATTAAGTTCTTAATGTTTCTATAATTATACTGGAAAAATAAATTTATTCATGTCCTTAAAATTTAATTAAAACCCCTCTTAAGATAAAAATATATTTATTTAAATATGGTAAATTTGAAATTAATTAACACTCCCTACTTAAAAAATCATATCATAACCATGACTATCACAAAACAATCTTCCCTTCTTCCACAAATCACTGACTTTCCTAATTCTGATGGAAATTTTCCTTTCCTGATGATTCATTGAAAATATATATAAATTTAACATTTAATTTAACAACCACTATTTAATGATGCAATATCTGCTTCCCAAGAAACAATAAAATATCATGATTTTTCATTTAGATACTACAATATCAACTTTATGACATCACACCTATTATTATAGAATGAAACCTTGCCTAAAATTAATACTTTTTTAAATATTTAATCTTATAAATCAATCATGGTTTAATGTCACAAATTTATAAAACAAACAATCTAACAAGAACCGGATATTTTAACACCAAATAATTCAGGAATGATAGTTAGTGTGTTTAAATTTGATTTTTTTCACCCCACAAAACATGTATCACTATCCCTAGACTCCTCAAACCCTATAATACTCTTATATAGTCAATATTATTGGCATATGTGATGATTTGGTATCATTTCATCAAATAATTTATTTTATAACATAATTGGAAATGAAACTACATGTGGGAACTCCAACTTTAATTATTTTCCAATAACAAGCCCATTATAATATATCACCAACTTCAAATTAATCACTACCAAACAATAAATTAAAACATGATATTAATAAAATTAAATATCATCCATTATCATGTAATCAAATATAACTGGTTGATAAAAAACCTAACACTATGTAACACAAAATTTTTATTGGTTTTTAACAATTATCCCAATTAGATTCATTGGTAACACTATAATGATTCTCGGTTTGATACTAATGTGACATTTATTATAAATATCAATGATTCATAAATATTTATTATACCTTTTGGAATAAAATTCAAAGAAAATATAATAAATAATAGTATTTGAAATTTTTTTACCATGAGATATAAGGGCCAAACTATTTTTATCATTTAAGTATTTCATCCCCCTATCATATCAATGTCAAATATCTAATGATTTTATACCTCTTAAAATATATAATTGTTATGTTTTCCTAGAAAAGTGTTAATACCAATTTTCATGCTGTTTGAGATGCAACAATGGGTGAATGTCACACCAATTATTATATGAATGTACCTCTATAATCTAATCCTTTAACAATCACACTATATCTTATATAGCTATGAAATTTCATTAAGGGTACTAACTAAATTACAAATATATCTTAACAAATCCTCTATGACTATAGAGTCAAAAATAAATGTGAGAAATAATATAATATTTCTAAACATTTAATCAGCCCATTTCACTCACTTACTTACATTAAAATCAAATATCCATAACATTTATCTGATTATAATGAATTCTTCCTATAATCTAAACCACAGGATCAAAAAACATTAGTGAATAACCATGAAACAAAAATTTTCTGAGTTATACAAACCTTAATTTATGAGTTAAATTTCAACATTAAATTGATAATGTATATTATCCATCTTTAATTATATTTAGATCCTTGTAATATGAGGATAACATCCCCTAAGTCTTCAAGACAAACTCCACCTTACCCTAGACTCAAAATCCTTATAGGGTTCATTCTTCTTCATCAACCTTCTATGTGAAGATAATTTACAATCACGAGATTTTATCCCCTTTAGTTGTCAAAATCAATGCCCTTTAAATTCTAGATTCATCATTTCTTATTTCAAGTATTTTCCATAGATAATACCCCCCTTAGTATTTCATTACTTCAATAATATTTTTGATAATGACGTACACAATGATATAGGGGATAATTTGCAGTTTCCTCTAGTTGTGGAAAGTTGTGGGTCACTATAAACAACAAATTTTACTTTTTATTTTATTTTGTAATCTAAATTGAGTTATAAACTATTGTTGTTAGGATTTAATATCTCCTCAATATCCTTGGGTATTATCTTTTCTTCCTGACCTAATTTATATAAATTTCCTCCTTAGTTTATTCTTACCATCAAGTAATTATCTAGTTAACTCAGATTACTCTTTTATTTTCCAAACCATATTTCTTTTTTCTTATTCCTATAATATTCATTAGTTTTCTTAATTAACACCTTTATTTGGGGTACATTACTCTTGAGATAAAAAATTAAAATTATCTCACATTTCCAAATATTTTTCTTTTTTCTTTCTAACAACCTTTTATTCAATGATAGATTTTTATCTCCTATTATTAATTACACTAGAGACATGATTATAATGGAAATATTTTTTAGAATAAAATCCATACCTCCTTTTTGTGTGGTTTGTGACAATACTTTATAAAATTTCCATTAACTTCACAATAATAAATATATTCTAACTCTTTATTACAAAATCTAGATATATAAACATAACTTCCGTAATAAAAACATATATCTACATACCTTTTACCTTTTAAATTTAGTTATTTATTATTAGTTAATTTTGGGATCTTCATTCATGTGTTTTGATTACATACACTATTTTATCATTGAATCATTGAGAAACTTATTTAGTTTTTCTCTAAACCACTAGTCTAATTATTATAATTAGACTTATATGAGGCTCTATTATAACTAAAATTTGGTTTTACCATGAAATACATCCTTTAAGTCATCATACATTTATTATACCTCTTTTTTAATTTTTAAAACCAATAATTATTCTCACTATCACTTACTGAAGGATAGTAAAATAATAAATCTAACCACTAAATCATGGGAAATATCTTTTTGTGTATTACTTTATTTCTTCATCTTGGTTTCTATTGGATTCACTAAATTATTCATTCTCATTTTCTATTATTTCATCCTTTGATTTTCCAAAACCAATTCTTCCACTTTTTTTTGTAATTTTAGCTCTCATAACCATCAAGTTTAAAATTTCATCTAAGATGTGTCTTTTCACCATAAAAGAATCATTAATTTTATATAGATTTAAAGATGTTTCCTTAAATTATACTTTTTAATATAATTCTACTCCTTACGATAAGTATCTGATTCAACAAGTATTTTATTCAAGGACTTAAACTTTACTTTTTCAATCTTCATCCCTACAATATGAGTTCTATATAACTCATTCTTTTTTTTAACTTGAAATTTTTTTCTTGAAATTATAAATTTAGAACTTTAAATAAGTGTAAAAATTCTACCCATGGACTAATTTTTACCTCATCCTCATCATTTATTACACCATCCCTTGTGAAATCATGTTCCTTAGATAATATTTCATTATCATTATTTGAATAAAATTTTCCAATCAAAATCGTTTATACTTTATTCTTGCGGATAACTGGAATCATTAATCTAAAATTTAATGTCACCATCAACATTTATATTATATATAAAATACATAAAACATTTCATCATTTCCAAATTTATATATTTTTTTTCTAAATAAGGATAATGTTAGAGTATTAAAACAACATATATAAACCCAATTCAGAGAATTAATCATATAAAATTTTAAAAAATAAATCCAATAAGATAGACTAAAGATATGATACCAATTATTTGGCCCATATGGGTATTCAGTTAAATATACCATAGGAGGAGGGACGATTGGGGAATAAAACTTCTTCCAAACAAAGATACATAATCCTATTAACTTTACATAGCTAAATTATCTTAACATCATTATTATTAGGTTTAGGTTTATGCTCCATTTATGATGATGTCATGATTTACATGCCCTTTTTCTTTTCCTTGATCCCATTTATCCAATGATATCATAATCCATAAGAAACTTTTTCCCTATATAAAGTATCTAAATCATGTATATAAGAAAAAATAATTTAGTTGTTTAACTTATACTAGGCTATTTCCAAGTATAATACACTAAACGATGTGTTGATATGCAAAAAACCACTAAATCACAATCTGTGATGGGTTTTGGAAAGGTCACTCCAAGATAAGGGTCATTACCTTTATAATAATTAAGGGATATTAAATTAATTCCCAATGGTCATTACATTATTTCTATAAATATTCTCACCTCTGAAGAACAAAAAAATCTTGGAAAAAAAACTAATACTATAATAGAATAATATCACAATTGTTATCATTTAACTAATTATAGATATATGATTCTTAATCTTCTTGTACTCCTCATCCATTACAAGAAAAGTGTAAACATCAATAGGATAACAACATTATCTACATTGAAAATATATTCAAGGAATATCTATAAAATAAATCCTTCTTATTTAGAAATATCATCAATGAGTGATAATACTCTATCCTCTATTTTTTATTCACTTTGATCTTTGATATCACTCTTTTCTTACTTCATGTTTTTTCTATTGAATGTAAAATAAATCACTTTTATTAATAAAACAAATGTGACATATCAATATATTCATAGTCATATTTATCTAATACAATAGAAAATCTATAATATTCCCTTTATTAAATACTTCATGTTCCTTCATGTATCTTGGAAAAAAATCATCAATTAATGTCCTTAAAATCATAGTAAAAAATACCACTTTAGACCATATGAAATTTCATAAAAGATACTAAATTCAAAACAGATTAAAAATTACAACATAATAAAATATAGATATTACCATGACCATTAGGATGCAATCCCACTATCTTATGAAAATCATGTCCTTACCCAATTTAGATTCAAATTTTTACATCATGTTGGGTCCTTCGAAATATAAGTTCATTTAACATGTCAATATTCATAGCATAATTTCCCCATTTGGAGAAACACAAATGTTCCATAGCTTCCTGTTCTCATAGTGTAATCTCACCTTCATAGTGTTACACCAATCACTATAGCTTGACACCTTTCCTATATTACACACTTCTCCAAAAGTTTAGTCTTTTACAAAAAATATTACATAATAATCCACCTTCATGATGAAATCATAAAACCATCTCTAGATATCAATTTACTAAATAAGCATGGTTTTCTCCTTAGTATATTGTCTCATGATTTGTGTGTAACCACATAAAAACATCTAACTTTCTCAAATATCCTCAAGACTCTATATAACAATTTTATATTAATTTTTCATCTCATATGTGATTATTTATATCCTTTCATCAATGAATTAATATTTTATTATAATTATAAATGAAACAAAATTTGAAATATGCAACATTAATTATTTTCCAATAATAAATCCATTTTCATGTAGCATAAACTTTAAGTTCAGCATGATACTACCATGAAAACTAAAATGTTTTTCAAGAAATCCAATATAATCCACCATCGTGTATTTGGATATCAATGGTTGATATTAAATCCCATATCATGTGAAAATAATTTATTATTGTATGATAATAAAGTGTAACTTTTTCTTTCCAGCATATTCTCACAATTGGGATTCTTAATCTAAAGAAAAGAGACAAGAAATTATCACAGTAAATAAAGAATGATTAAAATCATCAAATAGTGTCCTAAGCTCTATAATGGGTGGGATTAATAACTTTGAAATTTGATTTTCACTAGATGAAAAAATATTAATTAGAACCATTAATACTCACTTAAAACATTCATACACTAATAAAAATAATGTCAAAAAAATATTCAGTATTCAGTTTCCAAGTGTCCATTCTAACATGCTATATATTTTTAATGTGATAATGAAAATAAAAATTCACATAGAAAATTATCTACAATTAAATCATCAAAAAAAATAATAATAGAAAAATCAGGTACATAATGTTGTTTAATAGGAGAAAATTCATTTTTTAGAATCATTTAAAGCCAACGAGCCCGTACCCGAGTGGTAAGGGCTCCTGCTTGGCATCCAAGAGAACCGGGTTCAAAACCGGGTGAAGGTGAATTTCTAGGTTACTGTAGAAGTAATATAGCATCATTTTAGAAATTACAGTTCAGTACTATAGTGGTCATAACTATTCACCCGATTTGGGCCTTCGGGTCACCAGTTTGGGCCTACGGGTCTCCAGGGCCTTCGAGTCATCAAAGGCCTTCGGGCCACATGGCCTTTGGGTCACGTAGAACATGGAGTAACCCAGTTCACACAGATCAATCCCCAGAAGAGGATCAGAGCAACAAAAGTAGCAGCCACCAGATGCAAAGTTAACCATATTGGAAGAATGAGAGGGTATGGCAGCCGCCATCGGGACCAGGCACCATGCAACTTTGTACGGGGCAATGCTAGATGATCAGCAATGAAAGGTGGGGAGCTAAGGAGATCAATAATGCAAGATGCTAGGGAGGGGTAGTTCTAGTGGGATGGGCCTACGGGTCATGTAATGGGCATGGTATGCCTCTGGGCCTTCGGGTCATGTATTGCGGGTCATGTCGGGCCTTGTGCCTTGGGCCTACGGTTCATGTATGGGTTCCCCTTCATCCATTAAAAGGGGGATTATCTATAATAAAATAAAAAAGAATGCCTTTGGGCCATTCAGAGGTAGAATCATTTAAACTTATTTAGTAGATAAAAATTCTGGAAACAACTCCATTGAGAATAAATCAACCATATTGAATTAGAAAGAGTAATGATATTCCATTAGTTTTTTTATAAACATGAATATTTTAAAGCGAAAAAACATGTTACCAAATTCCTTTAAAAGTGAACCATTCTAGGAATTTATGAATACCTTTACAGCTTTTAGAAAATTTCTTCCAAATATTTAATCTAAATTTATACAAAACTTATCATCATCCATGCATAAATCATAAAATTATATAAGAAATACAATATCATCTACCTACACTAAATCATCTTCAATGAATCTTGGAGGCATAATTGCACTTCTATTTTCAATTTGTAAAATTATTTTAGAATATTTGAGTTCTTCCACCTATAAAGTATAAAAACTAAGTAAGTAAATATAATTATTGAATATCCTAGACCTAACATATATTCATGGAATTAGTACTCCCCTATAGTACTTAGGATGGAAAATCTGTTATGATAATTGGGCTTGACAAGAACAATATGTTATATCAGTAGTGGTAAATTACTCATATAATTAACTCTTTTATATCCATTCAAACTTATTTGGTTTGTTCATATATTATTTAGTAATTTTACAATCTTGGGAATCCATTTAACTTTATCCATGATAGGTATATTAACTTTCACCTTTATAATATTCACTAAAATACACTTTTCAATTTAACTTTCAATTGAGGGTAATGGTGGATTGTGCATTGATGGTTTATCCACCAAATTGTTTTCAATGTTAAATTGTTTTTTTAACTTCATAAATTTCCTATGACCTCTCTTAATCTATTTACTTTCTCTTGAAAAATGGATATATTTCATAGTAGGATAAACCTGTTTGAACTTTATGCTAATGGTTATAGGTCAGTTAACACAACATGCATTTTATTAATTTTAGTCTTGATCCTAAGAGTGATTGAACATAAATTTTATTTTTCATTGGGATTTAACAAATTATGTGATAGAAAATTTCCATTAACTTTAGTCTTAATCACATTGATTTCAATAGAACACTCGATCATTTGAGTCCTTAAAATAAGAAAGATAATTTTATTTATTTAAATATATCATATAATCTTGTCTAGTACTTGTGTTATGGTGGTGATTATTTAAAAAATATACTAGGATAATAATTTTCATGCTCTAAGAAATATATAAGCTTTTGGTTAACTGTCATCCTTGAAAAAAACTACCTTATTATTTAAACGGTTTATACTTATTAATCATTTGACTAGTCCAACCTTGTTTGTAAATATATCATGATAGGAAAGTTATTTTCTTGGTATTGGGATGTAATTCACTCAATATAAATTTTACATTTTTAAATTTAGGTGAATCTTAAAGTTAGGGGAACCAATCACTAAAATAGTATTATAAATAACAAATAACATAATGTATTTGAGGTAGAAAAATTGGTTTAGGTTTAGTTTGTGTTTTAATTTGTGGAACATTATCTAACATTATTTATTTTACTATGGTAGTAATATAACTTAATTTAACAATAATGTGGTTTGTTTTAGAACTACAAGTATCCACATCCTTAGCATTTTTAACACAAATACCATCTCTCTTTCCAAACCAATATGCATTCTATGACATATTTTTTTTAAATCCAGTAGTATCTAGTATATAATATATCAAATTCTATATAATAAAATCAAAAATAATACTATAATCCATTATAATTAAACCCTCTTAAGAGTATTAAATAATAAATGTGTCACTAATATGATGGAAAGTGTAGGAAGAGAAAAGTAATTGTTATATTTATCAATTATCATATAATGATTCTCCTAATACATGAATAATTACATATATTTCCTTTATAATAGATTTTTTCCTAGTGGTAGGTAAGAAATTATAAAAAAAATTTCTTAAGGTCATCAAAATTCCTTGTTTATGTAGAGTGGGAACAATAAAACCATTCCTTTTCCACTCCATCTGGAGGAAATATAATAATTTTTTTATCTTCTATAAATCCATTTGGTTTCATTTTAACATAAACAATTTGGAATTCATTAAATATATCTCAAAAAGTTCCACAAAAATTTCATGGAATTTAGGGAAAAGGTGAATAAAGTCTTACCTTAACTTAAATCCATCAATAAATTTCAGGTATTCAAGATAGTTTTGTTGGTTATATGCATTAGGTGAAATCAATTTCCTTATGGTTATTTTATATAACAATATCCTAATAAGTGTTTGACACACATATGCTAATGTATTCAAGTCTTAATAATTTCTAGTGGATGTTTCTTTGTTGTCCTCAATGTTATTAATCATAACAGGCTCAACTAATGGAATATAACCTATCTCCCACTAAACTACCATATCTATTAGAATGATTGTCTGATCATTATTAAGATCAAATGGTACAAGATATTTATGGGTATTTCTAGACATAAAATTGATAGTAATAGAAAAATATTTTAATAAACAAATAATATAAATAATATTTTATGAAAAATAAATATTTTTTTGAATCAAGGGGTAGATTAAGGCAACCTCCCCAAAACTGAGGCTGATTTTATTAGATTTCAATATTATTAGGTTCTCTCTTAATATTTTTTACCCCTTTATAAATAAAATATGGAATTCCATAGTGTTTTCTAATGTGTAAGTTTCAACTAATGTTCTTTTCCAAATTTTATTTTTTTATGAATTATATAAGAATGATTAGGGATTGATTTATTTAATTTAAAATGGAAAAAATATTATTAAAAATAATATTGAATCAAAAAATGATGCATAATAACTTTCAATAGTTATTTCCTTTGGTTATTTTTTTATTTATTGTATTTAAAAAGAAATATCCCCACTGTAAATATATTCAATTGATGAACTTCCATCAAAATCCAAACAACCATTTTGTTAAAAGATAATAATGCCTCACTGAAATATCAAAGTTTATTATATTTACAATAATAATATATCAAAATGTCTAAAAATAACTAAACATTATGATGAGACCTATAGTTCCACTATAATAAAAACTCACAATCGAGAGAAATATATTAAAATAGATAAAATCATGATTTATTCAATATTCAATCAATACTCTATCCATTCCATCATATATTAATGAAACTAATGAGAGGGAAAAGAATATATTAACATAGTAAGAAGAAATAGATACTCAAAATAAGAATAACGACCATCAACTAATTTATAATCAATTATTCTTAGAAAATCAAGGGAGTTGAATTTAAATATATAAAAAACTCAAAATGTATGGAAAAATTCAATCACTGGGTCTAGACACTAAGGACACAACTTTCAGTTACCACCAAATTTCAGCTATAATCCAACTTTTTATATCTCAAATGGTCAAGAAAACAAACTGTATAATGACAGAGAAAATTTATAAGCATATTTTTAGTCAAATAATGAGGATTATTTGCTGTTTTTCATCGATATAACCCATGTATTTATTTTTTTTGTTATAATATTTTGTAATTTAGATTATAAAATGAAAATGAGAAAATTTGTAAAAATATCTTAATTCTGGATTTTTTGAAATTTTTTTTACCAGAAGAGTATTTTGGTCATTAATATTATAATATAATTCCAAATTGAGAAAATATTATTTTTTTAGAATCCATATTTTATTTCCTACAATTTTTTCTTTTGGAATGGGAGTATAATCGATAATCAAAATGGCTTAAAAAATTATTTAATTTAATGATTTTTTCAGGCAGACAACGTGGACCTGACCACTCTAACAGAACCACTTCTTAGCCTACACACCTCAAATTGAGGTGATTACACCTAGGATATAACTAATACACATAGGGATGGATATAAATCAAGTTTGGGGGAGATTTTAGGTCATTAATTTTTCTATTGGATGTTATATTTTTTAAAGAAGCTTCCTGGAACCTCCATCCAAAAAAATAAATCGTCAATGAAAAAATGAAATATCATTCATCATGTGGCCAAATGAGATTCAATTTGAAGTATGAATGACTAATCCATTTATAAAAAACTTTCATGAAGGGGTCCACACATTTATCAACAACTTAATGGGTCAACAATGCGTCAAATTTCAAAGGACAAAAATATTCCAAAAAAAGGAGGCCCTCGCCTCCTTCTCAAGTCCTGATTTTGGAACCCACAGCCTAAGAGGGATCCCACAGGGGCATGGGCCACTGCTGCTCTTCTATTTTCCCCTAATTGTTTCTTTTTATTTTATTTTCACTTTAGTTTAACTTTAGTTTTATTTTAAATTTTAATTCAAATTTTAGTTTTATTAATCCATGCATTTGTGTTTCTCCATCAAATTTTCTTAATTTATTTACCCATCTCTCTCTTCCCTTCCACCCACTCCACCAAGTTATCTCTTACTCTTGGAAATGAGAGGCTAGCCTCGAGACATGTCCTGGGGGGAGGTGGAGTTGATAATGAATTTATTTAATGTTTAATTTTATGTTTGTAGATATAATTGAGTAGAATGCATGGGTAAGGCAAGTGTCCGCAATGTTGTTACTGCCTTCGATGACATGCAACTCAAACTATACCTATTATTTTATTTAATCATTTTCCCTCTCTTCATTGGTTAGTTCTTCACACATCGGAGTTGAGCTAATCAATAGATGAAATGGATTCGATTGAACCATAACTTGAAGATGACACATTCTAGACAAAGGCGTGTCATCAACTTGGATTAAAGAAGGTAGTGGAATTGAGAGTGCTCAAACATTAAATGATATTCCACAATTTATAAATAAGAATCGTAGTTCCAACATGAGATTTTATGTTTGTATTATCAAAACATAAATGAAACCTATAAAGTAGAATAATTATTGAACATTAAAATGACCCGCAAAACCAAGTTATTTCTTATTAAATCATTCTGTTTAGATTTTCATGATAGTTTAAATTATCATTTTACATGTCATTATTTTAATTAATCAAAAACCCAAAAAGATTTTTATCACTTTAATTTAATGAAAAAAATCACCAAAATAGATAGAATAGGTGAATTAAATAAAGTAAGTGATCTACATTTATAATGCTTCTCAAGAGAGAAGACTTAGCCACTATGCTGCACTAGGAAAAATGTAATTGCTTTTTCCCACACCCTACTATAGGCATGTGTTATAACTAGCACCATTTACTAGGATCCAATCATTAGTTCATTTAATTTTTCTATTTTCACATATTACTTATATTTCTTTTAAAAAAACACAAAAAATCTTTCCATGATGAATTAAAATGACTATTATTCTATATGGACTGAAAATTACTCATAGGTTCAAGAACAAGAAACAAAATACACTGAGGTGGTCCTCCAAAGAAGAGATGATGCACTGATGATAATGTTCATGTAGGTGGAAAGAGTCAAAGAAACATGTATCTCACTGGAATATTTTATGTCCACGGTCGATTAATCAAAAGCTTGGATTTATCTAAAGACATCCATGAATTTGATTCCAAACTCGAGGTGGAGGAGATTGACTACCTACCTATATCTAGTGAAGATTGAATACAAGAGGCACATTCAATTAAAGATGATATTAAAGTTAAACCAACTCAGGGAGATGATACAATCATTAACTCAAAATATTTTAATTTTATGGAATCTAATTTGAGTATCACCCATAAGAGTTTTGAATTTTTAGATTTAGCCATCTCATATTATGCCCTAGAGGATGATGAGGGAAAATAAATTTCACCTATTGAGGAACACATGGAGCTCCTTGATTTCAATAAACATGTATTGGAGGAGTCCCATTAGGATATCTAGGTAGCTAATCCTAAAAAATCAGACAAGAGGTTTCTCATTATGCATCCCCCATGAAGCCAGCACTGGTAGAGAATAATTTTTCACAAGTATCAACCAAGGAAGAGGATGGACCATACTTCATCCTGCCCACACCATGCAATCTATACCTCATTGTGAAGGGGGAGGAGCTGGTGCACTCTATCCATGGATCATTACTCACCCAGAAGGATGAATCACAAGCTTGTAAAGGCCACATGTGGTGGTTCAAATCAAAGAATCTTCATCCTCCATCAGAATTAGGATAATTGTTGGTACTTCCCTATGGAGGTAGTAAATATTCCGGGCCCACTTGGGGGATAATACCAAGATTTATCTTTATATTATTTCTAGGAATATAGATTTCAATTTAATTTCATAGTACGTAGTCTAGCATGCAACCCCCTCCCCCATATCTTTTTGAGCTTAAATGAAATGATCCTTTCGATTAATTGAATAATTTTATTTTATAAGATAATGATGATAGAAAGAATCCCCAAAAAGTATTGGGAAAGGAACAATCTTCATGGAAAAATGGAGTTCAATTTTATTGTTTTATATTTTAAACTCTATATTTTTTTCCACATCATGATTTATGCTTTAAATATAAAATTTCATGCTCACACTTGAATTGATGTTTTACTTATTTTATCTAGGATACATAAGTTTCATAGAAACGTTGTGATGCCATGTTTTATATTTTATATTGATATGATTAAATTATTGAAATATAGAATATGATTGTAAATATGAAGCATAGATATTGAAATGATGACCCTTGATTTAATGGAATTAATTAATTCATATAAATGAAATTCCCTAAACAAATTTATTACTTTGAATTTCTAAAATTCATGTGAATTGATTTATTATTATTAATCATATCTTGAGTGATTGTCCCAAATTATATGTATCATTCCAAAGATGATTTATAGATAAATAATTTCATATTTATATTGAGAATATTTCTTGAGTGATATTGGGACATGTAACTGACCAGAACATGTATTGATACTTATCAAACCTATGGCTATGAAAAAACACATTTAAAATGATTGAGGCATCCCTTTAAAATCTATTTTTCTTTAAAATACCAAATTTACATCAATCCTTATTTTATACCATAGAAACCATGAATGACTTTTATAGGGATGCGCCATGTTTCAAGCCATTTTTATCCATTCCTACCCTACTCTTGGTATTTTCATGATATTTTAATATTAAAGTGAGGGGTAAAGAGAATAATGGTGGATGGGATGATATAAATTTTAAGTAAGAAGTGTGAGGGTGATATTTTACGAATTGTAAATGTTTGTGGAATCATTCATTGAACTCAATTGTTCTTCCCCTCTTGAATAAAAAACAAAAAAAAAGAATTTTTTTGGGTTGTGATTTAGGAAAACCAAAAATCACCATTTTTCGGACCGATGATCATATTATCATATGTGGTTAGGTGATGGATGAGAGATTTTATCTAATAATAACATTATAAAAAAGAAAAAAAAGAGTACAAAATAAATAAAAATTTTCAAGAGGGTGCACAAATCATTCATTTTGTTTACTTGATCATAACCATTACTTTCAGTTTTGGGGAAGTGGATGTCGCTACTTTGAAGGGTAAACTTTCATTAAACTTTTTTGATATCATTCATTGTACTTAAGAGATAAACCTCCTCCTTGTGACATATTTCTTAAAGAATCAAATACTACCTACCTAAAGCCTCAGAGTCATTTGAACCATTATTACAAGTCCTCATGAATTTATGTGTCTTTTGTCTTCACAAAGTGGAAAAAGTAGTTCATTTATAAGCCTATGTATAAGGAGTATGTTCTCATTCTATGATCATAACTCTACTTGAATTGTATCATGAGTGAAGATACAAAAGAATAAAAAGTGAGTTAAATCATTATGTGTCATTCTTAATAATAATGAATCAAGGTGCTTGTATTAATGGAAGGATAAGTTCGATCAATTTCCAAAGGGGGAAAGTCAAATATGTGGATTTTTTTCATTGAAAGATGGTAAATTAAATTGAAATTTTATTCATAATTTTGAATGTTATATTTCACATTGAAAATTGATTGATTTTATTTCATTTAAATTTGAATATTGGTAACATTGGTGTCCTCTAATTTTCATGTTGATATTTTATGCTTGACGTCAATCATGGTTTTATGTGGGGGGGTATTTGACAGAGCAAATTTATATGAATATTTTTAATCAAATAATGATTATTTAAAAAAAATCAATGATAAAACCCATGTATTTTTTTATTTTATTAAAATATTTGGAAATTTGGATTATAAAATGAAAATGAGAAAAATTTTAAAAGGTGTTTAACATTGGATTTTGATAGAATTTTTACCAAAAGGGTATTTTGGTCAATAATTTTATAATATTATTCCAAATTTATTAAATCCTATTTTTTAGAATATATATTTTATTTCGTCCAATTTTTTCTTCTAGGTCACGAGCTTATTCGACCATCTAAAGGGCTTAAAAATCAATTAAGTTAAAGAGTTTTCAGGATGATAGCATGGACCCCACAACTATAACAAAACCAAATCTCAGCCTACACACCTTAAATTGAGGTGATTCCACTTGGGATCAAAATGAGGACACATAGGGACATATCAACATAAAGTTTGGTGGATTTTTTAAGTCATTAATGTTTCCATTGGATGTTATATTTTTTAAGGAATCTTCCTGGAACCTGCGTCTTTAAAACCAAAATGCTAATGAAAAATTTCTAACTCATTAATCTCGTGGGAATATGAGATCCAATTTAGAGGTTGAATGGCTAAGACATTTATAAAAAACATTCATGAAGTGGTTTACACGTGAATCAACCAATTATGGGGTTAACAACGCGTAAACGTTTGAAGGACATAAATATGCATATAAAAGGAGGACCTCGCCTCCTTCTGATATCGTTAGCTCAACACCCATAGCCTAGGAGGGATCCCACCGGGGCACAAGCCACTGTAGATCCTCTACTTTCCCTTCATTTCTTCTTCTTATTTTATTTTCACTTTAGTTTTGTTAGTTTTATTTTCAATTGTAATTCAAATTTTAGTTTTATTAATCCTTACATTTGTGTTTCTCCATCTACTTTTCTTCATTTGTTTCCCTCTCTAAATCTCCTCTTCCACCCACTCCACCAAGTAATCTATTATTCTCATAATTGAGAGGCTTACACTGAGACATGTCTTGGGGGAGGTGAAGGCGATCATGAATTTTTTTAATGTATAATTTTTAGTTTGAAAATATAATTGAGTTGCATGCAAGGGTAAGGTGAATGTCCCGGATGTTGTGACTACCTCTGATGACATGCAACTCAAACTATCACTATTATTTTATTTAATAATTTTACCTCTATCCATTGTTTAGTTCATCACACATTCAAGTTGATCTAATAAATATATGAAACAACTTTGATTGAACCAGGTCCTGGAAGATGACACATTCTAGACAAAGGTATGTCATCAACTTGGATTAAAGGAGGAGGTAGAATTGAGAGAGCTCAAACATTAAATGATATTCCAAAATTTCAAAATAAAGAATAGTAGTTCAAACATAAGATTTCATGTTTGGATTATTAAACTGAAATAAAACATATAAAGTAGAATAAAGAGTGAACATTAAATCAACCACCAAAACCAAGTTCTTTCTTATTGACTCATTCTCTTAAGATTTTCAAGAAAATTTAAATTATCATTTTAAATTTAATTATTTTAAATATTCAAAAACCCAAAAAGATTTTAATTACGTTAATTTAATAAAAAAAACCACAAAAATTGATAGAATAGGTTAATTAGATAATGAATGTGAAATAAATTGAGAAGGATCCTCAACAAAGACCACCCTGGTCAGCCACTGTGATGCACTATGAAAAATATAACTACTTTTGTCCATCTCCTGCGACATGCAAGAATTGTATAACGATATATATATATATATATATATATATCGCATTTTATATTTACAGACAAAAAAGTTACCCCATAATCACTCTGAAATGCTTCATATGACTTAAGAAAATATCACTTATAGATTCAATTCACATTTAGTTAACTCAATAAAAACTCTTCTAATTTAATATGATAATCTAATCCCCTTATTTATATGATATTGGAATCAAATGATCAAAAAATTTCATTCTTAAAATCTCCTTGACATACTTTTGTGGAACTAGTGATCTCTCACCAGTATATTCATCCCCTTAAAAAATAAAAACCAACAGTATTAGCATGATATAAAATGAATAAAACCACATTCATCAAATAAAAATCACCTTTAGATGAGATAAATCCCTTAATCTACATTCCACTTTCATCGTATGATATGATATCAACTCCAAAGTACCCTAATAGAGATGAGGTTCTAGGGCTCTTTTAAACTCTCTTAAAGCACCACTTGACGATGTCTAAAACTAGAAAACAAATTTTGTAAAACATATCCAAACCATATGTTTGGATATAAAATACTTATTGGATTCAAATGAAAATAAAATGGTAATGTCTACTCTCCTAGGCCTATAACAAGCATTGATAAAACTATAAATCAATACCAAGATTCCAATATCCATGAAATCCAAAATAATGTATAAGGCCCAATGAATCAATATGGTCTGAATATGAATCTTGGACTTCTTATATTTCCAAAACCTTTGTATACAGCTTTGAAAAACACACTTGGCCATTTAGAAATTTTAATATGTATCTAAATAATTAATATGATGTATTTTTTAAGGATTAATAATATTTAAAAAAATCTAGAACAATGGAAGCACATATATTTATCCATTATTATAAAATTAAAGTTGATATTATTACAATTTATAACAAGTAAAAATAATGAAATAATGATCTATAGTATACTATCATCAATCATAGATATCTAATATATTGTGTTGTGAATTCTATTTTTAGTGGAAAATATGTAGGCGAATATTCCTAATTAATGATTTTCTCAAACACATGCTATTATTCTTATTTAGAATATGCACTCTTCTATTTACATATTCTTCTATGAAGTTTATTTTGTATTCATTATATTAATAAATGATTCATATTGATCATTCAATTTATTAATTCAAAATACCTCTAAATTTGGATATGAAAAAATATTTATTGAGTAATATTATATAAATAACATAATTTTATACATAGATATATAATATATTAGGTAATTAAATTAAAAATAACTACATAAAAAAATTATTTAAATTTATTAAGATAATTTCCATTAATTTGACTAAAATATAGAAACAAATTATATCTAATTAACATTTTTTAAAATTATCAACGCCACTACAAATTTTAAGTGGACTAAATTAAATATATATTCTATATAACTACCTTTAATTATGTATCAGTATTCTATCCATTTTAATAATGATTCATATAAATTTAAACATAAAATCTTCCATGGTTTATTTATTATTTAGTTAAATGTTATATTAGAAAACATTAAATGTTTATTCCTCAAAAAAGGCCCTTCATTCTTATAATTTTTTAATGACAATCATGAAGAGTTACATAACATTAAAATAATTATATAACTATCTAAACAAAATCTTCATAATAAATTAACAACACACATTCAATTTAATGAAAAATATTATATGAAAAATACTTCCAATGTTCCATACTAGAAAAATTTTATGTCCAATTATCATTTGATCATGTAAATTATTTTATATTCCATGAAATCATATTTTTTGAGAGTTTAGAACTCATGTTATTCTCAGTAATTGAACTAGTAATAATGATAAATTATATTTTATATCACAAGAGATGTTTAGGGATATAAAAATGTTATAAAATATAAATTCTTGTATAAAAACTAATTAATTATCATCTATTATTTGATTTAATTTTGATATTCCATGATTCAACTTTTTTATGTGCTAAAAATTTCTATGAATATATTATATTCAATTGTTAGTATATTTTTTGGGAAGTTTTTTAAATCATCCAATTATAACTAATATCTTTAATAGGTATCAAGATAATTTCATAACACATGTATTAATAAGTATTTAGTGACAAAAAATTATCTTATTTTCATTTCAAATAATTTTCTACATAGTATAAAAACAGGTTTTCTAATTTCCAAAATATATATATTTTTCTTATAATATTGTGTTATATGTTTTATTTTTAAGTTATATTTATTCCAACACTTGATTATAAATTATATTATATACATATCACTATCCAATACTCTAGAAAAGAAAATTTTCAATTGATTTTTAAACATATATTACTAAATTCGAAACCTACATTCTATAAGTTTCAAATTGATGTTTTTCAACTTACACAATCCAATAATCTATACAAAATGAACATATTATGAGTTTAAAACATATATTTTATAAACACCAAACATATATTTTGTGAATTTCAAATAATTATTTCAACTTGATATCCTTAAAAAACTCATTATTTTTTTAAAGGTTGGGACCGAAGCCTCAATTTATTATTTGAAAGAAAAGACCTCTTTATACTGGGTAGATGACCTTAAATAAAAATATTATAATATGCATTGTGCAGTTATGATTTGTTCCCATAAGCATACGATCTCCTGCATTCCAACAAATTATTTATGACTGTTAAGTTTAATATTCTATGTCTTAAAGCTTCCTTAATCAATTTTAATTCATTAGATATTCAAATCAAGTTCTTTCTACCATTTTAAAAAATAATGTGTCAAAAAATATATGTTTTATGGTAATAGATTGTTCTGAAAACTCTTGTTCCATGAATATAAATATATGAAAAACACATGTTATGTTCTTTTTTTAGTGTATAAAATTATGTTATATGATTCTCATTAAAATTGTAATCTTCCATTCATCTTAAAATAGGTTCAAAAAACTTCATTTATGATATTAAATCCAAATATATATTTGTATGATCAAATTTTATATGTTATACAAAATAATTTTTGAGAAACTCATAAAATATATGTTACATAATCTATAAACTATTTTGTGATCTATTTATCATAGATTATTCAACTAATGTATAGAAAATAAATATAACCCAATAAACTCATAGGTAATTATATCTCAACCTTTTTATTTTTTTTCAATACCAATAATATTTTTAAATTCAAATTTCCTTTTAAATTCAATCTCTAATAAAAATATTTGTTTAATACAAATTAAAAATTTATTAATTTCTCCCTTTGATGAGTATAAAATCTTTTATATTAAATTTAAACTCTCTATTTATTTTATTAACTGTCTATATATGTTAAAATATTATTTATATAATTTATCCCCATTTTATAGAAGTATGAAAATAAATATAAAGGGGATTAATCATTTTTGTAAAATCGTATGTTTTTATATATGAAATATTTTTACATGAACTTATATATGTCATATTTAAATGAATTGATCCTTTAGAAACTATAGTATACATGGATATTATAAATAATATTTATACACCATATAAAAAATAAGATTTATTTTATTTTATAATATGACATTAAAAATGGTGGAAAATACATATGAGAAGATTAATATAAGAACAATAGAATAATAGATACAATTAAATTAAATTATTTAATGAAGAAAATATGATGGGTTGTGATCTTATAGGAACACCATATCTATAAAAAACAATTTACTAAGAAAGAGAAATATAAGAAATGATATTGTAATACTATAAAATAAATATACAGAACCCTGATAGAAAACTATGTGAATGAAATGTGTAGTATTTAAGAGGTATATATAGGATGAAAAAACTAATATAACCATTGTAATGGATAAAATGGTCTTTGTAAATATGACTATTAGAAGTGTAACCTGATTTTAAGAACATTAAAGTTAACGTTATGGTAATTAATGACATCATTATGTAATTTATAACACACACTAATATAATAAATATACAAAATAATATAAATAAATATTTTAAGAAATTAATATAATATTTTAATTTATCTAACTCAAATACAGTAATCATATTTAGTAATATATTTTATCTTTATTAATTATTCTTAATATTTATATATTTAATTTAAATATTAAAATTAACTCAATTAAAAATTTATTTTAATAAAATTGGTTAAATATTTTTAATAATCACGTTAAAATTAGTAGAAATTAATTTTTTGATATTTTAATGAAAAATTTGATTTTTTGGGTGAATAATAAAGATATAGTTTGCATATATAGTATATTTTATCGAATAATTTATATCTAAAAATAAATTAATAATTTAAAAAATGGATAGAATGAATTAAAAACATTTAATGAATTAAATATTTTATTAAAAAATATTAAATTGAATTTCTAATCCTGTATTAAAATTTATAAATTTTAAAATATATTTTATTCAACTAAAAATAATTATACTATTTACTTTGTATAATTTATTCAAATGATGTAATTCAAATTTTTTAGAGTTTAAAAATCAATAAAATATTATTTATAAAATATTATTTTTAGTACCAATAACAAATACTACTTATATCATTAAAAAAATTTATTTGTTTCTCATATGTTTATTTAAAAACACCCTTATCTTTCACCCATAAATACGACCCTTCACCAAAAATTTATCCACACTTATAAAACCTCGTAAATTTCACAAACTCCAACAAAATAATTATACCAAGTCTCATAGACATGTTTTTAGGATTCCTTTCTCACTAAAACCCATTATATGAATCCTTAAGTTTCACAACAAAGAGGCGGTCTTAAATAATAGCTAATGATTCATATTTGTACTCTTTTGTATCTCTATTTATAGTTTATTCTACTAAATATTTCTAAATATCATAAAAAATGTTATAAAATAATTATTTTTAATTTTTTACAAGAATATAAACTAAAAAATAAATAATAATTTTTTTTCATTTTATCAATTTTTATTCAAGGTAATTTTAACTGCTTATAGGTATGCTTTTCTTAAATAACCACCAATATCTTAATGAATGGTTATAATCCTATAATTTAGTATTAAATATAACATTAAAAGTTAATTTAATTCATTGTTATGTTTCTCTATCTATAAAATATATATCACAGTAATTATATTAAAATTAAATCATCATGGTCAGTAAAACCACTTAAATAAATATACTATGGAACATCCTTTTTTATTAATTTTTATTGTATATATTAGGGAAAACTTATAAAACTTTTAATTTTTTCTTAATTTCATGAACATGTTACATTATGTTTTTTGGAGTTGATGAAATCGCTAGACAAAAAACTATTGCCAATTATTTCACATTGATGCAACCAAGGAATCAAAAAATTAACATCTATGGAAAACCTTCAAGAATAACAATCCTATAATAAAATTCATTAATAAATAATAATAAATGAAAAAATGAATTTATTTTTGTAATTAGTAATTTCTAAACAAATTTTTTATCATATAGGATGTTAGTGTTGCAACTAATCTGGCTTAGGGATTATGATAAGGGGACCCCCTCACTTTGAATTATGTTATGTATTTATTTTCCACATAATTTTATATTATAGATAAATATATTTTTCATTTATTATATATCATTTTACCTTGTTTATTTGGGGGTATATATGTCTCTATATTATCCTTCAAATGATTTATTTTAGTCTAAAACTCATAAGGTTTGTAAGGGAAATTATTCCCTTATCCTTTTATTTTCAGGTATTATTCATCTCCTATCAATATTCTTTTATGATTCTTTGACCTAATTCAATGAACATATAATATACTTTTACTTATCCAGTTTTTGGGTACTTATATCTATAATCTTAGTAAATGTTTATTTATCCATTTCTTATTACTTTAGTAAAGTGTTTATGTTGGAAACATATTTTGTATTAATTATTGTGTTCTTTATTTTACTTTGATTCCTATATTAATGATCCATAATATTTTGGTCTTTACTAAAACCAATATTTTTAATTAAAATAAGTCTATTTTACTCATTATTTTAGGGAATATACATGATTATTCATTAGGCTATTATTTTATTACTCTATATAACATTATTATTTAACTTATTACCTTCTTATGATTTTTCATACTCATGTTTGGAACATGACATTTTCTTAGAGGAACACAAATTCTTGTACGTGTTATGATGTGATGGATGCGTATATAATTATATTTCCCATAATATATATTGTAGTTATTATATATTAAGAGATATTATACATCATTCATGGACTTATATCATAGTAAATTATATCACCAAGTCTTGGATTTATCCTTGATATATGTTTATAAGGACAATGTTTTATGAATTTTCAAAATAATATCACTTAATAATTATGTAATTATTTAATTTTTATGATGATATAAAATTATTCCACACACTTATAGTCTCTATTAAAATGTATTTCATCATCGGGTATTACTGGGATTAGGAGTTGTCAGACTCTAGTGGAGTAGAATCTTATATACTTTCAACATTTTGAATTCAAAGTAAGAAGTTTGTTCTGGTGACTCCTAAGAGTTTAAAAAAATTAAGATAGAATAACTCTTGGAAAATAATATAGGATATATTTTTAATATTTTTTGAAAATTTAATTCCAAGTAGGGGGATGTAGAATACATTGAGTACCCAATAGTGTGACCAATGATATTTTACTAGCGGTATAGCCACCGAGATGCTATTTGTCTTCCACTATATACTCAATGATCCACCAGGAGTCCAGTCAAGGTATACTGGGTAATTAATGGTTTTCATTTCCCATTTTTATTAAATTATGGGAAAACATAAATTTGGGGGTTCTAAAATTAAACCCCCATAAGTTTTATTCCTAAAAATCCCATGACATAAGGGGGTTATTACTACCCTCTCATTATTTATTAATTCTTCTTTCTTTGCTCTAGGATTTTTGGATAGGATTGAGTTTTTATATTTGAAGAAATAACTTATTATTCTACCTATTCAATCCTTTACTTATTCTTTCACTAATTTGTGATGATTTTATCTGGGTATTTTAGTGTGATTTTACATGATCATTTTAAAATAACTCCATAACAATATGGATTATAAATTTGAGGGATAAATGATGGTTAGGAATTATTAAAAGATATCATTTATTACAACTTAAATAAAGGTAAATAATCAAATGATTTTTTATTGGATTTTAGTCAATTTTTTATGAAATTGAAAATCAAATTAATATTGTATTTCCGGAGTTTTTTATAATTGTAGGAACCAAAACGTGTCTTACAATCTTTTATTACATTGCATGAGTTTTCAACATTATTATATTATAAGATGAGATTTTTATCAATTATATTAATTATCTATTTTAATTATAAATTATCCCATGAATAGTTAATTTATATTTTTAATGATATTGGGGATCATGGGTATCAAGTACCATTGGATGATCATGGATTAAATATGGGAAGATATTTAAGGTTGTTAGATGCTAATATTTATATCATTATATATTATTTTACCTATGACTTATGTTATGTTACCATGGGTAAGTGGGAATGATATAAATGAAGGAAAATCCAATGGTGTATGGATAGATCAGACAAAATTGGTATGAATTATTTGGGATATGAAAGAAATTCTATATGTATTCTTTCAAAATTTAGAGTATATACATGACTCCTTTTAGACTGTGATATTTGTTAGAATTAAGTCTATAGACCACTAACTATGTCCGGGTATGAGTAGTAACTAGTGTAACTAAGTATGTAACCTGGGGATATATGATACTCCACCATGATTGGTAATCAATGTGTGGTCTAAGTGATTTCTTTTATTAGTTTTCAATATAAGAATTGGGAACACTGATAAAAAAGACTCCCAAACTTGGTCTCATATAATTGTAGGGGGCATTTTATGTCACATTAAAATCATGATAGGGATTATTATTAGGTTATATTAGATGGTTATTATCTCGATGAGTAGCTATCCTTGGGGTTTGATGTATAAAAAGTGTTAGAGATGGGCCTTATATTCCATGTAACCACTTGAGAGGTACCCTGCTAGAAAAATATGAATTAAATGGTATAGGAAAAGTTATCCAGAAAAATCTTTATAGATTAACCTACTATGGTCATATTTTTGAGTATAATGTAACACATTAAGTTTATTTTTTTACATTAGGAATGGGAATAGGGAATTATAGTTTAATGTTCCATTTCATATGAAAGATGGTCATTGAGATTTAGGAGTAGCACTTTGGATGAATGTGATCCAGATTGAGTATACCTGGATATTAAATGAATGTGATGTAATAATTTTTGTTATTCAAGGGTAAGAATATAATAATTATAGAGATATGATGCATAGGATATGATGGGTTTTTATCCATTGGATATGATGTTGGGTAGTGCAATGCCATAATATTTTATTATTATCCCTAAAATTTATATTTTTTATGTAATATATTGGTTGATCTCTAGGGGATGGATATGACTATGTGAATCCTACTATTTTGAGTACAACTATATAATTTTATACATTCATGACACCTTTTATTCTAAGAACTATTCTAGGGTTGGTCAATTATACCAACCTACTATCAAGAGGATGTGTCCTATGGCTCGAAGTTTTTTCTAACATGCTATCAGGATGCACTACTGGAAATAGAGGATGTCCCAACGGTTTAAAACTGTTGGGAAAGGCTGGGGAACCGTTGGTATATGTTATACCAACGGTTCTGCCAACCGTAGGCAAGTAAGCTGTTGGGAAAAACTTTTCCCAACGGTTTAAATTGAACCGTTGGTATAGGCTGAGAAAAATACTAAAAAATATTCCCAACGGTTGTCAAACCGTTGGAAAAACTCAGAACACTGTTTTTCCCAACGGTTTTCAAAAACCGTTGGGAAAAATCAATAGTTTTTCCACCGTTGGGAAAACTAAATATACATGTAGATGAACTCTTTCCCAACGGTTCTAAACCGTTGGGAAAAGAGTTATTACCAACGGTTCAATGAACCGTTGGTAAAAACATATTTTTAAGATTCTATGCCAACGGTTTAAAACTGTTGGCATACCCTAGGCTGCAAATTGCAGCAGCCTGCAATTTGCACAGCCCCTCTGTACATCAGCCACCTCTCATCTCATCAGGCCTCATTCTCACCTCATTTTCGATCCAACTATTGTACATGTAATAAACTAAAACATACATATACAATTACGAACAAATTCATACACATTTAACATATAATGGATCCTGAAACTATACACATCCATAATTAATTTACAATTCATAAACATACATAATTCATATATAATTCAATTTAAAATTTAGATGACAATTATATGTGGAATCCGATTGAGACGGGGATGATTGGTACACGTCACATATGAACCATGGATCGTTCTCCTAAAGTTTCAATGGAAACCGAATGCGTTTGGTCGGTTTTGCGTATGCCATTTCTTTTCACTTATAATCCTACCCATTTTAAACAAAACAGACATAGTTAGAGCGGTGTTGGCCACACCGCGCCTCGGATTGAGTCGGGGATGACTCGTACACCTCACATATGACCCATGGATCGTTCTCCTAAAGTTTCAACAAAAACCGAATGCGTTTGGTCGGTTTTCCGTATGTACTTAAAATGATGTCCATTTTAATCAAAAGAGATCCAATTAGACTGATCCCGGCCACACCGCAACTCGGATTGAGCCCGAGTGGGCTCGTACATGTCACATATGACTGATGGATCGTTGTGATAAATTATCAACAGATTCGGAATGCGTTTGGTTGGTTTTGCGTATGCCAGTTTTCATTTCACTTATAATCCTGTCCATTTTAAACAAAAGATACACAGTTAGAACGGTGTCGGCCACACCGCTCCTCGGATTGAGGCGGGATTGACTCGTACACATCACATACGACCCATGGATCCTTGTGCTAAAGTATCGACACAGTCCGAATGCCTTTGGTCGGTTTTTCGTATGTCACTTGATGATTTTCACTTAAAATGACGTCTTTTTGAAACAAAAGACCGACACTTTGAGTGGTGTCGGCCACACCGCGTCTCCGATTGTGGCGGGGTTGATTCGTACACGTCACATATGACCCATGGATCGTTCTCCTAAAGTTTCAATGGAAACCGAATCCGTTTGCTCGTTCTTCCGTATGTACTTAAAATGGTGTTCATTTTAAACAAAAGAGAGCCACTTAGACTTATCCCGGCCACACCGTGACTCGGATTCATCCCGGGTTGGCTCGTACACGTCACATATGACCCATGGATTGTTGGGATAAATTATCAACAGATTCGGAATGCGTTTGGTCGGTTTTCCGTATGCCAGTTGATGCTTTTCACTTAAAATGACGTCCTTTTGAAACAAAAGACGGACACTTTGAGTGGTGCCGGCCACACCGCGTCTCCGGATTGAGATGAAACCACCGTGCAACATTCTAATTATTATTCGTGACGTGTACGCATAGACGGCATGTCAATCGGATGTGCCGTGTGCCCGCGGTGACCGACAACGCAGTTCTGGTGTCATAAACGGCCAAAACGGGCGTCCAACGGTCAAATTCATAGCGGACGACCTCGGATTGAGCTGAAACCACAGAGAAACATTCTAATTATTATTCGTGACGTGTACGCGCAGACGGCACGTCAATCAGACGTGCGGTTTGCCCGGTACGGCTCAATATTCTTGTTTTAAGTGATGCGCGCACTTCGTAAACGCGCGTGAGGGGGGTCCAAACAGGCCGAACGATGTCGGAATGGCCTGAAATCAGACGACAAATATGGGTGAGTGATTTCTGAAGTGGTCGAGCAGACGGCACATTAATCGGACATGACTTGTGCCCGCGGTGGCCGAGAACGCAGTTCGGGTGTCATAAACGGCCAAAACGGGCGTTAAACGGTCAAATTCATAGCGGAAGACCAGAGATTCACCTGAAACCACCGTGCAACATTCTAATTATTATTTGTGACGTGTACGCGCAGACGGCATGTCAATCGGACGTGCGGTTTGCCCGGTACGGCTCAATATTCGTGTTTTAAGTGATGCGCACGCTTCGAAACGCGCGTGAGGGGGGTCCAAACGGGCCGAACGATGTCGGAATGGCCTGAAATCAGACGAAAAATACGGGTGAGTGATTTATGAAGTGGTCGAGCAGACGACACGTCAATCGGACGTGCCGTGTGCCCGCGGTGACCGACAACGCAGTTATGGTGTCATAAACGGCCAAAACGGGCGTCCAACGGTCAAATTCATAGCGGACGACCACAGATTCACCCGAAACCACCGTGAAACATTTTAATTATTATTCTTGATGTGTACGCGCAGACGGCATGTCAATCGGACATGCGGTTTGCACGGTACGGCTCAATATTCGTGTTTTAAGTGATGCGCGTGCTTCGTAAACGCGCGTGAGGGGGGTCCAAATAGTCCGAACGATGTCGGAATGGCCTGAAATCAGACGACAAATACGGGTGAGTGATTTATGAAGTGGTCGAGCAGACGACACGTCAATCGGACTTGTCGTGTGCCCGCGGTGACCGACAACGCAGTTATGGTGTCATAAACGGCCAAAACGGGCGTCCAACGGTCAAATTCATAGCGTACGACCTCGGATTGAGCTGACACCACCGTGAAACATTCTAATTATTATCCGTGACGTGTACGCGTAGACGGCACGTCAATCGGACGTGCCGTGTGCCCGCGGTGACCGACAACGCAGTTATGGTGTCATAAACGGCCAAAACGGGCGTCCAGCGGTCAAATTCATAGCGGACGACCACAGATTCACCCGAAACCACCGTGAAACATTATAATTATTATTTTTGATGTGTACGCGCAGACGGCACATCAATCAGACGCGCGGTTTGCCCGGTACGGCTCAATATTCTTGTTTTAAGTGATGCATGCGCATCGTAAACGCGCGTGAGGGGGGTCCAAACGGGCCGAACGATGTCGGAATGGCCTGAAATCAGACGACAAATACGGGTGAGTGATTTATGAAGTGGTCGAGTAGACGGCATGTCAATCGGACTTGTCGTGTGCCCGCGGTGACCGAGAACGCAGTTATGGTGTCATAAACGGCCAAAACGGGCGTCCAACGGTCAAATTCATAGCGTACGACCTCGGATTGAGCTGAAACCACCGAGAAACATTCTAATTATTATTCGTGACGTGTACGCGTAGACGGCACGTCAATCGGACGTGCGGTTTGCCCGGTACGGCTCAATATTCTTGTTTTAAGTGATGCGTGCGCTTCGTAAACGCGCGTGAGGGGGGTCCAAACGGGCCGAACGATGTCGGAATGGCCTGAAATCAGACGACAAATACGGGTGAGTGATTTCTGAAGTGGTCTAGCAGACGGCACATCAATCGGACATGACCTGTGCCCGCGGTGGCTGAGAACGCAGTTCGGGTGTCATAAACGGCCAAAACGGGCGTTAAACGGTCAAATTCATAGCGGACGACCAGAGATTCACCTGAAACCACCGTGCAACATTCTAATTATTATTTTTCACGTGTACACGCAGAAGGCACGTCAATCGGACGTGCCGTGTGCCCGCGGTGACCGACAACGCAGTTATGGTGTCATAAACGGCCAAAACGGGCGTCCAACGGTCAAATTCATAGCGGACGACCACGGATTCACCCTAAACCACCGTGAAACATTCTAATTATTATTTGTGACGTGTACGCGCAGATGGGACGTCAATCGGACGTGCGGTTTGCCCGGTACGGCTCAATATTCTTGTTTTAAGTGATGCGCGCGCTTCGTAAACGCACGTGAGGGGGGTCCAAACAGGCCGAACGATGTCGGAATGACCTGAAATCAGACGACAAATACAGGTGAGTGATTTCTGAAGTGGTCGAGCAGACGGCACATCAATCGGACATGACCTGTGCCCGCGGTGACCGAGAACGCAGTTCGGGTGTCAAAAACGGCCAAAACGGGCGTTAAACGGTCAAATTCATAGCGGACGACCAGAGATTCACCCGAAAACACCGTGAAACATTCTAATTATTATTTGTGACGTGTACGCGCAGACGGCATGTCAATCGGACGTGCGGTTTGCCCGGTACGGCTCAATATTCGTGTTTTAAGTGATGTGCACGCTTCGAAACGCGCGTGAGGGGGGTCCAAACGGGCCGAACGATGTCGGAATGGCCTGAAATCAGACGACAAATACGAGTGAGTGATTTATGAAGTGGTCGAGCAGACGACACGTCAATCGGACGTGCCGTGTGCCCGCGGTGACCGACAACGCAGTTATGGTGTCATAAACGGCCAAAACGGGCGTCCAACGGTCAAATTCATAGCGGACGACCACGGATTCACCCGAAACCACCGTGAAACATTCTAATTATTATTCTTGACGTGTACGCATAGACGGCGCGTCAATCAGACATGCGGTTTGCACGGTACGGCTCAATATTCGTGTTTTAAGTGATGCGCGCGCTTCGTAAACGCGCGTGAGGAGGGTCCAAACGGGCCGAACGAAGTCGGAATGACCTGAAATCAGACGAAAAATACGGGACAGTGATTTCTGAAGTGTTCGAGCAGACGGCGCATCAATCGGACATGCTGTGTGCCCGCGGTGACCGACAACGCAGTTCTGGTGTCAAAAACGGCCAAAACGGGCGTCCAACGGTCAAATTCATAGTGGACTACCTCGGATTCACCCGAAACCACCGTGAAACATTCTAATTATTATTCGTGACGTGTACGCGCAGACGGCACATCAATCGGACGTGCCGTGTGCCCGCGGTGACCGACAACGCAGTTATGGTGTCATAAACGGACAAAACGGGCGTCCAACGGTCAAATTCATAGCGGACGACCTCGGATTGAGCTGAAACCACCTAGAAACATTCTAATTATTATTCGTGACGTGTACGCGCAGACGGCACGTCAATCGGACGTGCGGTTTGCCCGGTACGGCTCAATATTCTTGTTTTAAGTGATGCGCGCGCTTCGTAAACGCGCGTGAGGGGGGTCCAAACGGGCCGAACGATGTCGGAATGGCCTGAAATCAGACGACAAATATGGGTGAGTGATTTCTGAAGTGGTCGAGCAGACGACACGTCAATCAGACTTGTCGTGTGCCCGCGGTGACCGACAACGAAGTTATGGTGTCATAAACGGCCAAAACGGGCGTCCAACGGTCAAATTCATAGCGGACGACTACGGATTCAACCGAAACCACCGTGAAACATTCTAATTATTATTTGTGACGTGTACGCGCAGACGGCACGTCAATCGGACGTGCGGTTTGCCCGGTACGGCTCAATATTCGTGTTTTAAGTGATGCGTGCGCTTCGAAACGCGCGTGAGGGGGGTCGAAACGGGCCGAACAATGTCGGAATGGCCTGAAATCAGAAGAAAAATACGGGTGAGTGATTTATGAAGTGGTCGAGTAGACGACACGTCAATCGGACGTGCCGTGTGCCCGCGGTGACCGACAACGCAGTTATGGTGTCATAAACGGCCAAAACGGGCGTCCAACGGTCAAATTCATAGAGGACGACCACGGATTCACCCGAAACCACCGTGAAACATTCTAATTATTATTCGTGATGTGTACGCACAGACGGCACGTCAATCGGACATGCGGTTTGCACGGTACGGCTCAATATTCGTGTTTTAAGTGATGCGCGCGCTTCGTAAACGCGCGTGAGGAGGGTCTAAACAGGCCGAACGAGGTCGGAATGACCTGAAATCAGACGACAAATACGGGACAGTGATTTCTGAAGTGTTCGAGCAGACGGCGCATCAATCGGACATGCCGTGTGCCCGCAGTGACCGACAACGCAGTTCCGGTGTCATAAACGGCCAAAACGGGCGTCCAACGGTCAAATTCATAGCGGACGACCTCGGATTCACCCGAAACCACCGTGAAACATTCTAATTATTATTCGTGACGTGTACGCGCAGACGACACGTCAATCGGACGTGTCGTGTGCCCGCGGTGACCGACAACGCAGTTATGGTGTCATAAACGGCCAAAACGGGCGTCCAACGGTCAAATTCATAGCGGACGACCTCGGATTGAGCTGAAACCACCGAGAAACATTCTAATTATTATTCGTGACGTGTACGCGTAGACGACACGTTAATCGGACGTGCGGTTTGCCCGGTACGGCTCAATATTCTTGTTTTAAGTGATGTGCGCGCTTCGTAAACGCGCGTGAGGGGGGTCCAAACGGGCCGAACGATGTCGGAATGGCCTGAAATCAGACGACAAATACGGGTGAGTGATTTCTGAAGTGGTCGAGCAGACGGCACGTCAATCGGACGTGCCGTGTGCCCGCGGTGACCGACAACGCAGTTATGGTTTCATAAACGGCCAAAACGGGCGTTAAACGGTCAAATTCATAGAGGACGACCATAGATTCACCCGAAACCACCGTGCAACATTCTAATTATTATTTGTGACTTGTACGCGGAGACGTCACGTCAATCGGACGTGCGGTTTGCCCGGTATGGCTCAATATTCGTGTTTTAAGTGATGCGCACGCTTCGAAACGCGCGTGCGGGGGAGTCCAAACGGGCCGAACGATGTCGGAATGGCCTGAAATCATACGACAAATACGGGTGAGTGATTTATGAAGTGGTCGAGCAGACGGAACGTCAATCGGACGTGCCGTGTGCCCGCGGTGACCGACAACGCAGTTATGGTGTCATAAACGGCCAAAACGGGCGTCCAACGGTCAAATTCATAGCGGACGACCACGAATTCACCCGAAACCACCGTGAAACATTCTAATTATTATTCGTGACGTGTACGCGCAGATGGCACGTCAATCGGACGTGCGGTTTGCCCGGTACGGCTCAATATTCGTGTTTTAAGTGATGTGCACGCTTCGAAACGCGCGTGAGGGGGGTCCAAACGGGCCGAACGATGTCGGAATGGCCTGAAATCAGACGACAAATACGGGTGAGTGATTTATGAAGTGGTCGAGCAGACGGCCCGTCAATCAGACGTGCCGTGTGCCCGCGGTGACCGACAACGCAGTTCTGGTGTCATAAACGGCCAAAACGGGCGTCCAACGGTCAAATTCATAGCGGACGACCTCGGATTGAGGCGGGGTTGACTCGTACACGTCTCAAATGACCCATGGATCGTTGTATTAAAGTATCAACACAATCCGAATGCGTTTGGCCAGTTTTCCGTATGCCAGTTGATGGTTTTCACTTAAAATGATGTCCTTTTGAAACAAAAGACATACACTTTGAGTTGTTCCGACCACACCGCGTCTCGGATTGAGTCGGGGATGACTCGTACACGTCACATATGACCCATGGATCGTTGTCCTAAAGCATCAACACATTTCGAATGCGTTTGGTCAGTTTTTCGTATGACACTTTTTGTTTTCACTTAAAATCTTATGGAAATTCATATAGAATATTTTTATATCATATTTAGTATGGATTAGATTTTAGTTGATCGTGCTATGAAACATTTCAGAGCTAATGAAATTAAGGAAGGTGGAGGGGCTGTCCGGGGGGGCTGTCCGGTGGGTGTCCGGGGGGCTGTCCGGGGACCAAGGAGGATGGTGGGGGGGCTGTGCGGGTTCTGTCCGGGGGGTGTTTGGGGGTTGTTCAGGGGGTTGTCCGGGGTTGTTCAGGGGGCTGTCCGGGGGTTGTTCAGGGGGTTGTTCAGGGGGTTGTCTGGGGGTGTTCAGGGGGCTGTCCGGGGGGTGTTTGGGGGGTTGTCCGGGGTCCAAGGGGGTGGGTGGGGGGGTTGGGGGGGTTGTCCAGGGTCCAAGGGGGGGGGGGGGGGTTGTCCGGGGTCCAAGGGGGGGGGGGTGGGGGGGTTGTCCGGGGGGCTGTCCGGGGGGCTATCCGGGGTCCAGGGTGGAGGGTTGGGGGCTGTACGGGGGGCTGTCCAGGGGGCTGTCCGGGGGGGCTGTCTGGTGGGTGTCCGGGGGGCTGTCCGGGGACCAAGGAGGAGGGTGGGGGGGGGGGGGGGGGCTGTGCGGGGTCTGTCCGGGGTTGTTTAGGGGGCTGTCCGGTGGTTGTTCAGGGGGTTGTCCGGGGTTGTTCAGGGGGTTGTCCGGGGGGTGTTTGGGGGTTGTCCGGGGTCTAAGGGGGAGGGTGGGGGGGTTGTCCGGGGGGCTGTCCGGGGGGCTATCTGGGGTCCAGGGTGGAGGGTTGGGGGCTGTACGGGGGGCTGTCCAGGGGGCTGTCCAGGGGGCTGTCCGCGGGGCTGTCCGGGGGGTGTTTGGGGGGTGTTCGGGGTCCAAGGGGGAGGAGGGGTTGTCCAGGGTCCAAGAATGAGGGGGGTTTTCTAGGGAGCTCTCAAACACACAACCACTAAAAGACAACAACATCCATAAAAACAGACAATATATAAAAATAACTCAACTCCAATCTTATACTACGAGTCTAGATAAAACCAACAACTAGAATAGATTAAACATCAAATCTCAAGTCAAAAATGTAACAGATCAATATGTCCCACATCAGCATCACCATCTCCATCATCATCATCATCATCGCCCTCGTCATCGTCCTCCTCATCGTTCTCACCCTCCACAGCGCCTTCCTCCTCGCCTTCGCCCTCCTCCTCGCCCTCCTCATCTACCTCCTCTTCCGCATCAGACTGCTCGCCATCATCATCTTCAAGCTGGACATCGGCCTGACCACCACTGGAACTGCCACCTGGTGCACCATATATAGAATGTATCGACGACATGTATTCATCAATCGCTGGGCTGGCCTCTACTGGAAGTGTTGGACGTAGAACTTCAATAAATTTCATAAATGCACTGTTTGCCCTAGCAGACTGTTCTGCCATCTCTGTGGCCCTTTTCTCAGCCTGTTCTGCCTGTGCCCTAACTTGCTGCAGCTCGGTGGCACTACAACTCGTACCTGAGGCAGACCAATACCTCGTCGGGGCTATCCTAGGTCGGTAGCGTACTCTGCCAGAATGATCATCTCCCAACACCTGATGTAAGTGATCAGATGGCCCAAAATTGTCTGCTTCTTGGGCATCGAGGGCCTCTAAAGCATCCTGTTACAAATATAAATATAATATTAAGTTACGAAATAGATATTAAAATATAAAATCAACAGATTAAAACTTACAATCTGCTGCTGAGTCGCTTCGTTGACAGCACGTCCATCCTTTTTTCGTCTACTCGAGCAAAACAGTTTTGCTCGAGGCACACGTCCTTCAATATTTTGTACTTGCCTCTACAATGACATTTAAAATAAAATTTATATGGAGACTTCAGAAAATAATTAAATAATTTAGGAAACAAAAGAAAATGTAAGTCGTAAAGAAAACTTATAAACAATTGTCATACCTGCTTCCTCTCATGATCCGGCATCGTCGTGCGTCCTAGTGTATGGAGGTATTTTTTTGCATCAATGTTTTTTTTATTTTTTCCAGATGATTCCTAAATAAAATTCGATAATGCAAAGGCTAATATTAATGCAAAACTTGAAAGTTATTATTTAAATACCTCAAATGTAATTCATACCTTAAACTGGGTACTCGTCCAATGAGTAATCATCTGACGATACTGCTCTATAGGACAATCATCCACGACTGGTACCGCCTCTAACTCAGTGCCAACTCTAGCACACCAGCCAATATACAGCTCATGCTTGTAGGCTCTCCAAAGCTCGCCTAAATCCTTTAGACGTTCCAGTCGTGCACCCTCACCATCAGGAAAATTAAATCGAAGCTGAAATGAAAATATTAATTTATATAAATACAAAAAAAAAATCATGGCATTAAATACAACAGATTTTTTTACCCATATCTCTGCCCAAGATCTATCTTTGACCTCATGTGGCAAATGTCTCCACGACAGCGGGCTGACGGGAATGATGTCGGAGTATTTGGCAAGCGTCGCCATAAAACTCCGACATTGCTGCCCTGTTTTCTCAACCATCTGATTGTCTTCATTATATTCCACCATAACCTGTGTGCGACGGTTCCACACCGAACGCAAGCGTGTACGGCCCCGCCCCCGCCTCCTGTCAGTAGATGTATCTGTCATGAAAGAAAAACAAATATTTTATCAAAACATGTTATAATGAAAATAAATATTACTATAAAAATTTGATAGGGTTTTATAAATATACCTGTGCTAGTCTGATCAATGAGTGGCGCCGGATCCACAAAACCTGATGGAACACCCTCTGGTGGAACAGGAGTCGAAGACGATGGAATATAAAAGCTCGGAGAGACAGAAGTAGAAGGAAAAGAAGATGGAACAACTGTATGACCTGATGCTGACTGGGGAGTGGGAATCATCATGGGATGTGAAAATGATGGGGCAGAAGATGCAGAAGGTAGCGAAAACATGGGAGGTCTAAATATCCCGTGTGTCCCTAACGACACACCGGGATCAGAATGTGGGAAGGCTGAAATGTCAGTGGGAGGGGCAGGGTCTAGTCGGGCACGCGCAGCTCTATGTCCACCTCTGGTACGAACCCTCCTCGTACCACCGGCCTGAGTACTAGGACCAGTACTAGGCTCCTCGTCGAATAACTGTCGACGTAATGGTGGATCCTACAAAAAATTTTACAAAAAAAATTAATCACATGACATTATATATTCTGTATATATATATATATATATTTGAAATAAAGTACTCACTATAGGCACTAATGGTGGAATGCCCATCTCCTCCATCCGACGATTGTTCTCTGCCATTTTTTTTCTTCGTCTCTCTTCAATTGGCTTCATTTCCTGCATTGGAAAACAAATATGTAATTAATTAGAAAAAGAAAATTAATGTGTAAACCAAAAAACTAAATATATGAGGGAATGAGGGGATTCATTGGTAATTTAGCTATCAATTGTTTTAGAAGAGCTTGAATGAATTTAATAAAACATACAAGTTGTAATGTTCACCAAGTTAGAAATATTGTTTGATTTGGTTTGAATACAGTTCAATTCCAAATTAGAAAATGCAATTCAAATAAAACAGCAACCAATAAACATTGAAAATTCACATAACGGTCAAGTCAGCTAAAACATATTTGTGATCAATACTAAATAAATATGAATATTACCAACCTTAACAACCCAACTCGAGGTAAACCAAAAGAATTGAGAACATGGATGAATGATTCTATATATTTCCAACCACAACTTCAGGTTCACAATCAACTCTGACAATTGAGCTATTGGAGTCATCCAAAGAAATAAATGGATTGGTTCCAATGGAAATAGGGACATTGTCAATTCCATCATCAGCATCATCAAAAATATGTCTTGGAATTACTTCAACTACGACACCAAATTCTGGTTGAAGTTGATCTTTGACATAAAAAACTTGTTTAGCCATTGATGCCAACACATATGGTTCTTCAGTTGCAAGAGTGCGGGTCATATTAATTACTCGAGATCCACAATCATCAATAAATGTGCCATGTCTCGTCATCGAATCAAACCAATGGCATTTCATCATTGTGACTCGTCCATGAGAGTAATAATCCAATATTATTATTTTCTCAACGACTCCATAATAACCCACATTTTCAAGTCGCGGTCTACTATCTGATGCACTGGCATAACAATCTGTTGTGGCAGTAACCATAATACCATCATGTTGTGTTCTCATGTTTTTGGCTCGTTCAATGACAATAAATCTGTACCCATTGATAACAATTGATTTACAATCACGAACCACGATATTAGGACCAAAAGCCAAAGCTCTTATTTCCTCAGAGACAGAGTCAGCAGACAAACTCAATACCTGCAATATAAATGACAGTTAAACTTAAGTAAATATTGAAATAATTAATTTAAACAGTAATATTGTTACCTTCAATTTTAACCAAGCAGAAAACTCTTTGCTATGCAAAGTCTCTCTCCTTCTCAAAGATAAAGAACGATGCTTCCTATTTATCATTGTTTTATGTTCCCTGTAGATAAAAAAATATGAATAGTTTAACAGATATATATGTAAGATATATACATATTCAATTTTGTTACCTGATATAGTCATCGAACAAATCACAGTTGAACAAAACTGTGCGATGTGCCATCTCCCGCTCTTCATGGCTTAATGTCTTCAATGTATATGATCCAGGAATTCCTCTTGTTTGAGGAAGTGATGGAAAACTGGGTTCAATTTGCTCATATTGTTCTTCTTCATTTCTCATTGGTCTGTTCATTCTTGTAGTAAGATCAGACAAATACATTGAACAGAAATCCATACATTCTTGAGCTAAGTAACCGTTCACGATAGAACCTTCGGGATGATTCTTGTTTCGAACATAAGACTTTAATGTGAACAGATTTCTTTCAGTTGGATACATCCAACGAAAAGAAACAGGTCCTCCGAGAAGTATTTCAGTTGGAATATGGACAGTCAGATGCAGCATTCATGTGAAAAATGATGGGGGAAATATTTTCTCCAACTCACACAAAATTAATGGGGCATCTGTCAACATTTTTTGCAAGAAAGACTTGGACAACTTCTTAGCACAAAGATCTCTAAACAAATGGCACAACCGAATAACACCCACCCTTACATTATTGGACAAAAGATGACGGATTGCTATTGGAAGCAACTCATGCAGTAGAACGTGATAATCATGAGTCTTCAAAGATTTTAGCTTCAACTCTCTTCTATTGACCCGTTTAGATATGTTGCTTGAATAGCCATCAGAAACTCTAATAGTCTCTAATACTTCCAAAAATTGTTTTTTTTCAGTAGGTGTCATCACATAAGAAGCACATGGAAGTTGCCATTTATTTTCACTGATACGCACAGGATGCAATTCTGGTCTGATGCCCCAATCCACCAAGTCACGTCGAGATCGTAAATCATCTTTTGTATTCCCCTTGACATTTAGAAGAACTGAAAGCAACATTTCACATATATTCTTTTCAATATGCATTACGTCTAAGCAATGACGTAGCAAATTAGTTGACCAATAAGGCAAATCAAAAAAGATACTCCTCTTCCTCCAATTGTAACAGGTTTCTGTGGAAACATTCTTTCTCTTTCCAGATTTCATTTGACCCTTCCCGAACGAAAAACTGAAATCTTTCAATTCATTAACCACATCAGTTCCAGACATACGCTGAGGTGGATCATCGGTCTCTATAGTATTATCAAATCTTCGACGATTCATTCTATATGGATGATCCTTTGGAAAAAATCGTCGATGTCCCATAAAACTGAAACTACAACGATGTTTCAGTCTTCTGGATCGTGTATTCTTCATACAAACTGGACATGACAGTTTCCCCTTCGTGCTCCATCCAGACATTATTGCATAAGCCGGAAAATCATTGATTGTCCACATAAGCGCAGCGCGCATCTGAAATATGTCTTTCGAACATGCATCGTATGTGCGCACACCCACATCCCAAAGAAGCTTCAACTCTTTTATTAAAGGTTGCATGTATACATAAATATCAATGCCGGGATCAGAAGGACCAGATATGAGTATACTCATGAAAGTGAAAGATTTTTTCATACACAACCATGGGGGAAGATTATAAATTGCATAAAAACGGGCCATGTGCTGTGCGAAGTAAGCATCTGCCCAAACGGATTAAAACCGTCGCATGAAAGACCCAGCCTCACATTACGCACGTCAGCTGCAAAATCATGATGTCGAGCATCAAATCTCTTCCATGCAAATCCATCTGCAGGATGAACCAACTCATCATCAGTCTTCTTTCTCTCGGTATCATGCCATCTCATTTTTATTGATATGTCATCAGACATAAAAAGATTCTGGAGTCTGGGGATCAATAGAAAGTGCCACATTACTTTTTGTGGAACGCGGGATGGTGTTACATCATATTTTGACTTCCAGCGGGACGTGCCACATTTTATACATTCATTTCGTTCAGCGGTTTCCTCCCAGAATAAACTGCAATCTTTCGGGCAAGCATGAATTTTGTTTCTTGAAAATCCAAGTTCCTCAGCTAACTTCCATGCCATATAGTGGTTTGAGGGAATATCTGCATCATCTGGAAGTAAATCCTTCAAGAGGGTAAGAATGTAATCGATTGCTGTATTAGAAATCCCATACATAGTTTTCCCATGAAATAATCGGATTAAAAATTCCAGCATTTTCATTTTATCGCATTGTCGATATACTGGAGTCGTGGCAGCATCATTCAATTTTTTCACCCTATCAATATCATCATTTTCACTAGATGCATCAGCTGTCCTCATATCGAAGTCTTCTTGAGTCGAAATCCTTTCTTTTTCATGATGACGAATAAACGGAAACCGATCATCTAACAAATTCTCCATTCCAGTCTTTTCATTTCGATCATCACCAATTTGAGATTTCGTTTTCTCCCCATTGTGATACCACAGAAAGTAGTTTGCTTGAAACCCATTTTTGGTTATGTGGTAGCTGACTTCTTCACGGCTCAACCAAGGTCTACCAACACAATTGGAACATGGGCAGTGTATGCGACCACTATCTGAAGCATTGTGAAATGCAAAATCTATAAAGCTCTCCAAATTGTTTTGAAAATCGTCTGAGATCCGATCGGTTTCATACATCCAACTTCTGTCCATTCTGTAAAAAGAATTTATATAAGTCATTTTGTCATAAACAATTCAATAGGCATTAACTATAATAGAAAATACATTTAAGTAAACGATACAGGAAGAAAATAATCAAGGTATCAACTACACATGTCAAAAAAACATACAAATGTGTTATTGAAAAAATGTAAAACCAACAAGAACTTAATGTGCTATATCACATAACAGCATGACTCATCCCATAACCATATTAGTAGGGTATCATGAACATGAATAACATCAACCTTGTGCCATCCTCCTACCCTACATGACCCCAACCACATGCCACATCTTATTATAGCCTTATCAGATCACACCTCACCGAAAAACACTAGGGAAATCATAGTACATCTCACCTGAAGACACATGGACAATCACATCGCATCTTGCCTAAAAACACATGGTCAATCACTTTTTAAGGAAGAGTAGGGAAGACATGGTAGCTATCCAAACATATAACCACCATCCTAGATATTAGAAAAAATACCCATAACTCAAAACCTCTGATCGTTGGTAAGTTTATCCAACTCTGGTTGGGAATGTGTAGAAATAACATAAAAATACATGATATATAGATAGCACAAAATACTCAACCTATGGGTTCACATTAACTACATAATCACACACTTCACTACCACCATAAAACACATAAACCACACCACCACCACACAAGACGCATATCATTGGAATATAATTCTACATTCAATAAGTCTATCTATGGAATTATCATACGAATCCATGTATCAATTGGAATATAATTCTACATTCAATAAGTCTATCTATGGAATCCCTCCCTTGGATCCATGTATCACCAATGACTTAATCAATATTCAAAGAAATGAGTCTATCCGTGGAATTCCACTATGAATCCATTTATGACATAAAGCATATAAGTTAATAGAAACAAGATTATATACCTGACATCCTAATAGAATCCATGTATCACTATTTACTATTAATCATTTAATGAATTTCATTTCATTTAAATAATTCATTAAACATACCAAGGTCAAAAACAAAGGTATTTAATACAACTCACCTCAAAATGGCGACTCAATCAAATAATAACCTGAAAAGAATGAAGCTTCATTTACTCATGTTGTAATGACAAGATAATGAGATTCTCTTGCTTAATCAATCAATTCCATATCATGGTCTCAACATAACTCATAATGGCTAGAAATTAAATGAAAATTCAAGCACTCACATGGAAATTTTTAATATAACACTCCTAACAAGACTATAAAGATATCACATGCATTAGTTATAATATATCTAACATGGTAACACAAAATATAAGTGTTAAAGGGGAATGAAAACCATAAAATACCCTTAATTAATTTAATTTACAATTCAATTCATAAATCGAACAATCAATTCGATTTATATAACCTTTCACAAATGACATCCCATGTTCAAAGGGTAAAATCCAAAAAGGAATTTTCAAGAAAACTCACCCTTAGGCGCCGGCAGTAGCTCCAAAATCGTCTAAACTAAAGGGAAAAATAAAAATAAGTTTCAATAATATCCAAACATTTGAATACCTTTTGAGATAAAGAAGATGAAGAACCTGAAGAAGAGCTTCAAGGTCCGGCCGGCAGTACTCCAAAATCGCCTGCTGCTGCTCCCGTTAGGGCTCTGTAACGCGAATGGGGGAGATAACGGGCTGCTAGGGATTTGGGGAAAACCTTTGCCAACGGTTTTTTAAAACTGTTGGCATATCTCCCCGAAACAAGGCCTATCCCAACGGTTCCTTAGAACCGTTGGGAAAAACTCCCCAAAACCGTTGCCTATCCCAACGGTTCTAGGGAACCGTTGGAAAAAACTCCCCCAAACCAAGCTATCCCAACGGTTCTAAGAAACCGTTGGGAAAAACCTCTATTTTAATCATTTACCAACGGTTCTATCAAACCGTTGGTATGTAACTGTGGGGAAAAACCCACATTCCAGTAGAGATGACCATTTTGACTATTCATACAACCCCCATTGTTATGAACTTTTTACAACCTATTATCAGGATGACTCATGGGGTCATACTTGAGTATTCAAATTCTTCAACAATAGGATCATACCAGAGTGTTGGATTAGTACATTCCACATATGATGTTGAGGAAAACTCATGGGGTTGAATTTTATTTACCTATTCACACCAAGAACCCTCCTTGGATCAGTGATCAGAACAAGATTAACCCATGAAGCCCACCTCCAATAGTCCAAGGGTTAGAAACTATCATCAAGGGTATAATATAACTAATGGGAGATACTTTATTATATGATCTAGTGAAATACTATAAAAGAAAGTGAAAACCACAACTATAAATAATGTAAAGACCTCAATATACAATGATTAATATAAAAAATAAACAACTAATAATAAATATAATAAGAATAAAAAAATTAATTTAAAAACCAATAGATGACCCCAATCATAAATAAGAACCATAAGAACCTATATATCTTAGTGGTGTATGAACCAATCAAAAAACACCAATCTCTTTATAGAAACATAAATCCTCAAGATAACACTGACAGGAAACTCAACCAAAAGAATATTAAACATTACAGGTATAAGATGGGGTGAGTATATCCACATACCTAGTATACCACCCACTTAGAATAAACAATTAAGTCAATATCATGAATGTATAAACATTAATTCATTAAAAACATAATACATAGTTTCATCCAATCCAATAAAAAACCCATGGAAATATATGTGAAACATTACCTACTGAACTATCCCATATACAAGAACATATATGGTGCTATATATGAGTCTACCTAATTTCAATAATCAACTTTTCATAGCTCATAAGTCAAACCCCTTATATTATCGTATTCTAGATTTAGTATAAAAATCACTTACCAAATAACAAAGTATTTATAATATATCACACAATATCAAAAAATATAGAAGGATCCCCATAAAACTACTCCAACTAGTTAGTTCTCTGTATTACCTCATCAACCAAGGCCTTATAACCAATCCAATATGTAAATCACATTATAACTAGTTGCCTCACATTAATTGAATCCATAATCACATCAAATCTCGTGGTTATGAATGAACCAAACCCATGTCTACTCTGAACTAATTAGTTGGGGTGAGGAAGGGTCAACTAAGATATCCATTCAATTTCCCCATGTGAACTAAATATTGGGTCACACCTAAGAAAACTATATCTTGTCATTAGCCACCAAGTGGATGGAACTCCCAAAATTGAAGTAACATAAAAAATAAAATAAAACATATCTCATGTATCCCATTTTATAATAGATACTCTGTAATAAGAACATAAGGTATGGTGGAATACATATTATTAATACCATTATTCATATGACCAGGTCAATGAGTCCACATGGCTTTCTAATAAAATAGGTCAATTATTCCATATGACAGTCTAATAGACTAGGTAAATTAGACCACTTGACTATCTAATAAGTTGATATAACAATTATATAATTCTATCATATAATCCAAGCCGACCGGTAAATATAATTAATTAATAAACCATTCTAACTAGTCCTCATGTCACCCTGATAATTTCACATCATCACCACAATTAAAAGATTGTGGAACAAAAATATTTAGGCCAACATGCTACAAATAAGAAATCTATAAAATGACACATTAATCTAAAATGATATGAAATTGGATATGCTATCATTATTACTTTATAAATCATCAAATAATCTTACACTTAACAAAAAAACACTCCATGTATGATATCTTTTTTGTAATCCTAATAATGAAAATAAGAATATCATAACATCCTCTATCAAACCATTACATAATACCCAATCTCAATGTTCACACCAAACAAAAACATAGAATATTTGATCATCATCAAAACATAAAATATAATTAATCACTATGTTATTCCCATTTTATTCCTACATAATTTTACATTTTCAATCTTAGAAGAATACAGGTATCACGCCATTGATTTCCCCATTTATTTACATTAACTATTTTAATTTTCAAATAATAATTTCCCATCCCAAGATAGTCGCCTAATATTTTTACTTCTCTTTATCACATATAACATCCTCAAACCCACTTATTATTCCAATTAACTAAGTGATACAAATCGGAATAATTATACCCATGATAATGGATCCTATTAGAAGCAAAACATATATAACAATCATTGTGTTAATCAGTGTATGGTATACACATACACTCATATCTAATTTTTTTATTTAGTAATTTTATCATCTTAGGAACTTCAAATTATCCAAATCATGGAATAATTTTGATTTACTCATGAAAATTGTAGAATAGACACTTTAAAACTTTTCACGGGCTTTGTTACTCATAATATCTTTGTATAATATTTTAAAATCCCAAAAAACCCATTAAATAGACTTTAGTGGAATTGAAAATTTTTCTATCATGATAGAAATAGAAAATAATTAAGTTCAACTATTTAATTTTTGAACTTGGTAATAAGTAAAAAAGTGATATTTTTTACTGTTATTATGCTCTCAATCAAATTTTTTCATGAATGTCCTGATGGATCTTCAAGAAGATATTCCTAAAAAATTAAGAGTGGAAAGAGGTTCCTAGTCACCCCAAATTACATTCCCACCCTCATGTGTCTATAGCTCACACACCCAATTTCCTTAAACCCACGTTTTGGAACCATTCCATATGCCTCTAACTTGATTTACATGCCTCTTTCACTCATATTTTGATTCTCGTTTCTCATCACCCTTTGTTCGGTTATTCACCTTTAGTTCTCATGACCCCATGAACATGTCTTAGAACCCCACACATTCTTAATGCATCCACCCTACCATGTGACCATATCCCAATTACTAGGCCTCTAATGACCGTGTCCCATTTTTTTCTTTGTGTGCCAATATCCCATCACTTTCCTCATGAGTGTGTATTCTCATGCACTCATATAGGTTCCTAAACCTTATTGGTGCACTCATTCATAGCGAACGCATGTCTACAGGACCACCTAGGTGAAACACAAAATCATGAGAACCTAGGTCTATTTTTACCTATTAAAATACCACAAAATTTTATTTAACACAGAATTGACACTATATGAGATCCTATAACACCTAACCATATATAGTATAAAGCTACAAAACTAATCCATACAAACTCTCCCCTACGTGACTTTTCAAGTCAAAACCCTTGTCGTGTAATAATAATGATGAATTTTTAGGTCATATATAAGTATTGATTCCCCAAACCATTATGAAATACCAATTGAACCAAGCCTCATCTAGTCTAGGGTGATGTAACCCTCTCAAGAGGGTAGTTCCCAATATATACCACAATGATGTTGTACCCATCCTTATAAGGGCCTCAATAGGGAACCACTTTTCCCAGATGCTTAATATGATGCAACACCAAGGGTTATCACCTATCAGGAATAGAATACAATACATTGAAACTGAAATAAACTTTTATTAATATATTTGGGAACCCTACTCACCCTGGTCACCTACCCAGGTTAAATTCATCCCCTTTTCCCTAATAGTCTAAATGACCCTATTGACACCCTTATATCTAATCCAAACTCTCATAAAGATCATTTTTACTATTCCTTTTCCATATCCTTCTAATATACATGACCGAATAATTTTGTACATTCAAGTGTCCCATACAATCATGAATTATTTTGATAATTGAAGTCTCTGATCCCATGAAAAGTCTCTCATGGATTGTTCTCCCTAAACGATAGTATTGTCAAGGTACATCTAATTTTGTATCCCTATATGATGAGGATGATTCCACCTAGGAAACTAAATATACTCCTCTTGGGGAAAGAGGCTTATCTTGGATGCTCTAAACCAGTCCTTGTAGATCTCAAGAATCTGTTCATCCTTTTTTCATACAACAAATGAGATAATGATAAAAATTGGCAACCAATATAGGATAATCCAAACCTTTCTCTCTTGGATTTTTATCTCCATCATGTGTAGACATATTTTCCATTTTTCTAGTTACCAGTGGATATAGAAAAGAATTAAAATGGGCCTTTAACATTGAATAATCCCCTACCATACCTTAACGTAGCTCATCTATTAGATAAAATTAGAAAGGTCTAATTTCGTATAATCCCCCACACTAAACGATTAATATGAACTTATACCTAGTAATCAATTGTTAATGACTTTAAATTACTTATAATAGTCCCTATTTAATTGATATTAAATTAAAATACACATTCAGTACTCATTTCTTGACCTTAAAATGAAAAACCATTAGTCCAAGATATACAACCTTAAAGGGAATAACATTTTTCATGACTATACAACCTTAAAAAACACCACTATGGTCCTTTTATCTTGACCATAAATGGTACAATGTACCTTGTAAATAGAACCAAACTATGTGGGTTATAATTCCCTTCGTATGGTAATTTTGGAATCCCATTTTATGGGCCCAATTCCAACTCCATAACACCTTCAACCTCTTTGGATAATGATAAATTCAAGATTTCCCTACTATAAGACTTTAAAACAATGCATAATTTACAAATAAAAATTATAGAAAATGACTTATAAATATATTTTTCTCATAAATGTGTGGATTCAATAGGACACTTTTATGAAATGGGTAACCAATATTATTTTTGTGAAGGATTTTTGAATATTATATAAATCTAAAATAGAGTCCCATGCTAGAAAATAATCTCCCTAGTGAGATGATTTAACATTCTATCCCCTCATCTGGTAAAATGTTTCGTTATCACCACCCAAGGTGATTTTAAGGCCACCCTACATTGGAAATTCATAGTGGGACAAAAAAAATGGACCCCTGGATAATAAAAAGCATTAAAAACAGAAATAGTGAACCCGAAATTAAGTCCTTTACTTATGAAAGAGATTGATTGAATATGAATTATCAATTATGATGCCACCTTGATGGGTTTATCTTTTTTGTTTCTCCCCTAAATATCCAAAAAAAATCCTCAAATAAAAGTTTTTTTTCTCTTATATCACCTAGTAAGGATAATAGTAACTATTTAACAACCTAGGTTATAGTAAACTATAAACCAATGTCACTGCAGACGTATGTTAAAGATTAATGACTTTTATAGCTCTAAATTACTTATGAATGATTTCACCAACATAGTTCCTATAATGAAAATTGAGAATTATATGGTATTAGAGTACCTTTATAATGTTATCATTACTACTTTTGAGAAAGTTCTAAAATTGATAAGGTTTTGACCCTGATAATGGTTCAATAAGGGGATGGTGGCTTATATCGCTACTTAAAATCACTTCAGTACCCTATCTCTAAATCATTAAAACTACTACCTTCCATATCCAAGAGATGGTGGTGAGGAAATATCCTTCATCTGAATGACTACCAGGGAACCAACTAGAAAAATTAATATTAGTCAAGGGAATCACCTACACAGACCAAATATCGTTAAAAGTTATGGTCTATGTTTCAATCTTCATTATATAGAAAATAAAACCTATAAGGAGGGACCTATAGGACTAAATAACTGTTTAATTCTAGGAGTAGGACCCTACACATATTGAAAAAATATCCTCGATATGTGTCCCTATATACCATCAACAACCTATGAGAAATTATATAATACCATAAAAAACAATACATAGATAACATTGAGGTTAATATTGGTGGCTACCTCAACCAACCCCATTCTAGTAAGGAAAAGAAATAAATACTACAGAGGTCCTACCCATAATGAAATACCCTAGGGAACCCATAATGGCTACCACCCTTATGAAAACTAGGATGTAAATCTTATAGGTACTACTTATGGTAATTATTAATATAGCAGTATCCACAGAGGTCATCCACATGTCACACCATAAACAAGTAACTCTATAATTCCTTTCCTAAGTCCTTATTATGGAGTTCCTCCACATAAAAAATAAAAAATGGTCAATGTTGACCTCCCCATGGTATCTCTTGTGGAGTTCCTACCTGTGATGGAATATTCTTCCAACAAGATGGTCCTACCCTCATCTATGAATCAATTATAAGTAACTACCGAAAACCGACCTAGATTATTTTCTATAAATTCCTTCCATATGGAAGAAAATATATATGAAATATAGGCCTCCCCATAATGGTAATGAAGAAATTTCTAACCATAGTGGTAATTCCCATGGTATTTAACGTAGAGGTCCCCCTATATCAAAAATAAATAATAAAAAAACTAAAGAGGCCCTCCCCATGGTGATAATGAAATCATGAACCATAGAAGTTATCCACATTGAAATCAATTAAATAACAACCACATATTTCCTCCTCATAATGATAAAGCAACCAAAAACCATGTAGGTTCTTAACTTGGTGATCAAGTAATTAGTAAAGATGGAGGCCCTCCCCATAGTGATCAAATAACTAGTAACCATAGAGGTATTCCCTATAGTTATTAAGAATCTAGTGACCAAAAAGTTCCTCCAAATGGTGATCAAGAAATAATCAACCATAATCATTCTCTTCATGGTGTCCAAACTACCAAAAACCACATAATTACATAGTTTTGCAATTATCCCAAATATTACCTCTTATCGAGAGGAACATCAAAAACCAAAGTTAGTTACACCAAGAACTATAACATCAAATAATGTTATTTCATCCTAACAAGTGGGTGAGATGAGAAAAAAATCATTATCTCTTCCTTTGTTGGATGGTGAAATTTTGAATTTAGATGAAGAAATTCAAAATAATAATTTTTATCTAGAAAAAATAGTTGTAAAATAACAATTATGTTAAAAAACAACTGGATGAAGAATTTTCTATAACTATTGAAGGTTCTATAATTATATTTAGGGAGTTAGATGATGATAAAATACTATTAATGTTTACGGTTGAAATTTTTTTGAACCATTTGATAAAACTGAGGAATGTTTTGGAATTATGTAAAAGGATTTTTCCAAATTTGGAATACAAGTCTTGTTTTGGCGTTTCACTACCTAGTAGTATGTCATTCACGAGAAAGATTATATTGAAGACCGAGTTTGTTAACCTTATTTTTTTTCTATATTCATGGTGGTTTAAAAAATGCTAAATTAAATACCTTATTGGGAAGTCCAAGGATTCATATGAATGTGTAAATACCCTATTCCTATCATAAATGTGTGAAATACTTCATTAATATAAAAGTTGCGGTACTTTATGGTGATCATTCCCCCTTTAACTCATAGAAGGTTTGGTATATCAATGTGGGATATTAAACAATGAAAGTAAAATAGTAATATAGGGATGGTGTAAAAATATTTCTACCCATAATGGGCTGAAAGCTACTATAATAAATACCTAGAGTGGCTTAAAAATAATTTTCTTACTTCTTATCAATCACATTGAAGAAATGATCCCTCAATTACAAAATTGATAAATTAGGCTAGTTAATAGAAGAGATCGATAAATTACTTTATTTTATTATAATGGGAAATAAAATCACATTATTGAGCCACCTCTACTAGTTTAAGAATATATTCTTATGAGACTAGTGAACATTAATCTAAAATATGAACATATTTAATATAATATATTATTGGCTAAAATATAATTTATATAATTGGTATTTTTTATTGGTTGACGATGCACCAATTGAAAGGAACATAGTGGAGGGGTAATTTTACCTCCATTCACATGGTGATTAAAGATCCTAATGAACTTTTATCTCATTTGAATGGGTATACCCCAAACATATAGAATGATTCCTCTGATTAAAATCTTAAAAAAATAATAGAATCTACCATTAATGATTATGATAGAGAAGAGTTAGTATATGCCCCCAAAGACTTTTGAGGAAGACATGTCAACCACCATTAATGAATTGAAGAAAGTGAAATTGGGTATCAAGGAAGATGTTTGATATATGATGATAAATATATCCATGAATCCCAAAGTGTAAGGAAAATATATTGTTTTCATTATATCATATAAAAACGTATTTACATGAAAATATATTGATATTATAGGGCTAGATCATTAGGCAGTTTTCTATTACTTAAGAATATCAATCAACCATCATGGTTATAGATATGTTGTAAGAAGTATGAATTTGAATCATGGTTACAAGGTGGATTCTAAATTTGACAATCTGATCAATGTAAATTTTATCATGAAAGTCTGATATCACACATGGACCATTAAAATTAACCATGGTAAATAGAAAAAAAGGAAATTTAGAGTCTGAATTGATTCATGGTATTTAAATAGTCATTATAAAAAAAATATTTCTTTATTATAATCACAAAAATATTAATTGATACAAATATTGCTTTTAAATACATCACATTAATTGATCTTTATTCAAGATATAATTATATTTAGATGGATCTTGAAAATAAAAAATCCTCAACCTTTAAGGAACCCCAAGGAGTATATTTCTACAAAGTGGTTTCATTTAGTCTTGAAAATATAGGATCCACTTATAATAGTGTTATGGGTCACATTTTCAATCCTCTAATTAGTAAATACATACCCCACATCCTTATAAGGTATGATATTATTCTAAATTTTATAAAAAAGCATGTATTTTGACTTTTTTTGAGTATTGAAGGTGTTGGCGGGGGCCTATGAGGACATTTTGGGAAGATATGGGTGGTTTTAAGACTTTTTTGTTGGTGAATAAAGCTGTTAGGTACTCAATGCCCTGGAATCGGGTACCCAATAGAGCCCAGAGGTGGGGGTGGTTCTATTAGGGACATTGTGTGGCCAATGTCTCTAAGGAGGATACCTAGTTCTATCTGAGTACATGGTTTATGTCCAATGTGTACCCACTATATTCCTGTATAGTTTTTAAATTTTTATTTTATTTAATTACTTAATTATTTAATTATTATAAAATTATAGAATTTTCCCTCATTTTCTCCAATAGTGGTAAGCACACCCCCTTAGAATCTTATATATATTCTCTAATTTGTGGATTACCACAATTCATCATTCTAGTTTTGAACTGTTCATAACAGAGGGTCGTTACAATTCAGTTTATGACCCCTCTTCCCTATAATCATGTTTTTCATCATTTTTACACCATGTATCAATGGATACACCTAATTTTAGGAATTTTAAAAAATTTATTTCTTTTTTTTATATCTGAATATACTGAGGATATTTGTTGAGAAGGACCCAACAAGACCTAGGTAAGTCTTCTCTTGCTTTTTTGATTGTTTCTACATGCGTTTTATGTGTCATATGAAATGATAAAAATGTTTCATGGTTTAATATTCCATAAAATTGATTTAAATTGTCTTCTATAGTTTATTATGTTTTGATTAGAACCTAATAATACATGGGTGGCCCATATGAGTTTTTTTTGACACTGTTGGTCACCAATGACCAACACTAATGTTAATTGAAATTTAAATATAAGACATTAGACTTGGAATGGGGTTTTATTCTTGGGAATCAATCATAATAATATAGTCATATTTCCTAGACTATTACATAGTGAGAAATAATTTAGGAATGTTATGGGAATGATGTTTACGGGATGAGGCATGAGACTTTGTGATGGGTTGATGGCTTCAGATAATAACCCTTAATATATTTGAAAATTATAATGATTATTCTTTTCATTAAATGATGAATCATTTATTATGATTGATATTGGTATGTGGTTTTCCCTCATCCACTAAGATCTCATTGAGGATAGTTTATCATACACCCGTAGTGAATTAGTGGATTATTGACCACTCTAAGATTATTAGTGGTATCTTGTTCACCCAAATAGGGCCATCTATCCATCATTCACCATGTGGTGAATGAGAAATTATAACTTCATCTCGATTACAATTTCATGGTAGTGATACATCATCCACTTGGGATTCCATAATAGGTGATAATAATCCACTTATGTGATCTATCCCAATGGTGATTTAGTCACTCAAGGACCTATTCTAGTGGTATGTCATCCACTTTTTTATACAGGTGGTGTATTGAACACTTGATATGTGATACTGGAGGCACACCATCCATATAGAGGATGGTATTTGTGGTGTATTTTCTACCCATGGATGCATTCTCTATGGTGTATCCTCCATATGGGGACTTGAGGTAGTGGTATATCATCCACTTCGAGAGTGATATCAGTGGTATATCATCCACTTAGTAGATATGTTTTTGTGGAACCTATTCTTTATGAGCTATGAAATGGTGGAATATCACCCACTATAGCATGAAAATGGTAATGCATCATCTACCTGTGATTGGAGATTCCACTTTCACTAAGCGATGCCTTGTTTACCAATGTCATGACAGCGGTGATCGGTCATATATCTATTTGACAAAGAATAGTGATGAATCATTAACTAAGCTATAAATGAGATTGTGTTAGCAAATTCACCTTGGTTATTATATAAGGATTGATATATTATTAATCCTGGATGTGTATGTTCGATCCATGGATATATAATCCCATTATTATATTTGATAAATAAATTATGATCACTAATGGTTTGGTGAGAGTAATCCATGGGGTGATAGGTTGTTTAATCATTATCATTAACTTTTTTTTATTCCATTTCGATAATGTACCTATAATTACTTGAATTTTTATTTTCATAATTACTTGTGACCTATTCATTTGTACTCACACCTTGCTTGGGAATGATGGTACCTGAGAAAACTTCATTTTTCATGACCTAGGTAAGGCTAAGTTCCTCGTTATGATGGATAGATGATCCGGTGTTATGGATTTTCAGTCAGGAGACAGATCCATGATATGAATCATGACCATCTATGGATCTCTCCTTTACATTTTTTTATTTTTTAACTTTGTATATGAGCTATCCATATGGGATCCTTCTATACATGTATAACTTGTTTGAAATTAACAATTATTCATTTTGAAATAACATGTTGTTGATATTTAATTTCTACTAGAATTTAGTTTTAATTTCTATTTTTTTACTATTATATTGTGATGTTTGATTGTTGATATTTCTTTCACTCTGTTTATGGTTATCTAAACATGATGGTATAGTCTATTTACTTATTATGTGTTTACCCTCACTGCAAGTTGGTAGCCTATGGAATATGATAAGTCATTCTTGAGGTTTATAACTCACCAATTATATCATAGTAGATGTGAATAGGGGTGGGTACAATACAAAGTGGTTTCAAAGCCCTGTTTTTAGGATATGTTAGATAGGAGATCCAGTGTGTCTTGTCTTAGTGTTTATATTATGCTTTGAATTATTTAAAACATTTATGTGGGAAATCCTTATTAGTAGGGAAGAGACTGTTATTCAATTTTTTTCTTTTATTGTTGGTATAATTTACTAAATATTATATATTTTTTATATTTTTTTTATGATTTGTGAGTTTTTACTCATGGATCATGGGATAAGAGAGAATGTGTTCATGAATCATTCTTAGTGTATAAAGATCACAAGGAATTTTTATGGTTGTATGTGACTGATATTATGGTTACTATATAAGTTCGATTAATTTTACGCATCATTAAAAACATAAAAACATTTTTACTATATAACTTTTTTTTTGTGGAACTTTACTTGATCGGCCCATGATTATAGTTTTCTTATATCCATATATTTAGACTATTGTGTGACCCATTTCAATATTATACTTGAACGAGGAGTGTACAAGTTAGGCTAGACCCAAGTATTATTTTATAAAACCCTTATATCCTAGGGTTTGAATTTATGGTAGAGTGACATGATAATTTTATTGGTTACCCTAATCTATGATATCTATACATAGAATAGAAATTTTTTCTAAGTCATACACATGAAATTATAGATACATGTCACTATAAAGACCTTCGATCAGGTTCTATGATGGTAGGGAAAAGAATTCCCAATAATTTATGAATATTAAGACTCTTGTAGTTATTGTTCCTTATTTTTATTAGTATATCATAGAGACTCTGCTTTATATATTTTATTCTATAGGGAATGGACATCGATGGTTAGTCCGACCATGCCAGAATTGACCGATGAGATCCTTCTTTAACATCCAATGATCATTATAGGTGAGGGTGAACTATAGGTTGTTGAGTTTTGAATTGAGTCTATATATACTATATCCAATCACCTAGAGATAACCCCTGATATTAGGTTGAAGTAGATAATTCATATTCTTTGAGTACCAGTGGGGCACTAGTGGGATGTCTTGGTCTAGGAAGGCTAGTATATAGAGATAAACTATAAGGTCTTTCAATATTGTTTGTAGATAACGTCTTCTTTTATACCCTAAGGGTTGATATAGCTAGATATTTTATGCATATTGAGAGTCCTATTGGACTAATGTTGACACACCAGAGAGGTGGTGAATTAGGCATGGACAATTTATACTAAAAAATAATAACTAAATTTATGGCTTTTCCACCCCTTTTGTATTTAGAACATACATGGATAGTTAAGACATAGATAGAAATTATTTGGTTCACCTAACCTACACCACATACATTAAATAAAGGTAATAATAATGGAAAACAATATTTTTATAAGTTTTATCTTTGATGTGGGAAACGAACTTCTTACTATGGTTATTACTATCCAAGTCACAAATTATCTACTATAATATTTTTATCAATTACAATGGAAGTTTTATTTTTTTATACTAACACACTCTGTAACCATATTACATAGATGGAGGGTTCACAATATTAAACATCTTAACTAATAACTATATTACTAAAGTGATATGCTACTCCAATGTGTTATTTATACTTTCTCCCATGAGTTATCAAAATTCATTATCCTCCTTCCAAAATTAGATCGATGGGTCTCTCCAAATGTCACAACATCCAAAAATTATAATCTAATTCATCAAGTATAGAGTATTTAACTTCATAAAATTGATCATATAAACCTTCTTCAACCCAGCCTCCATGACTGATAATATCTTATCTCTTCTTCAAAACTATTTCCTATCTTTTTAACACTATATCAAAAAACTAAATTTGGTCATATTCACCCACTTCTTTACATTTTCTTATAATTCTTCAAAAACCAATATATTTTATATTTTAGATTTATTTTTAAAAATACTATTTCTTCCTTGAGAAAAATTCTCGGTATTTTCATCTTACTAGATTTTTGTTTTTGGGGGCTTCAATTCCCAAAACTCTCGATTTTAATACAATATATTTCATATTCTCTTAAGTAGTATATGATAATATTTGTATGAACATACAATGATCATATGAAGTGGAAGGATTCTCAAAACACAGTAATATCTATCTTTAATAGTAAAACACCTAAAATTACACAAAAATATAGTACCTAAAAAATACAAACAACTTAATCTCTCATATTCCTTTCGTGGAGAATGTTTTTGGAAGATCACAAGGAGTATTGAATTAATTCAACCTAAAATTTAGGTGATACAATGGACAATAAATCCCAGAAATCCTTGAGAGGATCTCTAAAAAACTTAAGGGTTTTTAGAACCTTATTGGGTGAGATGAACAATGCTCGGGAAGAATAGATATTTTCTAGAGGCTCACAAGTATCACACCACACCACCAAGGTATCACATGGAAGTAGTTTATATAGGCATTCAAAATTTATCCTTAATTTTTTTCTCATTTATTCATACATTATAAAAAATTAATAAATGTTATCATAAATATATGAATTCATCATTTGAATGTATAAAATCCTTTATATTTCATAATACAAAATGGTTTCTGAAAAAAATTCTAATCATTAAAAGCACCATACTTTGGTTTAAAAAATGAATTTTTTTAGAGAGAGATGTATAATATATATATCGTACATATATATTATATTCATGCATCATACACATGAACAATTACATATATCATATGTATGTATTAAATTTACACAATATATATTTAATATCATATTATATATATATTATGCATCATATGAATTTATATTTTATTTCACATCCAAAAATATCCAACTTTCACTAAAATATGATATCGACATTATGAAAAACTTCAAAATTCTCCATGAATCCGTCCAAAATATATTAGATAAAGTTTTTCATCAAACTCTATTCATTTTGAAAATAACCTTTGTCCAAAACATTATCCTCAACCAAGTGCCTAACTATATGATCTTATAGGACTTAGTAGCATTGAAAAAAAATATAAAATCTCTATTTTACAGACATAAGAAAAGAGAGTCCTTTATAAAGTCATCAGTGCTAATCAAGCTACTAAAGGGACTTGTGTGATCTCTATTAAACATACTCATGTCTCTATAAGAGAATTTCAACCAGAATATATATCACATACAACATATGTATACCTATATAATCCCTTTTCCCAGGATATCTTGTAACCATTAGACATGGAACATATCAATCTTGTGTTAGCCTCTCATAATTTATTGATTCTATGAAAAATATAGATCAGTTAAATAAATACATCACATTCCATTCAAGTATTAGATAAGTACATCACATGTAAATTATCCAAACAGCTGAACACATATTATGTGAAACAACTAATAATGGCCATATAGTTTCTTCATTCTAGTTCAGTAAAGAGACAAATGTATTCACTTGTCATAAAAGTGGAAAAAATACCATATTAGTTGTTATATAACTGATGAAATTATTATAAATATAGAAAACACCACAATATGTTCTAAGTCAACATGTATACTCGAGTAAGTAAGTTATAAACTTATTAAGGTTCTCATGCTTGGTATCTCACCAACCTTAGTTAAAAAGTACTGATACTAATCATGAACCCCTAAGTATATCGACGACTTTATGAAATTCTATGAGATATACTTTAGTTGATCAATCCAGGAAAATAATTTCTATTTAGTTCCTCCTGAATATATTCTTCATATCTCATATATAACTCTTTTCAATGAATACAATATTGCATTCATGCTAAACTTAACATATCATTACAACCCATAATACATTATAATTGTTACTGGTTAGGGAAAACTGACATTCTCAATTTAAAGGGATATTATCATTCAACCATTCATGTAAAATTAATTATAGCACAAATTAATTAATGATAATTGGATATTTCATTTATTATAATAACATGACACATTTACAACCATTACAACTAATCTCTCATGTGTAAAACCCCAAAAAATTCTAAATTACCCTCATGTTTTATATGGTAATGGTTTTGAAAATGGATTTAATATATTCTTCTGAGTATACATACAATTGATCTTTACATCACCCCTCTTAATGATATCCCATATGTGATAATATTTTCAAAGGATTTTCTTGGCCCTTTGATAAGACCAAGGTTCCTTAGCCTGAGAAACAACACCACTATTATCAAAATATAACTCAATTTCTCCCTCAATGCTAGAAACCAATATAATTTCATGAATTAGCTTCTTAATCAAAAAAGTTTCATTTATATAATCTTATGTATTAATGTATTTTACCTCTATTATTCAGTTGTCTATGTTTTTTTATTTGGAAATATTCCAAATAATTTCTCTTCCATTTAGGAAAAAAATAGATATTGATTTATATTTCATATCAAATTTATCGAATTGGAAACTAGTATCTGTGTAAACCTTTAAATAGAGATAATACTCTTCTCTATGGAATAAGAACACATCCTTAGTTCTTATTAAGTACCTCAAGTTTTTTTTCATAGCAATCCAGTGACTCTCACTAGGATTTTAATGATATATACTTTTTACAATCAATGAATATGAAACATTAGGTCAATTAAATAACATGACATACATGATAGAACCTATGTTTTCCACATAATTAATTATATCCATCCTTTGTAACTCTTTATAATGATCCAAAATATTTTTAAGATTCACGCCATGTAACACTGGTAAAGACCTTGTCTTATATCTCTCCATTCAAAAATGATTTATCACTTTACTAATATATGTGTTTTTACTCATCCTAACCATCTTCTTAGAAATATGACTATAGATCCTCATACTAATCATGTAAACTACTTCACCCATGTTTTTTATTGAGAAACATTTACCCAACCACATATTCACATAGAGAAGTGTCAGGACTTTATTTCCAATAAAATTATTTCATCTAAATACATTATTAGAAACCATACTATACTCCCAATAGTCCAAATATATATATAAGAGTCATTTGTGTTCTTAATGAACACAAACTCTTTTATTTTATCATCAAACAAGATATTCTAGCTATAAGAAGCTTAATTTTTGTTCCATAAGTAGGTTTTTACAACTTTGAAACCTTATCATTACCATTTAGACCTTCAAAACTCTCGTGCTTTATTATATACTAGTCCTCGACTAAATTTCCATAAAGGAATGAAGTTTTGAAACCCATTTTATATATCTCATAATCATAATGAACTGTTATGGCTAAAAAAATATGAATGGACTTTATCAATACAACAAGTAAAAATGTCTCTTCATAGTCAATAACATGAAATTTTTTATAACCCTTTTATACTATCCATTATTTGTAGGTAGATAGTCAACCATTTATGTTCGTTTTCTGATTGAAATACCACTTTAAATATATGGGTCTAACCATTTTATGTTTATCCACCAAGTTCCAAACATAGTTTGTATGTATGGATTCCATCTCATATTATACGTATTTTAACCATTTCTAGGAATCATATTTCTCAACGAACTCATATTAGTAATTAGTTTCATCTTCTATGAACATTACTTCATCATCATTATCCATGATAAATCCATATCTCTTAGGTTCCTGATAAATCCCACTAGACCTTAGAGGTGGTTATGTAACATGAGTTAGTTTTACTTCCATAACTATTTGTGGAACCAACTAAACATATATCTTATGACCAATTCCTATTTGTTGGTATTGAAATTATCCAATTTTAATTTTCCTCCCCCTGACTACTCAATCCATGTTTTTTCATTCTAGGAAGCACCATTTCAAGAAATAAACACTTTTTTTGGTAGAGTGGTGGAAATAATATCCTTTATTTTCCTTAGTATAACCAAAAAATACACATTTTTTGAATTGGGGGCTATATTACCAGATGATAATCATCATATGAGTGATTAAAATCCCAAAATACTCAAAAAGACATAATATGATGCTACCCAATCCATATTTAATATGGTTTTATGGAAAATTTTGATGGAACAATATTTAGTAAGAATGAAACAATCTCCAGAGCGAAAACCGAAAATGGGATAGGAAGGTTACATAATCTCTTCATCATCTAAACCATGTCTAACAAGCTATAACTACTCCTTTAAAATACACCATTCCATTGTGGTATTCTGGGAAGTGTGTGTTTTGAAACAATTCCATAATACCTCAGATTATCTATGAATTCATGGATCAACTACTCACCACCTTAATCTAATCATAGAACATTAATACTTTTTCTTAGTTGATTCTTTACTTCATTATAAAACTTTTTAAACTTTTCAAACGTTTTATACTTGTAGAAAAACATACAAATACCGACTAAATTCATTTATAAAATTAAAAAGTACCTAAAAACCATATTCTTATGTACTCATTGGTATATATATATATATATATCACTATGTATAAGATCCAATAGTTCATTATCCCTCTCACCTTTCCTCTAAAAAGGTGAATTTTTCATTTTTCCCAATAAACAAGATTCTCATGTATCAAATGATTCATAATCAAATGAGTCTAATATTCCATTTATATTATGTCTTTGAATTTATTTCTCATTTATATATCAAAGGAGACAATTATAATGGAAGGTGGGATTAAAATCAACTATGACCTTCTAATTCTAAATGTTATAAACAAGATATTCTATATCCATAAAATATAAACTATTCATTATATTCCAAATTCCATAAAACATTTCATTCTTATATATATCAAAACTATTGTTTATAATAAGGAAATAATATACCATCTTTCCCAAATAATGTTAAAAAATATCATGTTTATGGTGAGACTACAATCAGAATTTTTCAATTCTAGTGTCAATATACTTGGTAAAATTAGAACACTGGTGCAAAATTCTAATGAAAAACTCATTCTTTATTACTGAAATAAAGGCACACTTCACCCTTTATCAATTCCCTCATATCTCTAAGTATATGTTGGTCTATAAAAATGTGTGACTCACACCTGGTATATAATACCCATGATTTAGTGTTATAGAAATTTATTCCAGTTGCATTTACATTCATAGGCTCTAAATTATTCTCCTTGAAAACACCTTTCTGTCCTAGTTACCAATTTTTACATGTTTTATATATCATTACTATAATTTTTCAAAAAATGATTTATTTTATGTTTACTATTACATATAATAAAGACATATTAGTAGGAGAGTATAATGTATTATATCCCTTAATAAAGGGATTTGAAGGAAATTTATTCCTCTATTAATAATGAACATAGTACATCATATCCATTTAGTGATACAAGATCTATATTTCCCTAATAAATGACCCTAATTTGGTGGGGAACTCATTACTTTAGTTACTTCGGAAAAGATTCATTCCAATCACAACAGTTGTGATTCTTGGATAGTTTAGCAAATATATCTTTATCCAAATCCATCATATGAATTCACTAAACTCTATTCTGTTGGTATCCAAACCCTTGGGGTTTCCCACCTAAGTTTAACCCAACTAAAAAAAAGCTAACATAGGATAATCCAAGGTCACCCCTCTTTTTCATAAAACTACCTTGTTGGATGATCAAGGTCTTAACAAGTCTTTATTTGGATGTAATATCACACTTTGTATTTGTTGGGTAATATTTTAGGGTCTTGAAAATTTAATATAAGGCATATACATATTAAATTCAAAACTATTAAATCATATGTAATATTTATATTTTCAGGATTTAGTTATTTCTATGTATACATGATTCTAACATTTTAGTTTGGTAAATCCCTATTCAAACAACAAAATTAATCCCATTTTTACCAATGCTTATAACCCAACAGTTTGATAAACCGTTGGGAATGGTTATGTATACCAATGGTTTTAAGAAAACCATTGGTCTAGAGGCTTTTATGAAGAATTTTACCAATGTTTTGTAAAACTGTTGGTATAGGCCTCAATTAAGACACTTTTACCAACGGTTATACACTAACCATTTGTATATGTTGGAATCTATGACACCTTTTACCAACGGTTTAAAGAAACCTTTGGTATAGGACTACATTCCCAACAGTTTTTAAAAACCGTTGGGAAAGTTTTCCCCTAAATCCATTACGGGTGTCCAGTAGCCCCTCCGCTCGATTGTAGTCCCCTCCACTCATCTGCAGCCCTAAATTGAACCTCTCCAGACGCTCTCTCGTTACCCAGTCTTCGAAACTCCATACATACTCTTCAATCAGACAATTTTTCTGTTCTACACTTCAAATCTTTAAGTTCTACCTCGGTTATAATGTTATTTAACTATTTTTTTATTTTCTATTTTGATTTGACCTAAACATCTGGGATCTCTCTATATAAAGACTCATAAACACGTTCCACTCATAGATCCATCTTAAATCAAGCAGTTTTGTATTTCTACACTCTAAATCTGTAAGTACTACCTTAGTTTTAATATTTTTCTTCTATTATTTTTGTTTTTTGTTTTAATTTGGTATAAACTAGTTTGTGTTGTTTATGGAATGCGAAGGTTAGTGATATTTAGGATGCATTGGATGTTGGTTTGCTGATGGATTGGAATTGTGATGTTTTTTAGATTATATTTAGTTAATTTTAAATGAATTATTTGGGGATATCCTCCCTTTAACAAAGCCCCCACTCCTCATGGACCCTGGACACCCCCCCTCTTGGACCCTGCACAGTCCCCCCTCCTGGAACTTGGACAGCCTGGCCCCCCTCTTTCCTGAAACGTGGACAGCCCCCCTCTTTGACCCTGGACAACCCCCCTCCACCCTCCTCCCAGGACCTTTTATAGTCCCCCTCCTTCCTAGACCCTAGGAATCCCCCCACCCTCCACCCTGGACCCTGAATAGCCCCCTCCTCGATGGACCCTGGACAGCCCCCCTCCTTCCTGGACCATGGACAACCCCTTCTCCCCTACTCCTTGACCCTGGACAGCCCCCACCCCCTTCCTGGACCTTGGACAGCCCCCACCCCTCCTCCTAGACATTGGTCATCCCCCTCATCCCCCTCCTCAACCACAAAATACCCCCCACTTCAAAACTTTGACCACCAAACTTGGACATGCTGGATTTTCTCTAAAAAGATAGATTTGATCCTCAAACCACCTCAATAATATCCTAAACAATGCTTATAATGTGTTTTTCACCACATAGCATCCAATTATATTCCAAGTCACTAGTCTATCCTCCATTGGCTAGATTTTTCAAAACGTTTTCAACCTTAAGGATCCAAATAAAAATAAATTGATATAAGACATTTGATAATGGATTAAAATTCCAAATTGGGATCCAATGAGGAATATTTGAGATATTATGCATCATGTCCATGAGTAAATCCATTTTTATATATCCGATAAGTTATTTTTAACAATGTTCACACATTAATTGTTTGTAAAAAATGGGACAATCATTTATAAAGGTTCTAATATATAAAAATTAATCTATTTCTGGATGCAGCTTAACCAACAATGTCTAGCTTGTCAGTATCTTCCATGATCATCGATGTGCACGTCCAGTCTCCATCCGACCTCGTACGACAGGTGAATCATTGTCTGGCTGATGAAGATCACCATATTTTATTACTTCCACACCAGATTCACGCCCGCTACGCTCCTGAAGTGATCAATCCGACTAAGCGTCCCTGTGAGCTTGATGACACGACCACCAGTTCTTGTAAGAGGCAGAGGAGTTCTGAGCTGATGGACCAAGACGATTGACCAGTGTCCATCCATCTGGATGAAGACGTAAAACTTATCACATCATGGGAGGCAACCCATGTTCTAGATTTTCATAATTTTTCTTTTTTTACTTTGTTTTAGGAAATAAACATGGCATGTATGCAACAATTTTTTAGCTGCTTCTGATCTGTATGTGCACTTGTCATTACTCTGCATGACTGCTTCTATTTTGTCTAATCCTTGGTGTTATTTTTTATGAAATGATGCGGCTATGTGATGTATATGTGTAGATTTTATAGGTTCATAATTATGTGCACTTTTCATTATTCCATTCTTTCAGTGCTTAGGACGATGGTATGAGGGAGGTTCGTACCAGAGGTAGACGAGCATCTCCGCGTACCCGACTAGACCCTTACCCTCTGACCAAACGCATTAGGATTCTATTGAAACTTATGGGAAACGATCCATGGGTCAAATGTGATGTGTATAAGTCAACCCCGCCTCAATAAAAGGCACGGTGTGGCCAGGATCACTCAAACAACCTCTCTTTTGTTCAAAATTGACTTATTTTTAAGTGAAATCAACAACTGACATATGGGAAACGGAACAAATGAATTTGGATTATGTTGAAACTTTAGTAAAACGATCCATGGGTCATATGTGACATGTAAAAGTCAACTCCTCCTCAATCCGATGCGCGGTGTAGCCGGTATCACTCCAAGTGTATGTATTTTGTTTAAAATGGACAATATTTTATGTACATATGCCAATCCAATAAAACAGATTTTTATTGTGTTGATACTTTTTCAGAATGATCCATGACTCATATGTGTCGTGTACAAGTCAACCTCGCCTCAATTCGAGGCCTGGTGCGGCCGATACCACTCAAAGTGCCTCTGTTTTGTTAAAAATGGACTTAATTTTAAGTGAAATCAACAACTGACATACGACAAACCGACCAAACACATTAGGATTCTATTGAAACTTAATTAAAACGATCCATGAGTCAAATTTGACGTTTATGAGTCAAATACACCTCAATAAGAGGCTCGGTGTGGCCGACACCACTCAAAATGCCTCTGTTTTGTTAAAAATGGACTTAATTTTAAGTGAAATCAACAACTGACATACGGTAAACCGACCAAACGCATTCAGATTCTATTGATACTTTTGTAAAAGGATTCAAGGGTCATATTTGATGTGTACGAGTCAACCCCTCCGCAATCTAAGGCATGGTGTGGACGGTACCATTCAAAATGTCTCTTTTTTGTTCAAAATGACTTTAATTTTAAGTGAAAACAACAACTGGCATACAGAAAACCGACCAAATGCGTTCCAAATCTGTTGAAACTTTAGGAAAATGATCCATGGGTCATATGTGACGTGTAAATGTCCACCCCACCTCAAACCAAGGCATGGTGTGGCCGTAACCACCCAAAATGTCCCTCTTTTGTTTAAAATGGACAATATTCTACGTACATATGCCAAACTGATCAAATGGATTCTGATTGTGTTGATACTTTTAAAAAACGATCCATGACTCATATGTGATGTTTAAGACTCAACCCCACCTCAATTCAAGTCCCAGTGTGGCCGACACCACTCAAAGTGCCTCTATTTTGTTAAAAATGGACTTAATTTTAAGTGAAATCAACAACTGACATACGGCAAACCGACCAAACGCATTCGGATTATATTTAAACTTAAGGAAAACGATCCATGAGTCAAATTTAATGTGTAATAGTAAAACCCTCCTCAATAAGAGGCTCGGTGTGGTCGACACCACTCAAAATGCCTCTTTTTTGTTAAAAATGGACTTAATTTTAAGTGAAATCAACAACTGACATACGGTAAACTGACCAAACACATTCAGATTCTGTTGATACTAGAGGAAAACGATACATGGGTCATATGTGATGTTTACGAGTCAACATCACCTTAATCCGAGGTACAGTGTGGACGATACCATTCAAAATGTCTCTCTTTTGTTCAAAATGACTTTAATTTTAAGTGAAAACAATAAATGGCATATGAAAAACTGACCAAATGCATTCTAAATCTGTTGAAACTTTAGGAAAATGATCCGTGGGTCATATGTGACGTGTATGAGTCAAACCAGCCTCAATCCAAGGCACGGTGTGGCCGTAACCACCCAAACTGTCCCTCTTTTGTTTAAAATGGACAATATTTTATGTACATACGTTAAACCGATCAAATGGCTTCGGATTGTGTTGATACTTTTGAAAAATTATCCATGAATAATATGTGTTGTTTAAGAGTCAACCTCGACTCAATTTGAGACTCGGTGTGGCCGACACCACTCAAAGTACCTCTATTTTGTTAGAAATGGACTTAATTTAAGTTAAATCAAAAACTGACATACGGCAAACCGACCAAACGCATTCGGATTATATTGAAACTTAAGGAAAACGATCCATGAGTCAAATTCAATGTGTACGAGTAAACCCTGCCTCAACACGAGGCTCAGTGTGGCCGAAACCACTCAAAATGCCTCTGTATTGTTAAAAATGGAGTTAATTTTAAGTGAAATCAACAACTGACATACAGTAAACTTAACAAACGCATTCGGATTCTATTGATACTACAGTAAAACGATCCATGGGTGATAAGTGACGTGTACGAGTCAACCCCGCCTTAATCCGAGGTGCGGTGTGGACGGTGACATTCAAAATGTCTCTCTTTTGTTCAAAATGACTTTAATTTTAAGTGAATACAACAACTGGCATACAAAAAACCAACCAAATGTGTTACGAATCTATTGAAACTTTAGGAAAACAATACATGGGTCATATGTGACGTGTACAAGTCAACCACGCTTCAATCTGAGGCACGGTGTGGCCGGAACCACCCAAATTGTCCCCCTTTTGTTTAAAATGGACAATATTTTACGTACATATGTAAAACTGATAAAACAGCTTATGATTGTGTTGATACTTTTTCACAAAGATCCATGACTCATTTGTGATGTGTACGAGTCAACCCCGGCTCAATCCGAGGCCCGGTGTGGCCGACACCACTCAAAGTGCCTCTGTTTTGTTAAAAATGGACTTAATTTTAAGTGAAATCAACAACTGACGTACGACAAACTAACCAAACGCATTTGGATTCTGTTGAAACTTAAGTAAAACGGTCCATGGGTCAAATGTGACATTTAAGAGTCAACTTTGCCTCAATCTAAGGCTCGGTGTGGCCGAGACCACTCAAACTCCCTCTCTTTTGTTCAAAATGGACTTATTTTTAAGTGAAATCAACAACTGACATACGGGAAATCGACCAAATGCCTTAGTATTGTATTGAAACTCTAGGAAAACGATCCATGGGTTATCTGTGATGTGTAATAGTCAACCCTAGCTCTATCTAAAGCACGGTGTGGCTGGTATCACTCCAAGTGTATGTATTTTGTTTATAATGGAAAATATTTTACGTACATATGACAAACCAATCAAACAGTGTCTGATTGTGTTAATACTTTTGAACAACGATCCATGACTCATATGTGATGTGTATGAGTCAACCCCACCTCAATCCGAGTCCTGGTGTGGCCGACACCACTCAAAGTGCCTCTATTTTGTTAAAAATGGACTAAATTTTATGTGAAATCAACAACTGACATACGGAAAACCAACCAAACGCATTTATATTCTGTCGAAACTTAAGGAAAACTATACATGGGTCAAATGTGACGTGTACGTGTCAAATTCGCCTCTATCAGAGGCGTGGTGTGGCCGAGACCACTCAAACTTCCTCTCTTTTGTTCAAAATGGACTTATTTTTAAGTGAAATCAACAACTAACAGACGGGAAACCGACCAAACGCCTCCGGATTGTGTTGACACTTTAGGAAAAATATCCATGGGTTATATGTGATGTGTACAAGTCAACCCTGGCTCAATCTGAAGCACAGTGTGGCCGGTATCACTCCATGTGTATGTATTTTGTCTAAAATGGACAATATTTTACGTACATACGCCAAACCGATCAAACGGCTTCTTATTGTGTTGATACTTTTGCACAATGATCCATGTCTCATATGTGACATGTTCGAGTCAACCCTGCCTCAATCCAGGGCCCGGTGTGGCTGAAACCGCTCGAAGTGCATATGTATTGTTAAAAATGGACTTAATTTTAAGTGAAATCAACAACTGACATACGACAAACTGACCAAACGCATTCGAATTCTGTTGAAACTTAAAGACAATGATCCATGAGTCAAATGTGACGTGAACGGATAGCCCCAGACAGCCCCCACCCCCCTTCCTGGACCCTGGACAGCCCCCCCCCACCATCCTCCTTGGACCCCGAACAGCCCCCCGGACATGAATAACATTATCCTTTTGCACCACTGTGTATGCAAGTAAATGAGACTCGTATTCCTTATGTATAATTCTATTACAATTTGATTAAATGTTATACCTCATGGATGGTATGTAATTGTAGGCATGCTGATTTCACATTCATTTTTTATTTCTTTGATCATGCAATGTTATTTGGGATTATTCCATTTTTGTATGTCTTGAACTATTTGAATGACTTGGTAAGATTATTAGCTCATTCTCATCAAATGCATGTGATGATATGCTATAATTTGAATAAAAATCCTTGTTGCACATTCTCCATGACCCCCATACTCGCTCCCTGGAAATCTCCCCTCCCCTCTTTTTGGACAACCTCCTCCCCTCTCTTGACATCCCCCCACATCACATTCAATGCAAGTAATGCATCACTCTAGATGATGCACAAATATTAACCACATTGTTAATTCACTTTATCACACATACCCCTCATGCACCAATTTCTATCATAATCATCACCTTTTTTAGTAAGAAAAAATTGATATGTGTAAACCCAATAAATTAAAATAGGTTAATTGGAAGTGTTGTTGTCATATGAAGATTGAAATGAGGAATTTTTGTACATGGCATGGTTGGAAGAGTGATGTTTTTATGTGTTTTTTGTGTTATTTCCAATGTTTTTTGTGGTTTTTGAAGTCTATTTATAGCTGTTATTTGTGATGTTTTTTATGCAGGTCTATCAAGTGGAGGTAGCTGTTTGCAGGCTGCTGGTTTTTTGTGAAAATACCCAATACCAACGGTTTAGAACCATTGGTATACTTTGAGCATATATTAATATATACCAATGGTTTATCTAAACCGTTGGTAAAAAGCTATACCAATGGTTTTGAACCATTGGTATAAGCTCAAAAATATGAATTTCCCAACGGTTTTAAACTGTTGGTAAATCTTTTTGCCAACGGTTTAGAGGAACCCTTGGGAAATTAAAACTTTCACAACCTTTTACCAACGTTTTTCATTAAAATGTTGGTAAAGGTCTTTCCCAATGCCTTACTTCCCTACGGTTTGGGAAATCGTTGGTATATCTTATACCAACGGTTTTCTAGCCTGTACCAAGGGTTTTGAACTGTTGGTATTGTCTATATTTCCAGTAGTGATAAAAATAGTTTTTCAGGGAAAAAATCTTTTTTTCTTTCAAATGTTATTTATTTTAATTTATAAACAATTAATTAAAAATTAATTAATTTTATAAATATCCTAGAATAAATTTCTTATAATTTAATAATTATTATTCATACAAACAAATCCAATGGCTATGAGATATTAAATAATAGTATATCACAGGTCACATAAACTCGGTGTCATGTGTAATGCAATCTATCCAAAAATTAAATTTTTTTGAAAATAATATTTTATAAAATATTGGGGTGTTAAATTCTCCCTCCCTTAAATAGATTTCACCCTCTTAATTTTTCTGGGAACTAAATGGCTTAATATTTTAAAATTTATTTTCAGAACTAACATCCTATAATGGTGTAATAAAACATCCCTCATAAAGGGAAGGTGGAAAACATGAAGTTTATCTGAAATAACATAAAATCATGTTCCTAGATAAGGAACACATTGGTGGGAATTTAAAATATGGAAATATGGTATAAAAATATATCCCAAGGACTGCTATAAAATGATATAGAACATGGTCATGAGGATGTTTATGACCTCACTACCATAAATTAGTGAGGAGTTAAAAGATCACCAATTCATTGAAATTGAAGGTTATAGGACAACATTATTTCTTATGAAACTTTACCTAAAGATTAATAATTTATTTATCATATATAATAATAAAATAAGGAAATATACTTACTTAACAATTATAATTTCACCTTTTGATCAATTTCCACATAGATATCATCAGTTTCTCCAAATAATGTGTATTTGAGATGAATTTTTCATACCTAAAGAAACAATATCAACTTATAATGGATAAAACATTATATCAAGACATTAATACTATCTTTAGTCCTTAAATAATTTCTAAAATAGTTAGCCTAAAATGATTCTCAAAATGAATAGTCCATCATATGATGAAATACAACATTAATATTTAAAGCATTGATTATATCAATAACCTCCACATTAAAGGATATTTTAATCTCAAAGGATAAACCCCTCGACTTACATGTTTATAATTTTAATTTAATTCTTCAAAAATAATCTTTCATATTAAGTAACATGTTTTACCCGAGGGTTACGTTTATCTCAACCCAATGAAAAATATTCCAAATAATATTAATTACCATGATAAATAACTATATAATCTTGAAAGTTAATGAACTTCACCAAAATATCATGAATCAAATTTAGATAATAACCTAAAAGTTAATCCTTAACATGACCATAAATATCTATGAATATATCACCTTGTCAATGAATCTATTTTCAACCATTAAGATTATCAATATCCTACTATCCCAAATTGAATAATTAACTTCAAATAAAATGATATAAAAAACCCATAGGGTATTTAAAACCCAATAGATTATTCTTCATAAATCCAAGTAAAAGTTTAATATCAAAATCCCATTAATGAAAAAATTAAAAGGTGGTGTTAATGGCTTATAACTTACAGTTAAACATAAACTTATAAAACCATGATGGTATCCATAAGTTTTATGTTAACCTTACATGATTTTTTTTCAAAAATTAACACAATTCCTATTCTTAAAATAAGTTAAAAAACAATTGAATATATTCCATAAATCCAAAAATGAAACCAAATTCAGAAAATATGACCTATATCACTTTTTAATGAAATCACTAACCAATTTAAAGGTTACTGATACTATTAATTTCAATAATATCTTAATCAAAACTAATCATTAGAAACTCAACATTAAACACATTTTAAGATTTATGTTTCCGTTAATCACGTGCTCTCCAAAAATATCACATTACCACTAAATCAGTTTTCTTGTTTATTTGTACCATTATAAATATGATTTCAAATCATTAAAGTAAAACTACTAAAGAATAATTCGTATACTTTTTATGGTTTTTATAACTGGAATACCATTAGTTTAACACATAAACAACATAATTATTAAATTCAAATACACAAACACTTCAATCATTCCATTTACTTCTTAGACCATTAACTAGGATTCATCACCTTATTCCCTAATAATTATTTCCTTCAATATGATATAATAATATTGTATTAGGATTCATCATAATCAATTTAATCATGCTTCTTAATTTTCACATAATAAATATAGATAAAACAAGCCATACATTTAACATTTCATTCATAATCTCTTCATAATCATAAGTAAAACCTTTAATTGTACAACCTTTCTGATTCTTCTCTCAAGCATTCCCCCCAAGGAAATCAATTTTCATAATTCCCATAATTTCCACATTTAAAACAATCATCCATCGATGATAACATTGTGAGACTATTATTCTAATACATTGAATTAACAAAACTTTCATTTTTACGCAGCAATTACTTACTTTATGTCTTTATTTTACATAATAAAACCATCCTCTCATTCCTCTGAGACATTCACTTGAGTGTTTCTTCCTATATTCTGGATGTGTTAGAAGCTGAATCTTATATATTATATGGTCTTTATGAAACTTTGTCTTTCTATTTTTAGGTTTGTTAGGAAACTCCAAAAAGTTTATATTATTAATTATATAATGAGATAGCTGATTAGGCATAATAATAAATTTTCTCATTCCATCTCTTATTACCCAGAGTTGTCCATGAGTAAAATTATTCCATTGACCTTTACATTCATTATTAACGTAATTATTTCTGATTCCAACCATTGACTAAAATCAAAAAACATAGTGTGAGAGACAATAATCATATTGGGAAACCATATAATCATGAAAAATAATTTATAGTATGTTTAAATCATGATAAATTCTTCTATGAAATCATAGGTTTAACATAGTTCATTCATAATCATTACCAAAACATTAGGAATTTATTCTATACTTAGAATTATCCCCAAGGTTCTCACTAACATATCTCATCATTGATTCTAAAGGTTAATTAAACCTTTTTTCTGATACCAACCATTGAAATACATACTTTTCATACTTATATATTATATCATAATAGATGAATATTAATAACATAATATAATGATCCATTATAGAATCGTATAGGTCTATTACTTTCAAAATTTAGACACATAAAAATTTATTTAATAAAATATCTACAAAATATCCCATAATGTTATTCATAACTAGAATGATTATTAGACATATCAAACTTAAATACCTTTCTTCATAAGATAGGGAATGAAAACTTAATAAAGGGTGATATCAAATTATAAATAAGGGTAAACAAGAGATATATCAATGATCACTTTAGTATACATGAACATAATGGTATGAGAACATGAACATAACATTTTAAAATCATACCCTTTATATTATAGAACATAATCTTGAGTCATGTAATAAATTTGTGTAGTTCATAATACCTGAATCAAAACTGAATCAAACACCATGATCCATGAGAGCATAACATTAGAATAAGACATAAGTTTTTCAAATAAAATTAAGAATAAAAAATAATTAACTTAGTAGTCCAGTCTTATTACCAAGACTATTATAGTGGAATGGGTTCACTTTCCAAACCATCATAGTAGTTAAGGTTTAATCTAATGACTATCATAGTGGATATAGTCCCTTACTGAACTAGGTTCACTCCTTATTATAGTCTTATTTGTCTCATGATATATCAATCTTTACCTAATAAATTGGATGGATATATAGGCCCCACCTATCCTTGCTTATAACGTGATCATCGTCATTGGTTAAAACACATCCAATATCCTTGGTTATATCATAACCAAAATCCTTGGTAATAATATATCCACAATCACATAATTAAAACCACACATATGTGGTTCACTAGAACATTAAATATTTAATAATATCATTTCATCATAAACCATGATAATATAATTAATTTCATAAATATTTCTTCAATTCACTATAACATAACCCATATAAATTAAATGGGTTTCATAATCATCTCATCAACATAAACATTAACCATTAATTGAAATATTATGAATGTTATAATTGGATCATATCCTTATAAAATCATAATTAACATTAAATATGGAATCTTATATGTAAAAGTATTTTGAAAGATAAGTTTGAACATTTATTGAGAAAAATATTATTTTCACTTTGAGATAACTTTTTGTTTTACATAATTTTTTCACAATTTTTAAGGAACAATTTTATTTGAAAATAATATAAAAAAATTTAATTTAAAATTAAATACATTTATCAGTCATGATAATGATAAATATTGTTCATGTGGTATACATTAAAATAAAACATTCCCTTCACATTTTTGTAAAAAAGGACAAAAAGTACCTCATAAGAAAAATGAAAAGTAGATTCCTTTTAAACCATTTTTTAAAACATAAAACATGGGTAACAATTACATTAAAAAATAATATAATTATTTTATAAACCTTATTTAAAACTTTTTTATAAAACATAGATTTGGAAGAAATTTTTTTTTTGACCAAAGACAGAAACAAAATCAATTTTACTTAAAATTAAATTTTTGTTATCCTGAGTACTTAAGATGAGGACATTGAGAGGAAAAAATTTATTTTCAAGAATTAAATATATTAGAATAAAAGTCATGAGTTTCTCCATATATAGATAATAATATTTCATCATTGTAAACATAATTATAAACTATCCAAAAAAAAAGAGATCGTAACATAAAACACTTAATACATTGGTATCATTTGAATCATAATCCCCATGAAATAAATAACATTATTTAGATATTTAAATCCATATAAAATTCTTAATAGTAATCATAAAATAAATTAATTGTCTATATATACACCATAAAAATAAATTTTTTGTGAATACGACATATACCCCATGGAAATAAAAGTGGTACAAAAATTGTTTACCTTAGATCCATCTTCCTTTGTATGCATTGGAACCTCCTATATAATAAATATATATTTATTATACATATATTATAGAAACATAATCACATATATCATATCATATATTAATTACTTATAACATTTTATGACATTTTTGTTAACAATTCATTATTAAGATCATTGTTCTGGATGATATCTGCTTCATTTTTCAGGTATGTTTTCAGTTCGGTAGTTTTGGTCCTTGTACATTGATCATGTTTAAATAATATCTATAATATTAAAAAATTTATAAATATCATATATATTTATTATATACATTTTTATAGTCATTCATAAAATAGATAGATTGAAAAATGTATTACACCATTAATAGAGATGGTAGGCCGTATGTATGCTTGAACATCATTTTCATTTTCATAATGATGGAAAGAAAAAAGTTAAATAATAAATCACCATTAAAGAATCATTATTATATCATATATATATCATATATATTTATAAATTCATCCTTATTAACATCTAAGTAAAACGAAAATAAAAAACAAGTTACATCACTTTGTGGGGGTGGTAGTCCACATGTATGCACAAGCGACGTTATCGTTTTCCAAAAGTTGAGAGGGTAAGAATGTATATATGATATTATAATTTAATATGTATAATTAAGTCATAAATATAATATATAAACATTAAAAATATCATCACAACCATCCATGAAATATGGTGATGAAAAATGAATTATATCGTTGTGTGGAGACGGTATTTCATACGTACGCACAATCTATACCTTAAATTCCTATTTGATGGTGAGAGGGTAAAAAATTGTGGTTTCATAAAAATAAAAAACATATAGTAATTTTTTTATAATTAATTTATTATTTTTAAAATAATATAACATATTAATATCAGGTAAAGAATAATTAAAAATAAAGTGATCGGTTAAGGGTGATGACCTCTTATTTGAAACAACTCATTTGGATTACCTCTTAATGATCATAGGATTTGTTTTTTGGATAGACCAAAACCTATTGAATATTTATAAGGAATTTTAGTAGTTAATTTTGAAGTTTATAGTCATGATATAAAACTCAAAGTAGTGTAAGTAATATATACAAAATGTGTCCCATTATAATTAAAGGGGGGAGCATTCTTGGAATTTCATAAAATATATAAGCAATATTAATTTTTTTTCATTTACAAATAGATAAAAATTGATATAATTAAAGATAATAATTTAATAATTTAAAATATTCTCATAAAATAAAATTTTTACATGTTTTGGGTGTGTATTAACCCTTATATATTAGTTTTAACCGGTCATTAACCCTTTCAATAAATACTATAATATTAATGTTTCCTACCATTTAAGGGTTAATAATATTACTATAAAATGAAAAATAATATATAAATGGACAATTTATTATAGTTAAAACCATATAAAATTAATTTTTATGAATATAATACTCTTATTAATTTTAATTCATTTAATAAAATATTTTTTATCATTAGATATCTTTAATATCATTTTTTACACTATTCATTTAATTAAACTTTAAATGCATAAATAAAAAGGGGGAATTAAGATATAATGATTCAAAAACTATTTAATATGTTATATAGATATATAAAATTAATTTTAAAAATTAAATAATTAAAATTATATCACTTTCAATATTTTTAAAATCATTTATTTTATTTTTCTCTTAAGTGAATAAATACTATATTAGAGTTATACAAGTATCTAAGGTAATTAAATGATTTATTAAAATTAGAAATTTATTTATAAAATTTAAAACATATCATTAATATAATAATTGACATTTATATTCATTAATAACATGCTTTTTCCTATTTGGAAATATAATATATATTTAAAACCATGAGAGTGGCATTTTGTAACTTACGTTGCATAAAATATAAAATATTTCATTTTCATAGAAAATGTAATTTAAAGAAATATATTTAGATAATAATATAATAAATATATAATTAAATTCATCTCATTATATTTAAGATGAAAAATTATGGCCTTATCTCTAGTTTTATCTGAGATTAATCTCATTTACTCTTTAGCATGGTAAAACAATTTCCACAGTTATTATTCATATTGACCAAAAATAAAAATGATTTTTTCCAAATTTGAAACTTTTTATTCCAAATATGGAATTTATTTTATCAAATTCATCTTAAAAAAAATTTAGAAATTAGTTTTAAAATAAGCGTGCTATATGTGGTGAAAACCGTTTAAAAAAATACTTTAAAAAAAATTGACTCATTCTTATCCCATGGTTAAAAAATAGATTTCATGAATATTGAAATATTTTTAATAATATATAATATATAAATTAAATGAAAATAATTAACTAATATTTGTTAATTTAATTTATTAATATAAGAATAAATTACTTGAATAATAATAGTTTTTCAAAAAAATATTTTTTATCTTCATTCAAATCATTTTTATTTTAATTTATAATAAATTTATAACAAATGAATTTGTTTTATACATATGTAATAATAAATTTTTAATAATTTATTTATTACTATTCATAGCCACGAATCCAACAACAAGGTGATGTTAATTAATCATATATCATGGTTTGTTTAAATATGGTTTCAGGTGTAACTCATGCAATCAATGAAATTAAATTAATTTTAAAAACATATTTCATAAAATATCAGGGTGTTACATCCATGCCCATTATAAGGTAATATACCGATGTATTCTCCCAAAGTGTTTCTTGATATCCCTCTTGAGTGTGATGTTTAGTTTTTAATTGAACTTATATATGATGGTCTATCAATATCCAAGACTCCTTATAGAATAACCTTCATTTAACTTGATAAACTAAAGAAGAAAATATAAGAGAATCTAGAAAATGGACTTATACAACCATGTTCTTCTCCATGGGGTCCACAAGTTCTATTTTTAAAAAAAATGATGGTTCAATGAGCCTCTACATTTATTATCATGAACACAATAGAATCACGATATAGAATAATTATCACCTATCAGAGATTGATGACTTATTGGACCAACGACATGGGGTCTAGTAATCATCTGAAGTGGATATTTACTCAGGATGTCAGCAATTAAATATTAATAAGTAGGATATTTCCAAGACTAATTTTTATATAAGGTAAAAACACTATGTGTTCATTGTAATTCCATTTGGACTCACCAATACACCATCATTATTCATGAACTTGTTGAATAGAGTGCTCAAGGGTTACCTTGAAATATTTATGATAGTTTTTTAGATGATATTATCATATACTCAAAAATTAAGTATAAACATGAGGAGTATTTGAATATTATACTTAAGACATTGAAGAAGGATAAATTATATGCAATGTATAGTAAATTTCGGTTTTTGATGTAGAATGTATCATTTATGGGGCATGTTATTATAAAAAAGGGAAATATATGGATCCTTTGAAGGCAAAAGTGGTCAAGGAAAGGCCCTTATCAAAAAGATTAATAAAGACCCATTATTTCCTCTAATTATATGGGTATTATCGATGATTTATGAGAAACTATTCATGATTTGTCAAACCAGCTAACTAAGCTAACCCAGATGGGTATAAAGTTTTTTTGGACTATGAATATAAATATAGTTTCGAGGAGTTAAAGAAAATAATAATCATTGAACCTGTACCCAAACTACCCATCCATAGGTAAAGATTTATGATCTATAATGATTCTTGGAAAGGGGGATTAGGTTGTGACCTTATGAAAAAAAGATAAATTTATATCTTATGCTTATAAATAGTTGAAGATGCATGAGTATAATTATACAACACATGGTATAAACATTACTATAGTAATATTAACATTGAGTATTTAGATGAATTATCTCTATGGAAAGAAGTGTGTAATATATATAAATCATAAGAGCCTCAAGTATGTATTCACATAAAATGAGATCCACATGCACCAATGAAGATAATTATAGATAATTAGGGATTATGATTGATCAATCCACAACCATCTTGGGAAGTCAAATAAAGTGGTAGATCCACTAAATAAAAAAAATTAAAAATATTATCCATGATAAATATTAATAAATATAAAATCTTATTAGAGATTAAAAGGATATACATGATAATCATAAATAAAGGAACGCCGTCCAACCTTGATCAAATGATCTCTTGAATATCCATTATGTAGAATATTAAGGAAGATAAAATTGATGATGTGAAGATATAAAAGACTGTGGATTCTATAAAGAAGTTAAAATCCAAAAATTCTAAAATTTAATAAAAAGGATTTGTGATATTTGGGTCCGGACTATACATACCGTTAGAAGTTGAGTTAATGGAGTTATTTACTGATACTCATAGATAAATATTCCTTATCAACCCAGAGGATCAATGTGTATAGAGATATTTAAGATCACTATAGGATGGATAATATAAAGAAGGAGATTGCAGAATATACCTCAATGTTCTTATGTTTTCAACAAGTGGTAATGAAAATGTAAAATCCCAATGGGATTATGCAACCATTGTCTATAACTTCATGGAAGTAGAAGAGAATAATTATGTATTTATTCATGGGTATTCTAAATAGAATCAGTAGGAACAATGAGATATGTTTTTTGGAAAAATATCCTAAAAACATCTCATTTCATTTCAATTTTTTTGTGACTTATCACATGATTTACTTGCAAGGATATACATTTGAGAATAGGTGAGGCTATATTGAACACCACTTTTGATTATTTTTTATAAATATCCCTAACTCACCTTAAAATTATAGAAAACTCTCCAAAATGATTTAAAAATAGATTTGATCTTTAGTATGACCTATTAGCCTCAAATTAATAACAAATCGGTGTGGAAAATCTAGACAGTTGATAATATATTGAGACCTTTATCAATGGACTTCAAAGAAGGATAGGATCAAAATATTACTTTGGTTGAGTTCTTATACAACAATATCTTTCACTCAATAATTTAGATGGACCCTGATGAAGCAATATATGGTAAGAAATTTATAACTATAATACGTTGGGAATAAGCTAGATAATAAATGATATTATGAAATTAATTATTAAAATAAATGGTTGGGAAGTGTCGTGTCCAACCAACAATGTATTAGAGTGGCACAAAATCAATAAAAGAGTTATTCTAATAACCATCAAGGAGAATTAGATTTTATTTTTTGAGATAAGTTTTTATTTTATATATTTTTCTATAATAAATCATGTGGTGTGGGAAGAAGGGAAAGGTAAGTCCTAAGTACATTTTCCTTTTTAATATTCTTGGTCACATTAGAGTTATAGCCTATCGAAAAACACTACCAACAAATATGTCTCATGTACATGATGTGTTTAAGATATCACTCTTGAGGAATTAAATACCATATGTCACACACAAATTGAATCCATAGGTGGTACAATTAAATAATAATATTTCTTATTAAGAGAAGTCGATAAAAATCATAAATCATAGAGACAAAGTTCTACACAAAACAAAATCTCACCTAGTAAAAGTTGTATAAGGGAACAATAATTATGAGGTTACAAATGGAGAACTAAAATAAGTGATGAAGTAAAAGTACCATTAATTTTTTCACCATAGTGTATAAAATTAAATTTCAAGGGAAAAATTTATTAAAGGGGAAGAATGTAACAACTCAAAAATTAATTCTACTAATAAAGAAACTTATGACACACAATTATTTATTTCTTACTGAATAATATAGAGAGATTATTACATTTTATAAGAATATTACACATCATGAATTAATGATGACTCTATTATCTTGGAATAAAACAAAGATATAATCATTTAAAAATAATGAAAATAGTAATGTGAACTCCATAGGCTTGAAATCTCCCTTGAATATCACCTCTGAAATTAAAATGGTTAAAAGAAAAAGAATAATGAGGAAAATTATTGAAATAATACTTACTCTATTGGATTTAATTCTCACCAATTTCTATTAACACTATATCACTTCATTCTAATTAAATTTGATAAGTCATAGGTTAGAGCATCCTAACCATATTATAATATATATCAACCACACACATATATATATATACCAAATTCATACCGTGAGTATTTTAATTATTGTAACCCTTCCATGAAAATTAGTAATTATTTTATCTTTACAACACATGTTCTACATATAAAGACTACCTAAACCCATTTATAATAATTATATCATACTAAGGAGATGATACTCTAACCCCATATTCTGTTAACATTGTTATAGTAGACCCTATCATTCAAACAATGTTAGCGATCATCCTTGGTATGTCTGTTCAATGGTATAATCACATACACATAATTGGAATATGGTTAGTGGTTGTCCTATACTATTAGTCATCCAATTAAAAAACCCTAATTAAAATACCTAGAATTATTATTATATAATTCTTTATCCCCTTGTTCAAAAATGTTAAAATTATTTTAGATATCTACCCACCATTGAGTTTGGAAGATTACTCCCATTTATTTCATCAATTATTTACACAAAAATAATTTTAATTAATATCATGTTAATTATATTTACTAAATGAATGAAGACACACTTTTATATAAACATTATTTTGTCTAAGTAGTATGACGTTAAACTACATGGACTTCTCCTCACGGTGGAATCTATTGGTGTTAGACTCATTATTAAAATCATCTCAATTATTTCCTTATGACTAGGTGTAATGCATTATATTTGGTCAAAGCTATGTGACCTTAAAATTTATCCATACATTGGTGTGACCACTATAACCATAAACTTCATGGACATTTCACTCTATGAGTACACTTATACCTACAATGGATCTTACCATTCATGTTATCTCACTTATCCTCTTTCACTAGATACGCAACCCCAATCTATTTTTACCAAATATTTAGAACCTTAGTCTTCATATAAACTTGTATTCAAATATATAAAATCTCAATTAAAATCCACCCTTTAGTCTAATTTATATGATCTAAAATTATAAACAATTAAAAATGGTCCAACCTATAAGACCTCAAATTTCCAAAAAATATTCATTAAACTCCTCAAGGGAAAAACACACAAAGAGGAACCAAAGAAAATTTTGAATCTCTACTTCATATGATTATAGTATGGGAATACTCTTAGATTATATTCCAATGCACCAATTTTGTCACTAAATGATGTTTCTCCATTCTCATGTCATTAAATGGTGCTGATACTTGACATTATATATAATAGATTTGTTATGTAAATATATATAGATCATATGCTTCACAAAGATTTCATAGCTTACTTATACAAACAAAATTTAATTTCTCATAGTTATTATGTATGATTCATACTCATACCCTCCATGGAAATCATCATTAATTATCCCAATGGGGTATTTATTATTGATTAAAATATGATTTTTGGTAATATTTTCATAGAATTTATAGCAATATAATCATTCATAACAAGGGGAAATACTTTAGAGACAACCAAGATATATAGCCTAAATCATCATCTTGGTATTTCAGTTATGTTTTGGAGCTCATATTTTATAACATTTGCTACTACCCTACCCACAACACCTAAAATGGTCCTGATATATAGAACAAGGATTTCCCCAAATATATATGCAACACTCATCGAAATATATTAGCCAACATCAGTACCACCAAGCTTACAATATTTCCTTATACTAACTTAGACACCATTACGAATTTTATTAACCTTACACTTATATGTGAATCACATATTGGAAATATACATCTGCTAAGCCAAATATCTAGGAAACCGATGATTTAATCCTAGGGTTCTATGTTGGTGTTTACATGACAACCCAACCTTTCATATTTTCCGTCATCCTATTTAAGAAAGTAAGTGCACGATGTTCCTATATTATTCCTGGTAGTACATATTATTAGACATTGGGATGTTATCCTAACACCATGCTTGATCATAAAGATCTTTGTACACATATTGAAATTTATGTCAGTATGTGGATGATTATTTTTCCTTGTAGCCTTTTTATATTTAATTAAAAATTCTTAGGATATTGGAGGCATCCATATAATATCTACCAATGTATATTTTTTGAAGTAATTTATAATACATCTTCTTAAGGATTGATTCCCCAATGATCTTGTATGTGTCCCATAGACTGATTGCAAACTATCCATGCAAAATTTGTTATGTGTTTGTTTGCATAATCTAGTGATTCAAAAGTTTTAGAATTAAATAAGTTTTATTATATATATACACATTTGTGATACACATACGTATTTTCATATCAATACCTTCTTGAGTTGTTTTTAAAATTTAGTTCACTTATTTCGGACCAAATACACCCACATCTAGTTGTGTCCTCCTCCAAGGCATAGATCTCACCTGTTGTTTTACTCTTAAAGTTTGTTTGTAGCATCTGACAAATAAATGGAAGCACATCAATGGGTTTTAGGATCTAAATCATATTAATGGTTATATGGAGTATATTTTTTATTTCGTATAACATAAAATGGATTAATAAAATATTCCCCAATATGTGTACATTTTATTGATATATTTTCCATTTCTAAACACATATAGTTAGTGAATAAAGTATACGGTAGGATATGATCTGGTTATAAAATATCAATGTTAGTTAAAATTCCTTTTTTATAGAGGTAATAATATGAAATAAATTGGTGATGTGTTGGAATAATTTGTGCAAGAGTTGACATTTATGTTATTTATTGCTGAATTTTCCCTAACTCGGAATCCTTTACCATTTCATTGATGTGAGATACTGAAACTTCATCTAGAAATATATTTAAAGATATATATTTTTTCATGAAAATTGAAAAAAAATTATTATAATCATTACAAAATAAAATAGAATGAAAATAAATATGGTAAATAAACATGAAACATTTCATGAAAACAAGGGAGAAAATGTTCACTAAATAGAAAATTTCTCCCAAGTTATTTTACCAAGATGAATTTAACTAATTTAGATGGTTCCCATTTTTGGAATAATAAATTAAAATTACCATAACAAAGTTCACCTAGGTGAGAACAATTTTCTAGTACCCAACCTAGCATGACAAGGCTTGAGGGAATTAGCTGTAACCCAGACGTACCAAAAGTAGGGTGCATGCTAATTTCACTAATCTGAGAATAGGGAGATCAAATATTTATTTATTTACTAGGATAATATTGTACAGAAATAGTGTCAGTCCCATAATAATTATATAAATGGTGAATCCACCCCTATGGCTCACATCGACACCCACACCAGAGGCAATACTTACCCAGTGACATCATTAGTACATTCTATGTGCCTTCACCAGTGGGTGTTTCTAGTGACTTATTCAGTGTATTCCATTTTCCTTAACTAGATATCACACTCCGTCTTCAAAAATTCATATTTTTACCTCCTATAACTTGGTTTCACACCCTCCTTCAACAAAGTTTCATTCTAGAGTTCTCTATTCCCCAAAATTCAATCTTATTAATCCCTATTGGATCAAATTTCGCAGGGTTTATTAAAGATAAATTTTTGTTGATAATGTCTCCATGAAGATTCAATATGATATTAAAAAAAATAAAAGGATATAGAAGTTTCTAGGAACAATCCAATGGCCCAAAGGCCTCAACATATTTTATTATGTTAAACCCCTTTTAAGGGAGGAATGGGGAGACCCAAAGACTTCATGGAAAAAGGAAAAAACACACCCAAAGGAAAAAAATATTAAAATTGAACTGAAAATATAGAGCTACCCCTCCCTATCATATGATAGGGATGTAGCTATCCACTATTGCAAGTATATCCATCAAACAAGTGTCATGTGTCGAAGCACATGCTTGATCTAATGGTAAAAGCTATACCCTCTCAAGAAAATAAATTCATAAGGCTCTGCAAAGATGAACTGATAGCTCTAAATCCTCCATTGGGTTTGATCCACAAAAACAAGTTTGAGAGCTCTAATTTTACACATTCAAGGAAAAAAAATCCAAATTGTTTCTTCTTCCATGAACAAAATAAAAAACTTAAAAAGAAAAACTCATACACCACACGTAGGACCGAAGACCCTGTGCACCTCGAAACATTCACTGGTCGCCAAAACCACCGCCAGAAGACAACTCTGCCACCAACTGCAGACATTCTCAACCAACCACTGAACCACCTGAAGAGGAAGGCTAGCCATAGCACGTGAAGCCAGACCATCATCACCCAGGACGGGATGGCCCGACACCGCACCCCGGAAGCATAGCCGATGAGGGATCCGAGCCGCACTAAATAGAAATGCTAGAAATGGATGGAACCGGAAAGAGCAGGACAATAGAACCACACACCATAGTCCAAAACACACCCCACAGAAAGCCGAAGACAACGAGGAATGGTAGGGGACCTCCAGCAATAGCGATGCCGCACAAACCATCTGAACATCAACACCATATCAGCATTCAAAAAGATAACCAAATCATAAAAACCTGAAAACAAATATAAATGTTGATGCAAGGAACTCCTCCCTTCGATCCACTACAGATCTGCCATCAAGCCACACTGGTAGCACATCGATGGCATCATCTTGCCTCACCGGACCGAATCAGGTCCATTCCAAGCACTCCATCACAACTGATCCGCTCAGATCACACACCTTAAGAATGTCGATGTGACCGATAATCCAGAAAAGACGCTATAGCCCAATCATGTGATGCCAACGCCGAGCTATACTAAGGTGAGATGATCCAGAATAGGCCAAAACCAACATCGAGTCAGGACGAAGGGAGAAATGAGGCAATGGAAAATTGGAAACCCTGTTTTCCAGAAGTGAGAGGGGATAATCCACTCCGAGGCACCTGCTTTTCCTTCATGGAATAAATTTTCTAGGAATACACCCTCAAATTCCAACTGATTATGATACCTTTCTCATTATACCTACTCCCTGGTTCCCTACCACACACTTGTATCTCGATTCCAAGTACTCCCATTCCAATGTATTGGTGTTTGTGCCTCACACTTCTACTTATCGATGCTCAAATCATGTTCTCATTTACTCATGCCCTCATCTTAGAACCCACATGCCTACTCTACCACACACATATGTCCCATATCTTACCTCATGAAGCCATGGACACACACCATCATCTTATGTTTACACATTCTTGGAATGCTCATCCTTTCATGCCTGCATACCCATCCAACCACATGGGAAACTAGATGATTATAAGTGATTTCTAAATAATATTAGGTTCCCAAGCCTTGCCTTTCCTATAAAACCCCTCTAGAATCCAATTTTATATATTAGTGACATTATAAGAGATACTAAAACACTTTAGTGAGTGGAGTAAAAGCCCATGGGTCCAATAATTCTAAACTCTACCTTATGCGAATTTTCAAGTCAAACCCCAGGTGATGTATTAAAATTTTATGGTATTTGGTCCATATAAAGATTTTGATACCCATAACCTTAGTGAAATACCATTTCACCAAAAACTCACTTAGGATAAGGTGAAAACACCCTCTCAAGAGGCTAGAACCAATTTAGTGATGGCACACCCAACCTTCTAAGGGACACAATATGGAAATGATTTTACCAGAACCCTAATATATTATCATTCCCAGGGTTATCACCCATGGCGCTCAAGAAACTATGAGATGAAATTGAACCCAACCATTACAGGTATTCTTGGGTGCCCTATTCACCACATCACCTATCAATAATCAATTCAAAACTTTTACCCTAGTATCCTAAAATTACTTATTTTCACCCATATATCTTGGTTAAAACAAAAAAACTAATTTACTAAGACTTTTCCATAGACTATCGATATTCATAACTGGGTCATTAGATACATTCATGTTTCTTGTAAAAGTATATATTTCTTTGATAATTTAAGTCTATCATCTTTTGAGAGATCTCTCAGTAGTTGTTATCCCTAAGTGGAAGGATCTTCAGGGTATATTCAATCATGTATTCCATTAATAACGAGGGTCATTTTTATTGGGAAATCGAAGAGACAATTTATTTATCAAGACACTTATCCAGACTACACTAAACCATCCCCTATAGCTCTAAAGCATCTAGTCAGCCTCCCAACATCTAATGAATGATCCAGAGATATAAATTTGTTATCAATCTACTGTGATAACAAATTTTCTCCCATTTTTTTGTTTCTACCATGTTTCTGGTCATTTTTTACTTTTCTAGTTACCAATAAACATGGATATGAATACAAAAAATCCTATAATATGGTTTAACACCTTAAATTATCTTCTCTTGAATCATCTATTAAGTCAAACCAAAAATGGATAATTTATTATAATCCTCTATAACAAACCATTTCTAGGAAACTATACCTAGTTTTCCATTCTATATGAAATTGAACTACTCTAAATAGGTCTTCTTCAAATAAACATAAACTACAATATACATTGGTCTTGGTTTTAAAAAATTAAAAGAAACAACCTTTATTCTTTTATGTATGGCCTTAAAAGGAACAAAATTGGTCATGGTTGCATTAAAGTAAAAGGAACCATTATAGACCTTGTAACTTATACTTAAAAGATAAAAAATTCCCTATTAAATGGTACCAAACTACATGGGTTTTGATTACCTTTACAGGGATACACAGGAATCCCATTTCCTTGGCTTGATCCTAACTTCAAAACACTATTGACCTAACTGGATAATAATAAATTTTAGAGTGATCAGATATATGTCATTAAAATATAACATAATAAACCAATATGAAATGATGGATAACCTATCATACATATAATGCTTCTAAAAAAATAACGGTCTCAATCGATCAGTCTCAAAACAACGATAAGTATAATCATTATTGAGAAGGGTCTTATGAACATTATTTATATCTATAAGAGATTTATATAGTAGATAATAATCTAATTGTTGAGATGATTCAACCTATCATACTCTCATCTAATAAAATGTACCACCATCACCACCCAAGGTGATTGGTTGGACAACCTCATTTAGAAATAGGAAGCAGGACTAAGATGAATCAGACCCCCAGACATAGAAAAGCATCACAAATATAATATACACATATATCTATGTAGGAATAAATACACATATATATTTAATAACTATAATTACTACTAGTTGTTTATGTTTAGTATAAAAAAGGAATCACAATCAAACTCACACCCCAAGAGATCTAAAATTAAAACAATTCAATTCATCCCCCATGGAATGATTTTGGAAGAAATTAGACCCTTGAAAATATTATTCTATGACCATTGGGATTAATATTATTAAATAACCAAACCATTGGTTAATTTAGTTAATTGTGATTTTTTTCTGACATGATGGTCCTTGATAATTTCCCTGATATATTCATTTTTTCAATACCAATCGAAAGGGAATTTTCTACATATCATCGATAATTGTTTTGTCCAACATAATGTTTTATTCTCTATAATAATTTCTTAAAATGACTAGGCATCCCTTTATTGCTATCATGATTTGGTTAATATAGCACCATATATATTGGTTTTTCCTGACACATGTATAGGATATCACCAAATACTTGGTTCAAAAAATCCACTCACTAGAATTCTTGTAAACACATTATCTCACACCCACCCTTTGATCATGTATATGATGTCTTATAACCTTCATAACCACATATTGTTTCTCCCATGACAACTTTATGATAATACCATCATATTTTATATCATACAAAACATACCAAAGGGAATAATGTACTATAATAAGAACCCATGTAATGGAATATAAATCTTAAAAGATATGTTCCCATAATCAACTATACCATAATGAAAAACCTCCCGTTGAGAGAACATACAAGGCTATTCGAAGAAATGATCAAATAAAAAACACAAAGCCATGATAAAAACACAATTTCACATGTTTAGGAATTTCATCATAATCAATGATGGGAATGATACGTGTACATTTATTTAGAGTAAAGGAGAATGGTTACAATGATCAATTATATCTAAATGTGATTATACCATACATATATATAGAGTTCGTAGCAAGTGATTCTAGTTTACACCACCTTTTTATCTTTATAGGATGCAATCCACCTTAACCTATCTTCATAAATGAACTATATACTTGGTCAGACACTTCCACCACATCAACTTGCTCTACCAGTGTATTGTTCCCACTTCTAATGTTCTTAATGGATGACTCCATCTCATCTTTCCCTTTTTTACCACATTGCCTCATTCTAGATTTAACATCTGATTACCTATGTATCAATAAATTTTGTCTATCTTGTATACAAATGTCTTAACCAGTTGTATTTGCCACTTATATATTCAGTTGGACCATCAGTCATTAGTCTATTGGAACCTCTTATTCCATTCATCATAAGTTCTTAAAAGAAAAATTGTTTCCACATCTGAAACACACCAATCTCCCACTTGGAAATTATTTTCGTTGATTTACAATAAGTCCTCAATCAGCTTCAATAGACCTTAATCCATTATATAAACAACCATTACATCTTCATGTGGTTCACCCACCATACTCTTATGGTCAATCCAAATCAAATGCAGTGTAACATCACCATAACAATTCACCTTTAATAACCTTGGACAACAAGTTGTATAGATTTTTAGTTTCCTCTATCTTTTAGATATACATTACTCCATCCTCTAACAACTTCTGGATGAAGTGGTACTTCGGATAAATGTGCTTCATCTGAGAATAAAGCATCAGATTTCCAGCTAAGTGGATTTCACACTATGAATCATAAAATGAAACACCAACTTTCCCCCATTATGAGATCCTCTAGTAACTATTTCAACCAAAAAAATTCTTCCAAGATTCCACCAAGGTGAATTACTCTAATTTTTTTGTTGAGAGTGCAAGTGTCGGTTAAATCATTTACATACAACTCACTTTCATTCTTCCAGATGTAAACAAACACCTAGATGTTATCTTCAATGTGTCTAGATATCAAAAAAATATCTAAGTCCATAAAACATTGTGAATGAACTTCTATTCTGATGTAAAGTTCAAAGTATTCAAAACTCTTAATGTAAAATAAAATCCCATTAAAATCCTCCCAATGTTCCCTTTTAGTGTTCAAAATACACTTTCTGAATAATCCCACTACATAGACTATTTATAGATGGGTAATAACAATGAAATATGCCAAAATAACAATATATAATGCATATAGAACCTTCACCATGTACTCAAACATTGCTTATATTTATATTGCATTCCATTTTCTATGTATGATGTGTTCTTATGTGGGTGTGGTTACTAGTGTTTCTCCATTAATATTGAAATGCTTCACCACCTTTTATATGTAGTTGATTCAAGTCGAGTATAAATAAAAAAATTAGATCTCTAATTATCTACATCCACAAAATTTGTTTCCTAGGACCAATATTCCTCATATAAAATATTAAAAACAACTCATATTTTAGGCCATTGATTATTTTCTTTAAAATACCTACAATATCCATGTCATTGATATAAAAGATAAAGATAATAAAACTTCCATCATCACAAACCTTCAGTAACAATAATGACCAACATTACTCTGAATGAACATCCTATACATCAAGAAGTCATTGAATTTTGGATTCCAATTTTTCAATGTATACTTAAAATAGTAAAGGATATGTTTGATTCTTTACAAAATTCCATATTTCCATTGATCCTTGAAAACGGACGACTATTTAAAAAAAGATTTCCTTCTCATGGTCTTAATGAAGAAATTTTATTTTCATTACCAAATGCCATATGATAAGTCATTAAGATAAAACAATACTTAACAACATTCATATAGTCATGTGATTTACTACAAGAGAAAAATTAACTATGAAATACATAATTTTATTTTGTTGAAATCCATTCATGAGTAGCTTATCTTTATGCCATTTTCTACCATGTTCTTCTTCCTACAGCCAATAAACAGATTTATTTTCTATGAAATTATTCCCAAAGGACCCTACTTTAGATCTTAGCTTCAAGACACAAGGATGAAAGAAATTTAATCCATCTTGTTTAAATCATACTATTCTAGGTATTTCAAAATACTCATCTATTAGGGGTATTGGGGCTCTCAATTATCTATTAGAATAAGATAATTCTTACTATTTTCATATGATTTCATTGGGTTCATGCCTCTGTTGATCTCTATTGTTTTCCAAATAGTTGAGATCTTTTTGGTACTTAAACTTCTATATTTCTTAATTCGAAAGCTATTGATCATGCCTCTATAATCTTTGAGCTTACTAGTAACACTACTACAAAACACACATTTAACAGCACTATAATAGGCCTTTATCTGTGCTATGAAACCACTGACTTACTTAGTGCGATTAAAAGTCCAATGTTTTTATCAGTGCTAGAAAAGTACTTATAAAGGGTATATTTATCATTGTGAAAGAAAGTGATAATGAAACATTCTTTTATAACCTCTTTTAAATGTTCTATTAAAATACACCATTCACCAGCACTTTTATTTAGCACTGATAAAGGATACCTTTATTGGCCCCTATAGAAAAGATGATAAAGGATACCATTATCGGTGCTTGTAAAAGTGCTGATAAAGTCCATCTTTATGAGAGCATTTAGTAGCACTGAAAAAGGTGAAAACTATTGTGTCATGTTACACCACACTGCAACACTAGAAAAAGGTACAGTAAGATGCAACAACACACTACATCACAAAAAACAAAATAGAAATGACAAAAATAAGATAAAAATACATCATTTAAATGAAATAATATTTCTATCACAAATATAATAAAAAACACTATTATAGAGTATTTCAGTTTTTTACTAAAATTAATGCCAATTTTGAATAAAAAAGGTGTATTCGGAGTCACATCGATCACACCATGAGTCAAATTTAGGTGTGACTGATTACTACACGTCACAAATGAATTATAGATCATTTTCATAATGTACCAAGACAATCTAAATGTGTTTTCTCGGTTTTGAGTATGTGAGTTGTTTTTTGGATTAAAATTAATGTCTATTTTGAGCACTTTCAGTCATACCAGCCACATCGTGAGTCATATTGAAGTTTTCTTTATTTTTAAACATCACAAACGACTTATGGATCATTTTTCTAAAGTACCAAAACAATCCAAATTTATTTTATTGGTTTTGAGTATGTCAGTGTTTTTTTCACTAAAGTTAATGTCAATTTTGAATAAAAAGGTACACATGGAGTCATACTGGTCACACCATGCATTGAATTGAGGTATGGATGATTTATACATGTCCCAAATGAGTCATAGATCATTTTCTTAAAGTATCAAAACAATCATACTTTTTCCCTCTATTTTGAGTACGCCAATTATGTTTTTTTACTAAAATGTCATTTTAAACTGGAAATACAAACTTTGAGCAATACAGGTGACATCTTGTGTGGATTTTAAAAGAGACTGGTTCATAAATGTCAAAAATTAATTATGAATCATTTCCCAAATTTTTAAGACAATTTGTGTGTGTTTCTTAGTTTTTAGTGGGTGACACTTTTATGTATTCAAATACCAATTTAAAAATGATAATAGATACTTGGAGTCATACTAGTCACATCATGCATCAGATCTAAATGTGTATGATTCCGACACATAAAAAATGACTTATGGATCATTTTAATAAAGAAAAAAACAATATAGACGTTTTTACTTGGTTTTGAGTTTTTCAGTTGTTTTTTTCACTAATATTAATATCAATTCTGAATAAAAAGATGCATTTAGAGTCATACTGGTCACACCGTGCATCAGATTGAGGTGAGGCTAATTTCTACATGTCCCAAATGATTCATGTATAATTTTACTAAAGTGTAAAAATAATAATAAATCATTTCTTATTTTTTGAGTATGCCACTTCTGTTTCGTTTCTAAAAATTCATTTTAAACTAGAAACAAGAAATTTGAGCCATACAGGTGGCATCGTGTGTGGGATTGACATGAGACAAATTCATACATTTAAAAATGAATAAACAATCATTTTAACAAATTATCAAGATAATCTAAGTGTGTGTTCTTGGTTTTCAATGAGTGGAACATTTTTCTGTATTAAAATGATAATTTTAAATTGATAATGGGAACTTTGAGTCATGTCAGCCACTCCATATTTCAGATTTAGGTGGGGTTGATTCCAACAAGTAAAAAATGACTTATGGATCATTTTCATAAAGTAAAAAAACAATTCAAATGTGTTTTCTTGGTTTTGAGTATGTCAATTGTGTTTTTCACTAAAATTAATGACAATTTTGAATAAAAAGACGCAATTTGAGTCATACTGGTCACACCATAAATTTGATTAAGGTGTGGATGATTTATACATGTCCAAAATGACTTATGGATCATTTTCATAAATTACCAAAAAATCTGAAATCATTTTCTCAGTTTTGAGTATGACGGTTTTTTTTCACTAAAATTAATGTCAATTTTGAATAAAATAATTCACTTGGAGTCATATCGGTCACATCGTGCATCAAATTGAGGTGAGACAAATTTATACAGATACCAAATTAATCTTGGATGTTTTTCATGAATTATAAAATAATAAAAATGTGTTAAATCTATTTTGAGTTTTCCACTTGGTGTTTTTTTTTACTAAAATGTCATTTTAAATTGAAAACACGCACTTTGATCCATATAGGTGGCATCATGTGTAGGTTTTACATGAGGATGATTTATACATGTCAAAAACTAATTAAAAATCATTATCCCAAATTATCTAGAAAATACAAGCTTGTTTTCTTAGTTTTTAGTAAATGAAACTTTTTGGTATTAAAATGTCAAATTATAAACTGATAACAGACACTTGGAGTCATACCAGTCACACCAGGTGTTGGAGGGAGGTGTGATTGATTACTACACATAAAAAATGACTTATGGATTTTTTTTTACTAAGGTACCAAAATAATCTAAATTTGTTTCATTAGTTTTTAGTATGTCAGTCTTTCTTCAATAATATTAATGTCAATTTTGAATAAAAAGATGCACTTTGAGTCATATCACTCACACCGTGCATCAGATTAATGTGTGGATAATTTTTAAACATCCCAAATGACTCGTGAATCATTTTAATAAATTATAAAATCAATAATAACGTGTGTTTTTTGTTTTGAGTATTCCACTAGTGTTTTTTACTAAAATATAATTTTAAACTAGAAACACACACTTTGAGCCATATAGGTGGAACTGTGTGTGGGTTTGACATCAGCCTTTTTCATCCACGTCATAAATGAATTATGAATCATTTTCCGAAATTATTAAGAAAAGTGGTGACAAAAATTATTTCTATAAGTCTCCTAAAACACTTGCACACTGGATCTTATCTTAAGAGAAAAGTGTTATGTGCAGTTTTAAACAATTTTTCACAAACACAATCATGGTATGATCTCCATTTTAATTCATTTCAAAACAATTTAATTGTTTTTAAGACAATGCTTCTTATCCTCCTCTTCTTAAATCTTCAACTCTGTATCCTCCTCTACATCGGTCTTTACCTCCAAATCTACCTCCACTTTCACCTCTGCCTCTGCCTCCACCTCAACCTATGCCTTCATGATGTCTCAACAATTTTATTGTATGCATGTCATCGCTTCTAAAAAAAATTATCTCCTCCATTATAATTATCCTTGATAGAGAGATCACAAATATTTTTTAATCTTTTTGACACTAATGCTTCACACCCCAAATATATTTTAAAGGCCCTAAATCATACTAGGTCACAAACAGAGCAGGTAATCACCTAAACTTGTTGATATTATATATTATTACAAAAAGTATGATCATCACTTGTCTCTAATGAAATTGATTTCATTTTTTTAGAAACTAGGTTGTTGGATGTCTTGATACTCCTATGAAAATATAGAAAACAAATTATTTTGAAATATATTTATTGAAATTGTAATTTCCTTAAAAACTTACATATTGGTCGATGCTGGTTATTCATCTTTTATGATTTCTCTAATAAATTTTCAATGATAATATCCCTATTTGGTGTCATTATCTTGTTTTTAACACTTCAGAAACATTAAAGAAAATAAGTAAATTATTTTGAAATGCATTTATAGTTAAATAATTCTATATATACCATAATTTGTTTTTATTTGTAGCAATCTAAAGGATTTATCCCTTCATAAAACAACTTAATACCACGTTCTAGCGTGTATTAAGAGACCGCCCTATAATAACAAAATTATTATTAAAACAAAAAATAAACATATAATTTGAAGTTTATATATAGAATTTTTATTTTAGTGTATTAAATATTCACAATACGCATTATGTGTGGTCTGTTGGTTACATGTCCATGCATTGATTTGAAAAAATAAATATCCAGGGTGTCCATATGGACTACAATCACCATCAAGTGCATCCTAAAAAACAATTAAGTAATGAAAAAATTTAAAATATATTTTATGTGATTAGATTATAGAGTTTTACCTTTTCATTTTAGGCATCAAATAGAGTATATCGTATAAGGATTTTTTATTAAAATATTTGAGTAACTATTATTTTTTCATATTAATTTCATCCTCGTTCAAAGTAATTTCTGATGTATAAATGATATGAGGATTAATAAATTCAAATTTTTATTTACATGATCTTCCCTTTATATATTGGTGATATAAATATCTTTAAAGAATATAAATAGTTATTAAGATTATTAAACATATTTTCTCAGGATTTGGATAGACATATTATGAAAATTTACATTGTGTATGTATTCACAACTGAGATACCTGACTATTCATGCTTGAGAATCACATTTAGAGTCTTTAGACCAATTACACATGTCAAGAAATCTCAATATATTTCTTATTTGTATTCAATTTAATGCATAGTTTTATCTTTAAATGTGGTATCTTCATGAAGTTTTAATGATAATAAATATTACTCTTGAACTAGTAGGGAAAAGGTACTCTCAAAAGGTTATTATGTTTTCTTGGATGATTCACTAGATTTCCATTATTAGGCCTTCTGTTTCCCCACCGTTTTATCTATCTATAATATGATACCTCACTTCAGACCTTTAATTATCAATTCTTAAATTTTTTTATATTAAAAAGTTTCTTAAATACAAACGTAATGTATCTTTGTAAGATTATATGGTCATTCTATGAATGCTCCAATAGCAGCTTCGACCATTGTAATATTCGAACCATCTAGTGGAATAAGAAACTTAGGAGTTGGATCATAAGATACATCAATCCCCACTCTCATGTGAAATTTTGGGAGGTATTGATTGTGTAGTTGGTCTCTCGAGATATTATACATTGTACCCATTGCAACACGGCGGTACGTGGTTATTGACAGATACAAATCACAAACAACTGTACCCTATAGAATTTTAGTAATATCAGGTTATCATAAGTTATTGGATTCACATTTAGGATAAAGATTAATGGAAAAAATGATTACCCCAGGTACGTTATGCAGTTGGGGGAAATGAATATACTCAAAGATAGTTGGATCATTTGGTTCATGTGCAGATCTTTGCTCCACTATCAGTTTTCTATGATCATTTCTCACACATTGGTCTTCCAAACCATACTGAAAAATCATATCTTATAGTGAGTCTATTTGTTTCTGCGATCATCTCATCATATTATATATATCTTCATGTAGTTTTATCTTTTGGAAATATGTTCAGGTAGAGACTCCAAAATATAATCCTCTAACGCGACCATATTGTTCAGACGGCTTCAAAGCTAATAAAAGTAGTTTTTCTTTTGGTATGAGCATTTTATATTATTATATCTAAACTATATAAAAAATATGAAAAAATAATAGATATTTTTTATGTAATATTATTCTACAACATAAAAAATTAAAATTATTTCATGCTTACACAATCTTCCCATAATATTTGTGTTTTCATTTACTAATTTACCCTCTTTATTTACACAAGCCTCCTTCTATATCATATTATGTAAGATGGAAGTGGATGTATATTTTGATTCATCAATATTAATATAAAAAAATTAACATATGTTTTCTCATATCACATAATTAAACTTTTATTTTTGATTTAAAATATATACTAATTTCTTCTCTAATGATGTGTACCCCATCCCTGCTTTGTGATAGGGATACGTCGGTTTTGATGCACATTATTTTTCTCATCAATCTTTTTTTGTTTCAAAAATTAACATTTCTAAATCAAGTTGGATAAAATAAATAAAGTAAAATAATATATTATAGATTAAAATGCACCTGAAATGGTTTCTCATTATGATTATTGATGAAAGCATTCCATGTTTCCTACTTTATAATGTGTGCATAACTAATTTGTGGGTGGGGATTTATTTTCCCCTCAGCATCCCTAAGATGTAACTTTGTAAGAAGAGTCTAGAAGACTATATGGAATTTTCTAGTTGCCATTAAGAAATATATATTACGTAAATATTCAAAAATAAACAAAGTCTACAAGGAATAATAAAAATTAATTAATTGTTTCATTATATAGTTTTTTCAGTTAATAGATAAATTATATTGTAACATTATCGTTATATCTTTCTAAACGATTTTCTTCATTAAAGGTTGGATGAGATGCCATGAATAAATATCAATAAACACATTAATCCTCATTGTGACCCCAAGATAACTAAAGATCATTGACTTTTGGGGTCAATAGACTGTCTGTGTTGATTCTAACAAAGCTCAAATTTTATACCCTGAACTCTTACAATGATAATTTTATTCATCACTGTGATATTGTTTCATTGTGGTTTTTTTCAACAACATGTTTTTGATCCCATAATAATTATTCAGTTTCATCATCAACTATCTGTTATTCCTTGGGATTGGTAAAATCATAATGTGCATAAGAAATTTTATTCATGAGTAGTCAAACATTTAATTTGTCTTGAATAACAATTATACAACACACTCCATGCATGAAATTCCAAAACTGCATGCATCTTGCTTGAAAATTGTTATTGTCTTAAATAGATATATAATACTTCAATATTCTATTACAACTAACCTTACCTAACTTTATTTAATTCTTCCTCAAATATTGATTGTCTTAAATCTCTCGATGATGTATTGGACTCCCTAATTCAAACTAGCCTTTCTCCCATCATTATGGTTCCAAAGATCCTTGATGACTTACCTGATGAATAGTTATTATTGAATTTTTTATTAGATATTTATCTCCCATATTTTTTGGACATCCACCTATGTTTCTGGAAAAAATTTAACCAAAATTTATCCCATGATAATTTTGGATAAGTACTGCTCGGAGTTGTTCAAGAAAGATAGAAGTGATAGTGGTGAGTCTCAAGCAACAAAATTCAATAACTATTAGGGAGATAAATTTTGGTTTTCTACTATGGTTAAAAAATAATTTAAATGAAATTTTAATTATGACTTCTAATATATTACATTAAAAATTTAGATAATGAACATTAAAATTCACATGACTTCCACTCAAAGTTATTTAATTCCACTCACAAGCATTTATTATTTTCCACTTCCTTTGAGATGTTTCTTTTTTTGGTAGGTCTTATAGGAGACAAAAACATGTATTGGTATTGATGTGATATGGATATGAGAGCTTTAAAATCATCCATTTATCCAAGATTAAAAGATAAATTATCCTAAAGATGAATTAAAAAATAGGTTAGGATATCTCTTCTTATAGTGGTAGGAATACCTTTGAAAGTTAGATTAGATGTCTCATTGTAGTAGTATTCTCATCCAAGTATGATTAATTATGGAGTTCTAATTGGATCCAATGTGACCACACTCAAAATAAATGTAATTTTTTATGAAGTGTTTTCATAATTAATTGAGTGAGTTGTATAATAAAATGCATATCAAGAAACCAAAAAAAATCATTCATTACGTTTTGATTAATTTTTTTTGTCTTTTTTTGTGTTCCCGGGAATTAGTAAATGGGGAGGATGAAAGGATAAAAGAGTTAAAGAATGAGTCGGGAGATGTGGTATTCAAATTCATGGTAGTAGATTTGATGAAGATTAATGGATACAATCTGAGTGGGAGGTATTTCATCAAGGAACTTTGGAACCACTGTGATGAGTGGAATGTTATCCTGAAAGAGGGAGTCCAATCCATAATCAAGATACGAAAGACAATAAAGAATCTTAGGGAGGATTAAATAAACGTAGTGAAGGTTATTTGTACTTTAGTATTGAAGTATTATATAACTGTTCAAGACAATAACAATTGTTATGAAAGATGCATGAAATTGTGGACTTTTATGCATGGAGTGTATTATATTATATATATATCTTACCAAAATGAATCCTTATTCACACAACCTTATTTATGAAACCTAATATCCTTTTTTTGAAAATTTATTCATTTTTATCAAAACTATTATGTGTTTTATTATTCCTTCACAAATAAAGATGGAGATGTAGTTCGAAGTGGTCTTGTATGAAGCTGGAATGAGTTTAGAGAGTAGTGGTGGCATTGTCTAGGTATAGGTAAGAGAGATAGAGAGAGATAAGGTACTCATAAATAAAATTGACAATAATTAATCATTTTTATATGATTAACTATATAGAATATTGATGTTAATAAAATTATTAATAAGTTATAATCTCAATCCCTAGATGAAATATAAGATACTCATAAATAAAGAATAGGAAGATTTTGTGTCCTTAGGCCAACAAAAAAAGTATAATATACTAAGAATGTACATATCACTATAGAAGAACCTTGTATAGAATCACCCATAGAATACTTAGCCATAAATATTCTACCAACCATATCTAATGACCCTTCTTATAAGGAATATGTCAAAAGGACCATTGAGGTTCCCCAACTAACCACATCAATAGAAATGTTTCACATTAAAGAGGCAATATGTAATAAAGTTTCTTAGGAACCTACACTAATGGAATCAATCAAAATTTATCCTTAATTGATGAGGAATTGTGATACCTAAAGTATAATGGTATTGAATAAATTAATCTCACCCCAACTACATTATACATCACTTTTGTTTGCTCAAGGGTTCATCACCTTCCAATTTTGGATATTTTTTAATCCACCATATTCCGAACAGTATATACCAATTGTTTTGTTGTTCCTCCATTCACATCCCAATATCCATTAAAGTGATTTTGAACACTTTATAAAGTTTTGAAACTAAATTACATGGTATAAAAATTGATTAACATCTTGAAGGATGTTAAACAACGCATTCCCAAAATCAGGTCAAAGATATCCATCTCAAGAATAGAGAAATACTAGAAAAATTTAGTCTCAATAAAAATTATATAAAAATTTTCATAGTTAAATGATTAAAATTCTCTTGGTACAAGTGGTGTTAAAAGATTCAACACATGAGGTTTCATTTCAACATGTAATCCCATATGATCCACAACACGGTAACCAATAAAATTGTGAGATGTTTTCGTATCAAACAAATATTCCCTGAGAGTATAATTTAAGAGAATCATATCGTAAACTATCGTAGGGCCATATTTATCCTCTATGAGCATCGAATCAGCATTATACAGTTTTTTAATAGCTATACATGACAATTCTATATTGGTTTATTGTGTCTGCAATGAATGTTTGGGTATCAGTGTTACACGAGATTCACCATGGGTCACTCATTGTATTTCATTGGTGAGGAGATAAGATGTAGGAGTAGTCGTTGTCAAGAAAAATGAAAAAACACAAAATTCAGAACCTAAGAAATAAAACAATCATAGAAAAAAATTAGAAAATAAAATACATTAGATTTTGGACTTGATTTGTCAAGGGAAAATAGAGGAGTTTCACTGGCAGTAGAGTAGTTCTGCGAGAGCTTGAGAATCGCAAGTGACTGAGGAACAATTAGGGTTATTTTAAATTGATCAAAGACCCTTTTAATAGTGCTTTCATAAAAGCACTGATAAAGATCAATTTTAATAGTGATAAAATGATAGGCGCTGATAAAAGAGATATTTATCATAGCTAAAAAAGCGCTGATAAAAATCATCTTTATCTACGCTAATGTTTTAGCGCTGATAAAGATATATTTTAACAGCGCCTTTTTAGCACCGATAAATATTCTTTTTATCATTGCTAAAATTTTATCACTGATAAAGGATTTATAATTATATTTATTGAAATAAATTTATTATAATTTTATAATTATTTAAATATATATAATTATTTTTTAATAATTATATAAATAATAATTTAATAAATAATAATTATTTAATTATAATAATTAAAAATATATGAATATATAAATTTATATAGTAAATATATATTTATAAATATATTTATTTGAAAATATATTTTTGACATTATTAGTCAGTATATAATATTAAATACATGCATTTAAAAAATGAGTGAAATTTAATAATTCGAAATGAGTACACTTTAAAAATATTGAAAAAATGGAAGAGTTTTATTAATTAAATATAAATTGTTAACAAAATATGGATATATATATTGAAAATACGAAAACATAGTAAATAAATAAATATAAATAAATAATAGAAAATGATTAAATTAAAAAATAAAATATATATATTAAAAATGAATACTCTAACTGTACTTTTATTAAAAACAAACAAATAAAATTGATTGATTAAATACATAATATATCATATTATAATGAAAATTCTAAAATATACTTAATTTTTAATAAATTATATAAATATTAGGTGTATGGATTTCTATATATTGCATAAATATATTTAGGTGTGTGTTTGTATATAAAAATGCATTAATTATATATATATATATATCTGTGTGTTTGTGTGTGTGTAAAATCAATGTAACACACAAAATTTGATATATGTTGAATTGAAAAATCAAACAACATAAAAAATTAATAAGTCCTTAATATTTTTTTTAAACAAATATTTATTATATTCATATTTATATTTATTATTTATTATTTATTACTATTTATAATATATATATATATATATATTTGTTACTTATTCATTCTTATTAATAATTGGTTCATTAATAAATTCATAAATAATTTTGTAATTTTTTCATTTTTAATTTTTTTCGTTTAATTACTACAATCTATTCAGTTTATATATCTATATTTAATATATATTATTTATTAATATTTATATTCTATATATAGGTATAATTAATTTATTCATTTTTATCAATAATTATTTTATTGATAAAATGATTAATATTTTTCTTAATTTTATCATTTTAAATTCTTTTTTGTTTAATTAATTATTATTATTAATTTTACATATCTATATATTTATAATATACTATTTATTAATTTTAAAAAAATTATATGTATCTTCAATTAATTTGTTTTTAACAACAATTATTTAATTAATGAAATTGTTAATTTTTTTTATTTTTGTTTATTTACTTATTTCATTTTATTGTGGACCTTTATTAAAGCTAAAATAAAGCACTAGTAATAATTCCATTTTATCAACAAAAAAAAGCATTGATAAAGGGTCTCTTTATCAACGCTTATTTTAGTGCTCATAAAGAAATACTTTGTCGTACATTTTCCTAGTGCTTCTAAATGTCAGCATTGTTTAATGAGTGTGTTGTAGTAGTGTAAATCTATCATAGGCAAAGCCATCAAAACTTAACCTCTTTCTTGTTTATCATTCAGATAGTCTAGTATTTCCAAAAATTTTGTGCTTCTTTAATTCTCAAAAAAATCACTTTATAGACATTCATTTATGAATACCTTATCATATGATAATACTTTTATTTCATTAGATAAATCTATCCGGTTTTGATCCTCCAATAGGATCTCTTCATTTAAGATCACATCTTTAATTTATGTTACATTTTGGGAATTAATTTCTTAGATTCAAAATCCAAAATACTCATCAGCATAACCAACAAACTAACATGCTCGAGAATTAGCTGCCATTTTTCCATTTATTATAATCAACATGAACATAGGATAGTTTAATAATGGCTTTGAGGTAGTTGAAATAAACCTTGCTTCTCAACAAATAGATCTGTCTAAGTTTTTACTGATTAGATATGATGAACACCAGTTGATTAAGAGTGCCATACAAATCACTAGATCCGCCTAATAAACATTAGGAAAGCTAAAATTAATCTTCATGCTTCTAGACTTACCTACCAACATATGGTTCTTATTCTTTAAAACACCGTTGTTTTCTGAATTTCCTAGAACAATATTCTTAAACTAAATTCCCTTTCACCAGTAAAACATATTTAACTCCATTATTCCATACCCCCTGGTATTTTTTTATTGTAATCACTTTAATTTATATATGACATCTTTCCGTAGTATGTATTACCACAAAAAGAAACTCTTAAACACCTCATACATGTTCCGTAGTAATTAAAATAAAAATTTTTACATGGAATCATTGATGAATGTCATGTATTAGAGTGATACATCTTGAGGACACATTAGAGCTGGATCCTCAATTTCTATGAAAATCAATACTAACTTCTTGTGGTTTAGAATTTTCCCTTCCTTCTAGAAAGGAAACTTATATTGATTTATAATTTCTTAATCCTCACACATTCCAAATTTCATTCTTTTGTACTTCAATAATATTTTATTGTCTAGAACCTTCATCCCTTTATTTCTAAGGTGACCCAAATGATCATGTTATAACTTTTTTAATGTCAAATCTTTGGTATGAATCACTCGATTGGGTGAACTTGTAAGGTACATGGTCTTATCCTTTTCTCCACTTTCAATTTAAATGGAATTGTGTGAAATTTTCAATTTACTATCCATAAATGTTGTACATAAAATCATATCATCATGTTTTCCCACTAACATTTTTCTTAACCCCAATATTCACCGCACATCATTCAACTCTAGCATCCTTGCATTCCTTGGGTAGATCAAAACATAACCATTCCTCAAAATCTCAAGAGCCTTTTCATAAAAATTATATAACTTTAAAATTCTTATATAAGTATAATTTATTATGATTTTTCTCTTTCATGTAGAATGGAATTAACCTACAAAGTCTATCACCTAAGAACCGAATGAACTAGTAAGCCTCAAAAGTAAGTATCTCTTATATTATGATATAGGGTTCGTAAACTCTGTTCTAGAAGAATAATTTTTAAAAATTCTCTCCCCATTCACTAGAATCCTTTATATGTGACCTTTCCTCCAACAATTCCAGAACAAGGTAAAATTATCCACTGGGATACTCTTTCTCCAACTCCTTATTACTTTCTCTTTATGATGTCTCCTCTATATAGTGGTACATCCTCAGCATTCCACAAAGAATAAATTATTGAAATATACCTATATCACATTCCAATGATTTCATTTATTCAATATCAGGTCCCAAATATCTATGAACTCTTAGTTATCCTTTTAGCTAGAATTAATCACAATGGTCATCTTCAAATCCCGTGATTCCAAATGTGAAGTGTGTGATAATAACACCCATTCCAGATGACCAAATTTCACATTCACTAACTCGCACTACCTCTAGAATATCATTTGTAATAGCCTTCTATTCTGACATATGCATTCCAAATAATCCCCATAACAAAAATTCCATGTTTATTACCATTTTATTTTAATACATGTGTGTGAGTAAATTCATGATTTCCAAAAAGTTTTTCACCTAATGAATATTAAATGGCACATTTAGAGTGAGTGAAATCTAAATCAAACTAGAAACATCCTTATTAAGGCTCTTCCATTATTTTTATTTCATATATTTCAGTTTATATCTACTAAATGAAAGATCAATCTACATCTATAGTAGTAATTTCAAAAATATATATTTTATATAACTCAAAACCAGTTCCATTAAATTTTATAAAAAATACGTTACTCTCCTGGGAATCTATTCCAATAGAAATTTTAAACTCGCACTAATTTTGAGTAGTGTAGAGTAAGAGTTCTAGAACTTCTAACTATTCTTCTATTATAAGGTAGAGGGAAAAATATTTCTACTGAAATGAGCTTTGAATCATGTTCACTTGGTCCTATCCATCGGGAAAACTCAAACATTGTTCTTTGTTACTAATTTTTGGGTCTAATACCACCTATGATAATAACACAAGATGGTATATCCACCTAAAATTACAACTCATAGTAACGTCTTTATCATAACCCCCCCCCCCCCTCCACTGGTACCCCTCATAAGCAGATGATTAAGAGAAGAGATGACCCCTATAGCCCACCTCCAGTTGGAATCAGTTATGTGATAACAAGAAAAAGTATAAAATATACGGTGGGAGGCATAGCCCCGATAATATAAGTAAAGAAAAATAGATAAGAGGATAAACACTTATAAACACCACATCTTATAAAAATTGACCAAGATCCATTGTAATAAATATAACAATTCATACCATGTCATACATAATGAGACTATATAATAAAAATAAAAACCCACTCTTAAAAACAATGTCTAAAAAGAAACTCTTGCTCTAATCTAGAACAATACAGATCGGTCTCTAAAATCCTTTATATCATATGAAAAATAGTTTTTATATATGTAGGGTGATCTAAACATGAATACTTATCAATATACTCCTTAGGTCCTATCATTAAAATGTGATAAAAACATATCAATGCTCCAGTGAGTAAAGAGTAAAACCAACATGCACATATTAGATAAATTAACCATTCGAAACCTCACCAAATCTTACTCCCTAAGTTTCACATCCAGGGTATAAAAAATTAATATCAAAATAATATATTCATAGGATCCCAATAACTACTTCCCTACTAGTTTTCCACTCTCATTCTCAAATTTCAAACAACTTGTTCTCCCATCCCTTACTGCCTAATGTGGGTCGGGTTGAAACCCTACCTACCCTTAAAATCAAAATATTCAATATCCTATGTTGGAATTAAGAAAATACACATATCAAATCATCATATCATAACCACATAACATCCACATCCACCACCTTAGATATAAAGTAATAGGGTATCATGAACATGAAGGAAATAAAACTCGTTCCCTCCTCCTACCATGCATGACTCCCCACTAGATAACCATCATCCCATCATCACCACATCATCATGTACACCACTTTTCACTCTCACACATTACATGAATATACCAACCATGGCCCATTACAACCAGTCTATAGCTAAAGGGAGAAAAAAATTAGAGGGGGTAATCAGCCATATACCCTCACTAACATAGATATTTGAGGAAAACATGGATAAAAAACATTTAGAGCTAGTATAAAATACTTTAATCGGGTAGGGTGCATTTAAGAATCACAATAAAATACATGGTATAATAGATACACACAAATACTATCCTAGGGGTTAATATAAACCACTAGATAATAATTCATCTACTCCACCACTTCATCAGCACTAATCATCAATAACCATCATTTCCTCTGTAACACTAACAAAACTAAAACCACACAAAAAATTCATAACAACCATATGTAGTTCCACTTTTATTTATTATTTTAACAAATTCTAGATTTACCATTTACAACCAATTTTAGATTCATTATGAAATTTATTTCTCTTATTTAATGAAAAGCTACTATAAACCATGTTTTAAACTTATTAATCCCATTATTAACTCATTTGAAGCATTTATATTCCAATTACAACCTTAATCAATTTATTTCACCCTCTCCATTTTTTAGATTAAATTAACATCCTACCATTACCTTTATTCCAACCACACCCTTGTGTTGAAATTTAATAATATTACCCTATACCATACTATCAAACACCACTAAAAAACTAAACATCATTTTCCAAAAACCCACATTACAATTCCAAAAAATGAACAACTTTCATATTTCTAAACACATACAATACATTGTCCAAAACCAACATCTTTCATGTCCATATTATCAAAAAAATATTAATTACCATATATAATGATTATTCATTTTTTCATGGTTTTTCGAAAAAAACATAATATAACATAATGTTTTTAGTGGAACACAGTTCAACACTTCAAAGGGGTTTTTACTAGCAAATAAAACAAACAATAAAAAATCTTTAAATTAAAAGACTTACGTAACATAGAAATATCTAAACTCTAGTGTCACATTATTTCCATAAATTTTCCATCTCTATTATTTATATGTTATCATTTTTCATGATTGTTTATTTAATATAGTAAAAAACAACAAAAATTAATGAAATAATGAATAAATATGAATAAAATACATGTATAATGGTTCTTTATTTATTTTGATCTTCTAATTTATTTACCTTATTTAATTCAACTCATAATAATTAACCATTGAAAAAATTCTTGTTAAACTAAAAAAATTTACAAAATAATAGTGAGAAGTCATGAATCCTCTACCTAGATAGAGGGTTGATGAGATAAACTAATAATAAGATACATAGAGAATGATAACAAATATAGAAACACACAAAAATGGATTATTCCAATAATAGAAGTGTCACAAGACTCAATAGAAAAAGTATTGTATTTCCCTACCTCAAAGGAAAGATCTATAATACTCAACCAAGGGGAAATAACATAGTTTCTAGAGTGAAAATAGAATATAATATCACTTTTGGATATTTCCATAATACTCATCAAAACTCCCATATTTTATTTCTATTATTTATATTTCTATTTAATTCACCTCACATGATTCATTTTTAATACATTAATATAATGAAATTCATAGTTTAGATCTGCATTCCTAGAAACATATTTAAAACATGTTTTTCATTCATTATATTATTTTTATTTTTCAAAAACTTATTGCAGATCATTTTAGGATAGGAATTCCAATTTTTGATCATAAAAGATACTCTTATGTGGAAAAAAGAACTACGTAAGGGTAATATAATTTACCCTTAAATAGTCGGTTACCTTTATAAAATAAATGATTAATCCTAACATGAGTTTTTAATGGGTATAAACGTTATGTAATAAAAGGAATATGGGATTACCCTCAGGTACAATTTATCTACCTTTAAGTGAGAAATATTTTACCCTTATAAGATATTTCACATGAACTTTACAATTTAAAAAAGATTTTGAGTTGCCTATTTCTATTTATTTAAAATAAAATTTTTAAACATCACAAAATGAACTTGTCTGCCTTCATGACATCCACTATGGTGTATTTCCATGATGTTATCTAAATATACATTACTTGATGAAGACCATAATATAGAGACCCTCTTCTCACGATTTTGTACCCAACTCATTCACTTGTCTGCACCATGACCTCACACACTGACATGCCAAATCCCTTAGAATTTTCCATTTCCCATTTCTTATAGGTGAAACCCCATCTACGATTTCCAAGGAAATTAAAACCCAATTTTTTCACTCTACATAGTGTTACCTACACCTTATAAGCACTCCAAAATGATCACCCCTTTGAAAAATCCACCAAACACTCAGAAAAACACAAAGGGTAGAGTCTAGAAATCTAGGACCTTAAAATCATGGAATATGAATCCATGATATAAAATTTAGAGATAGAAAGACAAGTTTAACCAAGATACTACGGAGCAATTAAAAATAAGAGAATAGGAAATACTAACAGAAATAATGATTAAAAGAAAAACTCTAAGGTATAATAAATACACAATTTTCTATTGTTTAAATTTTTTCCTAATTCATATGAGGAATTTGAATTATACTTTATTCATAGTAAATGATGATGATTGAAATAATCACATAAATCACAATGTGATCACACCCTACATATATATAGATTTCTCATCAGGAGTCTACATTTTTTCCTTCCCTCCAATATTCATGGGATGCAATCCACCTAATATTATCTTCATATATGAACCTTAATGTTGGTCAAAGACTCCCAAAACCTCATCCTTCATTATTGGTGTACTATTCTCACTTTCAATGATCTTGCATGATGACCCCAGTTCAACATCCATTTTTTTTGCCCTCCCTCATTCCATCTCTACCATCTAATAACCTTAGTCCAAAAAACATATATCTATCATATATCCAGATATCTAGACCTATCACAATCATGAACACCATATTTAATTTAGTATCAAGAAATTTGGCTACAAAATATATCATTTAATTGGTCAATATTCATTGGTCTAAAAATGGTTTTCACCCCCAAAACTCAATACCTATAACCTAGTCTATGCACCTTAACTGCCTACATTATATGTGTTAGATCAAAGGTATCTTCCAGGACTACTATCAAGATTTATGCACCTCTTTTTGTTAGTATACAACCTCCCTCTAGTTCCACCCACAATTTTCATCTTTTCTACACCATTTTCACCATTTTTTATTCTTACACTTCCTGAAACGCCACTTAATTCCTTCACAAACAACAATACCTTACCTATTTTTAATTTTTAACAACTACCTCATGACATGTTCCGCGTTGAAAAACAATCCACCCAAAATTCCATTTAAAAATAAGCTAAGACTAAAATTTAAATATTTGTGATACAAAAAAAGAGACCACACAACTTTGGTATGAGTGTATCTATAAAAGGAATGAAACCCCTTTAGAAATCCTTCTATGCATTGACCCTATGATTTATAAGAGGTTATTTGTGTCCATTTATATTTTTTGGAATCTTCACAACTAAGAGGACATGAATTCGAAACCTTATGAAATGTAAAGAAATATATTACTACTATATCACATTTTTGAGTGAAATTTGATATAATAGTGATGATAATGATTATGATGATCACAAAAAACAACACTTCTACAACACAACTACCATGAATAAAATTTACATTTATTTAATATCACACTTTATCGATTAATATATATATATATATATTAATTAAAATATATTTATAAATATAAATTTATACATATAATATTAAGTTGAATTATAATATATATATATATATATAGTTGTGTGTGTGTGTAATAAAATTTATAAAAAAATAAGGTTGGATTGAATAAAGAATTCAAAATCTAGTCTACAACCTTAATCCCCTTCAAAGAATTATCAAACCAATCTATATACTACTCTCAAAACTTATCTTCACTTCACTAATTATCACCATAGAAAGGTGGAAGTGTTTGATTACTTGTGTTAGTTACAAGGTGGATCTGAACAAATGATCGACTGCAATTCATCCATAAATGATGAACAATGAACAAAAATTTAATAATAATTATAGTTTAACAAATTCAATTACATGATTTAAAAAACCAACTATGGATACTAATTAAACAAAAATTGCTAATTTGAATTAATAAAATTTGAAAAGGGTCTTATATTCATAGATTAGAATAATTTTACATCCTCCTCAAGTTCCTATGAATCCTTTATTTTTAATCCTTTGATATAATTTTTAAAAATAGGATTAATGGAGAATAAGTTTATATTTATAGAAAAATAGGCCCAAATTGGGCCTGAATCGGCCTGAACCCCATTATCAAATTTTGTTTGTGTTCTATAAAACACTTTATATCAAAAAATACTATACCTGTGAAATTTTAATCTATTTAATGGTTTTAAAATTGTCATCAATTTTCCCAAAAAAATAGAAAAATGGTCCTTGGAAAATTAATTTAAAAAACAAATTTAATAAATGTGTCAAAAATGAAAACTCCTTTCATTCATTCTAAATATTCACCCTAATATAAACACCATATTCTAGGATAAATGGAACCATACAATATTTTTTTGGGGTTTTTTACTAAGTTAAGATTACCATTTTCCCATTATGTGTGAAGTTACTACAATGCCCTTGGAAATTCAATGACTCCAAAATTAGAATTTCACACCCTTATAATACACTCCTTTAAAACATTTTTTTTTCTAAAAAGAACTAAATCATCCTTATTTTCAAAAAAATTAAAACACACAAGTTGTAAAAATCTATCACACAAACATCCACAAAAGTTACACTACTAAAAATTCTTAAACCACAATTCAAAGGTTACATTCAAATATAAATGACATGACACATAATACCACCTCAAAATTAAATTTAATTAAGATTTGAAATAAAAAATAAAACATGGTAATATGATCTCATCTTGGGTTGTTTCTCCTAAGAATCCTCTATATCTCCATCATAGTTAAATAAAAATCATTATCTACACTTGAATGACCTTTGGGTTATGGGTTCACATGATATTATAATGCCGAACTCAAACCCAATCAATAATCTTAAAGGATCCATACTGGCGTTGATAAAAACATACCTTCCTTTCAAAAACTCCATTTCAACTCAGGAGTAAAACATACATCATGAATTGACACAATCAGTAATAGAACTCCATATAGCCCCACTATCTCATCCACATAGACGCCTCACCAATCCAAAAACCAATAACCTTGGATAACTCATCGCACTATTTGAGTAAACTAAGAACTAATTATAATTCCAAAAATTACATCCATGGGATAATGTCACATTCATTAATATTTAATGTATTACTTAAAAATATCATCATATCTTGAGGAAGGAAAAAATATACCTTTCATAAAACCAATGAATGAATTTCAACAATAAATTAGTTTATGGTCCTCTAATAGACTATATTTATTCAAGGAAATGTTATTGAATTAATCTATTACAAATTATGATGATTAATAAAATAATCAAAAATATTAACTTAAACTATTTCATTATTACCAATTTACATCATATTTATAAATTTTTCATTGCATAAACAATCAGTAAATCCAATACTATGCATTTTTTTAAAAATTTATGAATCCATAATTAAATTTTCAAAATACACAATAAAATCTCATAACTCTCAAGAATATAATAAATTGAGGGTGAAGTATGTTCAAACCCCTTTTCTTTAATTATATTGATATTAATATTGAATTAAAAAGGATAATTCCATACCCAGAACCCTTTAGAAGAGAATAAATTCAATGTATTATCAAAAAATATTTTATAATATCGGACACCATTTAACAAGAATCACTAACTATATCTCCATTATTTTGTGAAAGAAAAATGGAATTTACCACCATTAACACCCATGTAAGTTAGTTTTCGTTCATATACTATGACAATGAACATTTTTCTAGATACGTCAGTATACTCATGATATGTTTGGTCTCAAAATTATCTCCATAAGCTTCACTATAGTAGAAAATAATCTAATATCAATAATAGTTTAATTTCAACAAGTATACCTTATAATCCACCATACATCCACACACTAGTAATTTTCCATCTCAATGACAACATAAATATCCATTAAATCAAATAATAACTATCAATACTGATGAATGTATTATATATCAGCGTTAATATTTTCCAAAATTTAAAATATTAAAATTTTCAAAATAATCAAGTCATAATTTTCAATTCTTTTACTATGATAGTGGGTTCAAATAACAAATATAAGATAAAAAGTGATATCTTCACAATCACACCATACATAAGAGTCAAATAACATGAATCATGTTGAAAAAGTAGAATCTCACACCACCAAAATCCAAATAGAAAAAGGTCAAGGTCACCCCAATGACCTCAAATTATCCCCTTAAAACCCCAAGGAAGCACCTGATTGAGCTGGAAACTCTAATTGAAACTAAAATATTCATCTTTAAAATAAATATTTTTTGATGGGAAAAAAATTTGTGACCAATTCAAAAAAATATCTACACATTTGCATTGATATTAATTTGTCACACATTTTTAGCTACCACTATAACACCCTAATACATTACAATTTATATTTTCTCAATAAACTTAATCTATTTGATAGTTAGAAATACACATAGCTCCGATTCTAAATGAGTTGTACTATATTATGTCATTATAATCCAGATGCTAAATTAGTGAGTATAAATAAAAATAACTAAATTATCAAAATTTTATGGTTTACATGATTAAAAAATAATTTCTTTGGTTATCAATTGATTATAAATAAAAAACAAAAAATATCATTTAAAGTAAAAGAAATGTTTTTCCTGAGAAAATGTTTTTATGTGTGCAATATGTTATTATCTAAATAAACAAAATTAATATCTATTGGTTTATTATTTTAATGAAATTTATATATTATATATTTAATAGAAATGTTTTATCATTCACCTAATATTTTTTCTAATCATGGGATAAGAATGAATCCAATTTTATGCTTAAAATAATGTATATTTCTAACAAGCGGTTGAATTGTGTTTTGTGTACTAATATTAAAATTAATTTATACCAATATTAAAAGATTTATTTGAAAATATTAAATTAATTTTTGAAAAAAAAATTTATAAACTATCTTATATTAAAGTTTTTGAAAATTTTAAAAAGATTATTTTTACAGTGAATAGTGAAAAATTCTAAATTGTTTAAAACTGCCTTTTAGTTTAAAGAGTTTACAAAGTTATAATTTGTTTTAATTTTTTTAAAGTCCAATAAGTTTAATTATATTATTATTAATCCAATTTATATCATATTAATAATATTTATGTTGAAATTTTTTATAAAAACGTTTTGTACTTAGGAAATATTTTCTTGGGAAAACCGCATTTTCATTACGCTTGCAAGTTTAACTTTAAATTAAATTATACAAATTATGTAAATTGAATTTGGTAAAATAGAATAAATATTTTGAATAATTATAATTAACATTAGGTAAAAAATTTATCTTAATATTTTTTCATACTGAATAGTAAATACAGTTAAAAATAGTTACAATGATTAAGGATAAAATAGGGTTTGACGCATTACATGTGCTTGTTTTACAATTAATTTCCCAGAGACAAATATTTAATTTAGAAAAATTATATTCAAATTTTAAATCATTTTTTCCAAATTATCTAATTATTATCATTTATTTTTACTCTTAAAGGACAAATTAACTAGGTAAATAAAAAACTACTGACCGTAGTGAAAACTAGAATGGTAAAACTAAGTAACATTATAAGTTAAGAGAAAAAAATATTTAAAACAAGTTTATTTTTGGTAGTGGATGTGTGTCTGGACCTTATATTTCCTCAAATATATTATTTATCCATTTTTGAGGAACTTGGGTTGGCAGTGACTTTATATTATTGAATAGTTTTTTTATTTACAAAAATGAAACTCCTCTTCAATTATAAGAGGGCACCTCTTCCCCTCACTTATTCACTCTTCTTAAAAATTTTAGCTCAGCCAAAAACTACCAAAATACCTCCCCAAAATTATTATCCTAGGTTATATATCTTTTTTTATTCCTATCTTACTAATCCTATGACACTTAAAAAGATATTCAAAGAATGTTTTTCTAAGTGAAGTTAATTGTCTTCGCTAAGCTCGTTCTTTTTTACTTATTCTCTTACCACCATCAATAGAGAATTAATAATTAAAATATAACAAAAAATAGTATCTAAAATATATTTATATTGTATTATATTTATTTAATAACTTATATCCATCTCATAATCCATTAAATGGGAAAAAAATCGTCGATTGTCTATACTGAAGACTACCACCTCATGAACCGATGTAATTCATTTTTGGTCACCACCTATCATAGATGAATATAATGATGTATTTATTTTATATATATGATATTTATGACATAATTATACTTCTAAAATTATAATATCACGTATTTTTTTATTCCAATCCATTGGAAAAAAATAATGCCACTCATGCATACGTGTAGACTACCGCCTCCATGAAGCGATGTGATTTGTTTTCATTTTATTTTGACAAAGTTGATAAAATGGATCAATTTTATGAAAATATATTATATATATGATATATTAATTATTATTTAAAGTTAAAGTATTATTTACATTTTTTTCATCAATCAAAAAATGAAATCAATATTCATGCATATGTATTACATATCGTCTCCATGAATGGTGTAACAAAATTTTCTATCTATAATTCATGTTAGAATATTATAAATATTTATATAATGAATATATATTATATTTATATAATTTTGAACATTTTTCAGATGTTGCTACCATGATCAAATTATAATTACCTAAACTACCAAACCAAAACATACATGGAAAACAAAGTAGTTATTACCCATAACAGTTATTTTTATAAACAATTGTCAATAAATGGATGATAAAACATTCTAAGTAAATAATATAAGGTATAATAGATATGGGTATGGTTATTTAATATTTTTATAATAAATATATATTTATAATACATGATGTTCAGACATATATAAATGAAGTCGTACATGAGTTAAGGTATTTTATTATCACTTTTATTTCCATGGGACAAATACCATATTCACCACTTGTTTCTATTATGTGGTTTATGTTATTAACAAGAATTTAATTTATTATTATTTTAATTAAAATTATGGTATATATATACACCTAAATATATGTATTTAATGAAGTTTATGATTCAAAAGTTACCAAAGTCGTAAGGGTTTATTTCACAATATCAGCATTATTTTGGATTTTTTTTATTTATGTCTCTACAGAGGAAATTATTTAATATTTCAATAATAAATCTAGTATATTTTATTATCATCTATTTATTCCTATAAATTAAAATTTTTCTTTTTGATGTACACTCTTTAAATACTTAATAAACCAAAACAATTGTTTTAAGAAAAAAACAACATTGTTTTCTACTCAGCCAAATGTATTTCTCTTATATTTCCATATTTTTCTAAAAATATCTTAAAAGGATGTTTTTAACATTATCCAATAATTTATTAAAGTAATTTTTAACAATTTATTAATTCAAAAACACATTTTTAAAAGTAATCTTATTTTTTTCCGAATGAGGTACTTGTTAACTTTTTAGAAAAGAGTAAAAGAGATATTTTTATCTTATATGGTACAAAAGGAATTTTCCACCATCATGATTAATCACTACTTTAAAGATTTATTTAAAAATTTCAATCATTTATTACCAATAAAATCTCTTCTTTAATATTTATAATTTTTTTTCGATAAGTTTTTTAAAGTTGAAAATGGTATTTTCCTCAAAAAAAATTCTAGTGATCCTTTTAAACTATATTAATAAATGCTAGAATTAATTGGTAGATATTATAAATTTCTGGGGATTTACTATTTTGATACCATTAACTATATTACATATGAATATATATGAGTATGCTTATTTATTTGGGAAATTGTTAACATTTTTTATTCTAGTTTTTTCAATTCGAATGTTTACATTGATTATGTTTTACCCCTTTCTTTTAAGGAGGGAATTGGAATTACTAATTAATGGGAGGGGACCACTATTTCCCCTTTATACATCAGTAAGTATTATGAGACAAACTAGTTTGGTTATTTGGTCGTGTTTTTACCAATTTATGTAATATTTCTTGGAATGAGTCCTTGATGGTATGTTTATAATGTTTTTTGTAATGAATTCCCTCATTATGAGATGTGTTATTGATATCCATGTGACTATTTGATTAGTTATAATTTCCATGGATAAGTTTCAATCATATGTGATCATTTATATTTCATTATTTTATCATCATTTATTCATATTATTCATGATCATGTTATTAATGAATTTAAATATGTTTTCAGATATTTACATTGCCATATTTATTATGAATTATTTAGTCATGATAGTTTCCACTTGTATGCAAACCCTTACTGACCATCTAATCTAACTTTTTTATTATATTTTCTTTATCCAAAACTCCAAGAAGTGTATTATGACTAATATACATGGATATTCTAAAGGGATTAATGGATTTCTCAAAATCAATTACTATATTGTACTTTATGTTTTCAATTTTAATGTGATATTCAAGTATGCATCCACTATTCCAATACTAATAAACCATTTTTTCCATTGGTATGTGACTACATTTATATATTTACAATGTAATAAAGTAACCACTAACTCTCAACTATGAAGGTTGGGGTATTTATAGTTGGTATCTGTGAATTTTTAGTATAATCCTTGGGAACTAGATTTATGAAAACATTGATTAAGGAATATATACCTATAAAAGAATTTGAAAATAATTCTAAGAATATGATAACATGTTAAGGTTTTGGTAAGGTATAGATTATGTGATTTTCCTAGAATTAAATCCATCTCTGTATACTACAGGTGGATGTGGATCAAGCACATTTGTACCTAGGGGTAATAAATATGAAAAAAATTTATTATAATTTGTATTAATCATCTCATGGTGCACAAAAATATGCCTTGCTACACATATGGTTTAAAAATCTTAGGGGATATGATTTTGTTAATTAAGATTTTATTTACAAATAATTGTAAAGTATTTGAAAATATTTTTATGATTTTAGAATATTCTGAACAAACCTAAGTTTATGATTTTGTGATTAGATATGAAAAAATTAATTGTAAAGAGAAGGAAATTATGATTCATGATGAAGATATAGAATTGTTTTTTATTTAGTGGGAAAACGTCAACATCTGAGTCATGAATAGACCCAACCTAGTATATCTTCTGAATATAATACTTGGGGAATAATAATAAACACAATCTATAAATGGAAAATATAATCTTTAAATTGTGGATTTACCTATGATACAAGAATACATTAATTTATTTTCTAAATAATTATCTAAATATCCACTAGAGAAGAATTTGAATTTTCCATTGATTTAATCTATGATTCACTCTATGAAAATAACCACATAGTGGTGGTCATTTTTATATGTCAGTGGTTTAAACCGCCCCAATTTGCTCATGTGGTGGTTTTTTTGAAACCAGTGATAAATTGTGTGTTAGTATACAATACGCATTGGTTTATGGTAACAATCATAGTGAACACATTTGTTGGTGGATTTCTGCGATTTTAGTAGTGGTTCTCCCATTATAAAATGATTTTATTTTCACAGCGCTTTACACCCCTGCTAAAAAATATTTTCATTTTCTCCTGGACAACCACTGCTAAAACCAAGATAACCACCACAAAATGATAACGAAAGATGAACACTATGTAGCGGCGGTTTTAACCATTGATTAATTATTGTATTTATTGTCGGGTTTAACCTCCACTGATATTAAAATACTAAATTATAGCTGCAGTTTTAACTGCCACTAAATATGATCCATTTACTTATTAGCGGTTTAAACCACTGCTAATGCTAGATTTACAAAAAACATAGCTGATTCTGCCGCCCTAGTACTAATGCCCTGAAAAAACCATTCCAATTTCACCTACACATAAATCCTAGATCTTGAATAATAAAAGGAAACCAACAATTTAATAAGAAAAATAACTTTCAAATACACACACACACTTGTTTGAGTATCACTCATTTCAGGGTGTGATAATATTTCCACTGAGCCCATCCATGTGTTCCCCCAAGGGAACCAATGTTACTCATATGAATCTAAGTAACTCAAATAGTGTGATCATCCATGATATAACATGTATCACCCCTGACGTACAAAGTATCAACAACCTATAAGCACATCCTTAGTATTTCATAAAGAGTAAAACAAACGTCTTTCAAGGTGTAACTAATACATTTATTTTCTTTAATTTGTAAACACTAATGATTCCATGTTTAGATCCATTACATCTTATAAATAAAGTGGATTTAATTTGGTTCACACCCATAATCCATTTCAATTATAAAGTCATAAGTGACATTTAGTAATCAAGCTATAACTCATACTATTTGATTAATTAATTATGTAGTCCATTCCATAATTAATGGTTTCAAAGAATTGAATAAAAGTAATAGGTCCATATGGACTACCCATAGACTTTAACAACATACATGAAAAGGTATGTAGTTCGACATTCTAACATGCATTCTATATGATAACATATAGTTCCCTTAATACGACTTAGGCCCTAACCACCTAAAAGATGATTTGGTCACTAAGCCACACATAGGGGTTTGTTACAACCTCCCACAATTCATTTAAACTTCACATTGATAGTTCAGAAAAAAAAAATACACATAAAAGGGGGTTTTATTAGAGAAAAACTAATTACATTAAGTCATTAAATGTTTACCCCATTACATGTGGTTCAAATTTTATGTTAATGGTCCTTAACATGTCCAATTTAATAAACAAAGGATACTAATCCTATTTAACTATGTTTAAAAAATAAAAAAAATTCAAAATTTACCGCATATAAGTCCCACCAGAAATTCTTAGTGATACAATTTATAAAACATCAAGACTCTAAGGGAAATTTTATAGACTACCTAATAAATACCATGGATGACCGACATAACCAATATCAAGGCATTCTGCTATCTATATCGGGAGAAATTCTGGAAAAAGATGAATGCCCTAATAATATAGTGAATTTAGATATACAAAAATATTGCATCTAGAGAGGAGATAAATGTAGAAATAAGGAAGGAAGATTCCTAGGTTCACTGAGTGATATACAACTCACTTGACAAAGGTTGATTTCGACACCAGATAATGGGGATCAATCCAACCCTTTGAGAGGATAGGATAGTAGAAGCATTATTATATGATTCCTAAATATAAATATAGATTAATACAACATTAGGATTATAAATTCCTAGTGTTTTTGAAATACATGGTTCATAATAAATAAAAGGAAACATGATAAATCAAGAATATGTTAGGTCAGGAAAATGTTTGGGGGAAAATCTGTTCCACACATGATACATATAAAAACTGACTGTTACCGTAGTTGTCCAACATATAAACTATACCAATAATCACATTCCAATGATGAACACAACTCATCACACTCTCCACCTCCATCTCTACTTACTGTTACCACCTGTAAGAACAGTATATTGAAAATTAAATACTGTTTTATATTTATATTTAAACTTAAAACCAACAAATGTTTGAAACATAAATGATTTTGGATTTTTTTTGATTAATTTCTAAAAAACAGTCTATGTTGTACCATCGAGGGTAGATTCAACAATGTTTTGATATAAATCAATCAACACATTCTGCAAAGTAGATATCTTCCTTCAATCATCATATGAAATAGGAAGGGAAACTAGATCCGTATCCAACTAGCCTATAATCTGGCCATGTAATCCTATGAAATCTTTTGTAGGGACCTCATATGAATCAAATTTGACAAATATCTTCTCTCCAATCAGATTCCATATAGTATAATACTTTCTCTTTGGTATTCCTGTCATTTAATATAATAAAATTTAGTTCAAAACATATATTTCAAAAAAATTAAAAAAAAAATTAAAAATGATAACATATGAATAGTAGTAACAAACAAAATATACATAACAATGATAATGAATGACTAAAAAAATGAAATAAGTAGTTTATAAATGAATGAATAACTATACATACACTAATTTTACCCTTTAATCACATCGGTTTCCAACTCCATTACTTCATGAACTTCATCTATCCTTGATAGAATAATATATTCAATATCATAATGGAAAAAATAAGTCCGCTTCTTGATGTTGATGAGATTCAATATCAGAGGTCAAATCTCCCACTTCAGCACCCATGTCATACAAATCTCTTTGTTTTACATGAGCAACTACACTCCACCCTTCCTCCACATCATCATTCAAATAATATACCATTTGTTTCTTGTGATGATAAGATATACTGATCTTGTAGTTATTGATCACTAACATCCATCAAGTGAGAGAATTTCAAAGAAGTATATTGCAAGGAATCTCTTTTAACACCTCTGATAATATCGACCCGATTGCATTTGCATAAAACAACTGAAAAATTCCCAGTGTAGTTTAATTCAATAATATTAATCTACTTTCCACAGTATCCCACTTCAGAAAATGTTATTATACCACTATTATGCGTTTTAAAACCCTTTTCTCGAACGACTATATAAAATCTAATGTCATTCAGGTTGTAAGCGTCAAAAATTATAACTTGTTTTAGAGGACCTCGAGCAAGAAACATCAAATCATCTGACAAATTTTGTCAAGTATCAGTATTCCTGATCTAAAAAAATTAAACATTATTAGATTTTAAAAATATATCTATCAACCTAATATCCATATTTATTGTAATATTTATGAACGTAAATTTTGTCAAAACCATTCTACAATATCTTTATTAACATATTTGTTTATATCTTTTTTATTTCATGTTCGACCTCTCATTCATCTATTTCTTTGTATCCTCAATTATTTAATAAATGGATATGTAGTTTCACTATTTAGAAACACATATCTATGATCCAATAATAATTCCTTTTCTATCAGTGTAAAATTTGAGGTCCACCCAACTGATTGTATAATAGTAGAAAATATTTTGGATTTCCATGTATTTGAGATTGAGCTGATGTGTCATAAACCCATCCAACTCGATTAATTCTTGTCTTAATATCATCCAAGTATCTAGAACAAATGGTAAGACACTCCTCTGCCAAATATCCTTTAGTAATATAACCTTCTGGTTGAGATTTATTTCTCACGTATGACTTCAAATTCCCACGATATATGTGAAATAAAATAAACAAACAGAATTATGCATTTAATTAAGTGACAAGAATTTTTTAAATAACTGAAAAAACATATAAATAAATTACCTCTCAATTGGATACTTCCATCAATAATGTACGGGGCCTCCTAATTTAGCTTCCTCAACCAAATTCATAGTTAAATACATAATGATAGTAAAAAATGACAGAGGAAAGATCATATCCATTGTATAAAGTGTCAATAAAAATATCTCTTGAAGGTTGTCAAGCTCAAATGGATATAGAGATTTCTCACATAGATATCTAAAAAATGTGCAGACTTGGAGTACAACAGTAGTAAATTTTTCAGGTAATAATGCACACAATTCCAATGATAGTAACTACTATAACAAAATTTGTGAATTGTGAATTTTCAATCCATGTAACCTATTATTATTTAAGTCAACGCACAACGATATTTTACTTGAATACCCAAAATATACCTTCACATTCTTTAAAATTCAAAGGAATGTATCTTTATCCCTATTTTTTATTAAAAATTTTATTGGATTATTCTTTTCATTCTCATCTGGACAGATATCACATTTTTGGTTCATTACTTGTGAGTCTCTCTAAGAATTGAGATGATCCTTTAAATTTCCATGCCCATTAAACAATGTGAAGATAAAATTTTCGCAACCATTCTTCTCAATATGCATCACATCAAGATTATGCCATAGTAAATTAAATTCCTAATACAATAGTTGGAAGAATATACTTTTTATCTTCCATTGTTGCATTCTAATTTCACTTGATGACGAACTTTGAACTCATTTCCCACTATCATTCAAATGATGAACCATACCAAATTCTGTTTCAACATTTCCATGTTGTCCCAATATTTCAGAACTAGTAAATAACTTTGGTTGTGGTATATGATCAGTGAAACCATTATATTTTGATCTGTTCAGCCGAAATCTATTAGATTCATCGAGAAATCTTCGATGGCACAAGAATAACCATTTTCTAATGTGAGGTACCCGATTAGGATCAAAATCAAATTTACAAATGGAACAATCAAAAATCATGTAATTGTTCTAACTAGATAAATTCCAAATTCGGGGGAATTCACTAATGGTCCACATTAATGCAGCATGCATTCTGAACATTATTCTAGAAGAAGAACCAAATGTCTCAACACCGTTGCTTCATAACTCCTATAATTCTTCAATCAAAGGCTACAAGTATACATTAATATCATCTCCATGCATTTATTTTCTAGGAATAATCATCTAAATGATAAAATACTTTTTTTACATACACATCTACAAAGGATAATTTTAAGGGATCAAAACAACTGGCCAAATACTATAACTGGTACTCAATGTCCCAAATGGGTTGAATGCATCGGCTTCTAATCCGAATTGAACATTTCAAGGATCATCTTAGAAATATGGATGTAATGAATCAAATGTCTTCCATGATTATGAATCTCTTGGATATCACATTAACCCATCATTTTTATTATCTACAAAATGTCACTTTATCTATTTGGCGGTTTTCGATGACATGAATAATATTTATAATTGAGGATTTAAAAAAAAGAAACACAAAATTGTTGTAGGTGTGTTATTTTTCTTCTTCTTCAAGGTAGTATGTTGATTTAGACTTCCAACATCACCCATTGACTTCCATCTATAAGAAGAAAAAAAATTCAATCTTATCTACTTGAATCCTCTCGCCAATAAAGCATACAATAATTGGGACACGCATGTATTTTTGTATCATTAAGACCAAGCCTATTATCAATTTTTTTCATATCATAAAAAGACTAGGGGATATTTGATTCAAGAAATACATCACCCAATAATTTAAATATAATGGACATTGGCTTATTTGTAATTCTATATAGATATTTTTTATGGTACAACTTCAACAGAAAAGAATGTTTTGAATATTTTAAACATCCACTATACAACTCTTGACTTCCATCGTTAACTAAACCATGATACATATTTTCCTCAGTGAAGTTTTCTCTTACATTAGTCTCCATAGAATCAAGAGGAGGATCCAATGATATGTCACAAACATGATCTGGTTGTCCTACTGTATCAAAAACACCACTTGTCACATTTCTATTTTTAGCACCCTCATCTGGTTGTTATGATGTGTTTTTATATTGATATTGGGGCCCTGAAATAACAAATTAATCATATATAAGGTTATTTTTTCATTTTCCATTTTAGATGAATTTGGGAGCTAATTTTATGGATTGACATCAGTGCATGTAACGTTCGACTCTCCATGCCAAGTCCAACACAAATATTGAGTAGGAAATTGATTCAATATGAAATTTTCATAAACATTATCTCTCTTCGACCAACTTCAAAATTTACATTTATGAAATGGACATCTTATTCTCCATTAAACAGATTTATTAGAAATTAAAAAAATCTAAAAACAGAACCAACCCTTACCATACTAAGGTATATTCCTTGGTAATGTGATCCATCTTTTATCCATTTATATCACAATGTGTCTACAAAATATTAAAAAAATATATAACACATAACTATTACTAAATATATAAATAAATTCATATATACTAGTCTAAAAAAACATATAAATATGTTAAATAAGGTTTTCTTATATAAATACATATGGTAAATAATTAACCCACCCACTAGAAAACCAAATCATGAAAATTAAAAAGATCTAGAAAAAAATAGGGAGATAATAAAAAACAAACCATGCTATAAAAAATGATCTATATACTACATGTTAGGAAATGAATGCATCAGTAGCAGATCATATACATCAGAAACCAAAATTCCAAAATACAAAAATAGGAAAAACATTAAATATGGTCCCATGTCCTATCATAGTCCAATATTTCCATGATTTTTCCTAGTAATCCAATCATCAAGCATTGAGCCTTACCCAAACCCAAGCCTACAATCAAGTAGCATCAACATGGGTACCAAGTTACATGGTATCCTAAGAATGGTGTGACTATAATTAAATAGGCCACCACTAATGAAATCCCCCAAATATAAACAATCTATAATAATGTGCATGTAGAAGTGGTAAAAAATAAAAAAAATTAATAATTTATTTAAAAGTCAGTAAATAACCACTACATCTTGGGCTCTACAATGACACTTGAGAAGCTGATGAAAAAAATATATCCTATGAAAGAAAATGTAATGAATATATGGATGAAATACATTTCACTGATGATAATAATATTTCATTCATTATCGATCACACTAATGATAAAAAATACATAGAAGAAACTAGTGACATTGTAGAAACCAAGAGTATATATGATGTAAATGACACTAAAAACATTGATTAATTGTCCGACATCAAAGATATAGATATCACTAATTAAATGGATGACATGGATGAAATGGTTATAAAAAACAACATAATAAATGTTAATTATTCCATGATCAAAAACAATTACTATGATTGTGGTGATTTAGTAAAAACCTTCGATGATGAAGACCCCAATTAACTAAAGAACCAAAGAAAAAATGATGTTGATGAAAAAACTAATAACCACAATGACACTAAATACATAGATAATACCAATGAAATTGATTAAATAGACCATACAAATGAAAATTATGACATAAATAATTTCAATGATGCAAATTAAATTGAATACATCTATGATACAAACAACATCGGTGACCCCTATGAGATGAACCATACCAAATAAACTCTTGAAACAAATAAAACAAAAGAAACCAATGACTCTAAAGAAATTGAGGAAACAGATCATAATGATGACACTTATTACCATGATCACATCAACACAACCAAATATGATAATTAATATGACAACACTGATGACATCAATGATGTTGATGAATCTAATAAAACCATAAATTCTAAAAAAAACTAATTAACCCAATGAGACTGTAGACACTGATGATATTGATGAGATAGAAGATTCCAATTACATATCCATCACTTATGAACCCAATTACAAATATGGAATTGGTGAAATTCAGGACCCTTATTAAATTGATGATATAACATATAGTAATCAAGATAAAAATATAGTTTTACCTAATGAAACTTATTGTATAAAGGACATGGGTAACACTAACTACCCTAATAAATCTTATAACAAAAATGAAACCGATGGTGTCGAAGAATTTAATTACACAAACAAGACTGATGAAACTAATGATATATCTGAACAAAACTAATGATATATTTTTACTCTGTCGAGGGCTTCACGGGGTTTCCGGGGTTGGGGGGGTTGCTGGGGTCACGGAATCCTAGGGCTTCGGGGGGTTGCAGGGGTCACGATGGACGGAGAGGCACAGTGAGGGGTGGAGGGGTGCAATGAGGGCTTCAGGGGGGTCGATGGGGTCATCAGGGTCTAGTTTTAATGGGTGTTGTGGGGGTTGGGATGGGCATCAAGGCACAATGAGGGGAGGCGAGGCGCGGTGAGGGCTCCAAGGCGGTTACGCGGGTCGCCGGGTTTTAAGGTTTCAGGGGGTCGTGAGGGTTAGAAGGCCAGAGGGTGTCAGCAGAGTCAGGGTAATTGGGGGATAAGTGTTGTTTCTATAAAAAACTACATTTAATGGTGGTTTATGTAAAACAACCACTAATTTATTTATTTTTTTAAAAATAGCAGTGGTTTATTAAACCACCACTAAAAAAATGATGGTAAATGATAATAATGTTGAAGTGTTTCAAGCCCTATATTAGATACTCCAAATAGAATAGAAACTATGTAATTAGTATAATTTAAGAAACAACTATAGGAGTTGTCTAATAATGGATTTTTATGCCCTATTGTTTCTACTTGGCGAGTTCATGTTGTTTTTGTTAAGAAGAAAGATAGATATATGGGATTGCACATTTATTATAGGGAAATAAATGATATTATGATAATGAATAGGTATCCTTTATCTAGAAACTCTTATTTTTTCATGTATGACATTGGAATATTTCTATGAATATTTATGAATCCATACACTGAGTCGATGCCGGATTCTACGGCCCGAAGATCCTTGATGTGGTGTTATTAAAAATATTAAATATATATTATCATGAACATGATGTTTTTTAATAAAATTAGAATAAATCCCAATGAAATTCTTGGATTGGAAATATGGGACCAAATTTGAGTTTGGAATATGGGTTTTACCCTAAGCGGGATATAAAGTTTGTTAGCATCAAGAACTCGGTTTGACATGTTTATTTCATGGTAGGGTGTTAAATAGTGGATTATTAATTTAAAAAAATTAAATTAAAAAGCTACCCATCCCCATTGGGTTATTACATGTGTTTTAATGGAAGGGTCATTTTCCTCCCATGGATATAGATGACCTGAGGTCGAATTAAGATGATGAGGTGCTACCAATCCCCATTTTTGATTTCGATCATCACTGGATTGATGTACACCTGAAGCTTTGTAACTTCACCACTAAGTAGTAATATTTACAATATATATTTATCAAAACTTTTTTATTCATTTTTTATGGTTTTAGAACCCATAAACAACTGTTAGGGACCCTATGAGGGTTAATCTAGAGCAGATCTACAGAAATAGATGGTTTTAGGTGGCTCATAGGGGATTACCATTTATAATGACTCATCAAAAAATAATAGTGGGGATGATAACACACCATGTGTTCTTCCCATTCGAGGAAGGTAAACTTTGGGGAATACACACTGTGTACTGGGGGTACACACTATCTAGTAGGCCTAGGACATGTGGCCAATGACATGTCCAGTCTCACCATGTTAAGGGACATGGTTGTATGACAATACATGGACAGAGGACATGGGAACATATTAAGATACATGGGAAAAGACAAGGACATGAGATAAGTCCCAACCCATAGGTACCTCTCTTGTACCAAGGGTACATGCCATTATGTAGAAATGTCTAACTAGTCCTTTTGTGGGTGAGGAAACTCCCAGAGGTTTGGATGAGGTAACATATGGTGTAACATGGGTATATTCCATGTAGTATTTTTTTACATGCTGAGTACCAAAACAGAACATGTACATGGGACTATTATGAGATACACACTATGTACTGTGGGTACACACCATGTAATTCCATTAGATATGTTTACATCATGCATATCCGTCTTCAAGACTTGGATGAAGGCTCATGGGTATCCCATCCGAAGTATTTTTTCACATAGGGCATGATGGTTTCCATGTTTTTGGCATTCAAGATATGATGGGAGGGGATGTTGTGGATTTATTATGTTAGAAATGATTATAAAAGTATTAGATTAGTGGTTTACCTAGGTATATTTATATGAGGGTTTGGTGGCATCTCATCCTCATCATATGATCATGACTCCACTAAATCTTATGTAATCTTGTACAGTGTGGGTATGTTCCATTATCCTGGAGTGAGTTAGTCTCATTCCTCTTCCATGAGGGTTTAGTAAGGAATCTTTTCTTGAGCATCAAATTTTAGTCCCCTTACTTGATTAGAGATTGTATTTCTCCAAAAGTCCATATTGATCCACATGTCCTTCACACTCCCTTGGTAGGGTTGTTGGAATTGGATTGACCAAAATTTATAAGGGTGTTGATACCTTATCTAGTAGGATAAATATAGTAGGGTATGAATTACCCCTAGTGAGCTTTGGTCTTTGACCCCCAATATGTGTGTCGATCTATTTAGTTTTCTACCATATTTATTTCTTATTCGGGGTTTGTGTAATCGGTATGAACAACACTATACAGGTTTCAATCCCTTAATTAGTGTTTTGTCATAGAGTTGGCTTATGGTGTGACACTCATTCTGTGTATATTGTTCCAATTGGGTATGGAGTTCCCCCAGTGAGCCTAAGGATTTGAACCCATATCTATGAATCGAGATCTATTATTTTAAATGATATATTAGTATAATTGAGTGGGTATCTTGATCAAGTCCACTTAGTTTTCTTTATATAGATACCCAATGAGAATTTTCTCTTAGATGTATTCCATCTAGTGAAAAGTGGATGTCTCATCATCTTAGTGATACCCAATTAAGTAATATCTATCGGTTGGGTTCCATCAGGTGTGGAAGGGTCCGTGGAGTGTGTTATCCTAGATGATCAATACGTTTAAGCCTCTATTAGGTTTATGCTACTGGATTTATGGTTTGGACTGGGAGAATTGGAGTGTATTATGAGTATATCTGGGTTATTTGGGGAGACTTTATCTGGGTTTTTTTCTATTTTTCAAACTAGGTGTAGTTGATAAAAATTATAATGTATAGACGGGGAGTAGTTGAGATATAGTTTATTTCTCTCTCTCTCTCTATCTATCTCAGGTTTCCTTATATATATTGGGGCTGAAAAAACTATTTCCTTTTATTTTTCCCCTTTTATTTTCAATTTTTGGGTGTTCCTATTGGGGATTTTTATACTCACCCCTACACGAGCTCTTCCTACACATGTCATCGCTTGTGCAGATGATAGGTATCTTAGAGGTGTCCTTACAGGGCTGAGAGTGGGTCTAATGTATTTCTAGTATATAATGACCATGGTATGTAAAGTTCATGTATTTAATAATATCACCCTCCTTCTAAGCATGTTGGACTCCTTTTTAGTTCTTGGTGGTCTTGTATTTTGAACTTTTTTTTCTTTCTAGTATTGTTGTAATATTTTTTTGGGATATAAATGTATGCATGATTTTTTGTATAATTTTTTTATTAACTCTTCACTATTTCATGGATATGGATATGTGTGCACGTGTATATGTACCATAGGATAAGGCCTCCCATGTTTGTAATATTCTGACTCAATGTTAGTCGCCAGCCCCTGGCATATTGGAGGTGGTCTTTGGGGTAGTAGTGGATCATCCTTTTACTGTCCAGGTGGCCATTAATGGATAGGGATTTGAAAGAGTGGTATCATAGTAGGTATTTCCTTATTACTAGAGTTAGTTTTGTATCTTTGATCTTTTTTTGGGATTTATTAAAACAGTGTTGAAGGGTCTCAAGTTCAAATTTCAATTCAGGGAATATAGTGTTGGTGTGGAAGAAAACATATCCATTCACCATGACTATGAAACCTTTTTTTAACTTAAAACATTAAGAAATTTTTATAGTGAAATTTTCTAACATGAATTATATATAACTAGGTTTTGTTTTCCATGTCCGTATTTAGTCATCTCCCTAGATATACTCTTTGAATGTAACACATATTGTATTTTTTCCTTATGTTTCCATGATTAAAACCTTTGGTGTTTCTATAGTAGGGTAATGGTTATGACCTAATGAGTGATGAGGCCACCACTTAGGGGCTTGGTCATGGGGAAGTTCCTCATCTGAGTGGAAAAATGAAAGTACTTCCACCCATTGACTAGTGAATTGACCCACCTTTGAGGGTTCAAGTGGATTAAACATATTAGACTGATCTATGGATGGATATATTGGTTCTGGATGATGTTATGCATGGATTTAGTGTGTATCCCATGCTTTTGAGGTAGGTATCACCTGTGTTCCAGGCCGATTAGGACCCACTAACAACAATTGTTGGACTCATGTCAAAAGACATGAGGTTTTGTCGAAAGTATCAAGGGAATCTCAATTATCCAATATAGAGGATTTGTTTTTATTTTAATGGGAATGGAAACCTCACATGGTATTTCCCTACCCATTATTTTGAAAGAAGAGAGAGTGTCCAAATACCACTAAGGCGGAGGTAGAAGTTTTAGCAAGGAGGTTCGCATGGCAGCATATGTGGCATAGGTGTTGGAGGACAAGTATGAGTTGGTTTGTACATTGATCTATTTCCACCACCACTACCACCCCAAGGTGTTCCAAGCCTATATTAGGGATATGGTGGACAGGGACATGAGTCGATTCATGTGATAGAGGTTTTTAACCCATATTATCTAGGAGTGTTTAAAGGTATGACCTATGTCCTTTATATTTTTGTAGTAGTATTTTTAGATACATGTGTGATATAGACTTTACTTGAAACTTACTTATTGGGTCCTATCCAAGGTGAAACAATGTTTTTTTGGATCCTTATGGTGGTGAAGTTTGTAATATATTTAGACTCACAAGGAATAGGGACTCTTCCCCCACTGAGACACATTCTTGTGATGCAATAAAAAACTGTGTAGGTGAGTCATTTCCACCCAAAGTGTATAGTGTTTTGGTGAGAAGGGTGAGATACTTTGAATTTTCTGTATAAGGTGATTTGGTGTGTTTAGGTGTCAGAGAAAGCCCTGGTTGTAGCAAAAATCATTCATGTGAAAGGATGATCATTAAGAAAAATGGGCTTCTAACATAGAGCTCTTACTGTGGTTTGAGTTATGACATGTGTTTTTTCTACCCCAACTGTAGATATAAATGAGTTATGATCCACTTTTCTATATGTGTAGCCTCTATTTGAGGCTTAAATATACAAATTGATAATTTTTTACCAAACCTTATGTTTGGAGTTACCATCAAAGATGATCAAACTTTATACAATCCTAAATGTTGTGAAACCTGACTCCAGTAGTGGGGGAGACTTGTATGGAACCATCCCATAGTAAAAGAGGGCGGCCATATGATGTTTTTATAGTTTTTATTTGTTAATTACCATCCATTCTTGGATGGTTTCTATTAGTTGGTGTGTCAGTGTTTCCAGATTGTGGGATAGAGTTTTCATCTTTTTTAGAGGATTGATCCCAAGTTGAGCTGGATGAGATCATGTGTGGGCAAATACAACCAAAATTTTATTGGTTTTCTAGTATGACCCATGGAGTAGTAGTGTTGTGATATTTTTTTTCATTCTATAGTTGGGTATTTGGGGATGTATAGAGGAGGACGTTTCAGGTTTACCTCCCCACTAAGAGTTATCTTCTACATAGAATGGCACCCAGGGAATACCTGAATACCTGATTTAAAATATTGGTTGACTCCATTTATGATTTATGAGATTTGGTGATATTTGAGTTTTGAAGACGAAGGGCCTATTAAGTCCCATTGTGAACAATTGGCTAGACATATGATTTTTTCATACTATCATGTTCTTGGAATCAAAGTTTCATGCAAGATGCTAGAGGATAGAAAACCATGTATGTAGTTTATGGTGATTACCCGTCCACATTTTTAGTGAGTTAGGGAGTTACAACTATGGGATTATTTTCAAAATGTCTATCCAGACTAGATATCCATTGTATATGTTCTTGATGTAATTTTATAATATGGGGAGTGTGTCACCATTCAATGGTTTTAAAATAAAACCGGTCTCACAGTGAGAAGTGGTACTAATGAGGTTTTCATACTTCAATAGTAATCTAAAGAGATGGGTGGTTGTTCCAAGTAGAGAAAACCATTTGGGTTTAAGAGAACATGCTTTTAGTTTTCATGTTCTAATGGTTCAGTTGTTTCTCTACCATCATGGTATCACTATTTGTGTCCATGATCCGGAGGCCCTGCATGTCACAAGCCAACATGGGTCGACCATGAACCGATCACCCGGGTCGATCTGCGGCAAGACCCAAGAGGCATTCCCGATCCACCTGGGATAGAGACAAGTTTGAGGGCATCAGAGGATTGATGGTGGAAACAATTTCAACCGATATAAATAAATAAAAGTAGAGGTAATAATAAACACCAGCTCAAAATAAATAATCCAAAAAAACAACTAAATAAGAACTGAAGAATAAAAAACTAACTGATCAGGATAGCCATTATCTCCATGTGACCTCACGGGTCAGTCTCCAACTCAATGATTGAATGTCACCCAAGGAGAATGCACCTATGCTGGAACTTTCACTAGGACTATAAACAGAAAATAACAATAGATGTAAGTATTAAAACATATTAGTTTAGCTTAGTATACTACTCCCCAATGCACAACCATTAAAATTATAGAAACATCAATTCTATGTTTGAACTACAATATATTAAAGTATTAATTTTTACAATTTTTACATAAAATCAAAGTACAATCCATTTCCCTTAATCATTTGCAAAACTAGATTCTAACCTTAAGTGCTACCATGCTATTTCAAGGGGAATGTTATTATTTCATTTAAAACCAGTACTAAAGAGTTTGAAATACATTTTCTTTTGAAAGAAATTTTCATCAGAGTTAGGAAACCAAAAAATCACTTTCCATAAAAAAATACCACACAAGAGTAGAAAGTCAGTCATATAGAAAGGGAAATGTAAATAGGTATAGAAGTATCTCAACAATAGTTCAAAAGAAAAAAACCACTAGACATAGGAAAACTCTGAAGATCATGAATAGTTCATACCACCCTAATACCTATGACCCCATATATAGTATCATTCCACATATGATAAATATAACTCTCCATATGCTCACCCACCCTTTCACAGGATAAGATAAGGTAAAATCTGATATCAATGAACCCAAATATTTCTTCCTACTATGAACCACTAGTCAGTACCATATCCTACCAGTGTTGCACTGGTCTCAGACCATTCCCTTTAATATGCCAGGTTCCAATGTATTAGGTATTAAAGGGGGTGATCCATCAGATTCCACTGATCATCAAATGATATACTATATTTAAAATAATAATCACAGTAAGCCACACCCCATGTCTCCCTATGGTTTACTCTCATGCCTTAGAATAAATAGATTACAAGGGGTTCCCAAATGAGGAACCCACATAATGGAACTTGGGTATTCCCCACTAAGAAAGTACCAACCATTCCATCTTTCAAAATCATGAAGATCAACCAATAGAGGTTTTCATAATAGTCACCTCCCCTTATTTTCACAAAGTGGAAAACGGGCCCTTAAACATTCCATAAAATCAATCTTTACTAAAGATGAAAACCAATTTTCAAAGAGGTGTAGGACACACTGTTTACCATATAAAATACTTTGAATAACCCCTTCAAAACATTTTTGAAACACTTTCAAACAAAACCAACCTTTATGAAAATGCCAACAGGGGTACAATTCCTTATCACAAAACAAACCAATTTAAAAAAAGGCTAGCTTCACACTTCACTTAGCTTAAAACATTTGAAACCTTTTCATAAACCCCAAAATACCTTATTTTACAAGCAACACATTGATTATCAAAGACAAAACACTTTTTAAATGCATAAAAATACCCCAAAAAAATCATTTCAAATGTTTCCAACAATTGAAAAAAACTAAAAAAACATTTTAAATTGCTTATAACACATAAGATCCAACTAGTCAACATTCCAAAAATGAAGCATGCAATGATTAGCAGACCATTTCAATTGACACTAAAAAAGTTATATAAAACACCAATTTCCATGCAAGGAACTTATTTTAATTACTAAACTAGGTTCTAAATGTAAAAAATCAGGTGAAAACAAAACAAAACATTTAATCAAACAACCAGCATGCAATATTATAGCTGGACAATACCATTTTCATAAAACAAATCTTGAACTACCCCTTTTTCAAACCAATTTAATTAACCAAATATCGCAAAAAAAATAATTAACACCTAGATAAAAGGGAGAAAAACAATAAATACATGAAACTCAAATTATAAATCCAATCGCAATAGTACCCTATATTTAGTGTGCACTATTTCAAATAAAAAACTCAAATATCACAAAACAAGCTTAGAGAAACATTTTCACACAAAATAAATTTAATCCAAAGCTTAAAAATTATCATATATTAATCATATAAGTCATGAAAATCATAAAATTGATGATTTTTAAATTAAAAAGGATAAGTGCATGGGAATATTACCTTGGAACCACAACAAAAAGGTGACGTAAACCTAAAAGTTTATCCTTGTGTGTTATAATACACTAACCCTACCAAATAAAACCCTTAATTAACAAAAACCCAAAAAAACAAGGACAAAAAAGAAAAAAACAAATCTAGTAGAAAGGTATATCGATGGGAAGAAAATGCACTGGTAGAGGCGATGTCGGGAAGGTGCGGGCTAGTCTGGGCAAGAACAGTAAGGTGTGGAAAGGCCGAGAGAGGGTGATTCCCTGGAACTGCACAGAAAGGGTGTTGTTCTGGTGGGAAGTGCACTAGAGGTAAGTCGTTGGGTAAGAGGGGATGAGACCCGGAAGGAGGTCTGGCCCTGGTGGGTTGCGCCAGAGGTGGTTGTGTTGGAAGTTGTGCTTGATAGACAGAAGTGATGGTCATGACGAGGAGGCGGGCTTCTTGGATGGTGGATGTGACGGGTGGGGCGGCACCAAAGAGTAGAAGGGGAGACATGGCATTTCCAGCCTAGGTGGTCTGAATAGGGAGCTAGCGACGGGAGGGGTAGGAGCTCATGAGTAGGGAGGGTCACACAGGCCGCCAGTGGGAAGGAGAGGGAGAGATTGGAGAGAGGGAAAAATATTAGGGTTTACCTTTTTTCTTTTTAAACCATAATGAAATTTTAATAAAAAATTATTAAAAATTTAAATAATAATAATAATCATCATCATCATCATAATAATAATGAAAATAGAAACAATGAAAGTACACATTTCATTTCAATAATAATAAAATTCTTAATAATTATAATAACTTTAATAATAAAAATAATCATTCTTAATACTAACAAAATTTAAAATTCTTTTTAATTAAAGTATTTAGTCACAATAATTATATTAATAAATACTCATAATAATTATAATAATAAATACACATAGTAATTATAATATGAATATTATAATTACTATTAAATATTCTAATTTTTTTGATCATTTTAATTTATTTATTTTTTCGAAGACGATCAGGTTGTGCAGTTGTCTGGGAAAAGCCACATGGTATCACGCTCTAATCATGCACCCCACAACGTCGAACCCAAAATGTGAACTTTTTAACATATGATTAAAATTTTATTTGGTACTCAACCTGAACTCCAACATAAATATTCAAATGCAAAAAATATTTAAATAAACTAAATACACAGGTTGGGGTGTGACAATTCTCCGCACCATAACACTTTTTGTCCCTGGAAATCCACAACGCCTTCCAGCTAATTGATCAACACCAAAGGATCCCATAGAAACTTGATCCAACCTCTTAATATGAGGACATTTCACCGACCACCAATAGGACTCAACCCTATTTCCTGAAGCAAATCACCAACAGAGGGGATGCCCGAATGAACTCTCCACCATTAAAATTTAACTTGCATCTAATACATCTTATGGGAAAACACAAAAAGGAACATGGTGGGTCTCCCCACCATTAATTACCAACCTAAAAATGGAAACACTCAAAATTCATCTTGAACCCTAATCTAGGCATTTCATAGGATCAAGGAACACAACATTAACATTGAATCCACTCACCCTCATATGAAGGGGAAAAGAGATTAACCAAAGCATCATACACAAACAAAAAACCCTCACCACATGGGCAGGGAGAGAGGGGCTCGAAGACTGGATTAATGAATCTAAAACTGATAATACTCATGACTCATCACTTCGGGATGGACACAAACCAAATCCATAGCTGATTCACATGGGTGGTCCATGAAAGGACACTGATTGAAAACTCACGTCCAAAAAGGAACAATTGCTGATACTACATAAGGGATAAGTCCATCATGCTCTTTGCGATAAGAATAAATTTAAAATGATATAGAAACTACAACATAATCACTATAACTACCTCACGACAATTGTATAATCACAACCGTTACTAAACATCTTAAACCCCCAAGGTTCTTACCTATGTTCCAGATTCACTCTTAGGCCTTCGGCTAGAGATCTGATGGATGAAGAATTTCTTTCCACACAGTTAAGTTTCAATAATCCCAATAAGAAACATACATCCCTTTATTAGACAAAATAAATGGAAATTTTTTGAAATGAAAAGCACATTGGCATTGAAAATAAGAGTTCATTAAAAGAACCATGACATTCCCATACATTTCAAAACCCAAAACACCATCATTAAAACTACCATGATAAGATATCAATTACAATGAAGGGAAACCTAAACAAGAAACTATAAAAAAAAACCAACAACACATCACTTATGATAACATCCTCCATGATGATTTCTAGCAACACCCCGACATAATCGCCGCAAGTAACCCAAGCGTGCACAAGCCTGGAAGGGGTTAGAAGCATTTATACATGAAGGATTTTTGTGACCAGGATTTCCACACTGATAACACATAATTATTTCTTGCAATAAAGATTTTGATAAAAGATCCTAAGGCCTTTTGATTCCATGACTTCCTCCATCAACATTCAATCACTTCCTCATCTCCTTTCCATAATCCTCACCACTACTCCTAGGAATTGAAGGGGTGGGGACTACATCGATAAATCCCATCATCATGGCTTAGACATGAAAATATTGTCTTACCACATAGTCCAATGAAGTTCAGTTGGATGCAGACACCTTCTACTGTAGATTAGGATGAATAACCGCCTTGAAATGACAAGACTTCATGGATTCATCTATGGAATACCCTGAATCATAAGGTATCAGATCCACAAAGCACTATAAATACTCCAAAATTGAACCATCACCCTGTTTCAGACAACCCATATCCATCCCATTTATCACCCTTTCTTTCTCATAGAAATACTGATGGATGAATAAAGCCTTGAAAAACTCCCAAGTAAGGCCTTCGTGGGGTTTGTTCCATGACATTTACTTCCACCACATCCACATTGAACCTTCAAGCATGAAGGTTACAAACTTGACCTTCAACGACTCAGGAAAATCAAAATGGTTAAAGTATATTTAGATATTTCACATCCACTCCCCAGCTACATAAGGGTCTGTATGACCATAAATGAGAGGTGGATCTAGCTTCCAAAACTCAAGCATAAAATCCTTAGGTGGATCAACTTCACTAAGATCACCCATAAAATCTTCAAGGGGAAAACCACTGGACAAGAAACGTCAAGAACCCAATCAAGGCCAACTCAATAATAAAAATCCTCAAGATCAAACATCTCATAGGTGAAAAGCTCTAAACACAAGAAAACAAGCTATTATAACATCAAAAATTTCCTTTCTGAAAACATATTTAATTTAAAACAAGCTTTGTGGTTTAAACCCTCACTATTGGTATTTATTAGAGTCTCACTCACATGCATGTTTTTGTGCCACCCCAGGTGTCCATACCCCATACCATACCAGACGTCTGTTCATATTCCCACATACCACAATGCATGTAAGCACCTACAGGAAGACCACATCCAAAAAAACAACTTCATTTTTTCAAAAACAAATCATCCATCCCATTTCTTTTAAAACAATCCACAAATTAAATATGTCATTTCAAATAATTTTTTTTAAAACCAATTTTTCGGATTCAAACACCTTACAAAATTTAGAGAAGACCCAAAACAACCCAAAAAGTGAACTAGTGTTGGTGGGTGACTTGACCATATAGTTGGAAGCCATATGCCAAACACGCCACTGACACAAAGATCATTCTAAAACCTTACCCCTAGGTCCACATGGACTTCCAAGACATTCAATTACATGAGGACTATTTTCCCAACTCCCCTTGTCATATCCCAATCAAAAAACATTCCCAAAAAAACTATAAAACATAAAAACACTGGACTTACCAGGGGAACCTGAGGATCAGAATGAGCAAGAGTTCGTGACTCTCCTCTCGCACCTACCCCTTGAGTATCAACAATAATGCTCTTTCTACCTTGATATTCCCAAAAAAACATAGGGACCTATAAAAAGAGAGTTCTTCTAAGATCCAACCTTCTCTCATAGCATTTCATCACGAAACAACCTAGTTCGACCCTAAACCAGTCACCCGGGCTGATCCGTGGTAAGACCCGAGAGGCATTCCTGATCCTTCAAGGCTGGCGACAAGTGCCTTGGCATCGACAAAGTTATTATGGGAATGATTTATCCAAATATATATAAATAAAACTAGTGGAAATAATAAATATCAGCTCAAAATAAATAAACCAAACAAAACAACTAAATAGGATATGAAGAAAAATATCTAACCAGATGGGATAACCACTATCTTTGTGTGACCACACTGGTCACTCTCCAACTCAATGATGAAAATTTTCCCAAGGTGAACACACCCAATATGGAACCTACATAAGGACTAAAAATAGAAAATAACTGTAGGAGTGAGTATTAAAACTCATTAGGGTTTCCCGTTACACTATTCCCCAATGAACAACCTTTAAAATTAAAGAAACATCAATTATATGTTTGAAATACAATATATTAAAGTATGCATTTTTACCGTTTTTATTTAAATTAATAGTAAAATCCATTGCCCTTAATCATTTACGAAACCACATTCTAACCATAAGTGTTACCATGTTATTTCAACGGGAAAGTGATGATTTCATTTAAAATCTCCACTAAAGTGTTTGAAACACATTTTTCATTTAATGAAATTTTCATAGCAGTTAGGAAACCAAAAAATCTCATTCCATGAAAAACACCGCACAATAGTACCAAGGTATTCAAATAGCAAGGGAAATGTAAATTGGTATACAAGTATCTCAACAATAGTCCAACAGAAAAAAAACTACTAGACATAGGTGAACTCAAGAGATAAATAATAGTCCATATGACTCTAATACATGTGACCCCATCTATAGTAGCATGAAATATATGATGAAATATAACACTCCATACATTCAGCCACCCTTTCTCAAGAAAGGCTAAGAAAAAAATCTCATAGTAATGAACACAAACATATCCACCTACTATAGTCCATTGGTCAGTTGCATAATCTTACAATGCAACACTCATCACAGATAGTTCTCTCAATATGATAGGTTCTAATTTATCAGGTATTAATGGGGGTGAGCCATTATATTCCATCAAACATCAAATCATAGTCGATATTTATAATAATAATTACATCAAGACACACCAGGATTATCCCCTAATTTTACTCTCATGACTTAAAATAAGTAGATTACAAAGGGTTTCCAACCCATGAACCCTCATAATGGTACTCGAGGATTCCACACTGAGTAAATCCAAACCATTTAATGTTGAAAAAAAATGAGGAGCAACCAACAAAGGTTTTGTTAATAATCAATTCCCCTTATTTTTACGAAGTGGCCAAACGAGCCCTTAAACGTTCCCTAAAACCATTCTTTACCAAATATGCAAACCAATTTATAAAGAGGTTAATGACAAACCATTTACCATATAAAAGACTTTGTAAAACCCCTCCAAAACATTTCTAACACACTTTCAAACAAAATCAAATTTTATGAAAATGCAAACCGGGCTACAATTCCTTGTCACCAAACAAACCAATTTTATAAAAAGATAAATTCACAGTTAACATAACTTAAAACATTTTAATCCTTTTCAAGAACCCCAAAATCCATTATTTTACAATAAATACATTTATAATCAAAGAAAAAAAACTTTGGACATCTATAAAAATACCCTAAAACATCATTTTTCATGATTGTAACAACCTGAGATTTTATGATAATTATTATTTTTAATTTCATTGATGTCTTTTGTTGTACGCTACAACAAAGGGAGCTTGAACTACACACATCCTTGATTTGGCTAGCATTACACACAATCACGACCTTCCTCGATAGCCTCTGTTGTACGCAATACCGGGTTTCACTAAACAACGATATATTGATATAATATTATTATGTACTATCCATTATGAATAGTATTAACTACATTTTGAATTTTATAAAATTATTATTCATATTACACATTTTCTAGAGAATGGTATGAGAAAAAAATAAATTTTTTAGGTAAAATAAGTATTTTTCAAAAAATGCAATTTTGCTAACTTTTGATGGTGCACCCACATTATATCTAGTTTTTTCCATGTTTATAAGTTCAATTAGAGAAAATAAAATTCTTCTTTTGAATCAGGATATAAAAATTTACCTTGGATAAATTCTTCATATTATTCTGATTACTTTCATATTTTAATGAATAGTAAAAACACACTATATTTTAATTAAAAAATTTTTTTTCATCGCAATAATTTATATGGTTACATTATATTTTTAATTGGTTTTAAAGTGTAATTAGAATATATTTTTACCATTTAATCCAATGTTGGTCATTGGAATTAATTTCACTTTAAAATTGGACATAAACAAGTGTCGATATTTTGATAGTTATTGTTTCTTAAAAACACGCTATTTATTTTGATAAAGTGAATTAATTTTAAAATTAATTAATTCCACTTCTATGTTGTGAGTTTGAAAAAATAGACATCATTTTTGAATTCAAAATATCAAATAGATCTTAGGCTGAATTTTTGGTATTTTTCTGCAAACCTTCAATTTTTGATGAATAGTGAAACCACTTAGTGGTAGTTAAAAAAATTGACTCTTTCATTTAAATGAAATGTTACCACTTCTGTGTATTGAATTTCAAAAATACTACATACATGGTTGTTATCAAGAAGTAAAATTTGGTTCAATAACATGAAAATAATTTTTGGTGAATAGTAACTTTTGACTTTTATTTACTGTGGTTAATGGTAAATAGGGTAATTTAAGGTTAAAAGAATATTATAATAATTCATAATTACCTTAACACTTGTCATAACCTTATTTTATGAGTAGTGGCAGACCATGGGTTGATTTTGGGACCCCATAGAGCCACTTGGTAGTGATAATGACAATTTGGATTAGTTAATTTAATGTAAAGACAAAATGGACATTAACAAATACACATTAGTAATTAATTTTTATAAAGAGTTATATAAATTATATTTTAAACTATAAATATTCATTGGAAAGATAAATATATTTCCTACATTATGATATTTTTTTTATAATTTTTAGACATCAAATAAATTAAATTATTTATGACATAATAATGATGCAGTAGTTACATCATTAATAAATGATTTAAATAAATAAGATTATAATGATTAAAATAATATCCAAAACATGTCCAATTCTGATTGGATGATTTTATTTCGACCATGAGTCATACTATCTTCATCTTTAATGATTTTTGGACCTTTTTAATTCGATATATGTTTATAATGAAAGAATATTTTCACACTTTCCAAAGGTGCCCCTCTCCTCTCTTATAAAAGGGCACCTCCTCCCACTCCTTTTTACATAGAATTGAGACTTAAAGCTCGGACAACCCCTGACCATTTCACTTCTACACTTACCTAGAAACATTCTGGAGGTTTTGGTATTCTCAAAAGACCAACTCTACTGCCTTAAAAGGAAGCTTAAAAGAGGTGTGTCGAAGAAGAGGTAATCTCTTCTACTAATTCTTTCAAGTTTCTTTCTTCTTCAACTTCTTCTTATTTAGTTGTTTCATTATAATGTAATAACATAAGTATCAATAATATTATGATATGTTATTATAAATATAAAACAACCCCATTTTACCCCTTTATCCATCCTATGGAAAATGAAATCGCCGCATGTGCGTACGTACGGAATAACGTCTCCACGCCGTGGTGTAATCTATTTTTCCACCACAACCATACATGGATGGGTATAATGGTGTAAATAATAACTATATATAGTTATTATAACATCATACTGATTCTAATATATTATATCATCCACTCCAATTCCATTTCAATAATTATGGGAACGATATCATCGCTCTTGCGTACGTACGGATTACCGTCTCCACGACGCGATGAGATTCATTCTCCATGTTAACCATTCAGGAATGATTATAAAGTATATATACTGAATAATAATGAAATATATGACATTATAAAGCTACTATATTTATGTATATATATATATATCATCTACTTACTTCCATTCAAGTCAATAAAGAAAGGAAATCAACGTTCATGCGTACGTACGGCCTACCGTCTCCATGAACAGTGTATTTCATTTCATTTATCTATATATTGTATATATATATACTGAATATATATGATATATAAATAATGATTTACATTCATAAATTAATTAAATAGTGATATAAGTAATGATATCAAGATCAACAAGTCCAAACATGTATGATAAATGAAACAATTAATACCCAAAACGTTGCTTTAACATGGAAATGACAAATGAACGGGTAATATAAGGACCTAAGTTAATAATATATGATATCATAAATATTATTATAATTATATTACAAGTTAATAATTTGTTTAAACCCACTATACAGGAGTTTCAGACACGTATGGGAGAAATTGGATCTACATTAAGGGATAACTATTCCAGTCTCGTTCTTTTCCAAGATTGTCATTCGTAAGTACTTACTGGGGTTATTTTTATCATCCATTTCTATGTTTTCTAAAAATGTTTTCATGTATGTTTAATTTAATTTTTACCCATTTTTGACTTTTACCCCATTTTATTGAAGGAATCATTATTTTGTTTACCATACGATGAACTTTTTGAATTTTCCGACAAAAGAACGAGGAGAATGTTTTTTTAACTTATTCCACACGAACAGATTTTTACGGTTTAATACCGCCTAATTTTCATGAAGATTCCTCTACAAGATTTCATGATAATTTTCAAAAAAATAGTTTTTTAATTGAATGGAATTTTTTGAAAAGAAAATTATTTTGAAGAAGAAATGATATTTTCCTCAAGAATTCATTTCTAGTGTTTTATCAAAGCTATTTTCCATCTAAGATTACATTATTAAGTATGATTATGTTTCAAGTATAATGTATCTATTATTTAAATGGTTTTATTTTTCTTATGATGAAAGGATATGCATTTCTTTTACATTGATTATGTTATGATGGGATGATGTTTATGAAACTCATTTTGTTCGTTGGGTTATTATGAATGATGTATTTTTATTTTGTGGCACACGAAATAAAGATTTCATTTTGAGATGGGTGGGACCTATATCTCCATCTAATTAATTGGGTAAAGATTTATATCTCATGAGATAGACATGGCTAGAATGGTAAGTTAATCCGGTTCAGTGATACATGACTGGAATGAGGAGTGAACTCGATTCAGAAAGGGACTTTCTCCACTAAGATGGTCTTGGAAGAAATGACTTAGCTACTATGGAAATCATATCATGTGTTTAATGGTTTTACACAATTAAATGTTTTATTTCCATGATATTGTATCATGATTTATGTTCCTTTATGATATATTCCTTCCTTACTTCCATGATTTATGTCTTTGATCATGATTTTGATGTTTAGATTCTATGTTCATGTTTTTGCATTCAAATGTTTATGGATTGTTTTATGTTCTCTATGTTTACCCTTACTAAGCATTTGAGCTCACCCTTTTTATGTTTTCTTTTTCCCAGGATATAAAGAAAGGTTTTAGGTAAGAAAACAAAAGGGGAAGATCTTTATGGGAGATTTTGAAGATCTTTCACCATGATTAGAAGATTATTTTTCCATGTTTCCAAAGACACTAAACTATTACGGTCCTTGTGTGTTTGTTTCTGTTATGTATTAATTATTCCTAAAAAGTAATGTAATGTCCATGTACGTCATAATTTGGGTATCTAAAGTTGGTATCAGAGGAAAGATTTAGTCCACCATTGGAAACTAGGATGCGAAAACTTTAAGTGAGATCCCTAGAGATATTTCTAAGCTATGTCTAGGGATGTCCCTAAGGTTAATTATAAGTATAAGTTATAGTCCTAAAATTACGTTAACGGTATTAGAATTAAACCTAAGATGTTGGATATTTAAGGTACTCCCCCTTTATTATGTTGTTTTCCTAGCATGATTCCGCCTCTCACACTATTCTTTTTGGGTTTTAGACGATGGATGGAACCCGAAGGAACCGTGTTGATCAATGTAATGGATGATGCAATGATTGTCCTCCTGAACAATCCAATGTTATGGGAGATGGAGTGAAAAATATTATTACTATACTTATACAATCTATGAATCATTCTTGACTTCCAAATGAGCAGAAAAGGGAACAATATTTTATTGATTTTTTTATGAGGCAACATCCACCTTCTTTCAATGGGTCTTATGATCCACTTGTTACTGAACAATGGATCTCTACCATTGAAAATATATTTTCCATACTTTGCTGTTCAGAACATGAAAAATTAATTTTAGCTTTTTACAATTTAGAAGGTGAAGCAGACCAGTGGTGGACTCTGATTAAGAATACAAGTCCCCAAGATGAAATTGAATCCCTGGAATGAGACGAGTTCAAGAACTTATTTTTCAATAAGTACTTCCCTCGTATTCTTCGAACAAATATGGAAAAGGAGTTCCTTGTGCTTAAGAAGAAGGATGATGAATCTGTTGGAATATATGAAGTGAATTTTACAAGACTTGCATGCTATTAATCTGGATTTGTCATCCAACCTGAATGTAAACTTGATCGATTCTTCAGTGGCTAAAAACCATGTCATCGAAGGGAATTATCTATAAGAGACTTCATTAGATATGAATAAATTGTGATTTGTACTATCAAGGTAGAATTGGAAGTTTTTGTAACATATCCATCTCATGGTTTTGATAAGAAATGAAAGATGGAGTTCAAGGAAAAACCTTAGAACAATGGTTAAAATAAAGTGAATGTTTCTTTATTCTCAAAGTGTGGAAAGAAGCATGGTGGATATTGTCTAAAATGTTCTATAAAATGTTTCAAGTGTGGAAAAGAAGGTCATCGAGCAGTTGAGTGTCGAAGTAATGGGGAAAAGGTAGCTAATGATGTGAATAGAGAAAATACTACAGAGAAGGCTCCACCAACACTTCAATTCTTTAAGTGCAAGGAAATGGGGAATTATGCTAATCAATGCCCTAATACAAGGGTTAATGATGATCGACGTGCGCAACCTATTAAGGAAAAGGACAATGGGAAGTCACATGAGATCACTATTGGCTATGTTGAGAATGAAAATGATGTAGTGGAATGATTATGTGTTTATGTAACGGGATTCGAAAATAATGCTGTGGAATCCAATTTATAGTACTGTGGAATATTAGAGTATCCATGTATTGGTTTATTATGGTTTTCAATAATTATATGGTATCAGTAACCATGAAAAGTAATTCAAATATTTTTGAAAGTAGAGGATATGGGCATAATGAATGGATAAGGAGAAAATAATATTAATGAGCTCATGAATGATATAAGGACAAAGTGATATCATGGTTTAAGTATATAGATATTTTTGGATTTTGTTATGTGTAAAGAGTTAACTTTTGACAACATTCATGTTTTCACTAAGGTTCAATGGGTACTCAAGTTTCAAGAGAATAAATGATTAAGGAATTCACATGTTTGGAATGCGACCAACAAGATATATATCTTATGATATACGGGTGATAAATGATTGTATTCAATGTTTGGTAGATGAACTTTCTAGTGATCATTTTATTTATACTATAAGATTGGACAGAAGTATTTTAAATAAACCTAAATATTCGAATATATTATCTTAGACATCAGATAGTATTGTTTAAGGCTATAACTTTTTGTTATAATAGTATAGTTTTAGAAAAAGGACAACTCGTAGGATGGGCAACAACCTATCGCGTCGAACAAGGATGCGGTAATCGAACCCACAACCGAAGTGCGACATGCATTTATCACCTACCAATGGCCTACAAGATGTCCCTGGTTAGTATAAATTAGTTTTATTTTATTAAACAGTATTATAGTTGAAGTATAAGTCCATTTTTGGAACCATATCCTATTAATCTAACCATAGATGGACTTATGTATATAACTTTTTCTAACTTATGTTTGAGACAGATGGAATGACCTATCATTCTATCGCATGATCTGCTAAAACTTCGCGAAAGACAAATTCAACTTCATTTCTTTAAGAGATGAAGTGGAAATTGTACAAGGCACCAACAACGTTGAGATTGTACCAAAATCCTGTAAGTATTTCTTTTAATACAAAAATTCTTCAACATCTGGGAAATGATCTTGAAAACCAAATTTTTTCCCTAGTTCCCTTATATTTGATGAATCAGATGGTACCTTAGATCATCACAAATTTATGGCTTTGTGATTGTTGGTTTTTTCATAGTAATGTTCTCTACCACTCTTCATCAAAAACTGATGGCTAGGTTTCTCTTCCATATCCATATTTTCACCTACGTTATCCTATGTGGAAACCCAGTGTTAAGTCAATTTGGGTAACTGATATGTTTCATAATTCACTTTTTAAAATTATGTTTTATTATTCTTTTTTACGATGTGCGTTTTTATGAAAGAAATATTCAAGTGATAAACCATTTATAACCCCGACGAATTTCAAGGGTGAAATTCATTTTAAGGCGGGTAGAATGTAACAACCCAAGATTTTATGAGAATTATTCTTTTTAATTTCATTAATTTCTTGTGTTTTAAGCTACAACAAAGAGACCTTACACTACACGCATCCCTTATTTGGATTGCATTACATGCAATCGTGACCTTCCTCGATAGCGTGTGTAGTACGCAATACTGAGTTTCACTAAACAACGATATATTGTTATAATATTAATATAGACTAGCCGTTATGAATATTATTAACTACATTTTTAATTTTATAACATTATTATTAATCATACACATTTTCTAGAACATGGTATGAGAAAAAAATAAATTTTTTGGGTAAAATAGGTATTTTAAAAAAATGCAGTTTTTTCGCCTTTTGATGGCACACCCACTTTAAATCTAGTTTTTCCATGTTTATATGTTCAATTGGAGAAAATAAAATTCTTTGGAATTAGTATATAAAAATTTACTTTGGATAAATTTGTCATATTATTCTGATAACTTTCATATTTTAATGAATAGTAAAAACACGCAATATTTTTAATTAAAAACAAATTTTTTCATTGTAATAATTTATATGATTAGATTATATTTTTAATTTGTTTAAAAGTGTAATTGAAATATATTTTTACCATTTAATCCAATGTTGGTCATTGGAATTAATTTCACTTTGAATTTGGACATAAACAAGTGTTGATCTTTTGATAGTTATTGTTTCTTAAAAATGCGCTATTTGTTTTGATAATGGGAATTAATTTTAAAATTAATTAATTCCAATTCTATGTTCTGAATTTGGAAAAATAGATATCATTTTTTAATTCGGAATATCAAATACATCTTAGGCTAATGTTTTGGTATTTTTCTGAAAAACTTCAATTCTGATCAATAGTGAAACCACTTAGTGGTAGTTAAAAAAGACTGAACCTTTCATTTAAATGAAATTTTACCACCTCTGTGAATTGAATTTCAAAAATATGACATACATGGTAGTTATCAAGAAGTAAAATTTGGTTCAATAAGTTGAAAATAGTTTTCATTGAATAGTAACTTTTGACTTTTATTTATCGTGGTTAAAGGTAAATAGGATACTTCAAGGTTAAAAGAATATTATAATAATTCAAAATTACCATAAAACATGTCCTAACCTTATTGGATGAGTTTTTCCCAACCATGGGAATCCTTGGGTTGATTTTCGGACCCCATTAAGCCACTTGGAAGTGATTATGACAATTTGGATTAATAAATTTAATGTAAAGACAAAATTGACATTAACAAAAAACTTTTAGTAATTATTTTTTATAAGGAGATATATAAATTATATTTTATACTATAAATATTCATTAGAAAGATAATACTATTTCCTACATGATGGAATTTTTTTATAATTTTTAGACGTCAAATAAATTATATTATTTATGACATAATAATGATGCAGTAGTTACCTCATTAATAAATTATTAAAATAAATAAGATTATAATGATTAAAGTTATTTAAAAAATATGTCCAGTTCAGAATGTATGATTTCATTTCGACCATGAGCCATCTTATCTTCATCTTTAACTATTTTTGGTCCTTTTGAAACTGAAGATAAGTTTATAAAATAATATTTTCACACTTTTCAAAGGTGCCCCTCTCCTCCCTTATAAAAGGGCACCTCCTCCCTCTCCTATTTACACAAATTTGAGCCTTCAATCTCGGACAACCCCTGCCCATTTCTCTTCTACACTTCCCTAGAAAAATTCTTGTGGTTTGTTTCTTCTCAAAATACCAACTCTAGTGCCTTAAAAGGAAGCTTAAAAGAGGTGCTCCGAAGAAGAGGTAATCTCTTCTACTGATTCTTTCAAGTTTCTTTCTTCTTCAACTTATTCTTCTTTATTTGTTTCATTATAAAGTAATAACATAAATATCACTAATATACTGATATGTTATTATAAATATTAAACAACCCCATTTTACCCTTTATCCATCCTATAGAAAACGAAATCACCGCGCGTGCGTACGTACGGAATACCCTCTCCACACCGTGGTGTAATCCGTTTTTCCACCACCACATTACTTGGATGGGTATAATGGTGTAAAGAATAACTATATATAGTTATTATAAAATCATACTGATTCTGAGATATTATATCATCCACTCCAATTCCATTTCAATAATTATGGGAATTATATCATTGCTCGTGCGTACGTGCGGATTACCGTCTCCACGACGCGGTGAGACTCATTCTCCATGTTAACCATTCAATAATGATTATAAAGTATATATAATGAAACAAATGAAATATATGACATGATAAATCTACTGGATTTATGTATATATATATATATATATATTTCATCAACTTACATCCATTCAAGTCAATAAAGAAAGGAAAACATCATTCATGCGTACGTACGACCTACCGTCTCCATGAGCGGTGTATTTCATTTCATTTATCTATCTATTGTATATATATATATACTGAATATATATGATATATAAATCTTGATTTAAATTCTTGAATTAAGTAAATCGTGATATAAGTAATTATATCAAGATCAACAAGTCCAAACATGTATGATAAATGAAACAATTTATACCCAAAACATTCCTTTAACATGGAAATGACAATTGAACGGGTAATAAAAAGACATAAGTGAATAATATATGACATCATAAATATTGTTATGGTTCTTTTACAAGTTTATAATAATTTTAAACCCACTATACAGAAGTTTTGGACATATACGAAAGAAATTAATCCTGCGGTAAGGGATAATTATTCCAATCTTGTTCTTTTCCGAGATTATCATTCGTAAGTACTTACTGGGGTTATTGTTATCATCTATGTATATGTTTTCTAAAAATGTTTTCATGTATTTTTAATGTAATTTTTACCCATTTTTGACTTTTACCACATGTTATGGAAGGAATTTATTTTGGTTACCATATGAGGAACTTTTTGACTTTTCTAACAAAAGTACGAGGAGAATATTTTTTTTAACCTGTACCATATGAACGAATTTTTACGGTTTAATAACGCCTAATTTTCATGAAGCTTCATCTACAAGATTTCATGATCAATTTCAACAAAATAATTTTTTTTAATTGAATGGAATCTTGTGAAAAGAAAATGATTTTGAAGAAGAAAGGATATTTTCCTCAAGAATTCATTTCAACTGTTTTATCAAAACTATTTTTCCTCTAAGATGACATTATTAAGTATGTTTATGTTTCAAGTATAATGTATCTATTATTTACATGGTTTAATTTTTCTTGTGATGAAATGATATCCATTTCTTTTACATGGATTAAGTTATGATGGGATGATGTTTATGAAACCCATTTTGTTCGTTGGGTTATTATGAATTATGTATGTTTATTTTTTGGCACACGAAAGAATGATTTCAATATGATATGGGTGGGACCTATATCTCCCTCCAATTAATTGGTTAAAGATTTATATCTCATGATATAGACATGGGTGTAATGGTAAGTTAATCTGGTTTAGTGATACATGACTGGAACGAGGAGTGAACTCAATTCAGAAAGGGACTTTGTCCACTAAGATGGTATTGGCAGCAATGCCTTGGCTACTATAGAAATCATATCATGTTCTTAATGGTTTTCCACAATTAAATGTTTTATTCCCATGTTATTCTATCATTATTTACGTTCCTTTATGATATATGCCTTACGTACTTCTAGGATTTTTGTATTTGCTCATGATTTTGATGTTTAGATTCTACGTTCAAGTTTTTTCATTCAAATGTTTATGGATTGTTTTATGTTCTCTATGTTTACCCTTACTAAGAATTTGAGCTCTCCCTTTTTATGTTTTCTTTTCCCCAGGATATAAATAAAGGTTTTAGGTAAGTAAAAAAGGGGAAGATCATTATGGGAGATGTTGAAGATATTTCACCATGATTAGAAGATTATTTTTTAGAGTTTCCAAAGACACTAAACTATTATGGTCCTTGTGTGTTTGTTTTTGTTATGTATTAAGTATTCCGCAAAAGTAATGTAGTGTCCATGTACATCAGGATTCGGGTCTCCACAATGATTCCAACACATTAACAAAAATAAACAATACATTTTATATCTATTTTAACACATAAAATTCAACTAGAACCATTCTAAAAACTTGGCATGCAATACTTAGAAAAAAATTTCAGTTGACACTCAAAAAGATATATAAAACACCAATTTTCATGCTAGGAACTTATTTAAGATGTTAAACCATGTTCTAAATATCATAAATCTGGTGCAAACAAAATGAAACATTTAATCAAACAACTAGCGTGCACAACTATAACCGGACAATACCATTTTCATAAGATAAGGCCTGAACTACCCATTTTTCAAACCAATAGAATTTACCAAATGTTGAAAAATAATAATTAACACCTAGATATAAGGCATAACAATAAGAAATACATGAATCTAATATTATAAATCCAAGCATAATAGGACCATACATTCAATGTGCACTATTTCACAACACAAATTAAATTATCACAAAAAAGCTTAATGCAACATTTTCACAAAAAAATTTAAACCAAAGATTGAACATTAAAATATATTAATCATATAAGGTGAAAAAATCATAAAATTGATGATTATTAAATTAAAAAGGAAATGTTCATAGGAATCCACCCTTGTAACCATATTAGAAAGGTGATTTAAACCCGAAATTTGATCCTCACGGATTCTAATACCCTAACCCTTCCAAATAAAACTTTTAATTAACAAAAAACCCTAAAAAAAGGATAAAAACAAGAACAAAATAAATTATGCTTAAATTTATATCTATGGGGAGAAAACATGCTGACAGAGGTGGCGTTGGGAAGGAGCGGGCTGGTCGGGGAAGCACTGGTAGAATACAGAAAATCCAAAATAGGGTGAGGCACCAGAATTTAGTAGAAAGGGTATTACATTGGTGGGAAGCACATTTGAGGGAGGCCTTTAGGTAAGAGGGGTCACGACCCATAGATAGGTTTGGCGCTAGTGGTTTGCACGAGAGGTAGCATTGCTAGAAGCTACGTCGGCTGGATGGAGGCGGTGGTCATGATGGGGAGGCAGATGGCTTGGAGGACAGCTGTGATGGGTGGGGCGGTGCTACAGAGTTGGAGGGGTGATGAGGCGGCGCCTGCTGGGGATACTGGATGAGGGAGTAGGTGATGGGAGGGAGAGGAGCCACTGATCAAGGGAGGGTCGCGGAGGCTGCAGAAAGAGAGGGAGAGATTTGAGAGAGGGGGGAAATATTTGGGTTTACCATTTTTTTAAACCTTAAAGAATTTTTAATAACAAAATGATAACAATTTAAATAGTAATAAAAAAATAAGAATAATCATGATCATAATCATAAAAATAAAATCAAAAACAATATAAGTACACATTTCATTTCAATAATAATAAAATTATTAATAATTATATTAACTTTAATAATTACAATAAACATTATTAATACCAACAATATTTAACTTTCTCTTTAATTGCAATATTTAGTCTCAATAATTAAAATAATAAACAATCATAATAATTATACTAAAAAATACATTAATTCATTATAATATAAATATTATAATTACTATTGAATATTCTAATTTTATTACTCATTTTAAATTTTTTCCCCAAAGACGGACAGGTCGCGCAGTCATCAAGGTGAAGCTACGCAGTACTCTGCTCCGCCAGTGTGTTCAATGATGTCAAACCCAAAATGCGCACTTTTTAACAGAAGGTCCAAATTTCATCCGAGGCTCAGCCCGAATCCCAACCAAAATATTCAAATACAGAAAATTATTAAATAAAATAAATACATGGGTCAGGGTTTGATACTGTAAGTCACTGTTGTAATGGTCAAATCCAATGAGAGACAACATTTTCTGGAATAGATTTGGTTCTAGAGATGGATGTTTTAGGTGATTTTCATTAAAGGGAATATGAATAATAATCGGTCACATCAGTTTCTACATAAGGTCAATGAGGTGGTGCGTCGTTAGAGTTTTTGACTGCATTTAGACCGAGTGATGAGTTTTTTCAACCTATCACCATTAGGGAGTCATGTGCACATTTCATTTCATTATTCCGAACTCATATGATATAGATGGTATATGTGGGGTTTCCTTTTAAGGTACCCATCAGGTTTGGGATTTGACCAAAAAGGATCTTTCTCCAGCTTGTGGTTCCTCTGAGTACGTGTTTGTAGACAGCACAAGAACCCTCTGGTGAGCTCACTAGTGTGGGAGATCTAGTAGATAGATAAGTTTTCTCCCTTAGCTATAGTAATTCAATTTTTGGGATGAAAATAACTGATGTTGTGGAGAGTTTAGTTAATATGGTTTTTTCTCTTTAAGACATTGGATTATTTCTAAGAATATTTCTGAAGCTAGGTGTTGAATCGGTATGGGTTTTTGGGGCTCAGAGAGCCTTGGTATGGTGATATTAAAAATACATAAAATATTTTATCACATTTGAATTGTTCTTAATTAAAAGTGTAATAACTTTTGATCAGAATCTTATATCATAAATTTAATACTATTATTGAGTTCAGAACACGATTTTTACCCTAGGAATGACATAATATTTATTGGTGTCATGCAGCGGTTAGAGGAATTCGTTGGGGGGTGTTAAATGTGGTTTATTAATTTTATAAAAATTAAATTAATAAACCAAACACTACCCCTTGTTGTATCACACATTATAATAGAGATTAGAGGTTTTACTCCTATAGCGATTGATAAACCGAGGTTGAATTAAGGTGAGGAGGTGTAGTTGATCCCCATTTTTTATACCAATCATCATCCGATCGAGGTTAAATAGATTTTGGGCATTGCATTGGACTGGAATATTTATCATTTCTCCATGAGGGTTGTAGATTTATGATATTTATATCTTGATGACCATTTATGTGTTGTTTAGGGTTTTAGATACCTTAGATGACTATTATGGTCCCCGTGGGGGTCAACTTAGAGTAGATCTAGAGGTTTTGAAAAAGTGACTAAACAATAAATCCAACATCACATCTAGTAATATCCATATCAGTCTAAAAAATACTCCTAGAGACCTGAAAAAAAATTAATACATTGGGTGAACATAACTTGTATACCCAGTGGGATAATACCCAAGATCTCCCATGCACATGTGGAATGAGAAAACTAATGTACTAGTAAATAAACAATAGAACCAATAAGATGATACATAGGTCAACTAGACAATACCAACCTCACCATGGAGTGATCAAAAATAAAAAATCCAATTTAGTAATATTGTTTCAATAGAATATAAAAAATAGGTTCCCCATAATAGCATCCATATTGATTTTCCTCTCTCAGTCCCCAATGTCAAACTTCATATGCTCCAAACCCATCCATGCATATATCATCACATATTCATCCATATCTAATGTGGTTCTAAATGTATACATATCTATCCCAACCACCCATATGGTATAACATATAGTTTTAGAATCAGTATTCATAATATCTTAACTCCATCCACATAACCACATCTCATATCAAGGGCAGTTTTGTATCATAAACATGAATAAAATTAACTTTGTTACCTCCTTATACCACACATTACCCCCACCACATGTAAAATCTACATCATCTCTAGGTAATATCTAACAGAAACCCACGATCACTAAGTAAACTGTAATAAAGACACAATAATAATCACTATTGTTGAAGGATGGGTGGGGAAGAGAGGGTATCCAGCCATTTGATTCACTAACAACTTGAATACTGGTGAAAACACACATACCCAAAACATTTAATTATTGATATGGTTATCCAACCTGAGTGGGGTGTGTAAAAAATAAAATGAAAATAAAATATAGATAGACAAAAGATGACACCAAGCTTATGTGTTAACATAAACTATACTAGAAAACTTCACATCACCACCACTTCACCTCATGAAATCTGTGACAACCGGGTCCTGGTGACTGCACAGACACCCCGCCTTAACATGGTCGTCGAGTCCAGGCCTACCAGGTACCCCCAGTTGCATCGCAGACACGTGGGGCCCACCCCAGGGTCCACTCACGTGCCCAAACGGATCATCTGACTAATGACAGTCCCCACAGGCCAACACATATCCTTTCTAGTGTGTGTTGTCCTCACTCACACACACCCTGAGAAACTTCCCAGGAGGTCACCCATCCTGATCACTACTCCAGGCCAAACACACTTAACTATGGAGTTATAATCAGGTAGGCTCCCGAAAAGGAAGGTGCACCTTGTTGACATGAGTCGTATCATTTAGTCATTTAACCCATTATCAGTTTGGGGATGTTACAATCACCCCCCTTTAGAGCACAACGCCCTCGTTGTGGGCCCTACATCTCAACCCAGGCAGTGCACCGCACTTAAGGCTGGGTTCCTCCTCTGATACCCAATGTGACAACTGGGCCCCTGTGACAGCACAACCACCCCGCCTTAACATGGTCGTCGGGTCCTAGCCCACCAGGTACCACCAGTTGCCCCGCAGACACGTGGGGCCCACCCCAGGGTCCACCTACGTGCCCGAACGGATCATCTGACTAATGGAAGTCCCCACAGGCCAACACATGTCCTTTCCAGTGTGTTTTCTCCTCACTCACACACACCATGAGAAACTTCCCAGGAGGTCATCCATCCTGATCACTACTCCAGGCCAAGCACACTTAACTGTGGAGTTCTAATCAGGTAGGCTCTCGAAAAAGGAAAGTGCGCCTTGTTGACATGAGTCGTATCATTTAGTCATTTAACCCTTTATCATTTTGGGGATGTTACAAAATTTGTTGCTTCTGTTTCAACCAATAAATGTATCACACCACACAACCAATACCCACTAACAAAAAATTTACAAAATCAATTACATGATCTAATTTTTTCACTAATTTTTAATTCATTTATTCAATTATCACATATCAGGTTTCAGCCCATTATTCATGTAGTTCATTTAGTAAAATTACCATTCCTTAAATTCATCCCATTCATATTCTTATTTTTTTCTCATTCATGTTTATTTACCAACCCATGTAATTTTAGTTTTATTATTCCAATTCATTCAATGGATAACTAGGAAACTAACATAATCACACCTCATAACATATCATATATCCCTTGTCAACCAGTACCAATAAACTATGTATTCTAATCCATCACCACAATAAAACCATCGCATCGTTAAAACACACACATTACAACCACTTCATAATAACCCACATCACACCCCATACTAATCAACCATCACTTCACTTCCCAACTCATTCCACACCCAATATAGAAACCACAGTTTCTGTATAATCCCCCAAAAGGTTCAAATAACATCAAAAGATTCATAAAAACAACACCAAAAAATATTGTAAAAATCCATCTTTCACAATACCACATTTTAGATTAAATAAAAGGGATTTAACCACATTAATTAATAACATAACATGGGTATTCTCATAATATTTTCTGATTTCCAAGGGGAAAACACTTTATCAATATATAAGTTCTTAATTTTTTTTATGTTGAGATCTTTAAAACATCCCAATAAGGGTTTCACTATCATATCAGCTACAACATAGACAAGTCTCCCAACTGCCATGATTTTCCACAAAATTAGTAACCCAACTCAATTTCATTAAAAATACATTTAGTAGTAATTAAAACATGTTAACTATCCCCTTACCATCTAATTTCTATTTATTCTAACTAATTATCTTCTTATGATGACCCATTATATCCAAAAAAATGAAGAAAAATTAATTTAATCCCCACATACACACATAAATAGGGAGAGAACGTGGATCCCTTACCTAAAGAAAGATCTATGAATTTTTATGCACAAAAAGGAGAAAGAGAAAAAAATGAATTAACACAACCACTCAAGGAAACCCAAGATGAACCTGAATCTCACCAAGTGATCATAAAAATTATATCTCATCCTCTCCATGAATCAAAACAATATCAACACTAATAATCAAAAGGAGAGGAAATAAGTGGAAATTGAAGGGGAGGAAAAATGAACTAACTACTGATTATTGAATATCATCCTCCTATATAAAAAGATCAAATCTATAGAAAGGGTGATAAAAGAACCTTTGAAATATCTTAGGGTTCACGCAAAAGAGGATAAGAATGAGGTAAAATCAAGGGTTTTTGAAATTTATAAATAGACTTGAACTAGACACACTCATGATGGAAAACACGAATTCATATAGTGATTTTTCATGCAGGACAACAATTCAAGATGTGAAATTAGTTTAGGATGAGAAATCATTCAATTCCAAAACCCAAATAACATTTTCTAACCACATAAAATATCATCCTTGAATTCATTTGCACCATGATTAATACTTTAACACCATGTAGTAATTAGGTACAAAATAAAATTTCAAAACATTGATTAATGATTCATTATTCTCCATGTTTTGGAAAACCATTCACATATTGAACACTGACTCATTCTTTAATAATCCCTATATGATAGAATTTCATCTCCAACTCCACCAAACACTCCCCGTAAAATCCTTTTAACACCACCAACTTCCAAAATCGCAATGAAATGGGCTATCAAGTCACAAACCATTACATTATATACCTTTCAAAATATTATTTTCCTAAAAACCCAACACCAATCTAAAGAAGGAAATTATATTTTTTGGAAAAAAATCACACAAATTATCTATGTTGGTTATCATCTAACCCAAAACATTACCACATCACAACTCCCTAATTGGAGAAACATAGTACCACTTATCACCAACCATGATCCACATATCTTCTACATAACCATCTTCAGTACCATTTTATAATAAAAAATCCCAAGATAAGAACTACCACAACCACAAAAAAAACACTACCTCAGTCACTCAAATCAAGGAAAATAATCCTCCTTATAAAGATATTTTCCAATTTCTAAGACACTGATACACCCAAATGGATTTAAAATGTATCATAAATAATAACACATATTGATATAGAAGTGGTTTCCCTTCTTCTACCCACCTCTAGATAGGAAAAAGTCATATCACATAAACCTTCAAATTTTTGGAATTACATAATAATATAATAAAAAAATTAAATAGTCAAGACAAATCTAGTTATAGGGAATGCACTTATGACTTAAACTCCCATATACTCTCATCTAGGACACCATGCCTCTACAATATAAGAACCAAGAGGATGGTTCATCCACAGAACACATATTTTTGACAATCTTGCATCTCTATTGGATTCTCCATGAATTTTTCATTTTCTTCAATATTCAAATCTCCCCAATCAATGACACGAGATTTCTCATGAAGATACTAATGAATATTAGAGACATAGAAGATGTAATGGATCTTATCCATCTACTATGGAAGTTACAATGGATAATCCTCCTCTCCAACTTGATAGAACTCATAAAAATACAGGGAAATTTGGGAAGATAGTTTACTCCTGATGCCAAACCTATGATACACCAGACAAGGGGGAAAATTCATAGAAACATAGTCTCCAACCACTAAATAAAGGGGCCTCTTACCAAATCCAACTAGGTCTTTTGATAATCTTGTGTGGCCTTCATCCACTCATGGTCCATATAGTTCTTCTCATTCATTCTCTACACAACATGAGGATCAAGAACCACTAACTCTACAACCTCTGTCTAGTACAATGGAAAATTACTTGACTTCTCATACAATGCCTCAAATATAGTGACCCCAATTTATGAGTGAAACTATTATTATAGAAAAACTCAACTAAAGGTAGGTTCCTTACCCGTGATCCTCAAAAATAAAATATTTTGGCACACATCAAATATTATAGTGTCTGGATGATCTACTACATCTTTCCATCTATCTAAGGATGGAAGGTATTGATAAGGTGAAACTATGAGACAATGTAATGTTGTAATATCCTCTAGATCCACAAGTTAAATTGAGAATCTTTAAGTGAAATGATGTTACACGGTACCCATTTATTTTTAACCACAACATCAACATAAAACCTTGATAAAACATCCATGAACCTCGATTCAAGGATCTATAGAAAATTAGTTGACTTCACTAGTCGATAAAATATCACCCAAATTACATGACACCTTCCTTGGGATTGGGGTATCGTGGCGATGAGATCCCTAAAAATTTACTCTCATTTCCATTTGGGGATATCCAAAGGTTGAAAAAACTCTCTAATAACCTAGTCCTAGGTCTTCTTCTTGAAACTAAAAACCTATTAAAATGTTATCAATTGAACCATAATTGTTTAGAACGATCAAGTGGGAAAATCTTGGCTAATTAGATATATTCAGATTCCTAGAAAAGGAGGAACTGGTTCTATAGAGAAAAAGAACAAGCATGAAGAGTATGGTAAGGGAAGTGGTATAATTTCAAGGTATCCGCTGTAGCCTTATTCATTAGTAGATCCAAGTTGTGGATCCTATGTTTTATACAAGTGTGGTAAGAGTATTGAAATGTTATATTAATTTCTATTATAACACAAGTAATTTCATTAATTTGTATATATAGATCATCTCCATAGATTTTTCCAATAAAACCTTCTATCCAATAGTCATGCATCTTATTTTTACCCAAAAATATATACAATATGGTCTATTAACTCCTAGTAAATGAGAAGTAATTATCATGGTTGTGGTGGGAGCTCTAGTTACCCATGTTTGCAAAGTCAACTCATGGTTTATCCTATGAGAAGTGGTAAAATTACAACTCATTTAGAGGAGAATCAATTAAATTCAGGAGATTAGGCACTATTGGAATATAAATAAGGATACATGATAGTGAAATGTAATATTCTTATTGATTCATATATAGTGAATTATTTATTTGAAATAGGGTACACTCTAGATTTTATATCTTCAGATACTTTTTAAATTCCAAAAAATCCTACTGAGATTATGTCATATGTTGTGAAGGTAGTTATGACTCTTGGTAGAAATAGGGGTCTTAGTATTCAATTCCCCTCATGTGTCATATATATGTTATAAGTTGTTCTAGTATGTTAATTTATCATACTTGCAATGGAATTAGTAAATATAATTCTTTGGATGGACTTGATGAAGCCCTCTACGGTTCCAATCAATTATTTCCTTTGGAGAGTTACTTTAACCTATCTTGATGGGAGAACCTAAGTGATCCCAATAGAAAGGGACCTAAAATACAATCATTTAGGACCTCATATTATAGAACTATGTTGAATCATCCTCCATGTATATTTTATTATAAAAGAATTTGAAATATGTAATTCCAAGAGTGAGTAACTTCCCATGGTCAAGGAATTTTATAATCTATTTCTAGATTATTTTTAAATCTTACCCATATAAAGTGATGTGGAGTTCAAATATTGATAATGTGTTGTGGAATTAATTTATATCATTCAATTTGTATCATATAACTCTCACAAGGTTAAAATAATAAATTATTATGTTATATGACCTTGAATATAAAGGCTTCACTCACCTGAGTGTGTCCCCATGGACAGGTTGGATGCTTTTAAAAAATGGTCCCTTCATTTGTAAATTTCAACCTAAAGTTATAGTAGGTCATAATTAATAATAAGTACAAGTTTACCAATTTTTAAGACCTATTTTATCATCTAAATGTATAATGTGGGTCTTCAAATATCAACCTTTTTCAGGTTATCACTAGTTTAGGCTAAGAGAGGTCAACATTCCCAAGTCATATTTTTAATGAACATGTGGCCATTTGGGGTACCTGGTTATTCCATTCAGGTTAACCAAAGCTCTTCCATTATTCTTCTATCTTATTAACTAAATGTTCAATTAGTTACTTGAATCCTTCTTCGTGGATTTTGTGCATGATATTCAAATTTACTCTAAGATGAAAAATGGAAATGATGTCTATTTGAGAATTGTTCTAGGGACTTGGAATGATCAACTAGTCTTTCATAATAAATCAATGTGTAGTTTCTAGATTCAAAAGAATTAGGCTTATTGGTAATGTGGTGTTGCAATAGGGTATCATAGTAGATCTTAAGGAGGTCGAGTTCATGATGTCTTAGGAGGACCCTTGGAATTACTTTTAAAGTATTAGATTATTAGGGTAAGAAGAATATTATAAATGGTTCACAAAGGACTTATCTCGTCATTTATTTCCCTTTAAATCTCCCACATAGAAAATGGTTATGTTTTTATGGATCTTATAGTCTCATGAGTACTTTAATGAGTTAAATAAATGGTTGACATCATATTTGATCATGATTTCCTGGGAGGATATTTAGGTTCATGTGTTTTATTTTGATGTATTATGTATGGATATACGGTGTATTATTATGAAATTCAACCATTTAATGGTGTATTTATCTCGATAACTCCAACCACATAAAAAAATAACACAACCCATGTCCCCAAAATGATAGTTGTGATGCATGCCCTCAAGCACAGGTTCCACTATCTTCTTGGGGGAAAAGAACATGATTATTTTGACCATAAAAGTTTAATATATATATTATCCTAGATGGAACTAAATATTTAGTAGTATAATTCAATATAACATCAAGAGGTGTTTGATTTTCACATTTCTTATACACTAAGAAAGGTAAATTTGGTTTTTTCACTTATTCATATGTTTCCCTATCATGACTTCATGGAGTCTAGTGGTGAATATTCTTTGATTGGCCTATTTTCACAAGTTCATATTAAAGGTAAGTAAGAAAAGGATATCATTATCCTTGTTATAATTTAGTTGAATCATTATTTTCTCTATATTATTATTCAAGATATAAAAGGTTAATAGGCGTGTTAGTACATCCGGAGAATGTTAAATGGTGGGGATACCACAATTGTGTGGCATTAGTCTTCTGAATGTTTATTTTATTTTATAAGAAATCATGTGTTTATTATATCTTTAGGGAATTATGAAATGGATGATTTTCATTAGTCATAATTAGTTGTTAAAAAAGTTAACACCATGATGTATTACAATATGATGTGGTGACTCTGGTGGCCTGGTTTGAGATGGGATAAAGTGGACATCATGTATTGGTGTTTTACTTTCCTATAGATAAGAGATGAACACTAGAATTATTTAGGTATTCTTCAGGTTATTCCCATACATATTTGTAAGAGGGAAAATGTGTTTTTGGAATTCACCATTATATTACCTCATAAAAATTTCGATAAGAATACCATATGTGTTGTGATTTATCGACTAAATGAGTCCGCCCATTTAATTCCAATAATGGACACCTGTAATGTTGAACATCATGGTAAGATATATTTCCTAGAGATTATGATGGTGCATGGGGTGTTGTTTACTATAATATAAAATTAGGACCAACAATTAATATTTAATTTTTGTAATAGACTCTAGGATGAAATTAAATCTCTAGTTAAGTTAACCACAAATAATCATCCTTAGATTAATATACAAATGATGTGATTGATCCAAATTCTTGATGGCATGATCTACACTTGTGTCTTATATTTTAGTGGATAATGGGATAATAATTTGGATTTAGTTAAATTTTATTATAATAATAATTACCCATCATTAATAGGGATGGATTAATTCAAGGAACAATGTAGCCATCTATGTTTGACTCTCCTATATGAGGAAAAGGAGAGAAAGAATTTCTTTTTTAGGTCAAGAATTGTATAAGAGATGACAGTGTAGAATTGGGAGATCTAGAAATAGATGGTAACTGACCAAAGTCATCCTAATTTATATGAATATTATCAGAACCATATATTTGAGTTTTTATTTAGGGACTAGGTATTTCTAATAGTGTGACCTTGTTTGGGTTCTTGATGACTCGAGATGTTGAAGTTGATTTTTATAGTATACATAGGACCCATTGAGACCATCAAAAGTATCAGGAAGGTTGTGTATTGATTAGTGTTTCCTCCTCGGTTAATTGAGATCCATAACATGATCCATGTCTCATAACTAAAGAATTTTAACCTAGATACTTCTCGTGTTTTTAATTGTGAAGAACTCATGTTAGAGACAAAGGATTCTTTGACTAAGAAACCAATTCAAAATTTGACTTATGGAAGAAAGTGATATGGGGGAAATAAATTATTTTAGTTATAGTGTTTTGGGACATAGAAATTATTACCTTGATACAAGGTTGATAGAGTCCCATAGTATGGAGTAGTGGCCTAATATGTTCCTTGATCATGATTTGGGTGGAATGTTTTATTAAAGATTGTTAAATTGTGGAGAAAATTATCACACATAATGCAATTAATATGTATGTTTTCTTCTATTTATTTATTTTATTAATAACCATTAATTTATTGGTTATTCTTCTTTGAAGTATTGGTGTCTTTATATAATATTTTGTGTTTCATATTTAAGGTAAGTCATATAACAACATACAGTTATTAAAAGTTCATATTTCCAAAGTTTGTTAATTACATAACAAAGTATGTAGGGGACTAGTTGAGGATGTACTGATCTACACTATTAGTGAAAAGTTTGAAAAAACATGAGGTGAAACCATCCAATCATTATCTAAAACATTAAATGAGAAATTAATATTATTCCCATATTTTTTTAAATACCCTTGTCCAATACTCTCCACCTCACATGATTTTTCATACCTATGCTCATAATCTCCCCTCCTTATTTCTAGGGATGGGTTTATAGTGAACTCATTACTAAGTTATTCAAGATTTAATCATCTAGGATTCTATTTTCAATATCCTTGTATTATTTCACTCATCAATTATTATTTTTCTGCCTAAATGTTTCCATTAAGACTAGGTTATTACCAAATATGAATTAAAAGTTGTGGGTTTTGATGTTTATTGTCTCTTTTTTCTTTTATAAGGTTTCCTATGCTCTTGGATTTTGGATCCCATATGTTTTTCAAGGGTTATGTTTTTTATAGGTATTTTTTTATGATACATAATTTATTGTAGAAAAACTTTTCTCACATAAATTTATAATGTATATTTTCATTGTTTTGATGAATAAATGAATATTTTCAAGAAAATTGGCATATGACTAATTTAATTGTAAATATGACCCTTTGTATTGGGTGTGAATGGCTTAGAAAGTAGTATGTCTTGTATATGGGATACCATAGAAATTGAAATTGAATTAATTGAACTAGGATAGAATATGGAAAGTATTATTTTCTATTATAGTGGACTTTCTCACTCTCTAAGCTATTATTATTATTTATGTACAACCATAGTGTTGCGTAAATAAGATATGTGTCACATCCTGATCAGTAAATTCCCAAAACAACTTCAAAATCACCAATAGTGATCTCAAATTTCTTTTATTTCATTATGAAAGAGACATGGAAAATATCAATCTTGATGGCGGATAATAAATAGAGAAATATATCCGTGAATATCTCCTCACAGATCTTGATGATGAGAGATAAGTGTATCTATGATATGGCTTCTATAACCTCCTTTTACACCATGATCTTTATAGAATTTCTTAATCTAGAGTATTATTTCTCGTCGTGGGATTATCCTAAAAATTTCCATAGTGAAATGATTGATTGGTTATGAGAACTTTATACATGGATGATGTGATTTTTGTTAGGTATCATTCGAGGAAGGGTGCGCATAACAGAAAGGGGAATGAGATAGGGAGTACTGGTATGAGGGATCTATATGTGGTGGTGGAGAATCCCAAGATGAAAATTTGGCCATAGGATATTCATTATGCATAGATGTTTTCTTGGTCAGGTTCCAATCTTCACCCATGGTTCAAAAAATTTATTAGCAGAGGATGGGGATGGGTTGGTGATAAAGAGGAGTAGGGTCATAGTTGTTAATGTTTGGAAAGATAGGTTGTCATGGGGATGGAAAAGAATTGGTGGAGGGGGATAAGTGGATAAAAACTAGGGTAGAAGTAGTATAAACAATGTGAACATATGGATCAAGGGTTAATAATGTGAGTCATGAAATTCACATTGTAATTTTTGGATTCAGGGTGTGAATAATTGGAAGTGGATTTATTTTAAATCCTAAAAAATACATGATGTGAATAATTAATTCATATCATGAATTATGTTTTCTTTTTCGAAGAATATGGTTCTTTCGGCCCTCATCAAATAGTACAGAATTATCATAACTTATATATTCTTAATTTACGCAAAGGAAACAAACCTAGGTTACCCCTTACTGAGATGTTTATTTAAATTATTGAGATATGAATCTCTTTGTGTACAAATTTAACTTCAAAGATAGGATTTAGACTTCTTAAAATGCTTCATGGTAAATTTTCACCCATTTTCCACTGACTTAGAAGGATGGTCCCTCGCCTCATTAAATTTATATCATTATTTAAGGGAATAATTTTTAAATATGACTCAATTTTACATCACTAATGGAATTATTATAATAAATTAAGTTCTAAACTTAATAAATATTTTAAACCACTCCTCTTTGGTAGAAAACAATGGAATAAATCTAGTGGAAGGATTTTGGTTTCAATTTTTTTATTATTTAGAGTCCAAAACCTATGTTTGAAAATTAATAAATAATTCTCCTCTGTATACTATAAACATCCAACAAACCTCCCTTTCATCATCAATAAATATATTTAAATCATGAATTTACTCTCCCTATCCCTATCTAAATAAATCTTAAGGAGTTCCCATGTTTTTAGGAATCTCCTCCCAAGATTTTATAAGAAACTTCTCTAGTAAGGGATTCACTTTGACTTCCTCTTTATTAAAGTACATTCTTTTTATTAAGATTTTTTTATTTCTAATTTTTCATGTTTATATGTTTTTCTAAACATACCATCACTATAATTATAAATCATATTTAATTATATACCCCATTTTACTGTAATTAATCTATTCCATGAACCTTCTTGTACACTAGATATGCTATAGAAATTATTTCATGATTTTCCATGATAAACTATTATGTTGTGAATACCCATATACATTTATACTCAAGGGTATTTAAATAATTTTTTCTATCCTTAATTGATTGGGTGTGATGATTTATGAAACCCGCACTCCATAATCATGGATTCAAAAGTGATGAAAGTCATTCATATAGTGTATGATTTATGTGGCACCCAAATTTATATACATAATATTAATATTAAGGGTGGACCTACAATTATGTATCCCTAAAATTAATTGGGTAATAATTTTATCTCATGAGACACTATGTATTGTTCATGGGTAGTTATCCTAAGAACAAAATGTAATTACGTATCAGTAATTAGCCTTGAATTTTTCTTATGATGTCATGTTTTATGTCGTTGGAATATTCCTATAATTCCGTGATGTTATCATTTTATGATACAATTTTATGTACATGATTAGTATTATAACCTTTCAATTACATCATTTTATACACATTAACTCACATCTACTACTTAACTTCATGATTTTTTTAATTATTCACTTAATGGGATTTAAATATCACCCCTTTATTATGCAAGTCCCTAGGTTATCTAGTGTAATATTAGAAGAAAAAATGAATTTAATTTCATATAATATAGTTTTTAAATAATGTTATTATATCTATATCCTAGTTATTTTTCAATGTATCTAATTTAATAAATAAATCATGCCTCTCAGTCCTTTTAAATTTTATTATGTGAATCATTATTTAATAAATCATGATATCATATATATATATACGATATAGGGGTTGATATAATTTTAATTTTTTAGAAGATTATTTTTCTAACTATGCATCAAAATAAGACAAGTGACTTGATGTGTTCATTTTGAGTAGCATAGTATGCACATGGTTTTGTAAACCATGCAGTTAAACCATATTGTAACATCCCGACCTAGGTTCCACATGTTGGTGCCTCGAGCCGGCTAATTACGTGACCTAAGGCATGAATCCCCATACGCCAGAGGCTTCTGACTACAAGAAAGGGTCTAATATGTAATGTGGGTAGACTATACCCCATTTATCAAAGTATAACAACAACGTAAATAGGAAACAATAACCAAATTATAATAAAAAATAACCAATAAATACCAACATCTCACGATGAATCCAAAATAAGTAAAATGACAGTAAACTAAATAAGTAAATATGTCATTCCATACAAGTGTTAAGTTTATAATGAAAACCCAAAATAAATACACATTGACGTCTCCCAATAGGTTCTTGAAATAATCTATGGTTCCCTCATCCATTCTCTAACCCAAATCTCGAATTATCTATCTTATATAGGTCTCATTCCCTTATCATGTCCTACAAACAGGATGCCTATTCAGGTAATGATCATGTAGCCCAAGTAAGGTGTGAGTACAAATCATTAGTCCACAACCAAAAAAAATTGAAATAAATATCTATTCTATAATAGTGTTAGTAGTTGTATAAAAAATTATGAAAATAATTAATGAAAAAAGTAAACAAAATTCACATTTATTATTCTTATTCAACCACATAATACCTACTTTGGACATACCAAAGTCTGAACCATGTACCGTCAGGATTTCACAATACATTATTTAATGGTATTTAATTATTCATTTAATCCAAATTTTATCTCTGGTATCATAGAGAATCAGTCTAGATACCAAATCACTATCATGCATTAGGGGCTTAGAGCAACAGTTTGGAACCCCATGGGTATTTGGAGCATCAGTCCCTGACTCAAACCACATTATTCATATTCATATATATATATATATATATATATTCTAGGGTCATATAAAATTAGTTTGTAAACCCATGGGAGTTTGTAACATCAGTCGATATCCCACACTTCATTGTTCACATACATTCATCAGAGGCCTAGAGCATCACTTTGGTACCCCTTGGGTATTTGGACCACTAGTCCCTGGCCCACACCTCATTGATCAATCACATACATCACAATATATAAATCAATGTTAAAAATCATTAACCATATTATCAATCATTTACATCATGGTGAAAATTTTCATTTATCAATCACAAACAAGGTTCTTTACAATAATCATAAAGATCAATAAGAACAAATAATCAATTATTACAATTATCATCCTTTATTTCACAACCCATTAAATCATCAAAATTAAGCCAATAAAACCATTAAATATAATTATCAACCATGAAATAAGAATGTAGTTTAATTCTGTAAACTCACTATTTTCCCTTTTTCAATTAATAATTACCAATTCAATGAAATTGGCACACCCCATGGATTTCCATCAAATGTGGTATCATAATCTCCAAAAACTCCCATAGGACTAATGATGGGTCACTAATTTTCATGGAATTAAATTTTCCTTTTCAATTTAAAAAAAATCTCAACATAGAAAAAAAATGACTCAATTACATACACAATATCGTAATCAATACTATGGGAAATAACAATTAAACCACCGACCTAAAGATCCAGGATGAACTCTCACCAAATTGTGACCCTCAATTTGATATATAAAATTTAAATTGAAATGACCCAAAGTTTCATTAATAGAAAATCCCTCTTGATCCAGTTAAATGTCTCTATATAAAAAATGTTTTTATAAGATGTCAACTTCTTTGGTTTTATGATAAGAGTTTTGACCGTTACTTTTATAGCCGTTGAACAGTGATCACATGATTAGTATAAATATAAGGCTTTAACGAACCCAATTTTACTTAGACAAAGGAAGCGATGGCCTCGTCCAGTAGAATTGCCCCATTCAAAGCCCATTTGTCGGAGCTAGGAAAAGAGGTGGCGTCTTTGGGATTCTCCCTTGACCAAGCCCAAGTTGATCTTCATTATGTCAATCTCGAACGTGACCGTCCATGGGAAAAGTGGAAGTTGATAGAGATTACCACTCGAGTGATGTTATCCGTGCCGCCCCAAGAGTCTGCCACCATCGCACACTTTACCCTTAGGTCTTATGCGTCTATTTTAAGGGGTTATGTAACAAATAAGTAGTAATATGTTCATGTACATTATTTATTTTGTATATAATAATGAATATAACTTCTAGTAATTTTTTATACATTGTAAATAGTTTTTAAAGTACAAATGGTGTTTTTAGTTATTATTTAATTAAGAATTCAATTTTATTAAATTAAGGGATTTTTTAATTAAAAATTATTTTAATAAAATATTATTATTAATATTAAATTAATTTTTATTAAATATAAATGATCTTATAAATTTATGAACGCAATTAAAATTTTTATTAAGGTTTGAAAGCCATTTATGTCAAAACCCATGAATTTTCGATAAATGTTAGTTTTTATTTTAAAAGTGAAAATTAAAATATTTATAAATTTTTTTAGGTAAAATAAATGTCATTTCTGGAATCAGGGTGTCGAAATTATCCAACAGTGAATTTTTCATAATTTTCTAAGAGAGTCAAATTTTTGGGTAAAAATTAAATACTGTTTAAATATATAATGTGTTTTATGACATCATAATGACCCAATGGTGACGTAATAAAATACCATAATCCTTATGTTCGGCCAATATATGTTTTATCATTAAAATAATATGATTTTGGGTTTTTTGACTTATTTTTCAAAGCATTAATGAACCCCTCAAAACTTATTCAACACTTTGCCTTTTTAAATTAATTTCCATGGGAGTGTGACTCACCTCCACATAAGAATCCTTATTATTTTAAGAAGTTAGGACCTGGGAATTATAATATATTGTTTTCCTCTTCCCTTTTCCAAAAAAAATGGGCAAAAACTAGGGTATGACTTGTGGTTTGGAGTCATTTAATGTAAGGGGACCCAAACCTAAATAATAAAGAATTACCTCACATTTCCTATATAAACCCACCCAAGCTCCCACTTCCTACTCACTAAAATCCCTTGGAGTTAGTCCAACCTCTGCCCTTATCTCTCTAGAATCCTCCCAAGGTTCCCCAATCTCCCAAGAAGACTCTCACAAGCCTCTCTCTAGCCTTTGGAATCACACTTCCAAGTAATGGTTTTTTTCTTCCTTTCTCTTTTTTGTCAATTTTCTTTAAGTTGTATTTCCCTTTTAATTTCAATTATGAATGTTGGGTTATGGTTTAGAACATCCCCAATAATACCCTCTTATTGTTTGAATAATGGGATACCCCTTTCTCTCTCATTAAATGCCTCCCATGAACACCCGTTACTATGCCGAAATTCCTAAAGGAACTTCTCTCTCTTCTTTTACATTCAAGCAATAATTTTGTATCATGAATCTAAATTCCTTTTAAATTGTTGGTACATGTATCTATATGACCTCCTTACTGTCCATTACATGTAAATATGATGAATAACCCATTTCTCTCTCATCAACCATTTTTTATGAATTCTTATGTCACGCTGTTACGCTGCCAAAATCGAACCGATTTTCTAAGCTAATGTCATTGTGTAGTGAATACCATGCCCATTTCTCCATAAAGGGTATTCACCTTTATGAACATTTACTTATTTATTATAAAGTTTCATGTATGAATTCCACATTTCTTTATCATGGAATAAATGATTATGTTTTATGAATCCATGTTTTATGATCCATGTGGCACACTTATGCATGAAATGAGATGTTTAAGAAGGGTGCGCCCTTATAGCGCTCCAATGCATTGGGTAAAGTATAGTATCATGATACGTCATGTGAAATGAGTGTTGACTCATGCTAATTCAAGTGAAATGAGGGTTTAATCGTGCTTCATGTTCAATGAGGGTTTACTCATTCTCCATGTGCAATGAGCCTTGGCTCATGCTAATTCAATGTTAAGTGTTGTTGCCACATTTCCATGTTATGATTATCATGATTTATCATGCCTTTATGTTCATGTTTCCTTTATTCTCTATTGATATGCCTATTTTCTAACATGTATTGTACTCCTCATGTTATTCCATGTGTTCTCCCTTACTGGGCTTTATAGCTTACCCTTTTCTTATGAATGTCCTCAGGTTATCCCATGCAATGCAATGTACGAGTGAATATAGTGGTCATGTAAAAGAAGTTTTCAATAAAGATGTTGTATTTCATGTTTTAAGGTTTTATGTAATGATCCTAAGCCCCAATGACACTAAACCTCTCGATCCTCTTTGTCGTATCAAGTGACGTTTTATGTAATGAATCATGTTTAAGTTGTAATAAATAGTAGGGTTGTCATAGAAATTCACAACAACAGTGAATATCTAAGATAAAAATATAGGATCAAGATCTGACTAAATGATATCCATTAAAACCTAGATCTAAAAAATCATATAAAATGGAATTATTATCCCTCTCCAAAGGGGAAAAAATATGAGAGAGAGAGGATCCCAATCAAAGAAGATATCAATTACCAAATAGTAGTTGATCCTTCTATCAGATCATTGATTCCTTAATAAATGGGGTTCAAGGAGAATAGAAATCCTGTAATTAGCCTCCATGTGATATAGAATTCATTTTTTGTCGATTATAAGTGATTAGGGATAATAACAGGGGCGATTGGATTTATTTATCTAATTTTCATGGTTTTAAAATTTTTGGAGCACGGTTTACTAGGCAGGGTCGCACAGTTTTCCAAACAGTGTGCCCTAACCATGAACCCTTAATGTAAAGTGTGCACATTTACTTTTAAGTGTTCAAAAATTTTGACAAACCAAGTTCCAACCTTGAAAACCCCCTTTTTCTGAAGATGAAATGTTTTTTGGGGTGGCTTCATGGTTTGGGAAAACTGTGTGCCAATCGTGCACTGCCCAAAAACCCTCCAAAAATCTCTAACTCACTAGAACACACCCAATACAAGCCTCAACCAAATTATGAATAAAAAATGTAAAATAATACATACAAACTAGTATGATTAATCTCTATAAAGTTTAGGATATTTAAATCTCCCCACATTATAAAAACTCATCCTTGAGTTGTATGCCCAAGAATCACTATGCTTCTAAGGTGAAAAGGTTGGGATACTGAGAACAAATATCATTTTATCTCTCCCATGTTTCCTCCTGAACATGGACATGATTCCACAATACTTGGACTAATGGCATGAAATTTATCCATAACACTTTCTCACTATGATCCACAACACGAATCATATGCTCCTCAAAGGAAACATCTGCCTCAACTTCCCACTTCGAGGAATGAAACTCGTCCATCATGTCCTCACACATACACATAGGCACAAAAATACAACCCCAAATATAAATGATCTCAACCTCATCTATAGTCTAATTGGATGGTGAATCCCCACATTCAAGGTTTTACCTCAAGGAAAAACACTCTATATCCTCTTACTTACTATACTTGAATTGGATCACATGTTTCAGACCATTAAAACTTTATCCCATTTTTGGTCAATCATGATATTGGTTCTTATTAATGAAAAAAGTCATGGATGAATCCCTAATAATAGGACTCTAATCACAAAAATCTTCAAATGTTAATAAAATTATTGTCTTCTCCAAAGAAACTACTACATGAACCTTATGTGCACCTACTAACATGCCCTCCTTAGAGATTACGTGACCCAATAAATGTACCCTATCAATCTAGAATTTACACTTAGATATATTTGAATATATATGATGCTCTATTAGTCTAATTTTGACAATGTAAAGATGTTGGACATGATTGTTGGGAGTCATGGAGTACAACAGGATGCCATCCACAAAAACAACCACAAACTATTACTGGTACGGGCGAAATATCTTATTCATCATGGCCATAAGCACAATAAGAGAATTCATCAGACCAAATGACATCATGAAGAACTCATATAGGCCATGAAAAACTTTTAAAGTATCACATGTTATATCATAAGGCCCCAATCTCAATAGATGATACCCTGATCTCAATTAAATCTTAGAGAATAAACAATCTCCTCTCCACTAGTCAAATAGATCATCATTACTTTGAAGAGGATATCAGTTCTTAACTATTATATGGTTCATCATCTGGTAATTGACACATAAATGAAATGTCCCATTATAATTATTATAAAAAAATCTTAGAACCCCAAGGTGACATACTTCGAAAGATAAATCCCACATCCATCAATTCTTCCAATTGAGTCTTATGATCTTGAATCTCTATTGGTGTTATTCTATAAAGTTAAATAGAAACTGGTTCAGATACAAGAATGTGATTAATTATAAACTCAATAACTCACTTAGTTGGAATCCCTAAGAAATATGAAGTAAATTTGTCTTGAAACCATTACCCCATGGGTGAAAAAACACTACACCATATACCCTAGTCATCTAACAAAAGAGTCGCAACATGGGAGGTGAGCTCCCCAAGTCGCTGATGAATTATCCCTGCATATAATACCTTGATATCATATTATCCATGATGAATATAATTGGTACAATATATAGAAATAAAGGTCACTCTCCTATAATAAAAATCAAATTGGGATCAGAACTATACCATTTTATCCATACCCAAATTAAATTCCAAACCTATCATGTTAAGTTTATAAAGATCCCAAAGGAAATGATGCTCACCAACCACGAGAAAACACCCATTTCATAAATATATGTCCTTAAACCACACTCCAAATGGTGTGTCGGTCATCATAAACCCACTCATAAACTCTACCTTTATACTCAAATCATTCATAAGTTCAGAAGATAAAAAATAATGAGAGGATCCTATATCAAAAAAATTTCTAGAAATTTGAGAAGCTATAGGAATAATACCTTTGACTATCAATTTCCTAGCCTCATTATCCAAAAGTGTACACTTAACTACATGAAACTATATTACCCCTACGACCGGTGCTACTATATATGTCCCCTTAATTTCAAAACCATTCATATATGAGTGATATTCCCCTAAAGTACCATGTGTTCCACGTCATCCAGTATGACCAATGGTACTCAAATTTCTAGACTGGTATGGTGTAAAAACTACCTTCTCATACTCTGGTTTAGTCTAGTTCCCCCATCACTACCGATTAGTCATGGTTTCCTTCTGAACCACTTTAAATTCTCTATCATGTTTAAATCTCGACACTCCACTAGTGATTGGGGGAACTATCTAAAAAAGTTACCTAGCCTACCGCAATGATGAAAAATCACTCGAGTATTGTCTAGAGTAACTGATCTTTCTCCCTAGACACTCATATTTCTGTTGATCTAGTTAAAATTCTCATAGTGACACTTTTGACACTCAAAATATGTACCTCTTGGTCATCTAGAAGAAATCACATTTCCTCCACTAGAAGTATCCTTTGGGATCCCCTCATAAATGATATCTTGATTCACCATCTTAGTAAAATTATTCAATCAAAATATATTAACTTTGGAGTTAATGTCACCTTTAAGTACGTCTTGAAAAAATATCTTTGTAGTTGTTGCTTCCCCTTCAAGCACTAGAACAAAGCGCTACAAGTCAATGAAGTGACATCATAGTCCATCATATAAATAATCCCCTGGGTCAGCTGCATAAACTCTTACTCCCTCTATTTCTTGAGAATATCTAGGTGAAATTGTTCCAAGAACTTCTCCTAGAAGTCTTTCCATACCATACCCTTTATCTGCTCATCCTGAGCCTAAATATCCTCCAGCACTTCACTAATCCAGACAAAATATAAGTATCCATCTTGACTTTCTTCTCTGTAGGAGCCTCTAAGTGGTCAATAATTGTCTGTATAGACTCAATATAGAACTCAAATACCTCAAGTACACCCTCTTTGGTGAATTTCATAGGGTATTGCAACTAGATCTTCCATGTAATATTAGACATATTCCACATATCTGACCCTGGGTTTCACTCCATGAAACTCATAAAATGAGAAATATTCCCACATAATGTATCTCTCATCCCTTCACCAGGAAATAAAAGGTCCTTTTATCCCACTTCTAGAGGCCCATTTTCCATAATGTCCTCCTATCATCCTAATAACAAATGATGACATGGAGGGATGTCTCTATAGTGTCGAACACATGTCTTAGGACACATAGCACATCATTAAAACATTTCAATAATAGGGATTCACCTAAATCCATAATAATTCATTCCTTATATACAACCCTATGGTCATAACCATGTAACTTTCACTACACTCAACTATCCCTCACAAGGGTCATGGATAATGTAGGGTAAACCAATTTCATTTCATAAGTTTCCCATTAGTCACTCATTTTAAACATTTCAAGTTGTCAAATTTAGAATCATTTAAAATAATCAATTTCATATTAGGAACCCTTTATTTTTAAAATACTCAAATAAATATAATCATTTTCATTTTTCATAACCCACCCATAACTTTTTTTGTGAATGCTTAAAATGATGCATTTCACATGAATTCCTAAGTGCCTTGAATTATGCTTGTTTACTCAATTCTCATATCATACCAAGCCATGAGTAAAATCTTAGAAAACAATAACATTACACCAAAAGTGTATCACACAAGGTGAAATAACATCCAATTATAAAAAACCTTGAAGAACAACAATCCCACCCTTGGTACTTGGGTTTCCCCCCACACATGGGTCAACTACTCCAATGCATGAGCTCGTGATAAAGGCCCAACTCATCCTAGTCTCATGCCTACCATTCCATAACAATACAACAATAAATAAAATAAAACAACCATTAATACCACTTTATAATGCATCGAATTGGGTGCCACATCCTGGTACCCAATCCGGTTCGTTATGTGACCTCAAGAACAACTTACCATATTCCAAAGGGTACCAAATAACAATGAGGATCTAATATTTAACATGGGGAGAAAATAAATTATTTTTTAAATTGTAAAAACAACAAAAATAATAAAAAATACTCAAATGATAATAAAAAATTACCAATAATGTCCAAAATCTTGTGATGAGTCCAAAATAGAAAAAATGACTATAAACCAAAGTATTAAATATGTCAAGTCCTACAAAATTCAAGTGTCTAGTGAAAACACAAAATAAATAAACAATGACATATACCAAGTGTTTCACAACAACATTTATGATTCCATCATCTATTCTCCATCAAGAATCCAAACTAATACATCTAACATAGAGATCTTTCCCTTATCCTATCATGAAAACATGATGTTTTAGGTACTGATCAGGCATCCCGAGTAGGGTGTGAGTACAACACAGAAGGCCATTGAAAATGGTGTTTGAAGACATATCTACTCTATAATAATGTTAGTAGTTTTATAAATAATAAATAACAAATAATAAAAGTAAACATATTTCACATTTATTATTTTTTAGTCAACCACATCATACACTGTTCATCACAAGTCGGAGTATAAACCATGTACCATTATTATTTCACATTTCATTATTTTACCAGCTTTCATTATTCATTTAATTTAAATTTCATCTCTAGTATCATGAAGAGTTAGTGAAGATACCAAATCATAATCATGCATTGGGGGCCTAAATCAGCAGTCTGGCACTCCATGGGTATTTGAAGGATAAATCCCAGACCCAAATCTCATTATTCATATTCAAACACAAATATATATATATATATATATATATATATATATATATTTGGGGCCTAGAGTGTTAGTATAGAAACCCATGGGAATTTTGGGAGTCATTATTTATCAAACACCTCATTGTTCACATGCATGCATTAGGGGCCAAGAGCATTAGTCTTTCACCCGATGGGTATTTAGGGAATCAATCCCTGACCCACACCACATTGATTAGACACATATATCGCAATATATAATTCAAGGGTAAACATCATCAAAATTCTTATCAATCATTAACATCATGGTGAAAATTTTCATTTCTCAATCACAATAATGTTTCTTTACTTTAATCATACGGAGAAACAATAACAATTCATCAATTATTTTATTTATAATCATTTTATCCTCTACTCAATAACTCATAAAAGTTAAATCACTAAACACTTTAAATCCCATTATCCACCATGAAATAAAAATTATGTTCAATTCTATAAACACAATGTATCTCAATTTTTAATCCATTATTATCATTTCAACTAAATTGGAACACCCCATGGGCTGCTGACAAATCTGGTCTCACAATCTCCAATGGGTCCAACAGGATTCATAAAGGGTCACCTAATTTCATGGAATTAAATTATCATTTTCAATATTAAATGAAATTTCCCAAAATGGAAATTAAATGAAACAATTACATATACCATATCATATTCAATATTATGGGAAATAGCAATTAGATAACCTACATCATGATCATTGATGAATTCACACCAAATTGTAACCCTCAATTCGATGTTGAATGGTTGGATTCACAACAACAAAGAAGTTTTTGGATCAAAAAAAGGATAAAGATCAAATGAAATAAGATCCATTAAAACCAATATCTAAACCATCAACAATTAAAGAATAATAATCACTATCCAAATGGGATGAAATACGGGAGATATAGAATCCTAATCAAAGAGGATATCACTTACTAAAGAGGATTCAATCCTTCTAGCAGATCTTAAATTCACCTAAAATAGCTTTAAAGAGTATATGAATTATCTTGGGATCCTCCAAGAGAAAGTTAATTCATTCTTGGTTGATCTTAGGTTGTTAGGGATAATAACAAGGTTTCATGAATTTTTAATCTAATTTTTGGGAGTTTAAAATCTTACATGTATAGTTTCCTAATCGTGGCTGCACGATTTTCCAAACTATGTTCTGTAAATCTTTTCCCCTAATGTATGCGGTTAATGGTTACTCTTAAGTGGGTATATGGTTTGAAAAACTATAAACCATCTATTAATACCCCTTATATCTAAGGTTTCATAGTTTTCTAGGGTTGGGAGAACTGTTTAGAAAAACTATGCACAAACTAGAAACTACCCAAAAAACCCTACAACCCTGCCCCAGTCACCATAAGACACCCAAGATAGTACTCAACCAAAGTTAGACTAAAATAAGGTAAAATAATACCTACAAATGACTATAATAGATCCCTATAATGGTCAATATCTTACATATATAGACATCATATAGTTTTAAAACCATGAAATTAACAATCAACCACTCTATAACCCATTTACTACCAATTCCTCTTCCATTAAACTCCAACACCCCATTCACACCACCTTTTTTTATTATTCTCCCTTCCATGGAGAATCATATGGGTTCTTTTATAATTTTAGGTTGGTTCTTCAATTTAAGTTATCCAAGCCTCCCTACATTCCTTTCCCATTTTTTCTTCTTATTTTCTTCTTCTTTTAATATTTTGATTCTCTTTTTCAAAACCCTAGGGTGATGGTTTGATCTTATACCAAATTATTTATCATGTTTATGGTGTGAAAGTTTTCTTTTAGTATTCTTTCACTTGGTATTCTAAGCTCTAAATTGTTCACATTCGATTTGATGTAGGTTTCCCCTTTTGTTAGACTTTGGATTTTAGAACTATTATTTCTTATGTTTCTAAATTTTTTTTATATCAAATGATAGTATTAAGTTATTTTACGATTATTTGAAAGTAAAATAAATGTATACTTTATTTTTATTTAAATTAAAAAGGTTTTATAATTAACAACTCTATATAAAAATTGTTTTAATGAACAAAGAACACACAGTGTTTGATGAAATTCTTAGATGGTATTTTTAAAGATTTTTTATTTTCTAATAGGTTTATTGGTCCTCAAATTGGTTTCAAATTATTTCCATTAAATTTTAAGGTCTTTATTAATTAATTGAAAATATATTTTATAGCATTATTTATAAATAATGCTTGGGAGGACCATTTCTCCCTTTTGAAGAAAATTTTACTTATTAAAAATTTCCCCTAGAATGATCCCCTTTTCAAGTTTATTTTTAAATAGTTGAAAGTGTCCCTGGTATAAGACAAATTTATTATATTTATGACTTTGAGAATAAGGGGATATTACTTAGAGGGGTTCTCAGGTTGAGGCTTTTATATGAATATTATTTTTTGAAACAAAATATGAATGTATATTCATATATATATTCGATAATGTTTATTGGATCAACCCAAATTTATACATCATGGGAATCAAGCATAACTAATGGAATTTCCATGAATAGTTATTGAAATATCTTCATATCCTGATCTGGTTATTGAATCTTAGTATAGATATGATAGACTATTAGATTAATCCCAAAATTAGGCTAGGTAGGTCAGGACTAATTGTTACATATGTCAGATTGCATCATGTAGGCCTATATGATAGATCATGTTTAATATGTCCAATAATTTCCACTAATATTCTAGTTATTCCCATGATCACTAGTACTTGGTTGTTTCACATTTTATACATTAATTTTATTAATGTGATAGTATAATGTAAATTGATTTCCCGTTACCATCATCACATTTTTATTATCACACTTATTATTGGGATTTTTTTATGATCATAATTTTTTGTATTGAAAATGAGACTAATGATTTATGGTTTAATGTAAAAATACTTTTTTGGGAATAATTCAGGATATTTTTAATATAGTCTCCTTTTTATGTTTTGTTTTTAGAAACTCCACTTTTAATATTTATGTTTTTAAGAAGTATCTTATTTAAAAATTTGCATAAATTATCTTTTAAATAGAAATATCAGTAATGGAAGGACTACATATTTTGGTTGATATCTAATTAAAAAAGGAAAACCAATGCTTTGTAAATTATAGTTCAAATTAGCATGAATTGGATCTTTTGTTTAATGAGTTTTATAGTCATGATTATCTATATTTTAGTTTTAGTTTCTACAAATGTTATCTCATTGAATGTTTGTAGTTTTAAGGTTGGATGGTGACTTGTGGAGTCATGTAATGATAGGGTAATAAGTTGTTTTATTTTATTTTCATTTTATGTGATAGTTGAATATGTCTATTACTATTAAATATTTGATGTGACATTGTTCCTAGTTCAGATATATTTTGTTTATAATGAATTTATTCTATTTCAGTTATGTTTGATCATGGAAATTCAATGTATAAGGTTCCAAAGATAAGATTTAAGAAAATATTATGTTGTGTTTTTTATACTTGTTAGGAGAAATCATTCCTATGTGTTCTTATATATTATTCCCTACTGATAGTTTTTAAATCAAGGTTATTGGTATATATCCCCTCATATGTCTCAGGACATCCATGGTTCCTATTTCTAGGGTGTTCATGAGTTGGTTCGTGAAAAATAGTATAAGTTTCTTGGGTCTTTCAGAACATAGGTATTTAGAGGGACCTTTTTCAGTGAGTTTGGTAGTATAGAGTTTATATTATCATAGCATAAGAGGTATGTTCAAGGATATCCCCACATGAAATTTCTTATTTGAATCCTCGTCTTTCCAGGGGATGTTGGGTTGCAAGACTTGGGTTTTTATCCATTTATATTTATATCTATATGTTTTATTCTATATTGATTATTTTCAAAATTTAATTGATTATTCAAGGATTATTTAATGGATTTCTATGATTTCGGGGATGATAATTAGAGTTTAAATGGTGGTATATTTTTATCTCAATAGTTATAGAAACTAATGTGGATCCTAAGTTTTGGTTTCAATATAAATCGTTTTGGAAGTTGCATGAATAGATCATGGTATTTTATTCCATGTGTTCGGGTCACACATATCCCCTAGTACATCTTAAAGAATGTTTTATTCTTTTTAGTGTGTTAAGATATTTATATTAACTTAAATATGAATTTAATGGAGATCTCAGATATTAATTGATGATGGCCAGTTTTGAATTTAATAACGGACACATTTTGAAATTGGGAGAATTGGATTTATTTTTTTAAAATTTGAATCATGTTTTCAAAAAGTGTAAAATTTGGATATGTTAGAGCAATATTTATAAGATCAATTAAAATTAACCTGGTGTTTGGGAGTGGGTAAATTATTTTAAAAATAATTTCTTGAAATCTTAAAATGATTTAAAAGTGATGTTTTAGGATTTAAAAAATATGGATGTGGGATTTTAAAATCAATTTAGAAGGAAAGATTTTAATTTTATTATATCGTTTTTAATTTTATTTTATATTGAGTTATTTATATTTCAATTTATTTTTCTAGGTATGATATGATATTTATTAATTTAGGATTGATTTTATGATTTCTTTATTATTTTAGAGTAAACCAAAATTATGTCACTATGGAATCTTAAGGTATTTTTGTGGTTGATTCTTCACAAGTGAACAATTTAGTCAAGCATCCTAGATATTTTATTATAGAATTTCTAAATTTGAACCCTCCTCTCTTTTTTGGCCAACTGACTCCTCAAGAAGTATAAAAATGATTGAAATATTCCTGATGATCTTTGTAATTTTTAAGTAACTGTAATTTATAAAGCCCATGTTCATTACATTTATTCTTGTGGGTCGAAATTGGAAATTTTTCTAGACCATAATTTCTACAAAATTACTAAAGGATATTTCCTAGGTTACTTTTAAGGATTCTTATATCAAAAATTATTTCCCTGATTCCATGAAATTTTCTAAGTAGAATTATCTTTACTCACTAAAATTTAGAAATCAATCATTGTTGGAGTACATTTGTTGTTTTGATGACCTAATCCAATATCATTTATATTTGGCCTTATATGACTCTTTGAAGTCTTTGTATTTTGAAAGGGTCCTTCATCCAAATATTTGGTCAAGGGTGTTGCAATTTGGATTGACCGAATCATTAAAAGTGAGGAGGTAGTTGGTTATAGTTTAGATAGTCCTTAATATATTTATTGAGGTGATTTTCATATCCTAAATTATTTTGAGTGGTGAATGGATCCCTAATAAAATTTATAAGATGAATTTAGAGGTTGGTGAGGAAGGAGGTGGTAATAAGAGGCCTTCTTGTTTTTTATCACCATATTTTTTCAGGGGTAGTACATCTGTTTTCTATTAGTGTGACAAGATATGTTATAAGAATAATTCATGTAAAATATCTCTATGGACTTATTATGGTTGTGTCCATTTGGTTCACATATAAATTTTTGGAAAGGGATTCAAATATAAAAGGAGTGGATCTTAATCTATTCCATCAGAGATCTCCCTAGTTCAACATGTGAAACATGAATTTGATCAAACTTCTATTTGATATGATCTTTATTATACCATTTTTTTTTTCTTGGCACTGTTTATTTAGTTGACTTTTCATTAAATTATTGAACCTTACCATTTAATGTGTTTCTTGTGGAAATTTTAAATCATTAATAGTTCCACCTGAGAATGGATTGTCCCATTAGTAGTTTCTCTTAATAGGTTTATCTTATGTTAAATATCACTACTTAATTAATATATTATTCCACTATTTTTCATGGAATAATCTTTGTTTATTGGATTTCTAATATGGTGAGGTAACCATCGTTGTAGTTCTAACCTTGTTTCTCTTGGTGATTAGATGTAGAGTCCTTTTGGGAGACTCATTTTGGTGAGTTGGCGTTTAGTTATTAGTAATGACTAATTATGTTCTTTGGTAGATGAATTTATATTAGGAGATTATTTTAGAATAGTTTGGGTGTGATCATAGTATTTATCCCAGTAGTGGTCCTAGTTCTCCATACTTTTGATAATCAAGTTGTGTTGAGGAGTTGAATCTTATCAGTTGTATTGATCAACTGAATATACTAAAGCTTTCTAGGGGTAGAAAGGGTTATGGTGGGAATAATTTTTTTTAAAAAAATTATCTTATTATTTATTTTGTATATTTATATTTCATTTTCCTTTACCTAGTTTTTTGGGAGTTTAATGATTAAATTTTTAGTTTCAAGAAGTTTTAAATTTTTCTCATGGTTAACATGCACTGTTTAGGTGAAACCATGTGGTTACCCTTATGTGGGGATCATTCTAGATAAAATATTTCATGGTTTATTCCATATGAGAAGTGTGTGGTTGTGTAAAAACTATGATAAACATTGTGAAAACTTTTTGATATCTTAATGCATAATAGTACTAGTGTACAACTTTTACATGGTTAGTGAAAACCATGTGGCACATGTGCGAGTTGTTCAAAATTATTAAAATATCAATTTCACATGGTTCCAACATAGGTTTTCTAATAAAAATATTGAACTATGTGAGTACCCTGATGAGGCCAGTGAGAGGCACACAATATGCATATGTTTTGGTAAACCATGCGTCCAAATCCTACAACCCAACCAAAATTTTAAAACCCTGAAATTACCTATATGAACATCCTCAATCATAACCAATATGAAAACCAATATCCCCACATATCACTCCCATACATCATACACACATTTTTTCTCTATTCTCCTCACTTATATGGTGTATTTAAGGGCTTTATCATGAATTTAGAATGGTTCTTTAATGTGAGGTCTCCTCTCCTCTTTCCTTTCCTTTCCCCTTGTTTTCCTCTTATTTTCATCTTCTTCTTTGATTATATTTTAATTGGGATGAACCCTATGGAATGTTTTTGAACTTTTTCCCCATAATTATTCAAGTCTAGGGTGTATGGGTTGTGTTTTGGGTTTTTTAACACCATACTCTATGTTTTGAACTCTTTGTATTTGATTTGAGGTAGGTTCCCGATTATATTAGCATTTGAATTCTGGAAGCATGGTTTCTTGTATATTTAATCTCTTTATTTATATATTAAATGATATTTTTAAGTATATTTGATCATTATTTGAATGTATGATAATAATTTACTTTATTTTCTTTTAAACTCAAAGGGTGTATTAAATTAAAACATTAATTTAAATATATTTTACACAACTATATGCACAAAGTGTTTGATAAAATTCATGAATGGCCTTTATTATTGAGTTTTATATGTGTGTCGCAGTGTGTAAAAATTTGAAAATTTATTAACCTACCAACTACTATAGAAGTGGTGAGATGGGTCAAACCACAGAGAGAATATGAGTAGACACTAAGAATATCCTCGTGGAGGAATGTTCAAGTAAGTGGCCTTTAATTGTGAGTAACAACTAAAGATTATAAAAAGTAAAAAACTATTTAAAAAGACTATTTAAATTAACTAAAACTATCTAAACAAACAAAATTAAGCTATGGAAGAAATTTCCGAAGATGGAAGTATCAGAGTCGTGACATCTGTTCAGGTACATGAAATGCCAATTATTTAATTCCCACATCTAAATATTTATTTATTCAATTATCACTGATCCCAAATTTATTAAAAATACAATCAGGTCTCGTTCTCTGAAGTTAGACAATATTTTTATTTATACACAAATAGTCTTTCATTTAATTCAATGACCTGATGAATAATTTTCACATCATTGTAACATTGAATCACTTGGTGAAATACAATGATCTGTTTCTCTCAAAGTTAAAGTATATACCTACATCGGGTTCACTCGCATAAGATTACAGATTAAGTATCATTCATACGATTTTAAAGGAAGCACAAAAAATATTAATTTTTCAATTGACATATTTATTTATCTAGAATTCTCTCGTGCACGTGATTGACTTCTGGATAAATAAATTCTTTGATGAACTCCTTCCCATGATTATTTATTAGGTATCACACAAATGAAAACCAAATCATGTGTGCAGAGCGCAAATGAAAATTAATTTAAAAGTATACATAATTAATTAAATAAATATCCTATTAAAATTAATTCAAAAGACAAGTAAACATGGTTCAAAAATAATGACATGTAATTACCATCATGTTCCTCGCAACTTCGACACAAAAATAATAACCTGTCATCACACCGACAATACATCACATAAAATAATAAACTGATATCACCATGCTTGTGTCGTTGTATATGTCGCTGCAATCCATCGTCAATAATTGAAAAATAAAAATCACCACTCCACTGATCAACGCAACATCAAACCATGCCATCAGGTTGCCACAAAAATTTGATGGGATCCATGTTCTCTTTTTTCATGCACCGCCAACCTCTAGAAGTGAGGCAATCATCGTTGATGCTCTCGAACCACCATTACGCACCTAGAATGAAGAATATTGTGCACAACTGTTGGTGATGTTGGCTTGCTGCAGAGCAAGATGGAGGCTCATGTGAGGGGTGTTGCAAGCGTGGGATGTGCTATGGAGGCAGTTTTTGTTGATGGGCAGATGAAGCGGTGGCTGCTGGTGTGCTCACTGTAGAAAATGGATCCCAGTAAGGGGATTGGGGTGGTTTCATGTAGCTTTGGAAGAGGGGGAGGGGATGGGAATGGGGAAACTAGGGAGGGGAGGGTGATTGGAGTGAGGGGAGGGGGTGGGAACATAGGTGGGGCATGCTGGGGAAAAGGGGCGAGAGAGTGGGGCTTGGGATTGGAGAGAGAAAGGGAGGGGGATGAGGAGCGATGACATGGGAGAGGGGAAGGGGTCAAAGGGGAGGGGGCGGGGTGTGGGTATGGGTGGTTTAGGGAAAAGTGAGAGGGGTTGGTGATTTAAAAAATTAGAAACACAAATAATTAAATTCAAATTGAAATTAAGAAAAATAAATCATATTATCTAAAAGTTAAATAATAATTATTTTTATTATAATAATAATAATAATAATTATTATTATTATTATTATAATTAGCAATAAGAATTAAATATTAATGAACATGTAATTAAATATAATACTACTATTAAATATAATTATAAACTAATAAAAAATACTATTTTATTAATACAAAAAATATGAAATACAATAAAATACAAATAGAGAATTAAAATATAAACATACTAATAAGAATTAATAAAATAAAATAAAATAAAATTATTGAAATTAATAATAATAATAATATAGTGTTAAATATAATATATAAAATTAATATAACTAATAAAAATACTAAATTACTAATATAAGTATATAAATTAATTAAAAAATATTAGAATATATAAAATACTATAAAAATACGAAAATAAACTAAAAATTTAAAAATGGTTAAACTAAATAATTAAAACTATGTTAGAAAATTATAAAAAAACTAGAAAAATCCATGTACATTAAATCCCTCGCACATAAACATTTTCACTCCACGGAAAACAATTAGAAATAAAACATAAGTGGACCCATAGACAAATCAAAACATAAAAATTACAAGTTCAATAAATTTCAATCTATTTTCCCCATAAAATATCATGCTTCATTTAAAACATCAATTTTTGAAAACCATTTTTCTGCCACTCACATTCTTTCTAAAACAAGTGCGTGCATTTATGTACCATGTGACCTACCTCACCATCACTCTCATATCTCAAAATATTTGATCAAATGCATGCTCAATTCTCATAAAATACATGATTACCATAATATTTCCATGAATTTAAAATCTCTACTAGTGGAAATTAAAAGAATGAAAAAATCTTCATGACTTCATATTAGGTTCAAATTTATTTGAGGCTAAGGGATGATGGGTCATAATAAAATTTATGATAGATTTTTTGGAAAAAATAGGATTAGGTATTGAAATAAATTCATGCTAAATTTAAATCCAAATGTCTCCCTAAAACACTTTATCCCCCACACTTAAAACATTTCTTGCCCCTAATAATATGATAATACAATTTTTTACTCTCTTTATTTAGAGAGAACTCACTCAAATAAGATGTGTAGGAAAAACTAGTGAGTATCAACTCTAAAACGCCATGAAATAAGTGTCAGAAAATAATCCCAAATAATGGTACACAAGTAGCACATACGCTATAACATCTTAGTGAATGTAAGTCATATAGAAAACTCCCTATCTCCTAGAGTAACGTATCAACAATTTTAGAGGTATCCCAAAAATCAAGGGTTACCGCATAATGACTACCAATATACTCATTGTTGAAACTAAAAGGATTCTAGTTTCCCATATCAAAATAAATGTAATGAATGTGGTGTAGAGACCCCAAACCTGACATACATATGCATTACATTACTTTTGCAGAATAATTAATACATAACAAAAAAACACACAAGGACCGTAATAGTTTAGTGTCTTTGGAAACTCGGAAAAATAATCTTCTAATCATGGTGAAAGATATTCAACATCTCGCATAAAGATCTTCCCCTTTTGTTTTCTTACCTAAAACATTTATTTATATCCTAGGGAAAATAAAACATATGAAGGGTGAGCTCAAATGCTCTGTAAGGGTAAACATAGAGAACATAAAACAATCCATAAACATTTGAACGCAAAAACATGAACATAAAATCTAAACATCAAAATCTTGAGCAAAGTCATAAATCTTGGAAGTACATATGGCATATATCATAAATAAACATCAATCATGATAAAATAGCATGGGAATAAAACATTTGATTGTGGAAAACCATTAAGAAAATGATATGATATCTAAGTAGCCAAGGAATTTCTTCCAAGACTATCTTAGTGGACAAAGTCCCGTTCTAAATCAAGTTCACTCCTCATTCCAGTCATGTATCACTGAATTGGATTAACTTACCGTTCTAGCCATGTCTATCTCATGAGATATAAATCTTTACCCAATGCATTAGAGGGAGATATAGGTACCACCCATCTCATAATGAGATCATTCTTACGTGTTCCACAAAATAAACATAAATCATTCATCATAACCCAAAGAATAAAATTTGTTTCATAAACATCATTCCATCATAACAAAATCCATATAAAAAATGGATATAATTTAATAATAAAAAATTGAAACAATGTAAATCATAGGGACATTATACTTGAAACATAATCATGTAAAATAATTTCATCTTAGATGGAAAATAGTTTTGACAAAACACTTGAAATGATTCTTAAGGAAAATAGACTTTCTTCTTCAAAATAATTTTCTTTTCACAAAATGCCTTGCAATTTTAAAATAAAAGGATTTTGTTGAAAATAATCATGAAATCTTGTAGAGTAAACTTCATGAAAATAAGGCATTATGAAACCATAAAAATCCGTTCACGCCTTATAAGTTAAAAAAACATTCTCCTAGTTCTTTTGTCGGAAAAGTCAAAAAGTTCCTCGTATGGTAAACAAAAGAAATATTCCTTTCATAACATGTGGTAAAAGTAGAAAATGGGTAAAAAAACTTTAAACATATAAAAAAAACAGTTTTAGAAAACATGGACATGGATGATAACAATAACCCCAATAAATACTTATGAATAAATAATCTCGGATAAGAACGAGATTGGAATAATTATCCCTTACCTTAGGTCCGATATGCTTCGTATGTATCTGAACCTCTTTTATAATTATTTAAATAATTTCATTGACTTATTAAAGAATCATATTCATTGTTATGATATCATATATGGTTCACTTATGACTTTGTATTACCCGTTCTTTTGTAAATTCCTTGTTAAAGCAGCGTTTTGGGTAAAAGCGTTTTATTTATCATACGTGTTTGGACATATTGTTCTTGATATTATTATTATGTATATCATGATTTAATTACTTTAAGAATGTAAATCATGATTTATATATCATATATATTCAGTGTATATATATAGATAAATGAAATGAAATACATCGTTCATGGAGATGGTAGGTCGTACGTACGCATGAACACTGTTTTCCTTTCCTTAGTGACTTGAATGGAAGTAAGTAGATGAAATATATATATATATATACATAAATCCAGTAGCTTTAACATGTCATATATTTCATTATTATTCATTATATATACTTTATAATCATTATTGAGTGGTTAACAAGGAGAATGAATCTCATCACATCGTGGAGACGGTAATCCGTACGTATGCACGAGTGATAATATCATTCCCATAATTATTGAATAGAATTGGAGAGGATGATATTTCAGAATCCATATCATGTTATAATAATAATATATATTTATTCTTTACACCATTATACCGATCCAAGTAAGGTGGTGGTGGAAAAACAGATTACACCACGGTGTGGAGACGGTATTCCGTACGTACGCACGCGCGGTAATTTCATTTTTCATAGGGTGGATAGAAGGTGAAATGGGGTTGTTTCATATTTATAATAACATATTAGTATATTAGTGATACTGATGTTATTAATTTATAATTAATCAAATAAAGAAGAAGAAGTTGAAGAAGGAAGAAACATGAAAGAATCGGTAGAAGAGATTACCTCTTCTTCGACTCACCACTTTTAAGATTCCCCTTAAGGCACTACAGTTGGTCTTTTGAGGAGACCATAACCTATATAATGTTTCTAGGGAAGTTTAGAAGAGAAATGGGCAGGGGTTTTTTGGGCTTGAAGGCTCAAATTTGTGTAAAGAGAAGAGGGTGGAGGTTCCCTTTTATAAGGGAGGAGAGGGTCATCTTAGAAAAAACATAAAATATTATTATATAATAAAGTACTATTTAGTTTATAATAGCTCCAATTTGATTTATTTAGAATATAAAGTGGGTATGGGTAAAAATTCCCTCAGTAAATAGATTTTAGACAAGTTTAGGTCACAATTTTAACCTTATCATTTAGATTTAACTCTAAGTTAAATAATTTACCTTTTACCGTGTCTTCTTGTTTTCTTACACTATATGGTTAATAAATTTACAATAACAAGCCAAAATAACCCCAAGTGGTTCATTATTAATATATATAACCTTATATAAGTAATTTGGTCTAACCTTATATTTTTATGAATACAATAACAATTAATAATATAATATTTGTTTTAAAACTATTTTATGTCAATTTTGACACTATTTGGTAATTGATTTTTGTGAAAATCATAACAACATGATTAGTTCGAAAAAAGTTAATTGAATCAATACTAACATGTTATATTAACCTATAAAATTAGTGGAATTCATAAAAAGTCTCAAATTACATTTATTTGGGTATTTATAACATTAATTATGTTAATATTTCATTAATAAGGTAATTACTTCATCATCATCGTGTCATAAATAAATTAAATTATTTAACATATAAAAAATTATAAATAAATACCATTATATAAGAATTATTTTTTATATTTATAATGAATATATATAGTCGAATTTATCTTATTTATAACCCTATATTAAAAATGTTTTAGTTATTAAATTTTGATTTTAACTATTTTAACTCTTCTTTAAATAAAATAATAATAAATGTCCTAATCTAATCCAAGTGGACCTAAAGGGTAATTTTTTATTCCTAAGGTGGTTTTTTGTCGAATTACACTTATCCAATAGAATTAGGACAAGTTTTAGGGTCATAATAATATCATTTTTACCCTTACATACCCTATTTACTTTTAACCGTGGTAAATAAAAGTAAAAAGTTACTTTTCACCAAAAATTATTTTTATCTTATTGAACCACATTTTACTCATCGTTATTAATTTTGTCTCTTAGATTTTTGAAATTCCACTCACAGAAGTGGTAAAATTATGTTTTATGTAATTTTTCAAATTCTCCTAAGAGGTGGGTAAAAGACCGTGAAAACTTGAATAAAATTTTTATATATCTAAAATTATTATAAAATGAATCCAATTAATTACATTGAACTTATATAGGTTTTATGTATAAATTTTGACCTAAAATAAATTTAAATAATATAAATAATTATTTAAATAAAAAGTCTATTTTTAAATAGTAACCTAGTGTTTTCACTATTCATCAAAAATGAATGTTTTTAGAAAAATACAAAATATTCACCCTTGGATAATTTTGATATTCCGAATCCAAAAATGAAGTCCATTTTAAAAGATAGAAATTATAAAATTTCAAAAAATGGTTATTACTATTCATAACGGCTAGTTCATAATAATATAATAATAATATCTCGTTTCGTGAAACTCGGTATTGTGTAGTACACACGCTATCAAGGAAGGTCTTGATTGTGTGTAATGCAAGACAAGTTAGGGCTGTGTGTAGTGAAAGCTCTGTTTGGTGTTGCATATAACATAATCATAACTTATTTCATTTATACATTAAACAAAATATATAATTAATGTTGCATAGAATAATTTCCACAAAACGAACTTAAAATTGTGTGTAACACAAGCCACGAATAGTGTTGCATATACTGCAAGCTAATACGGTGTTGTATATAGTACAAGATAATATTGGTGCAGTGTATAATAGAAGAGATCAAAGAAATTAAAAATAATATATCTCATAAAAATCTCGGGGTGTTACATTCTACCCCCCTTAAAATGAATTTCTCCCGCGAAATTTGTCAGGGATATAAATCGTTTACTACATGAAATTTTTATTCGTAGAAACCCACATCGTAAAAGGAATACTAAAACATAATTTTAAAAAGTAAACTAAGAAATGTAACGGTTACCCAGATTAACTCATCACTGGGTTTCCACATAGGAGAACATAGGTGGAAATATGGATATGGAAGAAAAATATAACCATCAAGATCTAATGGAGAGTGGTAGAGGACATGGCTATGAAAAATCACACAATAACAAAGCCATAAATTTGTGATGATTTGAGGTACCATCTAATTCATTGGATATAAGGACACCATGACAACATTTTTCATTTTCAAGACCATTTCCCTAAAGATGAAGAACTTTTGAATTAAAAGAAATACTTACTTGATTTTGGTACAATCTCACCGTTGTTCATGCCTTGAATAATTTCCACTTCATCACTTAAAGAAATGAAGTTGAATTTTTCATTCGTGAAGTGTTTTCAGATAATGTGATAGAATGATGGGTTATTCCATTTGTCTCAAACAAAATGTTAGTAAATGTTATCAAATATACAAAAGTCCTTATATGGTGAGGTTAATCGTATATGATTCCAAAAATGGACTTATAATTCATCTATCATTCTGCTTAATAAAATAAAACTTGTTTCTACTAACCAGGGACTTCTTATAGTCAAGAGGTAGGCAATAAAGGCCAGTCTCACTTCGGTTGTGGGTTCCATTCCCGCAACCTTGTCCGACGCGACGGGTTGTCGCCCGTCCTACGACTTGTCCTTTTTTAAACTATACTATTATAACATAACTAAAATATATAGCCTTAAACAATACTATCTGATGTAGAACTCAATCTATTATAATCTTTAGGTTTATCCAAAATACTTTTGTCCAATCTCATAGAATATATAAAACTATTGCTAGAAAGGTCATCTACCAAGCATTGAATACAATCATTTATCGCCCGTATATCATAAGATATATATATCTTGTTGGTCACATTCTAAAAATGTGAATTCCTTAATCATGTATTCTCTTGAAAATTGAATACCCATTGAACCTCAGTGAAAACATGAATGTTTTCAAAAATTAACTCTTTCCACATACCAAAATCCCAAAAATTCTATATACTCAAGCCATGATATCACTTTTTCCTTATACCAATCATGAGCTCATTAATACTATCAAACATCTCATTATATCCTTATCCTTTCATTATACACATATCATCTACCTTTGAAAAATATTTGAATAACCTTTCATGGTTACCAGTAACATTCATCATATACTTTCAAAAACTCAAGGAAAGACAACAGTGTAATAATCCTTAGATTTTTCTTTATTCCATAGTACCATACATTATTCTTAGTAAACATACAATCATTCCACTACCTTCTTAAACCACCAACTGTTCTTCATCATTTATTTCATCTCATATATCATTAGTAGTCTCTTCATCATCATCAACATAAATATTACCCATATGACCATGCTGATTCTCTTCATGAAATTTTTCCTTATAGCATTGGTTTCCATAATGCACGTACATTCCATATTTAAAACATTTAACCATTGTTGATGTCTTAGAAATACTATTATCCTTGTCCATGGTGTTAACATAACCTTTTCCTTTACTATTACTGTATTTGTGTCCTTTTCCACACCCAAAGCATCTTCTAGTTCCTTTGAAACATTCTCCCTGATGCCTCTTCTCACATGATTTACATGAGGGAAATTGAACTTTCTTTCCTCTATGATCATAACGAAACTCCATATTTCTCTTATTAAGAGAGTAGGGAAACTTACCAAAGTTGAAATTATTGATCATATTATGGAATTTTTGATTAGGCATAATAACGATATGTGAACTTCTATATCCAATTTCATTTGGTTTCTCATGAAGAATATCATTCCATTTTCCATCATATCCTCCATAATCGTGAATCTTCCTATTTCTAGCCAATTTCTAAAACCCAAAAAGAATAGTGAGAGAGGAAAAAATCATAATCAACGGGGATTACCATCAATATCTAACAGATTAGGTTTAATTCTAATATCTTTTTTCATAATTCTAGGACTATAACCTATACTTATACTTAACCTTAGGGACATCCCTCGACATACCTAACAAATATCTCTAGTGATCTCACTAAATTGTTTGCATCCAAGTTTCCAAAGGTTAACTAAAACTTTCCTCTGATACCAAATTTAGAGACCCATAGATTGACGTACATAGACATTACATTACTTTTGCGGAATACATAATACATAAGAAAAAAACACACAAGGACCGTAATAGTTTAGTGTCTTTGGAAACTCGGAAAAATAATCTTCTAATCATGGTGAAAGATCTTCAAAATCTCCCATAAAGATCTTCCACTTTTTTTCTTATCTAAAAGCATTCTTTATATCCTGGGGAAAAGAAAACAAAAAAATGGTGAGATCAAATTCTCTATAAGGGTAAACATAGAGAACATAAAACAATAAATAAACATTTGAATGAAAAAACATAAACATAAAATATAAACATCAAAATATTGAGCAAAGACATAAATCTTGGAAGTACGTAAGGCATATATCATAAAGGAATATCAATCATGATAAAATAGAATGGGAATAAAAGATGTAATTTTGGAAAACCATTAAGCACATAATATGATTTCCATAGTATCCAAGGCATTTCTGCCAAGACCATCTTGGTGGACAAAGTCCCTTTCTGAATCGAGTTCACACCTCATTACAGTCCAGTATCACTGAATTGGATTAACTTACCATTCCAACCATGTATATCTAATGAGATATAAATCTTTACCAAATTCATTGTAGGGAGATATAGGTCCCACCCATCTTATAATGAAATCATTCTTATGTGTGCCACAACATAAACATGAATCATTCATCATAAACTAAAGAATAAAATGAGTTTCATAAACAGCATTACATCATAACATAATCCATATAAAAAAATGGATATCATTTAATCATAAGAAAAGTGAAACCTTTTAAATCATATAGACATTATACTTTAAACATAATCATGCTAAATAATGTCATCTTAGATGGAAAATAGTTTTGACAAAGCACTTGAAATGATTCTTAAGGAAAATATCCTTTCTTCTTAAAAATCATTTTCTTTTCAAAAAATTCCATGCAATTTTAAAATAAAATAATTTTGTTGAAAATAATCATGAAATCTTGTAGAGGAATGTTCATGAAAATAAGGCGTTATGAAATCGAAAAAATCTTTTCACGCCGTATAAGTTAAAAAACATTCTCCTCGTTCTTTTGTCGGAAAAGTCAAAAATTTCCTCGTATGGTAAAAAAAAGAAATATTCCTTTCATAACATGTGGTAAAAGTAAAAAATGGGTAAAAATTACTTTAAACATACATAAAAACACATTTAGAAAACATGGACATGGATTATAACGATAAACCCAACAAATACTTACTAATAAACAATCTTGGATAAGAACGAGATTGGAATAATTATCCCTTACCTTAAGTCTGATATGCTTCGCACATATCTGAACCTCCTTTATAATGATTTAAATAATTTCATTTACTTATTACCGAATCATATTCATTGTTATGAAATCATATATGGTTCACTTGTGTCTTTATATTACCTGTTCTTTTGTAAATTCCTTGTTAAAAAAGCGTTTTGGGTAAAATCGTTTTATTTATCGTACGTGTTTGGACTTGTTGTTCGTGATATTATTATTATTTATATCACAATTTAATTAATTCCATAATGTAAGTCATGATTTATATATCATATATAATCAGTATATTTATATATAGATAAATGAAATGAAATACACCGTTCATGGAGACGGTAGACCGTACGTACGCATGAACGTTGTTTTCCTTTCCCTATTGACTTGAATGAAAGTAAGTAGATGACACACACACACACACACATATATTTATATATAGTAGCTTTATCATGTCATATATTTCATTATTATTCATTATATATACTTTATAATCATTCTTGAGTGGTTAACATGGAGAATGAATCTCATCACGTCGTAGAGACGGTAATCCGTACGTACGCACGAGCGATGATATCATTCCAATAATTATTGAATGGAATTGGAGTGGATGATATCTCAGAATCCGTATCATGTTATAATAATCATATATATTTATTCTTTACACCATTATACCCATTTAAGTAAGGTGGTGGTGGAAAAACAGATTACACCACGGCGTGGAGACGGTATTCCGTACGTATGCACGCGCGGTGATTTCGTATTCTGTCGGATGGATTGAAGGTGAAATGGGGTTGTTTTATATTTATAATAACATATTAGTATATTATTTATACTAATTTTATTACTTTATAATGAAACAACTAAATAAGAAGAAGTTGAAGAAGAAAGAAACGTGAAAGAATCGGTACAAGAGATTACCTCTTCTTCAACGCACCTCTTTTAAGCTTCTTCTTAAGGCACTAGAGTTGGTCTTTTTAGGAGTAAAAAACCTCTATAATGTTTTTAGGGAAGTTGAGAAGGGAAATGGACAGGGTTTGGCCGAGCTTGAAGGCTCAAAATTGTGTAAATAGAAGAGGGAGGTGGTGCCCTTTTATAAGGGAGGAGAGGGGCACCTTAGAAAAAACATAAAATATTAATTTATAATAAATTCATATTCGGTTTATAATATCTCCAATTTGATTTATTTCGAAGATAAAGTGGGTATGGGTCAAAATCCCCTCAACCAATATGTTTTAGACAAGTTTAAGTTACTATTGTAACCTTATCTTTTAAATTTAACTCTAAGTTAGATAATTTAACTTTTATCGTGGCTTCCTATTTTCTTACACTATATGGTTAATAAACTTACAATAACAAGCCAAACGAACCCCAAGTGGTTCATTACAAATATATATAACCTTATCTAAGTCATTTGGATGAACAATATATTTTTAGGAATAGAATAACAATTAATAATATAATATTTGTTTAAAAACTATTTTATATCAATTTTGACACTATTTGGTAATTGATTTTTGTGAAATTCATAACAGCATGATTAGTTGAAAAAACATTAATTGAATCAATACTAACATGTCATATTAACCTATAAAATTAGTGGAATTCATAAAAAGTCTCAAATTAAATTTATTTGGGTATTTATAACATCCATTATGTTAATATTTCATTAATAAGGTAATTACTGCATCATCATTGTGTCGTAAATAAATTAAATTATTTAATGTCTACAAATTATAAATAAAATAACATTATGTAGGAAGTTTTTTATCTTTATAATGAATATTTATAATCGAATTTATCTTATGTATAACCCAATATTAAAAAAAATTTAGTTATTAGACTTTGATTTTAACTATTTTAACTCTTCTTTAAATAGAATAATAGTAAATGTCATAATCTAATCTAAGTGGACCTAAAGGGTAATATTTTATTCCTAAGGTTTTTTTGGTCGAATTTCACTTATCCAATAGAATTAGGACATGTGTTAGGGTAATAATAATATCATTTTTACCCTCACTTACCCTATTTACTTTTAAACGTGGTAAATAAAAGTAAAAAGTTACTATTCACAAAAACATTATCTTATTGAACCACATTTTACTCCTTGATATTAACCGTGTCTCTTGGATTTTCAAAATTACATTCACATAAGAAATAAAATTATGTTTTATGTAAATTTTCAAATTCTCCAAGGAGGTGGGTATAAGACGGTGAAAAGTTCAATAAAATTTTTAGGTATCTAAAATTATTATAAAATGACTCTAATGAATTACATTGAACTTATATAGGTATTGTGTATCAATTTTGACCTAAAATGAATTTAAATAAAATAAATAATAATTTAAACAAAAAGTCGGTTTTTAAATAGTAACCCTATTCATTAAAAAATGAAAGTTTTCAGAAAAATACCAAAAAATTCCCCCAAGGCCAATTTCGATATTCTGAATCCAAAAATGAAGTCCATTTTGATAGATAAAATTTATAAAATTTCAAAAAATGGGTATTACTATTCATAACGACTAGTTCATAATAATATTATAATATTATCTGATTTAGTAAAACTCAGTATTGCGTACTACACACGCTATCGAGGAAGGTCTTGATTGCGTGTAATGCAAGCCAAGTCAGGGCTGCATGAAGTGAAAGCTCTATTTGGTGTTGCGTATAACATAATCATTACATATTTCATTTATACATTAAAAAAAATCTATACTTAATGTTGCGTAGAATACATTCCACAAAATGAACATGAAATTGTGTGTAACATGGGCCAAGAATAGTGTTGCGTATACTGCAAGCTAATATGGTGTTGCGTATAGTACAAGCTAATCTTGGGGTAGTGTATAATAGAAGACATCAAAGAAATTAAAAATAATATATCTCATAAAATCTCGAGGTGTTACATGTGGAGACTGTGAATTATAACACATATGATCCAGATGAGATAATGTCAATCTGTGTGCATCAAATGACTCACTACCCATAAAAATCTCTCTCCATGAATAAATCACTCCCCAACACTTAGATTGAAAATCATCATGAAAATATTCAAGAAATAGGTAGAGAATGGTATTGGCTATAGGCTCATCCTAAAAATATTCTTCAAGTATTCTAAGGGTTATAAGGTAGAGAAAATGTATGGGTGGCTTAGTGGGTCAATGAGGCAGAATTTCAAACAAATACCTCAGTCATTTTAGTGTAAATTTCCAAATTCCTACATTTTCTATGGAAAAACATGGAAAGTTCTAGAAGAAATAACATGATATAGATTCCCATAAAAATCTAAACAAAAGATGATGTAAAAGGGTCCAGAGTCATCATGGGTATGGAAATACACTACAAGAAAATGGTGTTTTAGTGTTGTTTTTTTAATTTTTTTTAAATATATTCTAAACAAAAAAACAATTTTTTAGCGGCGGATTATTAAAAAGACTGCCACGAAATAGAGGTGGTCTTTTCAAAACCACCGCAATAATTTAAAAAAAATTAAAAATTATTTATTATTTATTATTTATTATTTACAATAAAATATCGTTTATTATTTATAATTTTAAATATTTTTAATGTATCAATTAATTAATATTTATTATTATTAGTTAATAATATTTTTAAAGTGAAAACAAATCTTCAATAAGTAGAAGAACATACTTTGACATCAAATGACCATAACTTCTTATCCAAGAGTCCATTTCAGCTTCACAAACACTCAAATCAAAGTTTATCAAATGAGAAAAAACCAAGTGACGTTTAAATCTCGTGATAATCAAAGGAAAACAGTATATTCAAAATTCAAAGGTCGAGAATCGAACTCAAACTTCAAACGACCATAACTTTTAATCTGGGTGTCTGTTTGGGCACTACCACATATCAAATCGAAGCCTACAACGATCTCTACACTGCTTAGGATTGGTACCAACTCTTGGAGTATTGTACCACATCTTATTCCACCAAAAAGACCCAAAAGGCCTCCAAAACAGAGGTTTTAGTTGCAAACAATGATTTCTTAAAATTCAAACCATTATAACTTTCGATACAGGTGTCTGTTCGGCCAATATCATATATCATATCAAATCACATTTCATGATCTTCGATTTTACTGGTTTTGACACTAAAAAGGGTGTCTCAGATCATATTTTATGGTCATTTCATTATTTTTAGGGTTTTTAGAAGTTTTTAACATTTTATGATTTTTTTATTTTTATTTATTTATTTATTTAATATTTATCAATTTATTACTTATTAATTAATTATTAATTAATTAGTTGCTATTTTTATTATCTATTATTTATTATTTATTAAATATTATATATATATTTTTTTTTTATTATTTAGTTATTATGTCCAAATTAATTATTAATTTATTTTTAATTTATTTATTAATTTTTTTATTATTTTATTATTTATTTATTTATTATTTATTTATTTATTATTTATTTATTTATTTAATTAATCGTTATTCATTATTTATTTAATAATTATTAATTACTATTTATTTATTTATTTATTATTTATTTATTATTTATTAAATATTAAATATTGACTATTAAAAATTAGATATTTATTATTAATTAATAATTTTAAATTAATAATTATTAATTATTAATTAGTTATTTTCTATTTATGTATTTATTTATTTATGATTCATTATTTATTCTTTACTTTTTATTATTTATTCTTTATTCTTTATTCATTATTATTTTTTATTTATTCTTTATAATTTATAATTTAATTTTTTTTAATTTACTAAATATTAATTTATTAGTAGTTTATTATTCATTATTTATTTATTTATTATTTATTTATTATTTATTTATTATTTATTAATTAAATATTAATCATTTTGAAAAATTAAATATTTACTATATAATATTAATAATTATTTATTATTAATTATTAATTAAATATTATTTATTATTATTTATTTATTTATCTATGTATGTATTTATTTATTTATTTAATATTTTGTCTTTAGTCTTTATTATTTATTATTTATTATTTATTAGTTTATTTTTAATTTACTAAATATTAATTTATTATTTTTTTTATTATTTTAGTATTTATTTATTTATTTACTCAATATTCAATATATATTAATTTTTAATTAATTAATTAATAGTTAATTAATAATTTATTAAATATTTATAAATTTTTAAATATTAAATATTAAATATTAAATATTAAATATCAATTATTAATTATTAGTTATTATTAATTATTAATTATTAATTATTAATTTTTTATTTTTTACTATTTATTATTTATAATTAATTATTTATTACGTAATATTTATTATTTATTGTTAAATATTTATTATTTATTATTTATGATTTATGATTTATGATTTATGATTTATGATTTATGATTTATGATTTAATAGTTATTATTTATTATTTATCATTTATCATTTATTTATTATATCTTTTTTAAATATAATTTATTAATTTGTTATTAATCTGTTATTTATTTATCACATATTCAATTACTTTTTAATTAATTTATTATTTATACATTACTTATATATTATATGTCATATATTATATATTATACATTATACATTATAAATTATCTATTAATTATTATATGGAATATATTATAGATTATAGATTATATATTATATATTATATATTATATATTATGTATTATGTATTATATATTAGGTATTTTATATTTTGTATTATGTATTATATATTATGTATTTTATATTATGTCATATATATTATGTTTTATATATTATATATTATATATTATATATTATATATTATATATTATATATTATATATTATATATTATATATTATATATTATATATTATATATTATATATTATATATTATATATTATATATTATATATTATATATTATATATTATTAATTGTTAATAATTTATAATTAATTAATTATTAATCATTATTGATTAATAGTTATTGATTAATAATTACTTAGTGTGTATTTATTTGTTATGTATTACTTGTTTTTCCTATTAATATATATGTGTATAAGTATATTAAAATTGATTTATTGACCAGATGAAGAGTCTGTTGGAGTGTTAAAGTCTTTGGAGAATAAGCATGAGGTAAGGGGTTCAAATCTCACCCAACTCAAAATTTCTATATATTGCATGGGCATGTGGATGGAGATGGACTTATGCATGGAGATGGGCATGAGTGTAGTAATAATAAATAAATAAATTACAAAAATATATTAAAATAATTAATAATTAATAATTAATGAAATGAATAAATAAATAAATCAATCAATCAATCAATCAATAACCAAAATATAAAAAAATTTAAAAAATTCAAACAATTTAGCGATGGTTTAAACCGCTGCTAAAAAACCATCACTAAATTGTTCTACGACCTTTTTATAAAACTACCGCTAATTATTTCCCGACACACGATTTAGCAGCATTTTTTCAAACTCGTCGTAGAATTATTTAGCAGCAGTTTATATCGCCACGAAATACAAATTTTGGCACAGTGATATAATGCAGGACATCGCATATGAGCATGAGTGAAAATCAGTGTCTCAAAAATATATAAGTTTTTTGAAAAAACATTTTCAAAGCATGAAATAATATCAGCAATCATCTAAGTCATGTGATCAAGGATCAAATCATTCCAAACAAGAATCATATTCTCAAACTACCTAGGGATACAAGTGGTATGTTCTTGATTGTGTTACGATAAAAATGTATCAGCCTTCATGTGGGTTCATCAATGAAAGGAATGTTATTTTTATTTTATTTTTGATTTGAAAATTTTATGGTTTTTTTAGTTAGTTATTTTACATGATGTTTTTGGAAGTATAAAATATGGAAAAAATAAAACACATCCCTGTGTAAGTATAGATATACACAGAAAGGTTGTTTGTATCTGATAAAGCTCTTGAAATGTTATGTCTGTAAAATCTATATATGGAGAACACATACCTGCATCATATCAAAGAAATCACACCATAATCATAAGCCTATGGATATTAAAAATATGTTTGATGAATTCAAATCCACTTTAGTGCAAGGAGAAAACAAATTGCCTTAAATTCATGTCATTTCATTACAAAAGAAAAATAAGTGAAACGAAATTAAAAGCAGTAAAAGGAAAACAAAAAAAGATGGGTTTCCTCCCATTGAGTGTTATGCTTACTTCATCTTTAACCAGATATTATTGAAACTCCACCTGGATCGAATAGAAATGTATACCATGCATCTTCTTCTTTTTCAGTGTGAGTGTGGAATCCATTAGTTGAAAAAGAAATTATCTTATACACTGTAAAATATTTCAACAGTAACTTGTTAGAAAAATGGATGGGTGGAATGAAATGAAAATAGACCATCTCACAAGGGAAATAATATACCTCGGCTAAAGAAAGACTCCCTCTCACGACCCATCCTCAGGGCCCGTGTCGTGACAACCCCAAGCCTTCCTTCCATAGGTCGGGGGCTGGCGACTAGCACCAATGGGGTAAATCCCTAAGCTGGAAAGGTATTGCCTTTATGAAAGTAAACAAACACAACAGAGTACGCAACAGGAAGTAAACACTAAGTAAAACATAATACAAAACAGTGTGTTGGAAAGTAAATGGGCCAGTATAAAAACCCAACTGAACAACAGGTATAAGTAAATGGACAAACAACTGAAATTAAAGAGAAACTCATGGATCGTCCTCCGGCGATTCATACCTGAAGGGTAGGTATAAATGGCCACCGCATCACCCACGTCCATTAGTCTCCACTGTGTCCTGACTCATCGCAATGTCCACCTCCGGGTACCATCCAGTCATGGCGCTCTCGGCCTCCGTCAGTGTTGTCCATCGTCTGCATCCAACACAATGAGGTGCGGGCATAGCCCGTGCAGGGGTGAGTATAACGATACTTAGTAGGGACCCCAAGACCTGTGAGGTCTCTCAAAATCAACTAAAGATAAGAAATAGAAGAAAGATACAACCACAAAGTATCAACCAACCCTACTTAGGTATATGATCATACAAATACCTAAGTTACCAAACTCAGTCCGACTCCAACTCATGACCCCAAGAACAAACCAATTCTACAAAGGAATTAATGTCAACAACTATGAAAATAATGGTTGAAATACATGTATCAACTCACATAGGTATGCCACAATTGTATAGATATATAGATGACCAGATGTAGCCACTGGATCATTTAAGCTGTCGGACCCACATTGGATACAGTCCAGGTAAGCTGTCAGACCCACACAAGATACAGGCCAGCTATCTCATCAAAGCTGTCGGACCCACACAAGATACAAGCCAGCTATTCTAGAGTAATAGAGATGATCAGATGTAGTCACTGATTCATCTAAGCTGTCGGACCCACACAGGATACAAGACCAGCTACTCTGTTAGAACTATCGAACCCACACAGAATTTCGGTACAGTTTTCATCGTCGTCGAACCCACGGAGGATTCCAATACGGTAGTCTTCACTGTCGAAACCACACAGGATTTCGGTACAGAAGTCGATACAGTCAAATCCAGCTCTAGGGTTCCCGCACACAACACAATCGGTTCTGAGAGGGTCCACTCCTCAAGCAAAGGGGTCGATACATCAACTATCACAAAGTCTTGAGTTGATGTATCCCAAAGATCTGTCTCGTCAAAAGAAACCCAACACGACAGACGACGCGTCAATCGGACAGCCGGTCTGAGAGTTATTGGTTTTTCTGTTCTAGGGGCCCAGTTGGATTTACGCTCAATCCAAACCCGGCCATTTTCAAAAGTTATCCAAAACTCACTTAGAGTATCATAAAAGGACCGCCTCATCACAAGGGTATTTGTGCCGCAGACAACACGTCGTTCAGACGCGTGGTCTTGAAGATATCCATTTTTAAGCGAAACGGGCCCGACCCATCAAGCCAAGTGGGCTGGCGGGTCAGCCCGTCCTGGCTCGGGCAGTCCAACCCAGCTGGGGGGTCAGCCCGACCTAGTTCGGCGGGTCCGACCCGGCTGGGGTGTCGGCCTAACCCAGTGGGGCACAACCCAACCGCGGACGCGGCCCGCGGAGCGAGCCTGTCTGGTTCGCTAGGCGGCGCCAAGCGGCACCGCCTCTCCCTGACCGGCCAGACGAAGCCGACCAGTTTTGTCTGGCACGAGCGGGCCGCACAGTGGGCCGCTGTCCTCCCACCTGGCTTCATGGTTTCTTCCACCCAGTCGGCAGATGGCCGGCCGGTTCGCCCGCCGAGCGGCCCACAACCACGGGCCGCGGTCTTCTCCACAGCACGGCGCCGCGGTCCATCCTCCTAGCTGGTAGGCATCCAGCCGGTTCTCCCACCGAGAGGCCCGTGGATTCGGGCCACATCTCATCCGCACGGCACCTGCAGGAGTCGCGGTCCACCATCCCAGCCGACAATAGCCATCAGGTTCTTCAACCCGAGCGGACCGCAGTTGGGGGCCGCAGTTTTCCACCAAGCGGTCGGCGCGCGACCGCCACCACTGGTCGTTGCTGCCTCTTCCAACACCACCTCCATCGCCAAAACAATCAAGGATCAACGGAGGGTCGTCAGGCCGTGTTTTTTCGGCCCGCGCCCTCCGCGTTAGGTGATAACAAAGGGCCACAGTTGAACTAAGCATTCAACAAGATCAAGGGTCAAATTTTATTCATTTAAAATTATACAAAACCCCCTACCTCGATTCAAGGTTCATTCGTCGTTGATGGCGTTGATTCGTTGGTGTCGGGGTGCGTCCGAGGAGAAAGCGTCATTGTTGGCGACATTCTTCGCGGGAGGAATCTTCTTCCTTGACGCGGAGGAAGATGAAGGAAGACATCGTTCTTTCTGGGTGTCTGTTTCCGACGCTTTCGTCGGGGCACGCGCATCCGTATGTGGAGGACGCGCAGCTATTGCCCTGCATTCCCGCTTTCCAAAGGCGGGCGGCATTCGTTCCTTGTTCAGGTATGTCTGCTCCTTGATCGAAACGGGATGATGGGATGTCGGTTCTTCCTTCTGTGGATTCCTCCTCAGAACTCATCACCTAGTCCGGGTCTCCCTCATAGATTTAATACGTTGTTCGTGAATCTCATTCCCGGTTCCATATCTTCATGGACGCCGGTTAATTACACTACTTCCGTCAAGACTTTCCAAAGGGTCTTGACATGGTAGCGACCTTCGGTCAGAGTAGACGACAACATCAGGCGTGTCGGGGCATCTTTGGGTGCGCGGACATAGGGGAACCTTTATTCTTCCTCATAAGAAGGCATCTCAAGGGTGAAAAACCCAAGGCATGTATCTGAGGTTTTCCTCATCTTCCCGTGTTTAACACAGGGTATGTTGCAAGATTAACGTCTAGCAGAGATGGTTACACCAAATGCGTTCCATCCGAGGTTTTCCTCAGGAATGTCATGTTTATCACAAGGTAGGCCGTGAGTTTAACATCTTGCGGAGACGGAATGAGGGTGATCAGGACGTCCCATAGAGACGGACCATATTGGTTTATCCATAGGAGGGAACACCTAGAAGGATTACCGAGGGGATGGATCAGAACGCCCAATGAGGACGGATCTGAGGTGGTGCACTCCCTAGAGGGGAGATGTCACACCGTAATGGCTGATCTGAACACCACTGAGGGCGGATCAAGGGAAGTGCACCCCAGGATGGGGGACACCATGGATTACCACTGGTTGGGATGGATCCTCTTGGGGGTTTCCTACGTACCCTGTGTAAGGGAAAGGGATCAAAAACCCACGTAGTTCGAAGGGGTGATGAATCGGGGTGTACGCAGAGGACAACGACCCGGAGATATGATGGGGCTTACACGTGGAAAGCGGCCCATGCGCTTCTAGGAGCAGCAAGGAGGTGGATGGCATGATCGCACCGGGATGTGGTGGCCCGGGTGAGAATCAGGATGGTTGATGGATGGATGAATGAAGTGGAGGGGGATTGAAATGGGACCATCGCAGGGGTGACGATGAAGTTGGGCTTGAGCCTTGAAGAGGCTTCCTACGTATCCCCGTGGTAGGGAATCAAAGTCCGCGTAGTTCGGGATGGTTCCGGTAAACCGACGTGAAGCTGGACCTTGGCCCGATGAACGTCGTCAGCGAACCAACGTGAAGGTGGACCTTGGTCCGATGGGCATCGTCAGCGTACCGACGTGAAAGTGGACCTTGGTCCAATGAGTGGGGGGGTATAGTTTAATGTCATGCTGGACGAGGGCAAAACTTGACGTGAAATGAATGACCGAGCAATGTGGCTTGAACCTCATGGAGGCTTCCTACGTACCATGCCTTGACATGGATCAAAGACCTCGTAGTTCAGGTGGGAATGGGTTGCAGCGGCTTACCACTGGACCAGAATGCAGTTTAACGTCATGCTAGACCGGGGTGAGACCCGACGTGAAATGATGGGTGGGCTTGAACCTCATGGAGGCTTCCTACGTACCATGCCTTGACATGGATCAAAGACCTCGTAGTTCACAATGGATTCGCCGGTGAACCGACGTGAAAGTGAACCCGAGGGTCCACTATTGGTGGGCTTGAACCTTGGGGAGGTTTCCTACGTACCATGCCTTGACATGGATCAAATTCCTCGTAGTTTGGATGAGTCACAACGGCTTGCCGTCGGACCGGGATGCAGTTTAACGTCATGCTAGACGGGAATGGGACCCGGCGTGAAGAAACGACGGGTGGGCTTGAACCTCAAAGAGGCTTCCTACGTACCATGCCTTGACATGGATCAAAGTCCTCGTAGTTCGGAGAATACAGTTTAACGTCATGCATGATGATAGTGAACCCTGACGTGAATAAACGACGGGTGGGCTTGAACCTCATGGAGGCTTCCAACGTACCAAGCCTTGACATGGATCAAAGACCTCATAGTTCACAATGGATTCGGGGTCAGGGTCGGTGCTCACTCTAAGCCCACGTGAGTCATGCTCGGTGTGAGAAACAAGAGGTTGCAAGGACCTGACGATCACGTCGCGAGGGGTGCGTCCGTGAGAAGTGGAAAGGGGCTTACGCGTTGGCGGCCCATGGTGTTGGGACTTACTCCAGGATGGAGGCCCAAAGAAAAGGATGATGATGATTTCGGGCTTGATCCATGAAGAGGCTTCCTACATACCATGCCTTGACATGGATCAAAGACCACGTAGTTCTTCTGATGACGGATTACCGCCAATTGGTCGGTTTCAACGGCTTACCGCTGGATTGGGTGTGAACGGCTTACCGCTAAATTTGGTCGCAACGGCTTACCGCTGGATAGGGTTGTCAACGGCTTACCGCGGCATAGGGATGTCAACGGCTTACCGCTGAAAAGGAGTGGCAACGGTGAATGGGGCTTATTCTAGGAAGCTTCCTGGGTGCCGCTATGGAGCGACACTGGTGAATGGGGATTACGCTAGGAAGCTGCCCGAGTGCCGCTATGGAGCGGCACTGGTGAATGGGGCTTATGCTAGGAAGTTGCCCGGGTGCCACTAGGGAGTGGCACTAGTGAATGGGGCTTACGCTAGGAAGCTGCCCGGGTGCCACTATGGAGCGGCACTGGTGAATGGGGCTTATGCTAGGAAGCTGCCCGGGTGCCACTAAGGAGTGGCACTAGTGAATGGGGCTTACGCTAGGAAGCTGCCCGGGTGCCGCTATGGAGCGACACTGGTGAATGGGGCTTATGCTAGGAATCTGCCCGGGTGCCACTATGGAGCGGCACTGGTGAATGGGGATTACGCTAGGAAGCTGCTCGGGTGCCGCTATGGAGCGGCACTGGTGAATGGGGCTTACGCTAGGAAGCTGCCTGGGTGCCACTAAGGAGTGGCACTGGTGAAGGGGGATTACGCTAGGAAGCTGCCCGGGTGCCGCTATGGAGCGACACTGGTGAATGGGGCTTATGCTAGGAAGCTGCTCGGGTGCCCCTATGGAGCGGCACTGGTGAATGGGGCTTACGCTAGGAAGCTTCCCGGGTGCCGCTATGGAGCGGCACTGGTGAATGGGGCTTACGCTGGGAAGCTTCCCATAATGTCTTCCTCATGTCTGGCCATGAGGGCATCCCAACTCACTGGTGGGTTGAGGTATGTGCCTATGCGCAAGTTCACAAGAGGGATAACGCCAAGGGCGTTGGAATCAGCCCAAACAGAGGGACATGAAAAGTGTGAATCACATGCCCGGCATTCGGAATGCGATGAGAGTGGCATGGCGATAGAGGATAACTGCTGACCATGTTCGCAACACAGCATCCTATCGCGTTAGCCTAAAATGGGGACAAACAAATGAGGGGTCGACTGCTGACCGTATTTGAAACACAGGACCTCAAAGTGTCACACGAAGCCTTTTGGGGCATTGGCCCAGGACAACAGGGGGACCATGGGTCTACCTTCCATACTGTTAGGGGGTCCCTTCAGACTTTGGGAATGGATGCAGATCCGAATGAAGGACACGCAAAGCGTGGGGTGGAGTGCTGGAATGTTTGAACGGATTCCAACACTCTTGAAACTATGCCACTGTAAACATGGCATTAGACATCTTATGCTAGGAGCATAAGGAATCTCTCGTTTAGGGCAAGAGGCATCCTATGTTGGGAACATAGGGAGAATACTACAGTTTATGTTCTTGTAGGTAGGACTATTGGCATCTCATGCTAGGAGCATAAGGCATCTCTCGTATAGGGAAAGAGGCATCCTATGTTTGGAACATAGGGAGAATACTACAGTTTATAGTCTTGTAGGTAGGACTATTAGGCAGAAGGTGCCTAGAAATGGTTGGTGTTGGGACTTACGCAAGGGCGGCCCTTTCTGGTTCAACCTAGCATAGGAGACAAGTGATAGGATTTGGAGGAGTTTCCTGAGGAATGGTTCGACTCAAGGTACTCGGGGAATTGATGATGAGAATCTCAACTCACGACATGGAATGAAACCCAGAGGAATATGTCAACTGAAGGTGTTTCATGGTGTGTGAAGGAGTATCTCTAATCATGGTATTCCATAGGTGGAAGGTGGGAGCGCATAAGGGTGCAATGGAAAATCCCGGCATCCCGGCCCGAAAAGTCCGTGGTGCGACTCTCCATTTTTCATGGGGGTCTGTGACGGTAGCGAAGGGACCAGCCCGGAGGGCCGGGACCGGAGGCCGACACTAACCCCGAGCAGGGGTGCGGGTGCGGAGCCCCCGCGGTATGGACCGGTGGGCACGAAGGTAGGATCCTTGCGAAGGATAGGTCTTCGCGAAGTAGCTTCGCGAAGCATGGCCTCGCAGAGAAATAGTCTCTCGCGGAGCAAAGTTCTCGCGAAGTAGCTTCGCAGAGCAAAGGTGTCTCGCGAAGCTTGGTCTCGCGGAGCAGCATCGCGGAGCTTGGTCTCACGGAGCAGCATCGCGGAGCATGGGCTCGCGGAGAAAAGGACTCTCGCGGAGCTTGGTATCGCGGAGCAGCATCGCGGATCATAGGCTCGCGGAGCATGGACTCCTGGAGTCTCGGCTCGCGGAGCAGCAACGCGAAGGAAGCTGCTCGCGGAGCATGGCTTCGCGGAGCCGCAATGCGGAGCTCCGCTCGGCCGCCCAAGGGGTGAAGTGGTTGTGGCCGTCCTCTTTGAGAAGGGAGGTGAGCTGGGTATTTATAGGTAGGGGCGCCACGAAGAAGAACTTCCGCGCCGCCTCAGGAGCTTCGCAGCGCACTCGCGAACGTCAAATTCTTTCGCGGAGAGGTACCGCCTCCAGAGCTTCGCGGCGGCTGGCGAACGTCAAATGGGTTCGCGGAGGATCACTGCCTCTGGAGCTTCGCGGCGGCTCATGAACGTCAAATGCGTTCGCGGAGCATCACCGCCTCTGGAGCTTCGCAGCGGCTCGCGAACGTCAAATGCGTTCACGGAGCATCACCGCCTCTGGAGCTTCGTGAGGCCGCGATGGTCGGGGCGCTTCGCGGCGGGGCTTCGCGGGACCGCGCTGCACGGGTGCTTCGCATCGGTGCTTCGCATTAGTGCTTCGTGAGGGGTCTTCACGGCGCATCGCAAATGTCAAACGGGTTCGCGGAGCCTCTCGCCTCATTGCTTCGCGGCGGCGCTCCGCGATCACGGAGGGGGGGCTTCATGAATGGGCTTTGCGAACCAGATTTCCAGCCCAACTTCAAACATCCATAACTCCTAATCCGTAACTTCTTTCGGGCCCTACGACCTACCAAATCGAAGCTTGCGAAATGGACTACGATCTTGGATCTTGTATGGAAGCATTTGGAAAATTTTGGGGACGCGTTTTCCGGGTTCTACAGTGTCGCCTCACGTTCTTGCCCCGGTTGGAAAGAAGGAAGAAACGTTGTTGTTCTTCGGTGGAATCAACATTCTTCATCGAGAGAATGTCATTATTTCTAATTCTCCCAAAGTCTCCCAAAAATATTTTCCAAGGAAAAAATTATAAAAGGCCCCCCAATATTATAATATTTCCATGCATTTCAAAATAATTCAAATGAAATCAAGACACCAAAAAATAATTAATAAAGGCATTAATTAATCTTGTGTTGGCATCATTATGAGGAGAAAGTCGAAAGGCTCCACCATAATGTGGGAGTTCAAAAGTTAAGAGAGGGTTTTAATGAGTTAAAGGGGAGTTGATGGGTTAGACGCACGTGTGGGCCCTGCCAAATAATATCCTCCCATGGGAGGTTATGTAAGGGTGGGCCCCACCTCCAACTTCCCATTGTAGAAAACAACTACCACCCAAATACTTTAACTGCCCTCAAATAAAAATGTGTCACACACACATTTTTATTTAATATTTAATTTTATAAAGAAACCCCAAATTATAACTTCCACTCTCGACCAAACACAACTGCAGTAGAGGTCTCCTTAAGCGAATACTAGCACTGCGAGTTCCTCGGTGACCTCAGTTTTCAATTCTGAGCACCGGTTCAAAAGATAGAAAAACACACACGTTCGTTTACTGAACGTACCCAAACAAAACATCTGAAATTAATTCCAGGCACACCAGTCCTCAGAATCAGGCACTGTCAAGAACTACGAACTCGTAAAATTCCAAAGAAATTAAGTTATAATTTTCCATGAAATTTCAGGGTCTTTACATTAACCCAACCTCAGGGCTTTACGTCCCTGTTAAGCTACAACACACACTAAGGATACAAATGGGTGTACTGATCATGCATCAGATCCTCCCGTTCCCATGTGCTCTCCTGGAGGATCCCGTGTTGCCAGAAAATGCACACCGGAGGAATTGACCATCCTTGTAGGACCCGCTCCTATCTATCCTCAATCTCCACTGGGACCTCCGTGAAAGTTGCCTTGTCATCAATTTCCAGCTCCCTGTGGTCGATTATGTGGGATGGGTCGTGCACGTATCTCCTCAACTAAGATATGTGGAAGGCATCGTGCACCCGGTGAAACTGAGGTGGAAGGGCCAGGAGGTAAGCCACCTGACCTACTCTACTAAGGACCTAGAACGGCCTGATAAAACGCATAGATAACATGCCGCCTCGGCCAAATATCTGTAGACCTCGTCGAGGTGAGACCCGTAGGAAGACGTGGTCGCCATCCTCAAACTCCAGTGGTCTCCATCTCCTATCAGCATATTACTTCTGTCTTCTCTGTAAAGTCTTCATCCGCTCCTGGATGATCTGCACCTTCTCCATCATAGCATACACCATCTCTGGTTCTACAAGTACTGACTCCCCTGGGTCAGTCCAGCATAGAGGTGGTCTGCAAGGTCAGCCATACAGTGCCTCGTAAGGGGCCATCCCGATGGTGGAGTGGTAACTATTGTTGTACGCAAACTCCACCAATGGTAAGTGATCCTCCCAGCTATGACCAAAGTTGAGGAAATATGCAAGAAACATTTCCATGAGAGTCTAAATGGTGCTCTCTGTCTGATCATCCGTCTGAGGATGGAAGGTGGTGCTCAAGAGAAGCTGCATTAAAAAAGCCTCCTGTAACCCCTTCCATACCTTGGAAGTGAAACGAGTATCTCGATCAAAGATGATAGTTGATGGAACACCATGATGTCGTATGATCTTCTGAACGTAGAGGCATCCCAAGCTCTCTACTAAGCTCTCTGATCGGTAGGAAGTGGGGCGACTTGGTGAGTCACTCTACAATCACCCAGATAGAGTCATGTTCACTAGAAGTACATGGAAGTCCCGTCATGAAATCCATGTATATATCATCCCACTTCCACTCTGGAACCTCTAAGGGTTGTACTAAGGCCACTGGTACCTAGTGCTCTGCCTTCACTTGCTGAAAAGTGAGGCACCAAGAGACAAATTCTGCTACTGCTTTCTTCATACCTGGCCACCAGTGATGTCGTCTGAGGTCCTGATATATCTTCGCCACTCCTAGATGTACCGCTAGAGGGGATGTTTGAAACTCCCTCAACACCTCCTACTGTAGTGCAGCTGGTACCATGGTATGTCCTCTTAAGAGGATGATGTGCTCCCCGCCTTCAGAAAACCCATCAGGTGCCTTCCCTGAGGTTATCTGAGCATTCCGCGCCTCATAGTCAACGTCCCCATGCTGTGCCTCTCTGACTCATTGAAGAAGTGGAGGAGTTATTGTGAGAGATGGCAGAAAGTCTGCTCCATCTCTATCCACAAAGGATATCTGCAATGCGGCCAACTTCATTTTCACCTCTCATAGCAGCTGAATGCCTGATCTCCTGCTTATAGTATCTTCTACAACGTTCCCCTTCCCAGTAGTATAGACTATCAAGGAGTCATAGTCCTGGAGGAACTCAATCCATTGTTGTTGTCTTAGGTTTAGGTCCTTTTGCAAGAAGATATACTTAAGACTATGGTGGTTAGAGTAGACTGTAATTTGCTCACCCATCAGATAGTGCCGCCACATCTTCAAGGATAAGACCACTGCTGCTAAATCAATGTCATTGGTAGCTTAGTTCTTCTCGTGCTGCCTCAAATGTCGTGAACCATACATGATCACTACTTACTCCTGCATCAGGACACACCTGATTCTGGTCCCTAATGCATCACAGTAAACTATGTACCCTACGCCCTCCTCTGATAGCCTCAATATGGGTGCACTGGTCAACCTCTACCTCAGCTCCTAAATGCTCTACTGACATCTATGTAACCACATGAAGTGTTTCTCCTTCTTCCTCAATGCTAAAATAGTGCTTCAACTCAGGAGAAGTCTATCACAAATCTCTGATAGTATATATCCAGTCCCAAGAAACTCTGCACCTCTGTCACACTCTTGGGTGGCTCCCAAGAAAGCACTGCCTCAATCTTCGCTGGATCCATTGTAACTTCAGCCTCCGAGATGTTGTATCCCAAGAAGTGGACCTATTGAATCCAGAACTGTTACTTTGAGAGTTTACCATAAAGCTGGTGCTCTCAGAGTGTATCTAGTACCACCCACAAATGGCAGGTGTGATCCTCCTCAGTAGTGGAGTAAATCAGTATGTCGTCGATGAAGACTACAAAAAATCGATCGAGGTAAGGCTGGAAGATCTAGTTCATGAGACTTATGAACATTGCTGGTGCTTTGGTTACGCCGAAAGTAATAACCAAGAACTCATAATGTCCATATCAGAACCTGAAGGTCGTCTTCTGCACATCCTCATCTTGAACTCTGAGCTGGTGATAGCCTGACCTGAGGTCTATCTTCAAGAACCATCATGCTCCCTTGAGCTGCTCAAATAGGTCGTCAATCCTCGAGAGTGGGTACTTGTTCTTCACGATCACCTAATTCAGGTGACGATAGTCGCCACACAGTCACAAGCTCCCATCCGCCTTCTTGGCGAACAAAATTGGTGATGCCAAGTGTGAAACACTAGGTCGGATAAATCCATTCCCCTGAAAGTCCTCTAGTTATACCCAAAACTCATGAAGATCGGAGGGAGCCATCCAATATGATGAAGTAGATATCGGTGTTGTTGCGGGGTACAAGTCAATATAGAAGTCTACCTATCTGCGATAAGGTAGTCCTGGAACATTGTCAGGAAAAACTTCTGCATACTGATCTACCACAATAGGAAAACTCGGACTCCGCACATCAACCTCTTCGAGGATGAGACAAGCCAACTGATGTGTGATAGACTTCCCCCTCTTCTACATAAGTCCATCATGCGCTGTAAAGGCTCCCTTATCACTGGTGAAGGTGAACCTGGTCCCATCCGTGCGGATACACCGTACTTTTCACCAAATACATTCAATCTGAGCAAGAACTGTGGATAAACAGTCCATACCCAAGATGACGTCTTAAGGACTGGACGCCGCAACAAGAAGATCCCATCCAAATATCTCGCCTACTAGAGTAATCTCACACTATCGGCACCAGTGCGTAATTGTCGAGTCTGCTCTCGTAGGAGTCTCTATCCGTAAAGATCGAGCCAACGACTCCGTCAGAATATCTGAGCTCCGAACGAGGGAAGTGACGATAAAAGAATGAATCACACATATGTCTATAAGTACTGCAGTAAGGGTGGTGTAGACACAGATTGTACCTAGAATTATCTCAGGTGCACCATGGTCATAGGCCTCAACTGTGTGGAGCAGAGCCCGCCTCTGTCTGCCAGCTCCCTGTGGTCAGGTTGGACTTCCTGGTGGTGGTGGTGGTAGAGCCTCGAAACATCGTCCACCACCCGCTGCTCAGCCAGCTCCTCTGCCACGTCTGCCTGCTCCTAGCGGACCACCATTGTTGAACCTATACCTCTACCTGGGAGGTCCCTCTACAATCTGCTGCTCATCTACATGGCCAGTCAGGGAGTCATGAGCTATGTGGCCCTGCCCGCAGCATGCATATCACTGCCTGATCCTCAAATAACAGACTCTGTCTCGTGTTCCCCGCACAACCGAACCTATATCTTGGGATCACCCACCTAATGGCTGGGTCTTCTTGGACCTCTGCAATATCTGTATACTTCTGGATGCAGAAGACTCCGCTACGTGTCTCCATGTGGTGGGTCTCGCTACCAGTGACTGCTCAGCGAGAATTCTCTCCACTAGAAGGGCTCTCTCTAGCACCCCCACCTACATCGGAATGCTGAGGAGAATCGTTGAAGCCTTGATCTCATGCCTGAGTCCCGGATCGAAGGTCCGAGCCTTGAAGAACGGGTCCTGCACAATATTCATGGAGTAGCGTGAGGGGTCAGTGAACTTCGCTGAGTACTGAGCTATTGTCATACTGCCCTGCTGCAGATGTAGTAACTCCTGAATCTGCACTGCACGAAGGGTGGCTAGAACAAACTCCGTCCGGAATAGGCTATCAAATTTTTTACAGAGTAGTGATGCCTCATCATGAACCTGTAGAATCAGGCTCCACCATCTACCTGCTGTTGCATGCAGGAGACTCATGGCAAGGATCACCATAAGGTCGGTTGGTGTCCCTACCAATCGAAAAACTCTCATGATAGCCTCCAGCCAATCCTCACCTACCCGTGGGTCTGTCTCTCCCCGGAACCTGGGTGGACACTATTATTAGAACACGTGCAACGCACTCAGGCAGTGTGCACTCTCTACTGCTGGGGCTGGTGGTATCGGTGGCCCAGTAGGTAGTGGTACCGCTAGTACCTCCGCTGTGATGGGGCCCTGCACTGAGGCCTCGTCGCACGGTGGCCTACCATCTCGTACGTAACTCAAAACCCTATTTGGCTACTTTTGTGGGGACATCCTAAAAAGAAACAGGTGCGCTACGGTCAAAATAGTATACCTGGTGAGCTTAAACAATGTAATCACAAAGAATACTTTTTCAAAGGAAACACACATGCAATTAGTGTTTTTGTGTACTGAGTCGAATATCAGAAGTCAGAGTCCTAGTGTGTGGATACGTCGGACCCCGCACCAACATCGGTTTCCCTAAACTGATAACCACACCCAAGACACTTAACACTATTGATGTTAAAAGAAACAGAGTACATTTTCTGCGGTAGAACTGACTCCTCTGATACCAATTTGTCACGACCCATCCTCAGGGCTCGTGTCGTGACTACCACAAGCCCGCCTTCCATAGGCATGGGGCTGACGACTGGCACCAAAGGCGTAAATCTCTAAGATGGGAAGGAATTTCCTTTATGAAAGTAAAAAAATACAACAGAGTATGCAAAAAATAAGTAAACATTAAGTAAAAATGAATACAAAAGAGTGTTCTTGAAAGTAAATTTACCAGTATACAAACCCAACTGAACAACAAGTAAAAGTAAAGTGAAAAATAAATGAAAGTAAAGAGTAGATCCTGGATCGTCCTCCGGGGATTCTTACCCAAAGGGTAGGTACAGATGGCCACCTCATCACCCACGTCTGTTAGTCTCCATCATTTTTGGACTCGTCGCAAGGTCCTCCTCTGGGTACCATCCAGTCTTGGCACTCTCGGCCTCCATCAGTGTTGTCTGTTGTCCACATCCAACACAACGAGGTGCGGGCATAGCCCGTGCAGGGGTGAGTATAACGATACTCAGTAGGGACCTGAGACCCATGAGGTCTCACAATATCCACTAAGGATAAGAAAAATAAGAAAGATACAACCACAAAGTATCAACCAACCCTACTTAGGTATATGCCCATACATATACCTAAGTTACCAAACTCAGTCCAGCTCCAACTCACAAGCCCATGCCCAAACCAATTCCACAAAGGAATTGAATTAAATCACCAAGATTATAATGGTTGAAAGACATGTTTCATCTCACATAGGTATGTCACAATTGTAGAGAGATATAGATGATCAGATGTAGCCACAAGATCATCTGAGCTGTCGGACCCACACAGGATACAATCTAGTTAAGTTGTCGGACCCACATAGGATATAGGTCAGCTATCTCGTCTAAGCTGTCATACCCACACAGGATACAAGACAATTATTCTAGAGTAATAGAGATGATCAGATGTAGTCACTGATTCATCTAAGATATTAGACCCACACAAGATACAGGACCAGCTACTCTTTCAGAACTGTCGAACCCACATAGTATTCCAGTACAGTTGTTGTCGTCATCAAACCCCCAGAGGATTCTAGTATGGTAGTAGTTGCTGTCGAACCCACACAAGATTTCGGTACATAAGTCGACGCAGTCGCAACCAGCTCTAGGGTTCCTGCACATAGCAGACTCGATTCCAGGAGGGTCCACTCCACGAGCAAAGGGGTCGATACATCAACTATCAAGATGTTTTGAGTTGATGTATCCCGAAGTTCCGTCTCGTCAAAAGAAACCCAACGCAACATATGGCTCATCAATCGGATGCTCGATCTGAGAGTTATTGGATTTTCCGTTCCAGGGGCCCGGTTGGATTTATGCTTAATCAAAACCCGGCTGTTTTCCAAAGTCTTCTAAAACTAACTTAGAGTATCGCAGAAGGACCGCCTCATCGTAAGGTTCCCGTTCCACAGATGGTGCGTCGTTCAGACGAGCAGTCTTGAAGATATCCACATTTAAGAAAAACAGGCCCGGCCCATCAAGCCCAGTGGGCTGGTGGGTCGGCCCGTCTAGGCTCGGCTAGTCTGGCCCGGATGGGGGGGTCGGCTTGTCCCGGTTTGGAGAATTCGACCCGGCTGGGGGGTCGGCCCAGCCCAGTGGGGTGTGGCCCACCCATGGAGTGGGCCGGTCCAGTTCACCTGGATTCGCCAAGCGGCGCCACCTCTCCCTACCAGGCCAGCCAAAGCCGACCGGTTTTGTCCAGCGCAAGCGGCCCGCAAAGTAGGCTGCTGTCCTCTCACGCGGTGCCAAGTGGCGCTGCAGTTACTTCCGCCTAGCCGGCAGGCCGCCGGCCAGTTCGCCCGCCGAGCGGCCCGAAATCGTGGCCCACAGTCTTCTCCACAACGTGAAGCCAAGCTGCACCGTAGTCCTCCCTCCTAGTCGGTAGGTGGCCGACAGGTTCGGCACATCCGAGCTGCCCGCGGATGCGGGCCGCATCTTTTCCGCGCGGCACTTGCAGGTGCCGCGGTCCACCAGCCAGGCTATCAATAGCTGGCCGGTTCTTCCGCCCGAGCGGCCCGTGGTTGCAGGCCGTGGTTTTCCTCCACGCTGATAGTGCACAACCGCTTCCTCTAGTCGTTGCCGCCTCTTCTGACACCGCCTCCTTCACCAATACAAACAAGGATCAATCGAGGGTCATCAGGTCGTGTTTGTTCAGCCAGTGCCCTCCACATTAGGTGATAAACAAAGCCCATAGTCGAACTAAGCATTCAACAAGATCAAGGGTATAATTTTATTCATTTAAAATTATACAAAACCCCTACCTCGATTCAAGGTTCATTCGTCGTTGATGGCGTCAATTTGTTGTCATCGACATGCATCCAAGTAGAAAGCGTCGTTGTTGGTGATTTTCGTCATGGGCATCGTCTTCTCCCATGACGCGGAGGAAGAAGACATTCTTCGTGGGTGTCGCCTCACGTTCTTGACCTGGTTGTAAAGAAGGAAGACATGTCGTCGTTCTTCGGTGGAATCAGCGTTCTTCGTCAAGAGAATGTTGTTCTTTCCAATTCTCCCAAAGTCTCCCCAAAAATATTTTCCAAGGAAAATATAATAAATGCCCCCCCAATATTATAATATTGTCATGAATTTCAAAATAATTCAAATGAAATCAAGAAACCTCAAAATAATTAATAAAGGCATTAATTAATCTTGTGTTGGAAACATTATGAGGGGAAAGATGAAATGCTCCACCATAATGTGGGAGTTCAAAAGTTAAGAGAGGGGTTGAAGGAGTTAAAGGGGATTTGATGGGTTAGATGCATGTGTGGTCCCCGCCACATAATATACTCCCATGCGAGGTTATGTGGGAGTGGGCCCCACCTCCAACTTTCCATTGGAAAAAACAACTACCACCCAAATACTTTAACATCCTTAAAATAAAAATGTGTTACACACACATTTTTATTTAATATTAAATTTTAAAAAGAAACCCCAAATTATAACTTCTACTCTCGACCAAACGCAACTACGGTAGAGGTCTCCTTAAGCGAATATCGGCATTGCGAGTTCATTAGTGTTCTCAAGTTTCAATTCCAAGCACTAGTTCAAAAGATAGAAAAACCCACACTTATGTTAACTAAACGTACCCGAACAAAACTTTTGAAATTAATTTCGGGCACACTGGGCCTCGGAATAAGGCACCGTTAGAAACTGTGGACTCATAAATTTCCAAATAAATTAAGAAAAAAATTCACTTGAAATTTACAGGTTTTACACTCCCCAAATAATTGATGGTTATGCAAAAGGAATCATCCTTCAGATCATGAACATTTCATTTTTTTAATTTTCATAAGAGAAGAAATACCCTTACTATAATCTTCTTGTGATCAGATTATATCCATCATATCTTTGATTGCAGTATTTGGTTTGACGATGTATCCCAATTTATTTTCATAGTGAACCACTAGCATAGGGAAATTTAATGGTTTCCAACTCAAATCATGCTTGATGCATGGAGAAAGCGGAGTGGTATCAATTGGAGCAGATGACTCCATTATGTTAATAATGACTTCTATTTTAAATGTTTCTTTTATACTACATCAAATTTATTTTTTGGCACATGTGTCACCATGAAATGAGGATTCTCCAAGAAATCTCATTCTTTCTTTGTTTCTAGAAAATTATGATTGTTTTCCACCACCAATGTTGACTGATTCTCTAACTCCCAAAATGTTTCAGAAGTATCCATTTTAGAAAAATTTCCAAACTCATAAATATTTTTAGAAAGAGGCAAGACAATGTCATTTGAAGTGATGTTCTCCCGTGTATTTCAATTAATAGTGTCTGGGATCAATTCTATTTCTACCATAGTAGATAAGGGTCCCAGTTCAATGTACTCTTCATCCTTAAAAGGTGAAATTTGATAGACATTAAATGTGTCCATTTTCAATTTGGGATGGCTCGGTTGTGAACTCATTGAAGGAAATGAAATCACATTTCTCAAGGGACTATTATGTTTAACATGATGGAAGACTAGGATCTCATATTCTTGAAATGTTATTAGATTTGAATAATTATATTGTGATGAGAATGAGTGATCAATGGTATCGCAGAAAGAAAGATCAATCAAAGTAGTATCATCCTCAGAATCATACAATGAATGTTGTTCAAATGGAACATCTACTACACTTTCTGCAATGGAATTGTTCTAAATTAGATCATTGAGTGTTATTGAGGTGTCTAGTTGTAAAATATGAGTTATTTAATTTTCGATAATCTTCATTGAGGTAAGTATCTTTGTGTTGCATTAATATTGAAGTTCAAATAATCTATTTGTCTCGGTGATATCAGATTGCAACATGTGCTAAATTATTGAATCATTTATTTCACATGAATTATCAAATTCTAAATTTTCATGAATGATTTGACTTTTGAAAATGATTAATGGGTGGATAAGTGCTTGTATCATAACATAGTGAATCATTCTCATATGGATCATAATATGGAATTGAATAAATATCATTAAAATAAATAGGATTACCTGGAAAGTTCATGTGCGATGAATCATCATACATCGTACCTTGAGCAGTGGTTACGTAGGGATAGTGCTAGTTGTAACTATGTGGTGTGGCCCACATCATTATGAATTTATAGTTGTCTTGAAAATCACTACAATAAAAAATTAAAAGAGTAGTAAACTATTTTTTCTGATTTTTTTTACCTAAATTAAACTTTTAAAAGAACTATAATGCTACTATTCTCTCCAGAAAAAGCACCAGAAATTTGGAACCTGTGTTAAAAGTTGTTCAATTTTTCATTTTTTACTAATCTACCAACTACTATAGAAGTGGTGATCCAGGTCAAACCATAGAGAGAATGCGAATAGATACTAAGAATATCCCCTTAGAGGAATGTTCAAGAAAATGGGCTTTAATTATGAGTAACAACTAATGATTCTAAAAAGTAAAAAAAACTATTTAAAAACTACTATTTAAATTAACTAAAACTATCTAAATGAACTAAATTAAGCTATAGAAGAAACTAGAAATGATGGAAGTGTCAGAGTCATGACATCTGTTCACGATCATGCAAAGTTAATTATTTAATTACTGCATCTGAATATTTATATACTAAATTATCACAAATTCCAATTTTAATTAAAATACTCTCAGGTCTCGTTCTCTGATGATAGATTGTATTTTAATTTTCAGAAAAGTTATATGTCATTTCTTTCTCTTTCCTGACAAATGATTTTCACTTGTATCATTGAATCACTTGGTGAAATACAACGAGTCGTTTCTCACAAAGTCGAAGTATATAATCTTGACGGGTTCACTCAAATGAGAGTATTGGTTAAGTATCATGAACTCAATTTGGATGGAGAACACAAAAAGTATTAATTTTTCAATTAATATATTTACTTATTCATAATTCGCTCGCGTGAGCAATCAACTTTCGGATAAATAAATTATCGGATGAACTCTCGCTCGTGCTTACTTATTAGGTATCACACGAACAAGCACTGAATAATGCATGTAGAGCCCAAATAACAATTAATTTAAACATAGATATAGTTAATAAAATAAAAGTACAATTAAAATTAATTCAAAAGGAAATAAAACATGATTCAAAAATAATGACATGCAATTACCTTCACTTTCATCCCATCTCCAACACAAAATAATTAGCCTATCATCACGATGGTAACACAACTTATATAATAATAAACAGATATCATCATACTTTTTTCATTGTAGTTGTCACCACAAGCCATCATTGATGATTACAACATAAAAATCACCACTCCACAGATCTCCGCAACGTCAAACCATAGAATTATGTCACCACAAAAAAATGATTGGATTTGTGTTCACTCTTGTCGAGCGGCGCCAATCTCTGGAAGTGAAGTGAATGTCGATGATGCATCTGAACCAGCACTGCACACTTGGAATGAAGAAGATCATGTGCGGCTGCTGGTGAGGGTGGTCTACTGTAGCCCAAGCGGGAAGATCGCATGAGGAGTGTTACAAGCATGGGATGTTATGCAGAGGTGGTTTTTGGTGATGTGAAAATGAAGTAGTGGCTGGTGATGTGCTTACTGTAGAAGGAAGATCCCAACTGGGGGATTGGGGTAGTGGGGTGCAACTAGGGAAGAGGGGGAGGGGATGGGGATAGAGTGACTATGGAGGGGGAGGGGTGAGTGGAGGGAGGGGAGGGGTGGGAATGGAGGTGGGGCACGTTGGGGAAAAGCGGTGTGGGAGTGGGGCGTGGGATTAGAGAAAGGGATGGGGATGGGTAGGGGTGATGCGGGAGAGAGGAAGGGGTCAAAGGGTGGAAACGTGGGTAGGGGGAGGTTCATGGAAAAGTGGGATGGTTGGTGGATTCAGAAAATGAAAAACAAAAAGAATTAAATTAAAGTTGAAATTTAAAAAAATGTTTATTTTCTAATAGTTAAATAATAATAATATTAATAATAAATATTAATAATTAAATATTAATGCACATATAAGTAAACACAATACTTTTATTAAATATAATAATAAACTAATAAAAAATATTATTCTATTAATACAACAAAATAATAAAATAAAATAAAATACAAATAGATAATTAAGATATATACATACAAATAAGAATTAATAAAATAAAATAAAATAAAATTAGTGAAACTATTAATAATAATATAGTGTTAAATATATTATATAAAATTAATATAACTAATAAAAATACTAAAATACTAATATAATTATATAAATTAATTAAAAATTATCAGAATATCTAAAATACTACAAAACTAAAAAATAAACTAAAACTATAAAAAAGGGTTAAACTAATTAATTAAAACTATGACTGAAAATTATAAAAATACTATCCAAATCCATGTACATGAGAGTTATAATATTTTAAGATGTTTTTGTTCAAAAAATAGTTTTCTAAATGCCTCTTTGAATTTTTAACGATGTGTTTGCTTCTTTGAAATTTTTTATAACATGATTTATAGGACATTTGTATAAAATTGATGACCTTGAGGGTCAAGGGTATTATTTATTTATATCTTAGGGTGAGTGTTTCCTATGTATATTATTTCAAAAAAAATTATATGTATGCATATTTTTATCATATTTTTTATAATACTTATTATTGCACATCTGTTTTATATATCATCGGAACCAAGAGTAGCCCGTGGAATGTTAGTGAAGTCTTACTTTACTATCTTAGGATCATGATCTTTCTATTAAACCTTAGTATGTATTTTACCTGTGATTAGTTTTTTCCCATTAATTGAGTTAGGTAGGGTCATACCAAGAATTATGGTGATCAGATTGCATCATGAATAGTGAGATAATAGATAATGTTTAAATTTCTCAAGACATTCCCACTTTCTCAAATGTATTCCCATGATAAATGGTACTTGGTTTTTTTGGGTTGGTTACTTTAATTTTCTTACTATGATAGTATAATGGATATTGATTTTCCATTTCCCTCATCTCATTATAACTATCAACCTTATTATTTTTATTTTTATTGATATTATGGTACTCTAGTTTTAACAAGTGTACTACTGATTTAAGGTTTTATGAAAAATGATTTCATGGGAATCCATCAATATCCTTTTCATATCAAGGCCATTTTAAGGGATTTTTTTTAAAATGACACTTTTTATGTTTATGTAGTATTACTTAAAAAATTTATAAATATAATCTTATAAATGGAACTAGCTTTAATGGAATGGAAATATATTATTATTGATTTTTAATTATAAAGTGAAAAACCATTGTTTTCTTAATTTTAGTTTAATGTAGTATGGATTGGATATTTTGATTAAAGGTAATACATGTGGTGTGATTTCACATTCATAGCTATTTATTTTATACTCACAACTAGTTATATTTTAATTTTTGGTTTTTTATCAGACTGATCATGTAGAATTTGAATTTTTGAGGTTGAATGGTGACTTTTGGAGTCATGTAGAGTTCAAATTTGGTATTTTTTAGCATAGATTAATTTTACGTAATTTTTTCACCAATTTATATCATGTAGTACATTATTTTACTCAAATTACTGGTTATGTTTTATTTTCTTGATGTTTAGTTTCTATTTTATCTTTTATACTACATTTAGTTCTATTTATTTTTATTTATTTTCTTTCCTACTGCAACAATGACATATAATGTATGTATTGATCATGCTATAATTTAATAATAATATTTTATTGTGTTGTTTTTATGGTTATTGGGATAAATCATTCCCATGATTTATTAAATTTGATTATCTAGCACTAGTTTCAAACCAAAGGTAATCGAGAGCATGAACTGTATATATCATGAGTCAGATTAGGTGTCTAATTCATGGGTTTCTTAAAGTTTATTTTTACATATTAATTAATTATTTAGAATTTTATAATATTATTCCGTGATATTTTTTGTTATTAATCATAAATATGAAATCAAAGACTACTTTCAATAATCTTTAATGAATAAGATATTTCATATTAATAAAGGCTTAGATATTGATATTACCATTATAGAAAAAAAATAAATATATTATTTACATATTAATATACAATATTACAATTAATTATGTTTCCATATTCATCCTTGATGAAGATTTATATCATCATTCATGTAGGTTGTTAAACCGACTCTAATAAGAACATGATATGAACATAGTGTGAGTGTGGTTATGATGGTATTTATTTTATTCTATTGTAAATATAATGATATATTTAGGTATTATTAATTTTTTAAATCATAATTTTAAAAACGTATAATAATAATATAAATGAAAAATAATGAAGAAAATTTATTACATATAAAGAAGAAATTGTTTTTCCTCTTGGTATGCTCGGTATAGGTGGATAAATTTATTATTATTATTATTATTATTAATATAATTCCTAGTTTATCTTTCAATAATTTTTATAATTTTATAGATATTATTTTTTTTCAATAAATACATTTTTCTGACCATCCTTGTATGGTGGTGATGGAAAATGAAATTCGACATCCATGGAGGTGGTAGTCCGCACATAATACGAGTGATGATTTCATTTATCAATGGTTTGGAGGGGGAATATAATGGTTGTTTCAAAAACATAATCAAATTTTTGTATAATAATGAAACTAATTTCATTATATCTGTATGGTTAAAATATATTTAGAGTATGGTGGATAATAATGCCATATATGAAAAGGTTCCTGAGTGGATAATACTCACGTTAATGTCATTAATATTTTTTTCAAATAATTCGTCGAAGTTGATGACCCGAGAAACATTATTGTTCTATGGGATATCAAATTTTGAATAGGGATTTAAGATAATAAATATTATTTAGGTTCAATGAAATTTTAAAGTATAGTTGTGGCTTGAAGATGCTGGAAGTGATCTTATTTTATAGGTGAAAAATAGGGACTTTTCCTTATAAACTAAAGTTAGGTGAAGCATGAAAATGGAATAATATGGGTGTTGGGTGAGTTGGGTGAGAAAATATTGATGAGACATGTGGATATTACTATCCCACCAAGAATTGTATTCTATAATTTATATGCATAAAATAAATTTATAAAAACTTGATCTACTTTAAATTAACCTCTTTTACCCTTATTGACATTGATTAAATTTATTACCGCTATAAATATTATTTTCTAGATATATAAGATGACCTTTCTAAAAAAATTTCTACTTGATGAATCTAAATTTGTTCTCCATTTAATCTAATTCAATATCTAAAAATGAGAAAATTAATATTTAAATTAACCCAAAAGATATAGAAAATAGTTGTTTTTTCTAGGAAAATATTTTGTAAACATTAAGTATTTTTATTCTCCTTTACTATAAATTACTAATTTAATTAGTGTTAATATATATTTTTATATATTTAAGATCATCTAATATTCATAAAAAAGATTAATTTAATTTATTTCTATTAAAATTATGCAATGTTAATAAAAAACAATTCTTTCAAATAATAATTATTTTACTGTGGTAACTAATATTTACTTTTGTAACATATTTTTTTGATAAAATTGAAAATTGATTTATTACAAAACATATATATGTTGATTAAAATATGAAAATAATTTTATTAGACTAGGTAAAATATTTGATAACAATTAATTTTAACAGAAGCATGCATATCACAAAAAAATATTTTATGAAAAATATTTCTTTAAGCATCAAATAATCTTATTCTTATTAATAACATGGTACAATTTTTTGGATTGATATTAATTTATTTTATCAAATATATTATCTATGAATTTCATTAAATTCATTCTTTATTTTAAGATTCATTAAAAATACGCAATATATAATAGAAATTCATTGAAAAATTTCAATTTCATCTTAAATATTCCTCACCAGATACAATTAAACAAAATTATATATATTCTAAACAAATAATTTTATTAATACATTGATATTAAAATATTTATTTGATCATATAAATACACTATATTTTTCTTTAACAATAAAAATATGTAATTCATTAGAAATATATAATTATATATTCAAATTAAATATAATATTTTACTTTCATTATTTATTATTTTTTAATTATATTTTAAATTTCAAAATAAAGATATATTAATTCATTATATCTTTAGTTTAAATGTATATTCAATGACTATATTTATAATGATTATATTTCACTTTATAAAACCTATATTACCACCATTAATTACTATAAATTCTATCCATTCTTACCTATTAAATCAAACTTCTCACCCCCTTAATTTTGTTATTATATTTCTCCATAAGCTTTCTCCTATGATGTCATTCATTCTCATTGTTGGTTTAGTTCTAATACTAGTGATTCTCAAGGGTGAATTTGATCCTTTATATATCCTTTTTTTAAATATATTATTATTCTCTATTTATTGACCAATTCTAATTCATGAACTATTGATGGATTTAGTCATCCATGGTATGTAATATTCCATGATGTGTAATAAATGATTTCATGTTTATTTGTTGTAGTGATGCACTATGAATGAATAAACTGTTGTTATTTTAATTCATATCATGCATAATTTACATCATAATTAAGTTAAAATATTATAAGACAATAGAAAAACATATTTATGAATGATAAACATATGGTTTAAGGAAATTAAATATTTCCAAAAAACTGGTGTGTAATATAGAAGCTGCACTTTGATAACATTATATAAAGGCGATAATGATAGATAGATCATAAAATAATCTTCAAGTGATTCACATGCTCCTCCCTAGTTTCTTAATAAACAAACTATCATCCATGAATAACATAACAAAGGATTTGAGGTATTGATGGAATATCTGGTTTATAAGATTTATGGACACTACTTTTCAATTATTAAGTCTAAATGAAATCAGATGATAATTTAGTGATCATATCGTCTTTTAAAATTATTTTCATAAATATTTTACTCCTTGACCTAAGATGATAATACCTTGGACAACGAAAAATATTCAAAAACTTCCCTGTCCATTTGAAATATTCATAATGTTTATTGATCCCACAGAAATTGTTAAGGATTTTATTTATATTCAACCTGCTATGATAATCCTTGAAAACTATTGAGATTATAATTGAAAAGTAAAAAATGATTTAATATTGTTTTTATTTATTGGGAGATGTTTTTCATTGGTTTAATGTACCATTATAAATTGAAGAAATGTAGAATTATAATGTTGATGTTAAGAAAAGGAAAAGTCATTCAGGAGCCATATAATTGAAAGGATCATCTAGAAAATCATACCAGATAGATGTAGAAGACATTAATTTTCATATCTATTATTCAGTTTTGGTAAATTTCATATGCATTTCATAATTGTTAGAAACAATTTCTTAAGGGGAATCTAAAAATGCATAAGTGTCAGTAAAAAATTCATGATTTATTTTGAAATTTCGTAAGAGTTAGCTGAAAATATGTAAGGGTAATTTTTTGATTTTAGAAGGGTCATTATCTGATTATACAATGGCCATTAATTGATAATTTATAAAAAATCACATACTTATAATAGTTATCTGAGAACATAAGAGTCGTTAAACATAACAAAAAATCACATTCCATCTACAAATATAAAAAATGTATAAACTCTCACAATAAAGCATAATAGTGACTATATTATAATGAAAGGGCCACCTTAAGAACAATAGTTAGAAAACATAATAAAGAATAATATTTTTTAACATACATATAGATGATAATTGTGATGATTCTGTGATGTTTTTATGTTCAAAATCACAATTTGATGATCATTTTATTATTTTACTTGAGTATTAATAATTTTGATCCATGAATGAAACTAAGGGAGATATTAGTCAATGTTATTTTAATGAAATAAAATTGAATTATTCAATGATTGAAAATTTAAATCCATAACAAAATTACTACTAAAAATATATATATATATGGAAACTTATTATTTTTAGGACATTATAAATGAAAAATAGAGGATATAACTACTTGGACATTCAATAATTTTCAAATGTAAATATTTGAAATTTTATTGAGCATAATCATATATAGATTCTTTTTGGATATTTTATTTATTCAGTTGAAATTAACATGTTTATCTATAAAATTTAAGCCAAGGAACATAGGGAAAAACCTATATGAATAGTCACATGAGGATTCTCCTAGTATATCGTGCAGTACAATTTAGGTACAATAATGTTTTAGAATTTAAGAAGGAATTGATTTTCTAAATTAATTATATCCAAATTATTATGAAAATCCTAATTAAGGGGATATGATTGGTTTGAACTAGAATATACTTCTATTGAGTGTCTAAAATAGATAAAATATAATACAAAATCCGCGAGTTTATAAAGGAGTAGAAAAATATATAGAGATAATGTATTGGGTGATCTCATATTGAGAAGTAGATCATTGAGTATATGAAATCATTGAGCAAGGATAATAGAACTAATTTAAACTCTGATTATTAGTATATTAAGATCATAAAAATTTTATTTTATTATATTCTATTTTTTAAAAGTTTGAATATGAATTTTGTAATTATTAGTAACTAAACCAACCTAAATTCGGCACTAATCTATATCACCCCATTTTGAAAAACCTTCTTCTTGCAATGGGATACTGTGAATACAGTGGGGTGTTATAAAATTTTAGGATGAATAGTTGCTTTTGGATGATACCCAATACAACTACTTATGTTATATAGTATAAAATATATGCCTTTATATAATAAAAGATCATAACAGGGAGTAATTTTCTCCAATAGTATAGAACCTGGTAAAACATTTGTATACCCAATTTTATTTAATTTTCAGTCAAATTTGGGTAAGGATAAGAGTTATATTTTAGCGGTTCTGATCCTAATAGATCATAAAAGTTTAATTTTAAAGAATAAATATTAAAATTAATCACCATTCATTTAACCCTCACCCCTACCCTCTCTTAATGTTTCAACCCATTCGTAGGGTCCTTCAATTTGTATAAAAGAAGCTACCCTTTATAAAATCCATAAGTTGGTCAAAATTTATAATCATAATTCTATACATAGTATGGGATTTCAACTAATTGAGACTAATTATCCAATTTATTTTTATGATAATACAAATTTAGATATTGAATTAACGGCCACAAATTCTATTCTCATGTCACTATTAGACAATTTTTTAAAAAAATATGGGGATTTAAATATCTAAGGAAATACAAGAAAACTTGGAAAACAATTATGAATGAAATATTAATTTTAAATAAGTTAATATATAGATAATGATAATAATAATTTAATATGTGAATATGGGTGATTAAGAAATCATTTTGTATTACTTTATAAGAAAAAAATGACTCTATAACTACTCAATAGTTGATGATAAATTTTACCCATGGGTTTATCCTAAAATTTAACCCTTAAAATATTGAGAGGATTATAATCTTGATAAGTAGTGAAAAATTCTTTTTACTTATGAAGTGGAATGGAATCAAGCATTCAAAAATTATAAAAAGGGTGATATGAATTTTGATGCCATGAGAAATCTCAAAATCAAATAATAATAATCCAAAGATTCATGTGAATTTAAATATGGTTAAGATAATGAAGACAATTATAAGATGATTACTCTTATTTCAAAAAAATTCAAAAAATTAAAGATAAATTAAAAAAGGAAAAGTCCCACTAATGTGTTTTAAATTTGGTTTTATTGAGAAATTTTCAATTAACTTCCTAAAAAATAAATTTTGTGAGTATATGTGGCCGTTAAAAAAGATGTGAAACCTCAGAAAATAAAAGGGGGTAAAAATTCAAAGGATATTTTTAAATAATTTAAAAGCAAGAAAATATCTCCTAGAAGAAATATGAGACGAGTTTTGAGAAATTAAAAGGAATTATAATCCTTTAGTATGCTTCCATTAAGATGAAGAAGCTGTAGAAAAAGCTACTAATATTATAGCTCATGTTGAAAAACATGAATAATCTATAATGATTGATGAATAACATTGTGAGAGAACAAATTTGGATAACATTTTGATGTATAAAATTGAATCCTATCTTGAGTATAATAATAAAATAAATAAGTAAATCATTCTATTAAATAAATGATATTGTAAAAAGAATGATGGAAAATAATATCCTATCAATAGGGAAGCTGATTACACTAAAAAAATAAAAAAACTCAAGATGAATGTTGTAGAGACAGAAAAAATGATGAATGATTGGTGTGAAAAATTATATATAAAGTTATAAGAGATAAATAAGAAACAATAATGGTTTCTTGAAGCTTTTAATTATCTACAAAGTATTAATTAAAATTTATAAAAGGTTGTGAAGATCAAATCTATATCAACTCAATCAATTGAGAATCGTTACTTGAAAGAACATGTTAAATATAAACGTATTAAAATGAAAAAAAATGTATTATTTTTATCATGGTAGGTTCAATTTACCATTATATATTAGTATGGGATAATAAGGGTAATGATAAATATTCTACTACATCAATTGAAAGAAAGAAATATTCAAAAAAAAAATCCTCCTAGAGAATTAATTAAGAATAAAAATGGAAGGCAAGGAACAAATGTTTCTTGAAAAACATTATTATCTATATGGGGGATATAGATTAAATGTGTTCTACTGAGGATCTGAATCATTTTGGTATAAATACTATTCAACATAATATAATATTTTATTACCAATGAGGAATATAATGATTGAATCAAGGGTGAGATTCTATGAATATAAAATAATAATTACTATAAAGTGTAAGAATAGATCAATGGATAAAAACTCTATCAATAATAGGCTATCAAATTCATCCACTAATAATATTTTTGTCTACATGGAAAAAATAATTTGAATATTTGAAAAACTGTTTCATTTTTTTAATGAATTATGTACTAATCCCCTTTAACAGTTTCACTCTAATGGGAAAATAAATAAAATTCATAAAATGAAATAATAGTACATGACACTCATTCTTAATGTTTCAATGAAATATTATAATAAAAATAAGTTGTAGATTTTTTACAATAGTTTTTGTATCCTATGAATCGTGAAAAAATGAATTTTTTGAATATCATAATTGATGGGGTGGCTTTTGTAAAAGATATTTCTCTAAAATTCATAGGGGTTGGTACTGTTGTGATTAAATCCCAAAACATAACATCCAAATATGCACTTGATATTGATAACATTATACATAATATATCAAGTGTGAAACAGATTTTTGATTTTTGAAAAACATTATTTTAAATAAATACATTTTTCATCAATTAATTAATATATGGTAGAATTATCAATCAAATAAAAAAATAAAGTTATATAATTTTTATAATCCACGATCTTAGTAATTAATGTTAATTGAGTTCCCAAGATGAAAGAAAGATATGGCATATAAGAATCAACCATCAGGTAAAAAATATTGAATAAAATATAATGTAATGATATTTTAAAGGATTTTTATGAACATAAAAATATATGATGTTTTTAAAACTTGGAAAAGGTGAAAAATTATTCAAGGAACTGATAAAAGAGATAAGATTCAGAACACTAGACAACATGATCTTATTAATTCAGAATTATTTGGACCAATGAGATAGATTTTAAAAATATTTGATCTATGTTTTATTGCATTAATTGATGATTTTACCTAGATAACCAATGTCATGTTCATAAAGCATAAGTATGAAGAAGTGTATATGATCAGAATTTTCATATGACAAGTTGAAAAAGAAATTTGAGTCTACATCAAAAGGATAAAATCTGATAATAGTCGAGAATACTACATTAATTATTATGAATATAATAACAAAAATTATGGAATAAATAGCTAATATAGATCACCCTATAGTCCTCAATGGAATGGATTAGTAGTAAGATAGGAAAGAAATTTAGCTGAGATGGGTAGAACCATACTTGTGAGCATGAACTATTAGGATTCTTCTAAAGGGAATAAGTATGTACTGTTGTTCGTATATAAAATAAATTTCCACTGAGAATTGAATAAATAATTACATAACTTAAAATGTGATCTATAATAAATCTAACCTTAAATTAATTCAATGTATTTTTAAATCCTTGTAAGATAAAGATCAAAAAATAAAAAACTGGGAATGTTTTATGATAAAGATAAGGAAGGGATCCTAAGAGGATACTTATTAAAAGGAGGGCTCTATAGATACTCAAAAAAGTGGTCATAATAAATAATTTATTGTTATATTGTGAAGGATATTAAAAATCAATGTACATAATAATTGAAAAAATAAATAAAAACATGAAAATATGGAAGCAAGTAGCATACAGGTGATAGGTAAACAGAGTGAGGATGAAGCTAAAATCAAAACATTCTCTACTAATGTTGATTCTTAAAAAAAGTATGTATGAAGATTAAGTAGTTATATTTAATTAATTAAAACATCATATACTAAATAAGATATTTATTAATAAAATACGACTGAAAATCAATAATCTACAGGGAATAAAATAATAGGATTAAGGCTTGAAAATCAAACTATACTTATATCATAGGTCAGAACATAAGCTATTTTAGAGGTACATAAGAACAAGAGTAAATTAATGAAATATATGAATAACTTTTTCAAAACTGAGAAAAATATTCTCAAAAACTTTTACTGATACCTAAAAAATAATATAGTTAATAAGTTGTTCTTAATAATCAAAATAATTGAAAAAGTTGTGGTGTCATTAAAAAATCCATAGTGTTATGAACAAGCTAGTCATAGGTTGAAGGTATATATTTTTAAGATAATATTTTACCATTGGATTAATTAGAAGGTTTTAGAATATTTTTTTCACTAGTATCTTATATACATCACAATGTATATCAAATAGATGAGAAGTATTCCTTCTAAATAGTTCCATAAAAGAAAAAGTTCTTGTTGAGAAATATGAGGGATTTATTTTTACCAGTGACTATAGCATGGTGAAAAAACTAAAGAAATACTTGTATAGTTTATAATATTTCCCTTGATCATGGTACACTATGCATGAAATGTTGAGAAATTTTATTGAAAATAAAGGGATAGGTCCAAGTCCAAAAGAGAGTCAATGAGGTATAAATTAATGTAAGTCTAGAGAGTCTTCCCATACAAGGTTAACACACTCAGAGGGAAGGGATATTGTACTTTAAAAAATGATACATGGGTTACTTGGGGTTCCATAGGAATCCAAGTAGTCTGCCACCATGTTTCCCTATCTGCACATATGTGTAATGTCAATGCCATTGGTAATAAGACTCATGCACTTGCACACAAGATAAATAATAGCCCAAGGGAAGGTGATCCCCCCTTGGATTGACCTATGAATAATAGGGGAATATGTGACCACCATTTCTAGATAAAGACTGTGAGAGACACAAAATTCCAATCCTTTGAGCATGGTAATGGATTTATCCCTGAGAGTGTCACCCTGGACAAAGAATAATATGATACAAAAAACAACTGAACCACCCTGATCCCGAATAACACATCCTCCCCACATGCATCTTCCTATGAATGAACCATCAACATTCAGCTTCATAACACAATGAAGAGGATTCCATATAACCCATTTACCTTGTGCTGACATCCTATGAACTGATATAGTATGTCCCATACCAACCATGGGGCTTCAAAAAGAGGGGGATAAATCTTGCTTCTTAGGAAGCATACAAATTTTTACTACTAAGGATAGATCCCAAATCATAATTTCCATTTCTGATCTAGAAACCTATTCACACCTAGAATTATTCCATGCCTTCCAGATACCCCAAAAACCAGCCACAATGAGCAACAATCATTCTTTGCACATTATCATCTGAGCCACGAAACCATGAGTGTAAAACATTATCTACTAAAAGAGCCTAAACATCCATCCTAGTGAAGGCACTAAACTCAATATAAATCATGTGTTCCCATTCCCCTTTAAATAATAATTATGAGGACGAATGCACCCTAGGCACACGATATTAGGTTCAATTTTATGTAATGGAAACCCCCTTGTGATGTACCCCATCATCAGTAGGAATTGTGTGGTTACAGATGTGCCAGACAAGGAAATTTAATTTAGCTGGAAAAATGTTGGACCAAAATATGACCCCCCATGCATCATGATCAGTGTTTTCATGTATAATATGACAATATTCCTTAAACGAGAAAACTGGTGGATTTTTTTACCAAATTGGCATTTTTTATGTCATTTATATAAAACCAACGTGAAAAGATGTATAAATTTCTTTATCACGTTAGTTATTTTATAACCAATGCACAAAATACTATGATTTGATTTGTCACGTCAGTTATTTTATAACCGATGTGTTAATGAAATTCTTGTTAATTTATCATGTTATTTATTTTATAACCGACATAATAAATCAAATCTTGGTGCTTTATCACATAGGTTATTTTATAACAGACGTTATAAATTCTGGGTTATAACATCGGTTTTTATATAACCAACGTGATAAAATATTTCATACGTTGGTTATAAAATAACCCACATGATTAAAATAAAATAAAAATAGTTTATCATGTAGATTATAAAATAACTGATGTGATAAAGCATTTAAATGATTTTTCAGGCCCCGTATTCTGTCATTTTGTTTTCTTCGATCGGGCGACCTACAACTCATCTCTCTCGCGTGGAAAATCTAGAAAGGATTCCTAAAATTTGTTCTCTACAACCTTATTTTTCCAACATCATTCATCATATTTATTAACACCAGATATATCAGGTCGACTCAAAACACTCAAGTAAGCCTCACACGACTCTATTTCATTGTTTATTTTTCACAAGGCCTTAAATTTAGTTTTTTAGATATTACTTTTCTATAATTGTTCTTGATATTATTTTAAGTTTCATAGTGTTATTTTATACCATTCCATGTTCTTTTCTGGTAAAATAAACCATAGGAGTGATATCATGCAAATTCTACAATTTTTGTTGCTACCATGTGTGTTCTATCATGTGTGTGTGCCTGTACTTCCATGTGTGTGCTGCCATGAAATCATTGTTGTGCAAGTTCTTCCCCCCACCCCCTGGACACCCCCACTCCCATGGAAAACCCCCCACCCCTTGGATAGCCCCCCAAGACACCCCTTACCCCCTTGGACAGCCCACCCCAACTGCCCAGACAACCCCACCCCTGGACACCCCCTAGACAATCCCCACCCACTGGACACCCCTACCCCCCTTGGACACCCCCACCCCCTGGACACCCCCTAGACACACGTTACCCCCTGGACAGCCCCCACCCCTTGGACAACCCCACCATTCGTCGGGACACCCCTTACCCCCTTAGACAGCCTCCCCACCCCCTAGACAACCTCCACCCCCTGGACACCCCGACCCCCTTAGACTACCCCACCCCTGGTCAACCCCCACCCCCAGGACACCCCCACCCCTGGACAACCCCCCACCCCCCTGGACACCCCATACCCCTAGGAAAGCACCCCCCCCCTTAGACATCCCCCTCCCTCTGGACACCACTACCCCTTGGACCAACCCACCCCTTAGACAACCCCCACCCCCTAAAAACCCCTACCCCCCTGGATAGTCCCCCTTGGATATCCCCCCACACCCCTAGACACCCCCACCCCCATGGATAACCCCCACCTCCTTGACAACCCCCCCCCCCCATTCCCCTTGACACCCCTAAACCCATGGAAAGACCCCCCCCCTACATGGACCATCCCACCCCACTAGACAACCCCCCCAGACATCCCCCACCCCCAACACACCACCCCCACCCCACTAGAAATCTCCCCCACCCCCACCCTCTAGACACCCCCACCCCTTGGACAACCCCCACCCCTGGACATCCCCCCATCCCCTGGGACACCCCCTACCCCCATGGATGATGCCCACCCCCCTGGACAGCCCCCACGCCATAGGACATGCCCCACCCCTTGGACACCCCCCCGCCCCCTACACACTCCCACCCCCTAGACACCCCCACCCCCAAGACACCCCCACCCCCTGGACTCCCCCACACCCCTGTGGACACCCCCACCCCCATGGACACCACCCCTGAACAACTCTTATCCTCCATGGACAGCCCTACCCCTCGGGATTTCCCCCAAGCCACTAGACACCATCTTACTTGAAGATCCCCCACACCCCCGTGGACACCCCCACCCCCTTGGACACCCCCACCCCCTTGGACACCCCCACCCCCTTCAACACCCCTACCCCCTTGGACCCCCCACCCTCCCTAGACATCCCCCACCCCCTAGACACCCCCTACTCCCTTGGATAGCCTCCACCCCTAAGACAACCCCCTCCAACCCCTGGAAACCCCACCCCCTAGACATCCCTACCCCCTTGGACACCCCCTAACCCCTAGACAGACCCCACCCCCTGGACACCCCATACCGCCTTGGATAGCCCCCCCCCACACCCCCTGGACACCCCCACCCCCATGTACAACCACAACCTCATAGAAACCACCAAACCCCTTGGACATCCCCACACCCCCTGGACACCCCCATCCCCTAGACACCACGTACCCCCTTGGACACCCCCTTTGGAAATCCCCCACCCACTTAGACATCCCCCACCCCCTTGGACAGCCCCCACCCCCTTGGACAGCACCCCCACCCCCTAGACACACCACCCCCATGGACAGCCCCAACGCCCTTGGGCAACCCCCCCACCCTAACCTGGACAGACCCACCCCCATGGAGCTCCCCCGCCCCACTGGACAACCCCCCTGAACACCCCACCCCATTTATAGGTTTTGGAAGTAATGTGTACAGGTTATGGAAGTCAGGAAGAGGATGATGGGTATGATGTTGCATATTTGCTAGGTAAAGAGGGTATGCTTCTGGTTACTGGGTGGATAAGATATACCAACAGTTTCATTAACCATTACAATAGATTATATAGTTAAGAGTATATGCTGATGGTTCTTGAACCGTTGGTATATATATCCCAACAGTTTTCATGAAACCGTTGGAATTGATTATATGCTAGACATCATGTATACCAATAGTTCTTTAACCGTTGGTATATATATATCCTGACAGTTTCACTGAAACAGTTGGTATATATTAACTTTAAATATTCTATATTGTTTTCAAATTCGTCTACTTCAACTTATTTAAAGATAACATCTTCATGGAAAATAAAGTTCTTCTTTCTAAAGGATTTCTATTCTAAATTACAATTTACTCTCACACCCTTTGACAAATTTTTCCTAGGTTTTTATCATCAACATATAATAATTTCATTGGAAACTTTTCTATGAGATGGCTAACTTTTCTATATCGATATAAATCAGGTAGAATATTTACTTTGAATGTTCCCCAATCCTTGATTACTAACACATTTATTCCCAATTGTTTTTTCAAAACTTTTTTACTTTCAAATTATGTCATATTTCATATAAATATAAAACTATTACATATAACTACATTTTCTTTTTAAAATTATTTCCTTGCATATATCTTTCAAATATACATATATTTGTATTATATTTTAAAATCATTTTACATTCAAATTATGATATTTTTCATATAAATATAAAATTGGAATATCTTAACAAGATGTATAATTTTTGATATTTATTATAGGTAATAATGATTCTAAGATGGATTATGTAACATTAAATGAGTAATTAATCTGAGGAAGGTGTTGATTCCTTTTTAAAAATTGCTAAAAAAAATGTTCCAAGGAACAACATTTTTTCTGTCCATGCCTAAAACGTTTGAATATGAAGGTGTTTCAAAGTAGAGAGATCAAATATCATCTGATTTGTCATGGTTTTAATATGAGTTACAGACCATGGATTTGGTTTGGTGAAACTATATAGAATGTGAAATCTACTGATGGTGATGATTTGCAAGATGGTAACTTCGATGGAATTGAAGAAATGATTCGTGATATTGTAGCAGAACAAATTGAGATAGAACCGACAAATGTACGTCTATATGGTGATGCTGAAAACCCATTGTATCTTGGTTGTACGAATTATAAAGTTTTTTTCAGTGATTTTAATATTGATTAACCTAAATTCAAAACATGTATGGAGTGATATATGTTTTACATATATGATATAATTGTTGAAAGACATTCTTCCAAAAGACAACAGTCTTCCAGATTCACATTATAAGGGGAAGAAAATATTATGCCTAATGGGATTGGGATACAATAAAATACATGCTTGTCTGAATGACTCTATGATATATAGGAAGGACTATAAATTTATTTCATAGTTTCTTAAATCTAGGACATCACGGTATAAGTTAAAAGAAAAATCACTGGATGATGTAGAGATTATAGAGATCCCTGCCAAGGTATTTTGGTATCTTCCTATAATTCATCATTTGAAACATTTATTTTCTAATTCACATGATGAAAAAAGGTTAATATGGCATGATGTTGAGCGGATACGTGATGGAAAAATTCTTCATCCAGCTGATTGTCCATAATGGAAAAAAATTGATGAGTAGTATCCTACATTCAAAAATGAAATTAGAAATATTAAACTTGGGTTCTGAACAGATAGAATGAATCCATATAAAAGCCTCAGTAGAAAACATAGTTCATGGACTGTTTTATTGGTAATTTACAACCCATATCCTGAAGTTTAAATGAAGCACAAATATGTCAGGTTGAGTATAATGATCTTTGGTCTGAAGCAACCCAGAAAATATTTTGATGTTTTCTTATCACCATTGATTAATGATTTGAAACTTTTGTGGGAGGATGGTATTAAGGTGTATGCTTCTTATAAAATGGAATATTTTCAACTCTATGAAGAGATTATGTTCACTATAAATGACTTCCCTGTGTAAGGAAATTTTTCTGGATACAGTGTTAAGGGTAATAAAGCATGTCCAATTTGAAAACAGTGGATTTTATATTTTCAATTGCATAATGGGAGGAAAATAGTATACAAGGGTCATCACTTTTTTTCCTATGGATGACACTTATAGAAGACTAAAAAAAATTCAATGGCTCACAATAATTTTATATTCCTCCAAAAACATTATCCCCTAATGTGTGTTTTTAGAGGGTGAAAAACCTTGATGTGACATTGGGAAAGACACATAAATATTGAAATGACATACATATTTGGAGGAAAATGTCAATATTTTTTGAGCTAACATATTTAATATATCATGAAGTGAAACATAATATTGATTTCATGCATGTGGAGAAGAATATCTAAAACAGTTTGATTGAAAAATTGTTAGATATTAAAGCAAAGAGTAAATATGGGTTGAATACAAGATTAGACTTACTATCAATGGGAATACGTTTGGAGTTAGCTCCCACTCATAATGGAAGACGGAAATTTCTTTCCCCGACTTGTCATAAATTATCAAAGAGGAAGAAAATTAAATTTTTTCAGTGACTTGAGGATATCAAAGTGCCTTAAGGTTATTCATAAAATGTAAAAAATCTTGTCTCTTTGAAAAAATTGTAGTTGATAGGTATGAAATATCAAGATTCTCATGTAATGATGAAACAAATTATACAAGTTTCATTGTGTAGAATATTGCCCATCCATGTCAGAAATACTATAATGAATGTGTGTTATTTTCTAAATTTAATTTGTAAGAAAGTGATTGATATGTGTTATTTGAACATTTTGGAAAAGGATTCAATTTTTATACTTTGTCAATTGGAAATGTATTTTCCTCCTTCTTTTTTGATATAATGGGGCATTTAATGGATCATCTAGTTCGAGAGATAAAGCTTTGTGGACCTGTATAACTTCGTTGGATGTATCCTTTTTAATGGTATATGAAAATATTTAAGGGGTATGTTAAGAATCCATATCGACCTGAAGCATCCATTATTCAAAAGTATATTTCAGAGGAGGTTGTCGAGTTTTGTATGAGCTACTTGGCTATAGTGAACCACATAGATTGGCCTCTATCTCGCCATGAACAAATTAATAATGAGGGAAAGAGGATTCATGGGTTGAATGTCAAATATTTTTCAGTTGAACAGATTAAGAAGGTACAATTATACATCTTGAATAACATAGTTTATTCTCAACCATATATCACATTGCATATTAGTGAGTGGAAATAATTTCATCCATAGAAGAAAGAAATGAGGAATTTTAATGAGAACAACAACAACCAAATTCAATGGTTTAAAAATACATTTCTTGGTAGATCAGATGTATAAAATATATTAAGATGGTTAGTTGTTGGTCCAAGTTTAAAAGTGATAAAATGGTCCGGGTATGACATTAATGGCTATACATTTCAGATGAAATCTTAGAACAAAAGAGGTGTAGTTCAGAATAGTGGTGTATTGGTGTTTGTTGAATTAATGCAATTTTTAAGTTCTAAAGAAAAAAACCCAATTTTTGCATCAAGTGCATATTATGGAGTCATTAAAGAAATATGGTAGGTTGATTACTTTAAAATTAAATTTTCTATTTTTAACTTAAAATGGTTTATCGGTAACAACCGTGTCAGACACGATGAATTTGGAATGAAAGTTGTTATTCTAAATATATTAGAAGACATAGAAGATTCTTTTATCATGGAAACACATGAAAAATAGAATTTCCATGTTGTTGATCAATCAGATATGCAGTGGTCTATTGTTTTAGGAAAAAACAATATGTTGGGGAGGATCAACTAGATGAAGATTCTCATTTATGTTAGATCCCTACTTCAATGGAATGATAATCAAAAAATAATGATGATCATGTTGAAGACATGGTTGGTTCCATAAGGAACGATCATGATGAAGGAATTTTGGAAGACAATCCATTTGTACATTCCTAATATTTCAAGTAACATATGTTTATTTCTTATTTACATTCATTAATTTCATAAAATGTTAGATATTGAATTTTTTTGTTTATTAAATCAATTATTAAAACCAATAAGTATAAATGTTTGTTTATTTTAATTTTTTTAGTTTGGTTTATCATGTTTACCATTATGTAACTTATATAAATTGATTTTGTTGAATGAAAATTACATTACTGTGTTTACCATGTTTACCATGTTTACCTTGTTTACCATGTTTACTATGATTACCATAGTTTACTATAGTTTACCATAGTTTACCATAGTTTACCTTTATGTAACTTATATATTTATTGATTTTTTTGAATGAAAATTACACTATCATGTTTACCATGTTTACCATTTTTACCATTTTTTAACATGATTATCATATTTACCATGTTTACTATTATGTAAATTAGTTTATTTTTTCATTTTTTTACATTAGTATTGTAATATTTTAATTTTTATATCTATGAACTAAAGTATTATTTTTTTGATTTTAAGGATAATGACATATCAATAAGTTGATCAACCACAAGATTCTGGAGATGATAATCATGATCATACCTCTAGGGAGGAACATTCACCTTCTCTTGATGTTCCCCAATCTTCCTCATGTGCTCCCATAAAAACAAAGAAGAGTTTAAGAGTTGGTAAATGTGACTGCACATGTTTACCAAAATTATCACTTGCTCATATCTAGGACAAATGGATACTCATTGAGTTTGATGATGATTGTATACATAGATGTCCAAATGAAAAATATTTTAAGAGTTTTGTATTAACTCGGGGTAAAAGTCGTGTGATAATTTTGTATGATAATTGGAGAAGTGTGGACAAAGAGATAACACCTCAGTTATGGGAGACAATTTTCGTAAGATCTTTTACTATTGTTTGACTAATATTTAAATGCTTATAGTATAATATATTTTACCTCTTATTTATTAGATGAAATTTGATATTCCTGACACCGGAGGAGTCAATAGGAAATGTTTATCAATGGCTTCTAGGATATGGAGGGATTTCAAATCAACCCTTACATCTGATTTTTTTTCGGTCATAGGAAACATGACAGTCTATGTCATATATATCCTTTCATATATGAAGACACATGGAAACAATATGTTGACAGTAAAAGAAAATATTCTTTTTTGGTAAGGGAAATGTAATATTTTATAATTTATCTTATATTAATGAACTTATTAATGTTCTCTTATTCTTAATTTACAGTAAACAAGGTTATATCATCCTAAGATCCAACATAAAAATGTATACCCTCATAGTCTATCTCAGTGAGGGTATAGTTTATTGGAAGAAAAAATGATGTTGGAAAAATTACAAAAACATAGAGCTCAGTCTTCAAGCTATGAAGAGGTTTCCCCTCCATCCCCTCTATCTTGACATGAAAAATGGAAGATACCTCAGATGAGAAGAAAGGGAAATATCTTTCGAAAGAATCAATAATTGTAGTTGAGAGAATTGTAAGATATTAATTTTATTTATTTAATTTAATTTTATTCTTTATATTATTTGAATCATTATAGAAATGGTAATTAATTAATACAGAATTCTCTTGAGGAGCAGACCACACATGGGGTATTTACAGCAGCTGGAAGGCAAGATATTTTATCTGTAGCATTGGGAAATCCCACACACCCTAGTCGTCTACGAGGATACCCTACGAGTGTATCGGTAAGAAAAGTGTTTCCATGTTCTTCAAATTCTTCCATAGAGGGTGTTTATAAAAAATAGAATCCTTGGAGTCTGAATTTCATAATATCAATGAGACTATGGAGGAAAATATTAGAGCAACAGTATAGTCTATGTTTATAGACATGCAAAGAAAATTTTAGACTACAGCTCCCACTCCTCCACCTCTCCCTACAGACCCCATTATTTATCCTCTCTCTCCACCAGTATCTCCCACCCCACCTCCAGAACCTATTATTTATCCTCCACCTTAACCTATGGACCACATTTTTTATCCTACTCTTCCACCAAAACTTCCTACTTGTTGTGAGTTGTATGTTGATGATCCTCACCATCATATAGTTATATATGGGATGGTATATTGAATAGGAGATATAGTTCATCATCAAAAGTTATAGGTAGAGCATCATAGGGTCACTGTACTGGATATTATAGATAGATCATCTCGAGTAACATTACCTACAGATGAGGTGGTGGTAGTTGTACATATAATTGGTAACTTTTTAGTTTTTCCATACAGACATCTGTGACTCATTACAATAGAGGTATTAATGTTATATCTTTTAGTTTATTTTTTATTAAATTTTTTAACATCTGAAAACTGATATATTTTTCTATTTATTTACAAGAATAATTCAAAGGTAAATAAATTTTGTATAGACAACAACAAAGACCAATGGGTAGAACATTATATACAGATTCTAGTAGTCTTGACAGATTGTCCAGATATTCAAATTTTTTGGCAGCTCATTATTCATTTTCAATGGAAGATCATGTTTGTGGACGTGCAATAAATGTGGGGATTTTGAAAAATGATATCATGGAGCTTGTTACTGGAGATAAGGTGGGCATCAACGTGGTGCAAATTTTTTCCATGTAAGTGTTAACACATTTTCTTGCATTATCTTTATTACAAATGTATACTTATGTCTATTTTGTACTGGGTATCTTTATAACATGTGTGAGAAGAATGAGCTGATAGATGTATAAGGATTCATGGACCCACATTTGATTTCCCCTGAAGCACATTCATTGGATGAGGAACAGAGAACAAATTATATTGCTGAATGATTTGAACAAAATATAATCACACAATATTGGATGATACATTTTTTAAGAGGTACGAACATATATCTGGAAAAGTGTTCATTATTTTTTAACAAAAAAAACCACTAATATTAAATTTTCTTTTATATTAGTGATCATTGTATATTAGGTGTTTTTTTCAAGGGAGAAAGAACTTTATTGGATATGCTCTGTCCATGGCGATGTGCGGGGATGTTTTAAGAATATGCAGGAAAAGTATGTTTAAATTTTATAATAGTTGTTTATATTATAATTAATTTTAAATTTATCCCATTCATATTATTTTTTTATAGGCGATGGTCCTACTTTCAAAAAACACAAAGAAAAATAGTGCCAAGATCAAATATGTAAAAGTAAAGGTAAATACCCATTTATAATTTTTACTATTCGATGTATTACATAAAAATGATATTTTGAATTGGAACTTATTTAAACAGAATTTTAATTAACAACAAGAATTCATAGAATATGGATATTATATTTTAATAATTATGTATGAAATAATTACAACTGGAACACTTGTGAAGTTTTACCTGATAATATTTCCTTATAAAATATTCTATAATATTTCAATTGATTTATTCATTATACATGTTAACAACTATCATTTTAGTTTATTGTTTTTTGATGACCCTCAACCCTATAGTTCTCAATATTTTAAACAGTTACAAGTGGAATGGTTAAATTATTTTACAAGTTTGATTGGATATTAGTTTGTTTGTATTGAAAAATGAAAATTTTAATATTGTAATTATAATTGTGCATTTGGTAGTTGTTTTGGTTGGATTTAGGTTTTTTAAGTTGAAATTGTATGTTTTGAATTTTATATATGTGAATTTTTAATTTTTATCTGGTTCTTCTTGTTTTGGTCTAGTTCTGATGTTTTTTATGATGGATTTTGGTCTGCCTTTGGTATGCTTTTAGTCATGTTTCTGCTTGTTTCAAACTTTGGTTGAGCATAGTAATGGTTTCATGGGGGTGGGGTGTTCTAGGGGGTGGGGGTTGTCCAAGAGGTAGGTGGTTTCTAGAGGGGTGGGGGTGTCCAAGGGGTGGAGGCTTTCCATGGTGGGTGGAGTGGTGTCTAGGGGGTGAGAGGGTGTCCAGGGGGTGGGGGGTTGTCCAGTGGGGTGGGGTGGTGTTTAGGGGGTGGGAGGCTATCCAGGGGGTGGGAGGGAGGTCCAGGGGTGGGGGTGTCCAGGGGGTGGGTGGGTGTCCAAGGGGTGGGGGTGTACAGTGGGGTGGGTGGTGTCTAGGGGGTTGGGGGGCTATCCATTGTGGTGGGGGCCTGTCCAGGTGGGTGTCCATGGGATGGGGGGGAGGGGGTGTCCAGGGGGTGGGGGGAGGGGGTGTCTAGGGGGTGGGGGGATATCCATGGGGGTGGGGTGGTGTCTCAGGGGTGGGAGGGTGTCCAAGGGGGTAGAGGGGATGGTGTCCAGGGTTGGGGGGTCGTCCAGTGGGGTGGGAGGGAGGTATAGGGGTAGGGGCTACCTGGGGGGTGGGTAGGTGTCCAAGGGGGTGGGAGGGTGTCCAGGGGTGGGGGTGTCCGGAGGTGGGGGTGGGCAGGTGTCTCGGGGGGGGGGGGGGTGTCCAGTGGGGTGGGTGGTGTCTAGGGGTGGGGGATATCTAGGGGGTATGGGGGTGTCCAGGGGATGGGGGGGATGTCCATGGGTGTGGGGTGGTCTCTAGGGAGAGGGAGGGTGTCCATTGCGGTAGGCAGTGGGAGGGTGTTCAAGGGGTGGGGGGCTCTCCAGTGGGGTGGGGTGGGGGCTCTCCAGTGGGGTGGGGTGGGGGGCTCTCCAGTGGGGTGGGGGGGGGGTGGGGCTGTCTAGGGGGGTTGGGGGTGTCTAGGGGGTGGGGTTGTCCAAGGAGTGGGCGGCTATCTAGGGGGTGGTGGATGTTTAGGGGTGTCCAGGGGGTGGGTGGGTGTCTAGGGGGTAGGGGGCTGTCCAGTGGGGTGGGGTGGTGTCTCCGCGGTGGGAGTTGTCCAGGGGAGGTGGGAGTGTCCAGGGGGTAGGGGTGGGGGTGTCCAGGGAGTTGGGGAGTCTAGGGGGTCGGGGGTGTCCAAGAGGTGTGAGGGTGTCCAAGGGGGTAGGGGTGGGAGGGTGTCTAGGGGTGTTGTCTCTCCAGTGGTGTGGGGTGGTATCTAGGGGGGAGGGCATGTCCAGTGTGTGGGGGCTGTCTAGGGGTTTGGGGGATATCCAGGGGGTGGGGGTGTCCAGGGGTTTGGGAGGGTGTCCAGGGGTGGGGGGTTGTCTAGGGGTGTGGGGGTGTCTAGGGGGTTCAGGGGGGTGGGGGTTGTCCAGTGGTGTGGGGTTATAACAACCCTTCTTTTTATTACACACTTAAACATGACTTGTTACATAAAATATTAACTTGATACAACATAGAAGATCAAGAGGACTGGTGTCTTTGTAGCTTAGGAAAATTACATAACATCTTAGAACATAAAACAAAAAACATCTTTATTGAAAACTTCCTTTACATGACCACTACATTCCCTCGTACTTAGCATTTCATGGGATAACCTAAGGACATGCATAAGAAAAGGGTGAGCTATAAATCCTAGTAAGGGAATTAACATGGAATAACATGTAGAATAAAATACATGTTAGTAAATGAGCATATCAATGGAGCATAAGAGAAACATCAACATAAAGGCATGATAAAGAATGATAATCATAACATGGAAATGTGGAAACAACACTTAACATGGAATTATCATGAGCCAAGGCTCATTGCACATGGAGCATGAGTAAACCCTCATTTCACATGAAGCACGAGTAAAACCTCGTTTCACTTGAATTAGAATGAGCAAACACCCATTGTACATGACGTATCATGATACTGTACTTTACCGAATGCATTGGAGCACTATCAGGGGCACCCTTATTAAACATTTCATTTCATGCATAAGTGTGTCACATGGATCATATATCATGGAATCAATAATCATAATTTATTCCATGATAAAGGGATGTGAAATATATACATGAAGCTTTATAATCAATAAGTAAATGTTCATAAAGTTGAATACCCTTGATAGAGAAATAGGCATGGTATTTACTATACAATGACATTGGCTTGAAAAATCGTAGTGCAATTGTGGTAGCATAACGTCGTGAAATAATAACTCATAAAAAATGGTTGATGAGAGAGAAAGGGTTTTCTCATCATATTTACATGAAATGGACAGTACGGGGGTCATATAGATACATGTCCCAACAAACATAATGGAATTTTCATTCATAATTCAAAAGAATTACTTAGATGTAAAACATGAGAGAGAAATCCCTCATGGAATTTCTGCATGGTTACATGTGTACATGGGAGGAATTAAGGAGAGATAAAGGGGTCTCCCATCATCCAAAAATAAATAGGTAATTATGGAGGGGTGCTAAATCATAACCCAACATTTTTAATTGAAAAAAAGGCCATAACAACTTAAAGAAAATTGGACAAAAATGAGAAATTATGAAATCCCTTACATAAAAGTGCGATCCCAAAGGCTTAGGAGAGGCTTGAAAAAGGATTATTGGGAGCCTGTGGCACCTTGCGAGGATTCTATAGAGAGAAGGGAAGGGGTTGGTCGAACTAAAAATGCTTTGAGTGAAGAGGAAGTGGGAGCTTGGGTGGGTTTATATAAGAAAGGAGAGGAAATTCTTTATTATTTAGTTTTGAGACACCTCACATTAAACTAATCAAAACCACAAACCAGTCCAAGGTTTTTGCCTGTGGTTTTTTCTAAAGGGGATTGGAAAAAAATATTTTATGAGGACAATGGCCGAACTTCTTTAAATAATAGGGCTGCTTATGTGGAGGTGAGTCACACTCTCAAGGAAAACAATTTAAAAAGACAAAATGTTTTATAAGCCTTGAAGGGTTGACTAAAGCTTTGTAAAATAAATCAATAAAACCCAAAATCTCATTATTCTAATTATAAAATATATATTGTCCGATCATAATGTTTATAGTATTTTTTTACATCACTATTGGGTCCTTATGATGTCATAAAACACATTATATATTTAAATGGTATTTAATTTTAACCCAAAAATTCGACTCTTTCAGAAAATTATGAAAAATTCGCCATTGGATAATTTCAATGACCTGATTCCAAAAATAATATTAATTTGATATCAATAATTTGATAAATATGTGATTTCTTTACTTTTAAAATAAAAACCGATATTTATCGAAAATTAATGTGTTTTGAAAAAAACAGCTTTCAAACCATAATAAAAATTACAATTTCATTAATAAAATTATATGATCATTAACAAAAAGTAATTTAATAATAATAATATTTTATTAAAATATTATTTACTTAAAAAATCCATTAATTCATCAAAATATATTTCTTAGTTGAATATTAAATAAAAATACTATTTGTGCTTTAAAAACTATTTAAAAAGTAACAATAATATAATAAATGCACATTCTTTATACAAAAATAATGTACATAGTAATAGTTCTAGTGTCTTTTTACATAACCCCTTATAACACCCGCATAAGAATGAAGGGTAAGGTGTGAAATTGTGACAGACTCTTGGGGTGGCTTGGATAACATCACTCGGGTAGTAATCTCTATTAACATCCACTTCTCCCATAGACAGTTCTACTCAAGCTTAACATGTTCAATATGGGCTTGGGCTTGGTAAAGAGAGAAACCCAATGACCCCACCTCCTTTCCATGTTATAAAAAATTTACTTCGTATGGGGAAAGTCTACTGGATGGGGCCATCGCTTCCTTTTTCTGAGTAAATTGTATTTGTTAAAGCCCTATATTTATAATAATCATGTGATCGATATTCAATAACTATATTAACAATGATCACAATTCATAATGGTATTTTAAAATACAGAAACTTAAAACCAATGATGTTTACATTTTATATAACCATAATAATACATTTAATTATATCAAGAGGAATTTTCATTAATGAAAGTTTGGGTCATTACAATATTCCCCCCTTAAGAAATTTCACCCTCGAAATTTCCTTTTCCCACTCTAAAAAAACGCGGGTAACTCTGCTTCATCACTTCCTCTGATTCCCACTTTGCTTCTTCAATCTTTTAGTTTCACCACAACACCTTGAAGAAGGGAATTTTCTTATTTTTTTAGAACTTTTTCTCTACGATCTAGGATCTTCCCTGGTTTCTCCTTATAAGAAAGATTATACTATAGATATACTACCTCTAAAGAGAGTGCATGTTAAGGGTCTGGTATGTACTTTTTTAAGAGGGATACATTAAAGACATCATGTACTTTGTCCATGGTAGGTGGAAGTGCTAGTCGATACGCCACAACCCCAACTCGATCAAGAATCTCAAAGGGGTCGATGTACCTAGGACTTAACTTCCATTTCTTTTCAAACCTCGTGACCTTATTCCATGGAGATATTCATAGAAATAACATGTCTCCAACTTTAAACTCAAGGTCTCATCGATGGTTATCTACATAACTCTTCTGTCAACTATGGGGTGACTTGATATGTTGATGAATGGTTTTCAATTTCTCTACCATTTCTTCGACCATTTATGGTTCTAGTAGCTTACGCTCACCAACTTCATCCCCACACGCTAGTGTTCTACACCTCTTCCCATATAGAGCTTCATAAAGTTCCATTCAGATGCTCGAGTGGAAACTGTTATTGTAGGAGAATTTAACCAGTGGAAGATATTGGTCTCACCATCCTTTGAAGTCTATAGAACATGATCTTAACATATCTTCAGTGTCTGAATAGTTCACTCAGATTGGCCATCAGTTTGAGGATGATAGGCCATACTAAATTTCAGTTCAGTATCCAGAGCATGTTCAGGACTCTTCCAAAACATAGAGCTGAATCTTGGATCTCGGTCAGATATAATAGATAATGGTACTCCATGCAGCCTTACCACTTCCCTGATATATATCTATGCCAGTTGATCCAATGAGAAATCCTCCCAAATTTCAATAAAGTGTGCAGAATTTGTAAGATGATCTATAACAGCATAGATTGCATTGTTTCATATGGATATCTTCAGAAGTCTCGTGAAAAAGTCCATGGTGATGTTCTCCTATTTTCATGCTGGTATGGGTAATGGTTGCATCATCCCCTTAGACTTATGTCTCTCATCCTTCACTTGCTGACACGCCAGGAACATTGATGTAAATTCAGTGATCTCCTTCTTCATATTATCTCACCAATATTTGTCTCAGAGATCTCGATACATATTTATGTTTCCTAGGTGAATAGAGAAATTTTAACTATGTCCATCATCCAAAAGTTCTTTCTCCAGCTCTGAACATGATGGAACACATAGTATTTTCCCAAATCTCACAATTCCTTCTTCATTAACATTGAAATCCAAGGATTTCCCTCTTCTGATAGCTTCCACTTTCTTCTTAATTCCTATATCATCCATTTGATCATCCTTTAACCTTTAAAAAAGAGATGTTTGAGAAATATTTTGTGAAAGGATTGATGATGTTCCCTTATTTATGATTCCCATGTCCATCTTCAACAAGTCTAAGAAGATTGGATCTTTCTCAATTCTCATCAATTATAGAATTGTTGGGCCCTTTCTACTTAGTGTATTCGTAACCTTGTTCGCTTTCCCAGGGTGAAAATGGATTGAGCCGTCAAAGTCTTTGATCATCTCTAACCATATTCATTGGTGCATGTTCAACTCATTCTGTGTGAATATATACTTGAGGCTTTTTTTGTCCATATATATTTCACAATTCTCCCCAAAGAGATAATGCCGCTAAATTTTTAAAGCGAAGATCACCGCAACCAACTCCAAATAATGTGTTTGATAATTCTGCTCATGATATTTCAATTGCCTTAAAGCATAGTCTTTGACTTTTTGAATTTTTATCAACACACATCCTAGTCCCTTCTTCGAAGAATCACTAAATACCACAAAATGTTATCCACTTGTGGGTAAAGTGAGCACAAGCACAGTGATAAGCCTCCTTTTAAACTCCTTGAATATTTATTTACATTCACCACTCCATGAAAACTTTACTCACTTCTAAGTTAGATTGGAAAGAGGGTTGGACAATCATGAGAAATTTCTCACAAATCTTTGATAATATCCAGCTAAACCCAATAAGTTACGGATATCCGTTACCAATTTTGGCCTTGGACATCCCTCAATTGCATTTGTTTTGGAGGGATCCATAGATATCCCATTTCCTGTGATGATATGGCCCAAGAATGAGACATCATTCAACCAGAACTCACACTTTCTATACTTTGTATTGAGATTCTCCTTCCGCAAGGTCTCTAGTATAGTTCATAGATTCTCCTCATGATACTCCTTTGTTTTTGAGTATATCAGAATATCATCTATAATGACTACCACAAATTTGTCGAGGTAATCCCTAAAGACTATATTCATCAAGTACATGAAGATTTATAGAGAATTAGTGAGTCCTAAAGGAAATAATATGAGTTCATAGTGCCCATATTTTGTAAAAAAAAGAAGTCTTGGGGATATCTTCCTTCATCACCCTTACTTGATAATATCCCAACTGAAAATCCTCCTTGGAGAATTATTGTGCTCCACGCAGCTGATCAAAAAATCATCGATTCATGTGAGAGGATACTTGTTCTTTATCGTGATTTTGTTAAGCACAAGATAATCGATGCAAATCCGCATTGACCCATCTTTCTTCTTGACGAAGAGAATTGGTGCACCCCATGGTGAATCACTTGGGCATATAAAACCTTTATCCATATTCTCTTGTAGTTGTTTCTTCATCTCCTCATTCTCCACAATAGACACTCAATATGTAGTCTAGGATATGGGAAATGCCCTAGGTATAAGATCAATTGAGAATTCAACATCTCTTCTAGGAGAAAGACCAGACAATTTCTCAGGAAACACTTTAGCGAATTCCATCACAATAGGAATGTCTTCAAGGATGATTGACTCCTTAGATTGAATCATCTGATCCAGATGTGCAGGCTTATAGGGAAGTAATATCCACGATTGAGATGATGGAGATGAAGAAGATTCATCTTACTCCTTTCACTTGTATAGAATCGGGGGTCGATTATCCACATGGAGAGTGACTTCCCTCTCACGCAAATTTATGTTGGCTCAATATAAGTAAAGCTAATCCATGCCAAGAATTGCATCAAATTACACCAGAGGGAGTATGATGAAGTTTTTTGGGAAATTCAATCCACATATTATGGCAGGGGAGGAGTTATATTCAAGGGATTCAATGCTTTCCCAATTTCCATACTCACTGACATCTTTACTTCCATGATTTGTGGTGGTGATGGGACTGTTCTACTAAACTTTTGGGATATAAAAGAATTCTTAGAACCTGAATCAAAAAGTACATTCTCTATTCTTGAATGAATAACTAGCGTACCTATCACCACTTCATTATAGGGTTCAATTCAGCAGTAGTGATGTAAAAAGCTTACCCTTACTACCTTGGTGGTTATTGGTTTCCTCTAAAAACCCTTGGATTAGGGCACTGATTTGAAATATGTCATGATTCTTTGTAGTTGTAGCAATGAACAATGCGTTGAGGTTCAAAAAGAGTGTTCTTATCTTCTGTTATAGGCATGGGTTTCATTTTTTGGGTTTTAATAGCTAGGTTCCCTTCTCTTCCACACCTAATACATTTCCTCGTCCCATTTAGGCAATTTACAGGGTGCTTCTTTTGACACCTTTGGCAAGTGGGGTGCTGGATCTTCTCAGCACTATTGGATTTATCCATAAGACTGCAAAAATTGAATTCCACCTTAATATTTTTATCCCCATGATACCCATGATATTCTCTGATCTCCATTTTGACCTTGAGGGCACATCAGACAATTTCATCATAACGGTCGAAGTCACGGATCCCAAACGCATTCCGTAGGCTAGGTTTCAGCCCACTAAAGAAGCTGTCAACCTTGAATTCAGGGGTAATAACAAAGCCAGAGGCCTATTGTGCAAGCCTTGTAATGTTTTCCTCGTACGCTCTGACAGATTCATCATATTTTTTTTGGGAAAGAAATTCCCTTTCCATCTTAAGTTAGAGGGTCCACAGAAAATATTTACCGAAAAACATCTTTCAGAAATCCTTCCATTCCAATACCTCAATCTCCTCTTCAGGCTTCATATTTTCGATCAACATCCATCATTGATTAGATTCACCCTCTATACGATAAGCATCTAGGAGAACCTCTTTTTGTTAAGAACATTGAAGGATGGGGACGATCTTTTCAATTGAATTGATCCATTGTTTATTAATTGAGGTATCATCTGATCCATTAAAAGTAGGAGGCCTTTGTCTCATTAATCTCTCGATAGAGACTTGTTCTTTCTTGCGGGGGGGGGGGGGGGGGTTGAACGTTCCTCTTGACCCATGTTTCTATTCAAAGATTCAATTAACTAAGAGAGAAGCATGAAAAAGTTTGCGATTACCGCTCCCATTGGATTGGGCATCTCATTAGCACAGTCATCACATTGATATTCACATCGATTGTTAGCCCTAGTCCTCATATTACCAACCATTGGCTGGAATAAAAGGAAAGTTAGGGGTAACTTATAAATGGTAATCCAATGACAAAACTGATGACTTATAAATAACTTTTATTTTCTATACTTATGAATCCATATGCTTCAATCTATGATCTTTAGGATCTATTTTCTAACATATATTCTTAGGGGAATTTTTTTAAGTCCCTTAATAATGGTTTATACTAAGATTGTGAGTTTAACGAAGCACATCTCTCGGGAGTGTCATAATGAAGAGTTCAGCAAGGCCAGTTGTCATGCACCAGTTCCAAATCAAGTCTTGCTCAAAGCGGTGTTTTTGGGTTTACCCCTATGATACATCTATGCTAGATCCACCTTTACCTGCTCATATCTAGACAAGTATGTATTTTCTTGATAAACGACTTACTCAATACTCATCAATACTTAGGGATGTTTTTATTATACTTATTCTTTTCTCTAAGTCTTCACTGTAGTTTTCTAATCCTAATCCAAAAAATAACTAAACCAATCCTCTGATACCAACTATGACAACCCTTCTTTTCATTATATATTTAAACATGATTTGTTACATAAAATATTCACTTGATACATCATAGAATATTGAGAGTTCTAATGTATTTGGGGCTTAGAAACATTACATAACAACATAGAATATAAAACACACAACATATTTACTTAAAACATCCTTTACATGGCCACTACATTCCCTCGTACTTAGCATTTCATGGGATAACCGAAGGACATGCATAAGAAAATGGTGACATATACAGCCCACTAAGAGAATAAACATGGAATAACATGAGGAACACAATTAATTTTAGAAAATAGGCATATTAATGGAGAAAAAAAGAAACATGAACATAAATTCATGATAAATCATGATAATAATAAGATGGATATGTGGCAACAATAGTAAACATGGAATTAGCATGAGCTGAGGCTGATTGCACATGGAGCATGAGTCAAACCTCATTTCACATGAAGCAAAAGTAAAACCTCATTACACTTGAATTAGCAGGAGTCAAAACCCACTGCACATGATGTATAATGAAACTATACTTTACCCAATACATTGGAGCACTATCAGGGTGCACCATTCTTAAACATTGTATTTCATGCATAATTGTGTCACATGGATCATATAACATGGAATCAATCATTATAATTTATTACATGATAAAAAGATGTGGAATACATACATGAATCTTTATAATCAATAAGTAAATTTTCATAAATGTGAATACCCTTGATAGATAAATGAGCACGATATTCACTACACAATGTCATTGGCTTAAAAAATCATAGTGCAATTTCGGCAGCATAACGATGTGAAATAAGAACTCATAAAAATTCTTGATGAGAGAGAAAGGGGCGTATAATCATATTTACATGAAATAGACAGTAATGGGGTAATATAGATACATGTCCCAACAAACATAATGGAATTTAGATTCATAATTCAAAAAAATTTCTTGGATGTAAAAGCGGAGAGAGAAATCCCTCATGGAATTTCGGCATGGTAACGGGTGTACATGAGAGGAATTAATGAGAGAGAAAGGGGTATACCATCATCCAAACATAAAGAGGGAATTATGGGGGAGGTAAAAAATCATACCCCAATACTTTTAATTGAATACAAAAGGGCATAACAACATAAAAAAATTGGACAAAAATGAGAAAGGAAGAAATCCCTTACTAGGAAGTGTGATCCCAAAGGCTTGAGAGAGGATTCTTGGTAGCTTGGGGAACATTGGGAGGATTATAGAGAGAGGAGGTCATGGGTTGGTCTAACTCCAAAGGATTTGAGTGAAGAGGAAGTGAGATCTTTTGTGGGTTTATATAGGAAAGGAGAGGGAATTCTTTATTATTTAGGTTTGGGACACCTCACATTAAACTAATCAAAACCACAAACCATACCATGGTTTTTGCCCGTGGTTTTTTCCATAGGGGAGTGGAAAATATTATTTTATGAGGCCAATGGCTGAATTGATTAAAATAATAGGTTTGGTTATGTGGATGTGAGTCACAGTCTCAAGGAAAAAAATTTAAAAAGACAAAATGTTTTATAAGACTTGAAGGGTATACTAAAGCTCTGTAAAATAAATCAAACAAACCCAAAATCACATTATTTTAATTCTAAAACATATATTGGCCAAACATAATTTTTATAGTATTTTATTAAATCACAATTAGGTCATTATGATTTCATAAAACAGATTATATATTTAAACGGTATTTAATTTTTACCCAAAAATTTGACTGTTTCAGAAAATTATAAAAAATTCACCGTTGGATAATTTCAATGACCTGATTCCAAAATAATTATTCAGTTTATCTAAATAAATTTATAAATATGTGAATTTTTTACTTTTAGAATAAAAACTGACCTTTACCGAAAATTCATGGGTTTTGACAAAAACACCATTCAAACATTAATAAAAATTAAAATTGCATTCATAAAAGTATATGATCATTAATAAAAAGTAATTTAATAATATTATTATTTTAATAAAATATTATTTAACTCAAAAATAAATCAATATATGAAAATATATTTCTTTGTTGAATATTAAATAATTATACTATTTGTGCTTCAAAAACTATTTACAAAGTAACAATAATAAAATGAATGCACATTATTTATACAAAAATGTTGTACATAGTCATCGTGCTAGGGTATTGTTACATAACCCCTTATAACACCCGCATAAGACCAAATGTTAAGGTGTGTGATGGTGACAGAATCTTGGGGTGGCTTAGATAACATCGCTTGGGTGGTAATTTCTATTAAGTTCCTCTTCTCCCGTAGTTAGTTCTGCTCAAGCTTAACGTGTTCAAGCTCTTCTTGGGATTGGTCAAGAGCGAAGACCAATGACGCCACCTCCTTTTGGATCTCTAAAAAATGGGCTTCATATGGGGAAAGTATATTGGATGAGTCTATTGCTTTTTTTATCTTAGTAAATTGGATATGTTAAAGACCTATATTTATAATAATCATGTGATCACTGTTCAACAACTATATTAGAAACAGTAACAATTCAAAATGGTATTTCAAAATTCATAAACATAAATCCAATGAAGTTAAAAATTTATATAACCATAATAAGAAATTTAATTAGATCAAGGGTTATTTCCATTAATGAATTTTTGTGTCGTTACAGGGGTAGTGTCTAGGGGGTGGGGGATGTCTAGGGGGTTGGGGGTGATGTCCAGAGGGTAGGGGTGTCTAGGGGGGTGGGGGAGTCTAGGGATCTGTCTAGGGGGGTGGGGGTTTCTAGGGGTGGGCGGGTGTTGAGGGGAGGGGGAGCTGTTCAGTGTGGTGGTGGTTATTCATGGTGGTAGGGGGTTGTCCATGGGGGTGGGGGCGTCTAGGTGGTGGGGGCGTCCAACAGGGGCTATCCAGGGGGGTTTCTAGGGTAGGAGGTTGTCCAGGGGTGGGGGCTGTTGAGGGGGGGTGGGGGGATATCCATGGGGGTAAGGGTTTTCTAAGAGTTTTTAGGTTTTTTAGTTGAAATTATATGTTTTGAATGTTATATATGTGAATGTTTAATTTTTCTTGGTTTCTTCTTGTTTTTGTTTAGTTCTAATTTTTTTCTTATATGTATTCTGGTATAGTTTTGGTTTGGTTTTTGGTCTATTTTTTGCATGTTTTTGGTCTTCTTTGGTAGAGCACGCTAATGGTAGAATGGTTTTATTAAAAAAATTGGTTTTATGTTGGTTATTTTATAACTGATGTAGTAAATTCATGGGAATCTTTTTTATGTCAGTTATTTAATAACTCATGTAGAATATCTATTTTCATATCGATTATTTTTTAACCGACATGAAAAAACCCTTCATATACTTGTTTTTCATGTTGGTTATAAAAATAACTGATGTAAAAAACTTGTTTTCATGTCAGTTTTTAATAAAAAACATGAAAAACACTTCTGAGATTAATTTTATTATGTCGGATATTACATAACTGATTTAATAAACTATATACCATTTTGGTTATTTAAAAACTGATGTAATAAATCACTACTCCAAAGAGTTTTCCTCATTGGTTTTTTAGGAACTAATGTGAAAAACACTTTAGATAAATGTTCTTTACGCCGGTTTTAAAATAACCATTGTAAATACAATATTCATAACATCTCCTGTAATAACATTACCCAAAAACTGATGTAAAAAATAAAAAATAATTGACGTAGAGAACATCTTCTACACTAGTGGAAGAATCCAGTAGAAATGTTGGTGAAAAAAAGTCTTCCAGGATCATTGGAAATCAAAATGATCTGGAAGACCTCTTGTTGTTGGGGGTTGAGAATAGCATTTATGAAGGAAGGGAAACTATTAGAATGTGCAAAATAAAGGTTGGGACCTAGACATAAATATAACCCTAGTTTGTTCCCCACCCAGTTATCATCCCAAAAATTGATCCTAATACACCCTAAAATACTTGGTTATTGGTGCTCTAAAGTTTTTATGCATTTACAAATTGACATCCATTTCCTTGAGCATCAGGCTCCCAAGATAGGTGTGTGGGTCCCAGATTTATTTGATATATACCTTTCCCAGAATGACTGTCTTTCCATAAAACCCTTGGCAAACATAACCCAGAGTCACTTCATGGTGTCTGCAACATTTCATATATTGATTCCACCCTCTTCCACCTCCTGGTCTATCCTATGACCCGAGGACCAATGATAATTTTTTTCCTCACGCACATCCCAAATGCAGTTAACCAGGGTATTCTCTAAATTTCAAAGAACCATCTTGGATACATTAAGGGATGAAAAAGAATGCATGGGAATTGATGATAAGACACTATTAACAAGAGTAATAAACCACCAAAAGGAGAGAAAAACGTTTTTCCATTTAAGGATACATGAGGATATCTTATCAAAAGTTCTATCAAAAGTGATGCATACATATCTTAATTAGTGAAAATGGGTCCCTTAAGTAAATCATTAGAAACTAAATTTTATAGACCCCTAATTGTTCTTTAATCTTCTTGCCTCTGACATATAGTAAGAAACATAATATTAATACACTACTCTTTCCCTAGTTCATGAGTTTCCCAATTGTAATGACCCGCTAATTCTCATTGGATTGAGAGTAAAACGAGTCATTACTTGGGATTTAGTGATATCCCCAAGATGCCAAAGGCTGGAAATAAATTTTGAAGGGTTTCAAATACATGTGAGGGATGATTTACCCTTTAATAAATAAACCATTCAACCAACAAACCATAACCAAACTCTTCACTAAATAATGCATGAAAAAAAATAAATACAATACTATTACTTTATTCATATTGAAACCACTCAAAAGAATGAAACAATGGAAGAACAAAAAAATATAAAACAGTTATCAACATTTACATAAAATAGTTTATATGAAAAATTTTCTCAAAAACATTTTATAACTAAATATAAATAAGTTTCCAAAACCATTTATAACCAAAAGAATACAAGAGAAATTGAATCCAAAGCCTGGGTGAGTATAACACATAGTAGGTTTTCCCTAATTACATACCTACTCACTCCACTAGTATAAAATAGTTTTCAGCATTTAAATAAAATAGTTTATATAAAAAAAATTCTCAAAAAAGTTTATAACTAAATATAAATAAGTTTCTAAAACCATTTATAACCAAAAGAATACAAGTGAAATTGGATCCAAATTTTCTAGAAAGTTATTTTTTTCTAGAAAATAACTAAACAAAGATTTAAAACCATTTTTCAATATTCTATTGGAATACCCAATCCATTCCAGACATCTACAAAACATACCATGCATGCTACGCAGTGACAGTTCTATACTCATGAGTGGTTTCTTGTTTATATACCAATCCATCACAAGGTAATTGTATCCCATGTGCCATTAACCCTTTGGCACCGAGAAGAAGGTCATATTTCAACCAAGCCCCGTATATGAAACATGAAAACACACCCCACATATACCCAAAGATCATGCCAAAACAACCCTTTCAATAAAACCTATTTTTATTGAAACCTCATGCCCTATAAAACCATTTAAATTTTCCAAATAATCCACCAATTAAAATCACTCACTTTAAATTCAAGAAACTAAGTCAATTTTCACAATAATTTATCAAGATTTCACAAATCTACCGAATACAATAAATCATCACTAAATAGATTTATTCCATGTATCCAAAAAATATTTCACAATAAATATTATCCAATTTACTCAATTTAAAACAATGATATTCAATTCTAAAAAGAGGATATGAGAGTGAAGCCACTGACTTCAATGGTTTTGACGAAACTAGACAACGAATGAAGAACAATCAATAAAATTGGGTTGATTCTTTAGGGAACCTACTTAGACAACCTTTCCTAGAAATATCAAGACCAAATATCAAAATATTTTTCATACACACTCATATATCTTCCCATAACAGGTGTAGATATGAGAAACCAAGATGATAGGGAAACTACATTTAAGAAACCAATCAAGAACGAAGAAGAATAATCACATAACTCAAGAATATAGCATCGAATCACTAAAATAAGTCTTTTTATTGACTCCAAAATGCCTGGGAGAGGTTCTCCTATCTTTAAGGAAGAGAAATACCAAGTTTGAGCTATTTAGGAGAAAAAATAACAACTTAGAGGCAAAATCTTATGTGATAAACTTTTTTTGAATCTCAATTTAACCATGCGCACAATTAGATTGCATAGTTAGACAAACCATGCATTAGATACTATCTAGACAGACCCTCACACAGACTCCTCACATTTTCTCCTTAACTGTGTGTACACTGTGCCGAAGCTCTCTACCTCAAACCTGTTATTGCACAAGGTTTCTCTTAGGATTTCTGCATGGTTTGGATAAACTGTGTGCAGCCAGCGTGCCTCTCCTTTAGCCCCCAAAACTTATTAAAAGTTCAAAAAACTCTCCAAACATTCCCTCTTATACATAATATCCATGAAAACATGAATAATGGGTTATTTACTAGAAATCAGGGGTACTACACCACTCCACATGAAATAAACATCAAGAATCTGGTTGATCTCCTGTATTGATCTAATACTACCATTGTAGAAAAGAATAAGGTCAGCCGCAAAGAAAAGGTGAGTAATCCCAATAACGTTTTTCCTATGAAGGAATGCAAAAAATCACCAATTGATGATACATTTATCTAGATATCTACTGAAGGCCTCTTGAAACATAATGAAGACACTAGGAGATAATGGGTACCCATACCAAATCCCCCTATTTGACTTGAAGAATCCATAACTATTTCCCATGAATGTGATTGAAATATAAGAAGGTCTAATGCAGATGAAGAAGAGATAAATCACCCATTCAGAGAAGTCTATACATCTCATGAATCTAATAATGAAGCTACACTCCAACCAATCGTAGGACTTTTCTGTGTCATGCTCTATGGAAATATTAAAACCTGTGACCTTATCATTGATATTATCAATCACTTTTTGAGATAAGGAAATGGCAGTCTAGTTGGACCTACCTCAGATGAAGCCTTGTTGTTCTTTAGAAATCCAATTATGAAAGTGATCTGCAAAACTTCTATTAATTACGACAGATAAGATTTTATAGGGGAATTTTCATATACTAATTCTCCAATATTTCTACAAAGATTGGTCTTTAACTTTAGGAATGAGAATGAGGGTGGTATCATCTAGAAGTCACTAAAAACCATTAATGATAATAGAGATCACATGAGGAAGGGAATAAAAGATATCAGTATGTCCTCTAGGGTAACTATCCAACATATGAAGATTAACATCCTCTAATAAGGAATAAAAATGGGATGCATCCATAACTCAAACAACTTCAGGATCATTGGTGAAGGATCCTGTCATGAACCAATCTAGGATTTCATCCAACCTGGACACCCTGTAGAGACCCGAAGCTTGACGTACATGGATGCTACATTAATTTTGCAGAATACTTAGTACATAACAAAAATAGACACACAAGGAACGTAATAGTTTAGTGTCTTTGGAAACTTGGAACGTAATCTTCTAATCGTGGTGAAAGATCTTCAACATCTCCCATAAAGATCTTCCACTTTTTGTTTCCTTACCTAAAACCTTTCTTTTAATCCTAGGGGAAAATAAAACATAAAAAGGGTGAGATCAAATGCTCAGTAAGGGTAAGCATGGATAAAATAAAACATACCATAAACATTTGAACTTAAACACATGAACATAATGTTTAAACATCAAAATCTTGAGAAACAACATAAAACATGGAAGTACATAAGTTATAGATCATAATGAAACATAAATAATGATAAAATAGAATGGGAATAAAAAATGTAATTGTGGAATCCATTATCCACATGTAATGATTTTCATAGTAGAAAAGGCATTGCTTCCATGACCATCTTAGTGGACAAAGTCCCTTTTTGAATCGAGTTTACGCCTCGTTTCAGTCCTGTAACACTGACCCAGATTAACTTACCGTTCCAGCCATGTCTATCTCATGAGATATAAATCTTTACCTAATGCATTTGAGGGATATATAGGTCCCACCCATCTCATAATGAAATCATTCTTACTTGTGGCACAACATAATCATAAAACATTCATCATAACCCAAAGAATAAAATGGGTTTCATAATCATCATCGCATAATCCATATAAAACAAATGGATATTTCATCATATGAAAAGTGAAAGCATGTAAATAATATATACATTATACTTGAAACATACACATATGAAATAATTTCATCTTAGATGGAAAGTGGTTTTGATAAAACACTTGAAATGAATTCTTGAGGAAAAAATCCTTTCTTCTTCAAAATCATTTTCTTTTCAAAAAATTCCATTCAATTTTAAAAGGAAAGGATTTTTTTTTAAATAATCATAAGATCATGTAGAGGAAGATTCATGAAAATGAGGCGTTATGAAACCTTAAAAATCCATTCACGCCGTATAAGTAAAAAAAATAACAATTTCCTCGTACTTTTGTCGGAAAAGTCAAAAAGTACCTCATATGGTAAACAAAAGAAAGATTCCTTCCATACGATCTGGTAAAAGTAAGAAAAGGGTAAAAATGTCTTAAAAATACATGGAATTAAAGTAAACATTTTATGAAAACATTTTGAGAGCATATGGACATGGATAATAAACATAACCCCCAGTAAATACTTACGAGTAAACAATCTCGGATAAGAATGAGATTGAAATAATTATCCCTTACCTTAGGTCCGATATGCTTCGTACGCATCCAAACCTCCTGTATAATGATTTAGATAATGCCATTGACTTATTACAGAATCATATTCATTGTTATGATATCATATATGGTTCAATTATGACTTTATATTACCCGTTCTTTTTTAAATTCCACGTTAAAGCAGCGTTTTGGGTAAAATCATTTCATTTATCGTATGTGTTTCGACTTGTTGTTCTTGATATTATTACTTACATCCTGATTTACATAATTCCAAAATGTAAAAATTGATTTATATATAATATATATTCATCATATACATATATATATATATTATAGATTGATAAAAGTAATGAAATACACCGTTCATGGAGACGGTAGGCCGTACGTATGCATGAACACTGTTTTCGTTTCTTTATTGAAATGAATGAATCTAAATAGATGAAATACATATATATATATATACATAAATCCAATAGAATTATTATTTCATATATTTCACTATTATTCATTATATGAACTTTATGATAATTCATGTATGGTTAACATGGAGAATGAATCTCATCGCGTCGTGGAGACGGTAGTCCGTATGTACGCACGAGCGATGATATCATTCCCATAATTATTCAATAGAATTTGAGTGGATGGTATAATATATCAGAATCATTATGATGTTATAATAACCATATATAGTTATTCTTTACACCATTATACCCATCCATGTAAGGTTTTGGTGGAAAAAACAGATTTCACCACGGCGTGGAGACGATATTCCATACGTATGCACGCGTGGTGATTTTGTTTTCCGTAGGATGGATAGATGGTGAAATAGGGTTGTTTCATACTTATAATAACATATCAGTATATGAGTTATACTGATGTTATTAATTCATAATGAAACAGCTAAAGAATAAGAAGTGGAAGAAGAAATAAAGTTGAAAGAATCAGTAACGGACATTACCTCTTCTTTGAAGCACCTCTTTGAGACCTCCTCTTAGGGCACTAAAATTGGTCTTTGAAGAAGACCAGAACCGCTAGGATGTTTCTATGGAAGTGGAGAATAGAATTTGGAAGCGTTTGGCTGAGCTTTAAGGATCAAAGTGTTGTGATGAAGAGAGGGAGGAGGTGCCCTTTTATAAGGGAGGAGAGGGGCACCTTTGGAAAAACTAAAAATATTATTTTATTATAAAGTCATATTCGGTTTTTAATAGCTCCAAATTGATTTATTTCGAAGCTAATGTGGGTATGGGTCGAAATACTCTCATACAATAGAATTTATACATGTTTAGGTTTCTATTTTAACCTTATCATTTAGATTTAACCTTAAGTTAAATAATTTTACTTTTACCGTGTCTTCTTGTTTTCTTACACTATAAGGTTAATAAACATACTATAACAAGCCAAAAGAACCCCAAGTTGTTTATTATTAATATATATAACCTTATCTAAGTCATTTGGACGAACCTTAGATTTTTAGGAATAAAATAACAATTAATAATATAATATTTTTTTTAAAAACTATTATTTGTCAATTTTGACATTTTTTGGTAATTAATTTTCGTGAAAATCATAACAGAATGTTTAGTTCAAATAAAGTTAATTAAAAACCAAAATGTCATATTAACCTAGAAAATTAGTTAAATTTATAAAAAGTCTCAAATTACATTTATTTGTGTATTTATAACATCAATTATGTCAATATTTTATTGATAAGATAATTACTGCATCATCTTTGTGTCATAAATAAATTAAATTATTTAATGTCTAAAAAATATAAATAAAATACCATTATGTATGAAATCTTTTTATATTTCTAATGAATATTTATAGTCTAATTTATCTTATGTATACCTCTATACTAAAAAGGATTTACTTATTAAACTTTGATTTTAACTATTTTAACCCTTCTTTAAATAAATTAATATTAAATGTCCTAATCTAATCCAAGTGGGCCTAAATGGTCATATGTTATTCCTAAGGTTGTTTTTGGTGGAATTAAACTTACCCAATAGAATTAGGACATGTGTTAGGGTAATACTAATACCATTTTTACCCTTAATTATCCTATTTAATTTTAACTGTGGTAAATAAAAGTAAAAGTTACTATTCACCAAAAATTATTTTCATCTCATTGAACCACATTTTAGTCCTTGATATTAACCGTGTCTCTCGGATTTTTGAAATTCAATTCACAGAAGTGGTAAAATTTAATTTAAATTTAAAAAAGTCAGTTTTTAACTACCACTAAGTGGTTTGACTATTCATCGAAAATTGTTGTTTTTCAGAAAAAATACCAAAAATTCAGCCTAAGCATTATTTGATATTCCGAATTCAAAATTGATGTCTATTTTTCCAAATTAAAACCATATAAGTGGAATTATTTAATTTTAAAATTAATTCTCAATATCAAAATACATAGCGTGTTTTTTAAGAAACATTAACTATCAAAAGATTGATACTTGTTTATATCCAATTTCAAAGTGAAATTAATTCCAACGACCAACATTGTATTAAATGGTAAAAATATATTATAATTACATTTTAAACAAAATTAAAAATTTAATATAACCATATAAATTATTTCAATGAAAAAAGTTGTTTTTAGTTAAAATATATCGTGTTTTTACTATTCATTAAAATATGAAAGTTATCAGAATAATATGAAAATTTTATCCAATGTAAATTTTTATATCCTGATTCCAAAGAAGAATTTTACTTTGTCAAATTGAACTTATAGACAAGTCAAAAACAAGATTTAAAGTGGGTGCACCATCAAAAGGCGGCAAAACTACATTTTTGGAAAATTACTTATTTTACTCGAAAAAATGATTTTGTTCTTATACCATGTTCTAGAAAATTTGTAAGATGAATAATAATGTTATAAAATTAAAAATTTAGTTGATAATACTCATAAAGGGTAGTTCATATAACATATCGTTGTTTAGAGAAACTCAGTATTGCGTACAACACACGCTATCGTGGAAGGTCGTGATTGCGTGTAATGCAAGCCAAGTCAGGGTTGCGTGTTGTGCAAGACTCCTCTGTTGTTTCATATAACAGAATCCAACCATATTTCATTTATACATTGAATATATATATATACACTCAATATTTCGTAGAATAACTACTATAAAAATTGGGTGTAACATGATCCAAGAATAGTGTTGTGTATACTGCAAGCTCCTACGGTGTTGCGTATAGCGCAAGGCAATCTTGTTGTAGCTTACAACAAAAGACATCAGTGAAATTAAAAAAATATTTTTCATTAAATTTTAGGGTGTTACACACCCGATCTTGTATGTGGCATGGCCCGAAGGGAATTCCCAATCTCCATGGGGGGACAACTAATGTTGGGCATCAAAACAATATAAATGGAAACAATTTTAGACCAATAAACCTAGATCATATAAATAATCTAAAAAAACTAAAAATGCAATATAACTAACACTGAATATCAAATAAATATAAACAAGTTGAAACAAATAAAAAATACATCAGGAAAAGTAGATACCAAAATATAGAACTGAGGAAAAAACTAAAAATGGGTCACGCTACCACAACCACCATGTGACCTCAAGGTCACCACCAACCACAAGACCAAACCACTCCAAAGATGAACACATGAACAGTGAACCCAAAAAATAATAAGAACCTGAAATATAGATTGGTTTTACTAACATTGAATGGTACAAGTAGAGTGTGAGCTAAACATTCAGTAGGTAACCACTAATGAATCCATGTGATTTATTTCCCGAGAAAAGTCCATTAACACTAATTTGAAATGAATTTATGAAAATAGGGTTTTCTCAAATTTTAAATAAACACAACACCCTTTTTCAAAATATTACACACCACACTTTCATTTGTTCAAACCAGTATGACATATTGGAAACCCAAACCAGGTTTCAAGGGAAAAAATACTAGGTTGTGCTGAAAATAAATAGGCAGTTCAATATAAAAACTAAATGCAAAAAAAATTAAACAACCAGATATATTCCATAACCAGGGGTGATCCTACACATCCATATATCAACCGCTGGATGTACTTTATTCAGAACCACCTACCAACGTATGGTTAAGCCCTTAAGTCTATAACAATTGGCCACCCTCAAATGACCAATCCAATAGAAAATCCCACATGGCCTCTCAGTGATCCAGGGGGGTACCAACCAATATTATTGGGGCTGGTAAGCTACCATCACTCGATCCTCTAAAACATCCACAAGAACCCATAGTAAATATACATAAACTGTGTAAGTAGGAGGTTATTGAATGCATGGATCACCCTACCTTTGGTCACCACACTTGCCCACCCCAAACATGGACACCACTATACAATAACCCAAAAGGAAAATTCCTCCTATAGAAGTGCCCACTATAGATATATATATAGAACACTACATTGAAAGTGTTAACTATGACATCACATTACTTAAACATTCAACCCTTTCTTTAAAAACATGAAAATTGACAAACGAGCCTTTGAATTTATATATCCAAATGTGATTACCAAAAAAATTTAACAACCTCTTCCCAAAGTGACATCAAACACCAATTTTATGATTTATGTGCGAAATGGTCCTTTTTTTTTCAAATTACAATACATTTCGATAAAACCCTTTTTAAACTTTGAGAAAATACACAATCTTATAAAACATGCCAAATGGACCTCTAAACCAAACATTTACCAATACATAATCCATGTTCGAAATTTCCATAGCTTTAAAGATTCCATTTAAAGTCAATTTTTGAGATTACCTTAGGGAACCTAAATCATTTGAGAAACCAAAGATCAAGGAAAACATCTCTTTAAGGTGTCATCTTCATTTGAGTGCACATCCATGTGTGCACTTTGTGCACCCATGGATGTGCCACCATCCAATGGCACCCTCCAAACATCCATGAAAACACTCAAAACCATTTTCAAACCCATAAATTTATTCTAAAACCAAACCTAATAATTTCAAAAATGTTCTAGAGCATGAACAACCCTCTTTTGAAATTGAGTGAACCCTTCCCAAACATTTCACTATGGAAATAAAACCAAAAAAGAATGAAAATTTCACGTTAACCCAAATTCACAATTTAAAATTAAGTTACCAAAGTATTTCAAATGTTAAATATCACAATAAGGCTTGATTTCATTATAAGAAAACAATAATCATTTAGTCAAACACTTTGAGTGCACCAACACATAGGCATAATTGAAAAGAATCACTCCAAAACTAATTTTAAAAATTTCTACCATCAATAAATCAACATAATAAATAAACAATGTTAATTATAATGGTGTGAATCAAGTTTAAAAAATAATTGAAGAAACCCAAGCATCAACAGAATGCATCAAAAAGGAAAAGCATGGTGACACCTACCTCGATGGTGTGGGAACACGATGAAACTCTTGGAGAATGGATAGTAGGACCTAAAGAACAAACCAAGTACCTTAGATTCAACAAAACACAATCCAATATGTCAATACTAACATCTAGGGTTTGGCCAAACAAAAACCTCACCAAGGAAGAGAAGAAATCAAGGAGAAAATTTGGAAAAGAGGAAGAAAAAGCATACCCGAGGAGATATTCTATCAAAAATAGAAGGAGAATCACCTAGAATCCAAGGAGGGAGGAAGGGAACAACTTTCCAATTCCTTTCTAGGGCCATGCAAATGAGAGGAATGAGGGAGGGGATTTGGGGTCAAAAGATGAAAGGGGAAAACATGGAATTTTACGATTTTAGAAATTTTGGCCGATCACATGGTTTGTCCGCACATTTTACCAAACCATTAGGAAACTGTGCATCCCTCACTACCCAAGAGGATAACCGCGCATTTTATGGCCTCACCATCTATAAACCATGTGTCATTTGTTCCCAATTCCTATTCCAAAAAAACCCAATCCCACACGATTACATGGGAACGACCGCACGATTTATCAAAACTTGTATAGGATATTATCAGCCCAAAAACCCATTATTTCAACCAAAATATCAAAAATTTAAACAGGGTCTCTACCTTGATTCAACCAAAAGGTCCCAGACCAAGAAAAGGAATAAAATAAAGTAATGTCCAAGGATGGGGTGTGACAATTTTCCTCACCACAGACAATTGTTTCCACCAAAAATTCACCTGGATAAAAGATAACCAGAACTCGAATCCATGCCCAATCAAAACTGAAGGAAACCAAAACCTTGTGGTGACCTCTGACTCTACAATGACACTGAACTGATCAAGAGAAAACCCCAATAGAAGAATAAGAGTAGAGAACGATATGGTTCTCCCCACCACAAGAGCTCAACTAACATATCCAAGAAAACTGGTAATTAACATTGAGAACTGATGTTATTAACTTATTAAGAACTTTTTATTTAATCTATTTACTGATTTTCAATTAAAATGCATAATTGGTGTGAAATACACATGTTTTAATATTAATGTAATTTTTTATCAATATTTTAATTAATCAAATCGAGTCAGTTTACTATTTTAATTATACCTCTCACCCTAGTTATCCAAATTTCATTAAACATATTTTGTAGGGTTCCTTATTCAAATTACATCATTCCATTATAAGGGAACCTTTTCTAAATCATCAATATGGAGGGTCATATGGTCCACAAAAGAATACCCAATAAATATGTGAAGAAACTGGACCGGTCATGATGATTGAGTTACTGGTCTAAATTCATAATCCCCAATTTTATTAAACTCCACCATATATTCTTGATTGTCCAAACGAATCATGGATAAAAACATGAAGGTCCAAATATATACACAAGGGTCCCAACTGAGGCTTTGAATTCCATACCACCATTATAGATGAGAATTAAAATCAGTACATTGTTCATGACTTTTCTCCTCATCTACTCATCAAATCAAGATGGGATATTTCAGTGAGAAATTTAAGATATGGGATGAAAACTTTATAGAAGAACTTTTGTTTATTTGAGGGAATATTCCTATTCAAAAACGTATTCACATTTCATCCTTTGAAAACGTGTAGATTGTAATGGATATATTACAATTGTTTACTCATATTGCCAAAGCTCTGGCTCAGTAAGTTAAATGGCCACCAAATTATCTGAGTATACTGAAGCATTCTTATATACATATTTTAAGATGAATATTTATCCATATTTGGATATCTGAAAAATAAAATTGGCGATGAAAGTGGAGGGATAGTTTTGGAATGCAACTAGTCCACTTTCATGGGCTATAAATACTTCCCCCTCCACTCCTTGCAAATAGATGTCATTTTTGAATAGAGGATCATACATTGACATGAACAAGTATATTCCCAAATCCTGGGAAGATCTAACATACTCATGTTTTCACTTGAGACACCCTTCCTCCTCTCTTTTATTTCATTTACTTTTGTGTTTTTCTTCATTTTTAATCTTGTAAGTGTTGTTTTTGTAATTCCCTTTTAATGAAAGTTTCTTCTTAATATTCTTTTTTAATCATCCAACCACTATTCTTAAAGATTAATTCTATGAAAATATTTTAAATAAAATTGAAATCCCTTTACTTATTTTTCTTTCTAATTCAATCTAAATTTCATTATTAATTCTCATCAGCCTTCGTGTGTGTGTGTTCGGCGCACAAATATTTTTTATCCCGTTCTTTTTGTTCTATTTATAATTCATCACCATAAAAACATATTACCAGATTAACAACTATATTAATGGATATTTAAATATACTATTGGGGTGAGTAAAAATGTAGGGATGTTGAGTGATTGAGAGTATTTTCTTGATGAATAGTATTCAAATTATCATTGTGTTTTCTAGACTTAACACGTAATGAATTAATGACTTGTTTTATTTAACGTGTGATTTTCATGGAATATTGGCACCATAAATACACTACCATAAATAAGATACAATTTGGATTAGAACACTAAGTTTAGTTAAGTATTGTATAAAAGCCTTACATTTATAAATTCCAATTAACACCATCTTGTGAAATGGGTGTTAATTTAATGCAATATAAAGAAAAGCTCAAGGATATCGCAAGCTTAACTCTCTAATGATGAACACAAAAAAATATTTATAAAAATTTCAAATCAATATTAATCAATCAATAATTTCAATTACTCTTATCAAACAAACCCCCAAATCAAAATACAATCAACTATAAACAATCGAATGTTAAAAATTATTGTCGCCAATGATTCAAACCGAGTGTTGTTATACCCATTAGAAAAGCATCGGAACCTTGAACTGTCGATAGGAGACAATCATCCATGATTTCATGAACTAACTCAAACTTTTACAGATCAACCAAGAAATACCCAAACCCTGACTGAGAACTCCAAATAGAACCAACCTTAACTTCTTCACACAAGATAAACAACACCTCCACAAGGAAACCCAGTAAATCGGTGCACCAGGAAAAGGTAACTCCTTACAAGAACTAACAACCCTCCACATAAGGGAGAACAACAACACCTCTAGGACCAGAAACATTCCACACACCCAATGAACCCCCAAACCCAGGGGAAAACTCATGAAAAGAATTTCAAACCAAACAAAGAACCAGAGACACCATTCATCAATTCCACAAAACTCAATCATTTCTAAATAAACACCACTAAACTTGAACCAACCCACACAAGGGTTAATCATACTGAACAGTTCTAAAAACCACATTATGACATGCACAAATACTTGGATTACAATAGAACAAGTCCATCATAATTTTACAATGAAATGATGAACATACAACAAATGAAAAAAACTACAACAAAAAGGAAACAAGAACAAAAATACTTTTATTATTTCCATCCCAACATGGTAGAAAAAACCAGGACAAGGTTCCACACGCCCCCAAAAACTCTTGAATGTGCGCGATCTTCACTCCGAGACCTATGGTTGGGGATATTAAGGCTGAAGAATCTCCTACCTCACAATCAAGAACTAGTATCCCCTGACCAAATCTCCTTCGAGCAATGCTTCATGAAGAACTTTTCTAGGTGACCTAAATCGAAACAACGATGGAAGGTTTTCAGAGGAGTGTGATAAGATGAATTCTAATTCCCGAACTAGCCACACCGATGACACACCAGAAAGCAGTCTGACGAACTAGACGCCATAACCAATGAAGATGACTCCTTAGAGACAGGTTCCTCCAGCATGCACTCCTCGCCAGATGGGGAATACTTATGAACAACGAGAGGCACCATATTTCCAACCACCTCACATTGGAATCCAACTCAGATAGAAATTCTTCATCCACCATCTTCTCAAAACAAATTTCCTTATAATAGAGAACCCTTTCCTTGATCTATGGGTGAATACCCCTAGGAAAAGAGTCATTTTCATCAGGCCCTATGATTCCACCTCTAGAGAAAAGAAAACAAAATCCTTAAAATAATCAACATAGGCCTTCACCGTCCTCTGACCTTGTTGGATACTCCTGAGCTCTTCCCTTTTCTTCATCTTCACTTCCTCAGGTATGAGCCATCAAACAAAGAAGGTCTAGAAAACATCCCACGTCATTCAAACTCACATCGATGGCGGGGAAAACAACTCTCATTCCTCCAAACCCAGACCTCCAAACGAACCCAAAAAAGAAAGCACCCTGACAGCTTCGGGAGTTCCCAATAACCAGAAGGTGTGCTTTGCCTTTTCAATCCACATCACTGCCTCTAACGGACATCTATCACCTCGAAGGATAGAAAACACTCAAGAAAAATAAAAAACTGGGCATGAATCCTTATAAATTTTGGAATCCTTCCTAGGTGGCATTTTCTAAACAACACATACTACAAAGCCCAAACCAACGTCAATCCATAACACAATCCCTAATAACACCCCAAACCAGAAAAAAAAAAGCTTAAAAACCAAAAAAATACCAATCGAATTAAAAAATCACATCTTCACAAAAATCTCATTTCCTTCTCAATTTCCAAAGTCACCTCAATTCAAAACTACTTTCCAAACACAAAAGCCACTTTTCAGAAAAAAAATAGCTCCTCAAAGAAAAACCAATTTACAAAACCTATAAATTCAAGAAACTCACTCATGGAATCCTATGAAACGTCACATGTGTGTCCATCCATTTTCATCCAAGCGTGCCAATATGCACTTTTCACACATACCCACACACATGTAAATGTCTATAAGGAAGAACAAGGGTCACACCCCAGTCATTTTCATTGAAAATCCAAACAAGCACCAAATTTTAAAATAAAAGCACTTTCAATTTTAAAACTCACTTTACTAATTTAAAACCATGTGAAATAAAGCACTTAAATTTACAAAAAAATCATTTTTAAAACCCTACTCACACCAACTGAAACAAATACAAAACTCAACATAGACCAAACTACCTAAATAAGTAACTAGAATCTATGAATAACCTAATGAAATGGTAGTGGGTCATGACCACATAAGGCATAATGAAAAAAAGAACATGAATGGTGTACTTGAACTCCACATGGGTCACTAATCCATGTAAGATCACAATGTGACACTGATTCACCTCCGTTGTCATCTCGAAATCCAAAACAAAAGAGAAGACTCAAACCCCATACTACCCCTCTTGACTCAAGGAATAGAACGAGTAAGAGTTTGTGATGATCTTCTTGTATCTACCTCTCGAGTCAAGATAGTACTAATATCCAACTACTAGAAACCTCAAAAATCAAGGTTCTGTACGGATACCATTTTTTCACGAACAAGGTCGTGATGTCATCCAACCCGGACACCCAACCTTGTCCACGATGGCCCAAATGGCGTTCCTGATCTCTACAGGCTGACAACTAGTGTCAGGCATCAAAAAAATACAAATGGGAATGATTTTAACCCAAAACCAGGATTAGGTAAATAAACTAAACAAACTGAAAATGCAACATAACTGACACAGAATCTTAAATAAATATAAACAAGATGAAACAGATACAAAATACAACTAAACATGAGAAAACCCAAATACAATTGAGGACAAAACTAAAACTAGGTCATGCTACCAAGATCTCCATGTGACCTCAAGGTCACCACCAACCACGAGACCAAACCACTCTAACGATGAAAACATGAACCGAGAACCTGAAAAAGAAGAAGAACCTACAAAAAAGTATGGGTATACCAACACCAAATGATACAAGTAGGGTGTGATCTAAATATCTCAGTATGAAACCACCAAATAATTCATGTGTTTCCTTTCCCAAGAATATTCCATCAACACTAGTTTGAAATACATTAATGAATGTATGTTTTTTTTCAAATTTTAAATAAACAACACAACTTCCTTTTTTCAAAAACATCACATTCCACACTTTCATTTGATCAAAGAAGTTTTACATATTAGAAACCCAATCCTAAACCAAGTTCCAAGGAAAAAAATCATAGGCTATGATGAAAATAAATAGGTACTGCAAGATGAAAACTAAATGCGATAAAAAAGATGATATAAATAGTAACCATGGGAGATCCTAAACATTTCTAGAGCGAGCCCTGGATGTACTCAGTTCAGAACCACATACCGGTGTATGGTGAATCCCCTAAGCCTATAACCAACTGGCTACCCTCAACTGACCAATCTAGTAGAAAATCTTGCATGGCCTCTAAGTGATCTAGGAGATACCAACTCGTCTAATCGGGGATAGCAAGCTACAATCACTCGATCCTCTAAAAGAGTCCCAAAAACCCATGATAAATATACATAAACTATGTAAGTAGGAGACCCTTTCACTTTCCTACCCCAAACACGGACACCAAAATACGATAACCCAAATTAAAAATCCCTCCTATAGAGATGATCACTATATATATATATATACATATATTACTTAATCAAAAGTACCACCTAGGCCATCACATAACTTAAACATTCAACCCTTTAAAAACATTAAAATTTTCAAATGGTACTTGGACATTACATATCCAAATATGTTTACCAAAAACATTAAACAAGGTCTTCCCAAAGTGACATCAAACACCACATTTATTATTGAAGTGTCTAATAAGGATTTAGGTTTCAAATTCCAATACCTTTCCCTAAAACACTTTTTAAACTTTGAGAAATTACACAATCTTATAAAACATGACAAACATGTCCCTTAAGCTAAACATTCACCAAAACGTACTCCATGTTCCAAACAAGCATAGCTTTGAAGATTCCAATTAAATCCAATCATTGATATTAGAAAAGGGAACCAAAATCATTTGTGAAACAAAATTTCAAGGAAAACGTCACTTAAAGGAGTCATCTTCATTTGAGTGCACATTCATGTGTGCACTTTGTGCACACATGGATGTGCCACCATCCAATGGAACCCTCCAATATTTCATGAAAATGCCCAAAACAATTTTCAAAACCATCACTTTCTTTTTAAACCAAACCCAATAATTCCACCAAAGTGTTAGACCATGAACAACCCTCTTTTAAAAACGAGTGAGCCCTTTCAAAACATTTCACTATGGCCATAAAACCAAAAAGATACCCAAATTGCACATTAACCCAAATTCAAAATTTAAAACTAAGTTACCAAAGTGTTTCAATGGTTAAATATCACAACAATTCTTGATTTCATAATATGAAAACAATATGAATTTAATCAACCACTTTGAGTGCCCAACACATAGGTATAATTGAAACAATCACTCCAAAACTAATTTTAAAAATTTATACCATCAATAAATTACCATAATAATTTAACTATCTGAATAATTAAGATGAAAATAATGTTTAAAAATTAATTGAAGGAACCCAAGTATCAAATGAATGCATTGACAAGGAAAAACATGGAGACACCTACCTTGATGGTGTGCGAATGCAACGAAACTCTTGGAGAAGATTGATTTGGCCCCAAAGAACAAACCACACAACCTAGATTCAAATAAACACAAGAAAACATGTCAAACCTAACATCGAGGGTTCGACCAAACAAGAACCTCACCAAGAAAGATAATAAATCAAGGAGAAAATAAGGAAAAGAGGAGGAAGAAGCTTACCCGAAGAGAGATCCGCCCAAAAATTGAAGGAGCACCTAGAATCCAAGGAGGGAGGGAGGAAAAAATCTCCCAAGGCTCCCCTAGGGTAGAGAGGGAAGAGGAAGAAGGGGATTTAGGGTTAAAAAATTAATGAGGAAAAAATTAAATTTTATGTTTTTAGAAATTTGGACCGATCACACGATTTTTCCACACGGTTTACCAAAATGTGTGGAAACCGTACATCCATCACCGCCCAAGAGGAGATCCCCGCACGGTCTAGACACACAGTATACGAATTGTGCATCAAATGTGCCCAATGCCTCTATCCAAAATCAAACCAATCCCACATGGTAACCTGGGCAAGGCCGCAGGGTTTATCAAACCATGCACAGGCTACTGTCAGTCCAAAAACCAAGCTATTCAACCAAAAACTCAAAAATTTAAATCAGGGCTCACCCATGCTTCAACCAAAAGGTCCAATACTAATAAAAATAATAAAATTAAATAATTTCCATTATTAGGGTGTGATAGATCCTTCCTCAATAATAATTCTTGAAACAACAGAACATCTTCTCTCTTTGATGAATGCCTAAAAGTAAGTAGTGTTTTTATCCCTCTCTTTAAGACATTTCACCAGTGAGCATTCCTTGAACAATATTTCTTCTTCAAGAATCAATTCAAATAAATTTTTATTTATGAAAATAATGTGGCTGAACATATCATCATCCCACCGACCTTCTAGCCCAATATCAATCTATTCAATGTCTGCTTTAAGGACATCCAGATCCATAAAATAGGAAGGATTTCTTTTATCCCAAATAAAAATGTCTCCTTTGAGTCACCTAATATTTATATGAAATATGAACCATGAGATATCATGAATGTGTTTTTTCAAAGAACAATGAACAACACCTTGATATGTGGAGTCATCCTCCCATCTGCTTGAGTAAAGGAAGCTCCCACCACTGACAACACTCCCTGAAAGGCGTACAAAGGGGGGAGAATGGTTAGAGGGTGATTGAACTAGGTGTTCAAATCCATAATTTGGGAAGGAGGTGATGACCCATATATTGGGTAAAAAATGACCTAGTTGGCACCACCTTCCCTGAACCCCTCCCTTTGATTATTGCAACATGTATACTTTACCCTGAATACCCCATGTCCAAGATCCCATTATGAGATGAAAAAATTGCAAACACAAGCCTATCTCTCAAAGTATATTCCCCTATTCCTTTTCCATATGATGGGTCCTTGATGGTGTTAATTTCTCCTCCTACGAGCCATGCTTCATCCCCTAGATTGAAGCTACAATGATCTTTCCAGAGTAACTATCTCTTCATCACATCGTAGTTAGCAATGAAAAAGGAAATTTAGCAGACAATTGTCAAAACTGATTCTTGTGAAAATTTTATGATTAGAGGCTGTAATATTCTCAACTGATAAGAATTTACTCCAGAAAATATAGATATTTTGGTTATCTAGTAATCAACGCATGAATTTGGGACATCCAATCATGACAACAAAGTCGTGCATTTTTTAAGGGTTTTATTTGATCTCAAGGACTTCCACCAACGCGATCTTGTTATGACGAATCTCCGAAGTGAGTAAATCAGTCTTCAGCCAGGCCCCTAATCCCTGGGTATTCCAAATAAGTAAGTAGATAATTTAATCTAGATGTGCCTAGATTTGTCCCCTGACACCGACTAACACTTAAATTTAATTAAATAAGAATCCTGCTCCCATTTGGCATGGTCTCTGGTGCGAGCATCGCTGGGAGGAGAAGATTGTCCGCTGATATCCATGTCTGGTTCCACATGTTATAATGAATTGAAGCCGTTTTCAATATGAACAAGAGTAGAGGTGGAGGTGTTGGAGACACTGGTGTGAGGTCCTAGAGAGACAACATGTTCTTTTCTCTTATAGAGATCTTGATTCTCAGTGGGGGAACAGGAGGAGGCCCGCCCCATGACTAGAAACTGATTCCAATCATGACTGTGCACCGTGCGACCCGAGATGGGAAGGGGTGAAGTATAGAAAACCACAATGTTAGTCCATGAATTCTTATTCTCATATAATACCTGCCCTAGAGACAAGTCTTTGGGCTCTGAAGGAGGAGTACTTGGAGAGCGAGGAAGGATTTCAAGAAGTCTGACCCCCATTGAGGGAGGTCTTGGTCTCACTGGAGAGGAACCTATTTTTGTCGGTTTAATAAAAGGAGGAAAGGAAACCATGGCCTAGTGATTACAATTTTATGGGAGATAATGACATTGAAGATGGAACTTTGTATTGTATCGCATTGTGGAAAATAAGATCAAGGGTTTACTCCAAGAAAACTCTCCACCAACTCTAAGAATAATGTGCGATGGAAGAGTACAAGATAAATCTATCTCAATGAAAATTCAGGACATTCCCTATTCATGAAGTTCAAGCATACGCTCATCCACAAATAGTAAGGAACCAAACATATCTCTTATTGTTAGGTCTAATTACTTAAATCCTAAAAAATCCATGATCCACCGTCTCATATAATGGTGAAAAAATTGGTATGTTTAATTAATCATATTAGTTATAATTGTATCAGATCAATAATAGTAAACTCAATCAAGATATTGAAACAAGAAAAACACTCAGTGCATGAATATAAAGAGAACAACAGATGTAATGTGTTTCGTCCCCAAAGGGACCTACGTGCACGGAGATAAGGCCACTAGGGTAACCAATTTATTAATAAAGCAAGAAAGAAGACATAACATATTACAGACTAGAATGCAGAAATAAAAGGACTCCAGAAACTATTCAAAGATGACGAGCATATAGAACTAGGTGGCAGTGACCAACCCTGTCATGTAGAGTCAACCTCGTCCACTCCTGGATGGACTCACGCATGCACACGAGAAGGATACATCAGCTTACATGTCAAAAAACAAGATAAATCTCTATAGATTCAATATCTACAAACTAGATATTGGTTAAGATTGAAAAAAAATGTTATGGTTGTTACCACTTGAAGAGTAGCCGTCAAAATAACCAAAACTGAGACGATCCCCACTGAGTCTCCACCGAAGAAGTACTCCGGTTGCAAGAGGAGGCACGTACAATGGTAGAGGGGAGTGCAGGTGGCTGGAGTCTCCTGGATGGTTTTTCATTCTTCACAGAGCAAGAGTAGAACTAAACTCGTTGAGAGATCTCTCATAACCATAGAGAAGGAACCAAAACTAAAGCATGGATAACCCTTGGGAAAAAACGGCGCAATCAACACACAACAGAGATTGGTCAGACAGTTCAGTGGAGCAGCGAGATGGAGGTCGCGTGGATGGTGGAGTTCAATGGAGTAGTTCGTATAGCCGAATCCAAGAAAATGAACATGACACGTGGTGAGTTTTTAATGGATTGGCATAACTCACGGATGATCAAGGCTAGCCAGAAGAAGCACACCCGGAGAAATCCGAGCTGTCAGATCAAAAGTAATCAATGGTCCATAGAATTCCCTTATCACTTGAGGATTAGTTTATTCACACCCCACTATTATTTGGATACTATTTTCAAAGGTTTAGAGTATTCCAACTCATTAATTATCTATTTTTATTTTTATGTTTTGTTTATTATAATTAATGGGGAAAAATAAACTTTAGATTTTGAGTTTAGGGGAACAAAATATATGTCAAAGGGATAAATATTGGTTGTCACTAATAGATGAAATAACATTTATTTATCTATGAGTGTCATGTTAGGGAATTTCTATTTTTAAAATGGTTGTAATTTAATTATTTTGAGGTGATAATTGTTAAATTTCGTAATATTTTTTGATGTTGAAAACAAATCTAAAGAAGGACATTAAAGAGACTAATGGAATTGTTGAAGGATTTTTTTTATTTTCAACCATGTAAGAGATTCATTTGAATCTATCAAACTTGAATTTGATGTATAGTTAAATGTTTAATTTGTTTTTTTGGTTTCTTTGAGATTTTAATAATTAATTAAATAGGTTCTATGATGAATTGATGAAAGATAAAATTTTGAAGTTAAAGCTAAACAATGGAAATGTCCATGAGGAAACATGTAATAGAAAGGGTCATCTAGAATAGTTGGCTATAAAAATAGAAAATGCATTGTATTTCATAAGAGTGATACCATTTTGATAATAACTATAATAATTTCAAAATGGTTATAATAATATTAATAACATTCAGCTAAAAATGTGTAACTGTCAGTTGAAAATGTAAGAGTCATATGAATGTTTCATAAGAGTCAGCTAAAAAACCATAGTGGCCATATTCTTATTCTGTTAGGGGAACTTTACAAATTTTCAAGCGTCATCAGTTGTGAAATTTAAAAAAGGAAATAACATGTAAGTTTTATCTAAAAATATAAGAGACATATACCCTCACAAAAACAAATTACTATTACAAAAGTTGACAAAGTCATATAATCTTGAAATTAAATAAAAGGGAGACTAGAATGTAATGTAAGGGTTACCTTATGACCAACAGTTTGAAAAAAAAAATTGAAGAAGAAGAATTTACATAGTATACTTTTAGAATATACCTCTAATAATTTTTCATTTTTCTTAAGTTCAAAATCACAAGTTGATGACCGTGTTTTAATCTTAGATAAGTATTAGTGATGTTGTTCCATAAAGAAAACTGAGTTATATATTAGCCAAAGTGGGTTCTATGAAATTAAAGGTAGTTGACCCATGATTGAATATTTCATATTATAGTATAATTATTGATTCATATTTTTATAAAGATATGAAAACTATATATATTTTTTTTCTTATGTGTCACGACCCGTCGTAGTGGGGCCCGTTCCATGACTAACCAAGCCCACCTCCAATAGGCCAGGGGCTGGTGACTAGCACTGAGTAGGCATATCACTAATATGGGAGGCACTACCTAAGCACATGTACACACGCACACATATCCAAGCCCACAAATGCTGAAATGTAAAAAAAACCACTAAGGAAATGAATGCATGCATACAACCAAACCCAACCAACAGAGTACGATAAAAGGTAGAGTGCTGTAAAAGTAAACCGGGCCAGAATACCAGCCCACCAAAAACAAGAGTCTGAAAACTGCAAAGTCCAACCTGTAAGCACAAAAGGTACTGGGACTGCCGCTCGTAGCCATAGGAACGCCTCAAACTGTAGGGAACTCAGAAATATCGGTCTTGTCCTGGTATGCCCTGGACTCTATCAAGAGGTTGTTCGTCTGCAAAAGACACCAGACGTGCGGGCAAAGCCCGTGAAGGGGTGAGTATAACCATACTCAGTAGAGGACCCTGAAAACCACAAAGCAGTACACAAAGAAGAGGTACAGTCAGCTATGCACAATATATGTCTTCAAATCATATAGAACAAACCAGATATACTCGAAACCCAGACCTATGGTCTAGAGAAAAGTCACACAACCGCATACCCCTATTAGGGATTTTTTCCGAAGATTTCGTGATGCACTCATTCTGGGAAAACACACTCCACGAGTCTTATGGATATGATGATGTACGTCTGAGAAGTGTTGTTTTTCAGGAACTGTCACAAGAGATAGCTACACTCATTACGGGAGACACACTCCTTGGTGGAAAGGTCACGATAGATAGAAGAACTCATTATGGGAGACACACTCCTAAGTGGGAAAGATCACGACACACAGATGAGGATCACCGCCATGGCCATGGTTGATACCACGACTCATCTGGATTCACCAGTTAGGTGATACACCAGCTAGGTAGAGGATCAACTCCCGGTAAGGTTGGTCATGTCGATGCCTGACTCTACCTAGGGTCAAGAATGGATAGAGGATCTTGATTCGGGCATCTCGGATGGATACCTGACTCTGTCACAGAAAGTCTTGCTAAAGGGATCATACTCCATAGTGGGAAATGATGCATGACCTTCAGGGGAACGAGAAGAATGGGAACTAACCCAAATGAAAGACGTCCAAGGTACGGTGAATGAAAGGATCAAGCAGTTTTCCAAGAAGTACACAGTGGGTAGAAAATGTACACGCAGTGTTGTCTGACCCTGGGTACTGCCTGTGTACAACGGCCCGTGTCTTAGGCTGGTCACGTAGGAAAACTCCATACAAGGAGTGTAGTGTGGTATACATGTCATGTCTGGATAACTGGGGTTGGCTCCGTGTACTCTGGCCATGTTCCCTTACACGGTCATCAACCCATGCACTCCAACCCGTGAAATCTGAACATAGGGTAACCCACGTTACTGGCCTCGCATGGCCATGTGATGGAGTACACGGTCGTGTACCCCATCCCATGTCTGCGTATCTGCGAGATACAAGCCAAGCTCCATGTAGCCGCTTCTGCCGTGCTTTACTCGCTGTGTCGCCTGAAGCCGTGTAGCTCATCTCGTGTCCCTGTACTACCCAAAGTACACACCGAGCTTCGTGGAAAGTCCAACATACCATGTGACCGAGGTCACACGCCGTGTTGTTCCCCTCTGGCCTCTAAACCCTATCCGCCGTTGCTAGAACTACACGGCGTGTTCTTCGGAAGTACACGCCGTGTATTTTGGAAATTTCCAGAAATGACACCCTTTGTCGGCATGCCTCCCGTGGTGCTCCGATCATCGATCTGGTTGTCTGGTCACCACAAAACTTCTAGGTTTTGGTCACCCTGACACCAAGAAGCCACTTCCGTCATTTTTAGGCCTCCAATCGGCTCGAAAAACATGATTTGATTTTCCCGTGCGAAGAACGCTCGAAGAACGCCCTTTTTTGATCAGGTCTGATTCGTCGTCTGCCATTGTCGCCGCACCTACACAAGGTCATTGCGGTGTCAGACCTTTGATTTGGGACCATTGTGTCAAGTAACGGATGCGGAACAATCAGTTGTTCGTCGCCCCGCGAAGAACGCGTGAGAAAGAATGGGGAAGGAAATCCAATAGACAAAAAATTGAGGAATGAACCTCCGCCGTAATTCTTCATGGCATTGATACGCTCCCATTAATAGGTTTAAAAGGAGCAGAGATCAACATGAATAACAAGCATGGATTAATTCCCCAAAATCATCCCAAAGAAAACCCTCCCGCAAGAACCTACGAATCTGTGGATCAACTTGTTCGTGGTTGATCCGCGGTCGTCGTTTAAACTCAAAAACGGGGAAAATAAATTTAAATAACAAACCACAACCTTGGGAAATGATAGATCGTTGATGAAGGTGTCATGCTGCCGTTGTCGTTGAGATCCTTCAACATCGGCGCAACGATCCTCGATCTCGATCCGTCATTGTTCGTCATCGAGAATTCTCTCTAACACCTCGTGGATTCGGCAGAGATTCCTCTCAAACATTGCCAACGATCAAAAATTGATTTACCCATTAAAAAGGAAAACATGATGTCATTTAATTACATGGAATAATTAATGACATTGACTCGCCATTTTGAAGTTATTATGATGCGCCATTAATTTAGGAAATAGATGCGTCGTTTCCGCGCTACAGCAGATGTTTCCTTAAATGAAATAAAATAAACTTGTTAATTTATTTTATTTTATTTTACTTAAAACGTCTGAAAATAAACTTTCTCCCTCGACCCGCACCAGTCGAGGTTAAGCTCATTCTTAGGTAATTTCATCGTCATAGATGCAACGGTGCCCTCATATTTTTAATCCGGGAATCCGTTTGGAAACTGACACAACCTCGCACAAGCGCCGACTCAATTATCTTTAAAAAGTTCAAACGACCATTCCGGGCTCACTGGACCTCAGAATGATGTTCCTTCTTTGTGCACGGTCTCAAAATAATTCCATAATATTTAAAAAAACAAAACTAAAAAATATGAGACATTACATTTTCCACACCTTGGGGATTTACGTCCCCGAAAATAAAAAACAAGAGCTACTCAAAAAAAGAGGGTACTGAGCACGAATCTGAGCCTCCCACTCCCACATGCTCTCCTGAAGATTCATGTGCTGCCACCGGACGTGCACCAAAGGAATTGATCACCCACAAAGGATCCTCTCCTGCCGATCCTCGATCTCCACCGGGTACTCAGTAAGCTTCACTCCATCCTCGATGTCCAGTTCGCCCCAGTCGCTAACGTGCAATGGGTCGTACACGTACCTCCTCAGCTGCGACATGTAGAAGACATCATGTACCCGATGCAACTGTGGTGGTAGATCTAGGAGGTATGCCACCTCGTCAACTCTGCACAGAATTTGGAAAGGTCCAATGAACCTCAGAGATAGCTTGCCTCCTCAGCCAAATCTCCGCAACCCTCATTGAGGTGAGACCCGAAGAAAGACGTGGTCTCCCTCTTCGAACTTAATAGGTCCCTGTCACCTATCAGCATAAGACTTCTGTCGGCTCTGTGCATTCCTCATCCACTCCCGGATGATCTACACCTTCTCTATGGTGGCTCGCACTAACTCTGGACCCATGAGTGCTGACTCTCCAGGGTCGGTCCAGTAAAGCGGTGACCGACAGGGTCTCACATACAAGGCCTCGAACGGTGCCATACCGATGGTGGAGTGGTATCTGTTGTTGTACAAAAACTCCACCAGTGGTAGGTGATCCTCCCAACAGTGACCGAAGTCCAAGATACAGGCTCGCAACATATCCTCCAGAACCTGAATGGTCCTCTCCGTCTGACCATCCGTATGGGGATGAAACGCTGTACTCAAGTGTAGATGAGTCCCAAAATCCTCATGCAATCCCTTCCACAACCGGGATGTGAAGCGAGCATCTCGATCTAAGACTATAGTCTACGGAATTCCATGAAGGCGAACTATCTCATGCATGTAGATTCATCCCAAGCTCTCTACGGAACTCTACTCCCTGATAGTTAGGAAGTGGGCCGAATTGGTGAGTGGGACAATGATCACCCAGATGGAATCATGCCCCTTGGACGTCTGTGGCAAGACCGTCATGAATTCCATAGATATTTCATCCCACTTCCACTCTGGAACTTCCAGGGGATGAGCTAATCCCACTGGAACCTGGTGCTCTGCCTTCACCTGCTAGCATGTGAGGCATAGAGAAACAAAATCCGCTACTATCCTCTTCATGCCTGACCACCAGAACTGTCGTTGGAGATCCTGGTACATCTTTGCCACTCCAGGATGTACTGCCAAGGGGGGATGTATGAAACTCCCTCAGGACCTCTTCCTGGAATGCCACTGGCACAACAGTGTGTCCTCTGAAATGGAGTACGTGCTCCCCACCTTGCGAATATGCATAAAGTGCATGTCCCATGGATAACTGATCACGTAAAGCTACACAGTCGACATCCCAAAGCTATGCCTCCCTAACTCGCTATAAGAGTGGAGGGGTGACAACCATTGTCTGTAGGTAAGCTATATCCTCTCCATCCATGAAGGATAACTGTAACGCGACCAACTGTTGTGTCGCCTCACTCAACAGCTATGTGCTCGACCTTCTGCTAAGAGCATCTCCCAACTTGTTCCCCTTTCCAAGAGTATAGATGATCTCAAAATCATAGTCCTGGAGGAACTCTAGCCAACGACTCTGCCTTAGATTCAGATCCTTTTGTGAGAAGATGTACTTGAGGCTATTGTGTTCAGAGTAGACAATAAACCTCTCACCCATAAGGTAGTGTTGCCACATATTCAAGGCGAAGACTACTGCTGCCAACTCGTGATCGTGGGTCGCATAGTTCCGCACATGTGGCTAAGATGGCGCGAACCATAACCAATCACTGAATGCCACTGCATCAGGAAAAAACCGAGCCCGGTCCCTGGTGCATCGTAGAAAACTACATACTCGACACCCTCCTCTGGCAATCTCAAGATTGGGGCTCTCTTCAAACTCTATTATAACTTCTCAAAAGCATGTTGGCACTTTTCTGTCCATGCGAAGGGTTTCCCCCTTCCTGGTCAAGGATGTCCTCGGTGCTGATATTCGAGAGAAGTCAGGAATGAATCTCTGGTAATACCCTGCAAACCCAAGGAAGCTCTGCACCTCTGTCACGCTACGAGGTGGCTCCCATGCTAACACAGCCTCCACCTTGGCTAGGTCCGCAGCTACTCTATCTACTGAGATGGCATGTCCCAGAAAGTGGACCTCCTAAATCTAGAACTGGAACTTTGAGAGCTTCCCATAAAGCTGGTGCTCCTGATGTACGTCCAGAACCATTCGCAGGTGTCTTGCGTGCTCCTCCTCTTTCGCCGAGTACACAAGGATGTCATCAATAAAGACCATTATAAACCGGTCCAAGTACAGCTGGAAGATCCAGTTCATCCGCCCCATGAACACTGTGGGGGTGTTCGTCACACCAAAAGGCATCACCAAGTACTCATAGTGACCGTAGCGGCATCTGAAATTCATCTTCGGTATATCCTTATCCCACACTCGTAGCTGGTGATAGCCTGATCGAAGGTCAACCTTCAAGAACAACTGTGCCCCTCTTTGCTGATCGAAGAGGTAATCAATCCTCGGTAGTGGATACTTGTTCTTCATTGTCACCTGGATCAGGTGCCGGTTATCCACGCACAACCTCAAACTCTTGTCTGCCTCCTTGGAAAACAAGACTGGTGCCACCCATGGTGAGATGTTGGGTCTTACGAAACCCTTGATCTGCAAATCCTCCAACTGCACCCTCAACTCCTGAAGCTCTGCAGAGCCATATGATAATCCTATGAGGAAATCAGTGTCGTCCTGGGGTGTATGTCGATAGAGAAGTCAATTTCAAGGCAGGGAGGTAATCCTGGAACATCTTTGGGAAAGACGTCCTCATACTCCACCACCACTGCTGGGAACTGAGAGCTCACAACATCAATTGCTCCGAGGGTAAGGCTAGCCAACTCATGAGTGATCGGCTGCACCCTCCTATGAATGAGCCCATTTTGTGTTGTCTGTGTTTCCTTTTCTCCGATAATGGAAAAACTCTTTCCATCACGACAGACACACCACACTCTTCACCCAAAATAGTCAATCTAGGCATGGACCGAAGATAACCAATCCATACCGAGAATGACGTCATAAGGCCTCGACGCCACCACCAAGAGGTTCCAACCGAAACTCTTGCCTCCAAGGGTAATATCACACTGTATGCAAAGGTGCGTGATTGTTGAGTCTCCTCCCGTAGGTGTCTCCAAGTGTAAGGATCGAGTAAACGGTTCTACCAGAATCTCGAGGTTTTTTACAAGACATGTGGCTATAAAGAAATAACTGGAACCTTTGTCTATGAGTACGGTATCTAAGGTACAAAAGAAACAGATCATACCTCGAATCATCCCTCGAGCCCCTGGTTCGTATGCCTTTACCGCATGCAGCTGTCCTTGCCCCTATCCCCCAGCTCCCTAAGCTTGGTGCGGATATCCTGGGGGTGGTGGTGGAAGTAAGTCAAAGCGTCTGCTACCACCTGTAGCTCTCCCTGCTCCTCTGTCACGTTTGTCACCTGGTGGGACTACCTTCTCTATTCTCTGCCTCTGCCTCTGTGGTCCATCCACCGCTTCCCTATCATCAGCTTGATGTGTTGGGAAATCTCTAGTGAGATGTCCCCTACCGTTGCATTTGTAGCATCTCTTCTCCCTAGGCTGACTAGATCCAGCATGAGAGCCCTGGACTTTCGATCCCCTATCCTGGGTCCTCCTCCGACATCTCTCACGTTCAGATCCCTGTGTCTGATGCCAGTTCCCTACCGCTGAGGTCTCCGCACTTGTCTGCCTGCTGCTGACTACCGGCGGCTATCTCTGCTCTGCCAAGAAGCTCTCGACCACCAAAGCTCACTCGAGCACTCCAGCATAAGTCGATATGCATAGAGTCACGACACTATCTCAGATGTCTCATCGTAAACCTTGATCGAAGGTCCGAACTCTGATGTACTGATCCCTGACTATATCAATCGAGTACCTGGAAAGGTTGGTGAACCTCGATGAATAGTCAGCCACTATCATACTGCCTTGCTGGAGCTGAAGAACCTCCTGGATATATACAACTCTCAGTGTAACCAGAGAGAACTCCTCCCAAAAGAGTCTCTCAAGCTCCGTCCATGAAAGATTCTCCTCATCATGAGTATGTGTGGTTAGACTCCACCATCGTCCAACCGAACCCTGAAGAAGGCTTTCTCATAGGTTCACCATCTGGTATGCTGGTGTCCTCACTAGACAGAAAACCCTGGTCACCACCTCAAGCCAGTCCTCAGCCGACTGAGGGTCGGGCTCACCTCGGAACCTGAGGGGTCTCTATCTCTAGAACTCATGGAGTGTGCTAAGCCTGCACTCCTCGTTGGTCGGTACTGCAGGTACCACTGGCTGCTCCATTGGTGGTGGCATAGAAGGTGCACCACCCGGTGGCAACGCCTGGGGAACTGGTCCCTGTATTGAAGCCTCTTCACTGAGGGGGGTCATCCTCGTGATCGTGCTGCTGAATCCTAGCGTGTATGTGTCACAGAGGCATCCAATAAGAAAACAGGATGTACTATGGTCAAATAGTATATCTGGATAGATGACACAAAGGACATGGAAAATACAACCCATTTCTATAGGATGCATGTAACTTTTTATTTCCCCGCAACCAGTGTTTTCAAGTATCGAGTCGTAAAGTAGGTTATCAGAGCCCTGGTATATGGATACGTCGGCTTCCGCACCAAGACTGGAGTCTCTGGCTTGAAAGCCGAACTCAAAACACTTAACACTGTTACCCCAAACCAACCTTACAGACTCTTGGTCCTAAGGTAGAACTGACCAACTCTGATACCACTCTATCACGACCCGTCCCAGTGGGGCCCGCGTAGTGACTCCCCAAGCCCACCTCCATTTGGCCAGGGGATGGTGACTAGCACTGAGTAGGCACATCACTAATATGGGATGCATTGCCTAATCACCTGTACACATGCACACATCTCCAAGCCCACAAATACTGAAATGTAAAAAAACACTAAGGAAAGGAATGCATGCATACAACCAAACCCAACCAACAGAGTATGAAGAAAGGTAGAGTGATGTAAAAGTATACCGGGCCAGAATACAAGCCCACCAAAAACAAGAGTCTGAAAACTGCAAAGTCCAACCTGTAAGCACAAAAGGTACTGGGACTGCCACTCGTAGCTATAGGAAATCCTCGGCCTATAGGGAACTCAGAAAGCTCGGTCCTTTCCTGGTCTTCCCTGGACTCTGTCAAAAGGCTTCTCCTCTTCACAAGACACCAGAAATGCGGGCAAAGCCCGTGCAGGGGTGAGTATAACAATACAAAGTAGCGGACCCCGAAAACCACAAAGAAAAACACAAAGTAAAGGTACAGTCAGCTATGCACAGTATATGTCTACAGATCATATAGAATAAACCAGATATAATCGAATCCTAGACCCGTGGTCTAGAGACAAGTCACACAACCACATACCCCTGATAGGGATTTTGTTCAAAGATTCTGTGATGCAATCGTTCCGGGAGAACACACTCCATGAGTCTTAAGGCTCTGATGATGTCTGTCCGAGAAGTTCTATTCGTCGGGAACTGTTACAAGAGATAGCTACACTCATTACCGGATACACACTCTTGAGTGGAAAGGTCACGATAGATAGAAGCACTCATTATGGAAGACACACTCCTGAGTGGGAAAGATCACGATACACAGATGAGGGTCACTTCCAGGGCCATGGTGGATACCGCGACTCATCCGGATTCACCAGTTAGGTGATACACCATCTAGGTAGAGGATCAATGCCCGGTAAGGTTGGTTATGTCAATGCCTGACTCTACCTAGGGTCAGGAATGGATAGAGGATGTCGATACGGGCCTCTCGGATGGATGCCTGACTCTATCATAGAAAGTCCTACTGAAGGGATCAGACTCCTGAGTGGGAAATGATGCCTGACCATCAGGGGAACAAGAACAAGGGACACTAACCCAAATGAAAGACATCCAAGGTACGGTGAATGAAAGGACCAAGCTGTTTTCCAAAAAGTACACTATAACACCCCGAGATTTTATGAAAAATATTCTTTTTAATGTCTTCTATTGTACGCTACACCAAAATTATCTTGTGATATACGCAACAACGAATTTTCTTGCAGTATACGCAACACTATTCTTGTCTCACATTACACACAATTTCATGTTCGTTTTGTGGAAACTATTCTACGCAACATTGTGTGTAGATTTTGTTTAATGTATAAATGAAATAAGCTTTGATTATATGAAACACCAAACAAAGCTTTAACTATACGCAACCCTGACTTGGCTTGCATTACACACAATAAAGACCTTCCTCGATAGCATGTGTAGTACGCAATACCGAGTTTCACTAAATGAGATATTATTCTAATATTATTATGAACTAGCCGTTATGAATAGTAATACCCACTTTTTGAAATTTTATAAATTTTATCTTTCAAAATGGACTTCATTTTTGGATTCCGATTATCGAAATTAGCTTAGGACGAAATTTTGGTACTTTTCGGATAACTTTAATATTCTGATAAATAGTGAAAATTAGTAAATTTTAATTAAAAACAACTTTTTTAATCGAAATAATTAATAGTGGTAAATAATTAATTTGAGTGGTTTTAAAGTATATTTAGAATATATTTTTACCATTTAATACAATTTTGGTCATTGGATGTAGTTTCACATTTAAACCAGACGTAAACAAGTGTCAATCTTTTGAAAGTTATTATCTCTTAAAAACATGCTATTTGTTTTGACGACGGGAATTAATTTTTAAATTAATTAATGAAATTGATATGTTTGGAATTTGGTAAAATAGACATCATTTTTTAATTCATAATATCAAATATAGCTTAGGCCTAATTTTTGGTATTTTTCTGGAAACATTCATTTTTTTTATGAATAGTGAAACCACTATGTGGTAGTTAAAAAACTGATTTTTTCATAAAAATTAATTTTACCACTTCTGTGAGTGGAATTTAGAAAATCCTAGAGACACGGTTAATATCAAGTACTAAAATGTGGTTCAATGAGATGAAAATATTTATTTAGTGAATAGTAACTTTTTTCTTTTATTTACCACGGTTAAAAGTAAATAAGATAATTAAGGGAAAAAATGATATTATTATTACCCTAACACATGTCCTAATTCTATTGGATAAGATTAATTCGACCAAAAACAACCTTAGGAATAAAATATGACCATTTAGTCCCACTTGGATTAGATTAGGATATTGAATATTAATTTATTTAAAGAAGGGTTAAAATAGTTAAAATCAATGTTTAATAAGTAAATCATTTTTAATATGGGTTTATACATACGATAAATTCGACTATAAATATTCATTATAAAGCTAAAAATATTTCCTACATAATGGAATTTTATTTATAATTTTTAGACATTAAATAGTTTAATTTATTTATGACACAAAGATGATACAGTAATTATCTTATTAATGAAATATTGACATAATTGATGTTATAAATACCCAAATAAATGAAATTTGAGACTTTTTATGAATTACACTAATTTTCTAGGTTAATATGTCATGTTAGTATTTATTTAGTTAATTTTTTCGAACTAATCATTCTGTTATGATTTTCAAAAAAATCAATTACCAAATAGTGTCAAAATTGAAATAAAATAGTTTTTTAAAAAATATTATATTATTAATTGTTATTTTATTCCTAAAATCTATGTTTCGGTCACATGACTTGGATAAGGTTATATATATTAATAATAAACATATTGGAGTTCTTTTGGCTTGTTATAGTACGTATATTAACCTTATAGTGTAATAAAAAAAGAAGACACAGTAAAAGTTAAATTATCTAACTTAAAGTTAAATCTAAATGATAAGGTTAAAATAGAAACCTAAACTTGTCTAAATTTTATTTGATTATAATATTTCGACCCATCCCCGCCTTATCGTCGAAATAAATCAATTTGGAGCTATTAAAAATCGAATATGACTTTATAATAAAATAATATTTTTAGTTATTCCAAAGGTGCCCCTCTCCTCTCTTATAAAAGGGCACCTCCTCTCTCTCTTCCTTACACCACTTTGAGTTTTAAAACTCGTCCACCCATACCCAATTATCTTCTCCACTTCCCTAGAAACATCCTAGAGGTCCTGGTCTTCTTCAAAGACCAATTTTAGTGCCCTAAGAGGAGGTTTCAAAGAGGCGCTTCAAAGAAGAGGTAATGTCTGTTACCGATTCTTTCAATTTTTTTTGTTCTTCCACTTCTTCTTCTTTAGTTGTTTAATTATTAAGTAATAACACCAGTATCATTAATATATTTATATGTTATTATAAGTATGACACAACCATATTTCACCATCTATCCATCCTACAGAAAACGAAATCACCGCGTGTGCGTACGTACAGAATACCGTCTCCACGCCGTGGTGTAATCTATTTTCCACCACCACCTTACTTGGATGGGTATAATGGTTAAAGTAATGAATATATATGACTATTGTAAAGTGATATTGATTCTGTAATACTATACATACACTTTAATAAAATTTAACGATCATGGGAATGATATCATCGCCCGTGCATACGTACGGAATACCGTCTCCATGACGTGATGAGATTCACTCTCCATAATAACCATTCAAGAATGATTATAAAGTATATATAATAAGTAATCATAAAAAATATGACATAATAATTCTACTGGATTTATTTATATATATATTTATGTCATCTACTTAATTTCATTCAATTCAATAAGGAAACGAAAACAACGTTCATGCATATGTATGGCCTACCGACTCCATGAACGGTGTATTTCTTTCCATTTATAGATCCATTTTATATATGAATATTCTGAATATATATTATATATAAATCATGTTTTACATTATGGATATAATTAATCATGATCTATGTAATCATATGAATAATTACAAGTTAAAATAAGAACGACAAATGAGACGATTTTACCCAAAATGCTACTTTAACATGAATTTACAAAAGAACGGGTAATATAAAGTCATAAGTGAACAATATATGATATAATAACAATGAATATGATTCTGTAATAAGTCAATAACATTATTTAAATCATTATATAGGAGGTTTGGATACGTACGAAGCATATCAGACCTAAGGTAAGGGATAATTTTTCAAATCTCATTTTTATCTGAGGTTTCTTATTCGTAAGTATATACTGGGGTTATTGCTATCATCCATGTCCATGTTTTATAAAAATGTATTCATGTATGTTTAAATTACTTTTTACCCATTTTGAATTTTACCCCTTTTTATGGAAGGAATCTTCTTTTATTTACCCTATAATGTACTTTTTTGACTTTTCCGACAAAAGTACGAGAAGAATGTTTTTTTTAACTTATACGGCATGAATGGATTTTTAAAACATTATTTCCAAGAAGCTTAAATTATAAGTTTTCATGTTTATTTTATATCAACTTATTTTTGTTTAAAATTGTATGACATGTGAAGAAAGGAAAAATGTTTTTGAAGAAGAAAGGATATTTTCCTCAAGAATTCATTTGAAGTGTTTTATCAAAACCATTTTTCATCTAAGATGAAATTATTTTGTATGTGTATGTTTCATGTATAACGTCTCTATGATTTACATGGTTTCACTTATCTTATTATGAAATTATATCCATTTATTTTATATGGATTATGTGATGATGGGACGATGTTTATGAAACCCATTTTATTTACTGGGTTTTTATGAATGATGTATGTTTATTTTTTGGAACAAGTAAGAATGATTTCATTATGAGATGGGTGGGACATATATCTCCCTCCAATGCATTGGTTAAACGTTTATATCTCCTGAGATAGACATGTATAGAATGGTAAGTTAATCCGGTTCAGTATTACAGGACTGGAACGAGGAGTGAACTCGATTCAGAAAAGGACTTTGTCCACTAAGATGGTCTTGGCAGCAATGCCTTGGCTACTATGGAAATCATTAAATGTGCTTAATGGATTCCACAATTACATGTTTTATTCCCTTTCTATTTTATCATGATTTATGTTCCATTATGATCTATGCCTTATGTACTTCCATGTTTTATGTCGTTGCTCAAGATTTTGGTGTCTAAACATTATGTTCATGTTTTTAAGTTCAAATGTATATGGTATGTTTTATTTTATCCATGCTTACCCTTACTGAGCATTTGAGCTCACCATTTTTATGTTTTATTTTCCCCCAAGATTAAAATAAAGGTTTAGGGTAAGGAAATAAAAAGTGTATGATCTTTATGGTAGATGTTGAAGATCTTTCACCACGATTAGAAGATTACGTTCCAAGTTTCCAAAGACACTAAACTATTACGGTCCTTGTGTGTCTTTTTTTGTTATGTATTAATTATTCCGAAAAAGTAATGTAATTTCCATGTACGTCAAGCTTTGGGCCTCTACAGTTGGTATCAGAGGAAAGGTTTAGTCAACCTTTGGAAACTAGGATGCGATAAATTTAGTGAGATCCCTAGAGATATTTATAAGGTATGTCTAGGGATGTCCTTAAGGTTAAGTGTAAGTATAGGTTATAGTCCTAGAAATACTGTAACGATCTTATAATTAAACCAAAGATGTTAGATATTGAAGGTACTCTCCCTTTATTATGTTGTTTTCCCTAGAATGATTTTTTCCTCTCACACTATTCTTTTTGGGTTTCAGACGATGGCTAGAACCCGAAGGAACTGTGTTGATCAATGCAATGGAAAATGAAATGATTGTCCTCCTGAACAAACAAATTTTATGGGATATGGAGTGAAAAATCTTATTGCTATACTTACACAAGCTATGAATCATTCTAGACTTCCAAATGAGCAGAGAAGAGAACAATATTCTATTGAGTCCTTCATGAGGCAACATCCACCTTCTTTCAGTGGGTCTTATGATCCACTTGTTGTTGAACAATGGATCAATACCATTGAAAAGATATTTTCAGTTCTTCAATGTTTTGAACATGATAATGTCATCTTAGCATTATATCGTTTGGAAGGTGAAGCTGATCAATGGTGGAATCTTATCAAGAATATGAGGCCAAGAGATGAAATTGAGTCCATGGAATGGAACGAGTTCAAGAACTTATTTTTCAATAAGTACTTCCCTTGTATTCTTCGAACAAAGATGGAGGAGGAGTTTCTTGAACTAAAGCAAAAGGATGATGAATCTGTTGGTATATACGAAGAGAATTTTACATGGTTTGCAGGGTATGCATCTGGCTTTATCATCCAACCTGAAAGTAAAGTTTATCGATTCTTCAGTGGCTTAAAATTAATATTTGAAGGGAATTAGCTATAAGAGACTTCAGTAGATATGGAGAAATTGTGCGTTGTGCTATCAAGGTAGAAATGGTTGATGGTGTCACTTATCCATCTCATGGTTTTGACAAGAAATGGAAGATGGAGTTCAAGGAGAAATGTCAGAATAATGGTGAAAATAAGATGAATGTTTCCTTATCCTCAAAGTGTGGAATGAATCATGGTGGAGATTGTCTTAAAGGGACTAGAAAATGTTTTAAGTGTGGAAAAGAAGGTCATCGAGCAGTTGAGTGTCGAAGTAATGGAAAAAGGGTTTCTAATGATGTGAATAAAGAAAAGACTGCAGAGAACGCACCACCAACACTTCAATGCTTCAAGTGCAAGGAAATGGGGCATTAGGATAATAAATTCCCTAATCCAAGGGTTAGTGATGATCAACATGAGAAACCACTAAAGGAAAAAGACAAAGGGAAGTCAAATGCGATCACTATTGGCGATGTTGAATATGACAACGATGTGGTGGAATGATTATGTGTTTATGTAATGTGATTCCAAAATAATGTTGTATATAGTATCGTGGAATATTGGAATATTTATGTATTGGTCTATTGTGGTTTTCAATAATTTTATGGTACTGGTAACCATAGAAAGTGATTGAGATATTTTTTGGAAAAAAGATGATATGCGCATAATGAAGGGATAAAGAGAAAATGAAATGTATGATAGTATTCATAATCTCATGACTGATATAAGGAAATAGTTATATCATGGTTTGAGTATATAGAATTTTGGGGTTTTGGTATGTGGAAAGAGTTAACTTTTGACAACACTCATGTTTTCACTAAGATTCAATGGGTATTCATTTTTCAAGAGAATACATGATTAAGGCCTTTGAATGTTTGGAATGTGACCAACAATACATATCTTATGATATATGGGGATCAATGATGGTATTAACATGCTTGTTATATGAAATCTCTGGTAATCATTTTCACTATAATATGAGAGTGGACTGCAGTATTATGGATAATCCAAAAGATTGGAATGGATTATATTGGACATAAGTTAGTATTGTTTAAGGATAGAAGTTTTTTTGATATTATTGATAGGATGTTATAGTAATGTAGCTTTTGAAAAAGGACAACCTACAGGATGGGCGACAGCCCATCGCATTGGACAAGGCTATGGGAATCGAACCCACAACCGAAGTGCGACTGGCCTTTATCACCTACCACTGCCCTACACGAAGTCCCTATTTAGTAGAAATTAGTTTTATTATATTAAGCAGTATGATATATGAAGTATAAGTCCATTTTAGGAACCATATATGATTAATCTCACTATAGATGGACTTATGTATTTTTGAAAACTTTCATAACCTTTTGTTTGAGACAGATGGAATGACCCATAATTCTATCGCATGATCTGCTAACATTTCACGAATGACAAATTCAACTTCATTTCTTTAAGAGATGAAGTGGAAATTGTCCAAAGAATGACCAACGGTGAGACTGTACCAAAATCACGAAAGTATTTCTTCTAATTCCAATTTCACCAACTTTAGGGAAATGATCTTGAAAACCAAAAATGTTGTCCTAGTGCCCTTATATCTGATGAATCAGATGGTACCTTAGATCATTACAAATCCATGGCTTTGTGATTGATGGATTTTTCATAGCCATGTTCTCTACCACTCTCCATCAGAATATGATGGTCAGATTTCTCCTCCATATCCATATTTTCACCTATGTTATCCTTCGTGGAAACCCAGTGATGAGTTATTTGGGTATCCGTTATGTTTCTAACATTCTTTTTTAAATGAAGTTTTAGTATTCCTTTTTACGATGTGGATTTCTATAAAAGAAACTCTCATATAATAAACCATTTATAACACCGACGAATTTCGAGGGCGAAATTCATTTTAAGGGGGGTAGAATGTAACTCCCCGAGATTTTATGAAAAATATTCTTTTTAATGTCTTCTGTTGTACGCTACACCAAAATTATCTTGTGATATACACAACACCATATTTTCTTGCAGTATACGCAACACTATTCTTGGCTCGCGTTACACACAATTTCAAGTTCGTTTTGTAGAAACTATTCTACGCAACATTATGTATAGATTTTGTTTAATGTATAAATGAAATAAGTTTTGATTATAAGAAACACCAAATAGAGCTTTCACTACACACAGCTCTGACTTGGCTTGAATTACCCACAATAAAGACCTTCCTCGATAGCGTGTGTAGTATGCCATATCGAGTTTCACTAAACGAGATATTATTATAATATTATTATGAACTAGCCGTTATGAATAGTAATACCCACTTTTTGAAATTTTATAAATTTTTTCTTTTAAAATGGACTTCATTTTTGGATTCGGAATATCGAAATTAGCTTAGGGTAAAATTTTGGTACTTTTCGGATAACTTTCATATTCTGATGAATAGTGAAAATTACTAAATTTAATTAAAAACAACTTTTTAATCGAAATAATTAATAGTGGTAAATAATTAATTTGAGTGGTTTTAAAATATATTTAGAAGATTTTTTTACCATTTAATACAATGTTGGTCATTTTATGTAATTTCACATTTAAACCAGACATAAACAGGTGTCAATCTTTTGATAGTTATTATATCTTAAAACACGCTATTTGGTTTGACGACGGGAATTAATTTCTAAATTAATTAATTCATCTGATATGTTTTGAATTTGGTAAAATAGACATCATTTTTGAATCCATAATATCAAATATAGCTTAGGCCTATTTTTTTGTATTTTTCTAGAAACATTCATTTTTTTGATGAATAGTGAAACCACTAAGTGATAGTTAAAAAACTGAATTTTTCATAAAACTTAATTTTACCGCTTCTGTGAGTGGAATTTCGAAAATCAGAGAGACACTGTTAATTTCAAGGACTAAAATGTGGTTCAATGAGATGAAAATATTTTTTTTGGTGAATAGTAACTTTTTACTTTTATTTACCACGGTTAAAATTAAATAGGATAATTAAGGGTAAAAATGATATTATTGTTATCCTAAAACATGTCTTATTTCTATTGGATAAGATTAATTCGACCAAAAAAACCTTAGGAATAAAATATGACCATTTAGGCCCACTTGGATTAGATTAGGACATTTAATATTAATTTATTTAAAGAAGGGTTAAAATAGTTAAAATCAATGTTTAATAAGTAAATCATTTTTAATATAGGGTTATACATCAGATAAATTGAACTATAAATATTCATTAGAAATCTAAAACAATTTCCTACCTAATGGTATTTTATTTATAATTTTTAGACATTAAATAAGTTAATTTATTTACGACACAAAGATGATGCAGTAATTATCTTATTAATGAAATATTGACATAATTAATGTTATAAATACCCAAATAAATGTAATTTGAGACTTTTTATGCATTATACTAATTTTATATGTTAATATGACATGTTATTATTGATTTAGTTAATGTTTTTCGAACTAATAATTCTGTTATGATATTCACAAAAATCTATTACCAAATAGTGTCAAAATTCACATAAAATAGATTTTAAAACAAATATAATATTATTAATAGATATTTTATTCCTAAAATCTATGGTTCGGACAAATAACTTATCTAAGGTTATATATATTAATAATAAACAACTTTAGGTTCTTTTGCCTTGTTATAGTAAGTTTATTAACCTTATAGAGTAAGAAAACAAGAAGACGCGGTAAAAGTTAAATTATCTAACTTAAAGTTAAATCTAAATGATAAGGTTAAAATAGAAACCTAAACTTGTCTAAATTCTATTGGATTAGAATATTTCGACCCATCCCCACCTTAGCTTCGAAATAGATCAATTTTGAGCTATTAAAAACCAAATATGACTTTATAATAAAATAATATTTTTCGTTATTCCAAAGGTGCCCCTCTCCTCCCTTATAAAAGGGCACCTCCTCCCTCTCTTCCTCACACCACATTGAGCCTTCAAGCTCGGCCAACCTCTACCAAATTTTCTTCTCCACTTCCCTAGAAACATCCTAGAGGTCCTGGTATTCTTCAAAGACCATTTTTACTGCCCTAAGAGGAGGTATCAAAGAGGCGCTTCAAGGAAGAGGTAATGTCCGTTACCGATTCTTTCAACTTTATTTATTCTTCCACTTCTTCTTCTTTAGTTGTTTCATTATGAATTAATAACATTAGTATCACTCATATACTGATATGTTATTATAATTATGAAAAAACCACATTTCACCATCTATCCATCTTACGGAAAATGAAATCACCGCACGTGTGTACGTACGAAATACCGTCTCCACGCCGTGGTGTAATCTATTTTCCACCACCACCTTACATGGATGGGTATAATGGTGAAAGTAATAAATATATATGACTATTGTAAAGTGATATTGATTCTGTAATATTATGCATACACTTTAATACAATTTTAGGATCATGCGAATGATATCATTGCTCGTGCGTACGTACGGAATACCGTCTCCACGACGCGATGAGATTCACTCTCCATGATAACCATTAAAGAATGATTATAAAGTATATATAATAAGTAATCATGAAATATATTACATAATAATGCTACTAGATATATATATATATATATATTTCATCTACTTAATTCCATTCAATTCAATAAGGAAACGAAAACACTGTTCTTGCGTACGTACGGCCTACCGTCTCTATGAACGATGTATTTCTTTCCATTTATCGATCCATTATATATATGTATATTCTGAATATATATTATATATATAAATCATGTTTTACATTATGGATGTAAGTAATCATGATCTAAGTAATCATATGAATAATTACAAGTAAAAACACAAATGACAAATGAGAGGATTTTACCCAAAACACTACTTTAACATGAATTTACAAAATAACGGGTAATATAAAGTCATAAGTGAACCATATATGATATAATAACAATGAATATGATTCTTTAATAAGTCAATAACCTTATTTAAATCATTATATAGGAGGTTTGGATACGTACGAAGCATATCGGACCAAAGGTAAGGGATAATTTCACAAATCTCATTTTTATCTGAGATTGCTTATTCGTAAGTATTTATTGGGGTTATTGCTATCATACATGTACATGTTTTATAAAAATGTATTCGTGTATGTTTAAAGTCCGTTTTACCCATTTTGACTTTTACCCCTTGGTATGGAAGGAATCTTCTTTTATTTACACTACAAGGTACTTTTTTGACTTTTCCAAAAAAAGTACAAGAAAAATGTTTTTTTAACTTATACGACATGAATGGATTTTTAAAACATTATTTACAAGAAGCTTCCTTTACAAGTTTTCAAGTTTATTTTTAATCATCTTATTTTAGTTTAAAATTGTATGACATGTTAAGAAACGAAAAATGTTTATGAAGAAGAAAGGATATTTTCCTCAAGAATTCATTTCAAGTGTTTTATCAAAACCATTTTTCATCTAGGATGAAATTATTTCATATGTGTATGTTTCAAGTATAATGTCTCTATGATTTACATGGTTTCACTTCTATTATAATGAAATGTTATCCATTTCTTTTATATGGATTATGTGATGATGGGATGATGTTTATGAAACCCATTTTATTTATTGGGTTTTTATGAATGATGTATGTTTATTTTGTGGAACAAGTAAGAATGACTTCATTATGAGATGGGTGGGACCTATATCTCCCTCCAATGCGTTGGGTAAAGATTTATATCTCATGAGATAGACATGGATGGAATGGAAAGTTAATCCGGTTCTGTATTAAATGACTGAAATGAGGAGTGAACTCGATTCAGAAAAGGACTTTGTCCACTAATATGGTCTTGGAAGAAATTCCTTGGCTACTATGGAAATCATTACACGTGCTTAATGAATTCCACAATTACATGTTTTATTCCCATGCTATTTTATCATTATTTATGTTCCATTATGATCTATGCCTTATGTACTTCCATGTTTTATGTCGTTTCTCAGGATTTTGATGTTTAAACATTATGTTCATGTTTTTAAGTTCAAATGTATATTGTATGTTTTATTTTATCCATTATTACCCTTATTGAGCATTTGAGATCACCCTTTTTATGTTTTATTTTCCCCCAGGATTAAAAGAAAGGTTTAGGGTAAGGAAACAAAAATTGGAAGATCTTTATGGGAGATGTTGAAGATCATTCACCATGATTAGAAGTTTACGTTCCAAGTTTCCAAAGACACTAAACTATTACGGTCCTTGTGTGTCTGTTTTTGTTATGTATTAAGTATTCCACAAAAGTAATGTAATGTCCATGTACATAAAGTTTCAGGTCTCTACAGTTGGTATCAGAGGAAAGGTTTAGTCAACCTTTGGAAACTAGGATGGGATAACTTTAGTGAGATCCCTAGAGATATTTCTAAGGTATGTCTAGGGATGTCCCTAAGGTTAAGTGTAAGTTTAGGTTATAGTCCTAGAATTACGGTAATGATCTAAGAATTAAACCTAAGATGTTAGATATTTAAGGTACTCCCCCTTTATTATGTTGTTTTCCCTAGCATGATTTTTTCCTCTCACACTATTCTTTTTGGGTTTTAGACGATGGCTGGAACCCGAAGGAACCGTGTTGATCAATGCAGTGGACAATGCAATGATTTTCCTCCTGAACAAAAAAATGTTATGGGAGATGGTGTGCAAAATATTATTTCTATACTTACACACGCTATGAATCATTCTGGACTTCCAAATGAGCAGAGAAGGGAACAATATTATATTGAGTCCTTCATGAGGAAACGTCCACCATCTTTCAGTGGGTCTTCTGATCCACTTGTTACTGAACAATGGATTAGTACTACTGAAAAGATATTTTCAGTTCTTAAATGTTTTGAACATGATAAAGTCATCTTAGCAGTATATCGTTTGAAAGGTGAAGCTGATCAATGGTGGAACCTTATCAAGAATACGGGGCCAAGAGAGGAAATTGAGTCCATGGAATAGGACGAGTTCAAGAACTTATTTTTCAATAAGTACTTCCCTCATATTCTTCGAACAAAGATGGAGAAGGAGTTTCTTGAACTAAAGAAAAAGGATGATGAATCTACTGGTATATATGAAGCGAATTTTACAAGGCTCGCAAGGTATGCATCTGGCTTTATCATCCAACTTGAAAGTAAAGTTGATCGATTCTTCAGTGGCTTAAAACCTAATCTTCGAAGGTCATTAGATATAAGAGACTTCAGTAGCTATGAAGAAATTGTACGTTGTGCTATCAAGGTAGAAATGGAAGTTGGTGTCACTTATCTATCTCATGGTTTTGACAAGAAACGAAAGATGGAGTTCAAGGAGAAATCTCGGAATAATGGTGAAAAGAATATGAATGTTTCCTTATGCTCAAAGTGTGGAAAGAATCATGGTGGAGATTTTCTTAATGGGACTAGAAAATGTTTTAAGTGTGGAAAAGAAGGTCATCGAGCAGCTGAGTGTCAAAGTAATGGAAAAAGGGTTGCTAATGATGTGAATAAAGAAAAGACTGTAGAGAACGCACCACCAACACTTCAATTCTTCAAGTGCAAGGAAATGGGGCATTATGCTAATAAATTCCCTAATCCAAGGGTTAGTGATGATTGACATGAGAAACCACTTAAGCCAAAAGAAAAAGGGAAGTCACATGAGATCACTATTGGAGATGTTGAATATGACAACGATGTGGTGGAATTATTAAGTGTTTATGTAATGGGATTCCAAAATAATGTTGTATATAGTATCGTAAAATATTGGAATATTTATGTATTGGTCTATTGTGGTTTTCAATAATTTTATGGTACCGATAACCATAGAAAGTGATTGATATATTTTTGGAAAAAAGATGATATGCACATAATGAAGGGATAAAGAGAAAATGAAATGTTTGGCAGTATTCATGTGCTCATGACTAATATAAGGAAATAGTTATATCATGGTTTGAGTATATATAATTTTGGGGTTTTGGTTTGTGGAAAGAGTTAACTTTTGAGAGCACTCATGTTTTCACTAAGATTCAATGGGTATTCATTTTTCAAGAGAATACATGATTAATGCCTTCGAATGTTTGGAATGTGACCAACAAGACATATCTTATGATATATGGGGATCAACGATGGTAATAACATGCCTGTTATATGAAATCTCTGGTAATCGTTTTCACTATAATATGAGAGTGGACTGCAGTATTATGGATAAGTCTAAAGATTGGAATGGATTATATTGGACAGAAGTTAGTATTGTTTAAGGATAGAAGTTTTTTCAATATTATTGATAGGATGATATAGTGATGTAGTTTTAGAAAAAGGACAACCTACGGGATTGGCGACAGCCCATCGCGTCGGACAAAGCTATGGGAATCGAACCCACAACTGAAGTGCGGCTGGCATTTATCGCCTACCACTAGCCTACAGGAAGTCCCTGTTTAGTAGAAATTAGTTTCATTATATTAAGCAGTATGATATATGAAGTATAAGTCAATTTTAGGAACCATATATGATTAATCTCACTATAGATGGACTTATGTTTTTTTGATAACTTTTATAAATTTTTTTTTGAGAAAGATGGAATGACCCATCATTCTATTGCATGATCTTCTAACACTTCACGAATGACAAATTCAACTTCATTTCATTAAGAGATGAAGTGAAAATTGTCCAAAGAACAACCAATGGTGAGACTGTACCAAAATCACGAAAGTACTTCTTCTAATTACAATTTCATCCACTTTAGGGAAATGATCTTGAAAACCAAAAATGTTGTCCTAGTGCCCTTATATCCGATGAATTAGATGGTACCTTAGATCATCACAAATCTATGGCTTTTTGATTGATGGATTTTTCATAGCCATGTTCTCTACCACTCTCCATCACAACATGATGGTCAGATTTCTCCTCCATGTCCATATTTTCACCTATGCTCTCTTATGTGGAAACCCAGTGATGAGTTATTTGGCTATCCATTATGTTTCTAACATTATTTTTTTAAATGAAGTTTCAGTATTCCTTTTTACGATGTGGGTTTCTATGAAAGAAATTCTCGTGTAATAAACCATTTATAACCCCGATGAATTTCGAGGGAGAAATTCAATTTAAGGGGGTTAGAATGTAACACCCCGAGATTTTATGAAAAATTTTCTTTTTAATATCTTCTATTATACGCTACACCAAAATTATCTTGTGTTATACGCAACACCATATTTGATTGCAGTATACGCAACACTATTCTTGGCTCGCGTTACACACAATTTCAAGTTCGTTTTGTAGAAACTATTGTACGCAACATTATGTATAGATTTTGTTTAATGTATAAATGAAATAAGTTTTGATTATACGCAACACCAAATAGAGCTTTCACTACACACAGCCCGAACTTGGCTTGCATTACACACAATAAAGACCTTCCTCGATAGCATGTGTAGTACGCAATATTGAGTTTCACTAAACGAGATATTATTATAATATTATTATGAACTAGCCGTTATGAATAGTAATACCCACTTTTTGAAATTTTATAAATTTTAACTTTCAAAATGGGCTTCATTTTTGGATTCAGAATATCGAAATTAGCTTAGGGTCAAATTTTTCTACTTTTCGGATAACTTTCATATTCTGATGAATAGTGAAAATTACTAAATTTCAATTAAAAACAAATTTTTTAATCAAAATAATTAATAGTGGTAAATAATTAATTTGATTGGTTTTAAAGTATATTTATAATATATTTTTACCATTTAATTCAATGTTGGTCATTGGATATAATTTTACATTTAAACCAGACATAAACAAGTGTCAATCTTTTGATAGTTATTATCTCTTAAAACACACTATTTGTTTTGACGACGGGAATTAATTTTTAAATTAATTAATGCAACTGATATGTTTTGAATTTGGTAAAATATACATCAATTTTGAATTCATAATATCAAATATAACTTAGGCCTAATTTTTGGTATTTTTCTGGAAACTTTCATTTTTTTGATGAATAGTGAAACCACTAAGTGGTAGTTAAAAAACTGAATTTTTCATAAAACATAATTTTACCGCTTCTGTGAGTGGAATTTCGAAAATCTGAGAGACAATGTTAATATCAAGGACAATAATGTGGTTCAATGAGATGAAAATATTTTTTTGGGTGAATAGTTACTTTTTACTTTTATTTACCACAGTTAAAAGTAAATAGGATAATTAAGGGTAAAAATGATATTATTATTATCCTAACACATGTCATAATTCTATTGGATTGGAGTAATTCGACCAAAAACAACCTTAGGAATAAAATATGACCATTAAGCCCACTTGGATTAGATTAGGACATTTATAATTAATTTATGTAAAGAAGAGTTAAAATAGTAAAAATCAATGTTTAATAAGTAAATCATTTTTAATATAGGGTTATACATACAATAAATTAAACTATAAATATTCATTAGAAATCTAAAAAGATTTCCTACATAACAGTATTTTATTTATAATTTTTAGACATTAAATAAGTTAATTTCTTTATGACACAAAGATGATGCAGTAATTATCTTATTAATGAAATATTGACATAATTGATGTTATAAGTACCCAAATAAATGTAATTTGAGACTTTTTATTAATTCCACTAATTTTATAGGTTAATATGACTTGTTAGTATTGATTTAGTTAACGTTTTTCAAACTAATCATTCTGTTATGATTTTTACAAAAATCTATTACCAAATAGTGTCAAAATTGACATAAAATAGTATTTAAAACAAATATTATATTATTAATTGTTATTTTCTTCCTAAAATCTATGTTTCGGCCAAATAAATTAGATAAGGTTATATATATTAATAATAAACAGCTTGGGATTCTTTTGGATTGTTATAGTAAGTTTATTAACCTTATAGTTTATGAAAACCAGAAGACACGGTAAAAGTTAAATTATTTAACATAAAGTTAAATCTAAATGATAAGGTCAAAATAGAAACCTAAAATTTTCTAAATTCTATTGGATTAGAGTATTTATACCCATCCCCACCTTATCTTCGAAATAACTCAATTTTGAGCTATTAAAAACCGAATATGACTTTATAATAAAATAATATTTTTAGTTATTCCAATGGTGCCCCTCTCCTCCCTTATAAAAGGGCACCTCCTCCCTCTCTTACTCACAACACTTTGAGCCTTAAAGCTTGGCCAAACTCTACCAAATTCTCTTTTACACTTCCCTAGAAACATCCTAGAGGTCCTGGTCTTCTTCAAATACCACTTTTAGTGTCCTAAGAGGAGGTCTCAAAGAGGCGCTTCAAAGAAGAGGTAATGTCTGTTACCGACTCTTTTAACTTTATTTCTTCTTCCACTTCTTCTTATTTAGTTGTTTAATTATGAAGTAATAACATCAGTATAACTAATATACTGATATGTTATTATAAGTATGAAACAACCATGTTTCACCATCTATCCATCCTATAGAAAATGAAATCAATGCGCGTGCGTACGTACGGAATACCGTCTCCACGCCGTGGTATAATCTATTTTCCACCACCACCATACTTGGATGGGTATAATGGAAAAAGTAATGAATATATATGACTATTGTAAAGTGATATTGATTTTGTATTATTATATATACACTTTAATACAATTCAACGATCATGGGAATGATATCATCGCTCGTGCGTATGTACGGAATACCATCTCCACGACGCGATGAGATTCACTCTCCATGATAACTATTCAAGAATGGTTATAAATTATATATAATATATATCCTGAAATATATGACATAATAACTCTACTGGATATATATATATATATATTTACTTCATCTACATAATTCCATTCAATTCAATAAGGAAACGAAAAAATTGTCCATGCGTACGTACGACCTACCGTCTCCATGAATAGTGTATTTCTTTCCATTTATCGATCCATTATATATATGTATATTATGAATATATATTATATATATAAATCATGTTTTACATTCTGGATGTAAGTAATCATGATCTAAGTAATCATATGAATAATTACAAGTTAAAACCCGAACGACAAATGAGACGATTTTACCCAAAACTCTACTTTAACATGAATTTTCAAAAGAACAGGTAATATAAAGTAATAAGTGAAACACATATGATATAATAACAATTAATATGATTCTGTAATAAGTCAATAACATTATTTATATCATTATATAGGAGGTTTGGATACGTACAAAGCATATCAGACCTAAGGTAAGGGATAATTTTGCAAATCTCATTTTTTTTCGAGATTGCTTATTCGTAAGTATTTACTGGGGTTATTGATATCATCCATGTAAATGTTATATAAAATTGTATTCATTTATGTTTAATTTCCTTTTTACCGATTTTTACTTTTACCCCTTGGTATGGAAGGAATCTTCTTTTATTTACCCTACAAGGTACTCTTTTGACTTTTCCGACAAAAGTACGAGAAGAATGTTTTTTTAACTTATACAGAATGAATGGATTTTTAAAAAATTATTTCCAAGAATCATCCTTTACAAGTTTTCAAATTTATTTTTAATCAACTTCATTTAGTTTAAAATTGTATGACATGTTAATAAAGGAAAAATGTTTTTGAAGAAGAAAGGATATTTTCCTCAAGAATTCATTTCAAGTGTTTTATCAAAACCATTTTTCATCTAAGATGAAATTATTTCATATGAGTATGTTTCAAGTATATTGTCTCTATTATTTACATGGTTTCACTTCTCTTATTTTGAAATGATATCCATTTATTTTATATGGATTATGTGATGATGGGATGATGTTTATGAACCCCATTTTATTTGTTGGGATTTTATGAATGATATATGTTTATTTTGTGGCATAAGTAAGAATGATTTCATTATGAGATGGGTGGGACATATATCTCTCTCCAATTCATTGGGTAAAGATTTATATCTCACGAGATAGACATGGCTGAAACGGTAAGTTAATCTGGTTCAGTATTACCGGACTAGAACGAGGAGTGAACTCGATTCAGAAAAGGACTTTGTCCACTAAGATGGTCTTGGCAGCAATGCCTTGGCTACTATGGAAATCATTACATGTGATTAATGGATGCCACAATTACATGTTTTATTCCCATGCTATTTTATCATGATTTATGTTCCATTATGATCTATGCCATATGTACTTCCATGTTTTATGTCGTTTCTCAAGATTTTGATGTCTAAACATTATGTTCAGGTTTTTAAGTTCAAATCTATATGGTATGTTTTATTTTATCCATTCTTACCCTTACTGAGCATTTGAGAACACCCTTTTTATGTTTTATTTTCACCATGATTAAAAGAAAGGTTTAGGGTAAGGAAACAAAAAGTGGAAGATCTTTATGGGAGATGTTGAAGATCTTTCACCACGATTAGAAGATTACGTTCCAAGTTTCCAAAGACACTAAACTATTACTGTCCTTGTGTGTCTGTTTTTGTTATATATTAAGTATTCCACAAAAGTAATGTAATATCCATGTACATCAAGCTTCGGGTCTCTACAGTTGGTATCAGAGGAAAGGTTTAGTCAACATTTGGAAACTAGGATGCGATAACTTTAGTGAGATCCCTAGAGATATTTCTAAGGTATGTCTAGGGATGTCCCTAAGGTTAAGTGTAAGTATATGTTATAGTCCTAGAATTATGGTAACGATCTTAGAATTGAACCTAAGATGTTATATATTGAAGTGTAAGAACCCGGGTTTTTGGAACGGGTCAAAATCCCGACCCTATTTAAATTTTTGACAGGTTTATGAGGAAACTGGATTTAATGGAAATTTTCTAGATATTTCCAGACTACACGCCATGTACTTTAAGTACACGTCGTGTATGTGTAGGCGAGTGACCAGCCGTGTGCTCGCCTAGTTCATGCCGTGTGATGACCGTGTAGTAGTTTCTTACTACAGGGCGTGTAGTTTTGTACACGCCGTGTAGAACTCTGACCGTGTGAGGCCATACATGGCGTGTAAGCCGTTGACCGGGTAGAACCAAGGACACGTCGTGTTCCTCTTGGACACGCTGTGTAGCCTAGCCGTGTATAAAGAAAACACATGGTGTGTGAGTACGTCGGTGGGGAAGAGAAGAGGAACCCGGTACACGCCGTGTACCCAGAGGTACACGCCCTGTACTCATGTCGGTAGGTTCGGAAAGTAAGTCGGCAGAATATTTCCATCTTTTGAACAGTTAAATGAAATATACACGGCGTTTAGTCCTAAAGTACACGCCGTGTACTTTCTTTTTTTCGCTTAAATCAGACAATAGCCTCATTTTTGAGGCAGAACACCCCTCCTCCGCCCGGATACGCGAACCAGGCTGGCCGAACCCCTTTCCTCTTCCCGATCGTCCATCCGAGACCCGTTTCGATCCTTGATTAGTGCATTGGAACCCCCTCGGTAAGGCCTTGATTCATCTTTGGCCATTTTGTTTAATTTTTGTTGTAGAACAAGTTATATCCCTTTGAGCGGTTTTTAATATTTTGTAGATTTACCACGTTTTAGACTGAATTGGCGGGTGTTACCGGAGGAGTAACATCGTGCGAGTCTTAGGTAGGTGGTGCATACCTCGTTTTGTGTTTTTGTGGTTGTTTGGGTAACGCGGAATTTGGCGTGTTTTCGGGTATTTTGAGCGGGACCTGTTTTATCTGCTTTGTTCATACTGTAATGCTTATGAGACCTCTAGAATGCTTTTGGGTATGCCCGGTTACCAGGTTGCGTGAGTAGTGCCGGGTGAGGGGTCGTTGCTCATCGGGGCATTTTAGCCGGGGAATGCCAAAATGATTTTATTAAATTAATAATGTGTTAAACTATTTAGTTTAATTCGTTAAATCCTGTTAAATTGTTAGAGGAATTTAAGACCCTGGTGCTGGTATGGGACAACACCCTGCATAGTGTAATTCAATTATTTAGTTTTTTTTCCTGGTTATGTTTTCTGTTTACATATGTTATATATGCAATTGTTTAATTTCATCTGCTGGACCCCTTGGGTTGTGTTGGGCTTGGCCCGGTTACGCTTGAGTGATGCTGATCACAGGTTGGGTCTTTGCCCAGGTTACTTTGGGTGGTTTTGACCATGGGATTGGGCGTCATGGACGTCGGATTGAGGCAGTGTGACTGTCAGGTTGGGCATGGCCCGTGTTACTTGGATGGAGAGGCCATCGGACTTGAGAGACATGGTCGCAGGGACACGAGGTGTCAGTTTTTTTGTTGGCTTAGGACTATTTTGGGTGATTACCGCTCACCGGGACTTTGAGTAGTGTGCACACAGAGATACTCCGTGATGAGGTGGTTTTGACCACTCGTGTGGGTAGAGGCCCCTGTAGTTGCGGTTAGGTTTTTCTGGTTGGGGGTGCTTGCCATAGAAATCCACGGGGAAGGTGAGGAGCCTTCAGGAAATGGGCGTGCCTTCGTGACGTCGGTACTTCAGACACGAGGTGTCAGGAGGCACATGGTGCCAGGTTACTATTTTGGGCGTGCCTTCAGGACGTTGGTACTTGGGACACGAGGTGTCAAAAGGCACATGGTTCCGGGTTACTATTTTGGGCATGCCTTCGGGATGTCGATACTTGAGACATGAGGTGTCAGGAGGCACATGGTGCCGGGTTACTATTTATGGGCGTGCCTTTGGGACGTCAGTACTTGAGACACAAGGTGTCAGGTGGCACGTGGTGTCGGATTAGACGATAGAGATTCTGGCGTTGTCCGAAGTAGGTGATGCTCCATGGTGGATGTTGAGCACCAGTGGAGTTTGGGTTTAAATTGTGCGTCGAACTGTTTACTGCATTCCTTGAAAATGCATGACAACTTAAACACATATATTTGGTACGCACCGTTGGGTGGTATCCTACTGAGATTTTTCTCACACCCTGCACGGGCCCTTCGGGACGCGTGTAGACTTTATGGACTTACGTGCAGGAAAGAGGCCAGCTTCAGGAGCTGGGATGCATTAGTTGTTGCATGGAGATGGTATGGACCTTGAGGTCATACCTAGCTGGGTTTACTTTGTTTTGCTTACATTCTGTATTGGCATGCTTATTGTAGCTACTGTTGGTTAGCCATTGGCGCCCTGTTTATATTCAGTTGTGTATGACCTTCTTTGGATGCATGTTTTACTGTTCAGTAGTAGTTACATGTTATCATCATGCTGTTGTGTTTATTTCCGCTGCTATTGTTTCATTTTCTGCTTCCGCTGTTTATCTATATTGATTATGCTTCCGCTCTTCAGGTCTAGTTCGAGTCTGCTGAGTCTTTCTTTCCACTGCATCTTTACAGTTATACTTGGACCAGTACCCTTACTAAGATCCTCTGAGAGGGTATACCCTCCCCACTATACCTAATAGACCCTCGCTGGTAGTCGGCAGCCTTTGGCGTTCCGGGAGGTGCGCCTTAGGTAGTAACACCCGACCCGTTCGGCACTGTTCGGGTGGCTAGCCGGGTCCGGGACATTACATGAAGGTAATCCCCCTTTATTTTGTTGTTTTCCCTAGCATTATTTTTTCCTCTCACACTATTCTTTTTGGGTTTTATATGATGGCTGGAACCCGAAGGAACCGTCTTGATCAATGCAATGGAAAATGCAATGATTGTACTTATGAACAAAAAAATGTTATGGGAGATGGAGTGAAAAATCTTATTGCTATACTTACACAAGCTATGAATCATTCTCGACTTCTAAATTAGCAGATAAGGGAACAAATCTTCTAAGGGCATTATCTATAAGAGACTTCAGTAGCTATGAAATTTTTTTGCATTTTGTTATCAAGGTAGAAATGGAAGTTGGTGTCACTTATCCATCTCATGGTTTTGACAAGAAATGAATGATGGAGTTCAAGGACAAATCTCAGAATAATGGTGAAAAGAAGATGAATGTTTCCTTATGCTCAAAGTGTGGAAAGAAGCAGGGTGGATATTGTCTTAAAGGGACTAGAAAATGCTTTAAGTGTGGAAAAGAAGGTCATCGAGCAGCTGAGTGTCGAAGTAATGGAAAAAGGGTTTCTAATGATGTGAATAAAGAAAAGACTACAGAGAACGCACCACCAACACTTCAATGCTTCAAGTACAAGGAAATGGGGTATTATGCTAATAAATTCCCTAATCCAAGGGTTAGTGATGATCAACATGAGAAACCTCTTAAGGCAAAGGACAAAGGGAAGTCACATGCGATCACTATTGGCGATGTTGAATATGACAACGATGTGGTGGAATGATTAAGTGTTTATGTAATGGGATTCCAAAATAATGTTGTATATAGTATCGTGGAATATTGGCATATTTATGTATTGGTCTATTGTGGTTTTCAATAATTTTATGGTACCAGTAACCATAGAAAGTGATTGAGATATTTTTTGGAAAAAAGATGATATGCGCATAATGAAGGGATAAAGAGAAAATGAAATGTTTGACAGTATTCATGAGCTCATGACTGATATAAGGAAATAGTTATATCATGGTTTGAGTATATAGAATTTTGGGGTTTTGGTATGTGGAAAGAGTTAACTTGTGACAGCACCCATTTTTTCACTAAGATTCAATGGGTATTCATTTTTCAAGAGAATACATGATTAAGGCCTTCGCATGTTTGGAATGTGACCAACAAGACATATCTTATGATATATGGGGATCAACGATGGTATTAACATGCTTGTTATATGAAATCTCTAGTAATCGTTTTCACTATAATATGAGAGTGGACTGAAGTATTATGGATAAGCCTAAAGATTGGAATGGATTATATTGGACATTAGTTAGTATTGTTTAAGGATAGAAGTTTTTTTGATATTATTGATAGGATGATATAGTAATGTAGTTTTAGAAAAAGGACAACCTATAGGATGGGCGACAACCCATCGTGTCGGACAAGGCTATGGGAATCAAACTCACAACCGAAGTGCAAATGGCCTTTATCGCCTACCACTGGCCTACATGAAGTCCCTGTTTAGTAGATTTTTTTTTATTATATTAACCAGTATGATATATGAATTATAATTCCATTTTAGGAACCATATATGATTAATCTCAGTATAGATGGACATATGTATTTTTGATAACTTTTATAACCTTTTGTTTGAGACAGATGGAATGACCCATCATTCTATCGCATGATCTGCTAACACTTCACGAATGATAAATTCAACTTCATTTCTTTAAGAGATGAAGTGGAAATTGTCCAAATAATGACCAACAGTGAGACTGTACCAAAATCACGAAAGTATTTCTTCTAATTCCAATTTCATCAACTTTAGGGAAATGATCTTGAAACCCAAAAGTGCTATCCTAGTGCCCTTATATCCGATGAATCAGATGGTACCTTAGATCATCACAAATCTATGGCTTTGTGATTGATGGCTTTTTCATAGCCATGTTCTCTACCACTCTCCATCAGAACATGATGGTCAGATTTCTCCTCCATATCTATATTTTCACCTATGTTCTCCTATGTGGAAACCCAATGATGAGTTATTTGGGAATCTGTTATGTTTCTAACATTCTTTTTTAAATGAAGTTTTAGTATTCCTTTTTACGATGTGGGTTTCTAAGAAAGAAACTCTCGTGTAATAAACCATTTATAACCCCGATGAATTTCGAGGTTGAAATTCATTTTAAGGGGGGTAGAATGTAACACTCCGAGATTTTATGAAAAATATTTTTTTAATGTCTTCTATTGTACGCTACACCAAAATTATCTTGTAATATATGCAACACCTTATTTTCTTGCAGTATATGCAACACTATTCTTGGCTCGCGTTACACACAATTTCAAGTTCGTTTTGTAGAGACTATTCTACGCAACATTATGTATAGATTTTGTTTAATGTATAAATGAAATAAGTTTTGATTATACGAAACACCAAACAGAGCTTTCACTACACGCAGCCCTGACTTGGCTTTCATTACACATAATAAAGACCTTCCTCAATAGCGTGTGTAGTACGCAATACCGAGTTTCAATAAACGAGATATTATTATAATAGTATTATGAACTAGCCGTTATGAATAGTAATACCCACTTTTTGAAATTTTATAAATTTTATATTTCAAAATGGACTTTATTTTTGGATTCAAATTATCGAAATTAGCTTAGGGTGAAGTTTTGGTACTTTTCGGATAACTTTCATATTCTGATGAATAGTGAAAATTACTAAATTTTAATTAAAAACAACTTTTTTAATCGAAATAATTAATAGTAATAAATTATTAATTTGAGTGGTTTTAAAGTATATTTAGAATATATTTTTACCATTTAATACAATTTTGGTCATTGGATGTAATTTCACATTTAAACCAGACATAAACAAGTGTCAATCTTTTGATAGTTATTATCTCTTAAAAACATGATATTTGTTTTGACGACGAGAATTAATTTTTAAATTAATTAATGCAACTGATATGTTCTGAATTTGGTAAAATAGACATCATTTTTGAATTAATAATATCAAATATAGATTAGGCCTAATTTTAGGTATTTTTTTGGAAACTTTCATTTTTTGATGAATAGTGAAACCACTAAGTGGTAGTTAAAAAACTGAATTTTTCCTAAAAAATAATTTTACTGCTTCTGTGAGTGGAATTTCTAAAATCCGAGAGACATGGTTAATATCAAGGACTGAAATGTGTTTAAATGAGATGAAAATAGTTTTTTGATTAACAATAACTTTTTACTTTTATTTACCACGGTTAAAAGTAAATAGGATAATTAAGGGTAAAAATGATATTATTATTACCCTAACACGTGTCATAATTCTATTGGATAAGAGTAATTCGTCCAAAAACAACCTTAGGAATAAAATATGACCATTTAGGCCCACTTGGATTAGATTAGGACATTCAACATTAATTTATTTAAAGAAGGGTTAAAATAGTTAAAATCAAAGTTTAATAATAAAATCATTTTTAATATAGGGTTATATATAAGATAAATTCGACTATAAATATAAATTAGAAAGATAAAAAGATTTCTTACATAATTGTATTTTATTTATAATTTATATACATTAAATAATTGAATTTATTTATGACACAAAGATGATGCCGTAATTATCTTATTAATGAAATATTGACATAATTGATGTTATAAATACCCAAATAAACGTAATTTGAGAATTTTTATGAATTCCACTAATTTTCTAGGTTAATATAACATGTTAGTATTTATTTAGACAAATTTGATATAACTAATCATTCTGTTATGATTTTCACAAAAATCAATTACCAAATAGTGTCCAAATTGACATAAAATCGTTTTTAAAACAAATATTATATTATTAATTGTTATTTTATTCCTAAAATCTAAGGTTCGGAAAAATGACTTAGATACGGTTATATATATTAATAATAAACAACTTGGGGTTCTTTTTTCTTGTTATTGTAAGTTTATTAACCTTATAGTGTAAGAAAACAAGAAGACACGGTAAAAGTAAAAATATCTAACTTAAAGATAAACCTAAATGATAAGGTTAAAATAGAAACCAAAACTTGTCTAAATTCTATTGGATTAGAGGATTTAGACCCATCCCCACCTTAGCTTCGAAATAACTCAATTTTGAGATATTAAAAACCAAATATGACTTTATAATAAAATAATATTTTTTGTTATTCCAAAGGTGCCCCTCTCCTCCCTTATAAAAGGGAAGCTCCTCCCTCTCTTCCTCACACCACTTTGAGCCTTCAAGATCAGCCAACCCCTACCAAATTCTCTTCTCCACTTCCCTAGAAACATCAGAGATGTCCTGGTATTATTCAAAGACCAATTTTAGTGCCCTAAGAGGAGGTCTCAATGAGGCGCTTCAAAGAAGAGGTAATGTTTGTTACCGATTCTTTCAACTTTATTTCTTCTTCCACTTCTTCTTCTTTAGATGTTTCATTATGAAGTAATAAAATAAGTATCACTAATATACTTATATGTTATTATATGTATGAAACAACTATATTTCCCCATCTATCCATCCTACAGAAAACGAAATCACCGCGCGTGTGTACGTACGAAATACCGTCTCCACGCCACGGTGTAATCTATTTTCCACCACCACCTTACTTGGATGGGTATAATGGTGAAAGTAATTAATATATATGAATATTGTAAAGTTATATTGATTCTGTAATATTATACATACACTTTAATACAATTCTACGATCATGGGAATGCTATCATCACTCGTGCGTACGTACGGAATACCGTCTCCACGACACGATGAGATTCACTTTCCATGATAACCATTCAAGAATGATTATAAAGTATATATAATAAGTAATCACGAAATATATGACATAATAATGCTACTAGATTTATGTATATATATATTTATGTCATCTACTTAATTCCATTCAATTCAATAAGGAAACGAAAATAGTGCTCATGTGTATGTACGACCTGCCGTCTACATAAACGGTGTATTTCATTCCATTTATCGATCAATTATATATATGTATATTCTGAATATATATTATATATAAATCATGTTTTAAATTTTGGATGTAATTAATCATGATCTAAGTAATCATATGAATAATTACAAGTTAAAACACGAACGACAAATGAGACGATTTTACCCAAAATGCTACTTTGACATGAATTTACAAAATAACGGATAATATAAAGTCATAAGTGAACCATATATTACATAATAACAATGAATATGATTCTGTAATAAGTCAATAACATTATATAAATCATTATAAAAGATTTTTTGATACGTACAAAGCATATTGGACCTAAGGTAATGTGTAATTTTGCAATTCTCATTTTTATCCGAGATTTCTTATTCGTAAGTATTTACTGGGGTTATTGCTATCATCCATGTCCATGTTTTATAAAAATGTATTCATGTATGTTTAAAGTCCTTTTTATCCATGTTGACTTTTACCCCTTTTTATGGAATGAATCTTCTTTTATTTACCCTACAAGGTAATTTTTTTAATTTTCTGACAAAAGTACGAGAAGAATGTTTTTTTAACTTATACAGCATGAATGGATTTTTAAAACATTATTTCTAAGAAGCTTCCTTTACAAGTTTTCAAGTTTATTTTTAATCAAATTATTTTAGTTTAAAATTGTATGGAATTTTAAGAAAGGAAAAATGTTTTTGAAAAAGAAAGGATATTTTCCTCAAGAATTCATTTCAAGTGTTTTATCAAAACCATTTTTCATCTAGGATGAAATTATTTCATATTGTATGTTTCATGTATAATGTCTCTATGATTTAGATGGTTTCACTTCTCTTATTAAGAAATGATATCCATTTATTTTATATGGATTATGTGATGATGGGATGATGTTTATGAAACCCATTTTATTTATTGGGTTTTTATGAATGATGTATGTTTATTATTTGGCACAAGTAAGAATGATTTCATTATGAGATGGGTGGGACCAATATCTCCCTCCAATGCATCGGATACGGATTTATATCTCATGAGATAGACATAGATGGAACAGTAAGTTAATCTGGTTCAATATTACAGGACTGAAACGAGGAGTGAACTCGATTCAGAAAAGGACTTTTTCCACTAAGATGGTCTTGGAAGGAATGCCTTAGCTACTATGGAAATCATTACATGTGCTTAATGGATTCCACAATTACATGTTTTATTCCCATGATATTTTATCATGATTTATGTTCCATTATGATCTATTCCTTATGTACTTCCATGTTTTATGTCATTGCTCAAGATTTTGATGTTTAAACATTATGTTCATGTTTTTAAGTTCAAATGTATATGGTATGTTTTATTTTATACATGCTTACACTTACTAAGAATTTGAGCTCACCCTTTTTATGTTTTATTTTCCCCCAGGATTAAAAGAAAGTTTTAGGGTAAGGAAACAAAAAGTGGAAGATCTTTATGGGAGATGTTGAAGATCTTTCACCACGATTAGAAGATTACGTTCCAAGTTTCAAAAGACACTAAACTATTACGGTCCTTGTGTGTCTGTTTTTGTTATGTATTAAGTATTCCGAAATAGTAATGTAATGTCCATGTACGTCAATCTTTGGGTCTATACAGTTGGTATCAGAGAAAAGTTTTAGTCAACCTTTGGAAACTAGGATACGATACCATTAGTGAGATCCCTAGAGATATTTATAAGGTATATCTAGGGATTTCCCTAAGGTTAAGTGTAAGTATAAGTTATAGTCCTAGAATTACGGTAACGATCTTATAATTAAACCTAAGATGTTAGATATTGAAGGCAATCCCCCTTTATTATGTTGTTTTCCCTAGAATGATTTTTTCCTCTCACAATATTCTTTTTGGGTTTTAGACGATGGATGGAACCCGAAGGAACCGTGTTGATCAATGAAACGGACAATTCAATGATTGTCCTCCTGAACAAACAAATGTTATGGGATATGGAGTGAAAAATCTTATTTCTATACTTACACAAGCTATGAATCATTCTGGACTTCCAAATGAGCAGAGAAGGGAACAATATTCTATTGAGCCCTTCATGAGGCAACGTCCACCTTCTTTCAGTGGGTCTTATGATATACTTGTTGCTGAAAAATGGATCAGTACCACTAAAAAGATATTTTCAGTTCATCAATGTTCTGAACATGATAAAGTCATCTTAGCAGTATATCGTTTGGAAGGTGAAGCTGATCAATGGTGGAATCTTATTAAGAATACGAGGCCAAGACATGAAATTGAGTCCATGGAATGGGACGAGTTCAAGAACATATTTTTCAATAAGTACTTCTCTCGTATTCTTCGATCAAAGGTGGAGAAGGAGTTTCTTGAACTAAATCAAAAGGATGATGAATCTGTTGGTATATACGAAGAGAATTTTACAAGGCTTGCAAGGTATGCATCTGGCTTTATCATCCAACCTAAAAGAACATTTGATCGATTCTTCAGTGGAATAAAACCAAATCATAGATGGGCATTAGCTATAAGGGACTTCAGTAGCTAGGAAGAAATTGTGCGTTATGCTATCAAGGTAGAAATGGAAGTTGGTGTCACTTATTTATCTCATGGTTTTTACAAGAAACGAAAGATGGAGTTCAAGGAGAAATCTCAGAATAATGGTGAAAAGAGGATGAATGTTTCCTTATGATCAAAGTGTGGAAAGAAGCATGGTAGATATTGTCTTAAAGGGAATAGAAAATGTTTTAAGTGTGGAAAAAAAGGTCATCGAGCAGCTAAGTGTCGATGTAATGGAAAAAGGGTTGCTAATGATGTGAATAAAGAAACGACTGCAGAGAACGCACCACCAACACTTCAATGCTTCAAGTGAAAGGAAACGGGCATTATGCTAATAAATGCCCTAATCCAAGGGCTAGTGATGATCGACATGAGCAACCACTTAAGGAAAAGGAAAAAGGGAAGTCACATGCGATCACTATTGGCGATGTTGAATATGACAACGATGTGGTGGAATGATTAAGTGTTTATGTAATGGGATTCCAAAATAATGTTGTATATAGTATTGTGGGATATTGGAATATTTATGTATTGGTCTATTGTGGTTTTCAATAATTTTATTATACCGCTAACCATAGAAAGTGATTGAGATATTTTTGGAAAAAAGATGATATGCGCATAATGAAGGGATAAAGAGAAAATGAAATGTTTGACAGTATTCAGGAGCTCATGACTGATATAAGAAAATAGTTATATCATGGTTTGAGTATATAGAATTTTGGGGTTTTGGTATGTGGAAAGAGTTAACTTTTGACAGCACTCATTTTTCACTAAGATTCAATGGGTATTCATTTTTTAGGAGAATACATGATTAAGACCTTTGAATGTCTGGAATGTGACCAACAAGACATGTCTTATGATATATGGGGATCAACGATGGTATTAACATGCTTGTTATATGAAATCTCTAGTAATAGTTTTCACTATAATATGAGAGTGGACTGCAGTATTATGGATAAGCCTAAAGATTTGAATGGATTATATTGGATATAATTTATTATTGTTTAAGGATAGAAGTTTTTTCGATATTATTGATAGGATGTTATAGTAATGTAGTTTTAGAAAAAGGACAACCTACAGGATGGGCGACAGCCCATCACGTCGGACAGGGCTATGGGAATTGAACCCACAACTGAAGTGCGACTAGCCTTTATCACCTACCACTGGCCTACAGGAAGTCCCTATTTAGTAGAAATTAGTTTTATTATATTAAGCAGTATGATATATGAAGTATAAGTCCATTTTAGGAACCATATATGATTAATCCCACTATAGATGGACTTGTGTATTTTTGATAACTTTTATAACCTTTTGTTTGAGACAGATGGAATGACCCATCATTCTGTCGCATGATCTGCTAACATTTCACGAATGAAAAATTCAACTTCATTTCTTTAAGAGATGAAGTGTAAATTGTCCATAGAACGACCAATGGTGAGACTGTACCAAAATCACGAAATTATTTCTTCTAATTCCAATTTCATCAACTTTAGGGAAATGATCTTAAAAACCCAAAATGTTATCCTAGTGCCCTAATATCCAATGAATCAGATGGTACCTTAGATCATCACAAATCTATGGCTTTGTGATTGATGGATTTTTCATAGCCATGTTCTCTACCACTCTCCATCAGAACATGATGGTCAGATTTCTCCTCTATATCTATATTTTCACCTATGTTCTCCTATGTGGAAACCCAGTGATGAGTTATTTGGGTATCCATTATGTTTCTAACATTATTTTTTTAAATGAAGTTTTAGTATTCCTTTTTACGATGTGGGTTTCTAAGAAGGAGACTCTCGTGTAATAAACCATTTATAACCCCGACGAATTTCGAGGGAGAAATTCATTTTAAGGGGGGTAGAATGTAACACCCCGAGATTTTATGAAAAATCTTCTTTTTAATGTCTTCTATTGTACGCTACCCCAAAATTATCTTGTGATATACGCAACACCGTATTTGCTTGTAGTATACGCAACACTATTTTTGGCTCGTGTTACACACAATTTCAAGTTCGTTTTGTAGAAATGATTCTACGCAACATTATGTATAGATCTTGTTTAATGTATAAATGAAATATGTTTTGATTATATGGAACACCAAATAGAGCATTCACTACAGGCAACCCTGACTTGGCTTTCATTACACACAATAATGACCTTCCTCGATAGCGTGTGTAGTACGCAATACCGAGTTTCACTAAACGAGATATTATTATAATATTATTATGAACTAGCCGTTATGAATAGTAATACCCACTTTTTGAAATTTTATAAATTTTATCTTTCAAAATGGACTTTATTTTTAGATTCGAAATATCAAAATTAGCTTAGGGTGAAATTTTGGTACTTTTTGGATAACTTTCATATTCTGATGAATAGTGAAATTTACTAAATTTAAATTAAAAACAACTTTTTTAATTGAAATAATTAATAGTGATAAATAATTAATTTGAGTGGTTTTAAAGTATATTTAGAATATATTTTTACCATTTAATACAATTTTGTTCATTGGATGTAATTTCACATTTAAACGAGCCATAAACAAGAGTCAATCTTTTGATAGTTATTATCTCTTTAAAACAAGCTATTTGTTTTGACGACGGGAATTAATTTTTAAATTAATTAATGAAACTGATATGTTTTGAATTTGGTAAAATAGACATTATTTTTTAATTCATAATATCAAATATATCTTAGGCCAAATTTTTGGTATTTTTCTGGAAACTTTCATTTTTTTTTGATGAATAATAAAACCACTAAGTGGTAGTTAAAAAACTGAAATTTTCATAAAACTTAATTTTACAGCTTCTGTGAGTGGAATTTAAAAATTCCGAGAGACACGGTTAATATCAAAGACTAAAATGTGGTTAAATGAGATGAAAATATTTTTTTGGTGAATAGTAACTTTTTACTTTTATTTACCACGGTTAAAAGTAAATAGGATAATTAAGCATAAAAATGATATTATTATTACCCTAACACATGTCCTAATTCTATTGGATAAGAGTAATTCGACCCAAAACAACCTTACGAATAAAATATGACAATTTAGGCCCACTTGGATTAGATTAGGAAATTTAATATTAATTTATTTAAAGAAGGGTTAAAATAGTTAAAATCAATGTTTAATAAGAAAAGAATTTTTAATATAGGGTTATACATAAGATAAATTCATCTATAAATATTAATTATAAAGCTAAAACGATTGTCTACGTAATGGTATTTTATTTATAATTTTTAGACATTAAATAATTTAATTTATTTATGACACAAAGATCATGTAGTAATTATCTTATTAATGAAATATTGACATAATGGATGTTATAAATAACCAAATAAATGTAATTTGAGAATTTTTATTAATTACACTAATTTTATAGGATAATACGACATGTTAGTATTACTTTAGTTAAATTTTTTCGAACTAATCACTCTGTTATGATTTTCACAAAAATCAATTACCAAATAGTGTCAAAATTGACATAAAATAGTTTTTTAAAAAAATATTATATTATTAATTGTTATTTTATTCCTAAAATCTATAGTTCGGCCAAACGACTTATATAAGGTTATATATATTAATAATAAACAACTTGGGGTTCTTTTGACTTGTTATAGTACGTTTATTAACCTTATAGTGTAAGAAAACAAGAAGACACAGTAAAAGTTAAATTATCTAACTTAAAGTTAAATCTAAATGATAAGGTTAAAATAGAAACCTAAACTTGTCTAAACTCTATTGTATTAGATTATTTCGACCCATCCCCACCTTAGGTTCTAAATAACTCAATTTGGAGCTATTAAAAAACGAATATGACTTTATAATAAAATAATATTTTTAGTTATTCCAAAGGTGCCCCTCTCCTCCCTTATAAAAGGGCACCTCCTCCCTCTCTTCCTCACACAACTTTGAGCCTTCAAGCTCGGCAAAATCCTACCAAATTATATTCTAAACTTCCCTAGAAACATTATAGAGGTCCTGGTCTTCTTCAAAGACCAATTTTAGTGCCCTAAGATGAGGTCTCAAAGAGGCGCTTCAAAGAAGAGGTAATGTCAGTTACCGATTCTTTCAACTTTATTTCTTCTTCCACTTATTCTTCTTTAGTTGTTTAATTATGAAGTAATAACATCAGTATCACTCGTATAATTATATGTTATTATATGTATGAAACAACCATATTTCACCATCTATCCATCCTACAGAAAACGAAATCACTGCGCGTGCATACGTACAGAATACCGTCTCCACGCCGTGGTGTAATCTATTTTCCACCACCACCTTACATGGATGGGTATAATGGTCAAAGTAATGAATATATATGACTATTTTAAATTTATATTGATTCGGTAGTATTATACATACACTTTAATAAAATTCTACGATCATGGGAATGATATCATCGCTCGTGCGTACGTACGGAATACCGTCTCCACGACGCGATTAGATTCACTATCCATGATAACCATTCAAGAATGATTATAAAGTATATATAAAAAGTAATAAAGAAATATATGACATAATAATGCTACTGGATTTGTGTATATATATATTTATTTCATCTACTTAATTCCATTCAATTCAATATAGAAACGAAAACAGTGTTCATGCGTACGTACGACCTACCGTCTCCATGAACGGTGTATTTCTTTCCATTTATCGATTCATTATATATATGTATATTCTGAATATATATTATATATAAATCATGTTTTACATTATAGATGTATGTAATCATGATCTATGTAATCATATGAATAATTTAAAGTTAAAACACGAACGACAAATGAGACGATTTTACCCAAAACGCTACTTTAACATGAATTTACAAAAGAACGGGTAATATAAAGTTATAAGTGAACCATATATGATATAATAACAATGAATATGATTCTGTAATAAGTCAATAAAATTATTTAAATCATTATATAGGAGGATTGGATACGTAAGAAGCATATTGGACCTAAGGTAAGGGATAGTTTTGCAAATCTCATTTTTATCCGAGATTGCTTATTCATAAGTATTTACTAGGGTTATTGCTATCATCCATGTCCATGTTTTTTAAAAATTTATTCATGTATGATTATAGTCCTTTTTACCCATTTTGACTTTTACCCCTTGCTATGGAAGGAATCTTCTTTTATTTACCCTACAAGGTACTTTTTTGACTTTTTCGACAAAAGTACGAGAAGAATGTTTTTTTAACTTATACGGCATGAATGGATTTTTAAAACATTATTTCCAAGAAGCTTCCTTTAAAAGTTTTCAAGTTTATTTTTAATCAAATTCTTTTAGTTTAAAATTGTATGACATGTTAAGAAATGAAAAATGTTTTTGAAGAAGAAAAGATATTTTCCTCAAGAATTCATTTGAAGTGTTTTATCAAAACCATTTTTCATCTAAGATGAAATTATTTCATATGATTATGTTTAAAGTATAATGTCTCTATGATTTACATGGTTTCACTTCTCTTATTATGAAATGATATCCATTTATTTTATATGGATTATGTGATGATGGGATGATGTTTATGAAACCCATTTTATTTGTTGGGTTTTTATGAATGATGTATGTTTATTTTGTGGCACAAGTAAGAATGATTTCATTATGAGATGGGTGGGACCTACATCTCCCTCCAATGCATTGGGTAACGATTTATATCTCATGAGATAGACATGGATGGAACGGTAAGTTAATCTAGTTCAGTATTACTGGACATGAACAAGGAGGGAACTCGTTTCAGAAAAGGACTTTGTCCACTAAGATGGTCTTGGCAGCAATGCCTTGTCTACTATGGAAATAATTACATGAGCTTAATGGATGACACAATTACATGTTTTATTCCCATGCTATTTTATCATGATTTATGTTCCATTATGATCTATGCCTTATGTACTTCCATGTTTTACGTCGTTGCTCAAGATTTTGATGTTTAAACATTAGGTTCATGTTTTTAAGTTCAAATGTATATGGTATGTTTTATTTTATCCATGCTTACACTTACTGAGAATTTGAGCTCACCCTTTTTATGTTTTATTTTCCCCCAGGATTAAAGGAAAGGTTTAGGGTAAGGAAACAAAAAGTGGAAGATCTTTATGGGAGATGTTGAAGATCTTTCACCAAGATTAGAAGATTACGTTCCAAGTTTCCAAAGACACTAAACTATTACGGTCCTTGTGTGTCTATTTTTGTTATGTATTAAGTATTCTGCAAAAGTAATGTAATGTCCATGTACGTCAAGCTTCGGGTCTCCACAGTTGGTATCAGAGGAAAGGTTTAGTCAACCATTGGAAACTAGGATGCGATAACTTTAGTGAGATCCCTAGAGATATTTCTAAGTTATGTCTAGGGATGTACCTAAGGTTAATTTTAAGTATAGGTTATAGTCCTAGAATTATGGTAACGATCTTAGAATTAAACCTAAGATGTTAGATATTGAAGGTACTCCCCCTTTATTATGTTGTTTTCCCTAGAATGATTTTTGCCTCTCACACTATTCTTCTTGGGTTTTAGACGATGGATGGAACCCGAAGAAACCGTGTTGATCAATGAAATGGAAAATGAAATGATTTTCCTCCTGAACAAACAAATGTTATGTGAGATGGAGTGAAAAATATTATTGCTATACTTACACAAGATATGAATCATTCTAGACTTCCAAATGAGCAGAGAAGGGAACAATATTCTATTGAGCCCTTCATGAGGCAACATCCACCTTCTTTCAGTGGGTCTTCTGATCCACTTGTTGCTGAAGAATGGATCAGTACCACTGAAAAGATATTTTCAGTTCTTTAATGTTATGAACATGATAAATTCATCTTAGCAGTATATCATTTGGAAGGTGATTCTGATCAATGGTGGAATATTATCAAGAATACGAGGCTAAGAGATGAAATTGAGTCCATGGAATGGGACGAGTTCAAGAACTTATTTTTCAATAAGTACTTCCCTCGTATTCTTCTAACAATGATGGAGAATAAGTTTCTTGAAATAAAACAAAAGGATGATGAATCTGTTGGTATATACGAATGGAATTTTACAAGGCTTGCAAGGTACGCATCTGGATTTATCATCCAACCTGAAAGTAAATTTGATCGATTCTTCAGTGGCTTAAAACCAAATCATCAAAGGGAAATACCTATAAGAGACTTCAGTAGCTATGAAGAAATTGTGCGTTGTGCCATCAAGGTAGAAATGGAAGTTGGTGTCACTTATCCATATCATGGTTTTGACAAGAAACGAAAGATGGATTTCAAGTAGAAATCTCAGAATAACGGTGAAAAGAAGATGAATGTTTCCTTATGCTCAAAGTGTGGAATGAAACATGGTGGAGATTGTCTTAAAGGGACTAGAAAATGTTTTAAGTGTGGAAAATAAGGCCATTGAGCAGATGAGTGTCGAAGTAATGGAAAAAAGGGTTGCTAATGATGTGAATAAAGAAAAGACTGCTGAGAATGCACCACCAACACTTCAATGCTTCAAGTGAAAGTAAATGGGGAATTATGCTAATAAATTCCCTAATTGAAGGGTTAGTGATGATCGACATGAGCAACCACTTAAGAAAAAGGACAAAGGGAAGTCACATGCGATCACTATTGGCGATGTTGAATATGACAACGATGTGGTGGAATGATTAAGTGTTTATGTAATGGGATTCCAAAATAATTTTGTATATAGTATCGTGGAATATTGGAATATTTATGTATTGGTCTATTGTGGTTTTCAATAATTTTATGGTACTGGTAACCATAGAAAGTGATTGAGATATTTTTGGAAAAATGATTATATGCGCATAATGAAGGGATAAAGAGAAAATGAAATGTTTGACAGTATTCATGAGCTTATGACTGATATAAGGAAATGGTTATATCATGGTTTGAGTATATAGAATTTTGGGGTTTTGGTATGTGGAATGAGTTAACTTTTGACAACACTCATGTTTTCACTAAAATTTAATGGGTATTCATTTTTCAAGAGAATACATGATTAAGGCCTTCGAATATTTGGAATGTGACCAACAAGACATATCTTATGATATATGGGGATCAACGATGGTATTAACATGCTTGTTATATGAAATCTCTAGTAATCGTTTTCATTATAATATGAGAGTGGACTGCAGTATTATGGATAAGCCTAAAAATTGGAATGGATTATATTAGACATAAGTTAGTATTGTTTATGGATAGAAGTTTTTTCGATATTATTGATAGGATGTTATAATAAGGTAGTTTTAGAAAAAGGACAACCTATAGGATGGGCGACAACCCATCGCTTCGGACAAGGATATGGGAATCGAACCCACAACTGAAGTGCGACTAGCCTTTATCGCCTACCACTGGCCTACAGGAAGTCCCTGTTTAGTAGAAATTGGTTTTATTATATTAAGCAGTATGATATATGAAGTATAAGTCCATTTTAGGAACCATATAGGATTAATCTCACTATAGATGGACTTATGTATTTTTGATAACTTTTATAACTTTTTTTTGAGACAGATGGAATGAACCATCATTCTATCGCATGATCTGCTAACAATTCACAAATGACAATTTCAACTTCATTTCTTTATGAGATGAAGTGGAAATTTTCCAAAGAACGACCAACGGTGAGACTGTACCAAAATCACGAAAGTAGTTCTTCTAATTCCAATTTCATCATCTTTAGGGAAATGATCTTGAAAACTAAAAATGTTATCCTAGTGCCCTTATATCTGATGAATCTGATGGTACCTTAGATCATCACAAATCTATGGCTTTGTGATTGATGGCTTTTTCATAGCCATGTTCTCTACCACTCTCCATCAGAACATGATGGTCATATTTCTCCTCCATATCCATATTTTCACCTATGTTCTCCTATGTGGAAACCCAATGATGAGTTATTTGGGTATCCGTTATGTTTCTAACATTATTTTTTAAATGAAGTTTTAGTATTCCTTTTTACGATGTGGGTTTCTATGAAAGAAAATCTCGTGTAATAAACCATTTATAACCCTGACGAATTTCGAGGGCAAGATTCATTTTAAGGGGGGTAGAATGTAACACCCTGAGATTTTATGAAAAATATTCTTTTTAATGTCATCTGTGGTATGCTACACAAAAATTATCTTGTGATATACGCAACACCATATTTTCTTACATTATACGCAACACTATTGTTGGCCCGCGTTACACACAATTTCAAGTTCGTTTTGTAGAAACTATTCTACGCAACATTATGTATAGATTTTGTTTAATGTATAAATGAAATAAGTTTTGATTATACGCAACACCAAACAAGGATTTCACTACACGCAGCCCTGACTTGGCTTGCAGTACACACAATAAAGTCCTTCCTCGATAGCGTGTGTAGTATGCAATACCGAGTTTCATTAAACGAGATATTATTATAATATTATTATGAACTAGCCGTTATGAATAGTAATACCCACTTTTTGAAATTTTATAAATTTTATCTTTCAAAATGGACTTCATTTTTGGATTCTGAATCTCGAAATTAGATTAGGGTAAAATTTTGGTACTTTTCGGATAACTTTTATATTCCGATGAATAGTGAAAATTACTAAATTTTAATTAAAAACAAATTTTTTAATTGAAATAATTAATAGTGATAAATAATTAATTTGAATGGTTTTAAAGTGTATTTAGAATATATTTTTACCATTTAATACAATGTTGGTCATTGGATGTAATTTCACCTTTAAACCAGACATAAACAAGTGTCAATCTTTTGATAGTTATTATCTCTTAAAAACACGCTATTTGTTTTGACGACGGGAATTAATTTTTAAATTAATTAATACAACTAACATATCTGGAATTTGATAAAATAGACATCATTTTTGAATTCATAATATCAAATATAGCTTAGGCCTAATTTTTGGTATTTTTCTGGAAACTTTCATTTTTTGATGAATAGTGAAACCACTAAGTGGTAGTTAAAAAATTGATTTTTTCATAAAACATAATTTTACCATTTCTGTGAGTGGAATTTCGAAAATCTGAGAAACAAGGTTAATATCAAGGACTAAAATGTGGTTCAATGAGATGAAAATATTTCTTTTGGTGAATAGTAACTGTTTACTTTTATTTACCACTGTTAAAAGTAAATAGGATAATTAAGGGTAAAAATGATATTATTATTACCCTAAAACATGTCATAATTCTATTGGATAAGAGTAATTCGAAAAAAATAACCTTAAGAATAAAATATGACCATTTAGGCCCACTTGAATTAGATTAGGACATTTAATATTAATTTATTTAAAGAAGGGTTAAAATAGTTAAAATCAAAGTTTAATAAGTAAATAATTTTTAGTATAGGGTTATTCATAAGATAAATTCGACTATAAATATTCATCAAAAATAAAAAAAATTCCTACATAATGGTATTTTATTTATAATTTTTAGACATTAAATAATTTAATTTATTTATGACACAAAGATGATGCAGTAATTATCTTATTAATGAAATATTGACATAATAGATGTTATAAATACCCAAATAAATGTAATTTGAGACTTTTTATGAATTCCACTAATTATCTAGGTTAATATGACATGTTATTATTGATTTAGTTAACTTTTTGCAGACTAATCATTCTGTTATGATTTTCACAAAAATCAATTACCAAATAGTGTCAAAATTAACGTGAAATAGTTTTAAAAAAAAATATTATATTATTAATTGTTATTTTATTCCTAAAATATATGGTTCGGCCAAATGACTTAGATAAGGTTATATATATTAATAATAAACAACTTGGGGGTTCTTTAGGCTTGTTATAGTAAGTTTATTAACCTTATTGTGTAAGAAAACAAGAAGAGACGGTAAAAGTTAAATTATCTAACTTAAAGATAAATCTAAATGATAAGGTTAAAATAGAAACCTAAACATGTCTAAATTATATTGGATTAGATGATTTCTACCCATCCCCAACTTAGCTTAGAAATAACTCAATTTGGAGCTATTAAAAACCGAATATGACTTTATAATAAAATAATATTTTTAGTTATTCCAAAGGTGCCCCTCTCCTCCCTTATAAAAAGGCACCTCCTCCCTCTCTTCCTCACAACACTTTGAGCCTTCAAGCTCGGCCACCCATACAAAATTATCTTCTCCACTTCCCTATAAACATCCTAGAGGTCCTGGTCTTATTCAATGACCAATTTTAGTGCCCTAAGAGGAGGTCTCAAAGATGCGCTTCAAAGAAGAGGTAATGTCTGTTACCGATTCTTTCAACTTTATTTCTTCTTCCACTTCTTCTTCTTTAGTTGTTTCATTATGGAGTAATAAAATAAGTATCACTCATATATTTATATGTTATTATAAGTATGAAACAACCATATTTCACCATCTATCCATCCTATGGAAAACAAAATCACCACGCGTGCGTATGTACGGAATACCGTCTCCACGCCGTGGTGTAATCTATTTTCCACCACCACCTTACTTGGATGGGTATAATGGTGAAAGTAATGAATATATATGACTATTTTAATGTGATATTGATTATTCAATATTATACATACACTTTAATACAATTCGACGATCATGGGAATTATATCATCACTCGTGCGTACGCACGGAATACCGTCTCCACGACGCGAAGAGATTCACTCTCCATGATAACCATTCAAGAATGATTATAAAGTATATATAATAAGTAATCATGAAATATATTACATATTAATGCTACTAGATTTATGTATATATATATTTATTTCATCTACTTAATTCCATTCAATTCAATAAGGAAACGAAAACAGTGTTCATGCGTACGTACGACCTACCGTCTCCATGAACGGTGTATTTATTTTCATTTATCGATCCATTATATATATGTATATTATGAATATATATTATATATAAATCATGTTTTACATTCTGGATGTAAGTAATCATGATCTAATTTACCATATGAATAATTTCAAGTTAAAACACGAACGACAAATGAGACGATTTTACCCAAAACGGTACTTTAACATGAATTTACAAAATAACGGGTAATATAAAGTCATAAGTGAACCATATATGATATAATAACAATGAATAGGATTATATAATAAGTCAATAACATTATTTAAATCATTATACAGGAGGTTTGGATACGTACGAATCATATCATACATAAGGTAAGGGATAATTTTTCAAATCTCATTTTTATCCGAGATTTCTTATTCGTAAGTATTTACTAGGGTTATTGCTATCATCCATGTACATGTTGTATAAAAATGTATTCATGTATGTTTAAAGTCCTTTTTACAGTTTTTGACTTTTACCCCTTGGTATGGAAGGAATCTTCTTTTATTTACCCTATAAGGTACTTTTTTTGACTTTTCCGACAAAAGTATGAGAAGAATGTTTTTTTAACTTATACGGCATGAATGGATTTTTAAAACATTATTTCCAAGAAGCATCCTTTAAATTTTTCAAGTTTATTTTTAATAAACTTCTTTTAGTTTAAAATTGTATGACATGTTATGAAAGGAAAAAGGTTTTTGAAGAAGAAATGATATTTTTCTCAATAATTCATTTCAAGTGTTTTATCAAAACCATTTTTCATCTAAGATTAAATTATTTCATATGTGTATGATTCATGTATAATGTCTCTATGATTTACATGGTTTCACTTCTCTTATTATGAAATGATATCCATTTATTTTATATTGATTATGTGATGATGGGATGATGTTTATGAAACCCATTTTATTTATTAGGTTTTTATGAATGATGTCTGTTTATTTTGTGGCACAAGTAAGAATGAATTAATTATGAGATGGGTGGGACCTATATCTCCCTCCAATGCATTGGGTAAAGATTTATATCTCATGAGATAGGCATGCCTGGAATGGTCAGTTAATCTGGTTCAGTATTACAGGACTGGAATGAGGAGTGAACTCAATTCAGAAAAGGACTTTGTCTACTAAGATGGTCTTGGAAGCAATGTGTCGGCTACTATGGAAATCATTACATGTGCTTAATGGATGCCAAAATTACATGTTTTATTCCCATGCTATTTTATCATGATTTATGTTCCATTATGGTCTATGCCTTATGTACTTCTATGTTTTATGTCGTTGCTCAAGATTTTTATGTTTAAACATTATGTTCATGTTTTTAAGTTCAAATGTATATGGTATGTTTTATTTTATCCATGCTTACCCTTACTGAGCATTTGAGCTCGCCCTTTTTATGTTTTATTTTCCCCCAGGATTAAAAGAAAGGTTTAGGGTCAGGATACAAAAAGTGGAAGATCTTTATGGGAGATGTTAATGATCTTTCACCACGATTAGAAGATTACGTTCCACGTTTCCAAAGACACTAAACTATTACGGTCCTTATCTGTCTATTTTTTTATGTATTAAGTATTCCGCAAAAGTAATGTAATGTCTATGTACGTCAAGCTTCGGGTCTCTACATACACGGTGTGTAGAAAAGGTACACGTCGTGTTGTCTGACCCTGGGTACTGCCTGTGTACAACAGCCCGTGTCTTAGGCTGGCCATTTTGGAAAACTCAGTACACGGCGTGTAGTACGGTATACACGCCGTGTCTGGATAACTGGGGTTGGCTCCGTGTACTCTGGCAATGTTCCCATACATGGTCATCAACCCGTGTACTCCAACCCATGAAATATGAACACGGGGTAACCCGCGTTACTGGCCTCACCTGGCCGTGTGATGGAGTACACGGTTGTGTACCCCATCCCGTGTCCACGTATCTATGAGATACACGCCGAGCTCTGCGTAGCCGCTTCTGCAGCGGTGTACACTCCGTGTCGCCTGAAGCCGTGTAGCTCATCCTGTGTCCGTGTACTACCCAAAGTACACACCGATCTTTGGGGAAAGTCCAACACGCTGTGTGACCAGGGTCACACGCTGTGTTATTCCCATCTGGCCCCAAAACCCTAGCCACCGCTGCCAGTACTACACATCTTGTTCTTTATAAGTACACGCTGTGTATTCTAGAAATTTCCATAAATGACGCCCTTTGTCGGCGCACCTCCTGTGGTGCTCCGATGATTGATCCAGCCGTCCGATCACCGCAAAAATTCCAGGTTTTGGTCGCCCCGACACCATAAAGCTTCTTCTGTCATTTTTGGGCCTCCGATCGGCTCCGAAAACATGATTTGATCTTCCCGCGTGAAGAACTCTCGAAGAACTCCCTTTCCCGATCCGGTCTGATTCATCATCCTCCATCGTCGCCGCACCTACACAAGGTCGTTGGGGTGTCAAAACTTTGATTTGGGATTGTTGAGTAGTGGAACGGATGCACAACGATCCTTTGTTCGTTGCACTGTGAAGAATGTGAAGAACGCGCGAGAAAGAATGGGGGAGGAAATCCAATAAAAAAAATTGAGGAACGAGCCTCCGCTGTCATTCGTCATGGCGTTTATCCACTCTCGTTAATAGGATTAAACAGAGCAGAGATCAACATGAATGAAAATCAAGGATTAATTCCCCAAAATCATCCCAAAGAAAACCCTTTCGCAAGAACGTACGAATGCGAGGATCAACTTGTTCGTGGTTGATCTGCGGTCATCGTTTAAACTCAAAAACGGGGAAACAAAATTGAAATAACAAACCACTACCTTTCAAAAGGATCGATCGTCAACAAAGGTGTCTCACTGCCGTTGTCATCGAGATCCTTAAACATCGGCACAATGATCCTCAATCTCGATCCGTCATCATTTGTCGTCGAGAATTATCTCTAACACCTCGCAAATTTGGCAGAGATTCCTCTCAAATGTTGCCAACGATCAACAATTTCTTAACCCATTAAAAAGGGAAACGTGTTTTCATTTAATTACGCAATATCATTAATTATGTCGACTCAACATTTTGAAGTTATTATGACACGCCATTAATTTAGGAAATAGCTGCATCGTTGTCGTGCTACAGAGGATGTTTCCTTAAATGAAATAAAATAAACATGGTAATTTAATTTATTTTATTTTACGAAAAATGTCTGAAAATAAACATTCTCCCTCGACCTGCTCCGGTCGAGGTTAAGCTCGTTCTTAAGTAAAGTCTTCGTCCCGGATGCAACGGTGCCCTCAGATTCTTAATCTGAGCATCCGTTTGGAAACTGCCACAACCGCACACAAGCGTCGACGCACTTAACTTTAAAAAGTTCAAACCACCATTCCAGGCTTCCTGGACCTCGGAATGATGTGCCGTCTTCATGCCCTATCTCTAAATAATTCCATAATATTTAAAAAAAAATAAACGGAAAAATCTGAGACATTACATTATGGATGGATAAAAGATGATATAACTATGCAAACATTCTATAATTTTCAAATGAAAATATTTGAACATTATAAATGATGGTTACAGATAGTGTAATCTTGTGTATTTTATTTAATTATTTGAAATTATGATATGGTTATTTGTTAATTTTTTGGTGAGGATAATGGGGAAAGAACCAAGTGAATGTTTAAATGAGGAATATCATGGAAGATTATGAAGTACAAATTATTTTGGTGAATATTTTTAAATTAGAGCTGGTATAGATATCCTAATTGAACCAACTATATATTATTAAGAAATTATGATTGAAGAGAGAATATTTGTGAAATCTTGGATGATTTTGAGAATTAGTTTGAGCGATTGATAGAAAAATTGAGACTTAATTTGTGAATTTATATGGGAATATGAAAACTTCCCTAGATTGGGTATTTAGTGATCTAATATAGATAAGAAAATAATTTAAGATCTAAAACTAGTGAGAAATGAAAATTTGTCTAACTTCAACAAAGAATATAAGCAGTCAAAGATTATTAAGAGGTGATTATATTCTATTATATATATATATATTTAATTTTATATAAATACCATTATCATCAGTTACTAAAGAAACCCAAATTCTCTAGTAATATTTTCCCCCTATTCTAAAACAATTGTAACTAATTATGAGATGATATTAATCTTGTCGAATGTTTTGTAAGCATGTGATTCACTATGAGTATGATATGATTCAAATTGTAACAACTTGTGAAATATATTGAAAATTTTGTGGCTCAAGATAATAACAAATTATACTAGAGGTACCCACACTAGGATTAAACCTTCTAAAAATTTTGTGGTCCCAATGTTATTTGATTTTCAATCATATTTAGGTATGTCTGGGAGTTTCATTAGAGTGGATAATATCCTAAAAAATCACAAATGATTATTTTGAATGATGAAATAGAAAAATAAATAACCACTACCCACCCTTCTTAGTGGCGCAACCCGTTATAAAAATTAAAAGGGTGTCGATTTGAGATAAATATTATTAAATATCAATGGTCACATTATTCATCTTCTTATAATTGATTCATAAGTAAAGAGTCCCATCTACTTTCATATAAACGTTTTTAGGATTTTCTCATTGAAATAATATGCGTTGAATAAATTTTGTGGAATACAAATCATCTAGTTGAATTTTTATCTCTTTTAATTCATCGTTCATGATGCATTATAGGGGAAGCATAATTGGATGTGTCTTGGGAATTAGATTAATATAAAACTTGACTTTCCATATAGAAGGAAACCCCAATAACTATTATAGTAACAAATTGAAAAAATTATTTAATTATGGGATAGAGATCTCTTTAGATTTTCCCTTCACTTTCCTGCCTTATAGGAGATGACATTTTCCATATGAACCTACTAACCTCTATAAGAGAAAGACCTACTTGATTAGACTGCGAGCCTCATTCTACATAGAAATAATTAGATCATCTATAAGGATTGTTGAAGGTTACCCTTCAAAGATAAAAATCAATGTGGGGTTCAAAAATGATCATCTAATCCATCATGAGAATAATAATAATGAGGCCTATCTTGAGGATATGAAAGTACCAATATATTTCCACCTAAGATATTAAGATGGTATATGAAGGAAAGAAGAATCCATATTCATCTTCTTCTCAAGAGGTATAGATATTTCCATGATATACAAAATTGTATAAGATGAAAGGTTAAATAGATAAAAAATATGAATAGATATAAATGAATGAGAATCACCTGTATTAAATAAAGAAACAATGATAAATAATTAAATAAGAATTTAACCTCACATAGTTAAAAGTCCTCTATCAAATACTACTAGTAATATCTCCACCACAAGAAACTACCTAGAATTATAATGGGACTATTGACAATAAACAACCTATGGGTCATCCCTCTAATGAATGTTCTCATACAGTGAGCTACTCATACACCCAGACCTATATGGATGGGAAAAATTGTCTTTTAAATGATCTGATTGTACAAGGATCCTATTTGGGGATGAAAAACCTGAATCCCTTAAGAAAGAGGGATTGGTTCTACAAAACGAAAAGAGATGGCTTGTACACCCCTAATAATCACATGTCTTGGGGTTCACAGGGAAAGTTGGTTTTATATTCCAAAATTTTCCACACAGATAGAATATGATAATTTCATTCCCCAAAGGGTTAGATGAATCTAACTAATATGGATTCCTTAATCCACTAACACTATGCCTTCTAGACTTATTATGCTTTCAATTTTCTCAAAAATCCCACTCACACCCATATATAGATAGGTAGAGGCATCATCCATGCCTGAAAACATAGCCAATCCTATTTCCACAATTAGGGATTATCCCACCACTTTTGTATAGGTGGGTAACATTAGTAAAAAATTGGGATTGAATTTTAGGTTAAACGCTCATTTTTAAATGGTATATTTCTATACTATAATTTTTAACCTTATTAGGTAAATAGTGGAAAAGTTCATAAAACTGATTTATATACTCCCTATTCTTATTTTGGACTTACTAGAGACAAAAAAATCCTAACAAATCTCAAGAACTATAGTGTTGCGATTGATATATTATTTAAACATAACATTAAATGTCTTTCTACTATAGGTTCTCATGTAACAAAGATTAAAAAAATGGATACCCACCATTTTTGATTGGGGCCTTCAGGACTAAAAGTGGAACACATAACATTAATTACTTCAAGAATATTATGTAATTCAAGGATTTTATTGACCATTTCCAACCAATCATTTTGTATTTAGGATTTTTGCTTCTATTAAAATATAGAGTATTTTGTTTTAGAAATTATTTAGATCAGTCCTTATCTTGATTTAATCAAGGACCTACCCATTCATCTTGAACTGGGCCAAGGCTTACTCCTTTTTCTGTGTCATGAAATATTCACACCACTACCTTGATTAAATTCTTATCAATTCAAGGATTAACATAAGGAAAAATACTAACTTTCCACTCAAGAACATATATAGGGGACCATCAAGGGGGAATGATTCTATATAAATTCAAAAAATTTAAAAGAAAAATACCCATTAAAATAGGTAAAAAAAATTAATTGAAATAATAAATATTCATAAAAAATAATTATGGTTCTAAAAAAGGAATCAAAAGGGGAAAACATTAAATCCTAAAACCAATTTGAAATAAGTTCAGAAATTTTTTTTCCTAACAACCCCTTGTGAAATAAGGATCATTATGACGACTGTTGGTTAGACACTCACAAAAAATCTACCCATAACATCTCAACAAACCTATCTCTGATCTACCTTCACATCCCTATGTAACATAAATAAAAAATTAGCACGTAGATAATTTTTTTATGAACCAACTTGGGCTATCCATGAGCTGATACATGATCCAACATGTGGCAAGGGCCAAAGAGAAATCCCATTCACAATTGGATTGAATCGTGATATTCGATAGTAAGGATATAGGTTTTGGAATTAATTATTTTTAATAAATAACTACAATGATGTTTATCCTGGGTACACGACATAATCTATCCATTGTTTCACATGTCACAAAAAATAAACCTATGCGAAATACATGAACAAGTCCATGATTTAAAAACCGAATAGTGAACTCAAATTAAAAAATTACATGAAAATGGAATGAAATTTACAACCCCATCCTCTTAAATTTAAAAACCCATTAATGTATATATAAAAATGAATAATGAAAAATAATTTTTAAGGGGGAAACAATATTGGGAATTAATAACATGATATAAAGGAATGAGTTTACTTTAAATCCATACAAAATATATTCTAAATTTATTGTTTCTCATCTTTGTGTGACATAATGGCTAACTCTTACCATGTTAACACCTCCAATATAGATCTATACTATCCAGTACCTTAATATAGTTACTTTCTCTTACATATATCATTTAAAATATGGTCTATATACTCCCAAACTGTGCATATATAGTGTTTGTATAGTTATCCCAATAGTATCCCACCAAGTGTTCCATGAGAAACTATTGTTAGATAATCCAATAAAGTTGTTTTATAAATAAACATGTAAAAAAACTTTTAACATTGAGGAAACATGATTTATAAAGAAAAATTTGAAACACAATCATAAAACTAAAGATCAAAATAATTATACATTTAAAAAACCTCATGGGATTTTCCATAGGGCGACTAATATCATATCTTCCTAAGAAAATCGTATTCTTAAACTACCAATATCAACTATGTAATGGTTTATAACCATTGTGGAATCCTAATGTGGTGGGAAGAATCAATATCCAAAGCGGAATCCTTTACTAATGATATAATTTATAACTTAATGTGAGTATGGGAATAAATTTATAATGAGGTACTTTTCTTAAGATCCCTACACAACCACAATAGGTTCTCATGAAGCATATCCATCACAAGTTCACCATTACTAAATAAATCATTATTACTCAATGAATAATTTCATCAAACATTGATTATGAATCATTAAATTATATTTATAAAACATTCATTTTAAACTATTTTAATTATCTTTTTCATATGTAAAAAACTAATAAAATATAATATATATAGATGGTCTCAAAAGTGGAATAACATGTTTTGAATCAATAAAAATTTCCCTTTTTGAAATAAGAATACAACATATGGTTCCTCCAAAAAATGAAACTCATAAAACTACATACCTCAAACCAATGAAGTCATTGGTGAATAATGTGAATCTCATAAAGTGGGGAGGAAGTAATTTAACCATGTGATTAGAATCCTTGAATATTATTTGATTTTTAATGATGGAAAGTCTATAAGAAATCATGTCCTATAGTTTGAGGAGTATGAGTTGTCAAGGGAGAAGCATGAAATGTTTGAATAGAGAGAGAGTGTGTGGAGATGTAGGTCTCACTAAATATACATCTAGTTTAAATGACAGAACTCTCTTTGAAAACATAATTTAAGTAATTAAATAATTATTTAAAGAAAAATTTTAAAGATGGAATCTCGGTGTGGACACCTTGCTCATGGTGTGATCCCCTACCCACACTAGACAACTAAAAGAGCATCATGGAATGATTGTAAATTTTTAAAAAGTATAGAAACCATAATTATCACCAAAAAAACCTTTATGTAACCCACACATTACAATTTAAAAACCCTTAAGCCTAAGTGAAGTTTATTTCAAATCAAGGAAACCTTTATCTATCATAATGAAAATATACACATATCACAATATGCAATATATTTATTTCATAAATAAGAAAATTTCCACATACATAATTAAATATGTATTATAATAACTTCAATAATAATATAGTATTATAAGTTGTATTATAATTATCTTTAGTGATATTTTTCACTTAGATAAAAAATAAAATATAATATATCTTCAAATATATAAGATAATATTCATATAGAAGGTTTTTTTATTTTATCAAAAACAAATATTTAATATATTATCTCATATATATGATAATATTCACATGTATAGTTTTATAATTTGTAAAAAATCTAATACATAATATATTTTCTCATATATGGAAAATATTCCACATATAAGATATTATTTCTTTGTGAAAATTATAATGTATAAGACATTAAATTTATACAAAATAAAAAAAGATACTCAAGTTATTGAGAATAATTTGTAATATTCTGGACTTAGAAAAAACCTACCTGGGAATATAACTAATATGACTACATGACAATAAAATTTTGGTTCTGATTAGCTATAGTGTTAATTATAGGCAACCCAACAAGACACCTCTACCCTTCAACCAATCCTTTAATTTGGGGTACCCCTTTGCAACAATATTATTTTTAATCATCCACTTATGAAATTATTATTCATTGTATCACAATACTAATTCCTCAAACTATAAAATTCAACCCCTAATCTATTTATAATTCTTCTACTTAATTCCCAGCCAAATATAACACCCCCCCCCGAACCTCAAAAATGTCCAAATACATGTAAGAGTTAGTTCTTAATGACTTTATATATATATATATTTAGAATATCATATAATATGGAATAACTAGTTGTTGAATATAAACTATATGCAATAATATAGTTGTGTTCATGAATTTGGGTTATATCATATTATACTATAAGGATATATCACATGGCATGAAATGAGATTTCACTCCCCTGAATAACCCAATCTTATTTTATGATTGGGTGATTTTTTGGAGTGTTTTGTGTTAAATAATATAGCATAATATAATATAACCCACAATGATATAAGTGGGTAATAATGATAATCCTTATCATTCAGTTGATATTCAATTTTGGATATTATAAAAGAATTGTTTCATAAGACAAAACATATAGGAGTTTGATGCATTCATGAAAGAGTTGCAAGATGTGACCATGGAATTTAATAATGTGTTATGAAAAATTAATAAATTATTAATCCTATAGGATCATCCTTGATGGTTTTATAGGATAGTATTGTACCCATTTAATAGTGATAGATATCTATATCTATTCCTTCCCCTTTATTAGTTGAGACTCACTAGCCTCGATGTTATCTTCTCCTACATAATTTACACAATGAGAGACCCACTTATCATAAAGGGTGGAGGATGTTAGTCATATGATGAGATATTTTGTTTGATTCCCTGGATACCTATAGACATGGGATGTTATTTGGCTACCAAAACAACAATATTAATTAATCATTGATGAATAATTATGCAATGTAAGCTATGGTGGAAGGTATACATTTCATGTTTCTTCATTTCCAGTTTAATTATGATTTTATTTATCATTAATAGTGATCTTGGATTGGGTTTATTAATCACTTATTTTGAATCTAAAAAGATTTCATGGGTCTTTACAAAAACTCATATTCGGTTTTTTATCTTACCATGCCTTTAAATTCATGAAATCATACATGGAATGATGTTTTAGAAGTTGACTTTCATACTATATTTTCTATCACAAAATGTGATTCATATATTTGTTCAAGATAGTTGAGTTGCGTCTTATGATAAGGGATACTGTAAAAACATAACAAATAAAAAACCTATGGGTTTTCATTACTCATATAATATGACTTATATATATTGTATCCCACAAATTCCATTACTCTATGTTTTCCAAAAATAGGGCATCGTATAACTTCTTTAGATATTGATGAATATAGTTAAATTACATAATGATATTATAATAAGATATATGGATATCAATTATAAAATATTATTGATAGTGATAACTAGTTCAGTATTGTTATACCAAATACTCATTCCCATGACTCAACCTCAATCACTAAATTCGATTTAATGGAGAAAAATTATTTTTCTATATTTTAAATTATAAATAAATTTGTATTATTTATAAATTTTTTATAAATTTTTTATAAATGTTTTTATACATTATTTTAGTGAAATTTATAAATTTATATGCTGTTTATAAATAAATTTATTTTAATTTGTTTATAAAAAATAAATTAATTCTTTGTGAACCATTTAATATTAAATATTACATAATATTACATGTCAGTATTAAAATATGTTTTACAAAATTATGTGTAATTCATTTTGAATCATAAATATAATGATCATTTAGAAATTATAAGGGAAATTTATAAAGTTTTTATATTTCAAAAAAGATAAAATATATTATGTTTATATTTTGGGATTATTAATTATTCATAATATATATTTTAAATAATTCAAATTTATGTCTGTATTTGTGATATTATTTAGAACACATAAAATATATTTTCATTATTGATTTGATCAAAGAATTATATAATTTCAAGTATGTGATATTTATTTTATGTAAAAAATTTACATAACTAAAATTGAATGACAAAAATTTTATAAATTGTAAAAATATCTCATATTTAAAGGATATAAAACAAAATTAATAATGTAAAATGTTTTATATTATTAAATGGATATAAATTTACTATATTCAAGATTATGTTTTTTTTATAATGTATATATATATTATAAATTTTTAATATTTTTATTCTATTTATAATTTTCTATAAATGTTTCTCTCATGTGTAAATTTATGAATTATTCAAATATTTAAAATTCTTTACACTATTTATTATTCATGTATATAAAGTTTTTATACTATGAATATGTGTATGAATTAGTTTAATTTTTTAAACTGCTTCTACAGATTATCATTCATGTATATAAGGAGTTATATTCTAGGAATAAAAATTAATTCATATTTCATCCACATTTAATTTAGTTTTAGTTAATGTTATTATCTTTATTTTAGTTATTTAGTATACTTTATATATTTTATGATTCAGGGATTTTATGATTTGGAATATCTCTTGAGTAAATTACCCATATGTGGAGGGACTTTGGGTTAGATTTCCCACTAGACTAGAGGCATGTTCCTTATAATATAATGGTTGGGGTTGGATATTTATGGATCCAAGATTACTCGAGTGGAGATTATAATTTTTTTATAATTTTTAACTCATACATGAATACAATATATACCATGCACATGATATACATTTGGATATGTGTAAATATGTTTAGAATCTATTTTTTAGTGAGTAACACAAACCCTAGGTTGTGTAAATATTTACACATCAATGTGGTCTGAATATAATGATTTATATTAAGGAATGGGATACCAAAACTAAATAATTATAATCATGTATACATATATGGAATAACATGAGATAATATTGTGTAATTAAGTCCCTATAAAATCACTAAATTTTATATTCCATCCCAACCAACACTTATCAATAATTTGATCATCCAATCAGATATGTTAATGTCATATCTAAGTACCCATAGATTATCTTATATAAAGAAATAATTTGATGAGGCAACCTTAAAAATCATGTACCTTGTTGTTTTTATTTTAATTGGGTTTCACATAGTTGGAAAACCCTAAACATTAGGATAAAATAGGAATAAATTTGTCTTTATCCTCATTATGTATTAAAAAATGAGTTATTATCTCAACTATAAAACTATGTTATGTAATATAATTGGGATGATTCCCTATATAAAAAGTTATTCTTTGAGAGGAACATAATATGAGACTCAGTTATTTGTGAAATATAGATCCACGCCCATTAATGTACAAGAGCAATTTAAAAATATTCATCATTTTAGTAGGATCCCATTAAATAAAATTCCTTATTAAATTGAAGTTATACATGATACTCATCTGGTAAGAAAAATTAAAATAAATTAATAACATCATCCTTAAAAAATATATCTTTCAGATTAATCCTTGATAATGATTATCTTATTGTAGAAAAATCCAAAGTAATGTAACATATATGAAGTTATCATATAAAAAATCAACGTGTTATAGCCAAAATTTATAGAGTAAACTTTTTTTGATGTGTTCAGCAAGTGAATTGAGATTCATGTGGGGAACATAGATTGATCCACATAAGGTTTCAAATAAATTAGATGCAAAATGACTTATGTAATTATAGTCTCATATAATAAGTAATATAAGGAGACAACCTTAATAAATACTCATTGTAGTATCTTTAGAAAATAATACATTTTCATTTATTACCAAATATCATTTACGTTTATATTTTCAGATAATTATGTCATAAAAATTATATAAATAAATATTTCATAACAAAGAAAAAAAATTTAATCGTTATCCATTTTTCCACAAAAATATGATTTTAAGATATAAAATGTTTTGTTTTCATGAAACATCCTAAAAATTTTCATCTTGACATCATATTTTTTTTATATTATTTAAAACCAACTAAAAAAATTTTAAAATATAGTCTGAACACAAAAATCTTTGTAAGGAACATAAAATAATAAAGAACCCCATTATTCCATTTTTAAACCATCAGATCAAAAGTGAGTTTTCCTTTAACATAATACACCTTAAGATCAAATAATGATTTACTTACACCTAAAAAAATTTCTATCCAATTTTTTTCTTAAAATATATTATAAGAAAACAAATATAAAACCCATAATCTTGAGTGTTTCATAGAAAACATGAGAACCCATGAAATTTTGTATCTTAAAAATATATATTGTTTTCTGAAAGGGAAAAATCATTCCCTTAAACAAATGATTAATATAATTAATTTTTAAAATAAAATTATTTCAATAAAAACTCATTAAAAATCATAGAAAAGTTATTTAGGTACATTGGGAAACCATATTCATATAATCCTTATATAATTATTATTATTAGAATAACTATATGGTCAGCTTCAAATATAATTTTCTAGAGAACATAATACTTTCCCAATTCACTAGAGTGTTATATAGGTGCATGATTTGTATATGTTATATTGACCTCACCCATCATTATGAGATATATCAGGAACATCCATTATCATAAAAAATCTCCAAATATGATATCATTAACAAAACCCTTAAAAAACTTTTAAACCCTCATGAAAAACTCTTTCAGATATCAAAATACCCCTTCCTTTTTAAAAACCCATTTTAATAATAAATATCTTGAAAAAAATGATAACAAGGATTTTATATGAAAAAAACATGAAATCTTATAAATTAATGAAAAAATAAAATAAATACTATGATAGAAATAAAATTTGGTGTCACCGTATATGTCAAAATAGAACACTACTTTTTTATTTTATAAAGAAAGTAAAAAACATTCCATAAAATATTCCTTTTGAAAACCTTTGAAAGATAGTAAAAATAGGAATAAATTATACCTTCTAATTATTTTATTTACATATATATAAATTAATGATATATTATTTAATAATTATATACATGAAAGAAAAATAGTTGGAAGGAAAATCTAAAATATGATTTTTTTTGAAAGAAAGTCCCTTACCAAGAGGTCGACTCATCGCTTATGTTCATTATCATCCTGAATAACAAAATTATGTTAATTAATAAAGTTATTAAGAACCATTATTAGGTTAATTACTAATTTTATTTTAATTAATATGTTATTATATACAATTACTTAATCATTTATGTTTATATTAGAAGTTTTCACAATATTCTGTTCATTTGTCAAAAATGAATTTGGTTGGTGGAATATGGTCAAAGAGGTAATAATATCATTATATACATAATAAAAATAATGAAATAATTATCATATTATTAATAAATTATAATTTTAAAACCAACCATGAAATATGATTATTAAAAATTAACTACGTTAAAATCATGGAGACGGTAGGTTATATGTACGCATCAGTAATGTTTTCATTTTCAATGATCATTAGGGAAAGAAGGTAAGTATTACATTATATTTTCATAATGATAAATATATCATAAATAACATTTTTTTTGAAATATTATTATATATATCATCCATGTGATGTGGTGAGAAAAAATGAATCACATCGCTTCTTGGACGTGAAAGTCCACCCATACACATGGATGTTGTTATTATTTTTAAGTGAATGGAAATTTAATAAATTAAAAAATACTTTATCATTTAAGAATTATAAATATTTTATTAATATTATATATATTAGTTAAATAAATCATTATAAATATCCTTGAGAGGAGGTGATGTAAAATGAATTACATGGGTTTGTGCGGTAGTAGGCTTCCGTACATACGAACGACATTTTGATTTCCAATTTTATGGAATTTGAGAAATATTTAAGTGATTAAATTAACATAATAACATTACATAATATTTAATATAAGGTGATATTATTTTATATTTTTTATAATTTTTTATTACGTTATAAAAAAAATGAAAACACATGGTTATTAATAATACCTCTTCTTTATACAATTTTCTTAGGTTCACACAAAAAGATTTATTAGGATGGTTTTTTGAAAACCAAAATGTACTCTAGGATGTTGGTAGGAATGTTTGAGATATATATGGTCATATATATTTCGAACCAAATGGTTCTTTATGTGTGATGTAAAGAGAATAAGTGGTTTCCATTTATAAGAGAGAGGATGGACACTCTTGGAATTCTTTAAATTATTAAATTAATAATAATATATTTTCCTATTCAAATGGATAAAAATTTAAAATATTGTAATAAAATATGTTTTTAGTATAAATAATCTCATAAAATAATATTTGGACATTGTTAGATTATATTTTTACCCTTATCATTCTCTTTTAATTCTATGTTGACTCTTTTTACAATTATGCTGATATTAATTATTCTGAACACATATGGTGTTAATATATTTACTATAAACAAAATTTGACCATAAATGGGCCATGGTTGATATTTTAAACCATATCCCAGTCATGTGGATGATTAAGAAGTTTTATATGAACTTTATGTAATTTAATAATGTATCATTTATTATAAAATATCTGCAATGTCTTTTTTGGAACTATTCATATAATTTGACTTTTAAAACAAGAATAAATCAATTAAATTTGAATATAATCAATTAAAACCTCTATATTATGTCATTTTTAAGTACAAAAAATCATGAAACAAAATAATTCATTCAAATAATATTCCTTTTGGTATTTATAAAATTATTTATTTTATTTACCTATTAATTGAATAAATACTTTATTGGTGTTGTGTAGGAATTTTAGGCAATTATTTCATCATTAATTGTTTTAATTAATTACCATGATAAATATAAATAAATTATATTTAAAATTATTATTTATAACTTATCATACCTTCTTTTTATCCCTATGGAAAAAATATAAAGATAATAAAACAAAGAGAATGACATTTTTTAGTTTAAATAAAATACTATAAAGGTCAAAATCATGGAAATATTGAAAAAGGTCATATATTAAAATATTTAATGATTTTGGATGAAATATACTAATATAATAAAATTAAATAATTTCTTAATGTTACTTTCATATCCTTCTCACATTACATTTTCCCTTAATTAATCCATTTTACCTTTACTATGGTAAAAAAAATTTCTTCGAATGCTTTTCAAAATGAATAAAAATAAAAGGGACCTATTTACCAAATTTAAAAAACATGATTAAAATTTTTTATTACATTTTTATAGATTCAAAATAAATAATTTTTATTATTAAATTTAAAATTAAACTAAATAAACATGATAGAAAAATGTTTTTTAGAAAAATGCATTTTTAAGTATAAAAATATATGTATACCAAATTCAAGTATAAATTTCACTAAAATACCATAATTAGATTAATTTTAATAAAATTAAATAATGTAAAATTTTAAAATAATAAAAAATATAATTCGAATTTGTAAATACTTTAAAAATAATGCAATATTCAATAAAAATTCAGCAATTTTCAATATTCATTGAAAAATAAAACTTTTTAGAAAAATCTCAAAAATTCACTCTATGATAATTTTGAAATTATTATTTGAAAATTTATATCATTTTTATTAAATAAAATTTATAAAATTTACAATAATATATTATTATATTTTCTCACAAAATGAAATAAAATCATTTTTGAAGGAAATGTATTTTTAAACTAGAAAATGAATTTACTAAAACTCAATTGCTTATTTCATGAGAAATAAATAAAAAAAATTTATTTATCAAGAAAATTATATATATTTCATAATTTGTTTAATCATATTCATACTTGTTAATTCAATGGTTTGGTTATAATGTTCATATTTATATAATAATATTTCACAATTCGTTTACGCTCGATGTTGTGTATTTTGTATGCTATAGAATATAGTAGTTCATTTAAAATCATAGGATATTACATTATAACACCTTTAATAAATTACATAATCATAATTTGAACATGATCTCAGTAATCAAAGGTTTCATATTTTAAAATACTGTTATTGAAATACCAAATCGTAAAAAGGGTTAATAATAATTCCACTTGAAAAGAGGGAAATGGAAACTCAAAGGTTTTCTAGAATTACACATCACTAGGATTCAAAGTAGGAAAACATTAGTGGGAAGTGAAAATAGGGGCATTAAGGATAAATATAATGACCAAATAATGATGTATATTGATAGAAATCGTTGAAAACAAGAAAGTGAATGATGAAGAGAAAGTTAATTACCTCAAAAACATAAATTAATGTGGTGTGAAAAGAAAATAGATTATTCCTAAATGAAGGTAATAGGAATTTTGTTTATTTCAATAAAATTTTACTAGAGTTAATGAATTACTTAACCATATAGGTTGATAATATAAAGAAAAAATATTACTTGAAAAGTATAATGTCATCCATTAAACAATTTCCACCATAATTTCTTCTTTTGCTCCAAATTATGACTATTCAAGACAAATTCTTTTTATTGTAGCACTAAAGTCAACTTATAATGAATCACATAATCCAAAAAAATTTAGAAATATATTCGTTATGTATTTAGACATTAAAAAAATCCAAAAATGTATATCACATGGTAATATAATTCCCCATAAGAATAAACCTTCATATTAACAAATACAACATTAACATCCAAATCCTATACAATAACACCCAATGTTCAATATAGATCTATCCTAAAAAATATTCCAAACCAAATTCAAACATAAAAATATATAAGGTAATTATCACATAATATTGAAAAATTATTTTAATATTTTTATCCAATCAAAATTAGTCACTCATAATTTCATATACCAAAAAACCAATTTTCCTTAATCATATAATCTTCAAAATATTATAGTATTTTTAATAAATAACCTAGATCAACATAAATACCCATTAAAATAATTGATTCATCCAAAAGATAATTCAACCTTTATTTCTGAAATAAAATACCAAAATATTATATTTACCTTAATCATATAAGGTTCCCAATATAGTGAAATTCTTATAAAATAACATTAATCAATTTATTATCAAATAAATTTTTAATCCTGTAGTTTTTTACATGATAAATCATATGTTCCCAAAATAAATATATTAATTATATGTAAAGTAATTTATATATAAATATTTTTATACTAAATAGGACATCACACAGGCCAGTGATATCCATTTCTCCCTTTCTACCCTTCAGTTTCAGGTTTAAGATCTGTGACCTTTCCAGATGTTATAGGTTGTCACCCAGTTTTTTAGGTTTACCTTTACTAAAATGATATTAATATAATTCATATATAGTTCCCTAAAATATTATGAACATCCCCAAAAATAATATAGATTATTAAATAACTTTTCATAGGTACTGATTCTATACAATATATATTAACTAATTTTTTAAAATAAACATTCAATAGAATAATCCTTAGGTGTTTCATGATCCTCCTAAAATTTTGAATATATAAGAATATAATAGATAAAATAACATTACATCATTACTCTAAAAACTCATTACATAAAAAATCATTTATTTGACATCCATATTAAATATTTAACCATGATTTTTATCTTATTACTTACTACATTCAGTCTATAATCTAAAACATGAATCATTCTCTAAGATTAAACAATATAAATTAATTTATGATACCAAATTAAAATTTATGAAAAACTTTTAAAATAATTCATAACATTGAAAATTGATCATCAATCTTTCCATCCCCAATTTCAAATTTTGAGGTCCCATGATATTTTTGGTGGATTCCCTCATTTATCACAATACCTCAAAACCATTACATGTTCCTATGATTCCTTTATCCATGAACATTTTTTACATCACAATTGAAATAGATGCTGATATAGATCAAAATTTCTAAAACATACAAGGTTTTGAACATAATTTTGTGAAACATACTCCCTAACTATTTTTCTATAATACCTCACAATATAAATTAACAATTTTTTTCAAAAATGGATAGATCTTGTGATAATAAAAAATAATATAATAAAATAATGATATATTTTGTTTGAAGATCACTTTATTTTTCAACTGAATATAGGACTTTCAAGCCTTTTTCAAGATTTCCCATTCTAAAAAATTAATAAAGTCTCATTTGATATTCCCCAAAATGAGTAATATTGGAATGTAAAATTTTCGTAACATATTCAAATTTATCTCATGCTTCATAATGATATTGAATAATATTAGAGGACTGAGATATTTTATAAAGTGTTTTTCTTGAATGTTGGATGTTATAAAAAATTTCTAGGTTACTTGAGTAATACATTGTAAGTATAATTACATGTTAATCCTCTGTTATTGAAGGTAGGTTTGAGTTTTATTTCCATCCTTCCATATTTTTGAATAAATTTTACCCTATTTGAATAAAAATATGAGTCAATAATAAAAAATTTTATTATGTAAATAACAGTGAAAATCTAATTTTTTTTAACTATATTACTCTATGACACCCTTCCTTTCAACATTTAACAAATTAGGTTTATCCACGATTATCCATGGTCATCATTTAATTCAAAAAAATTATGTAAAAATCATTCATAATAATTTAAAAAAAGGGAATTAATACCATAATATTCCCCAATAGTGTCAAACCGGGTGCACAAAAAGACCACATTCACCATGCACCAGAATTATTGTTGATATATAGTCAACCAACTCTTTTTGGTGGTATTTACCCTATACACATCAATAATAGAACCACATCCACTTTTAGCATCGATAAATGGATTTATTTCTAGGAAAACTACTTAATATATACTTTATCGAAGATTTAGTATGTTATCCTATAATTAGACTTATCCCCCTTGTTTAAAAAAAATTAGTTATTCTTAATCTCAAAATCTATCTAAACATTTTCTCTCTTTCCAACTATAAAGAATATACCTTAAAAAAATACATATTCTATTATATTTAGACAAGAATTCATTTTCTTACATTCTAAATAATCTATTAGGTTTATAGTTTTAGATAATATGGTCACTACCATTACATAAATAAGTATTAATCCACAAATATGAAACTTTCACTTAGTATTAATTTTTTCGAAAGAATAATTTTTAGATATAATAAGATTTATTTTCTTGAGAAACATTCAAAATTGTCATTTTGACCTTATACTTGTCTTTAATCGTCCTTAACACACTATGAAAAATATTTTAAAATGTGGTATAAGCATAAAAAGCTTAGCAAGGGATATGAGATAAGAAATAAACCGGTTAGTCCATTTTAATACCATGAGATAGAAAAGGATTTTTCAGTTAGTATAATAAATATTCATCTCAAATAATCATTTACTTACACATGAAAAAATATTTTCAATCCAAAGTATTTTATAGAATACTTTATAAGAAAACATAATGGAAAAATCACAATAATGAGGGTTTCTTAGAAAACATGAGAACCTGTGAAGAACATTTTCTAAAAACATTCATTTATACCATAAACAGGATTAATTATTCCTTTAGAAAAATTATTATTAGATTAAAATTTTAAAATAAAATTATTTAAAAAAACTAATTATAATGCATTGAAATCTCATTTAGGTTCAATGGGACATCATTTTCATAGAATATTCCTTTTTTTCTTTGGTAAAGAAAGTAAAAATATTCTATAAAAAGATTCATATTCAAAACCTTTGAAATAAAGTCGAAAGAGATATAAAATGTATATTATAATTATTTTATTTCCATAAAGTATTTTTATAGGATATTTTCTTAAAAATATGTACATGGAAGAAATAGAGTTGGAAGGGAAACTATAAAAAAGGGTTTTTTCTTAAAATTGACAGTCCCTTACCTTTAGTCTGACTCATCACATATGTTCTTTGTCATTATGAATAATAAACATATTTTAATTAATTACTTTTTTAAAAACCTTGTTTCAATTACATTCTTCCTTTTATTTTATTTATATCATGTTATATATAATTACTTAATCAATTAAGATCACATTAGATGTTTTGATGATATTCTGATCTTGTGAAAAAAATGCTTCAGAAGGTTAAATATTGTCAAAGAGGTCATTATTACATCATATAAAAATTAATAATAATGATATATTTATCATTTTTACAAAACAATTATAATTTTAAAACCAACCATGAAATACGATTATGAGAAATTGACTATGTTACGATCTTGGTGACCATTGTCCATACGTATGCATGGATAACATCTCCATTTTTCAATGATCATTATATGAATATGATAAGTAATATTTTATCTTTCCATAATGATAACTATATCATTTTTTTTAAATATACTTATATATCATTAATGTAATGTGGTGATGAAAAATGAATAACATCGCTTCGTGGAGGTGGTACTCCACACATACACAAGAACGACATTATCATTTTTCAGTGAGTGGAATGGTAAGAAAGTAAATGATATATTATATCAATAAAATGAAAACTATGTCATGAATAATATATATATATATATATTAAATTCATCATTATAACCATCCATGAGAGGTGGTGATGAAAAATGAATTACATCGATTCGCTAGGTGGTTGTTCTCCATACACATGAACGATGTTCTGGTTTCACATTTGATTGAAAGGAAATGAAGATTATTACATTAACACAATAATATATTTGAATATGAGGGATACGGGTGTTGTTATTTCATAATTTTTAAATAATAATTTGATATTTCAAAAAAGATACAAAACAGAAACATTTGGTTATGAACTATACCTCTTATTCAGGCAAACTCTTAAAGATTTCATCATGATATTTTCTATGATAGTTTTTTGATATAAAAATGACTCTATGACATGTGTTGGAAATTTATAAAGATAAAATTATAGTGTTATGTTTGACTAAATGGTTCATGAAGTGCGAATAAAATAAAATCATATGCGACCTTTTATAAGATAGGGGAGGAAAACTCATGAAAAGTCTTAAAATATTTAATTAATATAAGTTAATATTCATATTCAAAAGGAATAAAAATTTATATGATTCAAATATAAGATTAGTTTGAGTCTAAATCCTCTTATCCAATAAAATTTGGACAAGTTTAGATTATATTTTCAGCCTTTTATTTTCTTTAATCGTACGTTAACCCTTTTGACAATTACAGTGATACCAATGTATTTACTTTTAAGGGGTTCATATAGTTACTATAAATGGAAAATTTCCCACTATATAGACCTCGATGATATTTTAAACCATATTAAAGTCACTTAAATGATGATATTGTTTTATTAATTTTAAATAATTTAATAAAATATCATTTAATATAAATTATCATTTAATATTAAATATCATTAATGTCATTTTTGGAACTAATCATTTAAATTATTTTTAAAACTAAATGAAACCAATTTAATTCTAATATAATTTATTAAAACATTTCTAAAATCTCATTTTTATCTATAAATTTGTGGAATACAATAATTAATTTAAATAATATTGCTTTTAATATTTTTTAAACCTGTTATTCTATTTTTCTATTAATTGAATAAATATTATATCGGTGTTTCATATGAATTTAAGGTAATTATTTTATCATGAAAAATTATAAATAAGTTACTGTGATAAAAAATATCATTAAATTGAATATTTAAAATGTAATATACCCTCTTTTTATCTATATGTAAAAAATTTAAACATAGGAAAAAAATTAGATGTCTTTTTTGAAATTTATTTACATAAAATATTATAAAGGATAGTATCATGGACATGTAGAAATAAAAGGTCATATATTCTAATTTTGTAAAATTATGGATGAAATATTCTCATCAAATATAATTAATTCATGCGTTTGGATAACTTTTTAGTCATTATCATATTATTTTTAACATTAATTAGCCAATTCTACCTTTTCTATCATAACCATATTTATTATTACTACTATTCAAAGTGAATAAAAATAATGGAGACCTATTTACCAAATTTGGACGTTCAAATTAAAAATATGGAATATATTTTTTAAATTTTAATAACACAAAAGTGATATAATTTTCTAATATCCTATGATTTAAACTCAATTGGAAATTATAAAGCAATTTTAATTTTAATTTTGTGGATGAATTAAACTTTAAAATGAGCTTCAGAATGTATTTTTGAGAGTTAGGATACCTTAATGTGTTGTTTTTTTAGATGGGGTTTAAGGACCATAACGTGTATCAGAAGTTTAGATGATTTTCAGGAGAGTTGGGATTTGAAATAATATTTTTTGGAAATATAAGGGGAGGTACACAGTTAGTGATAACTGTGCTATGAAATTGTTTGTCCATTTAGGGGTGTCACACGGTTTTTCAAACCAAGCACCTAAGACCAAACAACAATACTTTTTCTATAATTTTTTTATAGTGGTGAAAATGGGTGGCCCATAGATTATAAACAGTGTGATCCAACCATTTGACATGGTGGTGTTTGGAGGTAGTAGTTCCTCGTGGTTTAAGCATGGTTTGTAAACCATGAAGGACAACCATGATAATTGATGGGTGATTGTATAGTGGAACCACATGGTTGGAACATGTTTTTCCTAACTACATGGCTTGTAAAAGTGGATGAAAAATACCCTTTTACTTTCCTCATGTACCATTATTTATCATTATTTTTCATGAACAACAGAAGCCCACTGAAGCTCCCCTATCATCCACATGTATGTCATGATTGATCTCCCTCATACGCCATCTGATTCAAGAACCGTTCACTATGTTGGATCCCCCTCAGATAGGCTAGAATTCCACTTTATTCTTATCTCATTTTATCTTCCCATATTGGATGTTATTTCCATGTGATCACATATTCCCTATTTTAGAGAGTTTACATATTCTTCAATTTATCTCATTTTGGGAAAAATTGATGGCTGATTTTGGATGAGTGATTCTTACTAAGAATGAGGTAGGGAGTTTAGTTTATTTTACCAAAAAGTTTTCTGATTTATAATTTTTTTCATTATGTCACAAACCATACTTTCTATGTGTTTCTCTTAAATTATGAAATACCATATATTAAAAGCCTAGAAAATAATATTTATGTTATTTAGAACCCTTGAAATGGTTAAAGGTTGGTGACCTCAACCTGTATCACCCCTTGGCTAGCCAAAAAACCATTTAGGAGTGTTTATATTGACACTTAAAAATGTTAATGATCAATTTGAACAAAATAAATTACTATATATAGTTGGAACTTTTATTATCCTTCTTCAAATATATCAGTGAAATGATTAACATAGTATATTTAATGGGATAATTAAGGGGAAAGGCTTCACTCTTTCCCCATTCTAAAATCATTAAATTAAATGCTTTGAACTTTTCTTACCTTAACCTTAATTTTTCAAAAACTTCTTCACATGGTTATAGGTTTACAACCTCAACATGATCCACCTATTAAGGAATGTTTGAATAATTATCATTTTTTTGTGAATTTTTTGATAGTAAATACCAACTTTAACCCCTTTTAATTATTATATTAAAGTTGAATAGATTGAAATTTGATTTATATGGTAAGACCATGTCACTTGGCCTTTTGAGAACATACAATATAAAATAATTAAAGGTATGATTTTATCGTAAATTAGAATGGATGTATTATCATGACCTAATATTCAATTATTATGTTTAACAATATTGATTACAATTTATTCCTTGAGTTATACTTGGTTTGTTTATGTGAAGTACCTTGGATGGGATCGATGGTAAAATTATTTACATTACACCAATTATGATAATAGGGTTCCTTATACAGAATTCCTTGGTCGGGCTTATTGGTTAAATGATTTATATTACACCTTCAGTGATACTTGGATTCCTGATATGAAATGACTTATAAGGGATTTTTGGTTAATAGAATTATATTACACTTTGAGTGATACTTGGTTTCCTAATGTTTAATTCCATGGGTGGGTTTATTGGTTTAATGATTAATATTACCCCTTGAGTGATACTAAGGTTTCTGATGTGGAAATCCTTTGGATGGACCATTGGTTAAATGATTTATATTATGCATTGAGAGATACTAGGGTTCCTGACATAGAAATACTTGGATGGTATAATATGTTAAATGAATTATAACATGACTTCAGTGATACCCAGATTATAACATGGAATTCCTTGGATGTCATCAAAGGATAAATGAATTTATATTTTTCTTGACGGTTATTTGGGTTTTCCTTTGTTACTAAATCATTATTGTCATGAAACATATAGAATCATATATGGTCATTATTATATATGGATGCCTTGGTTTCTCCTTCAGAACCACACGACTAGTGTTACATATGGATGTTTGGGCTTATATCCATGGGTCCTATTTATACCTTACTATTATTATGTTGAATGAATTATAACATTCCTTGAGTGATATGTAGATTCTTATATGAAATTCCTTGGATGTGCTTAAAGGTAAAATGAATTTATATTATCCTTGATGGTAATTTTTATTTTCCTTTGTTTTTAAATCATTATTGTCATGAAACATATATAATTATATATAACTATTGTTATATATGGATTCCTTGGTTTCTCCTTGGGTACCACATGACTATTGTTACATATGGATGCCTGAATTTATAGCATTGGTTCCCATTTTTACCTTACTGTTCTTAGTTTTATAGAAATCTAGCTTAGTCAAAAGTAGAAATAGTCAGCCAGGTATCCCAGGGGAACCTTATCTCAACATGGATTTTATTTATTCTATAACTGCACATTTGATATACCGACAGGTTTACATTTGATATTCATATACCAGATAGTATTGGACACCATTAGTGGTGGCCCAATTATTTTTACTCACACCCAATATGGGAATTTATTAGGTACCCAAATATATTACTTGTATGCAGGTGAGGACTAGGGAAAGTTCCCAACTATGGATAATTAATTTCATGTTAGGAATGGATATTGGTAGCAGATGCCCGATCCTGTTCTTGGGATACCGATGGGATAATTTTGTGACCCATTTTTTTATACATGTATTTTATGTTTTCCTACTTCCATGTATCCATGCTTCAAATTTTTTATAACATATTTTCGTTACCATTTTATATGTTACTAGTTGGGGCTTATGGTTATTATTTATTTTGGGGATGAATTTTATTTATCCCTTTATTATTTATCTTCTACTGGATTTCATTTATTTATTCTTTTATTATATTTAGTTATTATATATAGGGTATATTCTATCTAGTGTACCTATTTTATACCATTGCTACCTATCGACAACCTTCAGCATACGAGGAGGTGCTCTTGACTACTTGTCTCTATCCAATTTTGGGTACTTTTTATTGAGTGAACTGAGTCAGGATGAGAAAAAAGTAGAATGAGATCTTATTTTACATTATTTGTATCTTACTTTTTGGGTCTAGAATATAACAGACTTGGAATGTGTGTACAATTGTTAAATATCTTGTGTTTAGTAAGGTAAAACCCACACATGAGGGAATGATCAAGTTTCCAAGGATAGTAATTTTTTTCATGATGGTTCATTATTACAATTGATTATTATTTCACTTTTAGTGATTGATGCATTTTCACTAGCTAGTAATTTTTGAGATTTACCTCAAAGCACAGTATGGCAAGAGATGTGGTGTATTCATGCATCATTTTAGGTAGATAGGATTCACATGTTATTTCCATTATTACATATATAACATTATTCTATGATTACATGCCATGTATTTATATATTCTATGATAATGTGATAGTTTTCCTTGTTGTATTTATGATGAAAATTTGGTGAAATAAAGTTTCTACATCAATGTAAATAGCATTTTCCTGCATAGAATTATGATGGAATTCTATCTAAATATCCTTTGATTAATTAAATAAATGAATTATTTTGAAATTTAATCATGAAAAGGGAAAGGTATTTGTTTATTTTTAATAAGTTAAATTTATTTCTTATGTATTTTAGTAAAATAGTTTGTCAATTAAAACTTATAAAGGCATGAAACTTCAAAACATGGGAATAGTGACCCATATAACCAAATCCTTTTATGATTCAATATGCACTTATAGGTGAGATTTAGCATCAGATTATTATGAGATAACCCCATGAAGGGTGTTGAATATATTGATAAATTAAATATTATTGGGTTTCACTAAAATGGTATTCTAATTTTAATTTATATATTTTTGAGTCCATAAATTTGAAATGTGTTCCTATATAACTGCACCCAGATTGACATAATGGGACCCTCATAGTTCACCTTTATCTTTATATTCCTTATTACCTAACCCCTTGGGAGTATTATTTTGATAAATAGGGATGTATACATAAATTTTCATCAACCACTTATACAGTGTTACATGTAAATTTATGGGGGAATCTTATTAGACCTATTCCCCAAAAATGATTAAACTTTTGTTTTCTTTTAAAACCCTTTTTATATGAGGAATTGGTTAATTAAAATTGTAGTTATAACATAACGTATTTTTTCTTATATAGATTGGAACTGACATTTTATTTTGATATATTTTTTAGGGGTGTTGGATTTCATGTGATAGAGGCCCTTAAATGGGATATGTTTCTCATATGATAGGCCTTAGAGAAAAGTGGATGGACCCAATGGAATTGTTTTGAGAATTAATTTGTAGGTCTTGATGTAATACCTAGAGTCCCTTAGTTTTTAATTGGAACTTAGTGAGTAAATGTCTAAAATAATTAAGAAAATCCTACAAGAGGGTTTGTTCTGTGTTTACAGATGCCTTTTTAGGTTGTGATCTTGGTTTTATGATCATTTGAATTCCAATTCATGGAATGTGGTCAGGTTTTGAGATATAGTAATAACAATGTGTATAGTTTTTGAGGAAGAACCTAGGGATCTAGGGTATTGAAACTAACTTTGATGGGTGGGACTCTTTGGATACATAACTAGTTGACTAGTGGTTGTGTGATTGACTATTTTATTTCTAAAAATTATGTAATGGGGAGGGAAGTCATTCGATAAATCATGGTATTGGTGAGGTTCCATATTTTAAAGAGGAGTTCCGAGGGATCTCCTAAAGTATTAAAAAATGATATGTCAGGTAGCATGATCAACTCGGCCTTCTTAGTGGTGGGCATGTGCGAGTGTGAGTTGGGTCTTAAACTAGGTTCTATAAGATTTTACACCTATTTTATAAGAAAATTTTAGTTCACATTGATCATGAATGGGAACTGGTTGATATATTATATTGGTGAGAAGTCATGTACTATAAAAGGATCGATGGTTTCAAATGTAAAACTTGTGGGCATTAGGACCTAGATATTTGGGTAAATTAAATTATCTGATCCTATGATGAGGGATAGTTTGGAATTAAATCATGTTCCATGATAAGGTTAAGCCTTAGGAGGGCTATGGCGTGCATTGTCGGGTTATATGGATCTTGTGTTTTTTTATGGTGATTATTACCTAGTTTTTTATGAGCATGTCTTGAGATAGTGACATACATCTATCGATAAAATTTTATTATACTCTGGGTTTGGATATGACCATGACTAACATCTTGACATCATCCTATATATGTTTAAAGAGACATGACTATACAAGGAGTTAACTAAATATCTTTTTTGTTTTAATTGAGGAAATCCTTGGATGTTTTTCTCAATGATAGATTTATGGTAATCCATAAAGTGGAAAGTATAACATTAAACATTTGAGGGTGGTAACCCTCATTGTAAATTTTAAATTAGGTAAATCCATAGGAACATTTCTTGGGAAGTGGGAATAAGTGATGGTTGATGTTGTGCTAGGAAATAAGGATTAGCGGGTTCTTAGCCATGATATTTGTTATGTCCAATAATAGATAGAGCATGGGCTTTGATAATCATGAAATAGTTTTTTATTGTGACAACATGGATGATCATAAGGTGGAGAGTGATACATCGGTTTCTAGAAGGTGACTCTCATGTAATAAAGGTCACAGTATCTTGAGATCAGTTGTGTGATGGGTTTTTAGGATCTTTTTATGTCGTTGGATAATTGAAATCATATAACACTTGTTTTCTTGGTAAATAGTAGGTGAAAGTTTCAGTACAAAATTTTGGAAAGTCTGAGTGTGGGAATTAAGGTTAGGATGAATTATGATGATATAAGGATGTTGGATGGGATGTAAACTTGTGCTTGTACTGTGGCATACTGATTGTTTTGAATTTTGGATGGGTTGGCTATGAAATTTAACTGAATGTTGGTTATGAGATTTTTTGAGCATGCATGAAATGTTATTAGTATACCTTCGAATAAGGGAATCAATATCTATTTTGGATGTGTGTCAGCCATTGAAGTTGTGCATTTATTGATGCATTCAACTAGATTTAGTATGACTTGATTGCATTCAGGCTATTATATGTGTTTGGTGAGGAACTGCATATTTCATACCATCTAGATGAGGTGAGTTTAGTATAATTTTCAGGAATGGTTTTTCAAGTAGAATTTTACATGACCTAGTTAAGCATGGTCAATTGGAATTCAACCATTTTGATCAAATGATGTACTAGAGGTAGTATCCTTGTGTGAAATTGGGTGATGAGTTGATATTAATATTGGGTTTATCGTCATGATGTTGAGGGTCTGCTCTAATAGGTAATTTTGATGGTGGGAGTACCATGACCCGGAATTCACCTTTCAAGTCTATGACTTATGGTCTAGATAGTCGTAGGCTATTTGATGAAAGAGATAATGATGTGATCATGTAATAGGTTATTTAGTCTTGGTAAAGTTTCAACTTAGTTCTTTCGTTGTTGGTTATGATCATAGGATCTAGTTTTATTGGTTTAAGTGTAGTGTGTTTAAATGAGTGAATGGAGGCATGTTGGGTGTTTGGTAAAACAATTCCACCATTGAAATGGGAATTAAAAACCCATGTAGTTCAGACATTTTATTTTAATTTCTACTAAGTATTCTATAATATGATACATTCTAAGGTAGGGAGGTTATAAGATCTCATGTTTTTAACTGGGTTGGAAATTCTAATGGAATTTTAATTTTCATTTGGTGGATGGACCAAACTTCAAATCAAGATTCACAATGTAATTCCAAGAGTTGAGATATCTAAATGAGATGTTTTTTTAGGTGAGGTTTATGTCATGAAGGTGTGTTGGAAGATCAGATGAGTTTTGGGAACATTGAGCATTGAAATCCTAGATTTAGAAAATATATGGACATGTTCATGGTTAGAACATAGTTGGTGATTATTGTGTAGTCCTATTGTAGTGTCACACAATTTTCAAACCATATACCCAAGGATGCAGAACTGTGAATTTTTTTATATAATGTTTCAGAGGGATACGCACAGTTGGTGCCTGATTTGAAAATCATGTGATCCAACTGTATGAAATGATTGTATTTCGAGGCATTAGTTTCATGTGGTTGAAGAATGTTTTGTAAAACATGCATGGAAATCATGTGAATTGGTGGGTTCTTAGATAATGGAAATGCATTTTTGGTCCATATTTTACCAAATTTAATGCCAAAATACGTGGGTTATTAATGGGGATTGAAATTACCATTTTTATCCTTCCACTTTTAACTTTTATTTCTACTTTCTCCTCCTATTACACACATGTTATAAAGCCACTCAATCTCCCCAATACTTCTCATTTAGGCCTTAATAGATCTCCTTCACATGGAATCTGATTCAAGAATATTTCATTTGGTTGGAACCCCTATAGGTTTTTATTGTTCATCTTCATTCTTATATCATTTTTTAGTCATATTGGATGTTATTTCCATGAGTTCTCATATTCCATATCTTAGGGTGTTTGTCTATACTTTTATTTATCTAATTTGGTCTAAAATAAAAGGCCAATATTGGATGAGTGATTCTTTCTAAGAATGATATAGGTGGTCAAATTTCTTTTCCCTTAATGATTCATTATGTTTAAATTTTTTTCATTCTACCACATGAGAAAATTTCCACATATTGTTCCTAAATTATTAAATACCTTAAATTAAATACCTAGGACATAATATTGATGTTCGTTAGACCCATAAACATAATTAGAGGTTGGTTACCTCAAATTAGATCACCCCATGGGTGTGTCGTACTATCTACTTTCATGTCCATTGTTTGTAATTAATAAAAACACCATTTATGTGTGTTTAGATTGAATCTTAAAAATGTGAATTATCAATTTAAACAAAATGAGTTACTATATGGTGTGGGAACATTACTTTCCCTTCTTGACATTTAGAAGTAAAATTCTTAATAGAGTATATTTAATTGGATTTTTAAATTTCAAGGATTCACTCTTAGCCCATAATTAAATCATTAAGAAAAATTCTTGGCTATTTGATTACATTGAACATGTTGTTTTATAGACCTCTTGACACAACTAGAGGCCTTCAACCCCAACTTGATCCACCACTTACGTAGGGTTTGAATAAATATTGATAATTTTTATTTTTAATAATTATGCATGACTTTATTCATAGTGAATATACCTTTTAACCACTTTTCATTATTAGATGAAATGGGAATAAATTGAAGTGAAATTTGTATGGTATAACCATGTCACTCAACCTTTTTGGTCTCTTGTAAATTGAAATAGTTAATGGTAAGATTGGATTATAAATTTCTATGGATGTATTCTCATTAAATAATATAAAATTACTAAGTGTAACAATAATGATTACAATTTAAGAAATGATTGATAATGGGGTTATTGATAATAAATTAAATGAATGGTATCACTGGTTAAATGATTTATATTACACCTTGAGTAATACTAGGGTTACCAATACAAAATTCCATAGGATGGATCATTGGTTAAATGATTTAAATTACACATTGAGGGATACTTGTATTCCTAATATAGAATTCATTGGCCAGGATCATTTGTTAAATGTTTTATATTACACCCTGAGTGATACTTGGATTCCTAATACAGAATTACTTTGATGAGAACATTAGTTAAATGTTTTATATTACACCTTAAGTGATACCAGAGATCCTGATACAAAATGAATTAGATGGGTTCATCAATTAAATAATTTATATTATTCCATGAGAAATACTAGAGTTCTGGATACAAAATTCATGGGGCAATAAAATATATTAAATGGATTATATAAATTCTTGAGTGATATCTATATTTCTATTTGGGATTCCTTAAACGGGCTTGGAGGTTAAATGAAATTACATTTTTCTTGAATATTATTTGGATTACCCTTGGTTACTAATAATTTATTATCATGAAAAATGTAGAATATTATATGAAAATTATTATAAATGGATTACTTGGTTAATCCTAGGTTTCAAGATGACCGGTGTTATATATGGACACCTGAGATTATATCCACGAGTCTTATTTCTAACTTACAGTTCTTATGTTTAGATACATCCCTCTTAGGCCGAAGAAATTAGAGTCATCTAGATATCCCATTATGGACTTAAGATCGACATGGTTTGTATTAATTATAATACCTTAAATTTTATATAACTATATACTATTAAATTTTATATTCCTTTTCTTGATTGTATTAGGCACTTTTGGTGGTGGACTACTGATTTTTAGTAACACCATGTTCAGGCTATCATTGGGTACCCAGACAGATTACTTGTATGTAGGTAAAGACCAGGGAAAGTGTCCAACTATGAATGATTGTTTAATTTTAGGATGGGATCCTGGTAGTATCTAATTGATCCAGTGCTCCAGATTCCCATGGGATATTTTTGGGGTTTTTTTGTTATACTTATATCATATGTCTATCTGCGTCTTGGTATGACAGACTCCCACTTTGTATAACATCTTTTTATATGTATTGTATAGTTTACTGGGTTTTTCTTATTACTATTTATTATTAATGGGATGAATTTTTTTGGTTCTTTTAGTATTTATCTTCCACTTCCTTCCATTTATTAATGATACCACTATATTTATTAATGATCCATAGGGTGTAGTCTCCAAAGTGTACCACCTTTAGACACTTGTTGCTAGTCTGTAACCTATAGAGTATGGGAAGGCATGACTGAGGTCATATCAAAAATTGGTCTAGTAATTATTTTTATGTGAAATAGTTTAGGATGAGACAAATTTATTTTAAAATTAATCCATAAAAACACAACATCAAATTAGTTTTTAGAAAAATGAATTTTTTTGTATAAAAATATTTTTATACCAAATTCAATTATAAAATTCATTCAAAAAGTATAATTGGAATATTATTAATCAAAAGTAAAAAATTATATTTTTAAACTAATCCAAAATATAATTTTACTTTGTAAATACTTGAAAATAAAATACAATTTTCAACAAAAATTTTTATTCTTCACTATTCATTGAAAAATATTTTTTTTAGAAAAATCTAAAAAATTTACGATAAGATAATTTTTACATTATGATTTAAAAAATATATCATTTTATCAAATAATGTTTTCAAAAGTTATAGAAATTAATTATAATATTTTCTCATAAGGATAAAGAAAAAACATATTTTAAGGAAATGTATTTTTAAATCATAAAATAAATTTACTAACAAACTAGTGGTTATTTACTAATAATTAATCAAAAAAATTAATTAATTTGGAACTTTATATATATTTCATAATTTGGTTAATCTTATTCATACATTAAAATTCAATGACAAGATTATAATTATCTTATTTAAATAATAATATTTTGTAGTTTGTTTATGCTTGGTTTTGCGTATTTCAAATGCTATTGAACATAGTTATCCTTTTAAAATTATGGGATATTACATGTATAATTGTGTATTTTAAGGATTCTCAATATGATTGAGTATTCTAATGATTAGGAGAGGCTAATTTTTTTCCTTTAAGGGTTGTTATGGTTTTGAAATTCATCTTACTATCATCGATATAAATGTTTTATTATTTTAAAGGATTTCAATAAATGCTTACCCTATTTCCCCAAAGTGTTGATAAATGATGAACTACATATATTATTTATAGATGATAGTGCTATATATATAGTTCCTGATAGTAAAAGATAAATTCAAAAGAAGAATACTTAGTTAGAGACTTAAAAAATGTTTCTTTAAGTATCCAGTCATGGTCATAGAAACCTAAAGGTTAATTTAGGAAGGTAGGATTAATGATTCCAAAGGATAAAATTATATAGGATACCTAAATGGTGTATTAAAAACTCCATGAAATGTCTATTTCATTCATCAATGTTATAAAAATTGACCATTCTATTTTTAAGGGTATATGATACCAAATTTATACTTTTAAAAATTTTATAAATATTCAATATTTCAATATAAATATAATTATTGAGAAGTATTGTTTCTTTTCATTCATGTGATGAATTAAATAGTTGAAACCTCAACTATTTGAATGTATATTTGTTAAAAAATATTATATAGATCTCAATAAAGTATATGCTTCTTCTCTACATTTCTCTTATGTGATAAGAGATGTATTTTACTAATAAAGAGTTGTTAAGAACAATGTGAGGTATTTTAATTCACATTATTTATGATTCATTAGATTCTATAAATTTTTTTTACAATGATACATGATAAAAATTTTATTATCTAAGATAATTGATTATCTAAATGTTTATTACAATACATGGTAAGGTGTTCCCACCACTCTTTAATCATATGTTTTAAATAATAAAATCATTTATTCATAAAAAATGAGCATAACACCTAGAATACCATATATGATATAGAAACAAAATTTTATTTATTAAATATTTTTTTCTAAAAGAATATAATATTTATTTCATAGACACAAAGGAATTTTTTTATCTTAGAGTTATATTCTTAAGTGAATATACTATCTAAGAAGCTAGTGGGAGTATGTTTTGGCTTAGAGTAGATCAGAGTAAAAGATAAATAATTTACAAAATTCCAAGTTGAGTTTCAATTAATTTCCTAATGTGTTTAGGATATGTGGTAAAAAATAATAAATATCAAATAATATATTTAATTACCATGATAAAGTGAATATAAGCATTTCCTAAAGGAATATTATAGTTAAACTTTAATGTAAATTTAACTTAATATCCTACAACTATTTCATGTGTAGTGTTAAAGGAAAAAAGATAAGGGTTATGTTTAGTTATAATAACAATCTTAATTTCATATTATCTTAAAAAAATTTAGGATGATATGTTAAGGAATAATGTAATTAGTATATTTATTTACTAATATATTTCAATGAAAATTTTTAATGGAACGAGTTCCATTAATATTAATGATGAACTTATAAAAACTTTATAGTTTAAAATATATGATATTAGCATAATAATATTTGATTTTGTGATGTTATATAGTTTGAAATGTTTAAGGAGTATATAATTAGGAATATGATTCCCAAATCTAACCACCATTTATGAATATTTTCTTCATAGATGTTACACAATAAATATTTTAGTTGTGGGGTTTTTCATAGAGTCACACTGTTATACAGACATAATTATATAAAGATATAATTAGATAAAAAACCAAAAAAGTGTAAAAAAATTGGCTATTCTAGCATTATATCATATATAATATGATAGAAAAGTTCTTATATTGGTGTTTTAAGGTAATCTTAATATATTTTAAAAAATATAACATTTATCATATAAAAGTAAATATCTAATTTTTCATTATTTCATGTTGGATAAATATATGTATATATTGCTATAAATTGCATGAATTTTAATGATAATTGACCTCTCAATATACGAAATTGAGTTAGCCTTAAATGATGTTCTTCTTATAGTATTGTAGGTTGTGAATAAATGTTAATGTTATCTTGAGTGGGATTATTTTATGAAGATATAGAATATTACAGTGATTAAAAAAATTGTTTGGTTTCATTAGAATATGTAATAAGCATGTCACATGGAGTGTCACACACTATGACTTTGGGGAACTAGGGTTTAATTGATTATATTTAGATCCTTTACTAACTAGGTTTGGTGATAATCCAAGATTGATAACATTCATAACTTGATACCTTTCTTATTATATACTTGATTCTTAGCTAATAATGGGGCTGTTGGGTATTTTTTGATCATGTATTCAGTTAGATCTCAATTATGATAGTATTTCCCCTCTCATTTGATGAGTATAAAATCCGGTCGATGGATTGAAATTTACTACAGAGTATAAGACTACACCAAGATAATACATATGATGTAATTTTCTATTTAGGTGTGTGGAATGTGATGCCCTCATTCATAAAGGTTTATAAAAAAGAAATGTATTCATATATAAGGTCAATATACACCTAAAAAATCAAGAATTAATAGATTAACTATATGAGATTGACATAATTCATGTCCCATGGTTAGTCAATGTATTGGAAAAGGTAAATGAATGACAATACAAGCTAGAATGTGATGTGACTTGTGGTAATGGGTATAATGATGCATGTGTCTGATGAAGATAATTCAAGATATATTTTTTATCTTCAGTTCCACTAATGATTTTATAGAGTCTCTATTTTATTATATGTATGGATATGGTGATTCATATTTATTATAAAAAATAAAAAACCAATTAGGTCACACATTATGGTTGACTTTATTGGGATTGACTTTAACTCAGAGAGATATTCTAAAGAAAATTTAGAGTTAATTTGAAAGAGTGTATTCAAAAGGTATTTTATAAGATAAGATAAGTATTGAAATTGGTGATTGTTTTTCAAAAGGTTTTAGGGTGATATCACAGAGAATTTTGGATATGATATTTTGATTTAATGCATATGATAGTATTTAAGGTGAAATGGAAAAATATATTTTATACTTTAATTTAATTAGGAGACAAAATGATATATCATATTAAAATATACTGACAAGAAACATAATATTTTGTTGACTTCCTGAAACCACCTAACCCCCTTCCATTGAATTATTTTGCATCATCATATGGAATATTTTTAGTTGAATGATATTATATTATATACCAAAAAATTATGATTGAATCCTTTATTAATGATAATTTTTATCATTTGAGTGATCGCCCATGATAGCTGTCATAAAATAATGGTTTTATAAGATAAAGTGGATAATAGATTAATACATTCATGGGAGAGATACATGATGTGGTCAAGGAATTTATTCATCTATTATAACATATTAGTAACTGTGTGGTCACTTGAGGAGAATCCTTAAGGGATTTATATTAAGTAGTAATACCTATTTGATTGTGATGGAAGCATGAATGTATGTTTACCAAAGGCTAAGCTGAGAAACCATAAACTCATCAAACTCTTCTCTAGTATCATTCACATAGAGAGAGACTAGCACAACATGGAGGGTCAAGGATCCATCTTATATAATAAGAATTTGTTTTTCCCATGGATACCTTTGATACTCAGTTTCCTTTTATCTTCCACTACAAAGATCTTTATTATGTGTGGATGAAGAATCATTCAATGTAATCTATGATATGTGGTACAATATTTTATTTTCTTTATTTAAACTTTATGTATGGTTTCATGAAACTTTCTTGATTATCATGGATTGGGTCTCATAATCTATTCTTTAATGTATACCAAATTTTTTCCGATCTCTTTAAAACCCAAAAATACACACCATCAACAAAAATCTGTCTGGAATCATGAAATTGTTATTGAAATCAATATTTAATATAATTTTTTTACTTGAAAATGAAATCTTGGGTGGTATACTTATATTTTTGATTATTTGGTTAATATGAATTAATTTGTTTTTCTTTTGATAGAGATAATGTTAATCATTTTTATAATACCTAGTATCCTGATAAATTTCTCACTGCTAATCATGTTTATGTAATAATTTACTTTCGTAAAATTTTATATAAATTTTACATATTTATATTCTACCATTCCAGTGTTATTGACTAGAGATCATGCATGGATTATTTCATTTAAATACTTCTACCATGTCAGTAATTAGTATGGTACATCACATGCCTTATTATTTCCTTATATTTTCATTGATACACATCACTGTTAGTAAATAAGCATGCCATTTTTTATTTCATGGCAATTAGTTACCATCCAAGTTGTTAATGGTTATATGAGATTGATTATACTAAATAGTTTGTTTCTATTATCCGGATGAGATTTAAAGTTGATTTTATCATATTTAAAATTATTTATATTCCCATATATTTTTCTCAAGATGAAAATTGGCTTCAATGACGCTAAAATTATGAATCATATTTTATTTTTCAAAGTTCGTAAGAGGAATTATTTTTCTAACATAATTTTAAATATAATGAATGGTTGTCATATTTTTTGGTCAACTAAAAAATGATTTTCATTAATGGATAATATTAAACAACAAATTTTTTATGAATTGATTTTATATAAAAAAAATATAAAATTATATTTTAAAATGGAATTGAAATCATTATTTGATAAATAAATAGTTTTAATAAACTAAAATAAGAATAAGAATAATAGAAATAGATCATATGTAAGTCATATTTTTGAGAGAATCATAGGTTTAATGGTATTTTTTATTTATAAATTATAAGTATATTTTTCATCCTAATTTTATGTTATTTTGGATTATGTGTGTATGAGGTTGTGGTTTAGAGTTTTTATTTTAAAAAATTATATAGAAATTTGATATGTTGAAAAATTTATGAGAATTTAGAGAATGGTTTTTTATATTATTAAGTAATTATGGTATAAATATTTTAATATGATTTTTGGTGATTCTTGTGGATATGTGAATATTATAGTTACTATACTAAATATGTTATGGAAACATAATGAGGTAGATTACATTGATAATAATAAATTTATTCGTTTTTGGTCTAATGATATAATCTATTAATTTACAATTTTATTTTTCGAGGAAAACATTTTCTATGTTGGAGAGTTTCCAATTAACCCAACCATGGACATTATGTTTTAGGGAAATTATTTATTAAATTAAGAGGTAATTTTGATTTTTCCCATAGGATAGGTCACCTTTTTAAAAACAATTTGTTGTAATTGATGATTAATAGTGACATTTTAGGTACTTTTGAATATGGTTTGGTTATTCAGAAGTAGTTTTGGTGTTCAGGTAGGTTTAGGGTTGGTGAAACTAACATCTTTACATTGTAAGTGATGTGAGGAACTATTGAGCTTAATAGAGGGGAGGGGAACCCAAGGGTGACACCAGGTATCTAGTGGAAAAAAATAGGGTTTCATGTGATCTTTACTGGTAATTTATAAAAATTGTTAATACAATATAATAATCAACATTACATTTTTGGCCATTATAACTCCCCAAACACTGTTCATGGCCTTTAGTTGTCTCCAACCTCTCAAATAATATTAAAAAATCTGCGATCATTACCCTTAAACACTCATTCACTCTTTATGATCAATGTTTAATTCATGAGGTTTAATCTGTGCCAAAGTATTTTGTATGATTAATCTCCAACCGTATATTCTATTCTTTTATATTCTTATTCCATGTTGTAAATAGACCATATGATTATTTATTTCACCAATTTTATGGTGAAATATACTCCTCTATCATGGTTAAAACTTATATGAGTAAATGGGTCCTTAGTAATTTTTTTCTTAGTGGTTGTTCTCCACTTTAATAATTTTTTATCATGTAGAAATTTATTTGAGTATTTCATGATTTCAGATTATGATTTAGGTCATATTAGTTCAAATTTAACCTAGTGTTCCTTTTGATCAATGAATAATATCATTATTTTTTTTATTATAATTTGGTTTCACTAATGTTTTGATAAGATTTTTCTATACAGTAATTTTAATGACATTGGAAATTTATTGAAAATGGTAAGAAATTTTATTTTTTTCATTTTAGGGGAAATTATGATGCAATCGGTGTAAGAGTAGGGATTCATAAAGGCTAGGGGGGTTATAGGTGGTTCTAACCCATTTAAATTGTTTTTGGAAATACTATATATTAGTAAACCATTATTTCCTTCAAACAAATAAAAATAAACCCACTTCTTCAATAATATTGTGAATTAGATTTTTTTGGTGAATACAATAATTATAAATTTAACTCCATCTTCTACAAATAAATATTTTATTACATGTAATAAGTTGATAAATTACTTATTTTTGTTTTAAATTATTGTTTCAAATACTTTATTAAAAATTGATAACTTATATAATATTATTTAGGTATTTATTGGAGCTATTTAATGTTATATCATCTCCAAAATATTTACATTTACACACATTCTTGGTGTCTATAAATTTTTTCTTTATCAGAGTTTATGTTTAGGATTAAAATTTAAAGTAGATAGCATGTTTCACAATATAATTAACAATAGTTTTAGGAATAATTAAGGGTAACCGTAGTCCTCGATTAAAAAAGTAATATGATTAAAGAGTATGTTGAATATAAATTCCATTTAGAGTGGGGTAATGCATATAAATATATAACTAAGTTTTTATAACACTACCTATAAATCTAGAAATTTGATGAATATTACAAGCCTAGATTGTTGAACAAACATCTGGAAGATACCAAGAATTAACATATATATTTAATTTTGTCCATTTAAAAACTTATTAATTCATAATAAATATTATAATAAACCTCTTAGTGGTTTATATTATGAATCCTGATTAGTGTAACAACTATATTAATGGAATCATATAACACCCCAAGAATTTAGAATATAATTTCTCTTTATTAATTTTATGTCCTTGATATCTTGTATAACACATGACATCATGATTCAAGGAAACTATGATATACTAAAAAATTGGTATTATTTAAATGTTACCACTATAACCAAACAATTAAATTGATAGTAAAAATATAAATAACTACATTATAAAAAATATATTTATAAAGGTTTTATGTAATTTAAATATACTTCTTATTGTATAAGTACTCAATTTTCAGTGAACATTTTAGTCTTTAAAAATATAATTTCCTCAAAAATGGTTTTGTTGCATTTTGTGTGAGAATATTATAATAAATTCCTATCACTTTTATAAATTATATTTAAGAAAAATGGATTTATTTTTTGAAATCATCATGTCATAAATATATTTGGATAAATGTATAGGAATTTTTTAAAATGATTTATTTTTGTGTGAATAGTGAAAAATACAGATTTTTCAAAACACTTTCTTTTTTATGAAATTATTATTATGTAATCATGACATAATAAATTGTAAAAAAATTAGATAGAATATATATATGTTTAAGGATTAAATTAATTCTTTTAAAACATTATTTTGCATTTGGGAACCCGAACATAACTTTTAGGACTATAAGATACATTTTATTCAAATTAAAATCTATTTTTGGGTCTTTGCATTAAATGGTATGGTTGGAAGATGGAATTAGGATTTTCTTGATAAAAATTTATAAAAGACATCATTTTTATTATGTAACAAAAAAAATTCTTTGAAATCATCTTTTTTACTTGATTACAATATAAAATTATTTTTATGTTTAAATCATGTATTTTCCTAAAAAAATATTTTGATGCATTTCTTATTCTTATAATTACAAGTAATTTCATACATGTATAGAAATTGAATCAAAAAATTTTTATTCAAAATTCAGAATCATCCTGTCTAAAAAGTTTAGAATTCCCCTTTTATTTTTTTCTTATAATTATGTTATCACGGTTAAAATTTATGTTATCATAATTACAGTTAAAATGAATTTAAAGTGGTTTAACTATAAGATAAGACTTAAAATTTTTCAAACACTTGTATTAATGTGAATTTTTGAGTTTATATTGGCTAAATGTCATTTTTTCTTTGAATTTGGAGTGTCTTGGTTCCAAATTAAAAGATTATGATATATATTATATTTAAATATTTTAATTAATTCCAAGTGTGTCCTTTCCCACACTTATAAAAGGGAACTCCATATTTTTTTCATAAAAACAATTGATTAATATTTCTCATCCAATACCTGTCCTAATACCTTTTATTTTGTAATTATTTCATTACATGATTTAAATATCATTTTTATAAATTTACTTCCTTTTTTATGAAAAACATTATTTAAAATTGAGAATTCTTGACTTTTGATATTTTTGTGAGAAAAATTATTCATTGAATATTTAATAAAAACTAATGTTTTTTTCTTAATTATGAATTTTTATTGGATATATTATAATAAAATTTTAAAAAATATTTCTTAAAGTTTTTCTATGTTTCTAATATTGAATTTTTATTCTTGATGTGATAATTTTTAGTTGAATATGTGATTGAACTAAAATTTTAATTACAATTTTTAGAATTTCCTTGATTTTAAATTTATGGTTTTATTGGATTTTAAATTAATTTATATTGAAAATTTTATATAGAATCACCATCCTTAATTGAATATGAAAATTTCTATGAAGAAATATTTACATACATGAGGATTTCCTCAGAACTGATTTCCCATATAGTCGAATTGTATTATTTTCACATATCAGAATTCAATGTCCCTCCAAATAGTGATTTTTTCCCTATTTATATATAGCTATTTATGGAATCTTCCACATAGGGGAATTTAAATAACTAACACATATCCAATATGGGAAGATAGTCACATATACAAATTCTATACAACTCATGTATCTAAAATTTCAGGAAGAATTCACATATCCAAAATGAAAACTTCTATATATCCAAATTCAAGATAATTAAGAAACAAAATTAATAGGAAAAATAATCATATCCAAATTATAATTCATTGTAATAGGTAAATGTAAGTAGGATGATACCAGTGAAATCAAGAGAACAATAACACAAGATAAACTCTAATGTGGAAGAAAACCCATCGAGATTGAGGGAATAATCCGTTTTGTATAGAAGTATGACCAAAGAATTAAATTTAGTTTGTGATGAAGACTAATATTATTTAGAGATGAACTAAATCCAAGTTTGAAAAATATTAAATAGGGGTTCATCAACTCTTTAAACATGGAACCAACTATATTGGAATATGAGTTGAGGTGAGTGGTGTAAATTATAGCAAATAACATGAAAAAAAGGACGGATTAGTCGATGTGTAAGCTAATATTGATGAATAAATCACACTTCATTCATTTACCTCAAAAATGTTGTTGAAAACCGAGATAAAGACAAAATTTTCTATGATTAAAAAATTTGAGTTTATGAACATGAGTGATAAGAGATTATTCATATAGTAGTGGAAGATTTAGGAAAAGTAAGCATGGATTGAAGATAGGAAGAATGAGATGAAATGAAAAATACGGTTTATGAAGTCACTTAAACCAAGCATAACTTTCCAAATCTTATATAGTCATAGATTCATGTTTTGAGGGGATATTGTTTCTCTCGAACATTGTAGCTACAATGGTGCACGTCAATGCTGAGTAAATTCTTAATGAACATTCTATAATAAATTGTAGTTTGAAGTATTAAGCGAGATAATAAGGGTTATTTATTATTGATTAGTGTCTCCTATAAAGTGAAATTGGAGTTCATGATGATAAAATCTCAATGAAAGAACCAATATTTAAAGGGTAGTTCAATTATTACCTTGTCAGTGAGGATGATCGTAATCCGTGGTAGTTTTGGTAATCAAATACTGGTTGTGATTGGGTGTATAAAACTAGTGGTTTTGTAAAATGCATTTAAAGGATTAATTGATTTTTGGGTAAGTATGAATTTTGGGAAAATAAATTGGGACTGAGGACCTCATGTGAAGTCAAAATGAAAGTATATAGTATTGGTTTGTAGATCTCTATTTAATTAAACTTGTTTGCAAAAAAAATTTAAATGAGTTGTAGGTGATTATTTGGGAACAATGTTTTCTCAACTTAAAGAACTATAGAAAGAAATCAAGATTCCATTTCTAGTATAATATTAGTTTTAAGGAGTATAATTCTTTCTAATATGGTAGAATTCATGGTGATATTGAGTTTTGATGGAGAAAATAGTGACCAAGATTATATTTTCATAAATTCAATTGAGGATGGAGATGGTCAAGCTCTTGAAGAAACCTGAAATTAGATATAGGATGAGGTTAGACATGAAATAATTATACTTTTATGTTATCTCTAGAATTTACACATGACAGATTTATGTTTTGATTATTAATAATTTTTTTATTAAATTATTTTCTTTCTGCTACAACATTTACTTATTCTTACTTATATTAGCAGTTGGTTAGGAGAGTTTTCTAAACTCACATGGGAAATAATAGAAGGTATAAGAGTTACAAGGGTTTCATTTATAACAGACATGTAAAATTTAAAAAATAAAGTTTGATGGAGAATTACAATAATAAGAGATTAAAAATAGTATTTATGTGGGATATGGGGAACACACATAGTACAATAGTATAGAACTTATGTAGAGATCGGGTATGTATAGCAGAGGAGAACAAAGAGAATCTACCTAATAGGGAATATTTCTTTCTTTCTTCTCTTTAATTTTCTTTTAGTATTCCTCAACATGTACAACCATGAAAATTTTGAATTGAAATTTTTTTTGGATAAATTCCACTTGGGTAATTATTATTATTTAATTATTTTAGTTATTCATGTCATATAATCTTTAATATTATGTTTCACCTGAAGTGATTAATTTCCAGAATGTCAAAATCAATCGGTGAGATTATTTATTATTGTAATTAATTAAAACTAATTTTCATTTATATGAATTTTGATATTGGATAGATCTAATATTCATCCTTATATAGATCAATCTCTTGGAGAATGATATTTCATTAAAAAAAATTAAGAGTGTGTATGCAATTAACATTCCATGAAAGAATAAATTTATTTTAAACCATGAAATTGAAATCCAATTTCTCTTCATTATTTTTTTATAGTACTCTCCAACTTACTAAATCATTTTATTTTATCTTAAAATTCAAGAATAACCTATATCATTTTTTTTCTTCAATAAATAAAATTTTAAAAAATGGCCAAAATTGTTCTTGTTTCATGTTTTTCAAATTATTGGTATGTACATTCATTTTTTTCCTTTCCCATTTGTTCAACACCCTACTCATTTCTATTCCAGTATTTCATAAGAGTTTTAAATAATTAAATTTGAGGTATTTAAATGATGTTACACCACATTTTTGGCATATTTTCAGGGTGAGGCTTCATGAAAACTCGTTTGAAAACCTTCAAAAATAAAAAAGCGAGTTATTTTTGAAAAATACTATAGAAAATATACCTTTAAAAATCTAAGAATTATGTTATATCTTTTTCTGAGATTCCCTAGTCTTTTTTATTGAAATTATAGAAAATTTCATGTTTTCATTATAATGAAATGTTTTGATAGGTTATTTTCATATATTAAAAAAATAAACAAACATTTTAGTTCCTCAAAAAAGGAAAACAAAACCATAATATAAAATACGGAAGAGACTATTACTATAAATAGTAAACTAAATTTTCAACCTGAACTCACTCCAAAGGGAGATTAAAGGCCTAGGATGAGGTATTATAAACTCCCTTAAGATTCATGTAATCCCTCATCAATTATATTGACTAATAGATCCCAAAAATATGTGTTGAAATAATCACAAATTTTTATACATCCTATATTAAATGGAATGATCAGTGAAGACTATTTATCTTTCATTTGAGACTTAAATAATATAGTGTAGATGTTACCTCTTCACAGACCCACTGAGGATGATCTTAGGAAGAGGTTTTTCCCCTTATATCATAAAGGAGATGCCAGAAATTGGTTCTTTGTTTTAGATTAAAAAATATTTGAAAATTAGCATAATGCCTATGATATTTTTTTAAGAATATTTATCCAAGTTGGCTAAACTATGAGACCATAAATCAAATAATTAGCTATTATTGGGAGGATGTTGTGACCTTTCATGAGGAATGATATAGATTTAATGATATTCTCAGGCAATTCCCATATCGACAACCTTATTCTCAGGTCCTTGTGAACATCATATACTATAACATCCTGATATTTTTTGTTTTTATTTAAAATATATTTAATTTATTTAATATATTGAATTACCCCCAACTCTGAGGTTTAACAAATCACTATATTCTATTAATATTATTATTTAAACATGACTATTATAACAAATCAGTTAAATATAGTGTTATTAATAAGAATAATTACATTTTTAAAATTAAGTATGAAGTTTTTAGACAAATAAATTATATTTATAAATAAGTATTTAACTTTTTGTAAATTAATTATTTTCTTTGAAAATACCTTTTTGTCAAAAAATGATTTTTATTGATTTTTTTGAAAAAATAATTATTTTAATTATTTTAATTTTATAAAACATATTTGAAAATAAATAACTTCATTTTTGGAATAAATATGTCAAAATCATCTTAGGATTAATTTTTGTGATTTTTGTGAAAAAATAGTTTTTCAGTGAATAATAAAAAATTCTGATATTTATTAAACAAATACCCTTTCATTTAAATCACTTAAAAAGGTACATACTATTTAAAAATGTTTTAAAAGTAAAATAAATTCAATTATATATTTATTAATCCAATTTAGCACATTGGGATCAATTTCATATTGAATTTTTATATTTAATCATTCTATACTTATAAAAATTATCTCTTTAGAAAACAATGTTTCACCACGTCAGCGGGTTTAATTTTAAATTAAAATTCTCCAAATACATGAATGGAATATAGAAAAATAGATTCAATATATTTAATAATAATAATTTAAATTATATAATAAAGATAATTTTTTTTGGTCAAAATGAATAGTAAAAAAAGTAAAAAAAAATTAAAGTGGTTAAGGTTTAAATGAGTTCATCGGGGGGTGTTAAACAAAAAAGATATGGATTAAAATTAAATAAAAACCTATCCAATTATTATTATATGGCCATATTTAGACACTCATTACATTTTTATCCTTTTTTATATTCTTTTGGGACATTTTTCCTAGAAATTAACTAATATAATAATTTATGTAATAAAAAAGGCAAAATACCACCCTATTCATTTTAAATTTCAATTATGTGTCTGTCACGACCTGTCCCATAGGGGACCATGTCGTGACTACCCCAAGTCGACCGCCAATAGGTTAGAGGATGGTGACTAGCACAAATTAGGCATATCCTAGAAATGAGAGTCATTTTCTTAAGTACTTGTACGTATGCACCCACATCCCAGACACAATTGCTGAAATGTAAAAACACTGAGTAAAAAATGCATGCAAACCACTAAGATGCCAAAATAGATCATGATAGTAAGTATAGTGTAGTAAATTAAAATGGTCCAGAATACAATCCCAGCAAAAGAAAATTCTGTAAGCCATAAAGTCCAATAGGTAGAAAAGGTACTAGGACTTCTACTTGAAGCCATAGGAACACCTCATCCTACCTGATCTCAAAAGCATTTATTCAGTCTTGGTCCACCCTAGACTCTGTCAAAAGTTCACTCATCTGTACAAGACACGACACGTGTAGGAAAATCTTGTGTAGGGGTGAGTACAAAAATACCCACCAAGGCACTCCTAAACCGCAAAGGAAAACCAAAATGGAAATACCACATCAGAAATACCACACAAGAAATACCATGAAGTAAATACCAAAAAAGAAATAAAATAAAGTAAATACCATAAGTAATGGTATTTCTACCTCCTTACATATATATTCACATGGCCCATATATCAAGAATATTTAGATATACTCTCTCCAATGAGTCATACAACCTCTATGAGACACACAATATCCATGAGACACACAGTCTCGGTAATACACAAAATCTTTGGGAGTCACATAGTCTCCATGATACACGCAATATTTATAAGAGAAATATTATTTGCGAGTCACATAGTGTCCATGAAACACAAAGTATTTAGGAGTCACACATTCTCTATGAGACACATAGTCTCTATAAGGCACACAGTCTTTCATAGTCAGAAATTCTTCATGAGACACACAGTCTCTATAAGACACATAATCTTTGGGAGTCACACAGTCCCCATGAGACACCCAATATCTATGTCACAACTATCCATAGGATTCCGCTCATGCACACTCATTCTAGGAAAACATACTTCTCAAGCCATTAGGTCATATGAACTCTTCCACAAAACCCCACATAGAATATCTCAAAAAGGACAATCTTATTTGAAGGGTCCCAATGCCACATATGGTTCATCAAATGGACACACAATTTGAAATTTACAGGTGTTTGAAAATTTAGAAGGGGGCCCACTAGCTCGTGGACCGACCATGGCAGCCGACCTCCGGGGTTGATGGCCCAATCTGACCACCCTTGTGGTTGACCGTTCCATGACCGACTATGGCCTAATCTAACCACTTGGGTCTGACCCAGGTCTGACCCAACCTGAGGTCTGACCCGATCCACCGGGTCGACCCGACACGCATCCACTGGCCTCATCCCACTTTGTCGCCCTGACCCATTACTGGGTCCGGTCAACAAGGTATGACGCCATTTCCACAACTCCCACAAACATGATCCCCTCCACGGTAACCACCATGTCCCATGGCCACCACATGCAGCTGGCTGCCACATTCCACGACAAGGTTGTCGTGTTCACATGGCTCTACCATAGTGTGCGTGCCACCTTTCTCGTGTGGCCTTCCACCGCATGCCATTGTCTGTGTTGGCGCACTGGTGGCCCCTTCCGAAGGCCACCACACCTCCTATGATGGTCATATTTCTAAAACAACACCAATTCTATGATCTTTGGGTCATGAGATACATTGATCAGGTCTCTATGTCATATTTCCCTCAATTTGGGAGTCCGATTGGGTTCAGAGTCTCCTGAAAAATCCAAGCCACAACCAAGAGGGTCCAACAGAAAAAAATGCCAAGAACGAGGGAAGATAAAAGCACCATGAACACTTGATGAATGAACCTATACATTTTCCATATTGTCTTTGATTTATTTTTGTTATAAGGATAAAAAAATTTCAATAATTATCACAAAGATCTATCCCTTGTTAAAACCACGCAACAAATATCCACCCCCAAACAATCAAACCATAGATCAACCGGTTTTTGGGTTGGTCTGCATTCATCATTGAATTAATAAAAGGGAAACCAAGAAGGAAAATAAACACCCTCCCTCAAGTTGGATTGGTTTTTGATGAGGAGTGGTTTCTTTTTCATCATTGATGAGATCCTCCAAATCCATTGGCATGACGATCCATGATCTGATCTTCAATCTGTCGTCATTCGTTAGAGAGGGTTCTTTCTCCATGCATAAGAGGAATTCCAAGGTTATGGAGATAGCCATGAATTCTTTGAAAAATTATAATTAAAAAGCAAACATTTCTACCTCATCATGTAACATTAAATAAAATAAAACTTAATTTTTTTATTCATTAAAACATCAAAAAAATACTTTTCATAGTTGATCTACACCGGACAATGTTAGGCCTCACTTAAGGAAAACAACACATTACAAACTCTATAGTGGAAACTTATTTCCAAAACTTTTCACCATTCATGATTTATTAGGTTTTTAAAGTAAAATAATTTTATTTAATAATTTTATTTATGGTTATGTCCTTGGTGACTTTTTCTTCAGATGACCAATGCTGAGCAATTTTAGGTCATACCTAGGGTGTCAAGACTCATACCTCGGGGCCTATGTCGTGACAACCCCAAGCCTTCCTCCCATAGGCCAGGGGCTAGTGACTAGCACCGAAATAGATGTATCCCTAAAATGGGATGTCATTTCCTTTTTAACCTATAGAAACACACAGACTAGAATGCACCATGATGCAACCATGAAGTAACTATTGTAGTAAAAAGAGTATTGAAAGTAAAGGATCCGAATACAATCCCAACAGAAAAGTACATGTACAACTAAAAAGTAAAAATACAACTGAAAAGTGAAAAATAGCTCTTGGACGGACCACTGAGGATCCTACCTAGTAGGTACAACTCACGATTAGTAGTCCATGCGTCACGTCATGCCAAATGGTCCACCTCCGAGTACCATCCAGTCCGGACTCTCTCATCCTCGATCAATGTTGTCCATATTCTGCACAAGACACAACAAGGTGTGGGTGTAGCCCATGCATGGGTGAGTTTAATGATACTCAGTAGGGACCCCAAGTTCCCCATAGGTCTCCCGGAGTTCCTCAAATGAAATACCATAAATCCAGACCTCAATATTAAAGCACGAAGAAATAGGCATCATCACTACTTAGGTATCTGCCCATACATATACCTAAGTTACCAAGATATACTCATCTCACACATGAAAGAAAAATATCTCAATGGTAACACCATAGAGGTAGAATTACCACATAGGTTACACCACGAAGTCAACACCACGAAGGTAGAAGTACCGCATAGGTAACACCACGAAGATAGAAGTACCACACAGGTAACACCATGAAGGTTGATGTAGCACTTAGGTACATACTCAGATCAAAATCAGGTATATCTTAAGTACAAAAATATCAATGACTATTCATAAGCTAGTTCATCTTATTCTGTTAAGAGGCACTGCTTTTGACCCACACAGGAACGATAGGTACTAACCCTCGCTAACCCACACAGAATCTGACCCACATAGGATCAGAATGAGCTGACCCACACATGATCTCTTAGAACTGACCCACACAGGATCTGATAGATTCTAACCCACAGAGTATTTATAGACGCTAACCCACACAAGATTGATGTTATTTCTTCATGTTACAGCCATCCAAATGATTCCTCGCACCCGCTGTGCTCGAGTTTCATAGAATCTACCTCTCGAGATATCAGTCATACCTCGACCCCCACTAAGCTCCACGAAGGAGTTACCCAAAGGGACACTATGTCATAAGGTTTCTTACACAATAGACGGTATGAAAATAAGACACCCGATCATTGAGTTATAAACATTTTAGTTCTGAGTCCCTAGTTGGATTCGGGTTCGATCCAACCCGGCCATACTCTAACTATTTCTAAAACTGAAGTGGAGTATACCAAAAGGGCCATCTTGATCCATGTATCTTAGCACCATGGACGGTTCATCAAACAGACATACATTTCTCAATATATTACCTTTTAAGTGTTTCTAGGTCCGGTTGGGCCCGGGTTTGGTCCGACCCGGTCGGACCGACCCGACCCGACCCTGTCAGGGCTGGGCCGTGGTGGGCTTAGACCGCTGGCCGTGGCCCGTCCTGACTTGAAAGGGGGCGTCACAACCCAAAAGTGGTGGCCCAGCCCACAAGGGGTGGCCTGATCTGCAAGGGGACCTCCCGACCAACAAGGGGCATCCCGGCTTTCACGGGGGCGGTCCAGCCCATGAGGGGGAAACCTGGCCCGCAATGGGGCAACCTTGCTCGCAATGGGAAACCTGGACCACAACGGGGTGGTCTGATCTGCAAGGGGTGGCCTGACCCGTAAGGGGGATGACCAACCCACAAGGGGGTGGCCCGGTCCACAAGGGGTGCGGCCTACCGATCTGGCCTATAGTGGGGTCCACTCTTGCCAGCACGGGGGGTGAGACCCCTGGTCTTTCGAACGGATTAGAGGCCATTTATCTTGGGAAGCCATAGCGCCCCATGGGTGTCACCCAGTCACCGTAAAACCCACCGGAGGTTCGGGTTCCTCATCTGTTGTGGACCCCTACTCACTGGTGTCCTGCTAGTCGCGCCACCCTCATCTTCTGCTACCGGCTACGGCTTTGGCCGCAGCCCATTGCTCACCAGTGACATGCGACATCGCACTAAACCTCTTCTATGGTCAGCCGGTGCTGACCTCTCTGCTCTCTACCATGGATTTGTGTTGTGACCTCATCTTATAGTGTGTGATGGTGCACCACCTCCCTCGTAGCTAGTTGGTGCAGCCACATCAGCGGTCTTCCACAGATAACGCAAGGGTAGTAAGGTAGCAGAGGGTCCAGGCTGGGTTCGTTATTCACACACCCTCCACGTTAGATTTTAATCATGTGGGAGGATTAAAGGATTCAATAATCAAATGGATTAAACAAAAATTAAATACCGAAAATAGAATAATGGAGGATGCCCATGATCGAGGAAGTTTCGGTGTTCGTATTTCCCACAACAAGCTTCCAACAACACCACTCGTACGTTTTCCTTCAGTTCATGGTTCAGAGTCACACATCACCTCCTGATGGAAATGGATCTATTCTCCAAGGGTTTGGCATCTTAGCACTTTGTAAACACTTTGTTGTTCGGTGAGGCAGTTCTGATACCTCACCCCATGCTCTATATAAATCGGATACGGGGAGAGTGTCTAACGCTCGTGGGATTTATGAGGGTTCATTAATTAGGTACCTTCCTCATTCCCAACAATGTTATTACATAGGATTGAAGGGTCAAGCCATTTAATGGCTTGACACATCATCAATCCCATATTGCCACTTGTCTGTTGGATGAAAAGTGAGAAATAAATCAAATAACAAAGTTATATTATTTATTCTTTTTAAAAGTCCCAAAATTTAACTTTTTCTATAGTCTAACTATGTTTGAAGTTCGTCCTTCCTTAAGTGAATCCCAGTGTTGTGGATTCAATATTGCTCTCATATTTTTAATCCATGAACGGGTTCAAAAGATAGGAAATTCAGCTTGTGCATTTACTAAACGCACCTTAAAAAAGCTCAGAAATTTATTCCGGGCACACCCAGCCTTGGAATCACATGCCATAAATTTTTACATACTCATAATAATTCCATGTAATTAAAAAAAATTACCAAGGAAATTTGGGTCTTTACATTCTCCCCACCTTTGGGATTTTCGTCCCCAAAAGTCGCAACACAGACTAAGTAAACAAATGGGGGTAATGAGCATGGATCTGAGCCTCCTGCTCCCAAGTAATCTCCTGAAAGTTCTCATGCCGCCAGCAAATACAGACCAGAGGTATCGATCTCCCAATAAGGACTCGCTTCTCTCGATCCTCAATCTCCATCGGAACCTCCCTAAGCGTTTCCCCATCATCAAAGTATAGCTCGTCATGGTCATTGATGTGATATGGTTCATGCATGTATTTCCTTAGCTGTAATATGTTGAAGACATTGTGAACCCTCTCCAACTATGGTGGAAGTGTCGAGTGGTATGTCACCTCACCAATCTTTCAAAGTATTAGAAAAGGTCTGATAAACCTCAGTGATAACTTGTAGCCTCGGCCAAATCTCTATAAACCTCATCGAGGGGAGACACATAGGAAGACATGGTCTCCCTCCTCAAACTCCAACGGTATTTTCCTCTTGTCAGTATAAGACTTCTGTCTGTTCTATATAGTCTTCATCTGCTCCTAGATGATCTTCACCTTCTTAGTGGTAGCCCATACCAACTCTGGACCCATAAGTGCTGACTCCCCTGGGTCCATCCAGCATTGAGGTGATCTGCAAGGTCGACCGTATAGGGAATCAAATGGTTCCATACTGATGGTTGAGGGATAACTGTTGTTGTATGTGAACTCCACTATGGGAAAGTGATCCTTCCAACTATGGCCAGAATCTAGAATGCAAAGAACAAAGTATGTCCTCCAGTGTCTGTGTGGTCTGCTCTGTCTAACCATCCGTCTGAGGATGAAAGGCAGTGCTCAAAGGTAGATGATTCTCAAATACCTCCTATAATACCTTCCACAACCGTGATGTGAAAATTGTGTCATGGTCAAAGTCGGTCGTCGTTGGCACCCCATGAAGTCACATAGTCTATTTTATGTAGAGGCATCCTAATCCCTCTACTGATCCATGCTCTCAGATAGGTAGGAAGTGGGACGACATGGTGAGGCAGTCAACGATCACCCAGATGAAATGATTTCCCTTGGACATATGTGGCAGCCCTATCACAAATTCCCTAGATACTCCTTCCCACTTCCACTCTATCACCTCTAGTGGTTGTGCTAAGCCTATAGGAACCTGATGCTCGACCTTCACTTACAGAAAAGTGAGGCATCAAGAAACAAACTCTGCCACTACTTTCATCAATCATGTTCACCAGTGCTGACGTAGGAGGTCCTGGTACATCTTCTCCACACCAGGATGTACCGCAATAGTGGATTTATGGAATTCCCTCAACACCTCCTATCGTAGCACCACCGGTACCATGGTACGTCCTCTAAAGAGGATGACATGCTATCCACCTTCATAAAATTCATCTGGTTCTTGTCCTGAGGATATCTTAGCACATCGAGCCTCACAGTCAATATCCCCAAGCTGTGCCTCCCTGACTTGCTGATGGAGTGGGGGAGTGACAACCATAGACTGGAGGTAAGCTGCTCCATTTATATCCCTGAAGGATATCTACAACGTGGCTAAATGTTCTCTCACATCACACAACAACTGCAGACTAGACCTCCTGCTGAGTGCATATTCTACCACATTCCCCTTCCCCAACGTATAGACTATCTCAAAGTCGTAGTCTTGGCGGAACTCTATCCATCACCGCTATCTCATGTTCCGTTCCTTATGAAAAAATATATACCTGAGACTCTTGTGATCAGAGTAGAATGTAAAATGTTCACCCATAAAGAAACGTTGCCACATATTCTTGGAAAAGATGAATTCTGCTAACTCTAAATAATGGGTAGCGTAGTTTTTCTCATGTTTCCTCATTTGCTGGGAGCCGTAGGTGATCATTGATCGCTCCTCCATCAGGACACACCCAACTCCGATCCCTGATGCATCGTATTAGACCACATACCCAACACCCCCTTTTGGTAGCCTCAATATGGGGGCACACATTAGTCTCATCCTCAACTCTGGAAATTTCTGCTGGTATCTCTCCATCCATACAATGGTTTGTCCCTTCTTCATCAAAACTGGGTGTCGTAACTCTGGAAAAGTCAGGCACAAATCTCTGGTAGTATCCAACCAACCCCAGTAAACTCCGCACCCCGGTCACTCTCCTAGGTGGCTCCCACGAAAGTACATCCTCTATATTCACTGGATCCACTGCAACTTTAGCCTCTGAGATAACATGTCCCAGAAATTGGACCTCTCATATCTTGAACTAGAACTTCGAGATCTTACCATTAAGATAGTGCTCTCGGAGTGTATCTAGAACTATCTGCAGATGACAGGCATGATCCTCCTCTAACGCTGAGTATATCAATATGTAGTCGATAACGAACACCACAACATGATCAAGGTATAATGGTAATATCATGTTCTTGAGTCCCATGAACACTACAGAGGCTTTGGTCATGCCGAATGACATAAACAAGAACTCATAGTGGCCAAAACCCGACATCTAAAGGCCCTCTTCTGCACATCCGCATCTCAAACCCTGAGCTGATGATAGCCTTCCCTGAGGTCTATCTTTAAAAACCAATACTCTACCTTTGGCCGATCTAAAAGATCATCCATCCTTGGAAGTGGATACATGTTCTTCACGATCACCTAGTTCAGGAACCGATAGTCCACACAGAGTCTCAAAATACCATCTGCCTTCTTAGTGAAAAAAATCAGGGCTGCCCATGGAGAAACACTAGGCCTTATGAACTCCTTTCTTTGAGAGACCACCAGCTGTATCTGTAACTCACGAAGCTTCGCAAGATCCATCCAATATTATGATGTAGATATCAGTGTCATCCCGAGTTACAGGTGGATGTAAAATTATACCTCTCTATGTAGAGGAAGTCCCAAAACATCATCATAAAAGGCATCGACATACTCATCCACCACTACATGATAGCTCGGACTGTCAACATCAACTGATCCAAGGGTAAGGCTAGAAAACTGATGTGTGATAGGCTGCACCCTCCTCTGAGTAAGTCCATCATGTGCTGTAAAGGTTTCCTTCTCGCTGGTGAAAGAAAACGTTATCCCATCCCCATGGACACACCGCACTTTGTTCCTAATATAGTAAATCTGAGCATGGACTATGGATAACAAGTTGATACCCAAGATGACATCGTAAGGCCTCGACGCTACTACTAGAAGATCCCAGTCAAAGGTCTAGCCTCCTAGAGTAAGATCACACTACCAGAAACAGTGTGTAATCATCTAATCCCATCCCTTAGGAGTCTCTATCCTTAAGAATCGAGCCAACTACTCGACCAAAATCTCCAAGCTCTAAAAAGGTTCATAATAATAAAAGAGTGAATAGAAAATGTGTTTATAAGAACTGCAGCTAACGTGGAGTAGACATACATCGTACCTATAATCATCTCTGGAGCGTCGTGGTCGTACCCCTCAGCTACCTAGAGCTGAGCTCGTCCCTGTCCACATGATCCATGTTTTTGGGGTGGACCACCTGGAGGTGGTGGCGGTAGAACCTCAAATTGACTTCCACCACTTGTTGCATGGCCATCTCCTCTACCACATCCACCTGCTACCTGCGAACCTACCCGATCGAATCTCTGCCTCCACCTCGGCGGTCCCTCAACCTTTTGCTAGTCATTCATACGACAGGTCGGGCAGTCACATGTCATGTGACCATGCCCGCTATACGAGTAACACTTCCTTCTCCTCAGATATTCTTCTCTGTCCCGTGATCCCAACACCATTGACCCTATATCATAAGGTCACCCACCAGAAGGCCTGGCCTGCTTGGTCCCCCACGTCATCCATCTACTACCTTCTATATATTATCCAGCTACATGTTGTCTAATGATGTCTCTCACCGTCAGTACCTACTCAACTAGGAAGCTCTCTACCCGAAGTTCTCGCTCTAGCACCCTATCCTGTGTTAGAATACTATTCGATATCATCGATGCTCTGACCTCCCCTCAAAGACCCTACTCAAATGTCTAAGCCCTAAAGAAAGGGTCTCGTACCATGTCAGTGGAGTAGCGAGAGAGATCAGTGAACCTCGCCGAGTACTAGGCCACTATCATGCAAACCTTCTCTAAGTGTAGCAGCTCCTGTATACAACCAAAGCATAAGGTCAGTGGGATGAACTCTTCCCTGAAAAGGATCTCAAAGACTTCCTAGATGAGGGTAAACACATTCTGTATCTAGAGCCTCAAGCTCCACTATCTCCCAGTTACTGACTGAAAAATATTGGCTGCTAGGATCACTATAAAGTCAGATGGTGTCCCAAATAGAGGAAAAACTCTGACTACAACCTCCAACCAGTCCTTAGTAGCTTTCAGGACCATCTTGCCTCAGACTGTCGGAGGCATCTACTACTGAATCTCATGCAACATGATCATTCGTCATGTATCCTTTACTAGTTAGGCTGGTGGAAACGCTGCCCATTGAGTAGTGGTACTGCTAGTACACCACCCGAAGGTGAAAACGCCGTAAGAGGGCTCGACATGGAGGCCTCATTGCTCGGTGGGCCGTCATCACATACTCTCTTTGGAATCCTGGAAGGAAGTATATGTGGTATATCCTGAAAGAAGATAGGTTTTCCATGGTAAATAAGTTATACCTGGTGAGGTGACTAGAAGAGATCATAAGAAAATTTTTCCAAAACACTCACAATCAGTGTTTTCGTGTACTGAGTCAGAAATCAATAGTCAGGGTCCTGGTATATGGATACGTTATCCAATACACCAACACTGGATTCCCTAAACTGGAAACAACACTAATAATAATTAACACTCTTTCCAAAAAAAATATCAGAGTCCTAGTTCTTTGGTAGAACCAACTCATTTGATACCAATTTTTCATGACCCATCCCTCGGGGCCCGTGCTGTGACTACTCGAAGCCTACCTTCCATAGGCTAGCGGCTAGCGACTAGCCCTGGAAAGGAGTATCCCTAAAATGGGAAGGCATTTAATTTTTAACCTATCCAAACACACAATCTAGAACGCAACAAGATGCAACCACGAAGTAACTGCTGTAGTAAAAATAGTGCTGAAAGTAAAGGGGGTGGAATATAAGCCCAAATGAAAAGTAAAATTACAACTGAAAAGTAAAAATACAACTGAAAAGTGAAAAAAATCTCCTAGATCGACCACCAAGGAACCTAACTAAAGGGTAGGTAGAGATCACAATCAGTAGTCCCTATATCACATCACGCCAAATGGTCCACCTCTAAGCATTGTCCATTCCTAACTCCCCCAGCCTTGTCTGTCGTCTAAAAAAGACACAACAAGGTGCGGGCATAGCCCATGTAGGGGTGAGTATAACGATACACAGTAGGGACCCCAAAACCCCCGTAGGTCTCCTAGAGTTTTCCAAATGAAATACCACAAATCAAGACCTCTATCTCAAATCACGAAGCAATAGACATCATCACTACTTAGGTATCTGCCCATACATATAACTAACTTATCAAGATATACTCATCTCACATATGATGGAATAATACCACAATGGTAACACCACGAAGGAATAAGTACCACATAGGTAACACCACAATGAAAAAACTACGAAGGTAAAAGTACCACACAACTAACACCATGAAGATAGAAGTACCACACAGGTAACACCACGAAGGTTGACATACCACTTAGGTAAAGAATCAACTCAGAATTAGGTATAAATTAAGTACCAAAATACAGATGATTAGTCGTAAGCTAGATCATATTATTCTGTTAAGAGGCACTGCTGCTGAACCACACATGATCGATAGGTACTAATCTCCGCTGACCCACACAGGATCTGACCCACACAAGATTGGTATGTGCTTACCCACATAGGATTGATAAGCACTGACCCACATAGGATATGATATATGATGACCCACACATGATCGATATATGATGACCCACACATGATCAATGTTCTTTCTTTAAGTTACAACCAGCCACAAGATTCCTCGCACCCAGTGCGCTCGAGTTCCGTAGAATCTTCCCCTCGAGATAAAGTTTGTGCCTCAACCACCAATAAGATCCAAAAAAGGAGTAACGCAAAGGACCCCTATGTAGTTAGGGTTCCAACATGATAGACGGTGTGTAAATCAGATTCTTGGTCTATGAGTTATAAGAGTTTTAGTTCTGAGGGCCCGATTAGATTTCGGTTCGATCCAACCCAGCCATAATCAAACTATTTCCAAAACTCAATTGGAGTATAAAAAAAGTACCGTATCGATCCAAGTATCCCATCACCGAAGATGGTTTGTCAAACGGACATCTGGTTCTCAAGAAATGACCTTGTAAGTGTTTCGGCCTCCTGTCTGACCCGGTCTGGCCGACGTGAACCGACTCGGTCTGGGTTGGGCCGCTGTGGGCTCAACCCACTAGGCCGAGGTCCAACCTGGACCACAAGGGGGCATCCCGACCTGCAAGGGGGTAGCCAGGCCCGCAAGGGGCCCCCAACCTGCAAGGAGTCTTCCTGACCCGCATGGGGGAGGCCCGACCCGCAAGGGGGTGGCCTAGCCTACAAGGGGGTAGCCCGACCTGAAAGGGAGTAGCTTGGCATATAGTGGGGTAGCCTGGTCCAAAAGGGAGTGGCATGACCCATCGGTCAATCTCGTGGTGGGGTCAGCCCTAGCTGATGCAGGGGGTGAGACCCCTAGTCTTCTGAATGGATCAGATGTCGTTCAGCTTGTGAATTGGTGGCGCCACGTGGGCACCTCCCTATTGCCATGGAACCCACCAAAGGCATGGGTTCCTATTCCAATGTGGCTTCGGCCATGGCCCCTTTCTCACTAGCAGCGTGCTGGTCATGTCTCCCTCATCTTCTGCAGCCGACCGGTGTGGCGACCGCCTCCTTCACCCGTCGCGGCCCCATGCTCACCGGTGACACACGATGACACACCGCACCTCTTCCGTGGATATCCGGTTCTGGAAACTCCACTGTCCACCTTGAATTTGTGTCGTGACCTCCTATTTCGGTGTGCGATGTCACGCCGTCTCCATCGTATCTGATTAGTGTTGTCGTACTGGTGGTCTTCCATGGAGGACACATGGGTATCAAGGTAGAGGAGGGTCTAGGCCTGGTTCGTCAGGACATCACTCTTCATGTTAGCTTATAATCATGAGGGTGGATTAAAGGATTCTATAATCACTTGGATTATAAAAAATAAAATACCAACCTAAGAATGATGGAGGACTCATGTGATCGAGGAAGTGTCAGCATTCATTTTTCCCGAAACAAGTTCCCAACAATGTCGCTTACATCATCCTTTAGTTCATAGTTCAGTGTCTCCCATCACCTCCCACTAGAACTGGCTCCGTCCTCTATGGGTTTGGCATCTCGGCACTTTTTTAGAACATCCTTGCTTTGTGAAGTAGGGATGATACCTCTCCCCGAGATCCATACAAATAGGATAGGAAGAGGGTGTCTAAGGATTGTGGGATTTATGAGGGTTCATTAATTAGAAACCTTCATCATTCCCAACAACATTGTTACTTATGATTGAAGGGTCAAGACATTTAATTTCTTGAAAGATCACCGACCCCACATTTCCACCAGTCTGTTAGTGGAAAAGTAAGAAATAAATCGAATAACAAAGTTATTTTATTTATTCATTTTAAAATTACCAAAATCTAACTTTTCTCTTGTCCTACTACGGTCGAAGTGAAACCTCCCTCATGAAATTCCTAGAACTGTGGATTCAACAGTGCCCTTAGTTTTTTAATCTGAGCACCAGTTAAAAAGTTAGAAAATTATGATCTCGCTTTTACTAAACATACCATAAAAGAAGTTCAAAAATTCATTTCGGGCACATCGGGCTTCAGAATCACATGCCGCTAATTTTCATAGACTCAAAATCATTCCATGTAATGAAAAACATTACATGGAGAATTTGGGTCTTTTCATAGAGTAAATCCTCTATTCTAATCCCAAAGGTGCCCTCAAATTTCTAATCTGGGAAAGAATATAAAATATATTCCACTTTTTAATGAATTTCACTTGTGCGTGCTATTAAAAACATTATTTCTTTAAACAAATTGTTTTGAACACACTAGGCCTCAGAATCTCATGTCTTCCTAGTGCCTAGTTTTAAAATTTTCCCAAATACTTTTTAAAATGAAAATTAGAAAAATTCATGTCATTACATTGTCCCCACCTTAGGGATTTACGTTCTAGAAAGGAAAAACAAAGGGCTACTGATACCAAAGAAGGTACTGAGTATGAATCTAAGACTCCTACTTCCATGTTCTCTTATAGATATTCATGTAGTTCCACCAAACATACACCATATAAATCACCTTCCCAAGAAGGATCCTCTCCTTTCGATCCTTGATCTACACCGGGTACTCGACATAGGTCTTCCCATCATCGATGTCCATATCACCCTAGTCAATGAAGTACAATGAGTCCTGCATGTACTTCCTCAGTTGTGACACATGGAAATATGAGGAATGTTGAATGGTCAACTCAGTCTAGCCATCCATCTATGGGTGGAATGTTGTTCTCAAGAGTAATCGAGTCCAAAACGCCTCATGAAATCCCTTCTACAATAGGAATATAAAGAAAGAATAACAATTTAAGACTATCATCGATGGAAATCTATGGATTTGAACTATATTATGAACATAGAGGCGTCCTAGGCACTCTACTAAACTTTTCTCCCAAATAGTTAGGAAGTGGTCCGACTTAGTGTATTGGTCAAAAATCACCCAGATGGTATCGTGTCCCCTATATTATGTGGTAAAATTGTCCTAAATTCCATTGATATCCCAACCCCCTTCCATTCTCGTACCTCTAGGGGTTGAGTCAAACCCACTGGAACTTGGTTCCTAGCAGTCACTTACTGACAAGTGAGGCATCGAGAAACAAACTCTGCAACTACCTTCTTCATTTTTGGCCACCATAACATACCCCGGAGGTCCTGGGACATCTTCTTCATGTCTGTATGTATTTCCAATGGGGACGTATAAAACTAACTCAATAAATCCTCTCGTAATACCACTGGTACTACTATTTATCCTATGAAAAGAATAGTGTGGTCTCCACCTTTAAAATAACTATCAAGGGTATGCCCTGTGGACATCTGAGCATGTAGAGTCTCATAGTTGGTATCCCCAAGCTGTGACTCCCTAACTTTCTATAATAGTGGATGGGTTAAAACCATCAATTGGAGGTAATTTTATCTATTTCCATCCACAAAGGATATCTTCAATGAGACCAACTACTTTTATGCCTCATTCCACAACTGTGAACTGGATCTCCTACTAAGAGAATCTTCCACCACGTTCCCCTTTCTAAGAGTATATACAGTCTCAATGTCACCATCCTAGTGGAACTCCAGCTATTTACTCTATATAAGGTCTAGATAATTATGATATAAGATATATTTGATAATCTTATGGTCAGAGTATATGATAAATCATTTTCCCATTAGGTCATGTCACCACATCTTTAAAGTGAATACTACCACTGCTAACTCAAGATCATGGGTCATGTAGTTCTGCTCATGTGGTTTCAATTGGAGTGAACCATAGGCAATCACTTCTTTCCCCTGCATTAGTACATAACCAAGCCTATTCCCTGATGAATCACATAACACCATGTACTCGATGCCCTCCTCTAGAAATCTCAAGATGGGAGTGCTCATCAACCTCTGCCTCATCTCCTAAAATCACTATTAACTATTATCTGTCCACATAAAAGGATGAAAGATCCCATTCATGAGTCCCATGAAAAATGATGGGGAGTTTATTATTCCAAAAAACATTACCAAGTACTCATAGTGACCGTAATGAAATCTGAAATCTATATTCGGTATATTCTCACCCTATACTCACAACTAGTGATCGCCTGACCTGTGGTCGATCTTCAAGAACCACTGTGCCCCTTTCTACTGATCAAAGTGGTCATAAATCCTTGGCAGTGGATACTTATTCTTCATGGTCACCTGTTTTAGGCTCCATAATTCCACACATAACCTCAAGCTCCCATTAGCCTTCATGGAAAATAAAACTGGGGTTGCCCATGGTGTAACACTATTCCTCGTGAATCCCTTTCTCTGCAAGTCCCCAACTATACACTCATCTCTCGAAAATCTATGAGATACATCTAATATGAATTTGAAGATATTGGTTTCATAATATGGTATAGATCAATGTATGAATATAATTCTCTGTTGGGAGGTAATCTTGGAACATCCTTAGAGAATATGTCCTCATACTCCTCCAATACTGCAGGAAACTGAGGACTCATACCATCCAATGCACTGAGGGTTAGGCTATCCAAATAATGAGTGATTGACTGAAACCTCCTATGTGTGACTCCATCCTTCACTACATACATTTCCTTTTCACTAAAAAAGTAAAACCTGATCCCATCACTCGGGACACACAACACTCTATACCTAAAATACTCAATAGGAGCATCAATTATGGATAACCAGTGCATACCAATAATGGAATTGTAAGGCCTTAATGCTGCTACCAAGAGATCCCAATTGAAACTCTCACCTAAAAGAGTAAGGTCGCATTGTCGACACTAGTGTGTGATCATCAAATCTCTTTTCGAATAATTCTATAAGCATAAGGGTGGAGTAAATGGTTCAACTAGAATCTCTGAATCTTGACCAAGGTTCATGAAAAGAAAACAATGACTAGAACATGTGCCTATAAAAACTATAACTAAGGTGGAAAATACACATACCACACCTCTAATTATCCTTGGGAAACTATGGTCATAACCCTCTGTTGCCTATAGTTGTCCTCATCTCTATCCACCAGCTTCTTGAGCCTGGTGTGAAACACCTGGGTGTGGTGGTGGTAACATGTTGAAACGTCGATTGCCTCCTACTTGTCACTTAGATCCTCTTCCATGTCCTTAGACCTGCATATTTGTCATCTCTAACCAAAATATCTTCTTTGGCGGTCTACTTATAGATTCCCTAATAGTAGTATAATGGGTTAGAAAATCTCAAGTGAGATGTCCCCTATCTCAATATGAGTAACATCACCTTTCGTTGGGAAGACTTAACCCACTATGTGGGCCCTGAACTATAGGCCCTCTTCCCTGAGGCCTCTTCCTGAAACTTATCATATATATATACCTCTGAGAATTATGTCTTCTCCCTACTGATAAGGTCTCCACTCCTACTTTCCCATTGCTGACAATCACTGGTTGTACCTGCTTTGCCAAGAAACCTTAAACCACAAAAGATTTCTCAAACACCCCAACATAAGTAGGAATAAATAGAGGGATAATTCTGGATCATATGTCCCTACATAGACCTCACTTGAAGTTCCAATCCCAGAAGAACTAGTCATGTATCATATCCACAAGGTATCCATAAAATGTTTGTATGCCTCAATGAATACTTAGTTACTGACATATTGTCCTATCAGAGCTGTAGAATATCTTGGACATGCATCTCCCTTAGATTATAAGGTGAACAATCCTCTAAAAAAAGGTTCTAAAACTTTATCAATGGAAGTGTCACTTCATTGTAAGATTAGGTAACTAAACCCCAACATCGCCCTACTAATCCATGTACAAGTCTCATTTCCAGGACCACCATCTGATCTGTTGGTGTCCTGGCTAGACGAAAATAATGGGTCACCATCTGAAGACAATCCTTAGTTGCCAATGTGTCGGTATAACCATAGAACATGAAAGGTATCTATCACTAAAACTCCTGATGCACGCTCAACCTATGCTCTTCATCCACTGGTACTTCTAGTACTCTGTGCGGCTCTATAGTTGGTGGTATAGCTAGTACACCAACTAGAGGTTCTATCTCTAGTACATATCTAAAGACCCGTAAATTTCAAGGAAATTTTTTTCTTAATTTTATATGGAATTTTACAAGAATTCAGCTTATGACGGCACATGATTCCAAGGCCCGGTGTGCCTGGAATCATTTTCCGAAGTTTGGCTCGGGTACGTTCAGTGAACGAACGAACGTGTTTGTCTAACTTTTGAACTGGTGCTCAGAATAAAATTCTGAGGGCACCGATGGAATCGCAGCGCTGGTATTTGCTTAGAAACGCCTCTTTCAGAGTTGCTTTTGATCGGGTGTGGTTTTTAAATTTTTGGGGTTAAGTTAAGAAATAAAATAAAGTGGTCTGGCAACTTCACTTAAAGCCACTTAAAAGCCACTTAAAGCCACTTGAGCTAAGTTGAAGCGGATAGGGTGCAATCCAAAATATCCTACCCTCTTGGTAGGATATTTGTGAGGTGGGTCCCACACGTACCCCATCGTTTCTTTTCCTCTAAGTAACGCACCCGCGAAATCTCCTCATTAATGAAAGTCAACTGGGGTGTTTTCTAAAACTCTTAAACGCTCCTATTAAATGAACAGTTAAGTCGTTACCATTAATTCACCGAATTAATGGTTCATTTCTTAACATGTTTTCAAACTGTTGGCGTATTAATAAAATAAGACCAACACCTTTTTCTTTTGTTGACGGGTTTATTGTTGAGAGGATTTAGAGAATCTGTACCTTCTTTCCCCTTCGCGAAGAACGCGAAGAATGCGAAGAATGCGAAGAACGCGAAGAATGCGAAGAATGCAAAGAACGTCGAACCCTCAGAGATCGATGACGCGACGCCGTGTTTCGCGACGCCGACGATTCTCCTTCCACGGCGCTTCTTTCGCGATGTTATTCCCCGCAACAATCTACGATCATCAACTGCTTGAGGTAGGAGATTACAGATCTTTTAATTTTCCTTTGTGGATTTTATCCTTAACATGGATTTAATTCATGAAATTAAATCCGTGTGTTGTCTTTAAACCTCGGAGATCGTCGACAGGATTCCCTTCCATGATGACGTGACACCCTTCCGCGACGCGACGATCCTCTTCATCCGCGACGGCCAATTCCGCGAAGAACTCTCGTCCAAAGACAGCTATGAGGCATGGGTTTTATTTGAGAATAATATTTACTCCCATGGTTGTTTCTTCCAAAACAAAGAGCCCGGATCAAAGTTCAATTTTAATTTCATAAAATTGTTCCTTGTTATGTTTTTTATGTGTTGATTGTTATTCACAATTGTTATCACCTAACGCGGAGGGTGCGGGCCAAACAAACGCGGCCTGAAATCCCTCCGTAGTTTTTCGTTGATGCGCGGATTGGCGGGAGATGACAAATGGGGCCACAAGTTAATTTTGAAGGCTTTGCAGTGAAGAACGAGTCCCGGGACGAACACTGGCGAAGACCGCGCGCAAATAGGACCACCGAAGCGCGTCTGGTGGTCCGCGGAACCCCCCACCGGCGCGCCACACCGGCACGGCGGTGCCGGCGGTCGGCAGAGGCCGGCAGCCAGGACGCGGCGGCGCCCGGCACGCCGCCGGGAAGACCCACCGCGGCTGAAGCCGCGGCGGCGCTGGCCGGTCCCGCGGCCGCGCGGGACCACGGAGGAAGGGATGCGGCCTTGCGCCGCGTCCAGTGACACAGATCGGCCCCACGCGGGGCCGCGACTTTCCTTCACGCGGGGGAAGCGCACCCCCGCGCCGCTCGGCCGTAACTAGCCGAGCCGACCCCAGCGGTCGGGCCGCGCCCGCACCGGCCGGGCCGGGTCACGCTAAGGTCGGGCTGGGCCAACCCGGCCGGGGGGGGGCCGACCCAGGGGGGTTGGGTCGGGTCAGTCCGGGCCCATACCCCCGTTTCAGACCCTTTTTGGTATTTTGCTCATAACATGATCTACGGGACTCCGAACGACACACCGTCAGCGGGGAAGCGATCATTGGATCAAGGCGGTCGTTTCGGTATATTGCACTCAAGGTTTCGGAATACTTTGGGTTCGGCCGGGTTGGTTCGTACATGAAACCAACTGGGCCTTCGAAGCGGAAATGCTCATATCTTGAGCTCCGGACGTCCAATTGATGTACCGTCGACTTTGATGGTTTCCTCTAAGTGAGAAGGATCTTTTGGATTACTCCGCCCAAGGTTTGGACGTAGGTGGAGTATGGTCAGGATGGTTTGACTTAAAAACCAACCGGGCCCCTGGGACGAAAAAGCCAATAACTCTCAGACCGGGCGTCTGATTGACGCGTTGTCTGCGACGTTGAGTTCTGTTGTCGATACGGAACTTTTGGATACATTAACTCTGGAATATGTGTCAGTTGATGTATCATCCTCTCGAATCGTGGATCGGACCCTCCCGAATGAGCTTGTTGTGTGCGGGAACCCTAGAGCTGGCTGCGTTTTCGACTACGACGACGACGACTATGTAGAGATCCTCAGTGGATTCGACGATGACTACAGCACTCAACGATCCATTGTGGGTCAGTGCTACAGATCTTGTGCGGGTCCGATTCTGTGTGGGTCAGCTCTCAGCGGTCCTGTGTGGGCCAGCGCCTACAGATCTTGTGTGGGTCCGATCATGTGTGGGTCTTTGCGGGGTTTAGTTACCTATCGATCATGTGTGGGTCAGATCCTTTGTGGGTCATTGCGGGGGTTAGTTACCTATCGATCCTGTGTGGGTCAGATCCTTTGTGGGTCATTGCAGATTATAGTACCTATCGATCTTTTGTGGGTCCGACGGCTTAGATGATTCAGTGGAAATATCTTATCATCTCTATCGTCATACAAAGAAGTATACCTGTGTGAGCTGAAATCCTGTTTTTCTTTCCTTTGTGGATTGCGTTGTTCTATCCTGTGTGGATTTACGTTTTGCTTTCTTTTGTGGATTGTGTTCTGCTATCCTGTGTGGATTTACGTTTTTCTTTCCTGTGTGGACTTGGTTGTACTTGGGCTCAGATGTTGGAGCCGAATGGGAATTGATAACTTAGGTATATGTATGGGCATATACCTAAGCAGTGTCGGATGTTACTTCGTTATTGTATCTTTCCTTTACAGATTATCCTTTGTGGATTATGGGAGACCTTCGGGGGTTCGGGGTCCCTACTGAGTAGCTTATACTCACCCCTGCACGGGCTATGCCTGCACTACGTTGTGTTGGTTGCAGACGACGGACAACGCTGATCGTGGTTGAGGCTTGTGGAGCAGGACGGTACCTGGAGGTGGACCACTGGGCGGAACGTACTCGGAGCGGTCGGCTGGACCCGAGGAGCAGTGGAGACTATCTGTACCCACCATTCAGGTGGGATTTCCAGTGGACAGATTGACGTTGCAGCTTTACTTTTCAATTGTTGTTTTCCCTTTCCAGTTGTACTTTACTTTCAGTTTGGGTTTGTATATTGGCCCACTTACTTTTCCGAACTTACTGGTGTACCGGTTTTTACATAGTGTTTACTTCTGCCTTCTTGCTCGGTGGTGTTTGTGGTTTACTTTACAAAGTAAATGCCTTCCCTTTTTACCGGGATTTACGCCTTGGTGCTAGTCTCCAGCCCCTAGCCTATGGAAGGCGGGCTTGGGGTAGTCACGGCACGGGCCCCGAGGATGGGTCGTGACAAATTGGTATCAAAGGAGTTCCGTTATACCGCAGACTCTGATCTTTTTCTATGTGGAGAAATAGTGTTTAGCCTATTGGGTGTGGTTATCAGTCCAGGGAGTCCAATGTTGGTGCGGCGACCTACGTATCCGTACACCCGGACCCTGACTTCTGATTTCCGACTTAATGCACGAAAACATTGATTGCATGTGTGTTTCCAGTTTTCTTTGTGATTACTTTGTGTCAGCTAACCAGGTATACTATTCTGACCGTGGCGCATCTATATCCTTTTCAGGATAGCCCCACGATGGCAGCCAGCTAGGGTTCCGTGAGTTGAGCGTGACGACAGCCCACCGAGCGACGAGGCCTCGGTATAGGGCCCTTTGACAGCTGAGGCACCGGCGGTACCTCTACCCACCGAGCCACCGATGCTTCCAGCTCCATCCGCTGACGATGCACGTCGCCTTAGTGCACTACATGAGTTCCAGTGCCAGCGACCGCCCAGGTTCCATTGGGAGACGGACCCCCAGGCAGCCGAGGACTGGATGGAGGTAGTGGTGCAAGTTTTCCAGTTAGTGAGGACACCAACAGACCTCATGGTGATCCTCGTAACAAGCCTACTGCACGCGGCAGCGGGCCGATGGTGGAGCTTGATGCTCCAAGTGCACGATGAGGCATCTCTTCTCTGGACGGACTTTGAGATCCTCTTCCGCTCGGAGTTCGTCCCAGCCACCCTCCATGCGGTGCACATCCAGGAGCTTCTTCAGCTGCGGCAGGGCAGCTTCACGGTCGCCCAGTACTCGGCGAGATTTACCGATCTCTCGCGTTACTCGACAGATATTGTACGGGACCCATTCTTCTGGGCTTGGACCTTTGAACAGGGATTGAGACATGAGATCAGGGCACCGCTGATCTCCTTAAGCATTCCGACTCAGCCAGGAGTACTGGAGTGCGCCCTTTTGATCGAGAGCTTCCTTGCTGAGCCTTCATCAGCAGCGAGACCTACCATAGGGTGGCACATAGCAGAGTCTTCTACGGAAGGCAGTCGACAGATGAGTCAGGGGTCCAGACAGACCAGACCCTCACACAGACGACCTCAGGACACTGGCTCAGCAGTGCGGGGCACACAGCGTGGAGCTAGTCTTTCGAGAGGCAGGCAATGCTACACATGTGGCGGGAAGGGCCACATTGCTCGTGACTGCCTTAACCACCATGCCAAGGAGCAGCAGACAGTTGAGGGGACACCTAGGCAGAGGCAGAGGGCCGACAGTGGCGGTCTGCATGGAGGAGGCATATGAGGCAGAGGAGATGGCCGAGCAGCAGGTGGTGGGAGACGCTTTGAGGCTCCACCACCACCACCACCAGGAGGTCCACCCCGGCCACAGGGAGCTGGCGGGAAGAGACAGGCACAGCTCCAGGCAGTGGAGGCCTACGACCACGGCGCGACCGAGATTATTTGAGGTACTATCTGTGTCTATTCCACCCTTGCTGCAGTTCTTATAGACACATGAGCGAGTCACTCTTTCATAGCCGCTGCCCTTGTTCGGAGCTCAGAGATTCCGACAAAGCCGTTGGCTCGATTCTTACGGCTAGAGACTCTTACAGGAGTAGACTCGACGATTACGCACTGGTTCCGGCAATGTGAGCTTACTCTAGGAGGCAAGAGCTCCGGCTGGGATATTCTTTTAGCGGCATCAAGGCCTTACGACGTCATCATGGTCATGGATTGGTTATCTACAGTCCATACACAGATTGACTGTATTAGGCGCAAGGTGCGATGTGTACGCACCGACGGGAGTAGGTTCACCTTCACCAGTGAGAAGGGAACCTTCGCAGCACAGGATGGACTTCTACAGAGGAGAGGACAACCCATCACTCATCAGTTGTCTAGCCTCATCCTTGGAGAAGTTGACGTGTGGAGACATAGTTTTCCTACAGTGGTGGATTTGTATGAGGACGTCTTTCCCGACGACGTTCCAGGACTACCTCCTCTTAGAGAGGTAGACTTTTATATTGACCTGTACCCCGGGACAACCCCGATATCGACTCCAACATATAGGATGTCCCCCGCTGAGCTTCGAGAGCTACGAGTACAGTTGGAGGACTTGCAGGGAAAGGGATTCATCCGACCTAGTGTTTCACCCTGGGCTTCCCCGATATTGTTTGCCAAGAAGGTGGATGGGAGCTTGTGACTTTGTGTCGACTATCATCGCCTGAACCAGGTGACGGTGAGGAATAAGTATACGCTACTGAGGATTGATGACCTCTTTGATCAAATCAAGGGAGCACGGTGGTTCTCGAAGATAGACCTTAGGTCAGGCTATCATCAGCTCAGAGTTCTGGCTGAGGACGTGCAGAAGACGGCCTTCAGATGTCGGTATGGCCACTATGAGTTTTTGGTTATGCCATTCGGCGTAACCAATTCTCCAGCAGTGTTTATGGGCCTCATGAATAGGATCTTTCAGCCATACCTCGATCGTTTTTTCATAGTCTTCATCGATGACATTTTGATATACTCGAAGACTGAGGAGGAGCACGCATGCCACTTGCAGGTTGTGTTGGACACACTCCGAGAGCACCAGCTTTATGGTAATCTCTTGAAGTGTCATTTCTGGATGCGTGAGGTCCACTTCATGGGACACGTCATCTCTGAGGCGGGAGTTGTAGTGGATCCTGCTAAGATCAAGGTAGTGCTAGCTTGGGAGCCACCCAGGAGCGTGACGGAGGTGCGGAGTTTCTGGGGACTAGCCGGATACTATCTGATATTTGGGCCAGATTTCTCCAGAGTTGCGGCACCACTCTCAGCTTTGACGAAGAAGGGGAAACTCTTTGTGTGGTTAGACAGATGTCAGCAGAGCTTCCAGGAGTTGAGACAGAGATTGACCAGTGCACTTATCTTGAGGTTTCCTGAGGCGGGAGTAGGGTACGTAGTCTACTGCGATGCATCAAGGACCGGACTCGGATATGTCCTGATGCAGGAGCGGGCAGTGATCGCCTATGGATCATGTCAGTTGAGGCCGCATGAGCAGAACTATGCTACCCATGACCTGGAGTTAGCAGCAGTGGTCTTCACTCTAAAGACATGAAGACATTATCTGATGGACGAGTGCTTTACAGTCTTTTCTAACCATCAGAGTCTCAGGTACATATTCTCTCCGAAGGACCTGAACCAGAGACAGCAGCGATGGCTCGAGTTACTCCAGTTTTATGACATTGAGATTGTCTATACTCCTGGAAAGGGGAACGTAGTAGTCGATTCTCTCAGCAGGAGGACATGCATTCAGCTGGTTGAGGAGGCGACAGAGCAGCTAGCCGCCTTGGAGATATCCTTCGTGGATAGAGATGGAACAACCTTCCTTCAGTCTCTCACAGTCACTCCTCCACTACTATAGTAGGTCAGAGAGGAACAACATGGGGATGTTGACTGTGAGACGTGGCGTGCACAGATATCCTCAGGTCAGGCACCTGATGGTTTCTCCTTTGGAGTAGAGAACGATGTCCTTTTTAGAGGACGTACCATGGTACCAGTTGCCCTACGGGAGGAGGTGATGAGAGAGTTTCACACTTCTCCTTTGGCGGTACATCCTAGAGTGGCGAAGATGTACCAGGATCTCAGACAACAGCACTGGTGGCCGGGCATGAAGAAGGCTGTGGCAGAGTCCATTTCTCGATGCCTCACCTGCCAGTAGTGAAGGCAGAGCATCAGGTACTAGCAGGCTTGGTACAGCCCTTGGAGGTCCTGGAGTGGAAGTGGGATGGGATATCTATGGACTTTGTGACTGGACTTCCACGCACTTCCAGAGGTCACGACTCCATTTGGGTGATTGTCGACCGACTCACCAAGTCGGCTCACTTCTTACCCATCAGAGAGCAGGGCTCAGTGGAGAGCTTTGGACGTCTCTACGTTCACGAGATTGTACGGATTCACGGTGTGCCATCATCTATCGTATCTGATCGAGATGCTTGCTTTACTTCCCGGATTTGGAAGGGGTTTCAGGAGGAGTTCGGGACACAGCTACGTCTGAGCACCACCTTTCACCCTCAGACAGATGGTCAGACGGAGAGGACCATTCAGACTCTCGAGGACATGCTCCCCGCATGTGTCCTCGACTTTGGTCGTAGCTAGGAGGACCACCTACCCTTGGTGGAGTTCGTGTACAACAACAGCTACCACTCCACCATTGGGATGGCACCATACGAGGCGTTGTATAGAAGACTTTGCAGATCTACTTTGTGCTAGACAGACCCTGGGGAGTCAGCACTTGTGGGAACAGAGATGGTCCAGGCCACGACAGAGAAGGTTCAGGTCATCCAGGAGCGGATGAGGACAGCTCAGAGCCAGCAGAAGTCTTATGCTAACAGGAGGCGGAGGCCACTAGAGTTCGAGGATGGCGACCACGTCTTCTTGCGTGTCTCACCTCGACATGGATTACGGAGATTTGGCCGAGGCGACAAGTTGTCTCCATGCTTCATCGGACCATTCCAGGTCCTCAACAAGATTGGCGAGGTGGCTTATCGCCTGGCTCTACCACCTCAGTTGCATCGGGTGCACGACGTCTTCCACTTATCCCAGCTGAGGAGATACGTGCACGACCCAATGAAAATCATTGACCATGGGGACCTGGACGTTGATGATGGGGAGAATTTTGTGGAGGTCCCGGTGGAGATCGAGGATCGATAGGAGCAGGTCCTACGTGGATGGTCTATTCCTCTAGTGCGCATCAGATGGAAGCACGGGAACCTCCAGGAGAGCACTTGGGAGCGGGAAGCTCAGATGCGTGCTCAGTACCCACATTTTTTCCCCTAGTTTATGATGTATCTTTACGGGGACGTAAAGCCCTGAGGTGGGAGTGATGTAAAGACCCGTAAATTTCAAAGAATTTTTTTTCTTAATTTTCTTTGGAATTTTACAAGAACACACTTTCTGACGGCACCTGATTCCGAGGCCCGGTGTGCCCGGAATCATTTTACGAAGTTTGGCTCGGGTATGTTCAGTGAACGAACGAGCGGGTTTCTCTAACTTTTGAACCGGTGCTCGGAATCAAATTCTGAGGGCACCAATGGAATCACAGCGCCGGTATTTGCTTAGAAACACCTCTTCTGGAGTTGCGTTTGCTCGGGTGTGGTTTTTAAATTTTTGGGGTTAAGTTAAGAAATAAAATAAAGTGGTGCGACAACTTTATTTTTATTTCACTTAAAGCCACTTAAAAGACACTTAAATCCACTTGAGCTAAGTTGAAGCGAATAGGGTGCAATCCAAAATATCCTACCCTCTTGGTAGGATATTTGTGAGGTGGGGCCCGCATGAACCCCACCATTTCTTTTCCTCTAAGTAACGCACCCGCGAAAACTCCTCATTAATGAAATTCAACTGGGGCGATTTCTAAAACTCTTGAACACTCCTATTAAATGGATAGTTAAGTCGTTACCATTAATTCACCAAATTAATGGTTTTTTTCTTAACATGTTTTCAAACTGTTGGCGTATTAATAAAATAAGACCAACACCTATTTCTTTTGTTGACGGGGTGATTGTTGAGAGGATTTGGAGAATCTGTACCTTCTTTCCCCTTTGCGAAGAACACGAAGAACGTGAAGAACGTGAAGAACACCGAACCCTTGGAGATTGACGATGCGACGCCGTGTTCCGCGACGCTGACGATTCTCCTTCAACGACGCTTCTTCCGCGACGTTCTTCCCCGCAACAATCTCCGATCATCAACTGCTTGAGGTAGGAGATTACGGATCTTTTAATTTTCCTTTGTGGATTTTATCCTTAACATGGATTTAATTCGTGAAATTAAATCCGTGTGTTGTCTTTAACCCTCAGAGATCGTCGACGCGACGCCCTTCCACTACGACGCGACGCCCTTCCGCGACGCGGCGATCCTCTTCTTCCACAACGGTCAATTCCGCGAAGAACTGTCGTCTGACGACAGCTACGAGGTAGGGGTTTTATTTGAGAATAATATTTACTCCCATGGTTGTTTCTTCCAAAATAAAGATCCCAGATCAAAGTTCAATTTTAATTTCTTGAAATTGTGCCTTGTTATGTTTTTCATGTGTTGATTGTTATTCCCAATTGTTATCACCTAACACGGAGGGTGCGGGCCAAACAAACACGGCCCGATAACCCTCCGCAGTTTTTCTTTGATGCATGGATTCGCGGGCGATGACAAACGGGGCCGCAAGTTAATTTTTAAGGATTTTCAGTGAAGAACGAGTCCCGGGACGAACACTGGAGAGGACCGCACACAAATCGGACCACCGGAGCGCGTCCGGTGGTCGGCAAAACCCCCCGCCGGCGCGCCACGCCGGCACGGAGGCGCCCGACGCGCCACCGGGACGACCCGCTGCAGTGGCGCTGGCCAGTCCCGCGGCCGTGCGGGACCGCGGAGGAAGGGACATGGCCTTGCGCCACGTCCGGTGACACAGAGCGGCCCCACGCTGGGTCGCAGCTTTTTTTCACGCAGGGGCAGCGCACCCCCGCGCCGCTCGGTCGTAACTGGACAAGCCGACCCCGGCGGCCGGGCCGCGCCCGCGCGGGCCGGGCCAGGTTGCGCCATCCGGGTCGGACCCGGACCCAGGTCGAGTCGATCCGGTTCGGGCCGACCCAGGGGGGTTGGGCCGGGTCGGTCCGGGCCCATACCCCCGTTTTCGGACCCTTTTTGGTCTTTTGCTCATACCATGAGCTACAGGCCTCCGAACGATGCGCCGTTAGCGGCGAAGCGGTTCTTGGATCGAGACGGTCGTGTTGGTATATTGCACTCAAGGTTTCGGAATACTTTGGGTCCGGCCGAGTTGGTTCGTACACGAAACCAACCGGGCCCTCGAAGCGGAAATGCTCATATCTTGAGCTCCGGACGTCCGATTGACGTACCGTCGACTTTGATGGTTTCCTCTAAGTGATACTGATCTTTTGGCTTACTCTGCCCGAAGTTTGGATGTTGGTGGAGTATGGTCGGGCTGGTTTTGACTTAAAAACCAACTGGGCCCCTAGGACGAAAAAACCAATATCTCTCAGATCGGGCGTCCGATTGACGCGCCGTCTGCGACGTTGAGTTCCTGTTGTCGATACAGAACTATTGGATACATCAACTATGGAATATGTGTCAGTTGATGTATCAGCCTCTCGGCTCGTGGAGCGAACCCTCCTGAACGAGTTTGCTGTGTGCGGGAACCCTAGAGCTGACTGCATTTGCGACAGCGACGACGACGACTGTGCAGAGATCCTCAGTGGATTCGACGACGACTAAAACACTCAGTGATCCTTTGTGGGTTAGTGCTACAGATCCTGTCTGGGTCCGATCCTGTGTGGGTCAGCGCTCTGTGGTCCTGTGTGGGTCTGCGCCTATAGATCCTGTGTGGGTCTGATCCTGTGTGGGTCTTTGCGGGGGTTAGTTACCTATCGATCCTGTGTGGGTCAGATCCTTTGTGGGTCATTTCGGGGGTTAGTTACCTATCGATCCTGTTTGGGTCAGATCCTTTGTGGGTCATTGCAGGGGTGAGTACCTATCGATCCTTTGTGGGTCCGACAGCTTAGATGATTCAGTGGAAATATCTGATCATCTCTATCGTCATACAAATAAGTATACCTGTGTGAGCTGAAATCTTGTTTTGCATTCCTTTGTGGATTGTGTTGTGCTATCCTGTGTGGATTTACGTTTTTCTTTCCTTTGTGGATTGTGTTGTGCTATCCTATGTGGATTTACGTTTTGCTTTCCTATGTGGACTAGGTTGTACTTGGGCTCGTATGTTGGAGCCAAATGGGAATTGATGACTTAGGTATATGTATGGGAATATACCTAAGCAGTGTCAGATGTTACTTGGTGATTGTATCTTTCCTTTGTGGGTTATCCTTTGTGGATTCTGGGAGACCTTCGAGGGTCTCGGGGTCCCTACTGAGTAGCGTATACTCACCCCTGCACGGGCTATGCCCGCATATGTTGTTTTGGTTGCAGACGACGGACTGCGTTGATCGTGGTTGAGGCTTGCAGAGCAGGACGGTACCTGGAGGTGGACCACTGGGCGGAATGTACTCGGAGCGGTCGGCTGGACCCAAGGAGCATTGGAGGCTATTTGTACTCACCCTTCAGGTGGGATTTCCAGTGGACAGCTCAACGTTGCGGCTTTACTTTTCAGTTGCTGTTTTCCCTTTCCAGTTGTACTTTACTTTCAGTTTGGGTTTGTATACTGGCCCACTTACTTTTCCGCACTTATTGTTGTACCAGTTTTTACTTAGTGTTTACTTCTGCCTGCTTGCTCTGTGGTGTTTGTGGTTTACTTTACAAAGTCAACGCCTTCCCTTTTTACCAGGATTTACGCCTTGGTGCTAGTCTCCAGCCCCTGGCCTATGGAAGGCGGGCTTGGGGTAGTCACGGCATGGGCCCCGAGGACGGGTCGTGACATACATGCCCATGTACTGATGCCTCGTAACTAGGAGAATTATCCTTGTGATCACACAATAGAATCCTATCTGGCTATCTACATGGAGGCATAGTGTAATAAGAAAATATGTTCCATGATCAACAGAGTATATCTAGATATTCGACTCATGAAGGACAGGTAAAACACAACCCATTCCTATATGATTCAAGTACCATTATTTTTCCATTAAACCGGTGTTTTTATATACCGAGTAAAAAAGTATAAATCAGAGTCTTAATGTATGGATTCTTCGACCACCACACCAACACTGGATTCCCTTACCTGAAATATGAACTATAAATAGTTAACACTATTTCCCCAAACCAAACTCAAAGGCTCTTGGTCCTAAGGTAGAACCAACCTGACTCTGATACCACACTGTCATAACCCATCCAAGAGGGGCCCAAGCCATGACTACCCTAATCCCACCTCCAATAGTCACGGGGCTAATAAATAGCACCGAGTAGGAATATCCCACAAATGGGATGCATTTTCCTAAGTACCTATATGTGTGCACCCATCTCCAAGTCACAATTTATGATTCCACTAAAGCACACTTTTTCATGGAGAACCTACTCCTCATGATATTAAATCATATGAAAAAATCCAAATAATCCCCACTTAGGAGTTCTTAAAAAGAATTTTCTCATCATAAGGGTCCTAACACTGAGTACTGTTCATCAAATGGACATATAGTTTGAAAGTTACATGCATTTGAATATTCAAAAGGGGGTCCACTAGCTCGTGGACCGACCAGGAAGTCGGTCCACAGACCATGGTAGTCAAATGTGTTGTGGAGGATCTTGCTACTATGGAGGTCGACCACGACCCAACTACCATGACAGCTCAGTCGACTGTGGCCTAGTCCGGCCACCCAGGTCCGACCCAACCTGACCCGCTTTGGTTGGTCCCATATCACTTTGTTAGCCCATCCCTTTTCCTAGTCCGGTCCATGTGGTGATCCTCTATATCCATGGTGACCACCTCGTCCCACAAATACCATATGCGACCTAGTACCAGCTACGATCACTGGTTATGGTGCACTGGTGGACCCTTTCGTGGGCTACTGCACCTCTTCTAGTGGTCTAATTTTTGAAACAAGATCACTTCCATGATCCTCGAGTCACGAACTACATTGATCTGGACTATGTTTCATCTTTCCCCTAATCCGGGGGGTTGATTGTGTCCAGATCCTCCTAAGAAATTCAAGATGTGACCAAGAGGGTCCAATGACAAAGAATGTCAGGAATGGGGAAGGAGAAAATCACCAATAACACCCAAGGTATGAACCTCACCCTTGGATTATATAAGCCTCAATTAGTTCTCATTAGAATGATAAATGAATATCCAAAATTATCACAAAGATATATCTCCTATTAAAACCGCACAACAAATATCCATCTCGCAGATGATCAAACCATGAATCAACCTGTATATGGGTTGATCCATGTTCTTTATAGAATTTAATAATGGGGAAACCATGAAGGAAAATAAAATCCCTAATTACATTTGGATTGGTTGTTGATGAGGAGCGATTGCACTGCCATCATTGACAAGATCCTGCAACTGTTTTGGAACGACGATCCACGATCCGATCTGTGATCCTTCATCATTTGTTGGAGAGGCTTCTTTCTCCATGCTTTATAAGAATTCCAATATAATGGAAATAACCCTAAATTCTATGAAAAAGGATAATTAAAAATTAAATTTCTCTTTGTCATCTTGTAATGGTAAATAAAATAAAATAAAATATATTTTATTTTTTAAAACGTTCAAAAATTACTTTTAACAGGTGACCCGCGCCTACCGATATTAGGCCACGCCTAAGGAAAACACCACATTACGAACTCAATGGTGGTATCATATTTTTAGTCTAAATCATCGTTCATAAGTTATATGGATTTCAAATAATAATAATTTTATTTACTTATTTTATTTACAGTTACGTCCTTGGTGACTTTTTCTTCAGATGACCCATGCCAACCAAAGTTAGGATGCACCTAGGGTAAAGCCTCCATTGTAATCTCAATAGTTCCCTACGATTTCTTTTTTAGGAACCCATTTAAAATATATTTAGCTTTTTAAGGAAAGTCGCACACACATGCTATTAAAAACATAAAATTTTTTAATGAATTGTTCCAGGCACACCGAGCCTCAGAATCACACGTCGTCTTAGTTCCTAGTCTGAAATTTTTTCCAAATAATTTATATAAAAAAAATAAAAAAATACGATTCATTAAAATGTCCACATAGGGTAAAAATATAGATATAAATTAATATTAATGGTAATTATGAGAATAATGAAATAAATTTCACAAGGTTAATTTATTTTCAATTTATAGTAATTATATAATAACATAAGTTTTTAAGCAACACCAATGCAATAGTTATTTAATTAATTTAAAAATTAAATAAATGATATGAAAAACATGATTTTTAATGTTTTATGTAGTTGTGTTAAAATTATTTTTTCACACAAATAAGATTTTAATTTTATGAATTTTATTTCATATTTATAGATAATGTGTACACATTATTTAATATTTATAATATTATTTCTAGTCTTGAATGATAAATTACCTAAATAAAAATGGATAGTTATCATAGTGAAAACTGAAATTGTAAAAGTAATGAAACTTATTGATATTTGTAATATTATTTATTGTCTGGAATGATAAATTACCTAAATAATATTTGTAATATTATTTCTTGTTTTTCCAAAACACTAACCCTAGGGTCCTAAAAAATATATCCAAATAATATTTTTCTAAGCGAAGGTAATTTTCTTAACTAAAATATTTCTTTTTAATTATTATATTACCACATTCATTCATGTTATATTTATTAAAATATAACAAAAAAAATATACCATATACTAAGGTGCAATTATTTTTATTCCATAACCTATATCTGTATCGTCTTCCATAAAATGTAAAACAAAACCATCAATCATAAGAAAAGAATAAAATAATATATTTTATGACATATATAAGTAATTTTATTTAATATATTCATAATAAACCTATATTTTTTATATTAGGTTTGAATGTGTACTAAGGAAGTCAATTCTTAAGGTAAGGGGATTTCATCTCAAATTATCTTCTTTGAGACATATGTTATGATATGTACCTATATTATTTTATGAGGTATATATATATAACATTTGATATTTTATATCATGAAATTATTTATACTTATGATATTTAAGGTTTCAATCTATGTTATCCTTTAATTGGGCTTACGATTCAAAATTTATCAAAGTGGTAAGGGTTTGATGTTACAATCTCATTGTTTATCATAGTTTATTAAGATTATGCTTCTAATGATGAGATCTTATGATCTAACTCTCAATAAACACATGAATATTATTATCCTATGTTTACTTGTTGAAAATATATTTTTTTCCATTTATTTTCCTCTTTATTTACTAAAGAGTCTGAAAAAATGTTTTTATGAAAAATTGACAGTATTTATATCTTCATTCAAAAGTTATTTTTATTATATATGAATTTTTTCTAAAAAAAGTATTAAAGATATTTTTCTAATATTATAAAATTACTTTATAAATAATTTTTAACCCATGTTTTAATTTTTATAAAAAAATTAAATGGAATCTTCTTTTCATTTTGCAAACAATACCCTTTTTTATTTTCCCAAAAAAGTGAAAGGAATCTTAATTTTAATGTATATGGAATTAATGGTAATTTAAACCACCATGAATGCTCAATTATATAAATATTCCTTTAATATTTTTCAATATTAAATTAAAATAAATTAGTATAATTAATATTATTTAATTTTTTATATTTTAATGAAGTGATTTCAAATTAAAAAGAATGTTTTCCTAAAGAAATGTTCCTTGTAATAATTCAAAATAATTTTCCATTTTTGATGAAATCAATTGATGTTACTTAATCATTAATAATCATATGATCTAAGGATACCATGATTATTATTTCTCTACATGGATTATTTTTATAAGGAATCTATGTTTATTAAAACTATTCCTTTTTCTTAGGTTATGTTAGGATTAAATGTTGATTTATTTGAACATGATTCTTTTCCATGAGTTTTGAAATGATGAAATGTTTATGAAACCCATTTATTCTCACGGTTTATGATAAAATTAATATTTTATGATCTTTTGGAATAAAATGTATCAAATATTTTATTAGTGGGACCTATATGTATCACCATTGAATTTGGTAATGATGGACAACTCGGGAATTAATTATGTTATACGTGAACCCATATTTCTATTCAAAAATTTATGCATGGACCTAATTTAATGTCTATAGGATTAAAAATGGTCCATGTTTTCATGTTTATAAATTATGTGTAAGACTAATTACATGTCAAAAATTTTATTCCTGGGCTTGATTTCATGTCCTTAACTTAATGAGTGAACCTGTTTCGATTTATACAAGTTCAAAATATTATAAACTTACGTATATGCCACAAATATTTTCCTTAGGAAAATATTATACTCTAATGGATTATTTATTTTTATTACCCTATGATTCATGTCTTGTGAATTTCCCATATTTATTCCATGAACCATTTTTATTATCTATGACATGAAAGGTATGATATTCATATGTTATTATTATTTTATCATTCCCTTATACATATATTATGTTTATATCTCCCTTTTTTACCATTACTGAACATCTAATCTCATCCTTTATTATTTTTCCTTCCCTCAGGTTATGAAGAAAATTATTAAGTATGATTTGTATAGGAAGGGCGCATTAATGAAGAATTTAGTGGGAGAAGATATAATTCACTTATGAACCAATTATTTATATTTACAATTTTCTAAAGTCACTAAAATATTATGATACTCTTGCATGTATTTGTGAAATTTAATGAATATTATTATAAAAATATGTATTATCTATGTATGAAATCCTGAGTTTCTATAGTTTGTATCAAAGAAAATGTTTAGTTAAATTTTGGAAACTAGGATGATAAATATTTAATGAGATCCCAAGGGAAATGCCTAAGGATATGTATAGGGATATTTCTAGGGATATATCTAAGGATAATTCTAAGTATAGAAAAATATCATGGAATTTTGGTGAAGGATAGAGAAAGTAGTTTCCAAGAAATTACATCCCTGTTTTAATATTGAAAGTAGACATGTCACTAGAATAGTTGCACCTATGGATAATAAATCTAAAAAGGGTGCATTGAAGAGTAATCGATCATCAACTGGTTCACAGTAATGGCCCTTACTACATACATAGTTTAACACTCTTATAGGTTATTCTTTATAAATTAAAAAACTATTTATGAACCATCGTGAAATATTTAAATAGATCAGGAATATGAATGTAATAAGATAATCCTAAGTTGTATTATATTGAAAAAAATATTTCAGGATTTATAAATCATATAAATAATTTTTAATGATTATGTGGTTTTCCACTATGATTAATATTAATAACACTAGGGGTTTTGGTTTTATTCAATGGTGGGAATGAAAAGGAACTAGGATAACATTGAATGTGACTGACAATGAGTTTCTAAGCAACCAAATGTGATGATGACTAGAGTGATGGATATTGCGATTATTATAATCATTTATAAGCATATAGAATTACCAAATTACACATTAACCAACTCTCAAAATGAGTAAAGAATAGAATGATAGAGTTTGTTGAGGGTTTGGGTGGTAGAGACAATGGAGGAAAGAATATTCAGTTTTATATATGTTAATAATGTGTGAAGAATCAATCAAGGGAATGGATTAATGTAATGAGAATATGTTTTATCTGTGTATAAGAGAATAAAGTAATTAATTACTGAGAAAAAATAAATAGTTTAGTTAACACAGTGGATCAAAATAATGGTTTCCCTAAGGAATCATTAGTGTTTGAATGTTTTAAATGTGGAAAGTATAAGCATTATAAAAATTGATTTCCAAGTGTGAAAGATAAATAATAAAATAAAAAATATTTTACAAGTAATGATTATCTATTTATAATGAATAGGATATAAATGAAATGTGAAATGAATGAGTTATTATTGGATTAGATGATGAAGCCAAGTAAATGATTTAATAATGAAGTGGAGTGATTTGATTGTTTATGTATTGTAATTAAATAATTATGAAATATATAAGGATTTTTTTGTGGATGTATTTCAATGAGGATTTGAAATAATATGTTGAATGGTATTGATGACCTAATAAAGTGATTTAATGAAAAGGTGCAATTTTATGGAAAAAACATGATTAATGGAAAGATAACCCTTAATTTGTACATGATGTTGAGATATTAATGTTGGGATAAAGTGATGATTGATATGGATAAAATAAATTGGATAATATTAATTACCTTGAAATTGATTAATTATTTGATGAAAAAGTGTTTTATATTTTCATTGATGTATTTTAAAACAATTTTTGGATTAATGAAATATATTCAATAATCTACGATTTTATTTAATGAATGAATAAAAAGTTAATTTTTGAAAATATATATGTTTTCATAAATATATTTGGGTAATTATGGCTATTACTACATTTCAAGAGAATACATGAAAATGTTATTTATGCATTTAGTATTTAAAAATTAAGATATACTTTATAGTGTTTGGGGGATTAATGATAAGTTGATTATGTAAATATATTAATATTTTTTATAATTTTTTGAATTTGGGAAGGGTTTTACGGATAACCATTTATGTAATTGTTTTAGATGAACGTTGGATAAGGATTTAGAGATTAATGTATTATTTCATCATATGAATATTTATCCATATAAGATAACATGTTATAACCATTTTTGGTTTTGATGTTTACTATTGATAGAATAAATTATTTATCCTTCCATTATTGATCTTGTGAACATTTATTTCTTCCGGTAATAAAAATTAATCTCCTTTTTTTAGAGTAAGCAAAGTGGAAATTGATCAAAGAACAACCAAAGGATGAGATTATTCTTATGAAATAGAAATACATCTATTAAGTATATTTTGACATGATCATTATCATGAGAGTAAAAATCCACTCAACATTAAGAAAAAGGAGATATGCCTGACTCTGAGGTGGTTGAATGTATCAGACCTATGATCACTGAAGAGATCAATAGGAAGCTCTCCAAAGATGTGACAGATGACAAGATATGCCTGGCTCTCCCACCAAGGCTCCGGGAGCAGATGGGTTCCACGCCCTATTTTTTAAGCAATACTGGCACATAATCGGTCCTAACATCTGCAATATGATTAAAAATATCTGGGTTGGCAACACCAGCATTGCGGCCATCAATGAAACTGTCCTCATTCTCATCCCCAAAATTAAGAAACCTGTGGCGATCCTTGACTTTCGACCAATCAGCCTCTATAATGTCTCCTACAAGATCTTCTCAAAGATCCTGGTCAATCGGCTGTGACCTTGGCTACAAGATATTATCTCCAAAAATAAGAGTGCCTTCATGGCCAAGAGACTGATCACTGATAATGCGATTATGGCCCATAAAGTGTTCCACTCTATGAAATCATGATCCACAGAGAAAAGAGGAACCATGGCCTAGAAATTGGATATGTCCAAGGACTACGATAGAGTTGAATGGCACTTCCTTAGAGTCATTTTGCAGAAAATGGGTTTTTGCACTAAATGGATGGATATGGTCACGAACTGTGTCTCGACTGTCTCGTTTAAAATCAAAGTCAATGGGGAGTTTACAAGAGGTTTCACCCCTTATCGAGGTCTTCGCCAGGGAGACCCTATCTCCCCCTTTCTCTTCATCCTGGTGGCTGACGTGTTTTCTAATCTTATTTCCAGGGTTATTTCCTCTAAGTCTATTCATGGGGGACAAGTGTGTCGAGTTAGCCCTCCAGTGTCGCATCTCTTCTTCGGTGACGACTGTCTCCTTTTTTCCAGAGCCAAAATTAATGAATGTCGGGTGATCTGCCAGTATGAGAGGGAGTCTGGCCAAACAATCAATCATGGTAAATATGAAATTATCTTTAGTGCAGGGGTGCCCCTGTCTAAGAGGGATTAACTTTGCGCAACAGCTAGCATCCATGTGGTTGTTAAACATCAGAAGTATCTCGGGCTCCCCATGATGAATGGTCGGTCTAAAAAAGAAATTTTCGCATCCATCGTGGACAGGATTGAGGCTAAATTCTAAGGCTGGACCCCTAAAAGAATTTCGAAAGCTGGGAAAGAGACTCTCATCAAATCACGTCATCCAATCTATCCCAAGCTACATTATGTCCCTTTTTAAGCTCCTGGTGGCCAACACCGATCAGATCCACACACGTACTGCCAATTTATGGTGGGGGAAGCATGATGGAAGGAATCAACCCCATTGGATGGCCTGGGAGAAACTCTATAAACCAAAATCAGAGGGTGGGATGGGGTTCCGGAATCTTCCTCTCTTAAACGACGCGCTTTTGGCCAAGTAAGGATGGCGCCTTATTGACCGTCCATCATCTCTATGTGTGCGAGATTTACGAGCTAAGTACTTTCCCTACACGGACTTTCATGCTTCCTCTCTTGGTCCTCTTCTCAGCTTCCTCTGGAGAAGCATCTAGGGGGCTAAAAAGCTCTTGGATAAAGGATTGGGTTGGAGGATTGGGATTGGCTAATCTGTCAAAATTTGGTCTGATCCCTGGCTTGTTGATAAGGATGGTTTATAGGCTACATCCCCCGCCCAACCAGGTATAGAAGACGTCACTGTCAGCTACCTTTTTTCTGACCAGGGACAAGGGTGGTGTTTGGATAAGATCCTCGAATGGTTTGACAAAATAGATCAAATAATTATCCTCAGCATCCCCTGGGTACCAGCCGCTGGCCCTGACCGTCGCTTCTGGATCAATGACATCACGGGCGTTTACACGGTGAGATCCAGCTATAGACTTTCTCTTGTAATCCACCCAGTTGGAAGGGATGAGGGCCATTGGAAATCGATCTGGTCACTCAATGTCCCCCCAATGATTCATCATTTCTGGTGGTAGGTTTGCATGGGCACTCTCCCAACAATGAGCCTTCTCGTTTATTGACACATGGCCAGCACTGCCTTTTTCCCTTTTTGCTCGAACACTCCCGAAACCCCTCTACACGCTATCATTCTCTACCCGGGAGCTAAGGAAATCTGGAATCAATGGGGCTTGGCTTCTACTGCTTCGTTGGCATTGGCCTCTGACCTTCCCAATCTTTTGACGTGTTGGTGGTCCTCTCTTTCCCCGGCTTATGTTGGTTCACTCTGCACTCTGGCCTGGATTTTTTGGGTCCGACGCAACGACGCGATTTTTCATCATGCCCACAGACCCCCCCAAATTCTGGATTGATCGAGCTTCCTCATGGATTGAAGGTTGGGAATGCCACAACGGATGTTCTATGCCGGGTGTCTCCCCCTCCCCTCTTATTCCCTGGAACCCCCCAATGGAAGGGATTCTCAAGATCAATGTGGATGCATCGATTCATAAAGCTGGGCTTGTTGCCCTCAGCCTCCTTGCCTGAAATCATCTGGGGAAAATTCATGCTGCTAAGTATGAACCACATCAGACATTCTGGGAACCAACAATCGCTGAATCCAAGTCCATCCATGCTGGTATGATGTTCGCTATTGAATGCGGATGGGATGACATCATCATTGGGTATGACTGTCTTCCCGTTATCGACGCTATTAATCACATCAATGGAGGACTCCATTCGTTTGGTACCATTGTCAGAAGAATTCTATCACTCTACCAACGTTTCCCACTGTGCACCTTCTCATTCACCAAAATGGAAGGAAACAATGCGGCTCATCAGCTGGCGTCCTCAGGCCCATTCGGTACTAACCAGCTCTGGCTGGAAAATTTCCCTTCATGGCTTCATGCATGTACTTATACTGATCTTCATCATTAATTATATATTCCTTTATAAAAAAAGGATCTTGAGATAATTTTTTTGTCTTATTACTTCCATTTTTGATGAATTTATGATCTTTTCCTAACCTCATTGGCTTATGAATTTTTTGTCGTTAACATTCACATGATCATTAGATTTCTTAATATCAATGATGTATGTAAATTAATTTTCATCCACGTCCATATATTTAATTCCTGTAACACCCCAAGCTTCCACGGTACGTTTCCCTTTGAATAATGCAATAGCTTGCATTGTACGCAATTTCGAGATTCTAACACACTGTGACCAATCAAACTAGCCGTTATGAATAGTAATTCCCACTTTTTGAAATTTTATAAATTTTATCTCTCAAAATGGACATAATTTTTGGATTAGGAATATCTAAATTAGACTATGGTGAAATTTTGGTACTTTTCAGATAACTTTTATATTTTGATGAATAGTGGAAATTAATACATTTTAATTAAAAACTACTTTTTCATAAAAATAATTAATAGTGATAAATTATGAATTTGAGTGGTTTTAAAGTATATTTAAAATATATTTTTACCATTTAATACAATGTTGGTAATTGGAAAAAATTTCACAATTAAACCGGATGTAAACAAGTGTCGATCTTTTGGTAGTTATTATTTCTTAAAAACACGTTTTTTGTTTTGACACCGAGAATTAATTTTAAATTAATTTCTGATACTTCTCTATTTTGAATATTGAAAAATTTATTGCATATTTGGAATCATTATTTCCAAATTTTATAAATATGTAACTTTGATTTTTAGACATTTTGAATAATTACTTCGGTAAATATTTTATTTACCAGGGTTAAAGGGTAAATCCGGTAAATAAGGGTAAAAAAATAATATTATAATAAAAATAAATTACCCTAAAAATGTCCTAACATTATTGGTTGATACATGTCTGACCATGGTCATATTTGGGTCGATTTTGGGACCCCATGGAGCCACTTGTTGGTGATAAGGACATTTTATATTAATTAAGTTAAAGTAAATACAAAAATGACATAAGCATATCTCTTTTAGAAAATTTTTTTTTATATAGGGTTATATATGTTACATTATAAACTATAAATATTTATTAGAAATATAAAAATATTTCCTACATAATGGTATTTTATTTATAATTTGTAGACATTTAATTATTAAATTTATTTATGACACAATAATGATGCAGTATTTTCATTATTAATGAAAGAATCAAATAATTGGTATAATAAAGGTTAAAATAAATATAATTTTAAATTTTTGATGCAATCCAAGAATTTTATTGGTTACTATGACATTTTATGATTGCTTAAATGAATTTGGTTCGAATTAATAAAGTTGTTAAGTCTTTAACAAAAATCAATTATTAAATACTGTCAAAATTGACATAAATGAGTATTTAAAACAAGTATTATATTATTAATTGATATTCTATTCCTAAAAATCTAAGGTTCGGGATAATTACTTATATAATGATATTTGTATCATTAATGGACCACTTTGGGGTCACTTGGATGTATATAGTATGTTTATTAACTATATAATATAAAAATACAAAGTGACATGGGTAATGTCAATCTAATTAACTAATAGTTAAAACTAAAAGATAAGGTTAATATAATGACCCAAACCAGTATAAAATCTATTGTTTGAAATTCTTTAGACCCATACCCACTTTAAACTTCGAATAATACACTTTTGATCCATTAGAGACCTAATATGAATATATTATAAATTAATACTTTATGTTTTTCCTAAGGAGCCCCTCCTCCCCCTTAAAAAAGGACACCACTTCTAACCAATTATTTATAGCTTCAAAGACTTTTGGATCGGCCAACCTCTGCCCAAATACCCTCGAACTATCCTCCCTTCATCCTATAGGCCTTCCTTAAGTCAGAAATCCAACCTATGGAGACCTTTTGATCAAATAAAAAGGAAGAACCCGAAGAAGAGGTAATGTTTTCACCACCCTTTTTCATGTTCTTTTCTTCTTCGACTTCTTCTTTCATTGTTATTCCCTTTTTAAAATAATTACTCCAGTATCATCTATATACCGTGATGTGATGATATTATAAATATTTTACAACCATATTCAGTATTATATCCATCATTTTAATGACATGTCACCATACATGCGTACGTACGGCTTACCGTCTCCACGTCATGGTGTAATTGTTATTCAAAACATTATTATTTTGATGGGTATGATAATGATGTGTAATTGATGTAAATAATAAATAAAACATTATAATGATTTTGTATATATGATATACCATCCAATTATATATTATTTTAATATCAAAATAATGATATTGTCGCTCGTGCGTACGTACGGATTACCGTCTCCACGAACGCGATGAGATTCATTTCCACATCGTATCCATTAAAGTATAATTCTCATTTGATGAATAAAAATATTGTTTAAGGACGTGATATAATTCTGGATATGAATAAGATAAAGCCTATCCATAACAAACACAACTTATGTAACAAAACATATAAAAGAAAACGAGTAAGTTAAAACTCAAAACGACGATAATACTAAGATATTATTAACAAAGAAATGTTAAAAGAACATATATTATATCATATTAATGTATATGATTATTTTATAATTTAATAAATATTATTTCACCATTATACAGGAGGTTAAACTACCCTCATCCAAGGAAAATTACAAGGTAAAGGTTTATTTCACAATCTCTTCATTATCCGAGGTTGTTTATATGTAATTATATACTGGGAGCTCTTTATCATCCACATCCATGTTTCTTAAAAATATATTTCAAAACAATCTTACTATTTTACAGAATATGGGTTAAAGTCATTTATACCCTTGTTTTAATTTTTATAAGATGTTTATAAAGGAATCTTTCCGTCATTTTCCAAACAAGGTCCTTTTTAACCTTTTCGACAGAATTAAGGTAAGAATGTATTTTTTTCACTTATACGGCGGGTGTAGCTATTTTCCGCTATTATAAAATCATCGAAGCTTCCCGTACAAGATTATAAGTATATTTTTAAAGTAAATTCATTATTTTATAATTATGTGATTTTAAAATGATTTCAAAAAAAAAGTGATATTTCTCTCAAATAGTTTTGATTTCATCTATGTCAACATCCTTTGATGGATTTTAAGATTATTTGAAGTTGATTTATCATGAAAAAAAACTTCCATATTTTATTAAAGGTTTTGTAATATGTTTTAATGTGGATGTTTTATTTTTATACCATTCATGGTTTATGGAAAAAGTATTTACATTTCGTATGCTAGTTTTAATAGGAAATTTTATGTTATGTTTAAACCTGTTCATATGAGGAATGCATTGGATTTAATAAGTGATGGGTGGAGCCCGCTATAGCTCCTCGATGCATAGGTAGGTATCATGAGACAAACTAGTGTCTTGTCACGAGGCCTTGACAAATTCTTATTTGTAGTATTGGCACGAGGCCTCATCTACATGGTCATGATAGTCTGGCATTATGCATTCCATCATTATTAAAGTGGTTATTAATATTACATGTGATTATTCGATTAGTAGAATATCCATGTGAATAAGTAAATGGAATTATTTCATTTTATTTCTGTCATATTATGCTGAAGTTCCTGTTTAAAAGGATTTTGTTTTAGTTATAGACTGCCTTAAATGTTTATGCTTATTTATGAAAGTTTCTGCTATATTGTTATCCTTACTGGGCATCTGAGCTCAACCCTTTCTATGTTTTATTTTTCTAGGATGTGAAGATGTATTTTATGAATGACCAGCAGGGTTAGTATGAGGGGATATGAGTGTGAAATATGGATACTATGTTTTTGTAGTTTTCATTTTCTGATGTAATGTAAACTTTATGAATGTATCTAGTGTATCCAAGGCTAGTAAACTAATCATTATTTCGAGACTTGATCTTTTGTGATCATGCCAATGTTATGCAATAATGCACTGACTCTGGGTAACTGGGGTCAGGGCGTTATAGTTGGTATCAGAGTAAGTTTAGTACAAACCTTGGAAGCTAGATTTAGATAAACTCTTATTAGAGCACATAGACCTAAGATGGACTTTGAGGATTAGTATAGAAGAACTTCGTAGCATTTTGGTATTGCAGAGATTTTGTGAGTTTTCCGAGCAATACATCCCTTTCTGGATTCGAACAGGTAGAGGTGGCTCTGGCACAGATGTACCTTGGGGAAAAACCTGAAAACACTTCTTTGAGCTAGACTTGAATGTGAACTGGTGCACGACAACGGGCCTTGATGCACTCTTGGTTATGACACTCCCCAAGGATATACTTAGGATAATTCTCATTTTATTTACAATCCATTATGAAGGGTTTATGAGTATAAACTTTCTCAAAGAATTTTTTTTTATGATTATGGATTATATCCATAAATAGTTCTATTTATGTTAAGTGTTTTACGAATATGGAATTATGTATTTTGATTCATAAACTGGTCTAGTTTATGCCTTTGGTTAGAAATGGCTCCTAGTGGAATAAATGGGAAACATATCAATGCATGCACTCCTTGTAGGGATTTCCCTCATGCTCAAGATAATTATAGTGGAGCTGGTGATGCAACTAGTGCTGATAAGCTAATCACTATACTTGGACAACTCACTCAGGTTATGAATAATAACCATACCCGTATGGAGCACCCTGATCTGCAGCGTGGAGGATCAATGTTAGATCACATCATGAGGCAAAAACCACCAACATTCAATGGGAGTAAAAATAAATTATTAGCTGAGCAATGGATAAGTTCCCTAGAGATAATATTTCAGGCTTTGGGGAGTAATGAAAGGGAAAAATTTATCATGGTAGTTTATCGCCTCACTGGAGAAGCTGATCAATAGTGGCCATTGATACAAAACACGAAGGAATATGACGAAGTATCAAATATGGAATGGAGGGAGTTCAAAGAGTTTTTCTTAGAAAAATACTTTCCTCGTGACCATCGAGTAGATATGGAAAGGCAATTTCTGAATCTGAGGAAAAAGGAGGATGAGAATGTTGCAAAGTATGAGGCTAACTTTACATGGTTAGAGATGCATTAAATAGATTATATACATAACCCAAAAGTAATATTGATCATTTATTTGATGGTTTAAACCCGTTTCTCTATAGAGCATTAGTCTCACTATCTTTCTCGTCATACGAAGATATTGTCTCATGTCCTATCAAGACAGAAAAGGAATTCCCTAAGTCTTACGACTTTAAGGCAAAGCAAGAGAAGAAGAGATATACTGACCACTCTAGAAATGGAAATAAAGGAAAGAAGGGAAAAGTTAATTATCCATCCTGTAGTAAATGTGGGAAGAAACACCATGGTACTTGCTTGAAGGTAATGGGAGTCTGTTTCTAGTGGGGTGAGAAAAAGGCCACCAAGCTCATGATTGCAAAGGAAAGAGTGTTGCTGTCAACGTGGAATGATATAATGGTAGAGACATGGGACATTATGAAAATTAATGTCTTAAGTGTCAGGGGAACTTACCTCATAAAAGGACAGGGGATTAAGGCCAAGCTTATGCTATCACTACTGCTGAGGTAGAAGCTCCGAAAGATGTGGTGGCAGGTAATTTAATGGTTTTCTCAAGTTTAGAAAATGATTTATTTGATTCTAGATCATCACATTGTTTCATATCTTCCCAGTTTTCTATGAAAATTAGATATTTCCAATTTTATTTAACAAGGGAGTTGTCAGTTAAAAATTCTAAGGGAAGTATCACTGTAACAAAGTTTTGTAAATTGGTCCCCATTAGAGCACATAAATGTTCTTTATCTGCTGATCTCATCATCATACCTATGATTGAGTTTGATATAATCCTCGGTATGGATTGGAATTCAGACCATTATGAAAAGATTTATTGTGAGAAAAAGGAGGTTACGATTTTTGATGATGATGATATGGAATAACTTATCTTTAGAGAAGAATCGTCACCACCTAATTCTTATCTAGATCCACCCCCAGTAGATCAACTAAATTCAATTATTGGGGAGGAAGAGAATGAAATGACTATGGGTGAGTAAAGGAATGTTCAAATAGAGGATGTACTTATTGTGAGAGAATATGTAGATGTGTTTCCGAAAGATTTACCTAGACATCCTCTAGAACGAGAAGTTGAGTTTTCCATTGATTTAATTCCTGGATCAAGGCCTATATCAAAGAACCCTTATAGAATGGCTATTGTTGAATTAGTTGAACTAAAGAAACAAATAGAGGAATTGATTAATAAGGGATTTTTTCTCTCTAGTGTTTCTCATGGGGAGCCCCAGTTCTTTTTGTTAAAAAGAAAGATGAATCTATAAGGTTATGTATCGACTACAGGGAGATCAATGCTATAAAAAAAGAGAACAAGTATCCCCCACCTCACATTAATGATTTATTTGACCAAATTCATAGAGCTTAATACTTTTCAAGATTGACATTTGATCTGGATACCATCAGTTGTGTGTGAAGAAGGAAGACATTTCGAACCAGGTACGACCATTACGAGTTTACAGTAATGCCTTTTGGGCTAACTAATGCACCCTCTGTTTTCATGGATCTAATGAAAAGAGTTTTCAAGGAATATCTCAATGATTTTGTTGTGGTATTTATTAATGATATCTGGGTATAGTCCAAAAGCTACGAAGATCATGAAAATTACTGTCCCATTATATTGAAGACTCTGAGAAGGCATGAATTATATGGGAAGTTTAGCAAGTGTGAATTATGGATTCAGGATATTTCTTTTCTTGGCCATATTTTCTCTAAGGATAGAATCTCTGTTGATCCTGCTAAGAAAAGAGCAATCCAAGAATGGCCAGAACCAACGAGTATAACCAAGGTATGTAGTTTTATTGGTTTAGCAGGTTATTATCAATGTTTCGTCCAGAATTTTCCCCAATTGGCTAACCCATTAACAAAGCTCACGTGTAAAGGGGTTAAATTTGTTTGGAAAAAAGAGTGTCAAGAATGTTTTGAATAAATTAATAGAAGATTAGTCAATGCTCCTATATTGAAACTGCCATCAGGGAATGATGAGTTCGTAATTTATAGTGATGCATCGAAGAAAGGACTTGGTTGTGTCCCTATGCAGAATGATAGGGTTATTGCCTATGCATCACGACATCTAAAAATTCATGAGAAAAAATATACTACTCATGATCTTGAGTTAGATTCTATAATCTTTTCTTTGATGATATGGAGACATTATCTCTGTGGTGAAAAATTTGAAATATATACCGATCACAAGAGTTTGAAGTATATTTTCTCTCATAAATTACTCAACATGAGACAAAGGAGATGGCTTGAAATACTCAAGGATTTTGATTCCACGATACACTACCACCCAGGGAAGGAAAATACGGTGGCATCTGCTTTCATCAGAAAGGATCATGGAGTTTTGAACATGATGATAATTTAAAGGGATCTTATTTTAATGGATCTAGTGAAGATAGATATGGGAATTACCATGGAAGGTGAAACGTCGATACTTTTTCAAATGGTTTCCAAACCATATTTACTAGAAAGGACAAAGAGTTCTCAGACCGATGATGATGAATTTAAAAATAAGATTAAAGCTATGAATGATGGGAGATATAGTGACTTTTTGTATGAAGATGGAATTTTGAAATTTGGGATGAGACTTTGTGTTCCTGATATAGTTGATCTAAAAAGGGAATTTTTGGATGATTCTCATAGTTCCAATTTTTTCTATACACCATGGGAGCACCAAAATGTATAGATATTTGAGGGAACATTCACTGTGGGAGAACATGAAGAAGAAGATTTCTGATTTTGTGTCAAGATGTATGGTATTTCAACAAGTGAAAGATGGAAGGAAACAACCTGGAAGAGTCAGGCAACCTCTTCCTATAAATGAGTGGAAATGGGATAATATCACTATGAACTTTGTCATGGGACTACCAAAGACTCCTAGAACGAACGACGCAATATGGGTCATTGTTGATCGTCTTACCAAGTAAGCACATTTTCTTGCTATAATGGAAGATTTACCACTTGAATGTCTAGCAAGGATATATATTAATGAAGTTGTGAGACTTCATGGAGTACCCCTATTGATTTTTTCTGATCGTGATCCTTGTTTTACTTCAAGATTCTAGAAGAGTCTTCAGAAGGCCATGGATACTGAACTTTGTTTGAGCACTGCCTACCACCCTCAAATAGATGGACAATCAGAACGGACTATTCAAACCTTAGAAGACATGTTGAGATCATGCTCACTTGACTTTCAGGGTATGTGGGATCAATATTTACCTCTGGTGTAATTTTTCTATAATAATAGCTTCCATTCAAGTATTTGGATGGCACCATATGAAGCATTGTGCGGCAAGAGATGTCGCAAACCAACCTGTTGGGATGACGTTGGTGAGAGAAAAATAGTAGGCCCGGAACTGGTGGAGGAAACAATGGAAAATGTGAAGGTAATCCAAAACCACATCAAAGTAGCTCTAAGTAGGAAGAAGAGCTATGCTGATAACCGAAGGAAGGATTTGGAATTTCATGTAGGAGATCATGTTTTCTTGAAGGTATCTCCATGGAAGGGAGTTATACGTTTCGGTAAGAAAGGTAAATTGAGTCCTAGGTATATCAGACCTTTCAAAATTCTAGAACGAATTGGGGTTGTAGCATACCGTTTGGTAATGCCTCCAAATCTCTCCAAAGTTCACGATGTGTTCCATGTATCACTATTGAGAAAATACATGCCTGACCCAACGCATGTACTGACCTATGAAGAATTAGAACTGGAACCTGATCTGTCTTATTACAAAGAGCCCATCATGATTTTTGATACCACATAACAAGTGCTGAGAAACCATATGACTCGTCTGGTAAAATTTCTATGGAGAAACCATAAGATGGAAGAGGTAACGTGGGAACCCGAGGAACTTATGATGAAGAATCACTTGAGTCCTTTCATGTGGTAGTATTATAGAAATTTATAGGATGAAATTATTTGAAGGAGGGGATAATGTAACATCCCAAGCTTCCACGATATGTTTCCCTTTGAATAATGCAATAACTTTCATTGTACGCAATTTCGAGATTCTAACACACCGTGACCAGTCAAACTAGCCATTATGAATAGTAAAACCCACTTTTTGAAATTTTATAAATTATAACTCTCAAAATGGACTTAATTTTTGGATTCAGAATATTGAAATTATCCAAGGGTGAAATTTTGGAACTTTTCGGATAACTTTTATATTTTGATGAATAGTGAAAATTACTATATTTTAATTAACTTTTTTTTAATCAAAATAATTAATAGTGATAAATTATGAATTTGAGTGGTTTTAAAATATATTTAGAATATATTTTTATGATTTAATACAATTTTGGTCATTGTACATAATTTCACAATTAAACCGGACATAAACAATTGTCAATCTTTTGATAGTTATTATTTATTAAAAACACGCTTTTTGTTTTGACAATGGGAATTAATTTTAAATTAATTTCTGACGCTTTTGTGGTTTGAATTTGGAAAAATGGATTCCATATTTGGAATCAGGATGTCCAAATTTTTTAAATAGGTAACTTTTATTTCTAGAAATTTTGAATTATTACTTGGGTAAATATTTTATTTACCATGGTTAAAGGGTAAATCCGGTAAATAAGGGTAAAAATAATATTATAATAATAATAAATTATCCTAAAATGTGTCTTAAACTTATTTATTGATACATGTACGACCATTGGAATCTTTGGGTCGATTTTGGGACCCCATGGAGCCACTTGTAAGTGATAAGGACACTTTATATTAATTAAGTTAAAGTAAATACAAAAATGACATAAGCATATATCTTTTAGGAAATTTTTTTTAAATAGGGTTAAATATGTTATATTTTAGACAATAAATTTTAATTAGAAAGATAAAAAGATTTCCTACATAATGGTATTTTATTTTTAATTTTTATACATTTAATAATTAAATGTATTTATGACACAATAATGATGCAGTATTTTCCTTATTAATGAAAGAATCAAATAATTTGTTTTAAAAAAGTTAAAATAAATATAATTTGAAAGTTTTTATTCCATACATGAATTTTATTGGTTTATTTGACATTTTATAATTGATTAAATGAATTTGTTTGTAATTAATGAAGTTTTTAAGACTTTAACAAAAAATAAATTATTAAATATTATCAAAATTGACATAAATGAGTTTTTAAAACAAGTATATATTGTTAATTGATATTCTATTCCTAAAAATATAAGGTTCAGCCAAAGGAATTATATCATGATATTTGTATCATTAATTTACCACTTGGGGGTCACTTGGATGTATATAGTTATTTAATTAACTAAATATTATAAAAATACAAAGTGACATGGTTAATGTCAATCTAATTAACTAAGAGTTAAAACTAAAAGATAAGGTTAATATAATGACCCAAACCTATCTAAAATCTGTTGGTTGAAATGATTTCGACCCATACCCACAATATACTTTTAATAATCCTCTTTGGAGCCATTAGAAACCAAAAATGAATTTATTATAAATTAATACTTTAAGTTTTTCTTAAAGAGCCCCTCCTCCCCCTTATAAAAGGACACCACTTCTAACCAACTCTTAATACCTACAAAGCCTTTTAGTTCGGCAAAAATCTTCCCAAATAACCTCTCAACTATCCTCCCTTATTCCTACAGGCCTTCCTTTAGTCATAAAGACAACCTAAGTAGCCATTGTGATCAAATCAAAAGGAAGAACCCAAAGAAGAGGTAATTTTTTCACCACCCTTTTTCAAATTCCTTTATTCATCAACTTCTTCTTTAATTGTTATTTACTTTATAAAATAATAACTACAATATCTTCTATATACTGTGATGTTATTATAAATATGTTACAACCATATTCAGTATTATATTTATCCTTTGAATGACATGTCACCATACGTGCGTACGTACGGATTACCGTCTCCACGTCGTGGTGTAATTGTTATTAAAAACATTATTATTTTTATGGGTATGATAATGATGTGTAATTTATGTAAATAATAAATAAAACATGATAATGATTTTGTATATATGATATACCATCCAATTATATATTATTTTAATATCAAAATAATGATATTGTTGCTCGTGCGTACGTATGGATTACAGTCTCCACGAATGAGATGAGATTCATTTCCCCATCATACCCATTCAAGTCTAATTCTCATTTGATGATTAAAAATAATGTTTAAGGACATGATATCATTCTGGATATAAATAAGATAAAACCTATCCATAACAAACATGACTTATGTAACAAAAAATATAAAAGAAAACGAGTATGTTAAGACACGAAACGACGATAACACTAAGATATTATTAACAAAGTAATGTTAAAAGATCATACATGATATCATATTAATGTATATTATTATTGTATAATTTAATAACAATTATTTCACCATTATACAGGAGGTTAAACTACCCTCAACCAAGGAAAATTACAAGGTAAGGGTTTATTTCACAATCTCTTCATTATCTGAGGTTGTTTATACGTAATTATATACTAGGACCTCTTTATCATCCGCATCCATTCTTAAAAATGTATTTCAAAACATTCTTACTATTTTACAGAATATGGGTTAAAGTCATTTATACCCTTTTTTACTTTTTATAAGATGTTTATAAAGTAATCTTTCTGTCGTATTCAAAACAAGGTCATTTTTAACCTTTTCGATAGAATTAAGGTAAGAATGTCTTTTTTTAACTTATACGGGGGGTGTGGCTATTTTCCGCCGTTAAAAAATCGTCAAAGCGTCCCTTACAAGATTATAAGGATATTTTCAAATTAAATGTATTATTTTATAATTATGTGACTTTTAAATGATTTAAAAAAAATATTTATCTCTCTCAAATAGTTTTGATTTCATCTATGTCAACATCCTTTGATGAATTTTAAGATTATTTGAAGTTGATTTATTATGATATGAAACTTCCATATTGTATTAAAGGTTTTGTGATATGTTTTATTGTGTATGTGTTATTTTTATACCATTCATGGTTTATGGAGAAAGTATTGACATTTTGTATGCTAGTTTTAATACGAATTTTTATATTATGTTTAAACATGTTCATATGAGGAATGCATTGGACTTAATAGGTGACGGGTGGAGCCCGCTATAGCTCCTCGATGCATCGGTATGTCTCATGAGACAAAATAGTGTCTTGGCATGAAGCCTTGACAAAATCTTATTTGTAGTCTTGGCACGAGGCCTCAGCTATGTGGTTATGATAGTCTGGCATTATGCATTCCATCAATATGAAAGTGGTTATTGATATTGCATATGATTATTCGATTAATAGAATCTCCATGTGAATAAGTAAATGGAATTATCTCATTTTATTTCTACCATATTATGCTGAATATCAAGTTTAAAAGGCTTTTGTTTTAGTTATACGTTGCCTTAAATGTTTATGCTTATTTATGAAAGTTTCCGCTATATTATTATCCTTACTGGGCATCTGAGCACACCCCTTTCTATGTTTTTTCCCAAGATGTGAAGAAGTATTTTATGAATGACATGTAGGGATAGTATGAGGGGATATGAGTGTTCAATATGGAGACTATGTTGTTTTAGTTGTCATTTTATGATGTAATGTAAACATTATGAATGTATCTAGTGTTTCCAAGGCTACTAAACTAATCAGTCTTTCGAGACTTGATCTTTTGTGATCATGCCAATGTTCTGTAATAATGCACTGACTCTGGGTAACTGGGGTCGGGGCGTTACAATTCCCACCATTTTCTTTTACTTGGAAACCTTGTTATGTGTTATTCAAGAAGGCCATCATACATCCCTTTATCTCTTATCAATTAAAATTATTATTAACCCATTCTATGTCGTGGGGTTTTAATAAATAAATTTTCAAATGTCAAGCCCTTGATTTTCAATAAGAATTTTAAAATGTGGGGACACAATTTATTTTTAAGGGGAAAAAATGCATCACCTTAATATTTTAGGATTTCTTTTCATATGGATTTAATTTATTTTATAGTTTTTGGAACATGCAACACTGATTTTTAACCAATCATGATATTATATTGATATTATTATTTTAACACAAACATTATAACCTAGAAATTAAATTTTAAGGTATCAGTAGGAATAAAAAAAAATTTAAAATTAATTATAATGGTTCTAGATAAATAAAATATACTTATAAATAAGTTCATTCTTTTTAGTAAAGTATTTATATGATTAAAAAAATACCTTTTTTCTCAAAATTGATTTTTATATATTTTTATGACCAAATAATAAAATTAATTTAATTTTCACTTTTAGAAATTTTATTCGAAAAACTATCTTCATTTTCGGAATCAAAATTTAAAAATTATCTTATGGTTAATTTTTGAAAAAAAAACTCAAATAATTTATTTTTTTGGGTAATAGTGAAAAAGGATGATTTTTATTAAAATCTACCTTTTCATTTAATATATTTAAAAAGTTAAATCATTCTTAAAAACGTTTTAAAATTAATATTAGTTAAATTATATATATATATTAATATAATTTAGATCATTGTGAATTTTTATATTAAAATGTTCTATACTTAAGAAAATCTTCTCCTTAGAAGACGGTTTTTCATCATGTCTGTAGGTTTAATTTTTTATAATATTTTACCAATTATATGAATGAAATTTGGAAAAATGGATTAAATTTTTTTAATTAGAATAATTAATATTATATAATAAGTTCAGATAATGTTTTGATCAAAATGAATAGTAAAAATAATAAATACTAATTACTACAGTCAAGGTTAAAATGAGTTTACTTAGGGTTAAACTAAAAGGATAAGGGTTAAAATGACCGAAAAACATTTCCAATACCTATTTTATGGAAGTATATCAAAACTTTCAACCTTTATCTTAATTTTATGTAATTTTTCGACAGTTTTCCATAAAAGTGACCAATTTAATATTTTATGTAAAGAAGATGACAAAATGTCACCCTCGTGCTTTTAAATTTCAATTTTTTGTCTACATAGTAAAAAAAATAATTATTTTAATGAATATTGATTGCAATATTGAGAATATTATGTTAATTTATTTTTAATTTTTTGTAATTATATAATTTATTTAAATTATTAAGCAACATAAACACAATAATTATTTAATTAATAGAAAAAAATGAATCTAAAAATATTAAAATTATTATAAGATGACTGAATTTTTATATTTTAGGATTTTTTAGATAAATATAACATTATAAACTAGTATTAAAATGATATATTTGAATTCCACCATTGTCTTGATGTTTTTAAAGTTAAGTAAATGATCATGGTCAAAATTGACATTAATGATATTTTATAATGAATAATATTTATTAAATTATTTAGAATTACTAAATATCAAATAATATTCCAAGTCATTTTAATATGTTTAAAAATATCAACCCTAATCTATTAATGGACCAATGGTCCTTTTATAAAAATTATATTCACTCGTAAATAGTAAAAACATTGTTACTATAGTAAAGGGTAAAACAGGGTTTTGTGCGTTTCATGCACTTGTGTGAAAATCAATTTTCCAAAAACATAGGTTTTTTATCTTATAAATTATATTTCAATTTTATAAATAGTTTTGAAAAATTATCTAATAATTCACATTTTATTTTTAATATTAAATGTTAAATTACCTAAAAAAAAGTTTTGTTGCCATAGTGAAAACTAAAATGGTAAAAGTCAGGAAAGTTATGAGTTAATAAAAAAAATTTAAAACAATTTTTTTGTATGGTGGACGTGTGGGTTAAACATATAATCCCTAAAATACATTATTTATCAATTTTTAAGTCATTTGGGTTGAGAGTGACTCCTCGTTGTTGAATAATTTTGTGTATATACAAAAATGTCACTCCTTTTATATTATAAAAGGGCACCTCCTTCCCTTATTTTTTCGCACCTCTAAAACAATTATTTTTAACCAAAAACTACCAAAATATATCCCCCAAATCCTTATCCATGTTATATAGATTATTTTTTTTCTCAAACTACTAACTCCAGGGTTCTTAATAAAATATCCAATGGATGTTTTTCTAAGTGATGGTAATAACCTTCACTAAACTCTTTCTTTTTAATTATTCTTTTAAAACATTAATTAAAGTTATATTAATATAAATATAATAAAACCATATTATAGAATAGAATAAGATATTATTATGCTTATTCAATAACATATATTAATCTTCACTTTTATCAAATAAAAAATGAGATTCTCCATCCTATGTACGGTGGACTACCGCCTCATGAACCGATGCAATGTGTTCTCCATCCCAACCTATCATGGATATATATAAATATGAATTTGAAATATTTACATGATATTTATGATATAATTATTCTTTTTTAACTATAATATAACATATAACTTCTTACACTCCATTTTTTGTGGCTTTGATAATGTCCCACGTGTGTACGGTGGACTAGCGCATCACGAAGTGATATGATTTATTTTTAACATATGCTTTACATGGAAGGTAATAAAGATAAATTTAATGAATAAATGTGATATATATGAAATAATAATGAATATATAAAGGTTATTTTTTATTTACCTTCATTTTTTCCATCCGTCAATGTTTTCCTCTAGAATTGGGAATGACCTTGTTGATTTAAGGTTCAAACATTCAAAGCATTTTCTAACGGGTTTGTTCGTAGAACCGGAAACATCCAATGATTCCATATTCATTTGGACCTACTTTCCAAAGGGAGGCACTCATTAGTTATGCACTGATGAGGCTTAAAAATTTTCATTGGTCGAGAGGATGGGAGGTCGAACTCATCACACCTTTTTGAGGGAAATTATTTTCTACTCCGGTAATCTCTTTATAGATTTAAGTTATGTTCATGAATCCTTATTACATTACCAAGTATTAAAATGATCTTTCCATTTGATCTGATAATCAATGATAAATATGTATGAAATTTAGAGAATCTTTTATATGTATCCGAGGTTCATCATCGATAGAGAATCATCTGTGTTTTTTAGAGATTTTTAGTCAATGGTATCCTTTAATACATTATATAAAAGTCTCTTGCTTATTATGACAACCATGATGGTTTTAAAGCCACTCAGTGGGGAATTTGAAGTTTTTTGTCATTCAGAAGGATATAGATTATTTCAGAGTTGGGATTGCACTCGCAGATGGGCTACCTACGTATCCTTGTTTAGAGAAGGAATCAGAACCCACTTAGTTCGAGTAAGGGAGTATGAGATTTATGTATGATTGATGGATCAAAGAAAGATGTCATACTTACTTTTACAATCTATGCTCACGTGAGTCATGCTCGGTGTGAGAAACAAGAGGTATTGGTAAAACCAGACAATTGTGCCATGAAAGATACAATCATGAAAAATAATGTGGGGATTATGTATGTATGACTGCCCAGATAAATGAAGATTAGGATTTACTTCAGGGAAGAAACCCAGAAACAGTGTCCATAAAGGTATATGTACTTTATGGAGATTTGGATACTCTGACTTGGGGCTTACTCCTAAGAATGATTCCCAAATTACTAGGGGACATATGATTGAGATTTACTCCTAAAAAGGAAACTCAAATCAAAAGTAAATGAAGACTGGTTAAGAGAAATTAAGACTGGGTCTTACTCTGGAAAAGGAGGCCCATGAACAGGGTTCTCTCTTCTTAAAAGATGAGGTTGAATGAATGAAATCTCTATCTTTAGTGACATAAAGATGGGTAAATCACTAGGTTTTGAGAGATGTTCCATGGAATTACTTTTATATAAGGAAGTAAATCAAGAAAGCATGCCATAAATGGCTTTAAAGAGTGTCTTGAAGACTGAATCTTGAATAGGAGAGGTGGAATGGCATAATAGAGGTGAAATGGGCAGAAAGGGCACTCAACAGAAAAGGGTGTGCATGTCCTAGGGGGTCGATCATGTACTGCATGGTCGTGCAAGTATACTTGTGCACCGCCCAAATGGTCGTGCAAGTGACTTGCACACCCTCTTTGAAAATCACCCAGGGTCTTCTTCGGCCTATAAATACCCCCGGTGGGCCCCCCATTTAGGGCGGATTTTTTCCAGAATTCAGATATAGAGCTCTGAACGCCCAAGTATCTTCTTCAAGTCTTCCGAACACTTCTAAGGTAATTATTTACCTATAATTGGAGGTCTAAAAAAGAGGAATAATGTCTAAGTGTTAGAATTCCCTAACACTCGCGCGCCTAAGTGTTTTACCCTTAAGGGAAATGGACCCACTTGCGCGCCTACATATCTACTCATTGAAACTTGTGTGCCACTCTTCTGGAAGTACCTTGGGATAATTCTAAAGGCTTTGTTAAAGGGTCGCCCAAGTATTACCCTACTGGTTATCCATCACCCAAGTATATAGGTGTCGCACAAGTATACTTGCGCGACCAAGACTTGTGCGCCCATGCAGTACTTGCGCAACCCCCCAGGACTTGCGCGCCCTTTTCTTTTGGGTTCCCTTCTTTCCCATTTCACCTCTCTTATGTCATTCCACCTCTCCTATTCAAGATTCAGTCTTCAAGACACTCTTCAAATCCATTTATGGCATGTTTTCTTGATTGACTTCCTTATCTAAAAGGAATTCTGTGGAACATCTCTCAAAACCTCATGATTTACCCATCTTTATGTCACTAAAGTTAGAGATTTCATTCATTCACCCTCATCCATTAATATGAGATAACCCTTTTCATGGGCCACCTTTTTAGGAGTAAGACCCATTCATAATTTCCCTTAACCTGGGCCTCCTTTTCAGGAGTAAGCCCTAGTCTTAATTTCTCTTAACCAGTCTTCATTTACTTTTGATTTGAGTTTTCTTTTCAGGAGTAAAACCCAATAATAAGTCCCCTCCTAATTTGGTCATCTTTCTGCAGAGTAAGCCCCAAGTCAGAGTATCCAAATATCCATAAAGTATATATACCTTTATGGACCCTGTTTCCAGGTTTCTTCCCTGAAGTAAATCCTAATCTTCATCTATATGGGCTTTCATACATACAAAAGCCCCAAATTATTTTTCATGATTGTATCTTTCATGGAACAATTGTCTAGTTTTACCAATACCTCTTGTTTCTCACATTGAGCATGACTCAAGTGAGCTTAGAGTGTAAAAGTAATTATGAAATCTTTTTTTGAGCCATCAATCATACATAAACCTCATACGCCCTTACTCAAACTATGTGGGTTCTGATTACTTCTCTAAACAAGGATATGTAGGTAGACCATCTGTGGGTGAGATCCCAACTCTTAAATAATATATGTTCTTCTGAATGAAAATAAACTTCAAGTGCCCCGTTGTGTGTCTTTAAAACCAGCATGGTTATCATAATAACCAAGAAAATTTTATATAATATATTAAAGGATACCATTGACTAAGAATCTATAAAGAAACCTAGATGATTCTCTATCGATGAAGAACCTTGAATACGTATAAAAGATTCTCTAAATTTAATACATATTTATCATTGATTGTCAGATCAAATGGAAAGCTCATTTTAATACTTGGTAATGTAATAAGGATTCATGAACATAACTTAAATCTATAAAGTGAGTCCTGGAGTAGACAATAATTCCCCTAAAAAATGTGTGATGAGTCCGACCTTCCATACTCTCGACCAATGCAAATTACTAAGCCTCATGAGTTCATAACTAATGAGCGCCTGCCTTTGGAAAGTAGGTCCAAATGAATATGGAATCATTGGATGTTTCCGGTTCTACGAACAAACCCGTGAGAAACCACTTGGAATGTTTGAACCTTAAATCAACAAGGTCATTCCCAATTTCAGAGGGAAACAAAAAATAGTGAACCCGACGTGAAATAAATTGATTTTGGGATTGAACCTTGGGAAGTTTCCTACATACCCAGCCTAGAAGTAAAAGATCAAAGTCCACATAGTTAAATTTAGAATGAATTATGGGGACACAGTTTAACGTCGTGTTGAAATAAAAAGGGGGGACTGTGCAGTTTGAAGTCTTACAGTGAGGACTATGATGAATAGACGTGAAAATATGATATCGTGTAGTTTAACGTCATGCGGTGATGACGAAATATGGGATTGTGCAGTTTAATTTCATGCAGCTAGGACGTCACAGTTTAATGTCATGTTGGACGATGGGGACATGCAAATAGTTTAAGGTCATTTTCATGGATCGTAATGGTGCAGTTTGAAGTCTTGTTGGATATAAGGGACTTCTGTACAGTTTAGCATCATGTAGTTAGGACGTCACAGTACAGTTTAGCAACATGTAGCTAGGACGTCAAAATTTAATGTCATGTTGGGCGTATGAAGGGACTATGCAGTTTAAAGTCTTGTAGTTAGGACTATTGGTGTTGCACAGTTTAGTGTCATGTAGCAGGGACAAAATATAGTTTATCGTCATGTAAGACGTATTAAGGAATTTCTATATACAAAAAAAAAGGACTGTGCAGTTTAATTTCATGTAGTAAGGACAAAATAGGACACAATTTAACGTCATGTTGGACGTATTAGGGACTTTTTCACAGTTTAACGTCATGTTGGATGAAAAGGCGAATAGTTTAAGGTCATATGTATGGACCATAGATGGTGCAGTTTAACGTCTTTCTAGACTTAAGAGACTTCTATACAGTTTAGCGTCATGTAGTTAGGACTCCACAGTTTAACATCGTATGGGACGAAAGTAATACAAATAGTTTAAGGTCATATGTAAGGACCACAACAATGTATTTTGTGTTTATACAAAATACTTCTTCAGAAATCTGGCATTGGTTGGATTAGTGATGAGTTCTCCATCCATTGAGATTAATGAATATGCCCCATTGGAGTAGACCTTATGTATTGAATAAGGTCCGTCCCATTTTGGTTCATGAATGGGAGGTTTCTTTTCTGGTATCATTGGAGTTCTGAGAACCAATACCAGTTCTTCCTGAATGAATGAACGTATATGAACTTTTTTTTTGAAATCTCATGCTATTCGATTCTGATAAACATCCAAGTGGTGCAGTGTGCACAATCTTTTCTCATCTAATTGTTCCAATTCATCCAATTGCTTTTGATATTGTTCATCTATAGATAACTGATCACAAATAGATACTCTGAGTGAGGGTAGTTTAACTTCAATAGGCAAGACTGCTTCCATTCCATATACCAATGAATACGGAGTTTACCACGTTGCAGTGCGGGTGGTGGTCCGATAAGCCCATAAAGCATGAAAGAGTTTATAATGCCATGACTTCTTATCTTTATCCACCAGCTTTTGCATTATGTTCAAAAGAGTCTTGTTGAAGGCTTCTATCTAGCCATTGGCCGCAGCATGATACTGAGATGAATGATTGGATTTGATGTTGTATTCTTGATACAACTTCTTCACCTCAGATGAACAGAAGTTGGGGCCATTGTCCATCAATATGGTATGAGGGACACAAAATCTGGTAATGATGCTAGACTTCTTGAAGCTAACAGTGCTTTTAGAACTAACTTCTTTGAGAGGTATTGCCTCTGCCCATTTGGAAAAGAAGTCAGTAGCAGTAAGAATATACTTAAACTTCTTGGACGAAGCTGAAGGTTAAGGTCCCACCACATCCATTCCCCATGTGGAAAATGGCCACGAGTATTTACCTGTATGAAGAAACTCTGGGGGTTGATTAATGAAGTTGGAATTTACATGGAATGAATGATGCTTCTTTGTGAAACCAACACAATCTTGTATCATTGAAGGCCAAAAGTATCCAAGCCTTCGAATCTGATCATACAGTCTATGTTCAGATTTGTGGGCACCACAGACTCTTGCATGCACTTCTTTCATGACAACCATTTCTCTTCACCATCAATGCATTTGAAGAGAACTCCATAAAAACAACTCCTTTAGAGATTTTTCTCTATGTGATCTGGGCTATCATAAAGAGTAAAATTGACCACACAGCACTGGATTTGTTCTTTCCCAGCTCTATCAGGTGGATGTGTTCCATTTTGAAGGTAATTCCTGATATGTGTCATCCACCCTGTAGTATGACCATACGGTTCAGTAATGGGACTAATTTCATTGATCTCCTCTGTTCTGGTTCGAACATAAGGTGAAATTGTATGACGATGGGAAATATTGATGGTTGTTTTGTCCCGATTTGGATCTTCCTGAGCTGTGGCTATATTAGCCAATGCATCATCTTGATCATTTTGTGATCATGGTACATAATAAAATGTCGGTTCCGAAGGAAATTCCGACATTAATTCTCTTCCGTAATCATACAAAAGGATTAATTCTTCTTTTCGGATGGCATAATCATCATTCACTTGTTTGACTACCAGGTCTGAATCACCTTTCACCTTTAAGTGACTCACTTGTGCTTGAAGCGCTAATTCCAATCCTGTGATGAGAGCCTGGTATTCTGCTTCATTGTTTGTCCCGCCTCCCAATAATGAGAGGGAATAAGGTAACACTACCTTTTCTGGGGAAATAAGTACAATTCCTAACCCAACTTTGTTGAATTTAGAATCCTCCATTTTCTTCCCTGTTGGACTTCTGGAAGCACTATCAAAGTACATTTCCCATGTTTGAAGACTATATTGAATAAAGAAGACTTCCTCATTAGGAAGTTCAATATCTGAAGATGTATCTTCTACTGAAGGATGTTCACCAAGGAAATTTTCCAGAGCCTGGCCCTTTATTGCCTTTTGAGACACATACTGAATGTCGAATTGATGTAAAATTGCTACCCAACTTACCAGACATCCTGTAAGCATTGGACAACTAAGGTTGAATTTGAGTGGGTTATTGCGAGATACCAATTTGACCTCGTGATGTTGCAGGTAGTGTCTCAACTTCTAAACTACAAAGATTAATGCCAGGAAACACTTCTCAATATTTGAATACCAGGTTTCTACTTGAATTATAGTCCGACTGAGATAGTAGAGACTGTTTTCATTCCCAGCAGCATTCTTCTGAGCAAGAAAGGCACCCAATGACCGCTCTATGGCTGTCACGTAGAGGATAAGTGGACTTAATTCAATAGGTGGAATAATTACCGGTGGACTCAAGAGGTATTTCTTGATAATATCGAATGATTTTTGACATTATTCAGTCCACTGGTAAGTGACTCCCTTCTTCATCAATTTGGTGAAGGGTAAACTTTTTCATGCCAAATTGGCGATGAAACACCGAATATTGGCTAAGTGTCCCTGAATTCCTCTTAATTCTCTCAAATTTTGAGGAGGTGAAATACCAACGACTGACTTGGTCTTCTCAGTATCGAAATCAATACCACGATGGCGTACAACAAAGCTAAGAAATTTTCCTGAGGTTACCCGAAAAGCACATTTTAAGGGGTTCATCTTCAAATTATGTTGTCGAAGCTTGTGGAATATGACTTCTAAATCAGCCAAGTGAATAGAACGTTTTTTGGATTTGACCACAAAATCGTCCACATAACATTCAACAAACATACCTAAAAAGGGTTTGAATATACGATGCATGGCATGCTGATATGTTGCGCCTGCATTCTTTAAGCCAAAGGGCATTACCCGATAGCAAAACACCCCCTGAGGGGCTCTAAAGGCGGTAGATTTTTCATCATCTGGATCCATTCAGATTTATTATACCCGGAGTATCCATCCATGAAGTAAAGTGCTTCATAGATAGTTGTTTCATAAATTAAGAGTTCTGTGATTGGAACTGGAAAATCATCCTTAGGACAATACTGATTAAGATCTCTGAAATCAATGAAAACTCTAATTTTCCCATTCTTCTTTTTCACTAAGAAAATATTATCCAACCACTTGTAATATTGAACTTCTCTGATGATGTTAGATTTGATGAGCTTATCCACTTCAGCCTCAATTTTGGAAGCATAGGTTGGGTGTGTTCTTCTAGCAGCTTATTAGAATCCTCAATGTTCTTCATGAAAACCCAAGTGATGGGTGGCAACATCAAGATCAAGACCGGGCATCTCTTTATAGTTCCAAGAAAATATGTCTTGATTTTTCTTTAAAAAGGAAATATACATCTCTTGTTATTCAAGAGTCATGGCTACACTGATTACAGTGGGGCATGGATCTTCTTTTGTAACCAGATTTATTTCTATTAGTTCATCCACGGTGGTAGAGATACCCTCTTCAAATGCTGGAGGATCATCCCTGAGATCTTCCTCTTCTTCTTCAACATGTGTTATTTCTTCCATTTCTACTTTCATAGTAGATGATGAAGCAGAATTTCCATGATCATAATAGATGTTAAAATTTGAACATACTGAAGAAGAAGCTTCCATTTCTGGCCCAATTGATGATTAAGGGTCTTCCATGGGTAATAAAGAGGAGATGATGGAATTATAATCGACATCATTTTTTACCTCTGATATTTCTATCACTTCTTCTGGCCTAGTTGGAAAAGTATAAACTTGATGGATTTTAGCAGATGAAATAAAGACATATCCATTTGGGCTTTTATCACTACTTGGTGGCTCACCAATTTCTCTCATATTGTCTGGCTCAATTGCCGTAATTGAAATTATGGATCATTCCATAAGATTATTTTGATTTAGTTCTATCTTGTCAATTTGACTGATAGGCAACACATAATCTGTACTCACATGTGGAAATGGATTTACTGGAATCTTCTCCAAACCATATGGAGCATTAACTTTGGTAATCTCCCTTGTTGTGGATTTATCCTTTCCCTTCATGTGATAGAATTTCGCCTCAATGTATTGAGATTCACATGTCTTGAATGAGGCCTTATCACCATACAATATCCCAACTTGACCATCAAAAAAATATTTGAGTCATTGATGGTATGATGAAGGGACAACCTCATGTTGATGTAGCCAGGGTCTTCCAAGAAAGATGTTGAAGGATGAGTCTTGATCAACAACCATGAAATATGAATTGGATACAAGATCTCCAAACTGAGTTCTTAGTGTAATCTCGCCCAATTATTCTTGTTCATTTTTATCATATCCTTGTAACATCATAGTAGAAGGAGATAAATTAGATTCCTTGAGGCCCAATCGACGAAGTGTACGAATGGGGATGAGGTTGACTCCTGAACCATTATCAATGAAAGCCCTCCGGATGTCCACACCATTGACCTTTCCAGATAAATAAAAAGGTCTAATGTTTCCATGCACGAAATCATATTCATCTTCATCTAAGAATGATATCACTGCATGGCATTCTGCAGGAATATTTTCAACATGGTAGGCTTCAGCTGCAGCAATTTCAGTTTCAAACTCCTGAGGACTTGACAAAGCCTCAATGAGTGCCTCCTGAAGATCCTTTGATAAATTAAAGGCATCCAAAATTGATAACATGGCTGGTACTTGGGTCAGGTGTATCAATACATCATAATTTTGATCTAAAGGTCTGCGTTTACCAACAAGAACATGTGGTTTAGCAGGTGCCTTGGAAGTTGATGTTTTGGAAGTTGATGCATCTTGTATCGAGGAAGGAGATGGAAATACTCCTGGCCTTGGAAGATCAGAACGATTAGGTCTATTTACCTACTGAGAGGATGAAGGTGGAACCTCCAACCAATCCTCCAGAATAATGGTGCTAGGACAAAATCTGTTATTGGTGGAAGAATTTTCCTATTCTTGTTGAGTCCGCTGAAGGGCTCTTCCACGAGTTTCTGCAGCATACACAGTTCTAGAAGGGGTAGAATTGGAATAATGGATTCTAGGATATCCAAGACTTCCTCTGTATCCCTGAACTCTGTAACTCCCTTTGATTCCTCTATTTGATACAGGGAACCCAGGTTCATCGAGATTGAAACTGTGACTGGCATAAGGATCTGTTAAGTGGATCATATTAACAGAACTGAAAATCAGCTCTTCATCTAATGAAGACTCTGCATGACTAGCCAATTTAGGTTGTGCCGTTTGGTGGGATGGTGCACGTAGATTTGATGTAGATGTCAGGATATCTTCCAGAGTTAAAGACAACTTCGGCTTTGACACAATTTTATCTTCCTCTAATTACTTTTCTTTCTTCAAAGTATGGCGCCCTTATGAGGATTTTCCCTCTAAAGAGGATTTTGTTGTGGCATCCACAGTAGAAGACACAATTGGTTTCTTCAATTGTGTTCGCAAAATGGCATGAGTTAGGTTGATCATTTTTCTGACCATCCAATGATGATATTTATGCGCATTTTTTCTTTTGACTTCTTGTCATTCACCTTCTTCCTCTGGAACTGTAGCAGTAACACATGCTACCTGGGCTAAAGAGCCTTTTAGTTTGACTTGTCCCGAGTCGAACATATTTTGCAGGAGGTATTTGAAGACAAAACACTACTGGATGGGATGCCCCAACATTTGATGAAAGGGGAAATAATTGGGATGGTATTCATATCCTTCCTTGATTGACCTTTTAGGTCTTGGAAGCTGAACCAAATTATTTTCCAGAGCCGAAATGAAGTAGCCAGGAACTTGTTCATTTTGGAAAGAGTAAAATTTGATTTTCAGATCCTCAAATTGTTTCCGTCTTTGATCTCTTTGATCATCTTGACGAAACGACCTTTGTTGTTGATTCTCAGGAGGTGGAGCCCTTTGGGAAGATGAAGGTTTTGAAGTAGAAGCAGGTACACATTCTTTATTAAGAATAACTATAGCAGTCTTTGCTTTACCCATTCTTCTTCTTGGAACTGATGGAATTACATGAGATTTAGCCTTAGTCTGTATAATAGAATCTTTAATCTACCGAGCAATTGAAGTATGGTCTTGAAACCATCCTGTGTATTTAATAGGGATCAACGGAGTGTGTAATTCGTCACACAGATTTACCACACAGATTGGAAACAGTTCTTCTTGAGGGAGTTCTAAGCTTAAGTAATATGTTAATCTCTTTCAGTGATCAATGAAATCTGAAACACTTTCATTATCCCTTTGCATACAGTTTTTAAGATAAAAAAATGTTGTCTTTGGAAAAGTTGAGCTGAACTGAAGAAGGAATTGTTGACGGAGATCTTCCCATCCAGTAATTGACCGGTATTGCAAGCTTGTATACCAAACAAAAGCTAGTCCTTACAAGGTTCGCACAAATCATCTGAGTTTCACTGCTTCTTGATGTTCTAGAGTTCCCATTATAGGATCACAACATGACACGTAATGCGTCAAATGCTGTTCAGGATCACCTAATCCATTGAAAATATAGAATAAAGGGTTCCCAAAACTTGATGGGGGAGGGATTGAATCTACCCATTCAGGGTAAGCTCTATTTTCTGGTTGAACCTGCGCACGCTTCCCTTCCATAGTCTCTAACCAAGATGTTAGTGACTCAATGTTAGTTATTAACTTTTGAGAAACATCCAGTTGAACTTGGACTTGGGCAGGTGCAATGATTGGATCTTGGACAGGTATGGTGGCTGGTACTGCAACTGATGGTAGCACCACCGATTGTTGTTACACTTGACCTGTAGGATTAGACCTACGAGGGTTTACTGATAGAGGAGTTTATTCTTGATCTATCCGAATAGCTGCAATAAACTCTATTGGCTGACTGACTCTAGCATTATTAGGAGGAAGACTACCCTGAAGTAGTTCTACATTCATCTTCCTTAATTCTTTCATTTCTTCCTCTTTTTGAACAAATATTTTCTCTAGTGAGAGAGATTGGACTTCTCCAGAGGAATGATATGTAACCTGATTCTTTCCCCTCCCTTTGTTGATCCCTTTAGTAGAGGGGGAAGTGGGTTATTTTACGGAACACCCAAATTCTGGGTAAACCTTTCATTTCGTGTACGCACACCATCTTCATTTGTGTCTATGCGTACAACTTTTTGATACGGAACCTCTTCATCTGAGTCCCCGGAGTGAGCCTCATGTTCTGGAGGATCAGCAACAACGGAATTGATGACATTAATTGATGCATAATGCATCGCATCCCTTCTATCAACATTTTTGTGATATTTTCTTCTTCTATGTCCCTAGAGAGACATTACCTTTTATTGATTCGATCCTTCAGGAACTTCCTGATGAACCGAAATCTCGAGTGAATCTCCTGATAATTTGAATCTTTGTTCCTCCTATGACTTCTTCCCCAATCGGGAGAAGACTGACTTTCGCTGAGGAGGGGATTGATGATTTGAAAAAGTCCCCAGTCCGGTGGACTGGGGCTGTTCCTGTTGTTCCCGCTCAACTCCTCGAATCCTATTTGTGATTCCGAAGGTTGGTTTAAAAGAGTCCCCAATCTGGCAAGATGGGGTGGATTTTGACATGCTATGTCTGAGAGTTTCTTGAAATCTCTTCTGATTTTGCAGACTTTAGTCTGGAAATTAGCTAGATGCATCAACCTGTATCCACTTTTATCACCTGGATCATATGAACACTGGATTATTTCTGACATTCTTGTCACTTGATGATGTGTTTGTTCCGAATGAGAGGCATGTTCAATATTTTTTTTTGATTTATGTAGGAGTAATTCAACAACTTGTTCTCTGTATACTTGATTTTAAGAAGAACTAGTTGAGGCATGTTCTTGAGAAAACCATTGATCACAAACAAATCCTGTTGACTGTGGCTGGCCATGGGCAATAACATTGCATGAGTCCATCTTCGGCGGGTTTTGATGACTGGAGAGTATAGTAAAATGTAGTTCTCCATGAACACCCCATCCCCTGATATGAATACCAGATGGGTCATTGGAAATTAACTAGCGCAATCTTCTTAGTGCGCCAAGGCATGAACGCTGAAGGGATCTCTGATGCTTTTCATCCTTCAGATATCGAGAGACTGATAGAGATTCCAAATCAATCTGACATTGTAACCCTTCTATTATCTTGAAAAGATTTTCATATTCATCATAATAAAATATTTTCGTTTTCAACAGACAAATAGTTTTCCATATGTTGAGACAAATATCTTGAATACAATCTTTCGTCAACACTTTTGGAATGTCATACTGAGAGTCAGCCAAAGGCCAAAACATTACTAGCACTTCACCTTTCACCAGTTGTTTTCTCATCTTCAGAAATTCTTCTTTATTATTCAATGAATATTCTTCTACCTAATTTGACCAGAGTTGGTGCTTCCTTGTTTCTTTATCGGATTCAACAGGATTGGTAGAGGATTCACTTATTAAACTAGAAAAAGAATGACCTTAGGGTGGTTTGGAGAATGACCTACACCCCGGTCTATCTTTTGGTCGAGAAAGTATTTCACCTACTAGTGATGAAGCAACATACATGAATGGTTTCTTATTTGTAAGTGCCTCAAGATAAGAGGGATTTCTCATCACTACATTGTCTACTGGAGAATTTTCTGGGCAATGTGCATCACTACTTCAGAGAGGGCTTTCACAGAAAAATTCATCATTATGGGGAGGACCACCATGGTGGGTTACATCAAAAGATGAGATCTCTATCTCCTTGGTCTTCTAGCCACATAGAGGGTTATTGTAGCTCTCATCTGAAGATGAAACTTCAAGATCGACCAAACTTCCATGAAGCAAGCCTTCATGAGGAAGTGTCGGTTGAAGACCTTTAGAATTAATGTTCCCACTATTGGGAAATGAGGGAGTAGAATCTTGGATCCAACAGATAACTGTCTGAGGGCTTCAACAACTCTAGCATCGAGCAAGGCCTTGTTACAGATTGACTCTTGATTTCTTGACTATACTGGGCGGGTCTTCTTCTTAGACACCTTCTTACTCTCCTTGGAAACCACTTGTTGACGAAAGTGGCTACTCTGAGCAGGTGTATGTGCCTAATCAGGAGAGATGGCCAAGTTAGGCTGACAATCTCCACTAAAATCAGGTGTATGTTCCTGAATTGGTTGTCTGTATGATATGGGGGAGTACGCCCCACAACCCTCTTGGACTGGAATAGAGGTCTGTATCTGCTCCAGAGTGACCTTTTGATGAGTCACTCCACTGGTAGGGATAGATTTTCATTTCATTCCCTGTGATTCTGCTGAAACTGTTATAATATCCTGGCTGGCATCCAGAATATGAGCAGGGATTTTCTTCTTCTCTTTCACCATTGACAGAATGTGATTGGTGACTTCAGCTGTCGGAACAGGGATATACGTCCATTCCCTACTTGGAGTAGGTGTTTGTTCCTGATCTTTTCCTCCATTTCCTATCAGTTAATCCTGACAGTACTCAAGTGTGGGGGAAGAGAATTGAGTCTGCCTCTTGTTTGTCATCGGAGCTTTCCGACTGACCTCTGATGGTGCTACCAAACGAGACTGTTGGTAGGTTTAATCAATAATACTAGGTCTATGTGCCTTCTTACTGCACTCCGCCAAACGTGGTTGACAAACTTTCTTCAACACTGACAGACGAGGCTGCTGGTAGGATTGATGAGTGTAAGCAGGTGTATGTGCCTGTTTACCGGTGGTCAATACATCGGGTTGACAGGATCCATCGTATGTAGTCAGACGAGCCTGCTGACTAGCTGATTATTTATAAACAAGTGTATGTTCCTGTCTATAATACTCCACCAGAATTACTTGGCGGGATTGGCGTGCTGCTGCCAGACGAGTCTGCTGGATAGTGGGATTAAAACGGACGGGTGTATGTGCCCGCTCGTTGCCCCCCCCCCCAAGTTAGGTTGGTGGACCTCTTTGGAGATGGAAGAGATGAGAACCTGCTCACTGTTTACCAGATTTCTCCTCTGGCAGTTTGTCTTGCCTGCTCGAGTTCGAGGAACCTGAGCCGAATGCCTGGAAACGACACCCTAATCATGTTGAGGGCGCACTGCCGCACAAGTCTAGTGGCGATTTTTGATGGGAACCCTCGGGAAGGACTTATGTTTCCTTGAATTAAGGCCCTGAGGGACCTTTTCATTCACCTCTCCATAATATGGGAGGTAATGGTTATTGCGTTCTAGGGATAACGACCCGAAACGGTTGGAAACGGTGGTTAGCACCACCATCTTCTTAATCACTGCTCGTCATTGTCCGGATGACCGGTGTGAGTTGTTCATTTGGAGGGCTTGTCGACCAGACTCCAGAGTTGGAATGGTACCATGTTGACGATACTCCTTAACCATTTCATTTGATACCCATCATTGAAGATGTTGAGTAGGTGATATCGTCCTCAGAGTGGATGACGATCCAGCAGAAGTAGCAGTAGAGGCATTCACAACAGAAGTATTCATGGGTGTGAACTTGAGAGAAGCCATTTCTAAAAAGTAGAAGATCTTGGAAAAGAGTTCCTATTTGATATGACAGACATAATCAAGATAAGTCCGACCACTACATCTTTTGGATAAACACATATGTTATTGATTTTCTTGTTGGCCCTCTCATTGAGTTTTAAATAGGGGCCTAAAAAGTAGGTAAACTATCATTATGGAATTGGAAATGACCTTGTTGATTTAAGGTTCAAACATTCCAAGTGGTTTCTAATGGGTTTGTTTGTAGAACCGAAATAATCCAATGATTCCATATTCATTTGGACCTACTTTTCAAAGTCATGCGCTCATTAGTTATGCACTGATGCGGCTTAGGAATTTGTATTGGTCGATAGGATGGGAGGTCGGACTCATCACACCTTTTGAGGGGAATTATTATCTGCAGACACTTTAATTGGCGTGCAAATCGATATAGAGCATAGGCCTCACATATAATTTCCCCATCAATTTTGGTGGCCAGTACACCATCTCTGCAAGCCAACATGTACGACCTCCGTTCCAAGATGACTGAATCATCATCAACAAATCACCATGTCGGTGGATTTACATAGGGAAAGAAGTGGAATTCCTTATGCATACCCAGCCTTGGACTAGTATCATAGGAATTGAGGGACAAAGGAAAAACTCCATAGAAGGCCTGAACAGATGGCCTGAAAGAACTTACAGGAATATGTATTCTGTTCTGAACAGCATATGTTCAGAAGTGAGTGGTGATCCATCCACATTAAACTTGGAATGGTCCCACTAATCTCAAAGGAGACTTACCCATATAGACATGGATTAAGCTCCTATGAATCTTTTCCAAAACTGGGGTATCCAACACCACCATCTTCCTCTCAGCCAACTTGGCTGCAATAACGAAGGTCCCTAGCCTGATGCCTCCTTTCGAATCTCTGACTGGAAAAAGATAGACACTGATCCATAAGGCTAAAAATCCTATCAGATGGGTCTTCTCCGGGATTTTATGATTCATTTCATTCCCCCATTTCTCAAACTCTCCTGCTTCCAGAGTCAGCTAGAATGTGCCAGGAGCACCTCTCTTATCTGCTCTAGGGCAGATAGTAGGATGAATACAGGTGGGCCCCTTTACCCTCTTCTTCTTGGGAAACACATCCATCCAATCCTCTGGACGAATATCCCTTCTAGAATGAGTCTTTGAAGTCTTTGAGATTTTGAGCTTATGATAAATCTTCAATAACTCTCAAACCAAATCTGGAGTCTTCTCCGGATCATTCAAGGTTGCCTTTGAAGGGATGAATTTGTCGTACATATCACCCAAAATTGGAACCCCTGAGATCTTGTAGACATCACACAAACTAATACCTACTTCTCCATGGGTCAGATGGAATGAATTAGTTTCTGGGATCCAGCGGCTAAGCAACTCCGGTGCAAAATTATCATTCCTATAAACATCCGTCTTCCCAGCCCAGATGGATTCATAAATTGTAGCTCCCTTCATATCATCAAAAAACTCTTCACAAGTTTGTCGCACCCAATATGCCCACATCCAAGTTGGATTCACCCCTCCTCCAGAACGAAATTCCCATTTCTCCTTCCAGGATTTGGATTGATCCATCTGAGAATTTCGAAATATTGAGGGATAACAATGTGGTTTCATCATAGGTATGTGAGGTTTCAGATCTGGTGCACACGAGATATGATGCATTATATAGGCTTTCTTTACTGTTCCAACATTAGAAAATGTTCCTGCGATTGAGAAATTTGCTGAAGAAAAGTTGTTATATGACTGAAACTAGGAATGGAGGAGATAGTTCTTTGCCTCTAGAATATTGACATCTTGCAGATGACCATGGCCATACAGAGGCAGATAGATGCTGTGCAGGAAATTAATATGATGCTTCTTCAAGTACTTGGCTAATTCTGGGAGAGTACTTTCACAAGTGGAATAGTAATCATGGCCAACGATGTCCATCATATCATTAATTCATTTTCTTTCCAGTTCATCAGCCATTCTGATTCTCTTGGGAGCCATTGGATCTGCACAAAAGTTGAATAATTAACTCGTAAAGTAAGGTAATTTTTTCATAAAATTTGTGATGGAATTTGAAAAATTGTCTAAGGAATTTAGGCGCGCAAGTCCCATAGTTGGTGCGCAAGTCTCTTTTGGTCATGCAAGTATTGGGCACACATGTATCACCACGCAAGTCCAAATACCTTAACAGAAGCGCAACAAAAGAAACAAGAAGTGCGGACAAGCGAAAGCTGGGAGTCCACTTGCGCACTGAGAGAAAAAAAAACAAGCGAGAGCCGGGTGCTTTGCGTAAAGTGACCCCATCTATTTATAGACGAGGTCGTACCCCTGTGCACCGGACCCTGCGCGCCTGAAGCCCATTTGCGTGACATACCCTACACACCCTAATTTCCTTTTGTTTCTCGTTTTCCTCATTGTCAAATCCTCATTCCTTTTTGGATCGAACTCTGAGGGGGGACTTTTCTTGATGCTCCTTTTTTGTCACACATTATAAATGTAATGAAAAGGGAAATACCTCAAACAAAAAAGATTCATACTTTGAATAAACATCAAAAAAAGATAAGGGGATGAACAAGGAGAACATTGCCCATAGGTCGCGCAAGTCCCAGCATGGTCGCGCAAGTATACTTGCACGCCGCCCAAATGATCGTGCAGGTGAATTTCACGTCCTCTTTGAAAATCGCCCAGGGTCTTCTCCGGCCTATAAATACCCCCGGTGGGCCCCCCATTTAGGGAGGATTTTTTCCAGAATTCAGATATAGATCTCTGAATTCCCAAGTCTCTTCTTCAAGTATTCCGAACACTTCTAAGGTATTTCTTTACCTATAATGGAAGGTCTAAACAAGAGGAATAAGTTCTAAGTGTTATAATTCACTAGTACTTGTGCACCTAAGTGTTTTACCCTTAAGGGAAATGGACACACTTTCCCGCCTCCTTACCTACTCATTGAAACTTGCGCGCCACTCTTCTGGAAGTACCTCGGGATAATTCTAAAATCTTTGGTCAAGGATTGCCCAAGTATTAACCTGCTGGTTAACCATCGCAAGTATACTTGCGCGACCAAGACCTGCGCACCCATGCAGTACTAAAGCGACCCCCAGGACTTGTGCCCCCTTTTCTTTTGGGTGTCATTCCTTCCCATTTCACCTCTCTTATGCCATTCCACCTCTCCTATTCATGATTCAGTATTCAAGACACTCTTCAAACCCATTTATGGCATGTTTTCTGGGTTGAATTCTTTATCTAAAAGGAATTCTATGGAACATCTCTCAAAACCAAGTGGTTTACCCATCTTTATGTCACTAAAGATAGATAGTTCATTCATTAAACCTCATCATTTAAGATGAGAGAACCCTATTCATGGTCTTCTTTTTCAGGAGTAAGCCCCATTCATAATTTCCCTTAACCTGGGCCTCCTTTTCAGGAGTAAGCCCCAGTCTTAATTTCTCTTAACTAGTCTTCATTTACTTTTGATTAGAGTTTCCTTTTCAAGAGTAGAACCCAATCATAAGTCTCCTCCTAATTTGGGCATCTTTCTCAGGAGTAAGCCCCAAGTCAGAGTATCCAAATCTCTATAAAGTACATATACTTTTATGGACCCTGTTTCTGGGATTCTTTCCTGAAGTAAATCCTAATCTTCATTTATCTGGGAAGTCATACACACATAATCCCCACATTATTTTTCATGATTGTATATTTCATGGAACAATTGTCTGGTTTTACCAATACCTCTTGTTTCTCACACCAAGCATGACTCACGTGAGCTTAGAGTGTAAAAGTAATTATGACATCTTTTATTGAGCAATCAATCATACATAAACCTCATACTCACTTACTTGAACTACGTGGGTTCTAATTCCTTCTCTAAACAAGGATACATAGGTAGCCCATCTGCGGGTGCGATCCCAACTATGAAATAATCTATGTCCTTATGAATAAAAATAAACTTCATGTGCCTCGTTGAGTGGATTTAAAACCAGAATGGTTATCAAAATAACCATGAGAATTTTATATAATGTATTAAAGGATACCACTGACTAAGAATCTCTAAACAAACACAGATGATTCTCTATCGATGAAGAACCTCGAATACATATAAAAGATTCTCTAAATTTCATACATATTTATCATTGATTGTCAGATCGAAAGGAAAGATCATTTTAATACTTGGTAATGTAATAAGGAATCATGAACATAACTTAAATCTTTAAAGAGTGTCCCAGAGTAGACATTAATTCCCCTAAAAAGGGGTGATGAGTCCGACCTCCCATCCTCTAGATATATTGAATATGTATGATATTTATATTTTGGTTAAAATTATATATATTATGTAACCATGATCAAATTAATAGTAATGAAAATACAAAATCAAAACAAAGATGAAAAACAAGAAATTTATTATACGTAACATGATTTTAACAAGGAATTGTTAATAAATGGTTAATAAAAGGTCATATGTAAATAATATATGGAATGATATATATAATTATGAATTTTTAATAGACTTATAATAAAACTACATTTATTACAAAAGATGTTCTTATGTGTATAATGAAATTTAAGACTTAAGGAATGGAAATTTCATCTCAAATTGTCTTCTTTGAGACATCGGTTTTTATGCACCTATATTCTTTTATGATGTTTATATACAACCCCTTTTAAATTTAATATAATCAATATCATTATTACCATTATATTTGAAGATTGATTTTATTTTATTATTTAATGGGGATTATGATTTAAAATTTATCAATGTGGTAAGGGTTTGATGTTACAATCTCATTGTTTATCAGGGTTATTTATGATTACGCTTCCAATATTGAGATCATATAATCTAAAACTAAAGAAACACAATGAGTTAATTTTAGATTTTTTATTTAATTAAAATAAATGGTTGAACTTTACTTTTCTCACATTGTGTCATCAATATTCAAAAATAATATTTTTCAGAAAAAATTGACTTTGTTTCTCTCTTGGGTCAAAAAACCTTATTCTTCCATGTCCATGTTTTCAAAAAAAATGATTTAAATAAAGTTTTTAATATCATAAAATTAGTTTTTAAATAACATTTTACCAATTTCTGAATTTTTAAAAAATGGTTTAATCAGAATCTTCATGTAATTTTCAAAACAAGGCCCTTTTAGATGTTATTGAATTTGTGAAAGGAATATTTGTTTTAATGTGTACGTCATGACCAATATTTTTGGCTTCAATGAAAGCTCAATGATTTAAAATTTTCATTAATATTTTCAATATTATTTTCAAAGAAAATATTCTCTTTAATATTTTGGAATCTTTTTTGTTTTTAATGAAGTTATTTAAAAGTGAAAATGATATTTTCCTTAAGAAATGTTCCAAGTGGTCTCTCAAAAATCATTTTTATTCTAAGATGAAATCCTTTGACAATACTTAAGATTTAATGGGGATATGATCTAAGGAAACTATCCTTATTATTTTACTATATGTTTTATGATAATGAGGATAGTATTTTTATAAAGAAATTTCATTTTCCATAGGTTATGTTATAATGAAATAATGAAATGTTTATTGAAACCTCTTATTTTCCACAAGATATTCTACAAGGAAAAGTTTATAAAACACATTCATTTACTTGGGTTCTAATATTATGAATTTTCTATGATATTGTGGCATAGAAATGTATAGATTATTAGATTATTAAGACCTATATATCCCTCTAATGATTTTTGTAATGATGGATAACTCATGAGTTAATTATGTTTTGCATGAACCTATTTCCATGTTCACAATGTGATGAGTGGACCTGGTATCACATCTATAAGATTATGAGTGGGCCTAGTTTTCATTTCCATAAGATTAAGCATATTTCTTGTTACATTTTCATAAGTTTATTATAGGTCCTCATTTTATTTCCTTGACTTAATTAGGGAACATATTTCTATTTATACATGTTCACAATGTTATAAGCCTATATGTATGCCACAAATATATGTCTTATGTCAAATTTATTCTCTCACATATTATGAAACTTGATTCCTATAGGATTCATGTCTTATTAACATCTAATATTTCTTCCATGACTCATGTTTATGATATATTACATACATGATATGGTTTTCTTATGTTATTATCATGTTCTCATACCCTTATGATTATATTTTGTTGATATCTTCCTTCTTTACCCTCACAGAGAATCTGATCTCACACATTATTATGATTTATTTCCCTAGTTCATGAAGAAAGGTATTAAGTATGATATTTTTATGAATGGTTATTGTTATGAATAATTTGGTGGGTGATGATATAGTTCACTTACGAAGCAGTTTTTTATGTTCCCAATTTTTCAAAGACACTAATATGTTATGATCCTAAGGAGTGTATTTTTGTAATATATTGAATATTCATCTAAAAATATATAATATCTATGTATGAATGTTTGGGTCTCTATATATATGATGTATTTTCACCATTAGGGCACAAACTATTCTATCAATATTCTAAAAGAAATTACAATGATAAAACATATTATGATTCTAGGAAATTTACAAATATTTAGATATTAATTCAAAACAAAAAATTCTTGAATACTTATATCATCCCACCCTAGAATACACTCAACAATTCCTCAAGATGGTGGCTATAAGACCTCAAGCATACCTCCCCAAAGGCCATAGGATGATGACTAGCAGTAAGGGCCTAGGGTGTGTCTAAGGGTAGACTATGCCCTCATAGATTAGAGAGAGAATAAAAGTATATAATAGGTAATAAAAATTAGAAACATAAATAATAAAAAAAATCAATGTAATAGAAATGGTAAACCACACAATAGAGATAAGAAAGTGGTGAAAGCTGAATAAACCCCAATAGATACAAAATAATGATCATGTCAATGATTCAATAAAAAATGTGAATACAAGGGGGATAGGGGAGGACTATAATACTAGATAAAAACTACTAAAGAGTCAAAAAACATATACAATAAGAATCTCAAGTATATAATTGGTCTTCTACCCCCCAAATCAATCCTAATGTTTTAAATCAATCAAGCATCAAAATTCGCATGCTTCCCTTTATCAATACCTATAATCATGAAGTCTACTTGGATAATAAAGGTGGCCCAAATAGGGTGTGAGATAAAATATTAGTTGGTTATCACCATCGATGTCTAGGAAAATCCATTTATTGCAATAATCAAATGAACTGTGTACCATAATATTATAAATAGGGTAATATATAATATATAAATAAAATCCATTTAGTTTGGGCTCCTAAATTGACACCTGACTTGTAACACCCCGAGTTTTTTGTAAACTTTTTTTTTCAAATAAGCTAATACTCATTGATGTCTGGAATTTCACTAAATCAAATATTCATTTCACATGACACCACCCCTTCTTGACCGACATGCACCACTGACTTGACATATGTTACACACAATATCGAGTTTCTAAGAAACATCATTTTAATATTTTAATTATTTAAATAAGATGATTATGAGATAGCTATTAAAATATGTAATATGAATAGTAATAACTAATTTTAAAATTTTTTATATAATGATTTTATATAATTAAAATATTTTGTAAATGAAAAACATAATTTTTAGTTAAGTCATTATATATTTTAAAATACTATTTTCTCAAATGAACTTCTTTTCATGTCCTTCTTTAAAAAGCAATAAAATTAATTTTTTACTCTACTAGAAATATAATTTGATAAAATAAAATTCCTTTTTTAATTTTTAATGTCAAAATTAACTTAGAGTGAATTTTTACTATTTTTTTGTGAAGTTTCATTTTTTGATGAATAGTGAATTTTTTTTGTATTTTTTAGTTAAAAAACTCGTTCATCAAAATAATTTATAGTGTTAAATTATATATTTCATTTTATTTAATGTATAATTAGATAATTGTTTTAAATTAATAAAATTTAGTTCATTAGAATCAATTTCACATTTAAATTGGATATAAAAACATGGTGAACTTTTTAATGTTTTTACATTAAAAACTTGTTTTCTTGTTCCACCAACGAGATTTATTTTTAACTAATTTATGCCAATTATGTGTTTTTAATTTGAAAAAATGGAATCCATATTTGGAATCATAAAGACCAAATTATGTAAATTGCTCTCTTTTATTTTTGGACTTTATGAATAATAACTTTAGTAAAAAAATTTATTACCACAGTTAAAGGTAAATCATATAATTAAAGGTAAAAGTTATATTTTAAATATTATAACATTATCCTAAAACTTGTCCAAATTTAATTAGATTTGTTTTCTGAAGAAAAAATCAATCCTTGGGTCTATTTTAGTGTCACTTCGAGCCACTTGGATGACCTTAATACATTTATAATATTATATTCAATGATAAGACGGATTTTGTCACACAATTATTTTTATCAAGTAATGCATTTTTAATATGTGGTTATATAAGTGATATGTTAGATTACGAATTTTATCTAGAAATATAAAATGTTTACATACATCATGGTAATTTATTTATAAATTTTAGGAAATAAATAATTATTTTATATGGTGACTAAAAACCCATTGTGCACAGGTTACTGTAGCAGTACTGTAGTAGCAGTGGTACTGTTCAACGGTGGGTATTATAGTAGCGGCAGGACACTGTAGCAATGGCAGGGCACTGTAGCAGCGGCAGGTACTATAGAAGCCGTGTTATTATTCACAGAATGGGCCTTTGGCCAAAAAATTTGGCCTATGGGATATGTAATGGGCTAAAAACCCACTGGGCCTTCAGGATATGTAATGGGTCTCCCTCTACCTAGTTAAAAGAGGTCTTTTCTTTGCTTTGATAATAAAATGAGGCTTCGACCCCAACCTTTAATAATCCTCCAATGGCCCGAAGGCCTTCATTTTCTATTGATTTTTGATAATACACCTTTCATGGGGTGAGGTGGAACCCTTACAAGTCCCGTAGGTGTATGTATTACATGGAATATAGGCCTTATAGGAATTCATTGCCTGTAGGCTTCAAACATTACATACAACCCAGACTAACTATTTGGAACTTCTCCTCCCCATCATCTTCATCATGAAATCAACTCTCCACCTTCACATGGTTGTTTGGCTAGCCATTCATGTGCATGCACAGGCTTGTCCCAATGGCAGGTTCCATACCCTCTCATTATTGCAATCCATTTAGCTTCTGCTTTGGTGAAATATCATTTCTCATCCTCCTTTTAGAGCTTGTTCCTTGTAGATTGTCTGGTTTTCATATGCACTTAAAGGTGGCCCGAAGGCCTGAGGTGGCCCTAAGTCCTTACTAACCCAAAGGCATGGGTAGCCCGAAGGCCTTAAAGGACTAAGGGACCAAATCGGTGGCCCGAAGGCCCAAACGGGGGCATATTCTTTGCTGCTCCAGTGCTAAACAGTGACTGCTACAGTACCTGCTACAATACTGCATAGTTCCCGCTACAGTACTGCTACAGTAACCCGGCAATTCTACCTCCGCCTGGATTTGATCCCTGGTCACTTGGATTCACTTACAGAGTCCTTACCAATCGTACTAAGGCTCATGTGCCCCAACCTTTAATAATGATGTAGTAATTACATCATTAATGGAATAATCAAATAAATAATATTGAAAATATTAAAATAAATATAATTTTATATAATAAATTTTATGAAATAATTATTTGTATTACTATGGAATGTTAGCGATAATTATATGGAGTTTTTTTGAACTTATATTTCTGTTATGATGTTTTTAAAAAGTAAACAAATTAATAGTGTCAAAATCAACACTATATATATTTAAAAAAATATATATTATATTAAATATTATAAAATTCATAAAAATACCAACTTTCACAAAAATTATTTTGACAATTCTTAAACATTCATAAATGACTCATTGATTATTAGTTTTTCATTTTATTGTAATTATATTATCCCACAAAGTGTAAATTACATGACATCCCGGTATAAATTAAAAGGGTAAAAAAAGTTTTAAAACAAAAATATAAGGATAAAATAATAATAACAACATGTCTAATATTTATTGAATGATTTTTTTTGGAACCATCATTGTCATATATTAGAAATAAATCAGTATTGGACCATTTTTAATAGAAAATTAATTTGTATTAATTTAATATTTTGAGAGTTTCTAAGAGTGCCCCTCCCCCTCTTATAAAGAGACACCTCCCCCCTCACTTCCTCACACCACCTTGAACATTATTGTTCAAAAAAAACATGCTCATATATCTTCCTAACATCCTTATATAGGTTTTAGAGGTTCTGGTATTCTCATAATACAAACTCTAGTGTTTCTAAGAGATGATCTAGAAGGATCTCACTAAAGAAGTGGTAAACTCCTTTACCGACTCTCTCAAGAGAATTTCTTATTTTAATTTATATTCATGTGTTGGTTACATTATAAGTTAATAAATAAAGTGTCACCTATATCCTAATATGTTATTATCATTTTGGAACAACCATATTCCACCTTTTATCCATTCTATGAACAATGAAATCACCACACGTGCGTACGTATGGCCTATTGTCTCCACGTCGTGGTGTAATCTTTTTTTAATCACCACTTTACATGTATGATTATAAAAATGGGAATAATAATTATATATGATTATTATAACATGATAATGATTTTATAGATATATATACATATAATCAACTTCCATACAATTTCACAATTAGTAGAATGATATTGTCGCTTGTGTGTACTCACGACGAACCGGCTCCACGAAGTGATGCGATATATTTTCCATGATAATAATTCAAGAATGATTATATAAATTTATATAATGAGTATCTATGATATAAATTACTTTGATATTGTTCATTAAATAATATAAATATATAATATATGTATAAACTGGGACTTATATGACAAAACATAGATATGAAAAGGTAGCGGTTAACACCTAAAAGAAGAGTAATGATGAAATATTATTAACAAATGTGTGATAATATGATAATATATGATATCATATGAATATGGTTCTGGAATAAGTTAATAAAATTCTTTAATCAAATATACAAGAGTTTCAGATATGTAGGGGTGAAATCATTCCTATGGTATGAGTTAATTTCACAATCTCAATATTAATAGATATTGTTTATATATAAGTATTTAATGGGAACTATTTATCATCCATGTCCATGTTTCATCAAAAAAATTTCCAGAATATTTTAAATATTCTTATAAAAAAATTTAAATTTATTTTTACCCCTGTATGATTTTTCATTAAATGTTTTGAATGTAATCTTTTTTCATTTTCCTAAATAATTTTTTTTTACTTTTCAGAAAAAAGTACAAGAATAATGTTTCTTTAACTTATATAACATGAATATATTTTTATGATTTTATGATGCCTTATTTACGTGAATCTTCCCTTACAATCTTAGAAGGTTATTTTGAAATATTTTTTTTGTTAAAAATGCGTGGTATTTTATATAAAGGAAATATTTTCAAACTAGAAGAGATATTTTAATTAAGAATTGTTTTCAAGAGTTCTTAGAAAATTCTTTTCCATCTAAGATAGCATTGTTTTATGTTAATTATGTTTTACTAGTTATATTATTCAATGTTTCAATTATAATTATTTATATGAAGGGTTATCTTTTTTAGGGAATGATTTTTATGAAAATCATTTCTTCTCTGTGGGTCATATTATAATTGATGATGTTTATGAAACTCATTTCATACCATGGGTTTTGATATGATACATGATTTATATTCATGGGGAACATGTATTTATGATATCATTATGATATTGGTGGGAGCTATATCTCCCACTAATACATTAGGTAAATATTTACATCTCAGGATATAGAATAATATGGTCTTGGGAGTGAACCTTTACTACTAAGATGACCATGAGTGTCAACCATGAAACCCAAGATGGTATGGGAAGTAAACCCATACTACCAATATGTCCTTTGAAGTGATGCCTTAACTACTATGAAAATTATTTTTATATGATTGTGTGTCTTCCACAATTCTATGTTTTATTTCTATGATATGATTTCAAGGATCATGTCCTTTATTTCCTTATGATTCATGTCTTATGAACTTTGAATCATTATTCCATGATTCTTGTTTATGAACATTTATATGAAGGGTATGATATTCTATTTTCATGGTCATGTTCTCATGTTTTTATACTCCTAATTATTTTTACATATCTTCCTTTTTTACCCTTACTGAGCATTTAATCTCACCCCTTTTTGTGTTTCCTTTAACCCAGGATATGAAGAAATATATTATGTTTGATGAGTCTAAGACAGGTGATAGTCAAGAAGAACCTAGTGGTAGATAATATAGCCTAATTATGTACCAGTGTTTATGTTACTATGTGTCCAAAGGCACTAGACTAATATGGTCTTTGAGAATTTGTTTATGTAATGTATTATGTTTTCCATGAGGTATCATAGATTAAGAAAGGTTTCATAATTTAGACATCCTATAAGTGAATTTTCATGATTATGTGATTCCTCATTTTGATAACTATTTCCTACTCTATGATTTTGGTTTTAGTTAGTGTATGAAACTCAAAGGAACAACGTTAATGATAATTCAAACAGATAATTCCATGATTTTCCTCTTGAGAAACCAAATTCTATGGGAGCTATAATGAAAAATATTATTTTCATACTCACAAATATTTCTCAAGCTATGAATCATGGTGGAATTCCGGATGAGAAAATGAGGTAAACAAAATTTTATTGAGTCTTTCATGAGGTAAAATCTAACTTATTTTAGATGGTCTTCTAATCCACTTGTCGCTGAATAAGGACCATTAATGCTGAAAAAATATTCTTTATTCTCTAGTGTTTGAAGCATGAGAATGTTATTCTAGATGTTTATCAGTTAGAAGGTTGAGCAGACTAGTGGTGGACTTTAATTATGAATATGAGGTAGAAAAATTAAATTGAATCCATGGATTGTGAAGAGATCAATAATTTATTTTTCAATAAGTAGTTTCATTAGATTTTTCATACCAATATAATGAATGTGTATTTTGAGTTGATGAAAAGCGATAAATAATCTATCTGTACCTATGGGGATAATTTCATGAGACTTTTTAGGTACACTTTAGGAATTATCAGCCAACCCAAAAGTAAAATCGATAGTTTCTTTAGTGTCTTAAAGAAAAGTCTTGGAAGGGAATTGACCATAAGAGAATTTAGTAGCTACGAATCCATTGTGCGTTGTGCAATAAAGGTTGAAATAGTGGCTGGAGTCATGTACTAATCTCATGGTTTTTACAAGAAGAGAAAGATGAATTTTAAAGGTAAATCTAAAAACCACGAAGAGAAAAACATGAAATTTCCTTTATACTCTAAGTGTGAAAATAATCATGGATGAAATTGTCATAAGGGGTATATTAACATTTTTAAGTGAATAAAGGAAAATAATTGGGATTTTGATTGCTGAAGTGATGGGAAAAAGTTGTCAAATGGTGAAAATGGAGAGAAATCAACATAGAATGAACCTAACTTACTTTAATGAAAAAATTGTAAGGATAATGGGAATTATGCTTAATAGTTCTCAACCATAAGGGCTAGTGATGATGATCGACATCAGTAACCTCTTAAGCTGAGGGGAAAGGGGAATTCTCTTGCGATCACTATTTCTGATGAGGGATGTGATAACAATGGGGTGAAAGGTACACTTACCATCCAATCTATAATTGATAATTTCTTTTTTGATTCTATATATACCCACACTTTCATATAAAAATAATTTTATAAGGGTGTTGTGATTCCACCCAAATGATTAGATGTGGAGTTTGTAGTGAAAACCCCTAATGGTACGATGATTGCATATCAAGTCTATGATTCATCTCTAATTGAAGTTTGTGGGAATTTCTTTCCTACAAATATTATCATTATACCTCTGGTTTAATTTGATGTCATATTAGGCATGGATTGGGTTTCTCTATATATATCTCACATCAATTGTTAAGGAAGGTAATTTATGGTTTATGTTTCAAACAAACCTATGATCATTTATTAATGTGATAATAAGTATGAACATACTATAGAAATTGCATATATTTTATGGATATTAATTTCCATTTAGAAGGTTTTTTCATCTCAAATGGTTGGAGTGGAAGCTGACATTGATGATATTCCTATTGTTCATGATTTTTTAGATGCATTTCTAAAATATTATTCGATAATTCCACAAAAACGTGAAGTTGAGTTCCCTATAGAGCTCATACATGGATCTACATTAATTTCAAAGACTCCCTATATAATGGAAATAATTGAGTTTTAGGAATTTAAGAAGAAAATCCAAGAAAACCCTGACAAGGGATTTATTTGACCAAGTGTTTCACCTTAGGGTGCATCGGTTCTTTTTGTAAAGAAGAAAGATAGATTAATGAGACTCTTCATTGATTATTAGGAGTTAAACAAGATCATATTCAAGAAAAAGTATCCAATTCCTTGTATTTATGACTTGTTTAATCAACTACATGGGGTTCAATACTTTTCCAAGATTTATAAGATTGACATTAATTATTGATATCATTGATTAATGGTTATGAATGAGGATATACAAAAAATGGCTTTCCATTCAAGGTATGAACACTATGAGTATATTGTGATTTCTTTCAGTCTTACTAATCCCCCTGCAATATTAATTTATTTGATGAATATAGTTTTTATATATTACCTAGATTAGTTTCTAGTAGTCTTTATAGATGATATTCTTATCAATTAAAAGAGAAACGAAGATCATGATGACCACTTGAAAATTGTAATAAAGACCCTAATGAAGGATAAACTATATGAAAAATTTACAAAGGGTGAATTTTAGATGAAAAGGGCTTCATTTTTGGTCATATAATTTCAAGATAAGGTATAACTGTAGATCTATCAAAGTGGAAGGCTATTGAATGTTGTCCAAGACTAACCATGGTGACTAAGATCACAGTTTTCTTCATTTAGCTGGATATTATCAATGGTTTGTGGATAATTTCTCATGACTATTTAATTCTCTAACTAAGTGAACTAAAAAAGTGCTAGGTTCCTCTGGACAAATGAATATGAGGAAAATTTCAAGGATCTGAAGAGAAGGATAATAAACACACATGTGCTTAAATTACCCTATAGTGGTAAAGGGTTTGTAATATATAGTAATGCATCCAAGATTGTATTGGGTTGTGTTCTTATGTATAATAAAAATGTTATCTCTTATGCCTCAAGATAAATGAAGATTCATGAGAAAAATTACCCAACTCACAATTTAGAGTTAACTACGATAATGTTTTCATTAAACATATGGAGTTATTATAGTTATGGTGAAAATTTTGATATATATATATATATAATGAACATAAAAGTATGAAATATGTATTCACACCAAAGGAGTTAAGCATGCACAAAAATAGATGGTAAGAGCTGATAAAGGATTCTGACTGCTCAATACATTACCACCATGGAAAAGAAAACAAGGTGGATGATGCTTTGTGTTTAAGGGATCATGATATCTTTTCCATAATGAGGATAATGAAGGATCCAATATTTGTAGTTTTAAAAAATATGGACCTATAAATCATGAAATAAAAGGGAAAACCTTACCTTGATCAATTGAATTTCCAAACCTCAATCCTTGTGAAGATTAAAGAGGCATAGAAGGAAGATGTGAAGATGGAAAATAAGGTCACAAATGTTCCAAATTTATCCTTGATCCAGATAGAATGATAATGTTCTGAAACCATGCATGTATTCCTTCCATACAATTTTTGAATAAAGAGTTATTAGAGGAATCTCATATCTCTTCATTCTCTATTCATCCTAGAAGTAAAAAGATGTATAGTGACTTAAAAAAATACTTAAGGTGGGATGGAATAAAGAGATATATTGTAGTGTTTTTATCTCGATGCTTGGTATGCCCAAATGTTAAGGATGAAAGACAAAAATCAAAGGGGATGCTGCATCCGTTACCCATAACAAAATGGAAATAAGAGAATATCACCATTGATTTTTTCATTGGAATCCCCAAATACTCTAAATGTTTTAATGATATATGGCTTGTAGTTGATATACTTACTAAGTTAGCACACTTCATTGATATAAGAGAATACTTCTCTCTTGATAAAATTTCCAGGATATACAACAAGAAATTGGTAAGGTTACATAGAGTACCACATTATATTGTATATGATCAAAAACTAAGGTTTACCTCAAAATTATAGTGAAGCCTTTAGAAAACACTTGTTACCAAATTTTGTTTCAGCACTAACTATCACACATAGATGGATGATTAGACTGAATGAACAATTCAAACTCTAGAGGATATGTTGAGATCTTGTTCTCTGGAATTCAATGGTGGTTAGGATCAACACCTTCCTCTAGTTGAGTTTTCTTACCAAAATTTATTTCACTAAATAATTATGATGGATCCTTATGAAGCCCTCTATGGGAAGAAATTTGGGGCCCCAACATGCCGAGATGAAGATGGAGAAATAAATATATTGGGACTAGAGTTAACTGAATAAATGGATGAGAAGGTTAGAAACATTCAACAACATATCATGAAAACACAAAGTCAGCAGAAAAGTTATGCTGATAACTGATGATGTGATATAGAATTTGAAGTTAATGAGAAGGTGTCTCTATGAATTTATCCATGGAATAAGGTTATGGGATTCGGGAAGAAAGGAAAACTGATCCCTAGATATATTGAACCATTTGAAATTCTTGATTGTATTGGGACAATAGCTTATAGCTTGGAACTTCTTAAAAATATCTCTAATGTACATGATATGTTCCATTAATCTCTCTTGAGTAAGTACGTACCTGACCCTACACATGTACTGAACACAAATTTCATACTATTGGAGCTTGGTCTATCTTATGAAGAACAACCAGTTGAAATTCTGGAGCATATAAATAACGTACTTCAAAACAAGACCACTCACCTGGTCAATGTTTTTTTAGAGAAATCAAAAGTTAGAGTAATCAATATGGTAACTTTAGGATAATATGAGGCATAAATATCCTCATTTTTTTGTATCATAATGATGGATTTGGAGGGTAAAATTCATTTTAAGGTGGGGGGTAGAATGTAACACCCTGAGTTTTTTGTGAATTCTTTTATAAATAAATTAATCTTCAATGATGTCTTACATTGAAATAAATCAAACATTACAATAACATGACACAAAATTTTCTTGTACTACACACAACATTGACTTGGCATATGTTACATGCATCATCGATTTTCCACAAAACATTATTTTATTATTTAAATTATTTAAATACAGTCATTATGACCTAGCTATTAAACTCGGTAATATGAATAGTAATAAATAATATTAAAATATTATTTATAATTATTTTATATAAATAAAACATTTTTGCAATGAAAAACATAATTTTTGGTAAAGTATTTATATATTTAAAAATACTATTTTCTTAAATGAACTTCTTTTTCATGTCCTTCTATGAAATGAAATAAAATTAATTCTTGAAACTATTATAAATTTAATTTTAAAAAATAAACATCATTTTGTAATTTGCAATGTCAAAATTAACTTGGGGTAAATTTTTAGTTTTTTTGAGATGTTTTATTTTTTGACGAATAATGAAAAAACATTTCATTTTTAAATTGAATCAAATTTTTCATCAAAATAATTTATAGTGTTAAATTATAAATTTTAATAGATTTACATTATAATTATGTCATTTTTTTATCAATAAATACAATTTTGTTCATTCTAATAAATTTCACATTAAAATTTGATATAAAAACATGGTGAACTTTTGAAAATTTTTTCTTTAAAAACTAGTTTTCTCATTCTGTCAACTGGATTAATTTTTAATTAATTTCTACAAATTATTTAAACACCCCAAGCTTCTAGGGTACTTTTCCTTTTTAATAATAAAATATCTTGCGGTGTACGCAACTTTGAGTTATAACACACCACGACCAACCAAACTAGCCATTATGAATTGTAATACCCACTTTTTGAAATTTTACAAATTTTATTTTTCAAAATGCATTTCAGTTTTGGATTCAGAATATCAAAATTAACTTAGCATGAATTTTTGTTATTTTTTTGAAAACATTCGATTTTTGATAAATAACGAAAAACACTGCGTTATTGTTTAACACCAACGTTTTATTTAAATGATTAATTATTTTATTTAAATTTATATTAGGTAAAAATATATAAATTATACCTATATATGTTCAATGTAATTCATTGGAGTCATTTTATAATAATATTATATATAAATAATTTTATTGATCTTCTTACCGTCTTTTACCCACCTTCTAGGCACAATTGAAAATTTGCATAAAACCTAATTTTACTGATTCTGTGAATTGAATTTCAAAAATCCATGAGATTTGGATGACATAAGTATGTAAAATATGGTTCAATAAGATGAAAATAATTTTCGGTGAATTGTAACTTTTGACTTTTATTTACCATAGCTAAAAGTAATTAGGGTAATTAAACATAAAAAAAGATATTATAATTACCCTAAAACATGTCCTAATCCTATTGGATAAATTTATTTCGACCAAAATCAACCTTAGGAATAAAATATGATCTTTTTGGTCCACTTGTAATAGATTAAGACATTTATTATTATTTTATTCAAAGACGAGCTAGAATTTTTAAATTCAATGTTTAATAAATAATCCATTTTAAATATTGGGATATACATAAGAAAAATTTGACTATAAATATTAAATATTAACATAAAAAGATTTCCTACATAATGGTATTTTATTTATAATTTTTAGACATTAAATATTAAAATTTATTTATGACACAATGATGATGCAGTAATTACCTTATTAATGAAAGATTAAAATAATTGATATTATAAATATGAAAATGAATGTAAATTGATGCTTCTAATGAATTACAAAAATTTTATAGGTTAATATGACATGTTAGGGGTGGTTAAATAATTTTTTTGAAGTGATAATGTTATAAATTTCATAAAAACAAAATTCCAAATAGTGTCAAAATTTACATAAATGAGTTTTTAAAACAAATACTATATTATTAATTTATATAATAATCCTAAAAATATAAGGATTGGACAATGGACTTAGATAAGGTTATATATATATTAATAATTAACCACTTGGGGTTCTCTTGGAAGATTATAGTAATTTTATTAACCATATAATACAAAAATAAAAGGAGACATGGAAAATGTAAAACTATTTAACAAAGGGTTAAATCTAAAAGATAAGGTTAATATGGTGAAATAACCTATCTAAAACCTATTGGGTGAGAGGTTTTGGACTCATACCCACATTATCCTCGAAATATATCTTTTTTTATCCATTATAAACTGAATATTACGGTATAATAAAATAATATATCAAGCTTTTCCTAAAGTGACCCTCACTTCTCTTATAAAAGGGCACTTCCCATTCTCTCAAAATCAAACTTCCTAAGACATTTGGATCAAAAAAACCCTTCTCAAATATTATCCAAACTACCCTCACTTCGACATAGAGGCCTTAATTTGATCATAAATCCAACTTAAGGATCCCTTTTGATCAACATAAAAGGAAACACTAGAAGAAGAGGTAATAATTTCACCACCTCTTTCAAAGTTCTTTTCTTCTTCCACTTCCTCATTCATTGTTGTTTCTATAACAAAATAATAACTATAGTATGTTATAAATATTTTGATGTTATTATAAATATGGTACAACCATATTAATTATTCTATCCATCCTATGAATGACATATCACCATACATGCGTACGTAAGACTTACCGTCTCCACGTCGTGTTGTAGTTTGTTATTCAAATTATACATTATTTGGATGTGTTTAATAATTTTTATAAATGATGTAAATAATAAATATAACATGTTAATTATTCTTTGTATATGATATAACATCAAATTACATATTATTTCAGCATTAATATAATGATATTTTCGCTCATACGTACGTACAGATTACCGTCTCCGCAAATCCGATGAGATTCATTCCCCATCGTAATCATTCAAGAATAATTTTTCATTTTTGATTAAAAATATTTTTTAAGAACATAATATCATTTCATATATGAATCTAATGCATCTCATCTATAATAAACATTACTTACATAAAAAAAATATAACGGAAAACAAATCAGTTTACACCTGAAAGAATGATACTACAAAAATATTATTAACAAAGCAATATTAGAAGATCATATATGAAATCATATTTATATACATGGTTCATTCATAATATAATTACAATTATTTAATTATTATACAAGAGGATAAAATACCCTTGACCAAGTAAAAGTACATGGTAAGGGTTAATTCTATAATATCTTCATTATCCGAGGTTGTTTATATGAAAGTATCTACTGGGACCTCTTTATCATCCACATTCGTGTTTCTTAAAAATGTATTTCAATTTTTTTTACTATTTACTAGACTATGGTTTAAATTCATTTATACTATTTTTTGAATTTTTATGATATTTTTATAAATGAAAATTTCCTTCATTTTACAAACAAGGTCATTTACGACATTTTTGACAAAATTCAATAAAGAATGTATTTTTAACTTATACAACAGGTGAAAATATTTTCTGCCATTAGAACACCTTCAAAGATTTCCTTACAAGATTATAAGAATATTTTCAAAATAATAGTTTTTTTAAAATTATAGTACTTTTAAATTATTCCAATATATAAAGAGATATTTCTCTCAAATAGTTTTGATTCTATCTATGTCAACATCCTTTGTTGGATTTTATTCTTGTTTGAAGTTGATTTATTAAGATACAATATTCCATATTTTGTTGAAGGTTTTGTGATATGTTTGACTATTGATGTGATATTTTTATTCCATTCATGGTTTATGGTTAAAGTATTGACATTTCATATGCTAGTTTTAATATGAATGTTTATGTTATGTTTCAACCTTTTCATATGAGGAATGCATTAGAATTAGTAAGTTATGAGTGGAACCCGCTATAGCTCAGTGATGAATCGGTTGGTCTCATGAGAGAAACTAGTGTCTTGGCACAAGGCCTTGACAACATCTTATTTTTAGTCTAGGCACGCGGCCTTGATTATGTGGTTATGAAGTCTGGCATTATGCATTCCATCATTTTGAAATTGGTTATTGATATTGCATGTGATTATTAGACTAGTTGAATATCCATGTGAATAAGTAAATGAAATTATTTTATTTATATTTTCCATATTATGCTGATTTTTATGTTTAAAAGGATTATGTTATAGTCTTATACATTGTTTTAAATGTTTATACTTATTTATAAATGTTTCTACTATATTGTTATCTTTAATGAGAATCTGAGCTCACCCCTTTCTATGTTTTATTTTCCCCAGTATGTGAAGAAGTATTTTATGGTTGACCTACAAGGATAGGATAAGGGATATAAGTTTGTTCAAAGGGGACAAAATGTTGTTGCAGTTTTTATCTTATGATGTAATGTAAAACTTATGTTTGTATCTAGTAATTCAAGGCTACTAAACTGATCGGTCTTTAAGGAATTTATACCTTATGATCATTCCAATGTTATTTAATAATGCACCGAATCTAGGTAACTAGGGTCAGGGTGTTACAATTGGTTTCAAAGTAAGTTTAGTTCAAACCATAGAAGCTAGATTTAGAGAAACTCTAATTAGAGAATGTTATCCTAAGATAGACATTGATGATTAGTATAGAATAACTTCATAGAATTTTGGTAATGTTGAGATTTTGTGTATTTTCCATGCAATGCATCTCTTTCTTGATATGAGCAGGTAGAGGCGGCTCTGGAACAGATGTACCTAGGAGTGAAAACTCCAACAAGAATTTTCGGGCTTGACCCGGGGTATCCTAGTACACGTCAACGGGCCTTGCTGCACTATTGGTTATGACACTCTTAGGGGATATGCTTAGGATAATTTATATTTTCTATTCATACCATTATGAAGGATTTATGAGTATATAACTCTTAAAATAAGACATTTTTATGATTATGTATTATATCCATAAACTGTTCAATTTATGTTAATTGTTTAACAAATTTGGAATTTTGTATTGCAATTCATAAACTAATATAGTGTATCCCATTATTTAGAAATGGTGCCTAGTAGAAATAATGGAAACCGTAACAATGCATGTATTCCATGTAGGGATTTCCTCTTATTCAAGATAATCATAGTGGAGCTGGTGATACGACTAGTTCTGATCAGCTTATCACCATATTGGGACAAATCACTCTATTAATGAATAATAACCTTACCCATATGGAGCACCCTGATTCACAACACGGAGGATCAATTTTAGACCTATTCATGAGGAAACAACCACCAAAGTTAAATGGGACTACAAAACCACTTGTATCTGAGAAATTGATAAGTTTTCTAGAGAAAATATTTCATGATTTTGGGAGTAGCAAAAGGAAAAAAGGTGTGTTGGTCTGAGTGGATACTCAAGAGGGGATGAATTGAGTTCCAATTAAAAATTTCTGTTTAGAATATTTGTATTAAAATACCCCAAATCATAAAACGAGTTAAACTGTAGTGAATTTATAAAGATAGTAAATGTTCAATTAGTTTCTCAGAGATTGATTATTTCTTAGTTAACTTAATATGAAGATTGAGTTAGCTTTTGAAACTAACTTACTGGTTCACAATAATTACCAACACATTCTAGTTCAACTATCAAAGTTATTTTAAAACATATTTTAGTTTCAATGTAAATTGCAGCAGAATATTGAAAAATAGTTTAAACAATAATAAAAAGAAAATCAGTGTTAACCACGAGGTTCACTCTCAAGCGGAAACTTAGTCATCTCAAATAGTTTATATAAAATATTTATCCACACCCTGGATTGGGGTTACAAAAGTACTCATATTGTTCATGTCCTCAGACCTCTACCACAGTCCTACGTGGGAAAGAAATTGCAACAGAACACAGCATGTCCAGGTTCTCAGACCTCTACCATAGTTCTATGTGGGATACACAAAGGTGTAAAGAGTTTAGTGTGAGGATTTCAGTATCATCCAGTTCAGCTTACGAGTCAGCGTGTGTCAAAATAGACAAAAGAACACACTACTCGTAATGTAAAGAAAAGGACGATCACAACCGATAAAGAATATAGAAATGAGTTTAGAATGCTCTTTGTGTGATGTCAATGCAGCTCTGGACTCCTTTGTATTAAAGAGGATGAAGCTTGGAGTCCTTCGAAGGAAGTTTTCTGGAAAACAGAGAATCGTGGTTTTGTTTCTTCAATTCCAATACAGGTGTTCAGCCTGAATGAGAGAGTATTCTAAGTGGTGCTTGAACCTCTTATTTGAACTTATGTTCTTGATTTGTATGAGTGTTATTCGAGTTCTTTGTGTGTTCTTCTCTACATGTACGTGTGTATCTCTTCTTCTTCCTTACATATATGTCTCTGTATATGACTCTACATATTTCTATTTTGCAGCAAATCGATATTCCTTTTATTTCTCCTTTTGTCCAGAAATGGGTGTGATTACTTTTTATAGGTATGAGGTACGGTTACCTAACGTGCCAACAACCCACATTAATTAATAGTAGTTTCATTAAAAGCCTAAAATATGACCGTTGGAAATTAAATTGAAAGACGACAAAACAGTTTAAGAAACGGTGTCCTAGTAAGTCATGGAAATGGTGTCTCCTTCACACGGTGTCTAGTTTGATCATAGTGTCCGAGTGTCACAGTGTCTCATGGTCATGGTGTCTTGTTCATGGTGTCTTGTTCACGATGTATTCCTCACCGTGTCTTGTTCACGGTGTCTGATTCACGGTGTCTTATTCACGATGTCTACATCATGGTTTCTTATTCATGGTATCAGCTTCATGGTGTCTTGTTCACGGTGTCTGCTTCACGGTGTCTTGTTCACGGTGTCTCGTTTACAGTGTATGGATTCACGGTGTCTGGCTTCACAGTGTTTGGCTTCACGGTGCCAGAAATACATTTCCAGTGGTAGACTCATAGTGTCTTAAACTTTACAAAGTAACTATGTGCAGACTTAAATAAAGATGATAATAGAAAGGATTAGACTTAAGAATTTGTTAAATAAGGTATTGTGAGAGTAGATAAAAGATAGTATAAAGTAGGTAAATTGAAAATAGAGCAATTCAGATCTTTCAAGGCTCTTCTTAAAGAATTAGAAAACATTAAACATAAATACACATGATTGGATATAATTTATAGAAGTTAACTCTGTTGAATAAGATTTGGAATCATTAACACAAGATTAATTAAGATCTGTGATCATTAAAACATGATAAATACATGAGGAGTCCAACAGTATCCCCCTTTTTGAAGATCCCAAATCATTTAAAATTAAGGTGTATATTGGATTCAACTATAAAAAGAAGTTTCCAACATATTATATAGAAACTCCTCCTCCTTTTCGGATTATCAAAAAGATTAAATAAGAGAGTCAAAAAGGTTCACAATCCTTTAATATAAAATAAGTGACATTATAAAAAAAAGTAATACAAAAACAGTAGCATCCCTATCAAAAATGAGTAATCATGGTTCTCCTTCATGATCCATCCTTCTCTTTCCCTTTAGCAGCAGTGGAAGAAGAGGAAGCCATATGGGCAGAGGCCGAGGTAGAAGAATGTAGGGAGGTGGTTGATAAAGAGGGAAAATTGATATCTTCAAAGACCGAGGGAGATGAGGTTGGAGCAGTATAAGATCTAGGCTGTTGTTGATCAAGAATCACAGGCCTGATCTGACTGAGTGATTATCCGAAAGATGTGGTGGTTGAGGCTAGAGCAGAGGTGAAGGTAGGTAGCCCAGGTCTGAGAGGTGTAGCCACTGGAGCAATAATGGTTGTACTCTGGACATGAAGATAGGTCCTCATGAGTATTACGAAATTTGTAATAATCTCTCCACTGTATTACATGGATTTCTCAAAATCATCCTTCTTCCCTATAAACTTTTCCATCAATCGAGTAAACTCGGTGTGTTTCTGGACTTGGTTCTTGAAAGCATGAGTCACAGGAGGAATCCTCATATTTTCTACAAGGCAATTAAAAAGGTTTTTCATATCTGTTTTGGAGAAGATTATGTTGAAGTAGAAATCCACTTTCATTGAAATCTCTTGCTCGACATCATTAGAAATTTTGGAGTGGATTTGTACTAGGTCAAGAACTCTATCACTATTATTGACTAATTCAGTTAAAGAAGCCGCATTGAAACCACCGAAGACATTCTAAAGCTCTTCTTTGATTAGAGTTCGGAGCAGATCACTGTCCCAGGGGGGTTTGGAGGATTGACCAGATGTTTTCACAGCTGTGGTCAGAGATTTTAGTTGATTCAACACCTTTTGAAGAAAACTTGTATACTCATCAGTGATTTTATTTATATTGTAAACAACCTCTTTAATTTCCTTCACAATTTGTTTGTTCCTTTCTGTGATCTTTTCATCTAAGGATTCTAGATAAGGTTGAAGCTGAGACACACCAACTTGTGGGATTTAAGGAGAAGCAGGTTCTACAGAAGGAACAACTGATTTAGATCTCAAATGTAGCTATCTCTGCATGTCTTCAACTATACTTCTAAGAGTCTTTACATCATTACTGAGCATCATATTTTAAACTCTCACTTCCTAAATTTCATGGAGAATCTTATGTTTTATTTTCCATATAATATTCTCCAATAAAAGTGAGGCACCTCTCTCACTTAAATTTTTCCCAGGAAGAGGTTGGATATTCGTGAGTTTCTCAACTCTAGATTAGAGAGTAGAACCAATTTTTTCTGGTCATCCTTACTTACAAAGGATGGCTGTTCAGATAAGGTTTCAGGAGAAGGGACTAGTATATGCTCAGGATCCTTCTCAGGTGAAAAATTGTAAACTAATTTCAACTGAAATAGGGGGGAAATATCATGTCCGGTTGTTGTAACCTGCTGAGAATCATTCACATCATAGAAACTGGGATATTTATACTTATTGACTATAGGACTTGACTCAGATGGATGTGAGGCTTCAAAAGACTCAATATTTTGGGTTTCCTCCGCCTCAACAGGTGTCACCTTCTCATGACTGAGAGTCCTAGGATCTTGGTCTAAATCCACAGACTCAGCTCTGAGTTCCTCACTCATTTCTTGTCTAGACAAAAGAAAATATATCTCCATCCATTCTTTAGTAGAAGGTATATTTTCAGGATAAGATTTATCCTTAGAGAGTTCCTCAAGATTGACCTCTTGTAAAATAGGTAGCTCTTCTACTATAGGCTCTTCTACTGTAGGCTCATCCACTACAGGGTCGTCCATGATATGTTTTTTAGATTCTTTGGTAATTAAATATGTTATAGCTTCAGGTTGAGTTTCCAAACTTTCAACTTTTTTAGGAGCATGGAATTCTTCTTCAAGAACTACATGAGGAATAGTAGTCATGTCTTCCTCAACAATAACCGCTTCCCTAGGTGGCACTTCAGACTCTTCTTCCTCTTCTTTAGGATACTCAACAATCTCATATGGTTCTAAACCAGGATTAGGGATGTCTTTTGGTCTTGAGGGATTATCCACCTGATTGAATTTATCATAAATTTTATCATTGTCTTCCACCTGTAACGACCTGAAATTTTAAATAAATATTGTTCCCTAATTTTATGTGTTATTTTTATACTCAACAAAAATGTTTCATTTGGTAACATGAGTATAATTAAAATGAGACTCTTGGGTTTTGACTGTTATTTGACCATTGGTCAATATGACCGCTGGAAACTAAACATTTTGACTATTGTCTCTAAATACAAGTAATCTTGGTTAATTAATATAGAAAGAAGATTCGATGGCCTCACCCAGTAGTATTGGACCGATCGAAGCCCATCTAACAGAACTTGGGAAGGAGGTAGCACCACTGGGCTTTGCTCTGGACCAAACCCAAGCTGAACTTCATCGTATAAAGCTAGAATGGGATCGCCTTCGCGAGAAGTTCAAACTGATAGAAATTACTACTCGTGCGATGTTGGCCGAGCCTCCCTCAGATTCTCTCACCTTAGCACACCTTACACTTAGGTCCTATGCTGGTGTGATAAGGGGCTATGTAAGGAGACCGTAACTGTCTTGTGTAATCCTTTGTTTTAAATAAAAATTCTGTTTTCTTTTATGAATTTTCAAATGACCAGATAAATATAGTATGCATATTTTTGATGAATTTTTTTTTTGAAGAAAGGATATTTTAAAATATTTATGAAAACCCCAAATAACTAATGATGTGTAATGATTTTCAAAAAATGGCCTTCTACAAAAGTGTTCAGTAAGGAATTTGGAGTCTAAAAAGATCAACTTAATTTTTGATGAATAGTAAATTATGAATAGTGATTTTACGCTTAGGATTAGTAATGTGACCAAATGGATTAGTAATTTCACTTAAATAAAGTTTTAATATAATTTGGACGCCTAGATTAAGTAATGTGATTCAATAAAATGGGTAAATAACGGTTTCATAAATTATTAGTCAAGTATTAGTTTTTTCGGATGAATAGTGTTTTTTAATTAAAATTTTAATTAAAAATAATTAGAAAATTATTTTTATAAAAAGGACTTTATTTTTGAACTCAGAGCATCGCTATTATGTTAAGTTAATTTTTGGGGATTTTTCTGAAAAAATGAATTTTTGATGAATAGTGTTTTTATTTAAAAATTAAATTAAAAATATTTAGAAAATTATTTTTATAAAATGGATTTCATTTTTGAAATCAGAGCATTGATATTTGGTTAAGGTGAAATTTTGGGATTATTCTGAGAAAGTTGGATTTTTGATGAATAGTGAAAATATAGTTTTTAAGTTATGGGTGTTTAATGACAACATTAAATGATGTATGAAGTATATATTCAATATGGTCGAATTATGAATAGTACGATAAGGTATTAGGTGTCCTAAGTGGCCAATACCATGGGCAAATACCATGGGCAAGCCCATGGTTTTGCCAAAACCACTAGTGAGGTGTCCCTTGGCCATTATTGCCTTGTCCCCTCACTTTCCCTATAAATACCCACCTTTTCCTCCTTTAGTTTTCACTCCCAACTCTTTCCCAACGAAGTTATGGTCTCATTACCTCCCAAGTAGTCCTCCCAAGGTGCCCCCAAGCCCTCAAGGTCCAAACCTTTGAGTTTCAAGAGTCACGTTTTAAGGTAAGGGATCCGATCTCTCTCTTTCTTTTCAAGAAATCTCTTTTATGTAATTTCTTTTATGCTCCATGTTCTTATGTTAAAGGGTGTTCTTTTATACTCCTCTTACTGAACTTTTAATTTTCATATAATTATATATCCCCTCTTGCTCTCATTATTTCATTTTATGATGTTTTAAGTGGCGCCGTTAGGCTGTCGAAATTTTTGTAACAGATTCTTTCTCCCTTCTCATTTTTCAAGATCTATTTTCATGTAAAGTATTTCATGTTCCTTTTTATTTTGTTGGGGTATGATCTCTAAATTTATCATACTGATCTTTTATGATCTTATGATGAGAGACCCCATTTGATCGCTTCAATCCAGTATTTTGAAGTTTTAAGTGGCGCCGTTAGGCTGCCGAATTTTTAAGTGGTTCTTCACCCTTCTCGTTTTGAAGTTCTACTTTCATGTCAATTATTTCAAGTTCCTTTTTGTTATGTTGGGGTATGATCTCTATATCTATCATAATGGACTCTTATGTTCATATGATGAGAGACCCCATTTGATCTCTTCAATTTAGTATTTTTAAGTTTTAAGTGGCGCCGTTAGGCTGCCGAATTTTTAAGTGGTTCTTCACCCTTCTCGTTTTGAAGTTCTACTTTCATGTCAATTCTTTCAAGTTACTTTTTGTTATGTTGGGGTATGATCCCTATATCTATAATACTGGACTCTTATGTTCATATGATGATAGACCCCATTTGATCTCTTCAATTCAGTATTTTGATGTTTTAAGTGGCGCCGTTAGGCTGCCGAATTTTTAAGTGGTTCTTCACCCTTCTCGTTTTGATGTTCTACTTTCATGTCAATTCTTTCAAGTTCCTTTTTATTATGTTGGGGTATGATCTCTATATCTATCATACTGATCTCTTATGATCATATGATGAGAGACCCTATTTGATCTTGTCAATTTTTTTTATTGAAGTATAAGTGACGCCGTTTGGCTGCCGAATTTTCATAAGAGAAATCTAATTTTTGTCTTCCTTCCATGTTTTTTCATTTCAAATGGTATGTCCTTTAAATTTCATTACCATGTCCATATATACTTCTTATTCTGTCCCCTTAATTTTTTATGGATCATTTATGAGTGGGTGACCCATGTCTCCTCTCTTTTCAATGTTTTCTAAAAACCCGAAACATAGCCGTTATGCTGCAGAATTTTCGTCTCAAAATGCCTCTCTCTCTTTTCTAAAAATTATTTTATGTTATAAATTGAATACTAAAAGTTCTTATTTCTACAAGGGTATTCACATATATATCAAAATGTTCTATTTTAAATTCTTGGATTTACATACATGAGAACCACTTTCCCTTCCGTGGGTTTAAAGTGACGTAAAGATCATGTCTTTAAAGCAGTTTTTAAAATGTTATGATTATGAAATGAAACCCATTTATTTTATTCTATGTGGGTTATTTATGAAATGTTTGATGATGATATATGTGGCTCACATGATAATAAAGGCAAATTTAATGGTGCGCCCTGATAGCGCTCCAATGCATTGGGTAATGATGTAACCACTAGAGATTACAATTTTCACGATACCTTGGTGAATAACCTTGGTAATTTTCAAATGACACCTTGGGGATGGACCTTGGTGATATGTTCATGATTGTATATGTTAAATTATGTAGCCACATCTTCAAGTTATGAAAAAGTTTTATTTTTATTATGATATGCCTCATGATTTCATTTTCATGCCTTAAAGTTCTTTTCATGACTTTATTGATGTATCTCAAGTTCATATGTAAAATGTTTCACTTGTTTCCCTTGCAGGGCCTTCTGCTCACCCTTCCTTTTGATGTATGTCCCCAGGTTATGAGATGTAGTAATGAGCCTAGGGTGAACATGAGGAGAAGCCTTTCAAGTGTTTAAGAAGAATGTTTTTTTCTATTTCATGATTTATGTTCCTTGTTTCCAAGACACTAAACCTTAAAGATCCTCAGTTCCATGTAATGGAATGAAAGTTATGTTATAAAAGGAGGGATGCTATAGTTGGTATCAAAGGATGGTTTAGTTATTTGTGGAAATTAGGATATGAAAACTCTAGGAAGAACCCTATAGAAAAGCTTAAATATAGGAAATCTTCCTGGTATTTTGGTGAGTATTGTGTAAGGGGTTGCCAAGAAAATACATCCCTGTCTGGATACGAGCAGGTAGAGGTGGCTCTGGCACATATGTACATAGGGGTAAAACCCGAAAACACCGCTTTGAGCTAGACTCGAACGGGAACTAGTACACGACAACAGGCCTTGCTGCACTCTTGGTTACGACACTCCCGGGGGATATGCTTTGGTAAATTCATAAGCTTGGTATGAACCATTGTTAAAGGAACAAAGATAAAATAAAATAAAGATTTACATAAGAATATATGATCATGGATAACCTATATGGGAACCTAGGGGATCACAAGTTAGGGTATACTTTTCTTCTACAAGTTATCCTTATATTCTTTAAGTTCCTTTTCATGATTATTGGTTAAGTATTTAAGCCTCTAATTATACTTTATCTTCTTAGTTAATGGTGGGAAATGGAATAACGTGTCCCAACAACCAATGTGATAGGAAATGCGACAATTTCCGTATTAATATGACAGATATGATTAGGGGATTAAAAGATGATTATTATTTTGGAAGATTTTCACTATTTTGGGGACCCTATATGATCGAGGTAAATAGATTACTATAGTATTTTCATTGAGGAGTAAGGTTGACTTATATTTTGAAGAATTGATGAATTTAAGGTGGACTTATAGTAATTTAGGTTACTTATGGGAATGATTAACCTATCTTGGGTAAAATATGTTTAGGTTATCTACTTTTGTTATAAGATGTTAGGAGTGGTTGATGTTGTCTGGAGATGAACAATGAAGTTGTTTTGGAAGACTATGTTATCAAATCCTTCTTGTATTTGGGTTTCAATCTTAGTTTGGTTTATTTTGAGGAATTTTAAGGACCGTTATTTATGGAATGGTCTATGATGAACTTTGGGTAGTACCATGGAACTTTGAAGATTTAAAAGTAGTTTCCATTCCTATGGGATTCTTTCTTTTTGAAGAGTTGTTTTACCTTAACGTTTCTGTTTTTTGGATAATGTTTAAAGATAGAAGAAATAGATAGTTAATCTTTTGTAGATTATGTGATTCTATAGAAGATGATTCTTGGCTTTTATGAGACCAAGTGTTTTTGAATTCTCATCATTTGGAGAAAATATTAGTGTTTGTACGGACTTATTAAAGGATGAAACTCTACTTGAAGGTAGGTATATTTTCTTATGTTTTTGTTCTATGTAGTAAATGAATTCCTCAAAATTATGAAAAGAAACGTAAAACAAAAATGTTGTTGGTTTACGTTTCCTACTAGGTAATCAAAGACCGTTTACACACATCATAAGTTTGGGATTTTCTCATGGTTAACTTTCTCCTAATCATGTTCTCTATCACTCTCCCTCATAACTTGACCCTTTGTTTTCTCCTCCATGTCCATGTTTTCCAACATGGAATCCTAGTGTGGGTTAACTCGGGTGACCTTTGTAATTCCCTTTCTTTCTTTTAAAGTAATAGTTTTACTGACTCCATTTCTGATGTGGGACTTTCAATGAAATTTCAAAACCCAATTTTAAAAATTGCGAGGACGCAATTTTTTAAGGGGGGAAGATTGTAACGACCTGAAATTTTAAAAAAATATTGTTTCCTAATTTTATGTGTTATTTTTATACTCAACAAAAATGTTTCATTTGGTAAAATGAGTATAATTAAAATGAGACTCTTGGGTTTTGACTTTTATTTGACTATTCGTCAATATGACCGCTGGAAACTAAACATTTTGACTATTTTCTCTAAATACAAGCAATATTGGTTAATTAATATAGAAAGAAGATTTGATGGCCTCACCCAGTAGTCTTGGACCGATCGAATCCCATCTAACAGAACTTGGGAAGGAGTTAGCACCACTGGGCTTTTCTCTGGACCAAACCCAAGCTGAACTTCATCGTATAAAGCTAGAATGGGATCGCCTTCGCGAGAAGTTCAAACTGATAGAAATTACTACTCGTGCGATGTTGGCCGAGCCTCCCTCGGATTCTCTCACCTTAGCACACCTTACACTTAGGTCCTATGCTGGTGTGATAAGGGGTTATGTAAGGAGACCGTAACTGTCTTGTGTAATCCTTTGTTTTAAATAAAAATTCTGTTTTCTTTTATGAATTTTCAAATGACCAGATAAATATAGTATGCATATTTTTGATGAATTTTTTTTGGAAAAAAGGATATTTTAAAATATTTATGGAAACCCTAAATAACTAATGATGTGTAATGATTTTCAAAAAATGGCCTTCTACAAAAGTGTTCAGTAAGGAATTTGGAGTCTAATAAGATCAACTTAATTTTTGATGAATAGTAAATTATGAATAGTTATTTTACGCTTAGGATTAGTAATGTGTCCAAATGGATTAGTAATTTCACACAAAGAAAGTTTTAATATAATTTGGACACCTAGATTAAGTAATGTGATTCAATAAAATGGGTAAATAACGGTTTCATAAATTATTAGTCAAGTATTAGTTTTTTCGGATGAATAGTGTTTTTTAATTAAAAATTTAATTAAAAATAATTAGAAAATTATTTTTATAAAAAGGACTTTATTTTTGAACTCAGAGCATCGCTATTATGTTAGGGTAATTTTTGGGGATTTTTCTGAAAAAAATGAATTTTCGATGAATAGTGTTTTTATTTAAAAATTAAATTAAAAATATTTAAAAAATTATTTTTATAAATTGGATTTCATTTTTGAAATCAGAGCATTGATATTTGGTTAAGGTGAAATTTTGGGATTATTCTGAGAAAGTTGGATTTTTGATGAATAGTGAAAATATAGTATTTAAGTTATGGGTGTTTAATGACATCATTAAATGATGTATTAAGTATATATATTCAATATGGTCGAATTATGAATAGTAAGATAAGGTATGAGGTTTCCCAAGTGGCCAATACCATGGGCAAATACCATGGGCAAGCCCATGGTTTTTCCAAAACCACTAGTGAGGTGTCCCTTGGCCATTATTGCCTTGACCCCTCACTTTCCCTATAAATACCCACCCTTTCCTCCTTTAGTTTTCACTCCCAACTCTTTCCCAACGAAGTTTTGGTCTCCTTACCTCCCAAGGATTCCTCCCAAGGTGCCCCCAAGCCCTCAAGGTCCAAACCTTTGAGTTTCAAGAGTCACGTTTTAAGGTAAGGGATCCGATCTCTCTCTTTCTTTTCAAGAAATCTCTTTTATGTAATTTCTTTTATGCTCCATGTTCTTATGTTAAAGGGTGTTCTTTTATACTCCTCTTACTGCCCTTTTCATGTTCATATAATTAGATATCCCCTCTTGCTCTCATTATTTCGTTTTATGAAGTTTTAAGTGGCGCCGTTAGGCTGCCGAAATTTTTGTAACGGATTCTTTCTCCCTTATCATTTTTCAAGATCTATTTTCATGTAAAGTATTTCATGTTCCTTTTTATTTTGTTGGGGTATGATCTCTAAATTTATCATACTGATCTTTTATGATCATATGACGAGAGACCCCATTTGATCGCTTCAATCCAGTATTTTGAAGTTTTAAGTGGCGCCATTAGGCTGCCGAATTTTTAAGTGGTTCTTCACCCTTCTCGTTTTGAAGTTCTACTTTCATGTCAATTCTTTCAAGTTCCTTTTTGTTATGTTGGGGTATTATTTCTATATCTATCATACTGGAATCTTATTTTCATATGATGAGAGACCCCATTTTATCTCTTCAATTTAGTATTTTTACATTTTAAGTGGCGCCGTTAGGCTGCCGAATTTTTAAGTGGTTCTTCACCCTTCTCGTTTTGAAGTTCTACTTTCATGTCAATTCTTTCAAGTTCCTTTTTGTTATTTTGGGGTATGATCCCTATATCTATCATACTGGACTCTTATGTTCATATGATGATATACCCCATTTGATCTCTTAAATTCAGTATTTTGAAGTTTTAAGTGGCGCCGTTAGGCTGCCGAATTTTTAAGTGGTTCTTCACCCTTCTCGTTTTGAAGTTCTACTTTCATGTAAATTCTTTCAAGTTACTTTTTATTATGTTGGGGTATGATCTCTATATCTATCATACTGATCTCTTATGATCATATGATGAGAGACCCTATTTGATCTTGTCAATTTTTTTTATTGAAGTATAAGTGACGCCGTTAGGCTGCCGAATTTTCATAAGAGAAATCTAATTTTTGTCTTCCTTCCATGTTTTTTCATTTCAAATGGTATGTCCTTTAAATTTCATTACCATATCCATATATCCTTCTTATTCTGTCCCCTTACTGTTTTATGGATCATTTATGAGTGGGTGACCCATGTCTCCTCTCTTTTCAATGTTTTCTAAAAACCCGAAACATAGTCGTTATGCTGCAGAATTTTCGTCTCAAAATGCCTCTCTCTCTTTTCTCAAAATTATTTTATGTTATAAATTGAATACTAAAAGATCTTATTTCTACAAGGGTATTCACATATATATCAAAATGTTCTATTTTAAATTCTGGGATTTACATACATGAGACCCACTTTCCCTTCAGTGGGTTTAAAGTGACATAAAGATCATGTCTTTAAAGCAGTTTTTAAAACGTTATGATTATGAAATGAAACCCATTTATTTTATGCTATGTGGGTTATTTATGAAATTTTTGATGATGATATATGTGGATCACATGATAATAAAGGCAAATTTAAGGGTGCGCCCTGATAGCGCTCCAATGCATTGGGTAATGATGTAACCACTAGAGATTACAATTTTCACGATACCTTGGTGAATAACCTTGGTAATTTTCAAATGACACCTTGGGGATGGACCTTGGTGATATGTTCATGATTGTCTATGTTAAATGATGTAGCCACATCTTCAAGTTATGAAAAAGTTTTATTTTTATTATGATATGCCTCATGTTTTCATTTTCATTCCTTAAAGTTCTTTTCATGACTTTATTGATGTATCTCAAGTTCATATGTAAAATGTTTCACTTGTTTCCCTTACTGGGCCTTCTGCTCACCCTTCCTTTTGATGTATGTCGCCAGGTTATGAGATGCAGTAATGAGACTAGGGTAAACATGAGGATAAGCCTTTCAAGTGTTTAAGAAGAATGTTTTTTTTGTTTCATGATTTATGTTCCTTGTTTCCAAGACACTAAACCTTAAAGATCCTCAGTTCCGTGTAATGGAATGAAAGTTATGTTATAAAAGGAGGGATGCTATACCACCGATTCCTTTTTCCAAGGATTCTAGTTTATCATCGTTCTTTTTATAATAGCTTTTGAGAGGCAGTAATCATAGTCCATAATCACTTCCTCATTAGGTACAACTATACCTTTTGTAAGAAGCATGGCTGATATTAGCCGAGAGTAAAATAGAGAAGTTGATTTGGATGTTACGTTGATGAACTCACACATATGGTGAATGATATACTTTCACATGTTGATCTTATGTCCATTTTTCATGAGGTGAATCAAAAACACATCTTGATATTTTAACATAGAAAAATCACCTTTTCTTGGACTAACCAAATTCTATACAAACTTAACCAGAAGCCTTGTTTTCCATCAAATTCAACAGCAATGACTCTCCTCTGGGTGCCATTTCCAGTTAGGGTTTTCAGGGAAACTTCTAGATCAAATTAATCGGTTGAAGGTGGAGGTCCTATCTGATAATCCTAACTAATGCCTTCATGAGGTATCCTAAGGCTTGAAACCCATAACCACGAAGAGAAAGATAATATCTGACCATTTACCCATCTCCTCACAAAAAAAAACTCTCGCTATAATCTGATGAGAACTATACGTACCGGTAAAACTGAGCTATTAACCTAGGATAGATTGGTATATCCTCCTTTGAGAACCATTATAACCAGCCTTGTTGTTCTAACACTTTCAATACTAGAGACTTAATAGTCAGAAGCCATTTGGGGAAAATATCTTTCTCAGGTACAACAATGCTATTTAATAGATTCATATTTAAAGGTCCTTCGGGTGTCACCATAGGTTTTCTTCTAGAGCTGTTCTTTTTAGGTGTCGATGATGACAGATGTTTCATTCTTGGAATTCTCTGAAGGTTCGAGTGAGAGAAGGGTTTCAGGGATGAACAAGGGTTTAAAAAGAGTAGGTATAAGAAACCTTGAGTGAAGAAGCGAGTGATACATACTATGTTTTATCATTTAGGAATACCAAACGTCACTAAAATAAAAAACACGGGAAGATAAAAAGGTAAAAAAGGGTAATTACCATGATACACGTTCTAAAAAAACATAAAGAATTTTTACGGTGAGACTGTGAGTGTTCATTACGGTGAGACAGTAAACGAGTTTCACGGTGAGACCGTGAACTAACTTTTCAGTGTGTGTTACGGTGAGACAATAAATTTCAGATCGTAAGTACAAAATGCTAATGGTGATACTGTAAACATAAAACATTATGGAGAGACAGTAAACATGAGAGAAAGTAACTGAGAAACCATAATCAAGAAACAGTAATGTATAACACAGTAAGACATCAAACAGTAAGACTTGAAACCATTACTAGTAAAGTGTCTATTTGAGATTTATCATTCCTAGTTCATGTATGATGTAGTATATTCACTCAGAATTTAATGGTTTAGTGAATATATCTGCAGGTTGATATTCAGTACCAATGAATTCCAATGTGATATAACCTTTTTGATAATGATATCTAAAAAAGTGAAGTCTTACATCAATTTTCTTTGTCCTAGAATGTGAAACAGGATTCTTTGAGATGTTAATAGAACTTGTGTTGTCACACTTTATAGGTACATGTCTGAATTGTTATCCATAATCTAGTAATGTGTGTTTCATCCACAAAATTTGTTCACAACAACTGCCAGCAGCTATGTATTCAACTTTTGCAGTACACAATGCAACCGAATTTTTCTTCTTACCATACCATGATAATAATGACTTTCATAAAAGTTGACATGTTCCAGAGGTGCTTTTTCTATCAAACTTACTTCCACCGAAGTCAACATCAGAATAACTAACTAATTAAAATTATTTTCCTTTAGGATAAAACATTCATATATTGGGTGCTTTCTTGAGGTATTTGAAAATTATCTTTACATCATTTAAAAGATATTCTTTAGGATTTTCTTGAAAATGAGAACACATACACACACTAAACATAATGTCAGAATGACTAGAAGTTAAGTAGAGTAAACTTCCCATCATTCCTCTATAAGTGGTTTCATCAACAAATTTTCCATCTTCATAAAGATCCAACTTACATGTTGTACTCATGGGAGTGTCACTACTTTTAGTTATATCCAATAAAAAGCATTTTAGAAGAACCTTAGTATATTTACTTTGATTTAAAATAATACCATTTTCATTTTGGAAAACACAAAATCTAAGAAAATATTTGATTTCTCCCATTAAACTCATTTCAAATTCATTTTTCATCATTTTTTAAAAAACAACAAAAATAGAATTATTTGAAGATCCAAAAATAATTTCATCTACATAAATTTGAACAACTAAAACATCCTTGAAAATTAGTTTTATAAAAAGAGTAGGATAAACTATTCCTTTTTTAAATCATTTAGAAATTAGAAAAGTACTCAATCTGCCATACCAACCTCATGGAACTTTCTTTAAACCATATAAAGCTTTTGATAATTTAAAAATATTATTTGGAAAATGAGGGTTTGTAAATCCAGGGGTTGTTCAACAAAAACACCCTCAACTATATACCCATTTAAGAATGCACTCTTAACATCCATTTGATATAGTTTGAAATTCCAATGTGCTGCATTGGCACGCAGGATTCTAATAGCTTCAATTCTGGCTACTAGGGCAAATGTATCCTCATAGTCAATTCCTTCTTCTTGACTATAGACTTGTGCAACTAGTCTAGCCTTGTTTCTAACTATGTTACCAGCTTCATCAACTTTATTCCTAAAAACCTATTTGGTTCCAATGATCATAGTGTCATCAGGTCTGTCAACAAGTTTTTTAAAATTTGTTTCTATCAAATTGATTCATTTCTTCTCACATAGCCATCACCCAAAATTCATCATTGATTGCATCATTGATATTTTTAGGTTCAAGTTGTGAAATAAAAGCTTGATGTTCAACCTGGTTTCTCAGAGAAGTTCTAGTTTGTGTCCCTCTATATAAATCTCGTACTATAGTATCTAAAGGATGATTTTCAAGAGTCCTAGATGGTCTAGAAAAGACTATGATAGATATTTCAGGTTCATTTCCAGGTTTGGGTTCTACACAAGCAAGTTCTGAAAAATTTCCAGAACTTGTTGTCTTAACAACTGGTTCACTATTTTTGTCATTAAGGTCTAGAATGGACATATCTTCTTTAAGATTTTCAAGAGGGTTATTAGGTTCATGTGGATCATTTTCATCAAATTTGAAGTGTACGTATTCTTCCACACATTTGGTTCCCTTTTTGAATACTCTATAGGCATTACTGGTTGTAGAGTATCCTAGGAAAATTCCTTCATCACTTTTGGAAGAAACTTTTTCAGTATTATATTTAGATTTAAGGATAAAAACATTACAACCAAAAACTCTAAAGTAATTAACCTTATGCTTCCTATTGTCCCAAAGATCATAAGCAGACTTTTTAAGAATTTGTCTAATCAAGACTCTAGTGATAATTTAACAATCTGTATTGACAGCTTCAGCCCAAATGTAAATAAGTAAATCATATTCATTGAGCATTTTCCTAGAAATCTCTTGAATAGTACTACTTCTTCTTTCTACTACACCATTCTGTTGAGGTGTTCTAGGGGAAGGGAAGTTTTGAATATAGAAATTATGTGAGCAATAGGTTTCAAACTCCTAATTTTCAAACTCACGACCATGATAAATTCTCAAGGTCTTGATCCTAAGTCCACTAACGTTTTCCAAAGACTTGGAATATTTATCAAAATAGGAACAAGCATCACTTTTGTGATCTAGAAAGTATACACAAGTGTATCTAGAAAATTCATCCACAAAGACATAGACATAGTGCTTCCCATTTATGATAGAAACTCCAGATGTTACAAATAAATCCATGTGAACCAACTCGAGAGGTTGAGAAGTATAAAATTCTTTCTTTGATTTGAAAGAAACTTTGTGTTGTTTTCCCTTTTGAAAAGGATTACAAACATTATCTGTTAAGAATTCTAGTTTTGGAAGGTCTCTAACTAAACCTTTCCTAGTCAGTTTCCTAAGAGACTGTACATTGTAGTGTCATAGTCTTCTATGTCCTAGACAAGATTTTTTTATAAAAAGCATTTAAACAAGTAACATTTTGTTTAGCTAAAGAATTAAAATCTACAATATAAATATTTTTATTTATTAATGCTGTAAATACCAAAACATTTTTAGAATAAAATACATTGAAAGAATCAATTTCAAAATTAACATTGAAACCATCATCACAAAACTGAGAAATATATAGTAGATTATACTTTAGTCCAGCAACAAATAAAACTTTAGAAATTAAAATTGAATCAGTGTTACCAATCTGGACTATGATGATGATTTTTACATTTGAGTTATCCCCAAAGGTGACATGTCCTCCATCAACTTTGACTAAGATTTTAAAACATGAAAAGTATCCTATCATATCTCTTGAACATAGGTTTTCCAAGTACCAGGTCTTTCTACATGAACTTTTTAAGTAGGTTTCCTACAACACAATTTTAGATAGAAAATGATTTAGGTACCCAGATTTTCTTGGGTCCAGATAGGTTAGAAAGCAGAACTTTTGGTACCCAGATTTGTCAAATTATTTTTATATAATAAGTATATTTAAAAGATTTTTAAAGATAAACTTTGTTTGATCTATAACTACGTGAGTAACTAGTTGAGACATAAGAATTTCCAGAACTATAACTAGCATCATACTGTCCAGATTTAGGAATAAATCTATTCATTATAATCTGTCTCTGTCCAGGCTGATAGCCTAAACTAGTAGTATACTTTGGTGCTACTTGTTTTCCTAGAATTTGTCTAAGAGTTTCCTTTCTATTAGTAATTTTTTATAAATCTTTCTTGAGTTACTCATTAGACAGTTTCAGTTCAGTATTTTCATTTAGTTGTTGCGAATTGTTTTCCTTTTCTACTTCTAGTGCAGATTTGGTAGTGCTAGTTAAAGCATGATGTTTCTTTATGGATTTATACTTTCCTTTCAGCTCATTGCAGGTATCCTCTAGCATGTTATAGTATTCAAATAATTCTTCACTATTCATGTTTTCAGAATCAGAATCAGAATCATCTCTAGAATAATAAGAGTTTAAAGCAGGAGTATCCAATGTTACCTTAGATGTGTTTGTCATAATATACATATTAGATTTTTGAGATTTTTCATCCTAAGTGGAACCATAATCACTTTAAATTTCTTTTTAAGAACTCTAGGTCACTTTCATAGCTTTCTTATATATTTTTTCATTGTACTCATATTTCTTCTTGTACTTTAACTTTGGACAGTCAGCTTTCACATGTCCTTTACTCTTGCATTCGTAGCAGAATATGTCATCACTTTTATCAGTACTTTTCCAATCCTTCTTCCAATGAAATTTATTGTCATACTTTCCCTTGTAATTGGATTTTATGAAAAACTTCTTTTATTAATAATACTTCTTAAAATGTCTGGCTATCTGAGCCATTTTAGTATCACTTTCATATGCACTATCTTCACTACTTGAACTGTCACTTGCATCTTGATTTTTCTCTTTGTCCTTGATTTTTAAAGAAGATGTCTTAAAGAAAAATGATTTCTTTCATGGTTCATCATCTTCTTCTTTGTTTAGATTTAGCTCTTCATCACATATCATCTACTTAACAATCATCTCTTTCACAAGCATCTTGGCAATGTCACATGATTCTCGTATAGAGACAGATGTTCCTCTCCATCTGTCTGGTAGGCATCTTAGTATCCTCTTGATTTTATCCTTTTCTGTAACAACTTTTACTAGTGATCTCATTGTATTAAATACCTCATTAAACCTGAGATACATATCAGAAATAGATTCATTAGTTTTTATTTTAAAATTACCATACTCAATAGTGTATGTTTTTAGTCTCATTTCTTTAACATTGGTTGTTCCCTCATGGGAAACAAGTAAAGTATCCCATATTTCATAAACATTCTTACAAGAAACTATTCGATTAAATTCTTCATATCCTAAAGCAAAATACATGGCATTTGTTGATTTACAATTATTATTTTAATAAACATTATTAGGTTTATCCCATGTAGTTCTAACAGTTTCTGGAATCTTATACTGAGTCTCTATGACAACACAAATGTCAAATGACATACTTTCTAGATGAATTTTAATTTTGATTTTCCACTCGGAATAATTAACACCATTAAAGAAGGGTTTCATATTGGTAGCTACACATTATAATCTATTATCCATAATACCTATGTTATATAAAGATATAAAAATTTAGAATTAATAGAAATTTTAAGATCTTTAAGATACAACTAAAATTACATTAGATAACTTTTCCAAAACAGAGTGTTTTGAAACCATTTATCAACTCCTCTAATACCAAATATTGGTCAGAGTGGACACTCAAGAGGGAGGTGAATTGAGTTCCAATTAAAAATTTATGTTTATAAGATTTGTATTAAAATCCCCCAAATCATAAAACAAGTTAAACTATAGTGAATTTATAAAGATTGTAAATGTTCAATTAGTTTCTCAAAAATTGATTATTTCTCAGTTAACTTAATCTGAAGATTAATCTAGTTTTGAAACAAACTTACTGGTTCACAATAATCACAAACACTTTCTAGTTCAACTATCAGAGTTACTTTAAAATAGATTTGAGTTTATAAGTAAATAATAGAGGAATATTTAAAAATAGTTTAAACTAAAATAATATTCACAAAAATGTTAACCAAGAGGTGTAGTATCAATATGAGACTTATTCCTCTTAAATAGTTTATATAATAATTTGATCCACACCTTAGATCGGGGTTACAATAGTACCCAGACTGTCTAGGTCCTCATACCTCTACCACAGTCCTACATGGGAAAGCAATAGCAACAACACATAGGTTTTCCAGGTTCTCAGACCTCTACCACAGTTCTACGTGGGATACAAAAAGATGTAAAGAGTTTAGTGTGAGGATTTTAGTATCCTTCAGTTCAGCTTGGGAGTTAGTGTGTGTCAAAACAGACAAAATAACACACTTCTCATAATGTAAATAAAAGGATGATCACAGCTGAGCAAGAATATTGAAATGAGTTTAGAATGCACTTTTTGTGATGTTAATGCATCTCTTGAATCCTTTGGATTGAAGCAGATGGAGCATGGAGTTCTTCGCAGGATGTTTTCTAGAAAACAAATTATCATGGTTTTGTTTCTTTACTTCCATTACAGGTGTTCAGCTTGAATGTGAGAGTATTCTAAGTGGCGCTTGAACCTCCTCTTTGAACTTTTGTTCTTGATGTGTATAAGTGTTCTTAGAGTTATTTGTGTGTTCTTCTCTATATGTACATGTGTATCTCATTTTCTTCCTTACGTATATGTCTTCGTGTATGACTTTGTGTATTTCTATTTTGCAGCAACTTGATATTCCTTTTATTCCTCCTTTTTCCAGCAATGGGGATGATTAATTTTTACAAGTACGAGGTACGGTTCCCTGACATGCCAACATCCCACATTAATTAATAGTAGTTCCAATAAAAGAATAAAATATGACCGTTGGAAATTAAATTGAAAGACGACAAAATAGTTTAAGAAACGGTGTCACAGTAAGTCATGGGAATGGTGTCTCCTCCACACGGTGTCTAGGTTGATCACAGTTTCTGAGTGTCATGGTGTCTCATGGTCACGGTGTCTTTCTCATAGTGTCTCCTTCATAGTGTCTTGTTCACGGTGTCTACTTCACGGTGTCTTGTTCACGGTTTCTACTTCATGGTGTCTTGTTCATGATGACTGCTTCATGATGTCTTGTTCACAGTGTTTTCTTCATGGTGTCTTGTTCATGGTGTCTCATTTACGATGTCTGGCTTCACAGTGTCTGGATTCACAGTATCTGGCTTCATGGTGTCTGGCATCACGGTGTCTGTCTTCATGGTGCCAGAAATACATAGCCAGTGCCAGACTCACAGTGTCTTAGACTTTTTAAAGTAATTATGTGCAGAATTAAATAATGATGATAATATAAAGGATTGGACTTAAGCATTTGTTAAAGAAGGTATTGTGAGAGTAGATAAAAGATATTATAAAGTAGGTAAATTGAAAATAAAGAAATTAAGATCCTTCAAGGCTCTTCTTAAAGCATGAGAAAACATTAAACATAAATACACATGATTGGATATAATGTATAGAAATTAACTAGGTTGAATAAGATTTGGAATCATTAGCAGATTATTAAATAAGATTTGTGATCATTAAAACATGATTAATACATGAGGAGTCTGACAACTTGTCATGGATGTTTATTGCCTCATGGGAGCTGCAGATTAATGGTGGTCATTAATTCAAAACACAAATGTGGATGAAGAAGTATCAAATATCAAATGGAGGGAGTTTAATGAAATTTTATTAGAAATATACTTTCCTTGTGACCATCAATCGGATATAGAATGATAATTTCTGAGTTTGAGGCAAGAGGAGGATGAGAATATCCCAATGTATGATGCTAACATTACAAGGTTAACAAGGCATGCAAAAGATTATATAAAAAAACCAAGGAGTAAGATTGATCAATTATTTGATGGGTTGAAACCCTTTCTCCATCAAGCATTAGTCTCACAATCCTTCTCATCGTATGAAGATATTGTCTCATGTGCTATCAAGACAGAAAAGGAATTCTCTAAGTATTACGAATTTAACGAAAAGAAAGAGAAGAAGAGATCTGATGAACACTCTAGAAATGGAAATAAGGGGATGAAGGGAAATTTTGAATATCCATCCTCTAGTAAATGTGAGAAGAAACACTCTGGTACTTTCCATAAGGGATTTTGAGTCTGTTACAAGTGTGGTGAAAAAGTCCACGAAGCTCATAATTTCTAGGTTTAAAAAGAGGTTGTCAATGTTGAATGATATAATTTTAGAGAAAATGTTAATTATGCAAAATAATATCCTAATCTCCAAGGAAAAATTCCTCAGAAAAGGCAAAGGGAGAAAGGCTAAGCTTATGTGATTACTAATACTGAGTTTGAAGCTCTAAAAGACATGGTGTCCGTTAATTTAATGGTTTCCTCAAGTTTAGCCAATGATTTATTTGATTTTTGATCATCGCATTGTTTAATATCTTCCCAGTTTTCAATGAAAATTAGATATTTCAAATTTGATTTAGCATGGGAGCTGTCAGTCAAAAATCCTAAGGGAAGTATCATTGCAACAAAGTTCTATGAATCAGTTCCCATTTGGGTATATAAATTTGCTTTATCTGCTGATCTCATCATCATACCCAAGACTTAATTTTATATAATCATTTATATGGATTGTCTTTCAGACTGTGATGCAAAAATTTATAGTAATAAGAAGGAGGTTAAATTTTTTGAGGTTGATAAGGAGTACCTTATCTTTAGAGAAGAAACATCCCCACCTAATTCTTATCTTGATCCACCACTAGTAGTGCTACTAAATTATATTATTGGGGAGGAAGATAATGAAAAAACTATGGGTGGGGAAAGTAATGTTCAAATATAGGATGTACCTATTGTTCAATAATATGGTGATGTGTTTCCATAGGATTTACCTAGACATACTCCAGAATGATAAATTGTGTTTTCTATTGATTTAATTTCTAGTTCAAGGTCTATATCGAATACCCCTTATAGAATGACCACTATTGAATTCGTGGAACTAAAGAAACAACGAGAAGAATTGAGTAATAAGGGATTTATTCTACCTACTATTTCTCCATGGGGATCCTTGTTCTTTTTGTAAAGACGAAAGATGGATCGATGCGGTTGTGCTTTGACTAAAGCGAGATCAATGCAATAAGAATAAAGAACAAGAATCCCCTTCCTCACATTGATTATTTATTTGAACAACTTCCTGGAGCTCAATATTTTTCCAATATTGACCTTCGATCTGGATATCATCATTTGTGTGTGAAGAAGTAAGACATTCCAAAAATAGCATTTTGAACCAGGTTTGGGCATTACGGGTTTACAACAATGCCTTTTGGACTGAATAATGCACCCTATGTTTTCATGGATCTACTGAATAGAGTTTTACAGGAATATCTTGATGACTCTGTATTGGTATTTATTGATGATATCTTGGTTTACTCAAAAAAATATGAAGATTATGAAAATCATTTGCGCACTTTTCCGAAAACCCTAAGAATAAATAAATATATGGGATGTTTAGAAAGTGTGAATTATGGCGTCAGTAGATTTATTTTCTTATCCATATTGTCTATAAGGATGGAATCTCTTTTGATCCTTCAAAGATCACGTCGATTCATGAATGGACAAAACCAATATGTATAACTGAGGTACGCAATTTTATTTGTAAAACAGGTTATTATCCGCATTTCCTCCAGACTATTCCCCAATTGGTTAACCCATTAACCGAGCTCACACGTAAAGGGGTTAAATTTGTTTGGAAAAACGTTTGTGAAGAATATTTTGAAAAACTAATTATAAGATTATTCAATGATTCTATATTGACTCTACCATCGAGGAATGATGAGTTTTTTATTTATAGTGATGCTTCAAAGAAAAGACTTGGTTGTGTACTTATACAGAATGATAGAGTTATTGCCTATGCATCACAACAACTAAAAATTCATGAAAAAAACTATCCTACTCATGATATTGAGTTACCATCTATAATATTGGTTTGAAGATATAAATACATTATCTATATGGTGAAAAAAATGTGAGATTTATATTCATCACAAGATTTTGAAGTATATTTTCTCACAAATAAAACTCAACATGAGGAAAATATGATGACTTGAACTACTTAAAGATTATGATGGGACAACACACTACCATTCGGGGAAGGAAAATAAGGTGGCATATGCTTTGAGAAAAAATTATCATGGAGGTTTGAACAAGATGAGAGTTGAATGAGATCCTATGTTCATGTATCTAGTAAAGATGGATATGGGAATAATCATTGAAGGTGAAACATCAATACATTTTTAAATAGTTTCCAAACCATCTTTAGTAGAAAGGATAAGGAGTTATCAGACTGATGATGAGGAGTTTCAAAAGAATATTAAAGCTTTGAATGATGGGAGATTGATTGACTTCATATATGAAGATATAATTTTAAAATATGGAAAGATTCATTGTGTTCCTGATATACCTGATCTAAAAAGAGAATTTTTGGATCATACTCATAGCTCCAATTTCTATATACACCCTGGTAGAAATAATATGTATAGATATTTGAAGAAAAAAATTTTGTGGGACAACATGAATAGAGAGATTGCTGATTATGTGTTAAGATGCATAGTTTTTCAACAAGTGAAAGTTGGAAGAAAACATCGTAGAGGAGTCATGCAACCTCTTACCATACCTAAGTGGAAATTGGATGATATTACGATGTAATTTTCATGGGACTACCAAATACTCCAAGAAGGAATGATGCAATATGGGTTATTGTTGACCGTCTTACCAAGTCAACACATTTTCTTATTATAAGAGAAGATTTACCACTCGATAGTCTAACAAGACTATATACTAATGAAGTTTTAAGACTTCATGGAGTACCTCTATCGATTGTTTTGGATAGTGATCCCATTTTACTTCGAGATTCTGTAAAAGTCTTCAGAAGGACCTAGATTGTAAAATTTGTTTGAGCACTGCCTACCACCCTCAAACTGATGGACAATCAGAACAGACTATTCAAAACATTGAAGACATGTTGAGATCTTGGTCTCTTGATTTTCAAGTTATGTTGGATCAGTATTTACATCTGGTAAAATTTTCCTATAACAATAGCTTTTATTCAAGTATTAATATGGAACCATATGAAGTGTTATATGGAAAGAGATATTGCACACCAACTTGTTGGGATGATGTTGGTGAAAGAAAACTCATAGGCCAAAAACATTTTGAGGAAACAATGGAAAAGGAGAAGGTTATCCAAACCCACATCAAAGCAGTTCAAAGTAGGAAAAAGATATATGTCGATAACTGAAGGAATGATTTGGAATTTCAAGTATGTGATCATGTTTTCTTGAAGGTATATCCATGGAAGAGTGTTATATGATTCGGTAAAAAGGGAAAAGTCCCATGTACATAGGACCTTTTAAAATTATAGAATGAATTGGAGTTGTAGATTATCATTTGGAAATGCCGCTAAATCTCTCTAAAGTTCATGATGTGTTCCACGTATCACAGTTGAGAAAATACATGCCTGACCTAGCGCATGTACTCACCTATGAGGAAATTGAACTGGAACCTGATCTGTCTTATTGTGAAGAGCCTTTCAAGATTCTTGATAAAAGAGAATAAGTGTTGAGAAACCGAATGTATCGTATGGTAAAAGTTCTATGGAGAAACCATAAGATGTAAGAGGAAACGTGGGAACCCTAAGAACTTATGATGAAGAACCACCTGTATCTTTTTGTGCAGTAGTATTCTATAAATTTCAAGGATGAAATTTTTTGAAGTAGGGGAGAATGTAACACCACAAGCTTCCACGGTATGTTTCCCTATGAATAATGCAATAGCTTGTGTTGTACGCAACTTTTAGTTCTAATGCTCCACGACCAACCAAACAAGCCGTTATGAATAGTAGTACCCACTTTTTGAAATTTTCTAAATTGTATTTTTTTTAAATGGACTTCATTTTTTGATTTAGAATATCAAAATTAATTTAGGGTGAATGTTTGGTATTTTTTTGAAAACATTCAATTTATGATGAATATTGAAAAAACTGTACTATTGTTTAAAACTGAATTTTTATATAAATAATTAATTATTTTATTTAAATTTATATTATATAAAAATAGATATATAATACCTATATATTTTCAATGAAACTCATTTGAGTCATTTTATAATAATATTAGATACAGAAAATTTTATTGAACTTTTTACCGTCTTTTACCCACCTTCTAGGCGCATTTACAAATTTGCATAATACATAATTCTACCACTTCTATGAATTGAATTTAAAAAATCATAGTGACATGGTTGAAATAAATAAGTAAAATGTTGTTCAAAAATATGAAAATATTTTTTTTGAATAGTAAATTTTGACTTTTATTTACCATAATTGAAAGTAAATATGGTAATTAAAGGTAAGAAATGATATTATAATTACCCTAACACATGTACTAAATCTATTTTATAAGTTTATTTAGAAAAAAATCAACCATAGGAATAAAATATGATCCTTTTTCCCCACTTGGATTAGATTAGGACATTTATTATTATTTTATTCAAAAAAGAGTTAAAATTGTTAAATTCAATGTTTAATAACTAAACCATTTTTAATATAGGGTTATATTTAAGATAAATTCTACTATAAATATTTATTAGAAATCTAAAAATATTTCATAGATAATGGTATTTTATTTATAATTTTTAGACATTAAATAATTAAAAAAAATTATGACACAATGATGATGGAATAATTACCTTATTAATGAAAGATTAACATAATTGATATTATAAATATGAAAATAAATGAAAATTGATACTTCTGATGAATTCCATAATTTTTTTATGTTAATATGAAATATTATTTTTTTTAAATAAATTTTTTTCTAAGTGATAATGTTTTTAGTAATTTCACAAATACAAAATACCAAAGAGTGTCAAAATTGTCATAAATGAGTTTTTAAAACAAATACTATATTGTTAATTGAAATAATATTCATAAAAATATAAGGTTCATCCAATGAACTTAGATAAAGTTATATATATTAATAATTAACCACTTGGGGTTCTCTTGTTAGTTTATATTATGTTTATCAACCATTTAATATAAAAATACAAGGAGATATGGTAAATGTCCAACTATTTAACTAAGAGTTAAATCTAAAAGATAAGGTTAATATGGTAACCTAAACATGTATAAAAACTATTATTTGAGAGTTTTTCAACCCCTACCCACCTTAGTTTTGATATAAATCATTTTGGAGCCATTATAAACCGAATATTATTGTATAATAAAATTATATTTCATGCTTTTCCTAAAGTGACCGACACCTCTCTTATAAAAGGGCACTTCCCCTTCTCTCAAAATCACACCTCCAAATCCATTTGTCATGGCAAAAAACTTCCCAAATATCCTCCCAAATACCTTAAATTCTACATAAATACATTAATTTGATAATAAATCCTACCCAAGGAGCCCTTTTGATCAACTCCAATGGAAACACTTGAAGAAGAGGTAAAAATTTAACCACCTCTTTCAAAGTTCTTTTCTTCATCCACTTCTCTATCTTTGTTGTTTACATACCAAAATAATTACTCTAATACTTTATACATATTGCGATGTTATTATAAATATTTTATAACCATATTAATTATTATATCCATCCTATGAATGACAAGTCACCATATGTGCGTATGTACGGCTTACCGTCTCTACGTCGTGGTGTAGTTTGTTATTTAAGAACTTCATTATTTGAATGGGTATAATAATGAGTATAAATTATGTAAATAACAAATATAAAATGTTTAGTATTATGTATATATGATATACCATCCAATTAAATACAATTTTACTATCAATATAATGATATTTTTTCTCATATGTACGTACAGATTACCGTCTCCACAAACGCGATATGATTCATTCCCCATCATAATAATTCAAAAATAATTTTTATTTTATGATTAAAAATAATTTTTAAGAACTTAATATCATTCTATATATGAATAAAATATATCACATCCATAACAAACATGACTTACATAACAAAACATATAAAGGAAAATGAATAAGTTAACAACCAAAACAATGATACTACTGAAATATTATTAACAAAGCAATATTAAAAGATCATATATGATATCAAATTTATGTATATAGTTCTTTTATAATATAATAATATTTATTTAACTATTATATAGTAGGATAATGTGCCCTTGAACAAGGAAAAGTATAAGGTAAGGGTTAATTCTACAATCTCTTCATTATATGAAGTTGTTTATAAGTGAGTATCTACAAGGACCTCTTTATCATCCACATCCGTGTTTCTTAAAAATGTTTTTTAAAACCTTTTTAAAATTTATTATACAATGTGTTAAAGTCATTTATAACATTTATTGACTATTTGTGAGATGTTTATAAAAGAATCTTTCCATCATTTTCCAAACAAGGTCCTTTATGTCCTTTTCGACAAAATTATGGAAAGAATGTTTTTTCAATTATATAGTGGGTGTGGCTATTTTGTGATATTGTAACACCATTGAAACATAAATTACAAGTTTATAAGAATATTTTAAAAATAAATACTTTATTTTAAAATTAAATTAATTTAAATTTATTTCAAAATAGAAAGATATATTTCTCTCAAATAGTTTTTATTTCATCTAAGTTAACATCCTCTGTTGGATTTTACGCTTGTTTGAAGTTGATTTATTATGATAAAATCTTCCATATTGCATTGAAGGTTTTTGTGATATTTTTTACTATGGATGTGATATTTTTATACCATTTATGGTTTATGGTTAAATTATTGACATTTCGTATGCTAGTTTTAATATGATTGTTTATGTTATGTTTCAACTTTTTCATATGAGGAATGCATTGGAATTAGTATGTGATAGGTGGAGCCTGCTATATCTCTTCGATGCATCGGTATGTCTCACGAGAAAAACTAGTTTCTTTCCACAAGTCCTTGAAAAAATCTTATTTTTAGTCTTGGCACGAGGACTTGACATCATGCTTATAAAGTCTGGAATTATGCATTCCATCATTATGAAATTGGTTATTGATATTGCATGTGATTATTCGACTAGTAGAATATCCATGTGAGTAAGTAAATAGAATAATTTGCTTTATATTTGACATATTATTCTGAAGGTTAGGTTTAAAAGGATTATGTTTTAGTCTTATGCACTACATTAAATGTTTATGCTTATTTATGAAAGTTTCCACTATATTGTTATCCTTACTAAGCATCTGATCTCTTACTTTTCTAGTTTATAATTTTTCTAGGATGTGAAGAAGTATTTTATAGTTTGTCTATGAAGATAGGATAAGGGATATAAATGTGTTCAAAGGGGAAAATGTTATTTTTGTTTTTATCTCATGACATAATGTAAAACTTATGTTTGTATCTAGTACTTCCAAGGCTACTAAACTGATCGGTCTTTCAGGACTTGATCCCTTGTGATAATGCCAATGTTATGTAATAATGCACAGACTCTGGGTAACTAGGGTCGGGGTGCTACAATTATCCATTTTGAATTTGAAAAAATTTAATCCATATTTAGAATCATAATGTAAAAATTATGTAAATAGTTTCCTTTTATTTTTGGACTTAATGAATAGTATCTTTCTTAATAATTTTTATTACCATGACTAAGGGTAAATCATTTAATTAAAGGTACAAATTATATTATAAATATTATAAAATTACCCAAAAACTTGTCCAATTTAATTGGATGAGTCATTTTCATCCTAGATAATTCTTGTGTCAATTTTAGGATCATGTGGAACCACTTGGATGACCTTAATACATTTATAATAATAAATTCAATGAGAAGAAAATTTTTATCACTACATTGTTTTTATCAACTGAATTATTTATAATACGGGGTTATATAAGTGATATATTTGACTATGAATATTATTTATAAATATAAAATGTTTAAAAAAATCATGGTAATTTAGTTATATTTTTTAGAAAATAAATAAATAAATTATATAGTGACACAATAATGATACAATAATTGCTTCATTAATGAAAGAATAAAAAAATGATATTAAAAATATTAAAATAAATATAATTTGATATAATTAAAATCATAAAATAATTTTATGGATTACTATTACATGTTAGTGATAATTTAATTGAGTTTTTTCAAACACATATTGATGTTATGATATTTTTAAAAATTCAACTACTGAATAGTGTCAAAATTGACACTATTGATATTTTAAAATAAATAAAATTTTATTAAATGTTATAAAAATAATTAAAATAAAAAATTCGACCAAATGATATTAATAATTATTAAAATTTCATAAATTACTCATTCATCAATCCTTTTACATTTTATTGTAATTATATTAACACAAAAAATGTAAATTACATGATATCATGGAAAAATTTAAAAGGGTAAAACAAGGGATAAAAAGAAATGGTAAGGATAAAAAAATAATAAAAAACTAGTTTAATTTTTATTGGATGATTTATGTTAGACACATAATCATCCTATATTATAAATAAATCTTTTTGGAAATATTTGGAATTGAAAATTAATTTATATTAATTTAATATTTTGAGAGTTTCCTAGAGGGCCCCTTTCATCTCTTATAAAAAGGAACATACTACTTCACTTCGTAACACCAAATTATACCTTATAGATCAAACAACATCACTCATTTACCCTCATATCATCCTTATTAATTTTATGTAGGTTATGGTCTTCTCAAAAAACCAACTCAAGTGTCCCTAAGAGAAGATCTAGAGGGATCTCACTAAAGAAGAGGAAATCACTTTTACCAACTCTCTCAAGAGTATTTCTTCTTCTACACCCTATTAATGTGTTGATTACATTAAAAATTAATATATCCATTATAACCTACATTCTAGTATGTTATTATGATTATGGAACAATCATATTCCACCTTTTATATATTCTATGAAAAATGAAATCACCCCGTGTGTGTACATATGAACTACCGTCTCCACGTCATGGTGTAATCTATTTTTCATCACCACTTTACATGGATGAGTATAATGATGAAAATAATAATTATATATTATTATTATAACAAGATATTTATTCTTTAAAAATATACACATACCATCTACTTCTATACCATTTTACAATTAAGAGAATGGTATCGTTGCTCGTGCATACGTACGACCTACCATCTCCACGATGCGATACGATTCATTATCCATGATCATCATTCAAGAATTATTATATAAAAGTATATGATGATTATATATGATATATATTACCTTAATTTTATTCTATAAACAACATAACTATATCCTATTTTTATAAACAGGGACTTATACGACAAAATACGCATAAGAAAAGGAAGTGGTTAACACCTGAAAGAAGAGTACTAATGAAATAATAGTAACACACAGGTTATGATATGATCATATATGATATAATATGAACATGGATCTAGAATAAATTAATTTCATTCTTTAATCCATTTTACAGGAGTTTCAGATACGTATGAGTAAATTCATACCTTATGTAAGGGTTAATTTCACAATCTCAATATTATTTGGGATTGTTTATACATAAGTATTTACTGGGAAATATTTATAATCCATGTCCATATTTCTTAAAATTATTTTCCAAAATATTTTTACTATTATTTAAAAAAATTAAATCCGTTTTTAACCATTTATGAGTTTTTATTAAATGTTTTGAAAGGATTATTTTTTCATTTTCCTAACGAGGTACTTTTTCCCTTTTCCTGTAAAAGTACAAGAAGAATGTTTTTTCTTGTACTACATAAATGGATTTGTACACTTCAATGATTCCTTATTTCCTTGAATCTTACCTTATTATATTACAAGGTTATTTTTAAATAAATTTTTTTCTATTAAAATTTCATGACATTTCTTGTAAATAAATTTTTTTCAAAGTAGAAAGGATATTTTACAAAAGATTTTTTTCTGAGATCTTTAAAAATTATTTTCGATCTAAGATAACATTTTTTTATGTTACTTATGTTTTATTGGAGAAATTACTCAATGTTGAGTTTCTTATTCTTTCTATGAATGGTTATATTTATGATGGAATGATATTTATGAATCCGGTTTATTTTATTTGGGTTATGTTATGATTTCATGTTGTTTATGAAACCCATTTCATAATATGGGTTTTGATATGATACATGATTTATGTTCTTTTGAAACATGTATGTATGATTTAATTATGATATGGGTGGTACCTATATCTCCATCTAATTCATTGGGTAAATATTTACATCTCATGAGATAGACTAGGATGGTCTTGGTAGTGAACCTTGACTACAAAGATGACCATGAGAGCAAACCATGACTTCCAAGATGGAATGGGAAGAAAAAATATACTACCAAGATAGCCATGGAAGCGATGCCTTTTATACTATGGAAATAATTATTATATTCTTATTTTTCTTCCATAGTTCCATGTTTTATTCCTATGATATGATTTCATGGATCATGTCTTTTATTTACTTATGATTCATGTATTATTAACTACTAATATTTATACCATTATTCCTATTTATAATATTTTATATGTAGGGTATGATATTTTATTTTCATGATCATGCTCTCGTACAATTATTATCATGATTATGTTAACATATCTCCCTTGTTTACCCTTACTGAGCATCTAATTTCACCACTACTTATGTTTCCTTTCACCCAGGTTATGAAGATAAGTATTATGTTTGATGAGTCTAAGAAGGTTGATAGTCAAGAAGAACCTAGTGGGGGATAATGTATCCTAATCATATACTTGTGTTTATGTTTCCCTATTTCCATAGGTTCTAGACTAATATGGTATTTGGGAATTTTTTTTGTGTAATGTAATGAATATTTTTCAAAACTAATGTAATGTTAATGTATGAAAAGTGATGGTCAATATATGATTGATACCACATTATTTAGCCAAATAAGAATTTATGACCTTGGATACATATACAAGTGACCTGATATGTACATATTCCATCATAAAATAAACAACCCAAATAGAAAGACCCCAATATTGTGCATTGTCTTGGTGGTCACATTTCTATTACATGATATAAGCATGATCACAATATAAATAAGGAACATCACATATAACAGAAGAAATAAATTTATCAAGTTCAGATATAGAGTCTCGATCCTATCGATGATAATCTAATAGAATCCGAAGGGTCGCTATAGGTGTATATGAGATAACCAATTCCACATATTCCATCCAAGGAAATCCATTAATGCATCCCTTTTATCACTCATGGCATGGTTAACACTGAGTCCATACCAAGTATCTCACATAGGGAACCAGGTATCACCCAAGTTATGTAATAACCATCTTTCCAACGAGTTCATCCATGGTGTCTCCCTTAGGGAACTAGTGTCACTAATGAGTTTGTATAAACTTCATCAAGATCCAGTACATGGAAAGCTAGTGTATCACTCCTGAAATGTCAATTAGATCCAACCTAACATGATGAGTCAATCCATGATGTCCTTAAAATGGGACCCATGTTCTCTCCCAAACTGGAGCAGGTGAGCATAGAAACCAAGGAACATTACACCTGGCATAACATATAAAATTACATGTCATCAATAGGGTATGAAAATATCACAATCTAACATGCTATCCCAATAATAAAATCTAATTCAATCCAATCATCCATGTAAAAAATAAAAAAGAATGAAGGATTGAATTAGGCACAACGTACATGGCATAGTATAAATGTAAATCAATGACATATGGAAAATTTCATGAGACAATCAATAAGAATTAGGTGATTAAATTTAATGAGGTCCTAGCTCATGGATCACAATTAATTTCATTTCAAAAGGTATGTTTTGAAATTTAACGAAGGGGAGACACACACAAACAAGTTGGTAACAAATTCTAGGAATGAGAAAATAGGCCATTTAGGATGGAGACACACAAAGGGGTGCCCAATTATAAGGATAACAACCTATGGTTGGATTTTTTGGTAAGGTATGGTCATATACGACATTAAGTATCCATTCAATTAATTTATTTAATAAATTTAATGCATTTCCAAAAGGGTTTAACAACGGGCACAATGAAACATCATTTATAAAGTGACAAAATAAGATGTAAATACCTAGAACACCTACCTTAATGTAGTATCACCACACCCATCCATTTTTTGAGGCTTGAATCAAACTAGAACACGAGAAAACAAAGTAATCATCTAATTCCCTAAAAATAAGGTGAAAGAGGTATCAACTAAATAAAGAAACTGAGGATGGAATAAACATGAAATAGAAGGGAATAGATTAATGAACTTACCTTCTATTGCTTACAACGGTTAGATATTTGGTTTCTTGATGAAGGAGATAGATTTAAACCTTTGGAGAGGGAAGTAGTAGTATCACAAATATATGAGGAGGTATTATCTACCTGAGAAAATGGAGGAAATAAAAGGGGAGGTTTAAAATAATTAAATATGGGAAAATGGTTATTTCACCCAACAAATAAGGGTTCATGGTTTGGCCACACAGTTTTCCAAATCATGTGCCAATCGTGTACCATGTTCTACATCAAGTGGGTGCCCCACATAGTTAGTTGGACTGTTTATCTGACCATGAAAAAATTGTAAAAAATAACTCTATCCCAAAGATATATAGAATTTTAGGTACGTAAGTATGGAGTCACACAGTTTTAGACAAACTTTGCAATTCCAAACACCTAATTTTCTGCAACCGCACGATTTAGGGAAATCATGAAAGTTAGGCTAAATGATTTCTAATATTTGTGTGGCCATGTATTTTCTTCAATTCACCAGGGCTATGGGATCCAAATGAGCCCCATATGACCCAAGACCTCTTTTTATACATTAAGAATGTTTATATTGGTTGTTTTTTGTAATTGAAAAAAAAATAAATGGTTCATACCTTTTGATGAAATCCAGGATGTTACAAAATCTCCAACTTAAGACAACTCATCCCTGAGTTTCCCCTATGAGGGTGGTATGAAATCATTTGTGAAAGGTTCTGACCATTATGAATGTACATCAACCTCCGTCTCCCATGTCTCATCATGTATGCATCTGTGTAACCATAGAACATAGAATAGAGAAACTGACATTCCTCATAGATCCTTTATGCTTCAATCAATGATACATATCAGATGCTCCGAGAAGGATACATATGCCTCCCGATCAATATCCTTGAGGAAAAATGAGTGAGATGGGTCAACAAGATACTATTAAATCTACGTTATGTGGAAGGCATCATGCATGAAATGGTACCTCTAAGGTAATAGAAACTGATAGGATACCATCCTGACTCCATCCACTATCTCGAAGGGCCCAACATATTGAGGTGATAACTTTACCTATCTTATGATTCATCTATGACCCAATCTAAGAGATACACACAAGAATACCTGATGTGCCACCTAAATCTTAAGATGTCTATGATAATGATCTGTATACAAATTATTCCGAGATTGAGCTATAGTTATATGCTTCTGAATCAACTGAACTTTTTCTAAAGTATCTGAAATGAGATAAGGACCCAATAGGTCTGACTTGCCTACTTTAAGATATAATAGATCTGAATGACATATTATAATATCGAATTCCTCATAATTATCCTTATTAATTGTTTCTTTAAATAAATTTTTGTAGGAAAACTCCACTATAGGAATATGATTTTCCCATGAACACTGAAAATCAAGGATGTGGGACCGCAATATATTCTATAACACCCATATCATTCTCTTGGACTACACATCTATATGAGGGTTATATCTCATACTCAAGAGCTCCTGTGAACCCAGTTTTTTTTCAACCCTTACCAAAACTATGATGTGAAACAGGAGTCTCGATCCGATATGATAAAACATGGAACCCCATGAAGACACGTAATCTCCCAAATGAATATCCTTCCCATATCATCCATAGAGAAGGTTTCCAAAATCAGTATAAAGTGTGAAACCTTCATCAATATATAGACAATCACCCATACTGAATCTCTACACTAAGAGGATATCATCAATATTTTCATGAAATCCATGGTGAAGTCATTCCATTTCCCCACAAAAATGGATAGAGGTTGTAGGATTCGAGTATGCCTTCGGTGATCTTCCATCACCGGCTGATTGGTGGAGTACCGAGTGATGAAACCTGATATTTCCTGATTCATAACTGGATACAAATACTAAAGACTTATATCTTTATACATCCAAATAATCTCAGGATGAACTTCCAAAATATAGGGATGTGATTCCTTCGTCGTCTCTTTCCATATATCGAATGACACCCAAACATTCCCATGGAAGAGTGGGGTTTTACTTACACAAAAAACCCAACTGGTGGATTATCCCCTATGATTATCTCCTGAAAAAATAGTCCCTCATAATCAGAAAACTACCTCATCCGAGCTCACTTTAGAAGAGAGTATTTCACTTCTAAAGCTGTTAGAATAGATTTACCATGCTGTTCTTGAAACTCCAAGTGGAACTCAGAAAATAAATAAATCATATACCACTCATTGTTGGCCCCCAAGATGGCTGGAATATGATTTATATATATCCAGGAATTGATTACAACATTCCACTTTCTAGGTGTGTAAGCAATATCAAAGTCGAATGATTACATTTATTCCACCCACATGCACTGCCCTGGATTTGAGTCTCTCTTTGTGGAGATGTATTTGAGACTTTTATGATCCATGTAAATAACAAATCTCTCACCAAAAATATAATGCCTCCAACAACACATAACATGAAACATGGATGCTAGCTTGAGGTCATGCATCATGTAATTCATCTCACGAGGCCTCATCTAGATGTACCCATATGCCATGAATCGATCACCTTGCATGAGAACTTCCCCAATCCTAATTTTATAGTGTCAAAATAGAATCTATAGCTTATACCTAGATTATGAAGAATCGTGATTGGTGATAAATTCATTATTCCGTTTAAATCCTGAATATATGTCTCACAGGATTCAGACCATATGAACTGCGCACCCTTCTTTGTTAGGGTTGGAAGAGGCACTACAAAGATAGAGAAGTCCTGGATGAATATATATTAATAGTTGACCCACCCAAATATGTTGTGTATGTAAAATAAATTATCTAGATACTCCTAGAAATCTATAGTGATTTTCCTTCTATGATTTAATAGATACACCTACCTCTAATATAATATGACCTAAGAAGTGTACCTTATTGATCTAAAAGTGGAATTTACTGAGATTTACATATACCTAGTTCCCTCTCAGTGTATTCATCCCAATATTAATATGATTGGCATGTTCATGTCTGGTGTGAAAGTACGCTAAGATATCATCTATTAAGACCACCAGAAAGTAATTAAGATACCAGTAGAAAACATTGTTCATCAAATCCATTAAGACTACCCATGAAATCATAAAGCATAATGGAATAACCTAATACTCATACATGTCATACCTACACCAGAACTCTGTATGTGGTATGTATGATATCATGACATGAACTTGATGCTTTCTTGACCTCAAATAAAACTTTTAGAAATTAGTTTCTCCGCAGATCTGGTCGAAGAGGTTATCTATGTAGGGAGGTGGATACCAATTATTCATTGTATGCTAGTTCAGTTGGTTCTAGTAAACAAAAAAACTAAGGGTACCATCCTCCATATTTGAGAAAAGCATATGTAAATTCTATAGTGATGCGTTGGGTTGGATAAAACCATTTAACTCAATATCTTCAAGCTGTTTTTTAGTTCTTGGAGATCTGTAGGTGTTGACATATATGGAAGAATGAAATATGTTGTCACACCTAGCACTATCTTGATGGTGAACTCAACATCATTATTAGGATGTAAGAAAAAGAAATTTTTAGGGAATACATCCCTAAAATGATCCACCCTAAGGAATTATACATGTTTTATTCCCTGATCTCTCAAAAGGAGACTCTTCATCTAATAGGTCATTCCATATAACCTAGTACGCTCGGTTCCAGCTTGAACTACCTGGATATTCCATAACCTTTATGGATATAGGTGTTTCCCTAAGGTGATGTGAATGATACTTAGTGGTGATAACAATCCACTTGGGATTGATAAGGAACAATCGAGTCCATAAAAACAATGACGTCGAAGACGGTCATCTCGAGGATGAAGAAGCTCCAAAATAAATGGTACATACCTATTTTAAGGGGCATTACAAGAATGAGAGTATGCCCTCTAATCGACCCCTAACACCATTTCAATAGACATAAAATCATATATATACTCAATTTCAAAGCTCAATAATTCTATAACTATAAAATATATAAAATAGTTTGATTCACTTGTATAAAATAGTGGAAAAAATATTTAACACATCAGCATTTTTCACGTCGGTTCTATATAACTTACGTGCAAAGCTGTAAAAAATGATTTATCACGTCGATTATACTATAACCAACATGATAAATCAATTAGAATCAATTTATTACATTGGTTATTTTATTACCAACATGATAAAAATTGAGATTAGATTTATCACCTCGGTCATTTTCTAACCGTCATGAAATATTGATTTGGGAACTTTATCACGTCATTTATAAAATAACTGACATGATAAAGAGGGTCTCAGCAATTTATCATGTCGGTTCTAAAATAACCAACGTGATAAATTATTTTCTATGTTTTCTATTAAATACCTGAGGTGATAAACATAAAATAATAGTTTATGAAGTTGGTTATTAAATAACCGACGTGATAAAGCTTTTAAATGATTTATCACAGCCTGTATTCAGTCATTCTGTTTTCTTCAATCAGGAGACCTTAAACTCGTCTCTCTTGTGCGGAAAACATTGAAAAGATTCATTGAAGTCGTTCTCTCTAGCCTCGTTTTTTCCAACTTCATTCAACATCTTTATTATCTCTAGATCTTTATAGTCGGCTCGAAACACTCAAGTAAGCCTCACACGGCTCAGTTTCATTTTTTATTTTATGCGATGATCTAAACTAATTTTTTGAGATGTTATTTATCTATATTTTTTCTTACTATAATGGTATGTTTCATAGTGTTCATTTATACCATGATAAATTATTTTCTGGTAAAATAAACCATGGAAGTGATATTATGAAAGTTTACGATTTTTGTGTGTTCTATCATGTGTGTCTACGCGTACAAGGGGTCTCCAAGGGGGTGGGGGCTGTCCAAGTGGGTGCAGGGTGTCCAGTGGTGGGGGTATCCAGGGGGTGGGGGTGTCCGGGGGGTGTCCAAGGGGGTGGGGGTGGTGTCCAGGGGTGTGTGGGGGCTGTCCAAGGGGGTTGGGGGTGTCCAAGGGGGTGGGTGGTTGTGTCCTAGGGGGTGAGGGGGTTGTGCATTGGGGTAGGGTTGTCCAAGGGGTGAGGGGGTTGTCCAAAGGGATAGGGTGGTCCGGGGGGGTGGTGTCAAGGGGGGTGATTGGGATGTCCAAGAGGGTAGGGGTGTCCAGGGGGTGGGGGTGTGCAGGGGGATGACCAAAGGGTTGGGGGGTTGTCCTGTCAGTGGGGGGAGGGATGTCTAGAGGGGTGGGGGTGTCCATGGGGTGGGGGGCTGTCCAGAGGGGTGGGGGTTTTCCAACGGGGTGGTGGTGTCTAGGGGGTGTCCAAGGGGTGGGGTGGTGTCCAGGGGGGTGAGGGGGCTTTCCAAGTGGGTTGGGGTGTCCAGGGGGTGGGGGTGTCCAAGGTGGTAGGGGGTGGGGGTGGTGTTCAGGGGGTGGGGGTGTCGAGGGGGTGGAAATGGTGTCCAGGGGGTTAGTAGGTTGTCCAAGGGGGTAGGTGTGTCCATGGGGTGGGGGTGTCTAGGGGGTGGGTGGGCTATCTAGTGGTGTTGGGGGCTGTCTAGGGTGTGGGGGTTGTCCAAGGGCGTGGTGGTGTCTAGGGGGGTCCATGGGGGTAGAGGGTATCCAGGGGGTGGGGTTGTCCTGGGGGATGGGGGATGTCCAGAGGGGTGGGGGATGTCCATGGGGTGGGGGGGGGGTTATCCATAGGGGTGGGGGTGTCCAGGGGGTGTCCAAGGGGCGGGGGTGGTGGCCAGGGGTGAGGAGGTTTTCCAAGGGGGTGGGGGTGTCTAGGGGTGGGGGTGTCTAGAGGTGAAGGGTTGTCCAGGGGGTGGGGGTGTCCAAGGGGGTAGGGGTAGGGGGTGGTGTCTAGGGGGTGGGGGTGGGGGAGGTGTCGAGGGGGTAGGGGTGTTATCCAAGGGGTGGGGGTGTCCAGGGGGTGGGGGTGGTGTCTAGGGGGTGAGTTGGCTTTCCAAGGGGGTGGGGGTATCTAGGGGGTGGGTTTTCCAAGAGGAGTGGGGTTTTCCAGAGGGGTGGGGGGGGGGGGCTATCTAGGGGTGGTGGTGTCTAGGGGAAGTCCAAAGTGGTGGGGTGGGGGTGTCCAATGGGGTAGGGGGTTCGACATCCCCCTCACCCCCTAGACACCACTCCCCCAACCCCCTGGACACCCACCCCCATGGACACCCCCCATCCCTTGGACATGCCCCACCTCCTGGACACCCCTACCCCTTGGACACCTTGGACAACCCCTACCCCCATGGAAATCCCATACCCCCTTGGATATCCCCCCCTGGATAGCTCCCCTACCCTCTTGGACACCCTAGACAACCCCTACCACCATGGACAACCCTGACCCCCTTGGATAACCCCCCACCCCCTAGACAGCTCCCCTACACCCTTAGACACCCCTTTGGAATATATATATCCCAATGGTTTCATTGAAACCATTGGAATATTTTATCTTCAGGTATTCTATACCAACCATTCCTGTAGAATCGTCGGTATAGGGCTATTGTAATAACCATAAAGCCAATAGTGTGTGAAACTGTTGGTGTATTCTATCCCAATGGTTTCAGGGTCAATCCCAATGGTTTAAAATCATCGGGATATGTGTAATTTTTAGTAGTGAATGTATACATATTTTAATATTTATACTTAATAGTTCTTTTTTAAGGAAGGGTGAATTTGGTACCCAGTTTCACCAGGATGTATTTTTTGTGTACCTTAAGAAGAAAGGATCCAATATGAATTTAAAAATGTTATATCTAACTATATTTTCTTTTTAAAATTATTTTCATGAATATATTTTTCAAATACACATATTTTTTTTTATATTTCAACATTTTTTACATTCAAAATATGATATTTATCATATAAATATATATTTGACTTTTTGTAAAAATATGTATAATTTTGATATTTGTTACAGGTAATAATCACTCAAAGTTGGATTATGGAACATTTAATGAGTAATGAATATGATAAAGGTGTTGATTCCCTTTTGTAATTTTCTAAACGATAATTTCGAAGCACTGACATTTTTTTTCTATCCATGAATGAAATGTTTGAATATAAAGAAGTCGAAAATAGAGATATCAAAGAGCATATGATTTTTAATGGTTTTAATCTGAGTTACAAACCTTGGATTTGACATGGTGAAACTACACAAAATTTTAGATCTACAGATGATAATGATTTGCAGGATGATAACTCTGATGGAATTGAAGAAATGATTCGTCTTATTGGACCAGAACAAATTGAGATAGAACTGATAGTTGTGTGTCTATATGGTAATGCTAAAAATCCATTGTATCCTAGTTGTATAGATTTTACTATTTTTTCAGTGGTGTTTAGATTGATCAACCTGAAGGCGAAACATGGATGGAGTGACAAAAGTTTTACAGAGATGCTATTATTTTTGAAATACATTCTTCCAAAAGACAATGATCTTCCAGATTTACATTATAAGGCCAGAAAAATATTATGCTCGATGGGATTGGGATATAAGAAAATATATGCCTACCTGAATGAATGTAAGATATGTAGGAAGGAATATTAATTTTTGTCAGAGTGCCCTAAATGCGGGACATCACAGTATAAGTTGAAAGAAAAATCACAGGATGATGTAGAGATTACAAAGATCCCTTCCTAGGTATTTTGGTATCTTCCTATAATTCATTATTTAAAACGTTTATTTTCTAATTCACATGATGAAAAAAGGATAAGATGACATATTTATGAGTTGATGTGTTATGAAAAAATATGTCATCCAGATAATTTTCCACAATTGAAGAAAATTGATGAGCAATATCCTACATTTGGAAATGAAATTAGAAATCTCAGACTAGAGTTGTGTATAGATGGAATGAATCCATACTGAACCCTTGGTAGCACACACTGTTCATGGCCTGTTTTATTGGTAATTTACAACCTCTATATTGAAGTTTGTATGAAGCTCAAATATGTCATTTTGAGTATAATGATCTCTGGTCCGAAGTAACCCAGAAATGATATTGATGTTTTATTGTCACCATTGATTGATGATGTGAAACTTTTATGGGAGTAAGGTATTAGTGTGTATGATTTTTATAAAATGTAATATTTTCAACTCAATACAATGATTATGGTCAATATAAATGACTTACCAACATATGGAAATTTGTCTGGATACAGGGTTAAGGGGCATAAAGCACGTCCTATTTACGGAAAATAGACTTCATATTCTCAATTGCATCATGAGAGGAAAACAGTATACATGGGTCATCAAATGATTTTGCTTATAAATCACTCCTATTGAAGACTAAAAAAAGGAATTCAATGGCTCACAATAATTTGATATTGCTCTAAAATCATTATCCCCTGATTTTTATTTTGAGAGGATGAAAAACAATGACGTGACATTGGGAATGAAATTGAAATCTAGTAATGATAGGAATAATTTAAAGAAACGTTCAATATTTTTTGAGCTACCATATTGGAGATATCATGAAGTGAAACCTAAGATTTATTTCAGGCACATGGAGAAGAATATCTGTGATAGTTTGATAGGAACATTATTAGATATTAATGGAAAGACAAAATATGGGTTGAATGAATGATTAGACATACTATCAATGAAAATACGTTTGGAGTTAGCTCCCACTCTTAATGAAAGGTAGACATTTCTTCCCCTAGCTTGTCATAAATTTTCCAAGAGGGAGAAAATTATATTTTTTAGTGTCTTCATGATATCATGGTGCCTCAAGGTTATTTGTCAAATGTAAAACAAATTATCTTTGAACGATTTAAATTTGGTTGGTATGAAATCTTATGATTTTCACGTCATTATGCAACAACTTCTACTAGTTGCATTGTGTGGAATATTTCTCATCCGTTCCAGAAAGACTATAATGAAGTTGTGTTATTTTTTCAATTCAATTTGTAATAAGGTAATTGAAATGAATTAATTGAACATTTTGGAAAAGGATGAAATTTCTATACTTTGTCAATTAGAAATGTATTTTCCTCCATAATGTTTTGATATAATGGTGTATTTAATGATTCATTTGGTTTGAGAAATAAATCATTGTGGACCTGTATATCTTCGTTGGATGTATCCTTTTGAAAGGTATATGAAAATATTGAAAGGGTGTATTAATATTCCATATCTACCTGAAGCCTCCATTATTGAAAAGTATATTTTTGGGGAGGTTGTAGAGTTTTTTACGAGCTACATGGATGTGGCGGAGCACATAGGTTTGCCTCCATCTCACCATGAATGAGTTAACAATGAGGGAAAGGGGATTCATGGCTTGAAAGTCAAATTGTTGTTAGCTGAACATTTGAAGAAGTTAGAATTATATATCTTGAATAACATATATGATGATCAGCCATATCTCACATTTCATATTAATGAGTTGAAATAATGTCACCCAAAGAAGAAAGAAATGTGGATTTTGAATGAGCAAAAAAAAACATTTTTGTCATGGTTTAAAAAACCATGCCTGGTAGATTAGATGTATCAGAGACGTTAAGATGGTTAGTGTGTGGTCCAAGTTTAAATGTGATAACATGGTCCGTGAATGACATTAATGGCTATATATTTCATATGAAATTTTAGGACAACAAATTTTCAGTTCAGAATAGTGGTGTCTTCGTGTTTGTAGAAGCAATTCATTTTTCACGTTATAAATACAAAAACCCGATTTCCGCATCAAGTGAATATTATGGAGTTATTGAATAAATATGGGAGGTTTATTAAATTAAAATTAATGTTCATGTTTTTAACTACAAATGGTTTATTGGTAACAAAAATATTATACACAATGAATTTGGAATGACAGTTGTTTATCTGATTAGACTAGAAGACACGAAAAATTCTTTTATAATGGAAAAACATGAAAATCATATTTTCTATGTAGTTGATCAATCAGATATGTAGTGGTCTATTATTTTAAAAGGGAAAAACAATATGATGGTGAGGATCAACCTGATGAAGATGATGATTTATATGAGATCCCTACTTCCATGGAAAGATTAGCAGGATATAATGATGAGCATGTTGAAGACATGGTTTGTGCTCTAAGGAATGATCATGACGAAGGAATTTGGGAAAACAATCCATTTTTACATTCCTAATATTACAGGTAACATATTTTTATTTCTTGTTTAGATTTACTATTTTCATAAAATGTTAGCTTTGGTAATTTTTTTTATTTATTAAAATTAATATTAAAACAAATAAGTAGAAGTTTTTGTTTTTGTTTATTTTTTTAGTTTATTTTATCATGTTTACTATTAAAAAAATTATATATATATATATATATATATTATTTTTATTGAATGAAAATTACTTTACCATGTTTACCATGTTTACCATGTTTTCCATGTCTACCATGTCTACCATGTCTACCATGTCTACCATGTCTACCATGTATACCTTGTCTACAATGTCTGTAATGTTTACCATGTTTACCATGTTTACCATGTTTACCATGTTTACCATGTCTACCATGTCTATCATGTCTACCATGTCTACTATGTCTACCATTCTTACCATGTTTACTATGTTTACCATTTTTATCATAGTTTACCATATTTTACCTTTACGTAACTTATATATTGATATTGTTGAATGGAAATTTCACTACCATGTTTACCATCTTTACCATATTTATCATTATTTAACATGCTTACCATATTAACCATTTTTACTCTTATGTAACTTAGTTCAATTTTCCATTTTCTATTAACTTTAGTATTGTAATATTTGAATTGGTATATGTGTAAACTAATGTTTGTTTTTTTGAATTAAATGATAATGACAGATCAATAAGTTGATCAACCACATGATTCTGAAGATGAGCATAATGATCTTACCTCTAGAGAGGAACATTCACAAGAACCTCTTGATGTTCCCTAATCTTCCTCATGTGTTCCTATTACGACAAAGAAGAGTTCAAGAGTTGGTAAACGTGGGTGCACACATTTACCCAAATTATCACTTTCCCGTACCCAGGACCGGGGGATACTCATTGAGTTTGATGAGAATGATATTCCTGGAGGTCTAAATGAAAAATATTTTAATAGTTTTCTATCAACTCTGGATAAGATCAAAGTAAGCATTTTGTATGATGATTGGAGACATGTGGACAAAGCAATAATTTCTCAATTGTGTGAGAATATATTGGTAAGATATTTTTCGATTTTTTTACTATTATTTAAATGTTTCTAGTATAATATGTTTTACCTTTTCTTTATCAGATTAAATTTGATATTCCTGACACTAGAGGAGTTAGAAGAAATGATTAATGATGGCTACTAAGAGATAAAGAGATTTCAAATCAACCCTCACATTTGATTTCATTTTTGGTCATAGGAGTCATGAGAATCTGGGTCATATATATCCTTTCATAGATGAAGACACATGGAGAGAGTTTGTCAAAAGTAGAATAAAAAATTCATTTTTGGTAAGGGCAATGTAAACTTTTTTAAGAGTTATTATATAAATTATCTTATTAATGTTTTGTTAATGATTTCTTATTCATAATTTACAAAACACAAGGATATATCATCAGGAGATCCAATCTAAAAATGTATACCCTCATAGTTTATCTCGGGGAGCATATACATTATTGGGAGAACAAATAATGGAAGAAAATTTACAAAAACATAGATCCGAGTCTTCAAGATCTGGAGAGGTATCCCCTCCATCCCCTCCATCTAGACATGAAAAATGTAAGAGATATCAGATGGGAAAAAGGGGAAATATCTTTATGAAGAATCTAGAATTTTAGCTAAGAGGATTGTAAGATATTTATTTTATTTATTTATGTTAACTATATTCTTTATATAATTTGAATCATTACAGAAATGTTCTATTAGTTTACATAGGATTCTATTGAGGAGCAGAGCTTATAGGGGGTATTTATAGCTACTTGGAGGCAAGATATTTTATCTGCAGCATTGGGAAAGCCCGAACATCCTGGCTGTGTATGAGGATATCTGATGGGTGTATTGGTAATAAATGTGTTTCCATGTTCTTCAACTTCTTTCATTGAGGGTGTTTATTAAAAAAAATAGAATCCTTGGAGGCTGAATTTCATAATATTAATGCGACGATGGAAGAAAATATTATAGTGTTGGTAAAGTCTATGTTTGCAGACATGCAAAGGAAATTTCAGGCTGTAACTCCCACTCCTCCACCTCCCCCTACAGACCCCATTATTTATCCTCCACCTTTTCCAGTGTCTCCCACGTCCCCACCTCAGCCCATGGACCCCATTTTTTATCCTACTCCTCGGCCAAAACTTCCAGCTTATTTTGAGTTGTATGTTGATGATCCTCAAAAACATATAGTTGCATATGGGCTGGTATATTGTATAAAATACATATCAAAAGTTAGAGGTAGTGCATCATAGGGTAACTATACAAGATATTATAGATAGACCAGCTCGAGTATCATTACCTACAGATGAGGTGATGATAATTGGACATAGTATCATCCATTTTTTAATTTTCTATCCAGACATCTGTTCCTCATTACCATAGAGGTATGTATTTTATATCTTCTATTTTATTTTTTATTAATGTTGTTTTAACATTTGAAAAGTAATATATTTTTCTCTTTATTTTTACAGGAATACTTCAAAGGTAAATAAATACTGTATAGACAACAAAAAAGGGAAATGGATATGATATCAGATACATATTTTAGTAGTCTTGACAGATTGTCAAGAGATTAAAATTTGTTAGGGGGTTATTATGAGTTTCCAATTGAATCTCATGTATATGGAAATGAAATAAATGTGGTGATTTTGAAAAATTATATCAAGGAGCTTGTTACTAGAGATAAGTTGGGAATCAAAGTAGTGAAAATATTTTCCATATTATTCTTAACACCTTTTTCTTTCTTTATATTTATTAAAAATTTATAATTATGTCTTTTTTGTATTAGGTATCTTTATAACATGTGTGAGAAGAATGATCAGACAGATGTATATCGATTCATGGACCCACATTTGATTTCCACTGAAGCACATGCATTGGATGAGGAACAAAGAAAACTTTATATTGTTGAAATATTTGAACATAATATAATCACACAGTGTTGTTTGATGCATTTTTGTGAGAGGTATGAAACATATCTATGGAAAAGAGTTCATTATCTTTTATCATAAAAACCCACTAACCTTAAATTTTCTTTTATCAGTGATCATTGCATGTTTTGTGTTTTCCGCCCAAGGGATAAAACACTTTATTGGATATGATTTTCCATGAAAATATGTGGGGAAGTTCTAAGAATATGTTGGAAAATTAAGTTTCAATTACTTAATAATTGTTATTCTTATAATAAATTTAAAATTTATCCCATTCATATTATTTTCTAACAGGGGATGGGTTTACTTTAGAAAAAACACAAAGAAAAAGAGTACCAATATCAAATATGTAATTGTAAAGGTAAATATCCATTTATAATTTGTACTTTTTGATGTATTACATAAAAACAATATTTTGAATTTACACTCATTTAAACAGAATTTTCATGAACAATAATGAGTCATCGAATGCAGATATTATATGTTAATATTTATATATGAAATAATTACAACTGGAACACTTATGAAAATTGACCAGGTAAGATTTAATTTTAAACCCTTCCATAACATTTCATTTGATTTATTCATTATACATGTTAACCACTATCCTTTTAATTTATATCTATTTGATGACACTCAACCCTATAATGCTCAAGAGGTTAAACACTTACGAGTGGAATGGTCAAATTATTTTACAGGTTTGATAGGATTTTAGTTTGTAGAGTAAAATTTAATTTTGAATATTGTCATTATAATTGTGTATTTGGTAGTTGTTTTGGTTGGATTTAGGTTTTTTTAGTTGAAATTGTATGTTTTTAATGTTATATAATTGAATGTTTAATTTGGATTTTCTTCTTATTTTGGTTTAGTTATAATGGCTTTCCTAGTATGGATTCTGGTCTGGGGGGTGTCTAAGGGCTGTCCAAGAGGGTGGGAGGGTCGTCTAGGGGGTGGGGGTTGTCCAGGATGGGGGGTGTCCAGGGGGTGTTCAGGGGTTTGTGTGTGTGTGTGGGGGGGGGGGTTAGTGGGGTGGGGGAGTTTCCATGGGTGTGGGAGGGTCTTCCAGTGGGGTGGGGGTGTCCAAGTTGTCCATGGGGGTGGTAGGGTGTCTAGGGGGTCAGAGGGCTGTCCAAGGGAGTGGGGGTTGTCTAATGGTGTGGGGGTGTCTGGGGGGTTTGGTGTCCCAGGGTGTGGAAGGGTTGTCCAGTGGGGTGGGGGTGTCTAGTGTGTCCATGGGGGTGGGAGGGTGTCCAGGGGTGGGAGGACTGTTCAGGGGAGTGGGAGGCTGTCCAGGGTGTGTCCAGGGGTGGGGGGGGGGGGGTTCATGGGTATGGAAGGGTTGTCCAGTGGGGTTGGGTGGGGGGGTTTCCTGGGTGTCCATGGGGGTGGGAGGGTGTCCAGGAGGGTTGGAGGGATGTCTAGGGGGTGGGGGCTATACAGGAAGGTGGGGGTTATCCAGGGGTGTGGGGGAGGGGGTTTGCAGTATGGTGAGAGGGGGGGGGTTCCAGGGGTGTGGGAGGGATGTCGAGTGGGGTGGGGGTTTCTTAGGTGTCTATGGGGGTGGGAGGGTGTCCAGGAGGGTTGAAGGGTTGTCCAGGGGAGTGGGGACTGTCTAGGGGTTGTCTAGGGGTGTGTGTGGGGGGGGGGGGGGGTGGCAGGGAGGTCCATGGGTGTGGGAGGGCTGTCTAGTGGGGTGTGGGTGTCCATGGGCGTGAGAGGGTGTCCATGAGGGTGGAGGGGTGTCCAAAGGGTGGGGGATGTCTTGAAGGGCGAGGGGCTGTCCAGGGGGGTTTACAGGGGTGTGTGGGGGGGGGGGTGTCCAGAAGTGTGGGGGTGTCCATGGGGTGGGGGTTCTAGGAGTCTAGGAGGGTTGTCTAATGGGGTGGGTGAGGGGGGGGGGGGTTCTAGGGTGTCCATGGGGTTGAGAGGGTGTCTAGGATGGTGGGAGGGCTTCCTAGGGGGTGGGGGCTATCCTGGAGGGTGGGGGGCTTTCCAAGGGGTGTCCAGGGGTGTGGGGGTATTCAGTGGAGTGGGGGGTTTCCAGGGGTGTGGTAGGGTTTTCCGGTGGTGTGGGGGTCTCCAGGGTATCCATGGGGGATGGGAGAGTGTCCAGAAGGGTGGGAGGGCTGTCCAGGGGAGTGGGGGGATGTCTAGCGGGTGTTCAGGGCTGTGTGTGGGTGTGGGGGGGGGGGGGGTCCGGGGGGTGGACTGTCTAGTGGGGGGGGGGGGGGTTCATGGTGTACATGGGGGTGGCAGGGTGTCTGGGAGGGTGGGAGGGCCTTCTTGGGGGTGGGGGATGTCTTGGAGTGTGGGTGGTCTGTCCAGGGGTGTGGGGGTGTCTAGTGGGGTGGTGGTTTCTAGGGGTGTGGGAGAGCTGTCTAGTGGGTTGGGGGTTTCCAGGGTGTCCATGGGGGTGGGAGGGTGTCTAGAAGGGTGGGAGGGATATCTAGTGGAGTGGGGGTTGTCCAGGGGTTGTCCTGGGGTGTGGGGGTGTCTAGGGTGTCTAGGGGGAGCTAGTTTGGTTCGAGGGATGTCTAGTGGGGTGGGGGTGTTCAGGGTGTCTGTGGGGGTGGGAGGGTGTCTAGGATTGTGGAAGGGTTTTCTTGGGGAGTGGGGGGCTATCCAAGGGGTTTCTAGGGGTGTGGGGGTGTCTAGGGGGATGGGGGTGTTCAAGGGTGTGGGAGGGTTGTCCAATGGGGTGGGGGTGTCCAGGGTTTCCATGAGGGTGGGAGGGTGTCCAGGAGGGTGGGAGGGTTGTCTAGGGGGTGGGGGGGGCTGTCCTGGAGGGTGGGGTATCTAGGGGGTGTCAGGGGTGTGTGTGGGGGGGGGGGGTGTCAAGGGGTGTGTGTGTGTCGGGGGGGGGGGGGGGGGGTTCCAGTTGGGTGGGGGTTTCCAGGGGTGTGGGAGGGTTGTCCAGTGTGGGGATGGTGTCCAAGGTTTCCATGGGGGTGGGAGGGTGTCGAGGAGGGTGGGAGGGCTGCCCAGTGTTGTGGGGGATTTCCAGGAGGTTGGTGGGGCTCTCCAGGGGTGTGGGTGTGTCCAGTGGGGTGGGGTGTTTCTAGGGGTGTGAGAGGGTTTTCTAGTGGGGTGGCAGTTTCCAGAGTGTCCATGGGGGTGGGAAGGTGTCCATGAGGATGGGAGGGCTGTCCATGGGAGTGAGGGCTATACAAGAGGGGGGATGTCCAGGGAGTGTCTAGGGGTGTGGGAGGGTGTCCAAGGGGGTGGGAGGGTGTCCAGAGAGGTGGGTGGCTATCCAGGGGGTCGGGGGGATGTCCAGTGGGGTGGGGGCTGTCCAAGAGGGTGTGGGCTATCCAGGGGTGTGGGAGGGTGTTCAGGGGTTTGCGGATGTCCCAGGGGTGGGGGCTATCTAGGAGGGTGGGGGCTGTCCAGGGGGGGTTGTCCAGTGGGGTGGGGGGCTGTCCAAAATGTTTCATGTTTTTTATTTGAAATTGTATGTTTTGAAAGTTTTGTATATAAATTTTGAATTCTGATTTAGTTCTTCTTGTTTTGATCTAGTTGTGATGTTTTTGTGGAATATATTCTGGTGTGGGTTTTGTCTGGTTTTGGCCTATTTTCTCCTTGTTTTAGGTCTTCTTTGGTAGGGCATAGTACTAATTGGAATGTTTTATTAAAACAAAATTGGTTTTTACATTTGTTATTTTATAACCGATGTAAAAATTGAACGGTAATGGGTTTTTACATCGGTTATAAAATAAAAGATGTAAAAAATGCACGGGAGATGGGTTTTAAGGTCAGTTATTTGAAAAATGAAATTTCCAAATTCATGGAAATGGGTTTTTACGTCGGTTATTTAATAAACAACGTAATAAATGGAATGTATTAGTTTTTTTATGTCGTTTATTTTATAATTGACATAGTATATATGTTTTAATGTCGGTAATTATTTAACTGACATGAAAAAATGCATGGAAAACTGGTTTAACACGTTGGTTATGAAGAAAACCAACATGTCAAACTTCTTTTTCACCTCGGTTATTAAATAAATGACGTGATAAATGATTTATAGATACCATTTATTAAGTTGGTTATATAATAACCGATGTAATAGCTTATATAAGATGTCTGTTATTTAGAAACTAACATAATAAATCACAACTCCAAAGCATTTTCCACGTCGGTTTTTGAGAAACTGAGATGAAAAATGCTTCAGATATTTAATTTTTACGTCGTTTTTAGAATAAATGACATAAAAAATGTTTATAACATCTCCTATAATAACGCCGACCAAAATACGATGTAAAAAACAAAAAAAACCGCTGTAAAAAACTTTTTCTACACTACTGATAAAATAAGGATGATACTAATGTAGAGGCTATCAAAATTATACCATTAACTGTAGATTCCCCATGACTCTTATTCTAAGGTGATAGAAGAACTGTATAAATATGGATTGAACTATGGATCTGAGACGATACATTATTTTCTTGAGTAGATCCACCTTACTGAAACTGAAATTCTTAGGCCAAACTTCCACAACCATGACCACTACCACCTCAACCTGATCAGACAGCAGAAGACCAACTCCTATATTAACATGCAGTCATAGATCTTATAAATGATAGAGGTTTCAGTATAGATACCCTATCACTAGATTTATGAGTAAAATCATGATAGAAGTGGTGAATGTGACACATCTTACCACAAATTTGACACTCGATTAGGTTCTTCATGCCCTGGGGATTCTTATGACCTCGCCTACCACACATGTGACATACTATAGAGTTAGTACATATCACCTGGATGGAACCTCCCCTAGTGAACCCTCAAAATGATGTTTCCTACTAGAATATGAACCCTCAACCTATCTCATATCTAAACATCAAAACATAGTGTAGGATTAGTGGGAGGTGTCTTCGGTGGAAATATAGGAGGTATCACAGGTGGATCAAGTACCACCACCTCCAGAGTGTTCTCATCACCACTCTCTTGGAGTACATCATGAGGATATTATGGTGGAATAACTCTAAAACTACCAAGTATACTTATTATATATGATTTATAACATATAAGGAAATAATATAAGGAATGAAATAAAGAAGTTTTAGGTACATAGCCCACCTATAAGTATGCTACAACCCTTAGCCTACTCTAGGATCCAGGTTTGGATGACCAAAATGAGTCATAGAAAAAAAATAGAGACACAAGAGACACAACCTATTTCCCACTACCAAGGATGGGTTCGAGTCAGGGTCTTACATTACACATATAAGTTCCCATCCCATTTCAAATGTGGTATTCACTTTAATTCTTCTGTATTTAAATGCCTTTAAATGGTTGAATTAGCTATATTTATATTTCCAATTTACAAGGGACCATACACCTTATAAATTTAAATTTGGAATACATGTAATTATAACCATAAAACATTCCAAACCATGTAACAACTAGTCTATGGATCAACCGTCCATAACCGATGGCTTAAGGTTTCTACTTTAACTTATACAAGAAAACACTATGAGATTAAGGTAGGCCCTTTAAGTGTCAGTTATTTTTCATCACTAAAAGAAGAATTGGGAAATTTAAATATATATATATATATATATCAATGAAACACTAAATTAATATACAATAATCACATGAAAAACATTCAATGCGCACTAAAAAGTAGATATGGAATGGAATAATGCATGAAATCTTAATCATGTTGTTCCTAGTATGATGCATTATTTAACATTACCTCATATTATAGAGATATAGTAAAATAAATCCCACAATTTTTATAATTTTATCAATAATTTTAACGACACAAAACAAGTGCATCACCTAACGGTGAAATCAAGGGAACTGTAACAGTGCAAGCATAACTACACTTACCCAACCTATGAAATTTGGGATTTCAATGTACATGAGTTAGCTACTCCCTGGTACATTATCATTACCAAATTAAATAATCCTAGTATCATGTATAAACCCAAACAGTAAGGAAAAACAAAAATCTATAATACCACTTTGTATCATCCCACCTTAGATTCCATTAATCCGTGCGTTGAGACAGTGGCCACAAGGCCGCAAGAATGCCTCCCCAAACACTAGAGGCTGCCAACTTGCAGCGAGGGCCTTGGGAATGTTTGAGGGGAGACTATTACCTCATATATAATAGTGATTAAAAAAATATAAAATAGTTAATAAACATTGAAAATAGAAATAAGAAACATCATAAGTGGTATAATAGAAATAATAAACCACACAAGAGAGATATGAAATTGGTAGAAGCTGAATAAACAATAACATATAAAAAATAAAGATCATTTTTATGATTCCATACAAAATGTGGGTATAAGGGGGATTGGGTATGAATTCATATACCACATAATAAAAAAAATAACAAAGATACCAAAAACTTCTACAACAATCATCTCAAGAATTAGTTAGGTCCTCTACCCCAACTCCATCCTAATGTTGTAAATTATGAAGGCATTAAAAGCCACAGGCTTCCCTTTATCAATTCCTATAATCATGAATTCTTCTTTGGTACCATTGTTGGCCCAAGCAGGGTGTGAGATACAGTATCAGTAGTCCTCCGCCCTTGATGTCTAGGACAGTCTATTTCATGCAATAATAAAATGAATTATGTGCCATAATAATAAAATCTTGGTAATAAATATTAAATAAATAAATCCAATTTGGTTCAGGTTCCTAAATGGAAACTCGAACATTACCACCTACTTTTTGGTAAGCCAAATGTTTGAACAATTATACCGATACAAGTGATATTATTCATATATATGCCATCATAAAAGAAAAAACAAATAAGAAGACCCCAAGATTATTCTTTGGATTGAAAATCACATTTCCATGAAATTATATAAGCATGATCATAATATAAATATGGCACATCACATATAACACAAGAAAGTGATCTATCAAATCCAAAGGTGGAGTTTTGATCCCATAAAAGGAGATCTAAAAGAATCAAAAGGGTCACTGTATATGTCTCCAAGATAACCAATTCCATTGAGTATATCCAATGAAATACATAAATTCATCCCTTGTATCAATCATGGCATGGTGAACTATGAGTCTATACTAGGTATCTCACATGGGGGACCATGTATCACGTGATGCATGGTGCAACCATATTTCCATAGTTACTACCTTAGGGAACTAGTGTCACTCACAAGTATATATAAACCACTCGGAGAGCTCATACAAGGAAATCCAATGTAATTCTCCCAGTGTGTCAAGTAGATCCAATCTAACATGGAGATTCCATACACAATGTCCTTAAAATGGGACCCATGTTCTCACCCATCCCGTAGTAGGTGAGTATAAACACCAAGGCCCATAACACATAGAATATCATATATAATTAAAATTCATCAATAAGGCATGAAAATATCATGAGCTAATTAGCTTCCCAATAATAACATGTAATTTAAGCCAATAGTCTTTGGAACAGAGAAAAAATCATGAAGGATGACACTAGTCACAATGTACATGAAATTGTATAAATGTAATGTAATGACATATGATACAAATAATGGAAAAATCAATAATAATTAAGCATTTAAATTTAAAGAGGGTCCTAGATCATGGCTCACAATTAATTTCAATTCAAAAGGTAAGTTTATGAATTTAACCAAGGGGAAAAACAAAAAAAAGGTGGTATCTAATTCTAGGCATGATAAAATAGGAAATTTAGGATGGTCTCACCCAAAGGAGTGGCCAATGATATGGTGAAAAAAATCTGGTTGGATTTATCCATAATCTATGGTCACATATGACTTGAAGGACCAATTCAATTGATTTATTTAAAAAATTTAAAGCATCAACAGAAGGGTATGGTGAGTATAAAAATAAAGCATAATTTATAAAGTGAATAAATGACAGGAAAATACCTAGAACAACTACTTTAATATATTATCACTCCACTTATCCATTTTCAAGTCTTGAATCATAATAAAATTGGAGAAAAAATGGAATATTCAAATACCTTGAAAATATTGTGAAAATGGTCACACGTAAATAGAGAAACTGAGGATGGAAAAAACATGAAATATAAGGGAAGAAATATAATATATTACTGATGGATTTCCATTACTAATGATAATGATAGATTTTTTCTGGATGAAGGAATAGTATCAAAACCTATAGGGAGGGGAGGAGGAGGCTCATGTGTGGAAGAGTATGGATGCACTTCTGGAGAAGAAGGAGGAATGAAAATGGGTGGTTTAAAATGATTAAATAGGGATAAAATGGGTATTTCATACTCAAAAAATGGGTGCATGTCTTGTCTTCACATTTGGTGAAACCATGTGCTAACCTTACGCCATGTTCTACTTTAAGTAGGCACCCCACATGGTTAAGCACCCAGTTTACCTAACCATGCAAAAAAGTTCTTTCCCAGACCTCTATATAACCACATGGATATGTTACTACAACCTCATAGATTTATAAAACTAATGTGGTTCTTAATACCCCACTATCTGCAACCACATGGTTTAGGGAAACAATGAAGGATGAGATGCACATTTTCTACTAACTATGCAGCCCAACAATTTCATCAATTATTCACATATCTTGGATATTAATGATCTTCATCCCCCCTAATACCTCTATAAATCCCTTAGTAATATTTCTATGGGCTGTTTTAAGGAATAAAAAAATAAATAGTCCATACCTTTTATAAAAATCCGAGACATTACAATAAAAAGTGTGAATAAAGGAGAAAATAATGTTGGCCTCGTCGTGAAAATGAATTCTAAACTGGATAAAATTAATGAATATCTGGAATTTTTTTACTCAAAATTCAAAACAATGAATGACTCATGTTTGATATAAATATCATCATCATACTCTTAAAAAGTATTATGCTCAATCTGGTTTGTTTGGGACACTAAGAACTTATGTATTAACATTGATATTCCAACTCAAAACCCTAAGAACACAACTTTTTTTTGAATATGGTCCTTGGTATCCATCCAATAATTTTTAATTTTTTTAAACTTAATCCTATATATAGTAAAAATCTCAATCTATCATTGATGAAACATATAATTTTTAGGAAACCTAATCATCTAGGTTAGTAAAATAAATAATGGAAACAATTTCAAAAAAAAGTCCAAGTTCTATAACTCTCAATAGGATGTTAGGGGAATTATTTAAAAATGTGTTGGAGAATTTTACTTGAAAAAGTTTTAATATGAATCTTATAAAACTGAAAATGATTATAGAATGCATATAATAGAGTTAAAAATGGGTGAGTTGGATAGAGGGTTAAAATCAAGAGACAAAAGGGGAACTTCCCAGTACAAATTAAATAAATAATAGAGAATATTTCTTGGATTATTTGGATATGATTAGATTATAAACTCTATATTAAACTTGGAATTAATTTTGGTATCATAAGACTCAAATTATTGAAGAAACTGGATGTTTAAACTCGGTAACACGCAACATGGAAATGTGGAAAACAATAAAGAAAATGAAATTAATATAAATATTCTACCTCAAAATCATGATTGAATAGACGAGAAAAATAATATTAAAAAATGAAAATATAAACTTGAAGAAGACATAAGGGAAATTCCATATATTTTAAAAAATTATGGCCCACCCTTCCCTTTCCTTGGAAATTTGAAGTAAAAAAATAACTAAACTAAAATGATCAATTTCCTAGGGATTTTTAATAAGCTTCAATTAATCATTCCATTCATAAAATATTTAATTAATATTTATTAAACATTAAAATATTTAAAAAATACATTTAATATAATAAAAATCTTGAGAATGTTTTTACATAAAACTACATTGATGAGTGTAGTGTTATCCTTTAAATAAAAAATCCATCTAAACATAATGATTTTGGGAGACTTTTTATTCCTTGAACATTAAGAAATAGTGGTTAACACAACTTTTTTTGTGATATTAGTGATGGTATTCAATCAGAATTTCATCGAAACATAATGATTTGTGTAGATTTTTTATTCCTTGATCCTTAGAGAATAGTTGTCAACTAAAATGTCTTTGTGATATTGGTGATGCTATGAATTTGTTCTCTTTTACAATATTTAAGGAGTCTATATTTGGTGAATTTAAAAACACCTCAACTATTATATAGTTGGTTGATTCATATCTTACCCATTCTATGGGAAGAGTTTAAAGATGATTAGTCAGAGTTAGAGTGTTTTTTTACTCACAGATTTTCTCATTTTAGAAATGAAATATTACAAGGATTCCCTTATAATATTTGGTAAGAAATTATTTTCCATAGGGTAATATGTTATTAATGTGTAAAAGGATAAATTATTTTTTAATTTTGGTGATTAAAATCTATAAATAAATGTTTTTAAAAATGAAAAATATTTTTTGTCTAGTGAAAACAATTCTAATGTGGAGTTTTTTCATTTTAAAATAAATATGATCATTTAGAAGAGTCTTAGAAACAAAATTTGGCTAATAAAATACACTTTTAAGATCAAAATTATATTTCTCATCATGATGGGTGTGTTCAAAAAGTGAATATGAATTTTATTTTATGTGCTAGAAAAAAAATTTGTTCCAACTAAGGTATGTGGTTGGGAGGATGAATTTTCAATTCTTAATTTCATGAATCGGCCCAAGATGTCATCTAAACATACTCCTTAATTAGACCTTTAAAATGATTTAAAAAAAATTTAGATCCACATGGGATGTAAACCAATGCTTTGAAATCAAAATAATCTCTTCTGGAATGATTTCACCCAAAATTGAGATAAATGAAAGCAGAAAAAATAACTAATAGAGGAAAAATAAATAAACATTCCAACAAGTTCATAAAAAACTACCGTGATTAAAACCATTTTCATATACATAAACAACATCCAAATATAAATATAAAACTAGGAAGAAAATAAATAGTATTAATTAGAAAATAAATAAACTACAAACCTACTCGATTTGAGCCAAAAACAACTCCATGAAAGATCTAGTATCTCACCACCACCAACTCACCACACATCGGCCACGATGAAGAATAATTGATCCATCTAAGAACCTGGAACATGAAATAAATAGTTATGAGATAAAAATACAAGTATGTAACCACAAATCACTAAATATATTCAATTTTATTCGTAATTAAATTAATCAATTCTTGTTTGTAAATAAATATATAAAGGAATATTTACAAATATATAGCATTGATATCCAAAAAAAATCAATAATACCTTTAAAATTGTTCTCTTAATTTTCTAAATCCATACATGCATTTTTTTTAAAAAAAATCCATTGGAATATAACATTTTGAAACTAAACACACAAAATTAACATTTATCAAAACAATCCATGTGTTTTTTTAAATGAAAATAGTCACTTAAAATCATTTCACCATTCCAAACTATCTTTAACTCAAAACAAACATTTTGAAAATTAATTTTAAAGCACCCACAAAAGATTATTTAAAATTAAAAATAGTTTTTCCAAACATGTTTGAAAACTAAATTATCCAAAAAAACCTAACACACAAATGAACATGGGTTAATAAAAAACAAGAAGGAACCAAAAATCACAAGTCATATCTCAACATAATTAAAAGAAGGTGACAAAACAATGAAATAATGTGAAATGTTACAATAAAGGACTTCATAAAACTACCCTAATTCAATACCAAATAAGAAATCAAATGCATCATGGTTCAAACCCGGGTCACTAACACTTCCAAGCATCTAATCATATATGGTTATAACCACCCCGGACCAGAAACTGAAATGTGTTAAAGTCAAAAAGTAGTTATCCAATTATCCTACACAAGAATTATTGAGATGACCAACCCCCACCTAGCCCTTTTTCCTGGAACTACTAGTGGAAAACTATTGGTGTGTAAACCAACTAGAGGAAAAATTTAGATCTTCCACTTAACACCCAGTTTCCAATGAACAATTGAGGATGTGAGGTATAGGAAAAAACAAGCCAAGTCTAACACACAAGGTGCAACCACAACTACCATCTTTCTCTAACACCCAATGATTGAAATACCCATACATATAAAGTGAAACTTGGTATAAAAATCTCATTCCCACTCAAGGGTAACAAAAAATCATCACATATTCATAATAATCCCAAACAAGGGTTATAAAAACAAAGATAAATAAAGTGGTGTCCCATATTCACCATTTTAACACCAAAGTTGCAATCATAGGTTTAACTACAAGACATGTCATATAATGATAAGAAAAAACCCATTTTTAAAAACATTACATAATTTTTTGGAGAGGTTTAATAAAATCTACCACTTCATTAAAACATTTCAAAGCTACCCTTCCACAAGGAAATTCATATTTGAAAACCAAAACAATGAAATTGGCCAACCATTTCATTAAAAACATTTCCAAAATAAAATTGGGCATCCCACACAAGGGGTAATCCATACACACATTTCAAATTATGATTTTAGACAATCATTTTAAATCCATATAAAAACCCATTTCAAAAATACTTTTGAGATCAACACCTTCTCTCAAAATTAAATTCCATTTAAAACGTTTCTCTCACCTATTCGAAACAAAAAAAAGTCAAAATACATTATAAAACATTAAAACCATTTCAAAAATCTATACGAGCATTTCATAAAAGCTTAAAACTATTAAAAATTCCATTTAAAATATGAAAACATGTAATATGTAGGAAAAACCAATTATTCTATATTAAAAACATCATGAAATGATTTGAAATCACTAAGGTGATATGAAATATATTCATACTTCTATAAAAATTGAATTTAAAAGTAAAAATCACTCTTAGAATTCTAAAAGTATAAAATTTCATCGAAATACCTTCCTCAAAGAGAAGGGAACCATGATGAAATACTTAGGAACACCTATCCTTTAACAGAGAATACAACAACAAGAATAGAAATAGTTTCTAAAAAACCTATACACCAAAAATTCTAAAATTATATCCATAAGGAACCCTAAAATTTTTCAAGAGAGATATAGAGTTCACTGGGGGATCCAAGACTAAGAGAGAAAAGTGGGACACAAGAATAAGACGTAAATGGAAGAATAATTCACCTCAAATCCCTTGAAAATCATCAAATTCAGGGAAAGATTCCATGATAGAGGAGGTTGGAGCTCCTCCTTGAGAAACCAGGGACTTTCAGTAAAGGAGGGGAGAAATATGGGTGAAAACCCCTTAAAATCAAAGAGGGATATTTTGAGAAAACCCAATAATTAAACACTTGGGTAGGCCACATGGTTTTGATGAACTATTTTCTAAATCATGAATCAACTGTATTCTAGACATTTCTTAGACAAAATAGTCCACACAGTTTCTCCTAGGGCACATCATGGTAGAAAAAACCATGCTCTAACCATTCCATCTAGAACCATCAAAATTGAATAACCAACCACATTTGTGCCACATGGTTTCCTTAACCATGTAATATTTTCACATCACACCCCCTAACACACCCAATAATCCACACAGTTTCTTATAGGGTTTTTCTTGGTTTGGACCAAACCATGAACACAATATGTTGAAAAACCATGCATAGTTAAAAATTAATTGAAAAGGGACCTCAATAAGGGAGGTCACATGGCCTACCTCTAACTATGAACCTTAACTATAAAAAGAATAATTACCTCAAAAATTTCCAATTTTTGAGCTATAAATCTATAGAAACTCAAAATGAGCTCACTTTCATAAATAAATATAAAACAAACAATACAATGAAATGTGTGGTGTCATGAGGCCATCACCATTATAATTTATACCCTTATAAATTCTTGTAAAAAGGAAATTTTGATATAGAAAACAATAGATCCAAAGAGGACCAGGCCCAAAGAACTACTCAAGACCTCTAAAACTCAAATACAAGAACCAAAATATATAAGAATTATCAAACCAATCAACCTTAGGTTTCCTAAACACCTCCGAGAGTAAATAAAATTAGAACCTCTAATAAGAAGTACAAATAATCACGAGAGACCTAATATGGTCTCCTAATAATATAGACTTTTTCAATAATGGTCTCCTAAAAATTTAGTGTTCCTATAATATGGTGGAAAAAATAAGTAACTAATGAGAGGAAAATCCTTGAATAATAAGAAACCACGATAGAAACTCACCCTCAAATAAAAAGAACATATAAGAACAAGGTAAGGAAGAAAAACCATAAGAATACTCTAAAGGGAAACATGAGCTCTCACCTCATGACAAAACATAAGAAAATAACCTACAATCAATACATGCATCACCCTCTCATGGTCCATATGAATGGACACTTCAAAACACTATTTATTATACCAAACATTATTGGTGGATCACAAAACCTAGCTTCATAACTATTCACCCAACCCACCAACCATTCCGAAGAAATAAGGCTCACAAAATGGCACTCACAACCAACCACAAATGAATAAGGCAACATAAAAACAACCTAAAAACAAGGCATATCATAAAAGGTATTAAACCACTAATAAAAAAAATTCCAAAATGGATCCATCCAAAAACTTCAAGCAACCATAGTGGAATCTATTGAATTGATGATTACAATCACCAAAGGAAATTTTCCTCCCAAAAATAACCAATCCAAAAATGGTCAAAACGAGTCCTCTTACAGAAACATAGATTAAAAAACATATGAGGATGCCCCAAATGGCCATGATAGAGGAACAATCCAATCAATTTAAGGAATGTAGTCTTATAATTCCTTATATCCACACCCTAAGAGTTCACAATATTTCTTTTATACCCATGAGAAATACTATGTGCTTCTATCCTTGGATAATCCTGCTCCTTTTTCTTACTCATCAGGTAATCCTATCACCCACCTTGCATATGCTGCATACTCTGAAGGGACAATGGAATCACCCATCTCTATTTTCCTAAACTGGCAAGCTTCCCTTCACATGTATTTACTGAAAAAGTAAAAAAAATATTCCAGGTCCATTGCAAGTATAACTAAAAATACATTGTTTAAGATCACCTATTTATAAATATGATTTCTTAGGATCATTGAAAACTCTCTTTGTGGAAAATATGACCCAATTTGAAAAGTGATCAATGTACTCCCTCACTAATGAGTCACCTTGAATAAGACTCACAAGATCATGTTACTTATCCACTTGAACATCCTCATGCAAGAACAACTTAACAAACACTTCCTTGATGATCTTCTAATACATACCCTCACCCATCTAAGAAGGTACCATAAAATATCAAAAAACATAGATAAAACCAACCAAAAACTCTCATTGGACGTCACCCATAAAGAGTTCCACATATACCACACCACTCAGAGTTTGGGAAGGAACTAGAACTAGAGAAACCTTTTCAACCATTATGGGGGAAAATAAAAACACAAAGACATGAACATTTATAATTGAAGAATTAAAACATAAAACAAATGATTCTGCCATAAGGTATGAATCTAGGATATAAAAATCCCTCTAATGTCGACTACGAAACAAAAACATTCTCACCAAAATAAATATTTTTTTGAAACCATAATTTTTACCAAGGAATTTTGAAATCACCCACCACCAAGGAAAACTCTTTAAATTCAATACAAGACAACTTTAAAAAGAAAAATACCTTTTTGAAACACTCACACATTGGCCAATCAAATAATATCACAAAAAACCCATTAAAAATTACATTTCACATTTAAAAAAAGAAGCTAAAAGATGATCACCAAAACCCATTTCTCCATGATAACGTATGTAGTACCCCAGTTTCTAGTATGTAACCCTTTATTGATGCTTTTCATGGTTTTAAAGTTAAGGGTGTTGAATGGGAGAGTCAGGAGAACTTGGAATGATATTTGGAGGCAGAGGGGAAGTCACAATGTCTGCACACGGTTAGTCTAACCGTGCATCCAAACCATGCGCAGTGGGTTTTGGAAACAGTGACTTCCGCACGGTCGGTGCACGGTTTGTCTAACAGTGCAGACAAACCATACTAGAAGGGTGGCCAAGGAATTACCCAATGCATGGTTAGCTCACGGTTCGTCAAACCGTGCGGTCACTTAATGTTAGATCCTAAAATTCTGGATCTAACCCATTTTGCCTTTAATTTCTTTGTTTAAACCTCCTTTGCGGCCCTAACTCGAGATTACTCTCCCTTGAAGGTTGAAAGTCTTCTCCCAAGCATTCCAGAGGCTTCCCTTGGCGAATCGAATCCGGATTCTAAAAGTATGTGATCATTCTTGATCGGTTTCTTAGATATACTTAGATATACTTCTCCTCTTCTCTCGTTTTCTTAGATCTATGCCCGTTTTGGATAGATATAAGGGTTTGGATACCAAATATGACAATATTTGGTCTTGGTTGTGTTAGGAGAAGAGATCTAAGGAGTTTTTGGAGTTTTGACCTGGTGTTCTTGAGTGTTCTTCGTCTATGGCTTGATTTCGCCCAATTTGTTGAGGTAGGTGGCTTCACTCTCGATTCCTCTTTCTTATAACTTGAAGGATTAGTTATAATTTATTTATTTTCTTGTTTTCTATTGTTGAATTGTGGTGCAAGACATTTTATAAATCTTCTTTAGTGATGATTTATGGGTTTTGATGAAATTGTGGAAATTGAAAGAATGGTTGTGCAAAGTGTTTTGATATCTTGATTTTAAAATAGTGATTTTAATAAAATGTATTTTATGGATTTGAGCAATGGATTGTGGGAAAAGGGGGTTTTAAATAAAAGGGTGATGCTTCATTGAAAGGTTTTGAACACACTTGGTTTTGGGCATAGATTTCATGGGTTGTGGTGTGTGTTCATATGCATTGGGATGGATAAGGGTGAGAAGTACCCCTATAAAAAGGTTGGGATGGATAAGGGTGAGAAGTACCCCGATCAATAGGTTGGGATAGATAAGGTCGTGAAGTACCCCCATCAAGGTAGTTCACTAAGTGATGACTTAATGGAAGGATAACTCACCACTCGCGAGTATAGGGAGGTCCAGGTTGCATGCATGGTTGGTTGTTTGGATTTGTGAAATGGAATGAATGTGCCAAAATAGAAATGTGGATTTGATAGGAACTTTTCTTGGTTTCTTTGTTAGAAAATGGTTTTGTTGGGAAAATTGATTTGACATGGAATTTTCTATATTGAGAACTATTTTGGAATTCTTTTATATAAATCGTTTTATATAAATGTGCTAACATGTTTTATCCTAGAGTCATGGGTTGGGAAGTCATCGGGGAAAACCTACTGAGTTTCATTACTAACCCCCTTCTTTGGCACGTTGGTGCTTTTTCATATGTCATATACCGGGACGTCGGAAAAGGTAAAGTGTCACAAGTTTAGAGAAATGCTTTGTGATACATGGGCTAGTTCGTGATGTTGGAGCTTGGAGCTTGTGGAGCATGGAGTTGGGGTGTTGTCTTGTCGTCCTTAAGTTGTCTTTTCGCTGTTTACTCTGATTTTTAGTGTTGGTTTTAACTGCGGTACATTTGGTTTATTTTTGATAAAATTAATGGTTGAGTTGTTTTGGTTATAAATCATGCATCATATAGTGGTTGATTGGAGATGTTTACCTAGTTTGCTCTGTTTGTTGGTTGTTTTCAATTAATGGTTAAATCATCCCCCGTGTATTTTGAAACCCTTCCTCATTTATTTCCAACCTTTTCCGCCTTGGGGATGTCGCTTAAGGACTAGTAATGACTCATTGAGCTTTTAATCCAATGAGAATTGGTGGGTCATTACAAATGGTATCAGCTTGTTCGGTCCTTTCCTAACAAGTGGTCATCGATGTTCTTGGTCCAGGAGTTGAAATTAATTCTTGTCTATTCCTTGGGTGATCATCTTAGACAGGAGTAGGATTGTTGGAACTTGAAATGTATAACATAAAAAGACGTAGCTAACCCGTTTATGTTGAACTTGAAGTTACCAGGGTGTTGGGTACATAAGTGTTTTGGATACACTTCTAGAATGTTGCAAATCTTATTGTCATGGGTTTAGACAATGAGATGAGCTTGACATGTATTAGAGGAATGACTTCCCACTAGGATAGAATATATCATTGAATAGAATGATTTATGATTTTGGGAAAGGGGAAAACTTTTGAAAAATGCAGAAATTGATTTTCAAATGAATGATTTTGAAAAATGAATATTTAGTATATTTTGAATATGGGTGGATTTTCAAAAAGTATGTGGCATGTTTTCAAAAATGGTTGGACATGTGGAAAATCATGATGGATGTAAAACTATATTGTGATAGTGATATGATAGAAATTTAAATGCTAAGCCTTCAGTTGCTAGGAAGTGAGACTAACGGCGTGCATTGTACATATAGAAAATGGCACCCATTAGGCATCATAGAAACCAAACAAAAGAGGCTACAGAGAATCTGGTTCCACCTAAACCACGTGTGAACCAAGAGCTAGTTTAGGGTATCGTTCAAGTGTTTCAGGCTGTGGACACAGGGAATCAGAGGGATGAGTCAAGGAATATAGACCATTCCGTCTAGTTTCAGAAGAAAAATCCACTCATCTTTCGGGGTGATGTTGAACCTGAGAAGGTGGAAGTGTGGATAAGAAGGATAAATCATATATTCTATTTCATCGGCACACTAGTAGAGTTGAATGTAATGCTGGCGGCATATATGCTCTAGTATCTTGCACGTCAGTGGTGGGATTTAGTGGTGCAGGCTAAATTGTATGAAGGCCTTACATGGGAGGATTTTGAAGAATTGTTTAACAGACAATTCTATCCTCACATGTTAAAGATCCAGAAAATGGCGGACTTCTTCAGCATGAAACAAGAGAGCCTCTCTGTCACAGAGTATGCGTCTAAGTTCATAAATTTAGTCTGTTTTTCACCAGAGGTTGCGGAAAGTGCTTCTTTAAATGCACGCATCTTTGAATCGAGGCTAAGGTAGGAGATTCAATCGAAGATTGGGGTGCTCTACATTACATATTATACATAGATGGTGAACAGAGAAAAAGTTGCTAAACCTGATATCTCGGGATCGATAGGAGGAAGCATGATGATACCCAGGTAAATGGGTGTGAACTTTAATGCTGGAAACAAGAGGAATAGGGACACCTACTTCCAAGGTGGGAGTGAAAATCAGAACTAGACAGCGGGATCAGTCAACCTTCCTCCACGACCCCAGAGCAAAGCAGGTTGCTTTCAATGTGGTTCGACTGATCACATCAAACGAGAATGTACAACACCACCAAGAGCATGCACAATTGCATGCATATGGGGCATCGTCAGCGATATTGTCGCAGTGCTCCACGGTCAGGTGTTCATGACACTTATCAAGTGTCGCAAGCATCTTGTGCTTCGATAGGGCAAGGAAAAAAAAATCACTCTCACTAGCAGAATAGATCTAGTTATGCTGAATCCAGGAATACCATAACCCCTCAACCAGGACAATCTCAGCAAGGTAACAAGAAGAACAATGCAGCGATGAAACAAATTTATATAGCTGAGCAAATGATGGTCGATGATCAGGCAGGACCATCAACAGTAAGAGGTACTATTCTTTTTAATTATACCTTTGTGCAAGTGTCGTTTGATACCAGTGCATCACACTCCTTCATTGCTTCTCATGTTGTTGACCTTCTATGTTTAAAACTAGAAATGATGCCTTATATATTGAAACCTAAAACTCCTCTTGGTGAAAGAGAATGTCAAGACTTCGTGTGTAGAGAATGTGCTATAACTATTGATGGAGCTGAGCTGAAATGGGATTTCTCTATGCTAGAGATGGATGTCTATGATATAATCCTGGGTATGGATTGGTTGGAAAGGTTTAAGGCTCACATCGTCTATTATAGGAGAATGGTTAGTTTCATGACTGAGGACGACATCGACCATCTCTTTAGAGGAGAAATGATAGTAAAGAAAGGTGAAAAGAGCTTGTTGGAACCAACGGTGGGAATGATTTCTTACCAATTGGAAGCATTGACTTTGGCATCATTGGAAGAGATCATGAAATATAGTTTTCCAGCTGTGGTGGATCAATTTCCTGATGTTTTTCCTGAAAAATTCTCAGGATTACCACCTATAAGAGAAGTGGGGTTTATAATTGATCTCTTTCCGAGAACCAGTCCTATCTCACATCCATATTATAGGATGTCACCAACGAAGTTAAAGGAATTGAAAGTGCAGTTAGAGGAGCTGGAAATCAAGGGTTTCATTCGGCCAAGCATGTCTCTGTGGGAGCTCCAGTTTTGTTTATAAAGAAAGAAGATGGAACATTGAGGTTATGTGTGGATTATCGTAAACTTAACCAAGTTATGATAAAGAATAGATATCCACTTCCATGCATTGATGACCTGTTTGATCAATTGAGAGGAGCTCAGTGGTTCTCCAAAATTTACTTAAGGTCAGGATATCACCAGTTACGATTTCAGAAGGAGTATATTCCAAAGATAGCCTTCTAAGGAAGATATGGCCACTACGAATATGTAGTCATGCCTTTTGGTCTTAAGAATGCACCATCAGTCTTGATGGATTTGATGAATCAGATATTTCAACCAAATCTGGATTCTTTTGTTGTGGTGTTTGTGGATGACATATTGGTGTATTCAAGAACAATGGCTGAGCACGAGCAAAACTTGGAGATAGTGTTGGAAATCGTGAGGGACCATCAGTTGTATGCCAAAGTATGAAAGTGTGTTTTTTGGATACAAGTGGTACATTTTCTGGGCCATGTTGTTTCTAAGAAAGGTGTTTTAGTGGATCTAGAAAAGATAGAAGTTGTTCTTTCTTGGAAACCGCTGAAGAATGTCTTTGAAATACGATATTTTCTTGGTCTATCTAGTTATTACCGATGCTTTTTGCATGACTTCTCATGACTATATTCTCCTATGACATCATTGACAAAAAAATAGCATATTTCAATGGATTGAGGAATGTCAGAGATCTTTTTTAGAGTTTAAAGTTATCCTTACAGCAGAACCAATATTTATTTTTTCGGAATCAGGACAGGGGTATGTGGTGTATTGTGATGCTTCAGTAATAGGGTTGGGTTGTGTTATCATGCACGGAGACCATGTGGTTGCTTATGGCTCAAGGCAGTTGAGAGTGCATGAGAAAAAATACCCAACACATGATTTTGAGTTAGCTGCAGTCATCCATGCTTTGAAAACATGGAGACATTATCTCTTTGGTGAGAAATTTACTGTGTTTATGGATCACAAAATCTCGAAACAAATTTTGTCACAGCGAGATTTGAATATAAGGCAGAGGAGATGGATGGAATATCTTCAAATATTTGACTTTGACTTAATGTATACACCGGGTATGGGAAATTCAGTGGCTGATGCATTAAGCAGGAAGTCGTATGCTCAGTTGGCAAAGGAAGCATCAGATGAATGGAAGTTGACATCAGTATTAGACCACATGCATGTGGAATGTGAAGACCAAGGTGATGTTTCTATTTTATTTTCATCTACACATTTTCCTGATTTGGTAGAGATAGTAATGGAGGCATAGACATCCGATGTGGACTGTGCTGCAATGAGTTCAAAAATCAATGGTGGAGAGACCATTGAGGGATGAAAGCTGGATGGGAGTTTAGTTTTTTGTTTCATAGATCGGATGGTTGTACCTATAGATTTTCAGGAACAACTCCTTCATGCTTACCACCATTCAAGATGGGATGTACATCCGGGTACACAAAAGATGTATAAGGCGTTGAAGGCACAGTTTTGGTGGAGCGGTATGAAACAGAAGGTAGCTGAATTTGTTTCTAGTTGTTTAACTTGTCAGCAGGTTAAAGCAGAGAATCAAAGACCAGCTGGTATGTTACAGTATTTACCTATCCAAGTATGGAAATAGGAGCAGATAGCAATGATTTTTGTTACAGGTCTTCCAAGAACGGTCCGGAAACACAATGCCATTTAGGTGATAGTGGATCGTCTAAATAAGTCGGCCCATTTCATCCCAATTCGTGAAACACATATGGTGTAAGATCATTCAAAAATCTATATCTAGGAAGTGGTAAAGAGACATGGCGTACCAGTGTCTATCATCTCAGATAGAGATCTGAGGTTCACATCTGTTTTCTGGAAATCCTTACAACAAGCCCATGGGACTCAGTTGACTATTAGCACGGAGTATCATCCTCAGACGGATGGGAAATCTAAGAGGATGATACAGACGTTGTAAGACATGTTTTGGGCTTGTGTAATGGATTTTGGGGGCTCATGGGATGAGTATATACCCTTAGTGGAGTTCTCATACAATAACAGTTATCAAGCCTCGACATGCATGGCTCTGTTTGAAGCATTTTATGGGCGTCCTTATCGTTCTCCACTTTGTTGGCTGGAAATAGATGAGACTTCACTAGTTGGGTCGATCCTTGTCCATGAAACAATAGAGAAGATCTAGTTGATTAGAAAGTGGATGTAGACAGCTCAGAGTCGTTAGAAATCTTATACGGATCGTCGCTGAATACAGTTATTGTTTGCAGTGAGTGATCATGTCTTCTTGAGGATCTCTCCAAGACTTTTACAACATCGTTTTGGGAAAAAGGGCAAGTTATCTCCTCAATATATATTCCCTTTTGAGATACTAGAATGGGTTGGCGAGGTGTATTATCGGTTGGCATTACCACCACGGTTCAGTTTGGTGCACAATGTGTTTCATGTATCTTAGTTAAAGAAGTATCAACCCTATCCTGACGATGTGATCAGATGGGATCACGTTGACCAAGATCCAGATGCTTCATTGGTACATATCCCGGTGCGGATTGTGGATATTTAGGATAATGTCTTTCCTGGGAAAAAATCGGTCTAGTTAGGGTTTTGTGGCAACATGGTCAGATTCAAGAAGATAATTGGGAACGCGAGAAAGAAATGAAAGAGCAGTGGCCAGAACTCTTTCAATCAACCAATGGTTTTCTACTTTCTGAGGATGGAAATTCCAATGGTGGGGAGAATGTTATACCCCCTTTTTTCTGGTATGTAACCCTTTCTTGATGATTTTCAGTGTTTTAAAGTTAAGGGTGTTGAATGGGAGAGTCGAGAGAACTTGGAATGATGTTTGGAGGCAAAGGAGAAGTCGCATTGTCTGCGCATGGCTAGTCTAACCGTGCGACCAAACCATGCGCAATGGGTCTTGGAGATAGTGGCTTCTGCACGGTCAGCACACAATTTTTCTAACCGTGCGGCCAAAACCTGCAAGAAGGGTGGTCGAGGTAGTAGCCAACGCACGGTTAGCGCACATTTTGTCAAACCGTGCGGACTAACTGTGCCATCACTTAAAGTTAGATCCTAAAATTGTGGATCTAACTCGTTTTGCCTTTAATTTCCTTTTTTAAAACTCATAAGTGGCCCTAACTCGGATTTAATCTCACTTGAAGGTTGAAATACTTCTCCCAAGTGTTCCAGAGGTGATCCGAAGGCTTCCCTTGGCGAATCGAAGCCGGATTCTTAAGGTATGTGATCATTCTTGATCGATTTCTTTGATCTACTTAGATCTACTTCTTTTATTCTCTTGTTTTCTTATATCTAAACTTGTTATGGGTAGATCTAAGGGTGTGGATGCCAAACATGACAAGATTTGGTCTTGGTTGTGTTAGGAGAAGAGATCTAAGGAGATTTTTTTGGAGTTTTGACCCAGTGTTCTTGAGCGTTCTTCGTCCGTGGATTGATTTCGCCAAATTTGGTGAGGTAGGTGGCTTCACTCTCGATTCCTCTTTCTTATAACTTGAAGGCTTAGTTTGAATTGATTTATTTTCTTGGTTTTTATTGTGGAATTGTGGTGAAAGACATTTTATAAATCTTCTTTAGTAATGATTTATGTTTTTGTTGAAATTGTGGAAATTGAAAGAATGGTTGTGCAAAGCGTTTTTCTTCTTCTTGATTTTAAAATAGTGAATTTAAAAATATGGATTTGCTGGATTTGGAAAATGGTTTGCAAGAAAAAGGGGTTTTCAATAAAAGGGTGATGCTTTATTGAAAGGTTTTGAACAATTTTTTTGGGCAGGGATTGCATGGGTTGTTGTGTGTGTTCATATGCATTGGGATGGATAAGGGCGAGAAGTACCCCCATCAAAAGGTTGGTATGGATAAGGGTGAGAAGTCCCCCCATCAATAGGTTGGGATGGATAAGGTCATGAAGTACCCCCATCAAGGTAGTTCACTAAGTAACGACTTAGTGGAAGCATCACTCACCACCCACGAGTATAAGGAGGTCCGGGTTTCATGCATGGTTGGTTGTGTGGATTTGTGGAATGGAATGAATATGCCAAAATAGAAATGTGGATTTGATTGGAACTTTTCTTGGTTTCTTTTTTGGAAAATGGTTTTTTTTAAAATGGATTTGACATGGAATTTGCTATATTGTGAACTGTTTTTGAATTATTTTATATAAATTTTTTTATATAAATGTGCTAACATGTTTTATCCTAGAGGAATGGGTTAGGAAGTTTTCGGGGAAAACCTACTGAGTTTCATTACTCACCCACTGCTTTGTATCGTTGGTGCTTTTACAGATGTCATATAATGGGACTTTGGCAAGGGTAAAGTGTCACATGTTTAGAGCGCTACTTCGTGATACATGGGATGGTTCGTGATGTTGGAGCTTGGAGCATGTGGAGCATGGAGTTGGGTTGTTGTATTGTCATCTTTGGGTTGTCTTTCCACTATTTACTCTTATGTTTAGTGTTGATTTTCACTGTGGTACATTTGGATGGTTTTTGATAAAATTAATGGTTGAGTTGTTTTTGTTTTAAATCATGCATCATATAGTGGTTTCTTGGAGATTTTTATCTAGTTTTCTCTGTTTTTTGGGTTTTTTCAATTAAAGGGTAAATCGTCCCCCCTGTAATTTGAAACCCTTCGTCATTTATTGCAATCCTTTGGCACCTTGGGGATGTCTCTTAAGGCCTTGTAATGACTCATTGAGCTCTCAAGACAATGAGAATTGGAAGATCATTACAAAGTACTTTCTTCTAAACATTTTTATAAACACCATAAGGGGAAGTACCATTTTGTAAATCCTTCCATTAAACCATGTTTTTAAAAAATATTCAAAACATCATTCTATTTTCTAAAATATGGTTTTTAAAAAACCATGAAAAAGTTAATCACCAAAAAATATATTCACAAAATGATAACAAGAACCACTTCCATAGTGGGAATCAAAACACTCCTTAATCCCTCTCCAATGAATAAAAATCACTTTTTGAGAATCCTAGAATGAAGAGGAGTCCGAACAATATATACGAGGAAATTTTTTTTGTTAAAAATGTTTTGGAGACATGGTTTGGTGTCCATGTTCCAATAAGAAAACATACTATAACAAGGAGAAATAATTGACCTCATATCCACTACATGGTTTCTTAGTCCATGTGTACTAATTATGTAGCTCAAGTTCCCCTCCCTTTCACCCCCAAAACCAAGGAGTGGTACCCAATATCAATTTTTTAAAAGGATATCAAGACAACATAAATTTAAATCAAATACTTAATAAATGAATGAATGAAACATGGATTCACAATTATAGACCCAGTTTACGCTAGTAGCATGAGGATTAGGATGATGGATATACAATAAGATTAGGCCCCTATTAAATGAATCCTAAACCACATATGATACCATTTTATCAAGAAATGGACCAAGATACCATCTATCCTAGCACCCTAACTGGCCTATCATAAGGCCCGAAATGCGTTTATGATCCCAATTGGATGGAAAATAGTTTATATGCATCATAAGAATCCCTTTGGGAATGATTTCTCCAAAAACAGATATAAAAAATAGTGGAAGAAATAACTACAAGATCTAAAATAAATAAACCTTCCAAAAATTTCAAAACCAACTACCATGATCCAAAAAATTTGAATATAAATAAATAACATAAATATATAAATATATAAATATATAACCAAGAGGAAAAAATACTAAATTGAAAATAATCAACTATAAACCAACTTGATTTGAGACCAAACCAACTCCATGAAACCTTTGGTTTCTCTCTACCACTTAACCCACCCCATGTTGTCCCCGAAGAAAAAGAATGGATCCAATTGAGAACCATGAACTTGTAATACATAAGTATCCGCTAAAAATCCTAGTCGGTCACCACAACTATCCAAATCTATTAAATATGATTCATAATGAAATTCTTCAATGCTAGTTTTAAAATAAATATATAAAGAAATATTTACATGTATACGGTATGGAAATCCAAAACAATTATATAACACCTTTAAAAATATTCTCTTTGTTTTAAAAAACAAAAAACATATGTTTTCAAAAAATAGCCATCATCTTCAGCCATTTGAAATCCACACATGCAGTGTTAATATTTCTCAAACCAACCCATTTGTTTTATTTAAATGAAAATGGTTAATTTAAATCATTTCACCGACCAAAGCCTTATTTTACCAGAAAAAAAAACATGTTTAAAATACAATTTAAATCTCCCACACAATCGTACTTTTCTAAAGAAAATTTCCTAATACACACGCACTTGGGTCAAATAGAAAGTACTAGGCACCAATAATCACTAGGAATATCTCGACATGAACAAAATAAGGTTCCGTAATAATGAAATAAGGGGTAATGATATAATAAATAACTAGATAAAACTCCCCTAAATCAATAACTAGATAAGACATAAAATATTTCATTTTTCTACTCAAGGTCACTAACATGGAAAGAATCTTACTGTATATGTGTATAACCACCCTTAACGAGCTACCGACATGTGGTAATGTTCAATACTGATCACCCAATTAGGATGCACAAGAATCATTGAAATGACCAACCCCAACCTAGACATTTTTCTAAGAAGAACTAGTGGGAAACTAGTTTCATGAGAGACAACTATAGAAACAAGCTAGATCTTCCACTTAGTACCCGGTTTCCGATGGACAATAAAAGAAGTTGGGTATAGGATCAGAAAATCTATGTCTAACACAAAAGGCATAAACACAGCTACCTTAACCCCAAATATCCAAATATTATAATACCCATACATAAAAATTACACCATTTAACAACAAGAACAATCCCATTAAATGGGAACAAACAATTATCACATAGTGGTAATAAACTTGAACAAGGGACATAAAAATAATAGGATGTCAAGGGTAATCCCACATTCACTATTTTAAATCCAAAGTTCCAACCGAGCCTTTAAATCCAAAATATGACTTATAATGTAAATTAATTTCCTATTTTACAAAACATCACATTAAACAGTTTTATAGGTCCAATAAAATAACACAATTCATTAAAAAAAATTTTAGAACTACTCTTCTACAAGAGTCATTATCTTTGAAAACCAAAATAAGGACAAATTTCAAACATTCCATTAAAAACATTTCAAAAATCCAGTAGGGCATCCCAAACAAGGGTTAAACCCCAAAAAAATTCAAATAATTTTTTAAAATCCATATAAAACCCTTTTCAAAGATTATTTTGTGGTCTAGAACTCGTATAAGAAAATCATTTTAAAACATATTTTTCACCAATTGATAACCAAAATTTGGTAAAAAAATCATTTCAAAACATGAAAAACATTTTATAAATCCATAAGGGAATTTCAAAAAATATTACCATCTATAAAAATTCCATTTCAAATTTGAAAACATGTAATACCCCTGAAAAAATAATTACTCCCAACTCAAAATAACACGAAAGGGTTTTAAATCACTAAATAGATGTCACATATATTCATAAATTCATAAAAAGAGAATTTAGAAAAAAAAATCAATTTTAAAATTACAAAAGGAAACAATTTCATAGAAAAACCTACCTCAAAGATAAGAGAACCAATCTGAAATGCTTCGAAACATGTCACCTTGGATGGAAGCCACAACCACAGGAGTGAAAATGGTGTTTAGAAACCCTCAAAACCTAGAAACCCCAAAATTAGATTCACTAAGAACCATAAAAGAATGAAATTACGATATAAGGTTCATGGGTAAATCCAAGACGAATAGGGAATAGAGGGGGGAGGGTAAAGAGGGAATAATATAAATAAATCACCACAAACCTCATGAAAATCATCAAAGGTAAAATCCATATTCGAGGAGGTTGGAGCTCGACATTGATATACAAAGGTTCATATAACATAGGTGGGTAGAAATTTGGGTGAAACCCCATTTAAAAAAAGATTTTTATTTGTAAAAACCGAAAAATTAAATTCCCGGAAGGTTGTTTAGTTTTCCAAACCATGCACTGGCTACTGCCTATGCTAAAGAGGACACATAGTCTCTCCTAGGGGACCACATGGTTGAAAAAACCATTCTCCAACCTCTCCATCCATTAATATAAAAATTGCATATCCAAACAAATACTTGTTTCATAGTTTCCATATCCATGTGTAAGCCATGTTCCGTACCCCTAACACATTAATGAATCCAGACAGTTTCTCTTAGGGTTGCATGGTTTGGACCAAGCTATGCACAACCCCTACTAAAAAACTATGCACCATTAAAAATGAAGTAATAAGATACATAATGAAGGTAGGCCACATAGTCTACCTCTTACCATGAAACATAACCATTCAAAGAAGTCTAACCAGAAAAATTTCTCCATTCCTAAATGAAAGTTCATGAAAACATAATCTGAACATCACATTATTCATATAACACAAAATAAATAACACCATGACACATGGTGTGTCACACATAAACATTAATATTTTCTTAAGAAAACATGAGTCTAATTTCCCCCTCTAAACAATCCTTAGGTATTTGATAAATATGAGGGGATATTTTACGAAACTTATAATGATTTGTCTATGAAAAAAATTCATAAATCTGTTCTAGAATCCCATTACCATGACTTTTCCAACATGAATAGTAAAGAGGAAAACCACAAAAAAAGTTCAAAAATTGGAATTATTATTAGTTTTCAAAATAATTTTAAGAAAAATATTGAAGACTTTAGACCTAATAGGCCTAGGAGCCTTCATTTTATTGATCAACCAACCAATTTGGAGATTAAAACATATCCAAAACATCTAAAATACCATTTTTAGGTGAAAATATAACTTCTATGGTTACTATGTATACTTAACTCAATGAAAATCTATAGGAAAACATACTAAGTGTTCTAAAAAATATAGAAAATATAATAAGTTGGTCTATAATAGATATCAGAGGGATTGACCTTTACATTTTCATAAAAAAATATCCCTATAGAAAAAAACCATAAACCAAGAGTTTAGGTTAAACGTAGATTAAATCCAAACAGAAAATATGTTTCGAGAGAATTATGTAAAAAATCTATTAAATACAATATTTATTTACCCCTTTTTTATAGATCCTAGGTAAGCCCTGTCCAAGTACTTCCTAAAATGGGATGTTTGAATATTATTACCAACTAATTATTAAAAAATTAAGGTGAAAAAGAAACAAATTGTAGAGTTTTTATTAAATATAGGATGCTTAATTGAGCCACTAGAAAGAATCACTTTTTAATTCTATACATTGATCAAATACTAGAGAGGATAGGGAGAAATTATTTATTTGTTTTAGATAATGATATTTTGGTTATAAGAATATTCCCATGGAACCTTAATATTTAGAGAAAACCACCTTCACACATATATTGGGAACATTTACCTACAAATGAATTCCCTTTGACTTGTTTGGTTCCCTAAAAAACTTTTAATGCATCAGGATGACTATATTTTATGATATGATTCAGGGGATCACTAAAGTTTTCATGGATAATTTTTCTACATTTGGAAGTATGTTTGAGAATTATTTAAAAAAATTAATTTGTCTTAGAGAGGTTCCAATAATCAAAACTTGTTCTTAATGGTGAGAAGTCTCATTTTATTATTACCCAATGAATTTTTATTAGTCACAATGCTTCTAGAAGAGGAATTGAGGTTTATAATTCTAAAATTGAGTTTATTTAAAAATTCAGTTCTCTTAAAAATGTATTATGTGGTATAATTTTTTTACTAAATGCCGTTTTTTTATTAGAGATTCATAAAAAAGAATTCAATGATCGTAAATCCCATGTGTTTACTTCTGGAAAAAATTTCAACATTCTTTTTTGATAAAAAAATATTCAAATATATTAATAAACTAAAAGAAAAATTTACTTCATCAACTATAATCACTTATCATTATAAAAATATTTTCATTTAAAATTATTTTTGATGGTAGTGATGTGTTTTCTGGATATGTTTTAGGATAATGGAAAGGGAAAAAACTTCTTGTGATGCATTATGTTAGGGGGTTTCTAGATTATGCTCAAAGGAATTAAACTAATTTTAAAAAGAAATTATTTATGTTTTTTTACATTAGAGATGTATTAGAAATATTTTTCATGGTCTAAAGTCATTTTTATCATTGTCCATTAACCCCTTAAATAGCTACACTAAACCAAATTCATAGTTTATTGACGTTTTACAAAACTGATACTAAAGAACTACATGAATTTAGTAGTGATTTTTTCAAAAAATTCTACAAAATAATAAGAATTTATTAAAAAAAATACTCTTCCTATCCGACCCCCATGATTCTCCCCCGATCACCCCAATTCTCCCATAAGAATCCCCTACCTCAAATTCCATCCACCACCCCCTCACCAACAGTCCAATATCCCCTCTTTCAGAACTCCTCTTTCCCCTGAGCCCCATTCATGCTCATGACCTGCGGACCCTCACCCTCTATAGTGCTCAAGCCATGTACCCTCTATAGTTCTCAAGACCAACACCCTCACCAGTGATCAAGCCCCCAAACCCTCATCCTCTCTAGTGCTTGAGCCACACTAGCCCTCAACCTCACCTGGATATATGGTTTCCCCTAACCCCCCCTCGTCCTCATTCTCTCCCTCACCTCCAGTAGGAAATTTTTATCCTTTTAGTTTAATTGTTTCTATTTGTTCCACTATACATTTTTAATATTAATTAAATATGAAGTTATGGTTGGATTTTATATCTATATACCCTGAGGTCATGGTGATTTTCACATTTTTTTTTCATAATTTTTTTTGTTTCCATTATCATTATCATGTTCATAATTTCAATGTTGAATCCTATTGAATGGAAATTATTGAAGGTTTTATAATATAATTTTTTATAATAATGTCAGTTATTTTTTAATGTCATGAATATAATTCAGCATGAAAATTATTATTGTCTCTAATTAATTCATTTCATATAAGGGAGGCAATTAATGATATGATGGATTTTCAGGATTATATAATTAAATAAAATTATATGAAATAGAAATTAAAATATCTTTTTTATTAAGAACCAATTAATAATAAAATATAATGGTTTCCCAAATTCTTAGTTTTAGGGATTGATTATATAGTGTTGACTGGAATTAATATAGTATAATTTTACTAAATATCATGGTTGATGATTCTAAGTAAATTTGTAAATTCATATCAAATAATCTTATTACCAAATTTATTAGTTATGGCGTAATTTTTTTTTGTACTTATATATTTAATAATTTAAAATAAATTGACATAGATAAATTGCCTTGGGTTCATAGTAGTGTGCTAAAACTACATGATTGTGTGCTAAAAAACATTGGTGATGTGCCACATTCAATAAAATTTTACAAAAACATTTTCAAGACTTACATTGTATCCTACATATTGTAGTGGTAAATTTCCTTAGGTTTATGCAAAATCAACATGATGATGTTCCAAAATTATAACTCACTTAACCACTATCACTTTTTATATGGGGTATTTCCCAACTACAAAAGGCATTGTTTGCCATCTATTTTTAAGAGAAATAATATATATTTTACAGTACTTAATACAAGATGAATTAGGCTTACTTATGATTATATGTGATCATAATTATTGGACTAATGTTTGAATATTATGGAATGTTATAGTAAACAATGATTTTGTGATCGTAATGTGTTGAAATGAATGGTAAGATGATAGAGGTGATGTAATGATGATAATGGGATGATGCTGAAGGATTTTAGGTGGAAGTGAATATTCATGGGTGATCTAAAATGGGAACACTTAAAGAAAATGAATGATGGTTTAAGTATAATTTTTGGAAATTGATAATGGTCCTTTTGGTGAATTATCAATGGTGATTTTGGTTTAATATCAATAATGATTCCCATTAGTTAACAACAGTATATGTTTTAATTTGAAATTTATTTTTCGGTTAAAATATCTTAACTCTGGAAAAGATATTAGTTGTTTCCTTTATAATATTAGATACCAGGGTCAGAGAATATGTGTTTAGATAATAGGTATGTTCAATGGTCAGATTTTCTCCATTTATGTTTCTTGATGTTTTTTAACATTTCTTGATATATTAATATTTTTATTGACATTTTATTCTTATTGTGTAGTTCAAAATGATAATATTGATATGATTTTAATTGAGTAATATATTTATGGTTTATGTGAATAATAATTCATTGTAATAAATTTTTTTAATACATGGGTTGCTAAGTGATGTGATATTGTTGTTTTTTAAGGATAATGGATAAATTGGTTTTCATATATCTAGTGCTGATATTTTATAATTTTTTGTTCATATATATTATCCAATTATGATTAATGGTTATTATTTATTCTTTGATTAATATGTTTAACCTTTTAAAGTGTAGGACAATTATTATATATATGGGTAAAAGTTGGATCAAATTATGGAGGAACACACCTCAGTATGCTAAGGATTTAGAAGAGTTTTTACAAATTTCAATTTAAAATCAATCTGTTGATGTGACAATATGATTTCCATGTCCTAAATGTAAATTTAGAATATTCTTGAAGGGAGATGAAGTTTATGAATACATGATATTGATGTGATTCACTACTCAATATTTTTTCTTGGATTTGTCATGGAGAATTGAATGTTACATAAAGTTTGATCATTGATGTCAATTAATAGAATGAGATCACAAATTCATCGATAATGGACAATGAAATGAAAAAATTATAAATGATACTTTTAGAATTGATAGAAAAAATATCAACATCAAAAAATATTATAACAACCAGTTGATGGTGATACAAATAGTAACTTGACTAGTGATATTTTTAGGACTATAAGAAAACCAATTCAATATTGTAACATATAATTGGATACCCCTATTGATTCTATAGAGATTAATTTAAGAGATAACTTCAATGAGAATACAAATGTGTTCCATGATTTAGTTGATGATGGAAATCAAGATTTGTATAGTGTATGTTTTAAATATTCAAAACATTCTTTTCTACTGATCTTGTATCATAACAAATGACTTTGTGGAATTAAAAATAAGGATATTCCAACGATATTGGAATTGTTGCATGATTTATTTCCTGAACCTAAGAACCCTAATTATTTTTTATGATAAGAATTTTTTTAGCAAGATTGGTATAAATTAAAAAAAAATGTTTTCAAAATTCTTTTATTCTTTAATAGGGAAAATATTCTAATAGATATAATTTCAAAAAAAATTCTACATCTAGATGGAATTTAATGGGTGATGTTAGAAGTCTGAATCAATATACTACTATAAAAAAGAAGAAAAAGAACACACCTGCAATGGTTTTGTGTTAATTTTCTTTTAAATTATTTTATTGCAAGGATTATTCATGTCCTTGAAATCCATTGAGCACATGAAGTGGCATTTTATAGATAATAAAAATGGATAGGTTAATGAGACATCCAAAAGATTCACATTAGTGGAATAAATTGGATTCATTAAATCCAGATTTCTTATATGATCATAGGAATGTGTGATTGGGATTTTCTACTAATAGATTAAACCCATTTGGGACTTTGGGCACTAGTTATAGCATTTGTATAGCTGTTTTGGTCCCTTAAAATCTCCCTCTATGGATGTATATGAAACAAATGTATTTTATCATTTTTATGATTATTCATGGAATTAATTTTCTTGAAATGATATTGGTGTGTACTTGAAACCTATAATTTCTGATTTACATGAGTTATGGAGAAACAATGTTGAGACACATGATGGCTCTTGTAGAACAACATTCAAAATGCCCGCTGCTCTAATGTGGACCATTAGTGACTTCCCTAGACATGGAAAGTTATCTAGTTGGAAAACATACATGGGTTTATATTTTCCTTTTTGTAAAATTTATTTTGAGTCTGAACGACTAAATTACAGTAAAAAATAGGTCTTCTTATGTCATCAAATATTTCTCAATTCATATCATATATTTAAGTTGAATAAGTAAAAATTCAATGGTTTTTCTGATTGGAGACCACCTTTTACATTTTTGGAATGTTTTTAAATATTTTCACAGATTAGAAATGTTGAAATAGAATTTGGGAAGGTGCAACATTTCAATGATAGTGGGAAATTAGTTCTAAGTGCATCTTTAAGTGAAATAAAAATATAAAAATTGAAGAAAAAAAGAAAATTCTTAAAAATTTCATATTGGGAATATTTTGTTTTACAGCATAATCTTGATGTTATACATATTGTGAAGAATATTAGTGAATCATTGATCTTCACATTGCTTAATGAACATGGAAAGGTGAAGGACCATCTCAATGCTCAAAAGGACTAACAAACAGTGAACATAAAGCATGATCTCTAGACAGATTAGAATGGAAAGTTTTCTCTAGAAATTTTGGCTATCAAAAATAGGGATAAAGATACATTCATTCTAATTTTAAAACATGTGAAGGCATATTAGTTTTATTCATGTAACATATCAAGGTGTTTTGGATTAATAGATCACAGTTTACATGAATTAAAAAGTCAAAATTCACATATTTTTTACATTTGTTACTAACATTGACATTTTATACAATATTACAAGAAAATGTCAATACTTTTGTACTCCAATTTTTCACATTCATCAGAAAACAATGTGAGAAAGCTCTAAAACCATCCAATCCTAACAACCATCTGGATAGATTTTTATTGACACTTTTTTCAATGGATATTATCTTTCTTCCATCATTTTTACTATCATGATGCATTTTACTATGAATTGATTCAAGAAAACTAAATTAGGAGGTCTTATAAATTATCATTGGATATATCCAATTGATAGGTACTTTATTTATATGTTTTTCATCTTAAGTAAAAAATTCTTGGGAATTCATTAAATACATAATTACGTTTTATTTATTTTATTTAATATATATCTTGGTCATTTGAAATCATATATGAAAAATAAGTCTTATCATGAAGGATCTATTTCTAAAGTATATTTGGAAGAGGATTCTATTAACTTTTGTTCTAGATACTTGGATGATATTAAGACAAGATTCAATCGAGTTGGATGTATTGATGACACATTAAATCAATATAAACTATATGGGAAATCAATTTGGAGGATCTCAAATGCTACACTAACAGAAATAAAAAAATTTAAGGAACTTCTATATGTTATGCTAAATAGAGAAATTATAAATCCATTTATTGAGGATCCTAGGATACAAACAAAGAGATTAATAAGTGGCCAAACATGAAATGATAAAGATATAAAAAAAGTTGTTAATAAAAATATTTTATAATGGTTTTCATATTATGTAAGTTTATAAATAATTCAATATATAAGGATATTAGTTTGAAACCTATATTTTATAAATCTAACAATGTATATAACTATTTCTAGATCAGGAATACTGATACTCAAGATTAATTTTCAAAATATTGGATGTTTCTTGGTCGAGGTCCTCTAAAACAGGATTAAAAGTTCAATGCTTACAATATGAATGGACTTAAATTTCATACTGTAGATCAGGAAGAGGGTTTGAAAACATAGAAGGGTCATATATTTATGGTTTTCGAATCAGGATACTATGTAAAGTTGACTGATATTATCAAATTAAACTAATTTTGGAATTTTACACTTTTTTTATTAAAATTCAATTATGTTGACTTTATAGGTGTATTAAAAGAGATTCCTTTCAATTTACTTCTGTGAAATTCTTTCACTTGATGTATTTTAGTGACCTTGAATTACATTATCCTTATATCTTATCATTATAATAGAAAATGATATATTATTTGGATGATGTCATGGATAAATGTTGTAGTGTAGTTGTTCACATAAAACCAAGAGACTTGTATGATATAAGTGATGAAGTAGAAGATTTGACCACTAACATTGAATCTCATCTACAATAAGAAACACGCTTATTTTCCCAACATGAAATTTAAAATATTAGTCTTTCAATGGAGGATGACGTAGATTATGTAATGATGGAGCAGGATAATGACATGATTGATGGAGAAAATGATTGCATGAGGAGTTGTCCATTAATTTATCACCGACTTATATTTTATGTGCAGACATTCATTAGCATAACTATGCATATTTTTTTTCTGTACTCTTCAACCATTATCATTTCTAGTTTTTTCTATATGTATTTCTTGAAATATATTATTTGAATTTAATTTAATTTTATTTAATGACATAAATTTTTAGAAGGAAGCATTTTACTGATTCTATTTGACTCTAAGCATCCGAGACAATGCCTCCCTGTTTGAAAGGTTCAGTAGTGAGGGATTAGGTCATCAAATATATTTCTTTAGGAGGATATTAGAGGGTTAATGTTATGGGTAAAATTTTTAATGTTAATAAAGTTATTGATATTTTTTTATAATACTATCTATTTTTTCATAAAAGATACAAAAGATGTTACCATAGAGATAAATATTGAGGGTTTAAATTTTTGGAATATGAATGGATTGCAGTTAGTGGTCCCATTTTACTATTACAGGGTCCCTATGAATGATTCTACTTGATTATTTGGCCACATTCTAAGAAATCTAGTAGTAGATCCGATTAACCTTCCGATTACCTATGCTGATTGGAGGCATGTGCCTCAATCATAGAAAAAATGAAGTATTTGATTCTTAAATAAAGGAAAATTTAATATATTATGGTGTAATTGAATTTCATTAGGTTATTAAATTCTAATACTTTCAAAATGAATCTTTTTGTACATATGTTATTGCACTTTACTATAGTGGAGAGAGAGCTTATTGAAATGAAAATCACAATTCAGGAATTAGGGGATCATATGAAGATAGAATATGTAATGGTTATCAATCTACAGATTTCGTCGATTGAATTATATCAAAAGATGAGGGGATATTTGCATGGGGATGTTTTATTAATAGATAGAAGTGAGTTGGTAAATCACACAACTTCAAAATCATTTAATTCACAAATTTTTATTAGTTTTGAAATTAAATTTAAATATACAATAATATTTAATTATCAATATAATTTTCAGGAAGGCGTTGGTAGTAGGAAGTGGAGATGGAGATGGAGAGGGTGTCGAGCAGGGTTAATTAGTTTGGTATATTGGGTAGTTAATGTGGAACACCAACCAACATGAATTTCAAAAGTATCATATACATTTTTAGTTGTGGGGGTTATTTCTTAGGGTTGTTTGAATTAGATTGTCTGAAATGATTTATTTGCTTAATGTTATCAATGTGGTTCGTAATAAGCTCATCGAGTTGGTGTGTTTAATTTAAATTTATTTGGGGGAGGTTGTATGCATAAAATACAGTGATTATTTATATATTTATGTGTTATATGTGGATATCATTTTTTGTTTGGCTCTTCTGGGGCTACAGATTCTGCATCTATATTTTTTTAAAATCAATATATAGTGTCAGTTCATACTTCTAACATATATGAAAACTCATTATTTAGTGGTAGTTTAGACAAACTATATTTAATGTATATATTTTTTCTATCTGTGTTTATTTGGTTTTAGTGGCAGGTTTTCCTCCAAAGAAATGAGTATGAGATAGAAATTGTTCAAATCGCCTCTATCATTTAAACATTTTTAGGTATCCAAACCACTACTAAAATGAAAAAAAATTACCACTAAAGAAACATTCAATGACAGTACCAAGAAACTATCACTAAATGGAAGGAACCAATGTGAGTTTATTTCCCGTGCAAACATTAACAATGGTTTTTTGAAACCATCGCTGAATCATATGGAAGTATTTTAAATTTCCACCATATTAAAAAATAACTACTTCCATATGTCGATTTTTTTGTAGTGAAACTTTCAAAAAATAGATAAACATAGACCCATTAGATTGATTATTTTGCTTTAGGATTTTGAATTAGAAATTAAGGGAAAACATGGAACTATAAATTTGTTAGATGATTATTTATATGGGCTATTTATAACCCAAAGTTAAGATCTTAAGGAGATAAAATCATCATTTCTTGGTGAAAAAACACTCACTATTTTTGTTAAACAATATTCTTATTATGAAAATTTCACAAAATGTTTAGCTACGAGACTGATGCCTAAGTATTTTACTAAAAAAAATGAATAAATTCATTTGGTATATTAAGTATTAATTTTGGGATGATCGAATACATTTTAAAATATATGATGATGGGATTTTAAGGAGGTCTATACCTAAAGAATAAATGTTACAAATTTTAAAAAGTTTCCACTAATCACATTGGGTTGGACATCATGTAGCTAAAATAACTACCCATAAAGTATTTCAAGCTATATTTTATTAACCTAATTTTTTAATAATGTTAGGAGTTTCATTATTTGTTGTGATATATATTAGTTGTTTTTGAATGTTGGTAGGAATTAAGAGTTTCCTTAAAAATTAATTTTAGAATGTTTTTAATGTTTTGGGATTAGATTTTATGGGAACATTTAAATATTCTCATTGTAATGAGTATGTGTTAATATCTATTGATTATTTTTTAATTTCTCTTATCGAAATATCATTACCCAAAAATAAAGCGAATAGTGTGATCGAATTCATCAAAACAAACATTTTAATGATATTTGGGTTCTTAAAGATGTCATCACTGATAGTGACACAAATTTCATGAATTTCAAGGTCAAATATTTGATGTAGAATTACATTTGTGTTCATATAATAAGAAATAATTTCCTTCCACAAAATAATGTACTTGTTGAAATTTAAAACAGGGATCTTAAATAGATTTTATAGAATCTTTTCTCTAATTCTAGGAAGGATTGGTCTTTGAAACTTGATAGCACATTTTAGTCCTAAATAATAGCTTTTAAAACCCAATAGTCATGTTACAACATAAGAAATTGTTGGTAAAATCTTTTCTTTTACCAGTGATGTTTCCAAAAACGTTTTTTTGGTAATTGAAAGTCCTAATAGTTGATTTTAAAACATCTATAGAGTAATGACTACTTGAGCATAGTGAGTTAGATGAAATTAAGAGATAGTCATAAGAAAATGATGGAATTAATTATAAGATGGATAAATATTTTCGTGATTCTGTAATTCGAAATAGATAATTCAAGGCTATTTAGAATATTATTTTCTTTAATTCTAAACCAAAACTAATTCTAGGAAAATTGAAAACCAAGTGGTTTTAACTATTCACCATTATTAAAGTGCTCAAAATAGAGATGTAGAAATTGTAGGAGAATATAATAGAACAATTATATTTAATAGTCATAGGATCAATAATAATTTTTATGGAAAGATAAAGGGATTATTATTCAATTTTGTTCTTGAAAAATTATTTTTCTTGAATTCTAACCAAGTACTATAAATTTAGTGCTTCATGGGAGTCTACCCATGGTCATTCTTGTGTGTTTACTTTTTTTTGTTAGGAATAGTATTATGTCAATTTTTTTGTTACTATATTTTTCTTATAAATATTTAATTATTGGCCTCCCTATATTTTTTTAAGAATTTAGTTGACATATTGAAAAATGTAAATATGGATATCAATTGTTTTCAATCCAAAAGAAGCAACTTTTTGGAGTTTTCAGGGTTAAAATTTCCTAAACACTTGCTATGGTTACATTTAATTTTGAGCTGAGTTGTATAAATCTAATGCTTATCTGATTAAAATAAAGGTACTAATTGTTAAATTACAATATGTGTTTTCACTCAAGTATAGAGGGAATAATTTTGGGATACACTTTAAAAAATTAATGGTTTTAAATAAAGGGATTTAGTATTTTAATTTTTTCAATTTTTATTATGATTTTTTGTATAGATACTATTGTATGTCAATTAATATTTAATTTGGAGAGCTTGAAACTGAGGTTCAATGTTTTTAAATCTCCCAATGCTTATAATTATGTTTGGGAGACTTATTAATTTGTATTAATCCAAACATAGTTATTTAACGGAAAATTCACTCTAGAGGTCCAACCCAAAAGCAAGGAAAGGGTATATACATTATTCTGCATAGATCTAGCCATGTACCATGAATTTATAGTGAAGTGATGTCCCTAATATAGAAATAAGAAAACCTGTCATTATTGAATTTCCATTTAAAAAATAAAATGGGGCCACAATGTCCCTAGACATGTGGGATGGGGTCGATTTGGAGCCATTACTGGCACTCTCTGATACTGTTGTTGAGGATAAAATGATTAATGGGGTGGTGAATGAGATAAAATTCCCCAATACTTATAGGCTTGGGTTGGTTTAGATCCATTTCCAATTTCTTTGGGACCCTATTGGTATTTAATAACCCCAAGGGTGGAGGTTGTGGTAAACATATTTCCCAGCCTTGGGGGCCAGGTTTTCCCTTAGATTGCTTCCACAATGGATGAAATTATGAATAACCTCATTTGGTGAAATCTCATTTGTGAATGGGCCAAGTAAAACAAATTTTTGTGATGTGAATCCCTTACTATGGGAATACATTGGCTAAAACACAACTTAAAATTCCATATTAGAGATTTGTTCCCATTTTTTTAGAGGCCTAGCATAATAATCATTGGGAGGCCCTCTATCCCTATTCATAACATCTTCACATCTTTAAAGTAGAGATGCTTCATTGTATTAACCAACTTACTCATGCATTATCTAGAATCATGATTTCTAATGTTTCTAGGACATTATAAGATTCCATATATGGATATATTTTCTATCCTAGGGATAACGTAATGCTTTATGCTCCATAATTTCCCCATCCTTGAATAAAAAAATCTATTGGGTATTTGAAAATCTATCATCAGAGTTCTATTATGCTTTGGAAGAAAACATTTCATAAGAGTTTGTTATGATCTTCCAATCTTGGACCCTAGGACATGGATGACAAAAAAGTGTATTTATGATCTATTGGTTAACCTCACATTTTTTATAAAGGGGATGTATATACTTCAATCACTAATGGGTTTCCCACATATTTAGAAATATATAAAGTATTTAATACTCTTTCAAACCATCCATAATATTCTATTTGTAAGTGGAAATGGTCTAGAACATGGTTGGGTGGTTGTTTCTGACCAACTCCCTCTATATATTTATGTTCTCCTCTTCATCATTAGGGTTATATGTCTCCACCTAGTCATACTAATAAGGTTTCTTCTCTAGGTTTCGTTCTGACCATGGTAAAGTGTTGTTGATAATCAATGGGGAACTATATATAGTTACAATATTTGTTTTGATCAAATATATATATAAAGGTATCTAGGAAAGGGGAGGATTTCTTTTTCCATGAGAGATATTACCATCAGAAGGTTATCTATATTTGATATCTGGAGTAGAGTCCTTGTGATCCATCATTTCATTACCATAATATAGATTATTGGGGTAGTTATTTCCTTATGATTTAATTGAAGAGTTAATTGATCCATTATGTGATATTGATATATATGGTAAATCCTCAAGTAAATTGGAATTGAGAAGAGTAGGAATGTGTGTCTCGTTCAGCGTCCTGGAAAAAACATGTCGACCAACCTTTTTGGGTTCAGAAGGAATGTGAGCATATTGTATAATGGTCACCAAAATATTTTTATGACCATATTTTATTATGGGGAAATGAGAAAAATTTTGTGAATATATTGGAGTATGTCAATGATCCTCTATATCATCATGGGGTATATGATCCCAATAGTGAGTGGTTGTCAAAATATTCCAGTCAATCAGGTTTGAATAGGGGTAAGATCATAGTTCAAATATTAATTCCTCATAAAAATATACCGAAGAGACTCTATAATGGTATAAGGTATATGAGAATCCTCTTGTATATACTTTGAATGATGTTGATGTATTATTTCATCATTAGTAATAGATTTGTGAGTCCGACATAAATAAGATATTAAAATATTTTTAGTAGCCTCATTGGCGAGGATGTGATCCTTCTTGAAGGTAATTCCCAAACTATGTTGATAGGCCTCGATTGGAGTGAGGTTATGAGCCTGGTACTGTGTTTCTAGAGTATACCACTACATTTCTTTGATGGGGGTGTATGCATGTCCTATGGAATGTTATATAATAGGTTTGTTAGCCCCAATCAGAACAGGAGTATAGCCCCAGTCCAGTGCACTGCCCTTTACCAGAATATTATGATAATCTTCCTAGTTAGAAGAAAGAATGTAAATTTTTTCTAGAGTATCCAATTGTTTGTACTGATCATGGTAATATGATACTCCAGGTTTTGGGATAGGAATGTGTTCTGGTACCTATATCATCATCAAAATATACTGGTGGAGCACCTATGTCTCTATTAAAAGATATTGGCACTTTATAAGGGTGGGTGTAGGGATATTTTTTTATATTATATTAGTTTCCAAGATATTCTATTTGATTTATTTGATTGAAGTGGCAATGTGTTCTCACTCATAACCTCCTTGTTCCATTAGAATATGTTGATAGGATTCATGTATTGGGGTGTGAATTTTTTCATGCCCCATTCTTTCTACACAGATATGAATATAGACTTTCTTTGAGAGAGTATGGATATAAGCCCACTCATTGGTTTCAGATGGAATATTTCAGTTCATTTTTTTGGTGGATGTGGGGATATGATCCCACCCCCTCTGGTCTATATCTTTCCACATCTAGTGAGATCTACTTTATGTTTAGATATAAGGGTTATGGTATATGACCTATCATGTAATGTACAAGATTTTGTTTTCATGTATTATTTTTATATTATATGGGAACTTTTTTTTGAGTCCAGGCTTTGAGACGGCGTGCAATTCCGAGGCCCGGTGTGCCCGAAAGAAATGTTTGAATTTAATTAAATAATTAAATTACAAGTGCATATGTTTTTTTTGAAAAAGTGGAATAACTACTAAAAGGGTTCTCGGATTGGAATGTCGAGGGCACCATTGCGTCCAGAGCAGCAGGTTTACCCTAGGAGAGACCTAACATCGGTTAGTACAGGTCGATGGTGAAATCCAGTTTTTGGACATAACCGTAATAAAATATTTAGTTAAAATATTTTATCAAATCATATGGAGTCGAATATTATTTTATCCTTTTTAATGAAGGCTTGCACAGGGGTCCAGTGTTACAGACCTCATAACCCTGAAACCCCTGGAGGATCTGGGAAAGCTCTAAAGAAAACCCCCAACGCGGTGACGACGTTCTTGAAAAATTTCACCAGTGATGACGACACGACGACCGGATTTTCTCCAACTAATTCCAGGAATCTGGGTATGGAGTTTTATCTCTTGTGATTTTCATTCCCCTTCTTGATTCCTATGACGAATGCAGACTAATCCACAAACATATTTTCCCGCGGATCGATCATATTTGGGAGATGGGATTTTGTGAGGATTTTGGGAAGAAATTCATTCTTGTGATTCAATATGTTTATCATTTTTGGTTTTGATCTAACGGAAACGAACCCGGATCGTCACAAACAATGATCGAGGTTCGTCCCTCTTGTTCGTTTTGCGATTGAATTATGCGTTCTTCGTGGAGACTGCTCGTTCTACCCTGTGCTTGATGTTCATGGAGTAAATCGATCGTTGCACATTTTTTTGTTTGGGTTAATGATCTGAGATTGTAGATCCAACCCAAGAATGATGCTATGGAGGTGTGACTGCGGTGGCGACGAACGATTCGGAGCAGATCTAGAGATATGGGTTTTTGAGTGTTTTCTTTAGGTTGAATCAACACTTGTTTTTAGAGCCGATTAAAGGTCCAAAACAGCCATATTCGGTTTTAGGATGATGAAACAAACTAGCGTCTTGAGTTTCAAAACAAACGGACGACAGAATCGAGATCTGGAGATTCGGCCGTGGCGCGAGGAGGAAGGCGGTGGTTCTGGAAATCCTGACTACCTGGCATGTAGTATGGGCTACCCGGCGTGTGTTTGTTGGAGGACTACCTGGAATGTACTCTGGGAGTACACGGACATGAGTGGGTACACGTCCAAGGACACGGCATGTGTACCCTTCCACGACCAAACCCGTCCAGATACACGGGATACCCCGTGTATAGGTACACGGGCAGGCGACACTGACAGAGACCGTGTCTGGGCACATGGCCAGCGTACACGGAGAGAACCCCATATGATCAGACACGACATGTAATCCAAGTGCACGCCAGGTAGTGACTTTTTACATGACATGCCTAATAACATGGGCCATTTACATGAGTAGTACCTGAAGTCAGGGAACACGGTGTGTGATCGTTCTACACGCCGTGTTGTTGAGTTTTACATATATTGGTCGAATGACAAGGGCCGTTTACATGGGAAATACCTGGGGTCAAGGAACACATTGTGTAACCATACTACATGTCGTGTAACCTATTTTACATAGATTGAGCCAGTTGCCTTCTATGACTTGGACTAGTTTCCTTAGGGTTCGTCCCCTTGGTCTTTCTCCTGAAGGTTTTCAGTATCATTTCCTACGTACAAGAGTATGATCCCATTAGCAGGACTTCTTGAATAGAGTTGTTAGAATCCCCTCTGTGAGACTTAGAGCTAGATCCTCTATTCATTCATGGAACCCTAGGTAGAATTCATGGTATCGACGTGACCAACATTACTCGGGCGCTGATCATCTGCTTTACAGATTAGTTCAGACTGAGTTTTTGGAATCACCCCATATTTATTGGTTGTGATCCTCATCTGAACATCGTATTCTCAAGTACTTGTGGAGTGTTTTCTCCTGGAACGAGTACTTCATATCTCTCTCTTCAGACCAGGGAGTGTGTTCTCCTTATTACGTGTTTAGTGAAATATTCGAGCTGGATCTTAGTGGTGGTTTCACAATGGTCGTTTGAGTATGAGTATATCTGGATATTCTTGTTATATGTTCTGTAGACATATAATGTGTAGAGCTGACTGTATCATTCTTTTGTGGTATTTCCTTTGTTGTATTCCATTGTGGATTCGGGGTGTCCTACTGGGTATTTTTATACTCACCCCGGCATGGGCTTTTCCCACACCTGTCGTGTCTTGTGAAAACAAGTGAGCCTTGGACAGGATTCTAGGAGGACCGGGACAGGATGGTGCTCAGTGAGATCAGACAGTCCGAGTTTTGTTCCTACGGCTACGGATTGCAGTCCCAGTATGTTTCTTCACAGGTTGGACTTTGTTGCTGACTCTCTTTTGGTGGGATGATACTTTTCGCCTAGGTTTTTTTACCTTACTGTACTTTAATTTCATACCATACTCTGTTGGTTGGGATTTTTGTGTATGCATGCTTTTCCATCTTCAGTAGTTTTTACTTTTCAGCTTTATGGGCTTGGAAATGTGTGTGTGTGCATTTTTATAGGAAATTCCTCCCATGTTAGTGACATGCTTACTCTGTGCAAGTCACCAGCCCTTGGCCTATTGGAGGCGGGCTTGGGGAGTTGCAACATGGGCCCCACTGATATGGGTCATGACAGAGTGGTATCAAAGGTGGTCGGTTCAACCTTAGGACCGAGAGTCTGTGAGTTGTTTTGGGGCAACAATGTTAAGTGTTTCTAGCTTGTCTTTTAAGCCAGGGACCCAAGTGTTGGTGCGGGCAGCCGACATATCCATACACCAGGACTCTGATAACTTTCTTTTTGACTCGGAACATGATAACACTAGTTCCAGGGAAAAAATAATTGTACATGCATCATACAGGAATGGGTTGTGGTTTCAATGTCCTTCTTGAGTCAGCTCTACAGATATACTCAGTGACTGAGATACATATTGTTTGTTTACATGATGCCTCTGCGACGCGCATCCGCTTGGATCCAATAACTCGATCATGAGGATTACCCCCTAAGTGATGAGGCTTCAATACAGAGACCAGATCCCCCGGTTTTACCATCGGGTGGTGTGCCATTTATTCCACCACCTGTGGAGCAGTGTTTAGTGCCTGTTGTACCATTAGAGGAGGAGCAAAGTATGAGTACACTCCACGAGTTTCAGAGACAGAGACACCTCAGGTTTTGAGGAAAGCCTGACCCACAGGCAGTAGAGGACTAGCTTGAGGGAGTGTCTAGACTCTTCCGTTTGTTTAGGACACCAACAGACCAAATGGTAATCCTTTCTGCGAGTCTTCTACAGGACTTGGTGGGGCGATGGTGGAGTTTGGTTATCGATACCCATGATGAGGTGACTCTGGTGTGGTCAGAGTTTGAGCATCTCTTTAGAGACAAGTTTTCACCGGTTACCCTGAGAGCAGTACTTATACAAAAGACTCTTCAGCTTCAGCAGGGGACCATGATAGTGGATGAATATTCATCGAGGTTTACTGACCTCTCACGGTACTCGATGGATATGGTCAGGGATCAGTACTTTAGAGTGTGAACTTTTGAGTGGGGCTTGCACAGAGACATCTGATCTAGTATCATCCCTAGGAGCATTCCTACTTATGCAGGGGTGCTTGATCGGGCTTTGGTAGTCGAGTGATTCTTGGAAGAGAAGGGACAGGCAGTAGTTGTCAGTAGTGAGCGAGATGGAGTAGAGACCTCGGTAGCAGAGAGCTGACATCAGTGACCCAGGCATGTGAGACATTTTTATAGGAGATCCCAGGACAGAGGATCTACCGTACAGGGTTTTCAGGGTGCATCCAGCCAGCCTCGAGAGAGGGAATTCTACTCTTGTGATGGCAGGGGACATCTCACTCGAGATTGTATGACCCGCCATACTACTAACATGAGAGCAGTGGATGGACCACTGAGGTAGAGGCAATGTGTCGATAAGACAGATCCGCGGGGTGGCGGACGTGGTAGAAGAGCTGGGAGAGTAGCTGGAGGTGGTCGGCGTTTTGAACTTTTACCACCACCACCCCCAGGAGGTCCACCCCAGGCTTAGGGAGCTGGTGTACAGAGGCAGGGACAAACTGTATGCAGTGGAGGCTTATAACCCAGGTACTCCTGGAATTATTAGAGGTACAATGTGTGTCTTTTCTACTTTGGTTGTCGTACTGATAGACACGGGTGATAGTCATTCTTTTCTGGCTTCTTATCTTGTTCGAGACCTTGAGATTCCAGTTGAGCCATTGACTCGACCCTTACGCTTAGAGACACCAACTGGAGAAGATTCAGAGATCACCCACCATTGTAGACAGTGTGACCTGACCCTTGGTGGTGAGAGTTTCGGTTGAAACCTCTTGGTGGTAGCGTCGAGGTGTTATGATGTCATTATTTGAATGGATTGGTTATCCAATGTTCATGCCCAGATTGATTGTTTTAGGCGAAGGGTGTGATGTGTCCGTAGTGATGGAATGAGGTTATCCTTTGTCAGTGAAATGGAGACCCATGAAGCACAGTATGGACTCGTACGATTGAAGGTACAACCGATTTCACATCAGTTGGCTAGCCTAGCCCCTGGTGTAGTAGATGTTGTGAGTTTCTAGTTTCCAGCAGTAGTGGCTGAGTACGAGGACGTCTTTTCAGAGGATTTCCCCGGACTACCTCCCCGCAAGGAGATAGATTTATGCATTGAGTTGCAACCCGGGATGACACCGATATCAGCATCATCATATCGGATGGCTCCTGTAGAGCTTCACGATATGAGTGTGCAGCTAGAAGACATGCAGAGGAAGGGCTTCGTGAGACTCAGTGTTTCACCCAGGGCGGCCCCAGTTTTTTTTCCAAGAAGGAAGACGGTTTCTTGAAGCTATGTGTGGATTACCAACGCTTGAATCAGGTGAAAGTGAAGAACTGGTATCCACTACCAAGGATCGATGACCTCTTCGACCAGTTAAGAGGTGCAAGATGGTTCTCGAAGGTTTATCTCTGATCAAGCTATCTCCAGTTGTGAGTACGAGATGATGATATACCGAAGAAGGCTTTCAGATGTCACTACGGTCACTATGAGTACTTGGTGATTCCCTTTGGTGTGACGAACGCCCCGACAGTGTTTTTGGGACTCATTAACCGGATATTTCAGCCATATCTAGATCAGTTCGTAGTGGTCTTTATCGATGATATCCTGTTGTACTCAGCATCTGAGGAGGAGCACGCAAGGCACCTAATGATGGTTTTGGATACACTCCGAGAGCACCAGTTGTACGAAAAACTCTCAATGTGTCAATTCTGCATACAGGAGGTCCACTTTCTGGGACACGTTATCTCAGCAGATGGTGTAGCAGTGGAACATGCCAAGGTAATGGCAGTGTTAGCATGGGATCCACCCTAGAGCGTGACGGAGGTGCGGAGATTCCTTGGGTTGGCAAGCCACTATCGGAGATTCATTCCTGATTTCTCCAGGATTTCAGCACCCATGACAGCTTTGACCCAAAAGGGGAAGCCTTTTCGGTGAACCGAGACGTGCCAGTAGGCTTTTCACTAGTTGAGACAGAGTCTGACGAGCGCTCTGATCTTGAGATTACCGGAGGAGGTTGTCGAGTACGTAGTGTTCTGCGACACCTCAGGAACCGGGCTTGGTTGTGTCCTGATGTAGAGGCAAGCAGTGATTGCCTATGGCTCATGCCAGTTGAGGACACACGAGCAGAACTACGCGACCCATGATCTTGAGTTAGCAGCGGTATTATTCACATTGAATATGTGGCAGCACTACCTGATGGGAGAGCGGTTTATCGTCTACTCTGATCAGAGGAGTCTCAGATATATATTTTCTCAGAAGGATCTGAATTTGAGGCAGAGGTAGTGGCTTGATATCCTCCATGATTACCACTTTGAGATCATTTATACTCCTAGGAAGGGGAACGTTGTGGCATATTCTCTTAGTAGGAGATCCAGTTCACAGTTTCTGGATGAGACGACGAGGAAGTTTGCCGCTTTATAGTTATCCTTTGTAGATAGATATGAGTAAGCTTACCTTCAGTCGATGGTAAATACCCCTCCACTCTTATAGAGAGTCAGGGAAGCACAACTCGAGGATGCTAACTGTGAGACTTTGCGTGCTCTGATACCGTAGGCAATGCTGCTGATGGATATTCAAAAGGTGGTGAGCACGTTGTTCTTTTCAGAGGGCGCATAGTAGTACCAGTGATGTTGCAGGAGGAGGTTCCGAGGGAGTTCCATAAATCTCCCTTGGCGGTGAATCTAGGCATGGAAAAGATGTACCAGGACCTCTGACGTTAGTTCTGGTGGCCAGGAATGAAGAAGAGTGTGATAGAGAGAGTTTGTTTCTCGGTGCCTTACTTGTCAGCAAGTAAAGAATGAGCACTAGGTTCCAGCAGGTTCGACTCATCCCCTTGAGGTTCCGGTGTGTAAGTGGTATGGGATATCCATGGACATCGTGATGGTTTTACCACGGACATCTAAGGGACACGATTCCATCTAGGTGATCGTTGACTGACTCACCAAGTCATCCCACTTCCGAGCTATACGGGAGCACAGTTCAGCAGAGAGCTTCAGACGCCTCTATGTGAAGGAGATAGTTCAGCTTCATGGAGTTCCATCCACGATCGTCTTAGATCATTATGCTCGTTTCACATCCTTGTTGTGGAAGGGATTGCAAGAAGCTTTTGGGACTCAGTTATGCTTGAGAACATTATTCCATCCTCAGACTGATGGTCAGACGGAGTAGACCATCCATGTTCTAGAGGATATGCTACGAGCTTGCATACTTGACTTCGGTCGTAGATGGGAGGATCACCAGCCACTGGTGGGATTTTCTTATAACAACAGTTAGCATTCCACTATTAGTATGGAACCATTCGAGGCTTTGTACGGGCGGCCTTGCAAGTCACCACTTTGCTGGACTGACCCAGGAGAGTCACCACTCATGGGCCCAGAGATGGTGTGAGCTACTACAGAGAAGGTGTAGGTCATCTAAGAGAGGATGAATACTACACAAAGTCGGCAAAAGTCATATGCTGACAAGAGATGGAGGCCCTTGGTGTTTGAGGAGGAAGACCATGTGTTCCTTCAGGTCTCACCTCGATGAGGATTTTAGAGATTTGACCGAGGCGGCAAGCTATCTCCGAGGTTCATCATCCCTTTTTAGATTCTGAGTAGAGTTTGAGAGGTGGCATACAACTTGGATCTACCTCCTTAGATGGACCTTGTACACAATGTCTTCCATGCTTCACAGCTGCGGAGGTACATGAATGATCCATCTCAGGTTATCGACTGGGGCAAGCTGGACATCGATGATGGAGCGACCTTTGCAGAGTACCCAGTGGAGATCAAGGATCGGCAGGAGAAGATCCTTCGTTGGCAAGCTATTCACTTGGTACGTGTCTGGTGGCAGTACGGGAATCTCTAGGAGAGCATGTGGGAGTGGGAGGCTAAGATTCATGTGCAGTACCCAGAACTTTTTTTAGTAGCCTTTGTTTTGGCTTTTCGAGGATGTAAATCCCTAAGGTGGGTGTGATGTAATGTCTCAAATTTTTTTTCCAGGTATTATTTTAATGTTATATGGGAATTTTTTCTTTCAAGACTAGGCTTTGAGACGGTGTGTAGTTTCGAGGCCCGGTGAGCCAGGAAAAAATGATTGAATTTAATTAAATAATTAAATTATGGCGCGTATGGTTTTCTTGAAAAAGTGGAATAAATCCTGAATGGGTGCTCAGATCGGAAATCCGAGGGCACCATTGCGTCCAGAGAATCGGGTTTACCCTAAGAGAGAACTAACATCGGCTGGCACAGGTCGGTGGTGAAATCCAGTTTTTGGATGTATCCATAATAAAATATTTTATTAAAATATTTTATTAAATACAATGGCAGCAAATATCTTTTTATCCATTTTAAATAAAGTCTTGCACAGGGTTCCAGGGTTACAGACCTCATAACCCTGAAACCCCTGGAGGCTCTTGGAAATCTCTGGAGAAACCCCTAACGTGGTGAGGATGTTCTTGATGAATTTCGCCGGTGACGACGACGTGGTGATCGGATCTTTACCAACAAACACCGCAAATCTAGGTAGGTAATTTGATCTCTTGTGATTTTCTTTCCCATTCTTGATTCCTATGACAAATACGGACTAATCCACGAACAGATTAGCATGTGGATTGATCATATTTGCGGGATGAGCTTTTGTCGGGATTTTGTGAAGAACTTCATTCATTCGATTCAATCTGTTGATCATTTTTGGTTTTGATCTAACGACGACGAACCAGGATCATCATGAACAATGATCGAGGTTCTTCCCTCTTGCTCGTTTTTCGATTTAATTCCCCGTTCTTCATGGAGACTGCTCTTTCTTCCCCGTGCTTGACGTTCTGGGAGGAAATCGATCGTTGCACGTTCGTTTTTTGGTGCAGTTATTTGAGATTGTAGATCCAACCCCGGAACGATGCTATGGAGGTGAGACTGTGGTGGCGATGAACGATTCGGAGCGGATCGAGAGATATGGGTTTTTGGGCGTTTTCTTTCAGATGAATCAACGCTTTTTTTCCGAGCCGATTGAAGGTCTGAAACACCCAGATTCAGTGTTAGGATGATAAAACGAACCAGATTCTAGAGTTTTGCGGAAAACGGATGACAGAATCACGATCTAGAGATTTGGCCGAGGTGCGAGGAGGAAGGCGGCGGTTCTGAAAATCCCAACTACACGGCGTGTAATATGGGCTACATGGTGTGTGTTCGTCGGCGGACTACCTGGCCTGTACTCTGGGAGTACACAGACACGGTTTGGGTACACGTCCAAGGACACGGCGTTTGTACCCTTTCACGGCCAGACCCATCCAGATACACGGGATACCCCATGTACTGGTACACAGTCAGGCGACATGGACTAAGACCGTGTACGGGCACATGGCCAGCGTACACGGAGTGAACCCCAAATTCTCAGAGACAGTGTTTAATCCAAGTACATGCTGTGTAGTGACTTTTTACATGACATGCCTTATGACACCGGCCGTTTACACAGGCAGTACCCAGAGTCATGGAACACAGCGTGTGATCCTTCTACATGTCGTGTAGTTGAGTTTTACACAGCTTGGACGAATGACACGGGCCGTTTAAAGAGGCAGTACCCATTGTCAAGGAACACAGGGTGTAACCATACTACATGTCATGTAACCTATTTTACATGGCTTGAGCCAGTTGCCTTCTGGGACTTGGACTAGTTTCCTTAGGTTTCGTCCCCCTGGTCTTTCTCCTGAAGGTTTTCGGTATCATTTCCTAGGTACAGGAGTTTGATACCTTCAGTAGGACTTCCTGAATAAAGATGTTTGAATCCCCTCTATGAGACTTATATTCGAATCATCTATTCATTCCTGTAACCCAAGGTAGAGTTCTTGGTATCGACGTGACCAACTTTACCCGGGCACTGATCCTCTGCTTAGAGGATTAGTTCAGACTGAGTTGTTGGAATCACCCCATAGCTATTTGTTGTGATCATCATCTGAACATCGTATTCTCAAGTACTTGTGGAGTGTGTTCTCCTAGAACGAGTACTTCATATCTCTCTCTTCAGACCAAGAAGTGTGTTCTCCTTGTTACATGCTTAGTGGAATCTTCGAGCTGGATCTTAGTGGTGGTTTCGCGATGGTTGTTTATATATGAGTATATCTGGATATTCTTGTTATATGTTCGGTAGACAAATACTGTGTAGAGCTGACTGTATTATTCATTTGTGGTATTTCCTTTGTTTTATTCCTTTGTGGTTTCGGGGTGACCTACTGGGTAATGTTATTCTCAACCATGCACGGGCTTTTCCCCCACGTGTCATGTCTTGTGCAGACAAGTGAGCCTTTGACAATATTCTAGGCGGACTAGGACCAGGCAGTGCTCAGTGAGATCAGATAGGCTGAGGTGTGTTCTTACAGCTACAGATTGCAGTCCTAGTACCTTTATTCACAGGTTGGACTTTTTTGCAGACTCTCTTTTGGTGGGATGGTACTTTTGGCCCAGGGTTTTCACCTTACCGTACTCTACTTTCCTGTCGTACTCTATTGGTTGGGATTTTAGTGTATGCATGCTTTTCCATCTACAGTAGTTTTTACTTTTCAGCTTTGTGGGCTTGGAGATGTGTGTGTGTGTGTACATGTTTATAGGCAATGCCTCCCATGTTAGTGACATGCCTACTCGGTGCTAGTCACCAACCCCTGTCCTATTAGAGGTGGGCTTGGGGAGTTGCAGCACGGTCCCCACTAGGACGGTTCGTGATATATTAGGTAATTCACTAATTAGGTGAATAAGGGGCCCTTGTGGTTTTGTGATATTGATGGGGTTAATATTTTACTATATCAATTGTTATTTTGAAGCAATGATAACTTCCAAATATTGATGAAGATATATTCTAGAGATTTAGATGTCGTACAGTTTACCATCTTCTGATTCGGAAATGTAATTTACAGTATTACATCATGACGTAACGAAGTTTTCACATAGTTTAATGCCATCTTAATAGGAAACTATTTTACAATTTAACTTCATGATAATAGGAAAATATATTTTAGTTTAACATAACATGAATATGAATTTTTCTTGTAGTTTAACATCATGTGAATAGAATATTTTTGTGTATTTTAACATCATGAGACTAGGATATTGTTAAGCTAGAACCTATTAGGAGGGTGGTTTTTCTGATGGAGCTCAAATGAATATTATACACGTTTCATGGATTTTGGGATCCTATAACTCTATAAATCCTTCATTTACCTAATTTTCAATACAATATTTAACGGATAACCAAATATCTATTGGGTGATCGAGATGTCGGTGGTAGGGGCATCGACTGTCTTTTTTAGTCAAATCTGCCTCACTTGGCTTCTTCCTTACAAGGAGTTCTATCAAATCATCATCCATTGAATAGTCAGAGTACCTAGGGACATGTTTTTTCTAGAAGGAATTTAATTTTTTTCAACTATCACTGAGAGATTGTCATCCATCATTGGGAGATATATGGCCCATGTTGTACTGCATAACTTTTGTGATATGTTCAATGTGATTGTATAACTCGAGTAGGGATTCAAGTGTTTGTGGTTGCAACATACCCTCATTTATCTTCTACTAAATATAGTTTTTAAAGTTATGGAAGCTCTATATTATATGAAAGATACCTCCTTGGTAGGGGAAGTGATTATTATTTCTTGTCAACTTTTCCTCATTCATATTCCTTGTAATTGGGAGTTCTATTATATCATTTTCCATAGCATAGTCATATTACCTGAAGAAATGTTTTGGCGAGAAGGAATATAACTTTCCCTATCTATCATTAAGATACATGAGACCATTTTTATTACATCACGTGATACCTATACCTATATTGTTGAGAAAACATGGTTGAGTTTTCAGCCTAGTATGTGGAGCCCTAGTCTTTTTCAGTTTTGGGGAAGGTTCTAATGAATTGGTTTTCTTAGATGATGTATAATATTCCCACTGGTCGGAAGAACTAGGATATATAGAAGGACTTCTGGAAACCGTAGATTTATTATGGTTTCTAGGGTACACCTAATAATGGGATAGGAAATATGTAAATTCTCTATACTCTATGGGATGGGGGTCTAGAGAATATGAAAATACTCTCAGCCCTGTGGGCTAGGGTGTAGTGTAATAATGTGTAGATTTTATCTGATAAGATGATATATAATATTAAAATTCCCCTAGCCTCATGGGATGGGGAAATTCATTACAAGGAGGACCTATATTGAATTTTTCTAATGTGTTATTATGATAATCAGATGTAAGGAACATTTCATCAATTATTTCCCCTAGATCCTCACTCTCTCATTGAAGTTGGTCAATTTGTTCTTCCATAAAAATCATTATGTCATCCTTTTGGGATAGATTTTATAAATTCATTTAAACACACCTTCCTCTGTCAATTTTAATTTTGAGTGAATGATTAAGGAGTCTCAATGTGGACTTTAGAGACTGGATCTGCTAAAACAATTTCGCATACTCTCTATCAATATTTCACTTAGAAACACCAAAATGGTCAATAATAACTTTTGTAGATGCATAAAAAATAAAAGGGTGATTATCCAAATCCAATTATAAGTCCTCATATTTTTTTAATATCATATTTATAGAGACATAGTGATATGGTTCTCCTCTTTAATGAAGTATTTCACTTGATAATTTGGTTCCCGATGTGACAATTGGTGGTTCGTGTCCCATTGTACTATTTGGTTGGTCGTCACCTATATTGAATATGTTCCTAGGGTTAGAAATGATAAAAATTCTCCTATCCCTATAGATCGGGGTCCTCCCAGAGAGTCCACAGTCACCAATGCTAGTTATGGTAAAGTCAAAGGCTCCTGACATGCGATTATTTGATATTGATTATGCACCGCTATTAGGATATTCCAATGGGACTTAGAAACATTACAAGTAATTGGGACATAGTCCTTGTTTGGAGTTACACTATTTGAATACCCTAGGCAGTCACTCCAATTGGACACCCTTATTTGGGTGGTTTTGGTAGGTACAACTTCCTCTATCGTTCCATGTGGAATTGTGGTCATATGACTATGATTATAACCGGAATGGATAGGATTCATCCTATGATGCTACAAAGTGGTTGAGTTGACTTCATTTTTTTCTCATTCACCACCCTAAATCATGTAAGGTTCATGTTTTTTTCTCTATGTACAATCTCAAAAATAGGTTGAATACGAAAAAGTTCCATCTTTTCTCCTACAATCCTTCATAGGAATGACAACTTATGTGGATTCATCATCAAGAATATTTTATGAGTTTCCTATAATGTTAGGATATATACATTGAGGTTGTATTTTTGGACTAAGACATTAAACAATTACCGCTATAAGTGTTGAGTTAGAGACAATGTACAATAGGGCATCAAGGACAAGTCTCCAATTGTGGATGAGGTTTATAATCAGTGTGTTAGCTAGTTACTCACAATGGATTGAGGTGTATTGTGGGTATTAATAGCTAATTTAGTGATTTTTGAATCCATTATAACATTTAAAAATTCCATTTGGATTATAATGAGTACTAAAATTCCTATATGATAAATAAGACACCTTATCAATGCAACATCAAATATAAAAGTTCATGGTTGATTAACCAATTTAATTCTTAAAGAATAAAAGAGTTGTTCCATTTATTTTTTTGATAGGTGTGAAATGTTTAATGGATTTACATGAATTTCACAATTTTTTTTGTATATAACACACAACTAAATGTGGACTGATAAGAACTAGAAAATATATATTTTTATACTCATGAAAATACTGACATAGTTAAAGGAATTCATATTGTGTTCACCATTTGTTTTCCTGAAAAACGTAGATAGTTTGTCCTAATTATAGATTATGGAGGGTTGGGTGTGGTTGAAAAATCATTCGTATCTAGTTTTCCATTTTTTCCTGTAATAGAAAATCCCAATGGTTACCACATCCATGATAAGTCATAGACCTGCTTTCTAATTAAAGTTAGTCATTTGGGGTTTCAAACCCAAAACTCTTAGTAACCTACATTGCTAATGATGATATAGGTCAGGATCATCACATAATTTGAGGGGGGATTATTTCATACATCGAGTCTCTCTTTTAGATTTAATATATGTTCACGAATCCTTCCTAATCCCTGATAGATGATTGGTTCCTCTTATGTTAATGAATTATCAAGACCCTATGTTTACAAGAATGAATGCATATATTACAGGCTCTACATTATTATCTTATCAATTTATGATAATTTAGTTTATATCATTGTTCTAGATCAATAGATTTTATCACCATATATGGAGGTAAATGTTGTCTTGAAGATTTTATTGGACCTCCTTGAGGAATCTTATGTATCATGTGAGAACAAGAATCAAAACCCACTTAGTTTGTTTATTACAGTTTATTGTTATATGATAGGACTATAATTTAAAATGTAACATTATATATTAGGGATGTAAATACTGAACTTTATCCTTAGTGAGGCATCATATGTATCTAGTAAATTCAAGAATCAGAGTCCATGTAGTTTGTCTATTGGAATCTACATCATAAAGGATGAAAATATTAAGGCCTTGAGTGGGACTTATGAATGTAAGGTTTCCCTAAACAACCTCATTAAGAGTGTGAACCTTTGAGTGATTGTTATATGTAATCAGGATTATATAATAATAAAGGTATAACACTGGTGGGATCATCATCATCCTATTGGTACAATTAAAACTAGTCTCTAAGCCCATATGAGTCATGCTCTATGAGAGAAATAAGAGATAGTGGAAGATTGGAAACATTTTCATATGATTTTTTTTACAAGGCTTAAACATTATAGTTTCCCTTAGGGAGGTATGATTACAATTATCATAGAGAATATTTTATGGAGATCATGACTTAGGAAGGAAACTTGTGTATCCTATTTATAATAGGAATTAGAGTCCTTATAGTTAAGTTTTTCCTTAACCCACTGACCGGTTTAAGGAGCTTGGGGTCATGGTTGTAGATTAACCTAATAAGAATCATGTGTACAAGACCACTTCTTATAATATTTTGGACAAGGAAAGACGATAGAATTATTCAAGAATTTGTTCCCGTGATTTAAGAATATATGGTATATGGTGGGGCTTGCATTAGGGTGGATGCCTATTTGAGATCAGGCCTTAGGAATGTGTCTTATATATATTGTTATGATAGGAATCATACTTCTCATAGTTCACTTGACTCATGAACCACTGATGTTTTCGGATGGGTGATTGCAGTCAAAGTTTTTATTATCATTATCCATATAGTTTAGGAATGTTAGTGATTTATAACAGGATGGACACCCATGTTAAATATTCATTATATATCCTCTCATGGGTAAAGAGAGATGGTATCCATACAAGGTCCATCAAATATATTTTTTCATGACACTGATGTCCTTCTGAGAGAAAAAATAGGGTCACATGAGTGAGTAGCCCTAACCCATTAACTAAAACCCATTGTAAAGGTGGTTCATAGTTTAAGGTTCATAGTCGGGGGTTTACATGACATATGTCATAGTGTGTCTTCCAAAAAATGTTGACATGGCCTGAGGTGTCTACCTGACATGTCCAGTGTGACTACCTTACATTTTCTATGGTGTCTTCCAAACATGGAAGCCATGTTTGAGGGTGTCTTTCTAGAATGTCCATGGTGCTTCATATGATCCAATATAACATGTCTAAAGAATTTTTAGTGATAAAAGTATATATGTCCAGGGTGTTTTTCATGATAAATTCCAACATTCCCATGGTGTTTTTCATTATTGAAGTGATCATGTTAGAGTGTGCTTCATGTGATTAGAGCTAAAACGTTAGAGGTATTCTAAATTACAAGGATGAAATTTCAATGGAGCTTCACATGATCAAAGTGAACATGTCAGAGGGTTTCTACATGATGGTTTTGTGAGACCAGTGTCGATTAAAAAAATCAAATAATGCATCTACATAAATTCTTTCACATAGGAAAGAGTTTTCATGATAGGAGGGGTGCATGGATGAGGGTTATGTCATGGTAACACCTCCTACGATTTTCACGGAAAAAGGGACTGTGTGTCTACAGTTTCACATACATGTCATGAGGAGTGTATTCCAAAGAGTTTATGTTAAGGGAACACATCCTATGTTTTTTATTGCAAGAGGTGGTCTTGTCCATGGGATCACATACATATCGAGGATACATGTCTCATATTATTCACATTACAAGGGTGTATGTAATCACATGATCTTAAGGGAGTCACAAAATGGGGTTATGCAAACCTATCCAAGGGTTTCATATCAGAACCTCACGCATACACCACTCAATAGAGGTTTTCATGAGGGAATCAATTTATGTTCATAACATCATGTGATCATTTAACCCTAAAGGGATCATGTGAGGGGATCTCATGGCAGGATCTCATGATTAATTAGAGGACTTATCTGAAGGGTGTCTCCCTCTGTTATCTTCCACTCCACTCCTACACATATCCTATTATCCCTATCCATATAATCTCATCTCATGTGTTTATTTTATTTTTCAATGGGTGTAGGGGATTATATATTTATATGTGACCGGTTATGTATCTAATTTTAATGGTGAACATGCTGCATCCACTAGCTTGTGGTAGTGGAGAACTCTACATGAAAAAAATGATGTAGTTATATCATGATTGGGAGTTATGCCATTTTTTATAAAAATCATGTGAAGCCATTTTTCTTCATGTGATCATCATAACTAGATCATATGACACTTATAAACTCTCAATAAAGATTCATCCAATCACATTATTGGCTTCAGCTGATTTTCAATTGGAAGAATCAAATTATTTAGACAATTTTATAGTGTGTTGAGCTCATGTGAAGTAATCTTTTTGAAGGGCAAATGTAGAAGTTGATGGACCTTTTAAAGATATGGTGTTTGGGTGATCATGGTGATTTATAAAAGATTCATGTGATCTATAGTTCATCACATGAGTGCTTCATATGACAAGACATGTTGTTCAAGCAATGTCACTGGTGATTTTAAAAATGTCTCCATATAATGTTGCATGTTCCTATGATAGATCAGTGATTTTAATTATTTTATTTTCTCATCAATTGTGTATCTTAAGATGGATTCACATTATGGATTTATCAGCTTCATGCTACAACACCTCTTCTTTGAGGTAATCCACATGCCTATAAAATGAAGATTCGTGCATGGGTTTGAGACGTTGAGGAAGATTTTACTATCACAGTTTTGATCATTGGAGAAGTCTATTCAAGGATAATGGTGAATGATAGAGTTCATATTGGATGTATCGTGGCCCTAAACCGTGGTTTTGAGGATATCGACAATGGTTTGAAGGTTGAATATGTCTTAGGCGAGCAATTGGATGATTCAAGTCAATGTGATCAAATGAATGAGTGTATTTACATATTTTTTAAACATTTAAATAGTCTCTCGCATTAGGAAGACCCAAATTATACTTCTATATGTATTTTTATCACTTAATAAGTGTATCTATGTCCACTTATGGTCTGATCCAACAACTGGGTTCGACACCAAGAAAATTGCACCCATTCCCTCACCGGCTACATCATGCCACTATGAACCCCACTTAGGAACCACCTAAATGTTGCCTACATACTCAAAAAAAGTTTTATGCCCACCCATACCTCATCTCTCTGCTATAAAACCACTATATCTCCCAAGAAGTTTTTAGGTGACTCCCTCAGGTGCCCTGGTTGAGCTGGACAACTAGTTAACATTGGTGAAAAAAAATTTAGTTAAGGTTATATGCAAAATACAATGAATAAGAATATATATAAAATTAGAAATAAAAGGTCCAAATATATATTACCTTAAAATAAAACCATCAATACTAATAATTCTTCTTCATGTATTCCATTTACAAGTATTATTCAAGTAAATTATGTCAAAAATTTTTGCCCGAGATTCAAACTTCTCAAATATTTGATAGTAATGTTCTTTGTACTTAATTATGGTTGAAAAAAAATCCACCGCAAGAATTATATTCATCCAGAATAAAATAACATGGCTATAAGGTAATTGTAGATATATTTTAAATTTATTTGAAAATCTGATGGGATTTGATATAGAACCATATGATGGGATTTTTTAGGAGTTTTTTGACTGATGCATTTCAGGTGCTATCAAAATGAGACTCTTGACTTTGGGTGCTTGGCTGAATCAAATAAAATGAGTATCCTTGTATTTGGTCCTAAATACCCTGAAATTAGAATATGTATAAATTCTAGGATGGAAAATGGATATCTTGGAATAGAAATTTTGTATGGTTCCAAAATAAGGCACATGGACATCACTATGTATTCCCAAATAATGGGAATCATGACAAACATAATTATGAGGAAGAGTCCTATATAGATAAAGATCATGCATAAGAGAGAGAGGATCATGGATGAATAAATGTATGATTAAATATCCTACATAGATCTATCTCATATGTATAGAATAATATTTTATCTCTTTTTGATCAAATCCTGTGTAGGGAACCATTTTTGGTAGAGATGTTGAATGGATTTGGTTATCATGACACATTTAGTCCACATAGAGTAAACCAATCTAATAATTTTACGATCTTTCAAGATCTTAATAGTCTCTTAATATTTCTTAAAATGATAGGAATGTTTACCCTTGGATTGGACATAAGGAAAATAAATGTGATCTAATTGTTTCCTACTTCAATTGACCTAGTGGGTGTATCTTGATTTTTTGTATGAACATATAATGATCCCTACAATATTTATATCTCTAAATTTAAGTTATTAAGCCTAATATAAAAAATATTATCAGGAATGGACATGGATTTTCCCAATCTTTCCTTTATGGTATTTTAGCCTGAGATGTGTTGTGCCTCTTTTATTTCATATGTGATAAATGTTCCTTAAACTACACAAAGTGAATGTTCAATGACTAGTGAATCAAATTTTCCTAGGATTCATTTGTTTGGTATTTCAATCTAGTGATAATTTTAAATATTTAAATTGGTAGTTTAAGGTATTGAATTAAAAAATGTTTCTATAGTTTGGGGTCCTCTGGTTCATCCCATCTATTGTTATATTTTAAGGTCTATTATCTTAGACCAAATTTTTTAGTAGTTTATGGTCTTATAGATTTTACCTATTGTTTTTTTATTTTAAGGTATTATATATTATATCATATATATATATATATATTAGGGTCTTCTAGGGTGGAAAATTTGTTGATATCTAGAGGGAGGTTCTGTTTTATTGATGTAAAGCTCGGGCCCTGTATCATATGGTTTTAGGTCACGTGATGTGGGACATCAAGAGGTTCAAGAATGAAATTTTGTATTCGTTCTATGAAAATGGGTACAATACATGGTGAAATAACATCAAGGATGTTGAGTCCACTTAAATATTCTGGTTATGGGGATTATAAATTATTATATATAAATATATGAGTCACCTAAAAATGGAGTCTACTGGGTACAATTTTACCATTAGTAATGGCAGAAACTATAATCAAACATTATCTGGGAAATAGATCATGGATTTAATGGGGTCCTTCCCTATGGAACCAAACATCATATAACCACAAGCTATTTGGCATTGTGTTACTCACCATTGAATCCTTAAAGTCCCTTTCAGATCATCCATTCCTTTTTACCAATACACTAAAGGGGATAACCAAGGGAAACTAATAAAGTCTATTAGGTACTATGGGAAGTGTATCGACTCATGGAATTGGTTTTTTCATCTCAAACATAAAATACATGAAGGTAATTTATGTAAAAATGTAACACTCGATAAGGGTTTGAGAACCCTAAAATTTGTTTCACCGTATACTAAACACATTATCACAATGAGAGGATGTGATAAATCATTTCTCTCACTTTACCCTAGACTATAGAGGCTCTACGAGCATATATTGGATTTTATTAGGTCTACTAGGTGGGCCTTAGGAGATTTATTCCATTTTTAGTTGTGATAAAACTTTTTCCTACACTCTAGAGGTGAATTGTTTAGAAAGGAAAGACTTGAATTTTTATCAGAACACCCTCTGTGAGTTTTCATACTAAAAATATTTATGTATGTTTCATTATATATTTAGGGTATTTTGATTAGGACTATCCGAGGATAAAGTTTAAGGTTGTACAAATTTGACCAAAGTGAATATAGTTTGTGGTCCTGATGAATGTGGAATTTGTATAAAGGGAGTGATAAACAATATCTTGATTAGGATTCTAAGTTTCAAGAGTACTCCAACATGCTTTTGAGTAGGATATTAAAATATTTTAAATCATGGCTCAAGGTTCTTAGACCATGAGTTTTGATATAGGAAAATCATGCTGGGGATGATCACGAATCACTATATAGTGACAACATTCACCGTGATGATGTCATGTATCATGAGGATCATAATACCCATCCTATAAGACCATGAGGCAACTGGTTGATGGTTCTAAGGGAATTATATAGATCCATATCTTACAAAGTAAAACATATGGATATTTTATTCTTTCCACGGGTCATGGAATGTTTTTAGAAGCCTGAGGAGCTCAAGAAATTAAGTGTGACTTATTGATTGGGGTGCTTAAAAAGATGATGGAAGCACCCAGAATGTGGGTAGAACAGGGTTAGGATCTTATGGTCCTTTGATAAGGATTGATGATTTATGATGTTTTTCATAGTTTAGCATCATGTAGTGGTGACAGATATGTCACGATGTTTGACAACATGGGATGTAGAAATCATCTTTGATGTTTTAAAATATTTTGCTAAGGAAGTTTGAATCGACGTGAAATTTTTAAAGATGTTCTTAAGGTCACTTTCCACTATTATGTAGTTTAACTTCATGTGATGGATCCCATTTTTTTAAGATATATCTCAGGTGAAATAAATCCATATGCAGATTTGATTCATACATGAGATAAGTTAGTCTAATGAATCGACTATCTTTAAGTATCTTAAAAAATTTCATGATAAACTAGATCTGAAGAGCATATGAAACTTTTAATTTTGGTCTTCCATATTTATCCTCATTCATATTATAAGGGAAGTAATCAATCTATAGTCATGTATTTTAAGGATGTCCCTCTTTTTATATTTTACTCATATGTAGGGGAGATGGTCATTTTTTTATTCTCTAAGTGATTCTTGACATCATGGCCAGCTAACGAGCACTCTACATAGATCGAGATCATACATAGGGAAAGTGAATATCTATATTATATTCAATTATGGTGGTAAAAGATTCATCCCAAACCCAAATTCATGGATATGACACCCCACTCTAAACAATTGTATGTCCTGTAGGATGGACCATATTTCATGTAGTTTAGTGTCATGTGACTAAGATATTTTCATAGATTTTAACTTCATGTGACTATGAAATTATCATATAGTTTAACAACATGAGGATATGACGTTTTTATTTAGTTTATAATTTTGCGACTAGGAAGTTATCATGTAGTTTAACGTTGTGTGACTAGGAAATTGGCATTTAGTTTATAGTCATGCGTATAATATGTTTCCATGTAGTTTAAAATTATACGACTAGTACATATTTTTCGGTGGAATAAATAAATTAGGGAAATTGGGTATTCAATGAAGATGAATACCCATGGATTATGGGGTACAAGAATATGATTTTATAATCTTTCTTTGATAATGGGTATGATGCACAGATGTGTAACATTGAGGGTATATGAATCTATTTGAATAGTAAGGTTATAGAAAGTGTAGATCGAGACCAAAGAATATCTGAGTTAACTATATGTAGAAACTAGTGGGTAAAAGTTGACCATTAAAAATGGAAAAGATAATGTATTCCACATGGTGGGGAAAATAGATCTTGGGTTTATGGGGCCCTCTCATCTATGAAAAAATATCCTATATGAAAAATCTCTTTGGAATTGTGTTATTCATCAGTGAATTCTAGGAGGGTCCCCTTGGATTAACCAGTACCTATTCCTATTTTTCTATGGGGTTTAACTAATAGTAGGAAAGACCAAGGTCCATGGGGTTCTAAGATAAGGATATAGACTTGAGGAATTAGTTGGTATTAACTCAAATATCAAAGATATGAAGTTGGTTCATGGGGAATGTAAGATTCAAGAAGGGTTTGAGCACCATAAAGGTTATAAAAACTTATATTGAAGAAATTTTTAGGGATAATGGATAATACATTCAATTCATGAATACAAATTCAGCAGCGGAACAATATGTTTTGAATTAGGACCTCTTGTCATGTATTTTAGTATCACCGGACTAGGGTGTTGTCGTGATGTTTAGTGATGTGAGACTAAGAAGTTTTCATGAAGATTAGAATCATGTGACTAGGGTGTTGTAATGAAGTTTAGTGTTATGTGACTAGAATTTCTCAAGTAGATTAACATAATGAAACTAGGATGAGGTCATTTAGTTTAATATCATGCAACAAGGATGTGGTCATGAAGATTAACGCCATGAAATTAAGATGCAATTACCTATCCAAAATATATCTCGATCACACAGGTCCGAGAGGCTTACTAGGTTCCCTAATATCACACGATCCATACTCATTGTGAGAAATATGGGATAACTAGGTAGTTGATTAATCTGTATGAGATTACATGACTAGGAATACATGGGGGTGTTCACACTTTATTTTAGAATAGTGACTCGTCATAGATCTGAATCTCATGGAGGAACATGATTGTTAGTGATAGAAACTCATAGTTGGTCCTGGAATAGAGAATCCTAACATCATTACATATCTTGTGATAGTAGGAATCAAGCCACATATAGTTCTCATATGTAAGATCCTCTACACTGATCAAGGTTCTCTACGGGGAGAGGTAATTTTTATCATATTGTGGTTGGGCCTAATATTCAGGATCTGTAACTAACTATGTATCCTATTATAATAGGAATCAATCCAAACCTAATCCATTGAATGTTTCCTACAAAGGTCTGACCCTTAAGTAGGGAGGGCGGAATTTTTATATATATCATGGATAGTCCCAAGAATTTGGATATGGGAATCACCACACATGAAATGATAATAGTAATCAAGCCACATCTAGTTATTGAATAGAAAATTACCTATATAGGTCTAAACCATACATTAAGAGGGGAATGTTTCCCTTTTATATTGGATTTGGGTCCAAGATTCTAGATCTAGGTGTCACTAGGTATCTTGGGATAATAGGAATCAAGACACACATATTTCTTATAAGAAAATTCCCTATGTAGGTTTGACCCTTATATTAGGAGGGGTGAAATTTTTATACCATGTCTAGACCCAATAATTGAGATCCTGGCATCTCTATATATATTACAATAATAGGTATAGATCCACACTTAGTTCTTAAATGAAAAATTTCCTAAAAAGGTATGACCCACATACAAGGAGGAAGAATTTCCATTCTTCATCATGTATCCTACTTGTGTACTATGAATTGCGATAGAAGTAACATCTCGATTAGGAAAGAGGGAAACAAATCATGAATGAAATTTTTATTCCATAATCAAATTGGATTACAATTACCCCATTCCAATGTGATGGGGTTGATTTGGAGCTATTGTGGGAACTCTCTGATCCTATTTCTTTTAAGATCTAGTGATTTATGGGGTGGTGAATGAGATAAAATACCCCTAGACCTATGGGATGATTTTTTAGAGTGGTTGTTGATTAATTCAAGACCCTATCAGGTTTGGATGCCCATGAGGGTTGAGGTAGTGGTAAAAATTTCCCTCATCCATGAGGAAATTGTTTCCTCATGGATAGATTCGTGGGTGGATGCTATTGTGAATCTATTAATTTTGAACAATCCCATTCATGCAAGGGCCAAGCGCAATGGATTATTCTGATTGGAGCCATTTTCACTCGGATTCCACCAGATAATATATGACTTCATATTATATAATTGAGATGTGTTCCCATTTTATTAAGCGGCCCATATTAGAAATATATGGGTGGCCCTATCTCATTGTTTGCAACATCTTCTTATCCTCAAAGTGGAGGTACTTTATTGTATTAACCAACTATCGCCCATGTTACCTGATCCTAGGATTTCTCATGCAGCTATAACATTGTAATATATAGTGTCTGGGAACATTTGATATCTCGTGTATAGGGTGAAGTGCAATACTCCATACTTTTCCCATCCTTGAATAAGAACATATAATGGGGACTTGTAAATCAGTAATTTGAGAGTTTTTATACTATTGAATAAAATATACCATAGGTATTTATTATGTTCTTCCAATCATGGGTCTAGGTACTCTAAGAATTCTACCATGTCTAACTAAAAACATAGTGTATTAATGATCTAGATGTGACTCTCACATTTTTGATAAGGGAGTTTTTAAGCCTTCAATCACTGATGAGTTACCTGCATATTTGAGAACAAGTAAAGATTTAAATCCTCTGATGAACCATTTAAAATATCATATTTAGAGGTTCAAATATGATATAACATGCACGGGATGTTGTTTACAGCCAAATCGCTCCATATATCCTTGTCAACTCTTTTTACTCAAGGTTATATGTCTCTACCTAGTAAAACCATAATGGTTTCTTCTCTGGGTCACCTATTGTTTTGAGCACCTATCTACCTGATGTTATATGTGAAAGGGGAGAATTTCTTTGTCTGAGAGAGATATTACCATGGGGATGATGTACATGGCATACTTCCGTAGTAAATCCATTTTGTTATATCTCTATAATACCATAAAAAAGACTATTGGGTATTGATCTCCTTTTATATTATTTTAAGAGTTAAAAGAAACATGATGTGATGTTGATATGAATTGTACAACCTTAAGAACACTAGCATTGAGCAGATTATGAATGTGCATCCCACTCTAAATCATTTCCAGAACATTTCGACCTCCCTTTTGGGGTTAAGTAGGAATATAATCCTACTACATAATGGAAGATATAATATATTGGTAACTCTCTTATTCTTTATGGATATGATTTTGCTACTAAGATTCTACAAGTGTATACCGACGAGCCTCTATATTTTGGGTGGGTATATAATCCTTCCATTTAGGGGTTTTCATAATATTATGATCAATCTTGGATGAAGTAGGGGTAAAATTATAGTTTAAATATGTGTTCCCCATCGAAATATTCTAATAGATCTCCAGAATGGGAGAAAAGTCATGAGCCTCCTCAGGTATAGCCTCTTAAGTATGATGATTATATCTTTCTTCGGTGTTTTGGGGGATGCGATCCTATAATATATAAGATTTTAGAGTATTTAAAGTAGCTACATTGACATGGATGTGATTTTTCCCAAAGGTAATTTCCATACTATGCTAATGGAACTCGATTGGACCAAGGTTATGAGATTAGTCACATGAATTTGAAGTATGAAAATGGATTTCATTAACTGGAATGTGTTCCTATCTTGAGGAACATCCCAAACATGGTTAGTGAGCCCTAGTTGTAATGGGATTATGAGATTAGTCTTGTTCCTCATACTTTACTGAAATATGCTCACAATCCTCATATATGAGGGAAATAATGCAATCTTACTCTAGAGTTTTGAACTATTCATACTGATCATGATGATATGTTTCTCTATCTATTAGTATAGAAATGTATTAATGTATCTATATTACCCCCAAAATATAATATAATTGATCCTCTATCAGTTTCAAAATAAATTGGCCCTTTAGAAGGGTATGCACAGGGATGTATGCCTCCATGATCTCAATATCTAGGATATGCTGGTTGATGTATTTGACTAAAGTGATACTGTGTTCCAACTACTATCCCCCTTGTTCCATTGGAATATAGAAATTGACATTATGCACATGGGAATCGATCTATGCCAGATCCATACTTACTACCTGGATATGATAACATTATTTTTTGAGTGAGTAGGGATATGAGCCCACTCACTGGTTTCCACTGGCATATAACGATGGGGTTTTTAGTGGATTTGGAGATATGATCCAACCCTATCTATCCTTTATATTTATACATATGGTGAGATTCCATGATGAAAATATCTAAGGGTTTAAGGAGATTTCCTATCGATTAATGACCTCATCAGGCAATAGAGGGTCACTGGTGGGGTTTTTGATATTCTTAGGATTGAGATTGTACTTTATTGGTTGAAATATACTATCATTTATAACTTCTACTAATTACTGATGATATCTTCTAGAGACTGAGATGTTATAAATTTTACCATCCTGTGATCAAGATGTTTTCTGTGTAGATTCACATCATGCGGTAAAGACATTTTAATGGAGTTTAATGCCATGATATAGGGAAGTTTTCATAAAATTTAACATCATATTACTAGGGCATTGTCGTGGGGTTTAATGTCATGCGACTAGGATCTTGTCATGTAGTTTAACTTCATGCGACTAGGAAACCTTCACTACAAAACCTATCAGGATTGAAATTTTTCTAATGTATCTTGGATGACTCTTAAGAAGGTTTCATGTGTTTTAGGACCCTCTTACTCTATAAATCATTCATTTGCCAAATAATGAAACTCTATATTGTGTGACTAAGATTTCTGTGGTATTGGTTGTGACTTTCATGAACTTTCAACTTCACCTCACTTGGCCTCTTAATTATTGGGAGTTCTATAAAATAATTCATTATAACATAATCAAAGTATATGGAGACATGTTTTGTCTTGAAGGAAAAGAATTGGTTTTGTCTAGAACTAAGAGATGGCCATCAATCACTGGGAGATATGTGGACCATGTTCCACTACATAATTTATGTGTTATTTTCAAAGTGATCATACAAATTGAGTAGGGATTCATGTGATGATGGTTCCAACATCCCCTCATTTATCTTCACATAAATCCAATCTTTAAAGATAAACCAACTCTCTATTGCAGACCCAATATGTCGGTGGTAGGGGTAGTGATTTACATGGCCTATAAAATTCACCCCATTATTCTTCCTCATTATTGGTAGATCTATTAAATAATTCAATATGAAATTGTAAAAGTACCCAATGAAATGTTTTTATAATAAATAATATACATTTCTCTATATGACATCAAGTATGGGAAACCATACCACTTCCCTCACCTGTTACCTAAACTTTTTTTCCATGGGAACATGTCTGAGTTTGTATACCGGGATGTAGAACTATGATATTTATCAGTTCAGGGGTAGGTTATAAAGCATTGTGAGACTTATATGATGCCAATACTTCTCATTTATTTGAGAAACCTTACTATCCAAGAGTAATTTGGTAAACTATTGAGGTTAGATGATTTCTATAGTACCCTTAATTAGGGGTTGAAAAATATGGAAATTCCCCATGTCCTATGGGATAGGGTGAGGTGGAAAATTTTCTGGATTTTACTCGATATGGTGATGAATAATATAATAATTTCCCAATCTTGTGGGCTATGGCACTTCAATGCATGGAGGAACATTATAAGAAGGGGTTGATGTGTTATTCTAATGAAGAGATCCCAAGATAATTCCAAAAATTATTTACTATAGATCCTCATTCACTCGTTATAATTGGGTGCTATATTCTTCTATATAAATATCTCTTTCATCCTTAAGGGGATGACTGTATGAAGTCATAAAGACACCCCTTCCTATATCAATAGTAGGGTAAGCGGATGATGATGGGAGTCTCAACATGGATCTTGGAGTCTAAATCTGAAAATTCCATTGGCCATATTCTCCATTGACATTTCACTCTAAAATACCTACACAATTTTTAATAACATCTCAATATTCATGAAAAATAGGAGTTCTATCATCCAAATCTGATGAGAAGTGATCAAATTCAGTTGATGTCATATTGATGGATACATAGGTGGGATGAAACTACACTTCAATGGTGTATCTCATTTTATAGGAAGGTTGCAAATTTGATGTTTTTTGGTTCAGTGCTCTTTGTACCATTTGGTGGGTTAACACATGAATTGAAGATGATCCCAAGGTTAAAAATGATAAAATTTCCCCCAGAACTCTAGTGTAGGGTTCTCCCTAATATATGATAGTAACCAAGGCTAGTTTTGATGATGTTAAATTCTCCTAGATATAAAATATATGACACTAATTTTGAACTACTATCGGGATATGCTGATGGTTGTGAGATACATTTTTAGTGTAAATAAAATAGGCTCAGTTTGGATTTTCACTGTTCTTATACCCTAGGAAGGATCTCCAATTAGAAAATGTTATTTGGGTGGTTGAGGTAGGCACAACTTACTCTGTTGTTACATATGTAATTATGGTCATACCTCAATGATGATGACCTTAATGGATAAGATCCCTTCTAGGTATCCCCAAATTTTTTGACCATACATAGTGATTGTACTCATACACCTCCATAAGTAAGGTAATTTTCAAAAACTTTTGGTATAGGGAAAATCACCCAAAGTGATTTAATGTAGAAGTAAGAGGGGAACCTCCTCTCATACGACACATCATAAGAAATATGATTTTTAGGGATTCATCCTCTAAAGGATTTCAAGAGATTTCTCTAAATCCAAGATGGATTCATTGATGTGGTATTCTTAGACAGAGACATTCACCAACTGACACTGGATGTGTTGAGTTGGTGACATAATACATCAGGGCCTCAGGGACATGGATTCCTTGGTGGACGAGGTATATGATCAGTCTTTTAGTTGGTTACTCACAATATCTTACGGTTATCTATAGGTATTTCCCACTTGTTTAGTGATTCAAAAACAATTATAACATTTAATGATTCCATTTGTATTTCAAGAGTTCTAAAATTCATGGAGTGAAATCAAGAAACCTTATCATTGCAACATTGTATATAAAAGTGTGCGGTCACTCAATTACATTAACAATTAATGGATAAAAGTGGAGGTCTATTTATTAATTTTTTGATAGGGGTGAAACCTTTTAAGGATTTACTTCAGGTTAAAAAATTTATTTTAGTAGAAAACATGATGTCAAACGGCTTGATAGGAGCTCGAAAATATATCCAATTATACTCATGGAGGTATTGACATAGTTAAACGTATTCATTCCAGGTTCACCATTTTTATTCCCATTAAATGTGGATGGGTTTTCGTGACACTTGATCATGTGGTGATGAGTTTAGTAACACCATATATTTCATCTAGTTTACCTTTATTTGCCTCCAATGAAGACTCCAAATATTCCCCACATCTTTATAAGGCACAAAACTGCATTACAAAGGAAGGCGGTAATTTGGGGTTTCAAACCCAAAAAAGATTAGGAAATAACATTGGTAAATAGAATGGGAGTTCAGGCTTATCATACCCTATGAGAGGGAATTATTACAAACTATGGGGTTCTCTTATAGATTTAAGATATGTTCATGAATCCTTACCAAGCCTAAAAATAGGACTGGTTACCCTTGTATTGATGAATTGATATAGACCATGTTTTGTTGGGAATGACTTCATGTATTAATGGTTCTCCATTATTATATTATTTATTTATCATTCTTTATTTAATTACCCTTTAAATTTTATCTGGAGTTTACATACATCCCTGGTGGTGGATGGTTTCGTAGGAATGGGATTGGACCTCCATGAGGCATCCTATATATCTTTCAAGAACATGAATAAAACCCATGTAGTTCAATTGAAATTATTTAAGGTCATATAATAGGATTACACCATGTAGTTTAATTTAATTTGATAAGGATATAGATATAGGGATTGATATTTGGTTAGGAATTCTATGTATCCTATGAATATATGAAGCAGAGTCTACCTAGTTTAGATATGGGTGTTTGCATCATAAAAGATGTGACAATAGAGGCCTTGAGATGTACTTATGCATGTATGGCTGCCCTAAACTTCCTCATCAAGAGTATGACCCTTTAAGTGAAGCTGATATTTAATTAGTCTTACAACCAAATTAAGGACCCACATTTGGGGTATCCTCATCATACTACTGGTATAATTATTTTTAGTCACTAATTCCATGTGATTCATACTCAAGGTGAGAAATAAGAGACAACATAATATTGGACACATTTACATGAGAGGAATTTTTTATAGGGATTACACATTATATCTATCCTTATAGATGTATGATTAACTATCTAATAGATATTATTTTATAGAACTTGGGCCATATAAATACATCATATGTATCCTATATATTACATAAATCGTAGTACTTATATTTCAGTTCTTTCTTAACCAGGTGATGGGTTTACGACACTTGAGGGAATGGTAAGGGCTTACACCTCAAAAGATTTCCATATATAAGGACACTTATTTTAAACTAATGGATAAGGAAGGATGGTAAGAATTATTGGATAATTCAGTTCCATTGGTTAAGAATATTTGGGATATGAAGGAACATACATTATGGTGGATTCCCATTCGATATCAGGCCTTAGGAAGGCTTCCTACATATCCCCTTTGGATAGGAATCAGAGTTCCCATAGTTTTTTTGACTCCTAACCCACTGATTGGTTGGGATAGGTGATTAAACTTGAAAAATTTATTATTAATATCCCCATTTTTTAAGAATGTTAATGACTTATACTAGGATTAATTCCCATGTTACATATTCATTCTCTATCTTATGAAGGATAAAAAGATATTATTTCCATAAAAGGTTCATCAAACAAATTTTTTACGACCCATTGGCCCATAAGAGTGCATAAAATGAATAGGTTGGTATGGGTATGTAACCCTAAACCATTAAGGGAACTCCCATCATAAATGGGGTACTTAGTCATGGGTTTACATGGAGCATGTCCAAGTGTTTCTGGAAAAGATGTTTTACATGTCCAGGGATGTCCACCTGACAAGTACAAGGTGTCTGCTTGAAATTCCCTATAATATCCACCTAACATGGAAGACATGTCTAAGGGTGTCTTTCTCATAATCCCTAGGTTATTAGCATGATCAAAGATGATATGTCCAAAGTAATTTGCATGATCAAATAAGATATGTCGAGTTCCATTCACATGATCAAGGATGATATGTTTATGGTGCTTTACTTGACCTAAGTAAACATGTTAGAGGGTTCTTTGTGTGATCAAATCAGACATGTCAATGGCATATCAGATGATAAGTCTGGTATGTCTAAGGGGCTTAATATGGTAAAAATTAACATGTAATAGGGCATCCAAATGATGGTTTCATGAGACTAGCGAGGATTAATTTAATCATGTATTTCCTTCACATAACTGATTTCCCATGGGAAAGGGTTTTCATGAACGAAGGAGTACATGGTTGAGGGTCATGTCAAGGTTGCACCTCCTAGGGTTTGTATGGAAAATGGGGAGTATGTGTTAGTTCATTTAGATTCATTTCATGTGGAGTTCAAGTATGGTGATTCATGATTAAGGTGAACATACAAGTATTCACAAGGAAAGTGGAGAGAATATCCATAGGATCACATGCATGTAGAGTTCACTTGTCATAGATTGTTCACTTAAAAAGTGTGTATTTCATCACATGATCCTAATGGTCTCACATGATGGGTTTATGAGAACCTATCCAAGGTTTTAATATCAAATAATCATGAAAACACTTCTTAATAGATGCTCGCATGAGTGAATCACAGGATTTTTATATCATAATGCGATTATGTAACCGCAAAGGGATCATCTGAGGGGCTCTCAGGGTAGGGTATCATGATTACCAGGAGGAATTATACAAATGAAGTTACCATATCTTCTCCTATAATCAACTCTTATCTGTCTCCCTTATCCCTCCACCACTTATCTTGTATCATGTGCGTGTTTTATTATTCTTGGGTAATAGGGTTTTATATTGGAATACGTGGCCAGATATATCACCTATTTACATAGTGAAGGTTTCTCATGCACTCACATGAGGCAGTGGAGATCTCTCCAAGAAAAAATGATAGAGGGTTCCCACAAATGGTAGTTATATTATTTTTTATGCAAATATTTTGAGGAATTTTTTTATTTTTTTCTTTCATATCTTGATTGAATGACTCATAGAAACTCTTGTGATGAATTCTTATGATCATTTGATCATATTCATCCGATCATCACATGACATAATCAAAAACATAGAACAATCAAATGGTGTCTCGACTTCATATTCAGTCATCCATATGAAGTAAAAAGTTTGAATTCAAGGTCCATTTTGAATAAATGATGTATCATGGATCATGATGGTTCATACATGATTCAAATGATCTATAATGCATCACATGAGTTCTACTTGTGATAGCACTTTATGTTCATGCAATTTAAATAGTGATTATTTTAATGTATCTATATAGTGTCTCATGTTTTTGTGATGTTTTGATGATTGTATCCATTCGATCATATGATCCATTGGGCATATTGTGATAGATTCATGTGATAAATTGAACAGATTCATGCGAAAACCTTTATTCTTTGAGGTAATGATCATGCATGTAAAATGAATTCATATGAAAGGCTTTGAGATGCTGAGGATTATTTAAATATCTAATTATTGATCATTAAATATGGATGATTTTAGATAATGATGAAAAATAGTGTTAATGTGGGGAGTATCACACCCTAAAACCTGTGGCATCAAGGAGAGAAATGGAAGGGAGGATGTTGAAGATGTTTTAGGCGAGTGATCATATGATTGAGGTTCATGCGATCAAATTTTTGGCTAAGGGAATACCCCAAATACATAGAATAAAAATATATGTAAAATGGGAAAGATAAGGGAAAAATATATGTTCCCTTATAAATTAATATCCTAATCAAAATACTTCTTCTTCAAGGATATCATTTACAAGCTTTCTACATGACAATTATGTCTTCATTTTTAACAGGGGTTTCACACTTCTCCAATATATGACGGAAAAGTGCTTGGTTCATGATTATGGGTTCTAATAGAACCTATATAAGAAAATTAACTTTCAACATGATAATATTTTTTAGATTCAATGTATAATTTTTTCTTCCACTCTTGATATTGAAAAATTATTGCATTGTTGGATTTTAATTAAGGGGGTGGTGTCTTTAACATACTAAATTGTGTCTTAATTTAAAACCCAAGAAAACCCACCAAATTTTTCATAATTGAGAGTATATGAGATTAATTTAAGAATATTTAGTAGGATAAATTTCTTTAAAAATATTTAAATATATTATTATACTTTTAAGAGTTTCTACTTTTTTACATCATGAGTTTAATTATATTTATTAATTTCATACACTCTTAAAATCATTTGTTCTTGTTAAATTTTTGGGACAATGTTATACAATAATCACTAAATTTGAATCCTTTGTATTTGAATCAAACATATAAGATATTAATTTAAATGATACATGAAATGAAAAACTTAATAAGATTTGAAAACTATTTTACTTTATTAATTGATTATTTTATTAAATAATCTAAAACTGTTGGATGAGTTACTTATGCTTCCTTGTAATTGTTGAACTCACTAATACATTTAGTTATATTTAATTATTTGTGTGATAAAATATGTGTGTCTTCCCATAGTAAGGTAAAGATATGTTATAAGTTTTAGTTTATTTCATAATGATGTTTTTTAATTTAATTCTAAAAAATGCAAAACAATTATATTTATAAAATAGTAATCAAAATATCACACTGAAACCATATAGTTTAAAGAGGGTATTCAAAAAACCATCATAAAAATTCTATTAGGATATATAATTTTCCAAATCAATTCTTGTGGAATTTTAGTTTTTCAAAATTAATATTGATTTTTTAAAATGAATTTTGACAAAATGATTACTTGAAGTCAAGAAATGTCTTAAGTGTTGCAGAATTGGATGTGGTTTTGATTCATTACATTATTGGCACATAATTTATATGAATTTAATGTATTTTTATTAAAAATTTACCTTGTAATGGAAAATTACTAACATTCAATTATTTTTGGAGTGATATATTATTATTTTAATATTTTATGAAAAATGACTATTTTTTTGGTACTTGATGATAAATTATTCTTGGTTCAATATTCATTATTTTTTTGAATAAATTTCTTGAATATTTTTATGTTTATATATTTGAATTATTTTCTCGATGTTATAATTCTCAATTAAATGTTTGTTTGAAATAATATTTAATAAATTTATTTAATTTAATTAAATTTCAATTTAAATTTTTATTACATTTATTTAATTCAATTTTATTGAAATTTTAATGTAGAAACACTCGATTTAATTAAATTTTAAAATCTTTTTGTAGTCCAATTTATTTTCATGGGTATGGATAGATAACTTATTTCCCATGTAGAATAATTTTGTTCTATTCGTGTATCCAAATTCCAAGTTCCTCCACACAGAATTTTTTTCCCAACATCGATGTAGAAATTTTAATAATATTCTGCACAGGGTAATTCCATGTGCTTCCATATAGAAAAATCTATAATAGAATCAAATATAAGAATTATATTCACCTCATGAATCAAAAATTATAGGTAGGATTTATTTATCTGAATATGAAAACTCCCACATATGAAAATTTTGGATACTCGGGTAAATATATTTTCAAGGGGAAATCAATGAATCCAAATTATGATTCTGTGCACGGGAGACATGGAAGTAGGATGAGATAAGTGAAATAAAAATAAGAAGATCCTAAATTGAACTCTACTTTGGAATAAAATCCATAGAAATTGGGGGGATCATTCATTATGTATCTGAGTGTGACCAAATCATAAAATTTAGTTTGTGATAAATATATATCTGATTTGGGTCTGACATATGGCCACGAATACAGAAGATGAACCATTGGTTCTTCGAATCCTTTAAGATGTTTCCAACTAGATTAATATATAAGTTAAGTCTAGCAGTGTAAATGATGGGATGATGTCTTGAAGAATATGATCTCCCTGGTTAATTTAAAGTTAATCTTGATGATTAAGTCAAGCCTCATTTTAAGATCTCAACACAATAGTTTTAAAACCAAGATGATGCTAAGATTTTTTATGATTATTGTATCTATGTTTATAAAAACTAGTGAGATGATCTTGTTCAAGAAGAGGTGGAAGATTTAGGGTAAGTAAGCTTGGATTGAATCCAGGAAGACTGAGATGCAATGCTAAATATGGTTCGGGAAACCTATTAAAAAGAGAACGATTTTTTCAAGTTTTTTAGTCATAGATTTGAGTTGATAGGGGATATTTATTCATAAAAACCATGTGTCTACAATGACATTTTTCAATTCATAGTATATAATCATTGAATATTTTGAGATAAATTGTAGTTCCAATAATCAGGTATTCCAAGAAAGGATATTTATGATATATATATTTTTCTCATACAGAGATATTATAGGTATTTATAATAAAGTCCTACCAAAGTAATTATCTTGAAAGAGTAGTTTTACTATGACATTTGCAGTGAGGATGATCCCAATTCACAGGAGTTAGGGTTGTGACTCAGTGTAAGAGACTCAAAGATTTTTTGTAATGAATTTGGTGGATTGATTTAATTATAGGTAGGGTTAGACTATTGGAAAATAGGTCAAATTATCAAATCTCAAGTGAAATTTAATTGACCATATATAGTAATAGTTTATAGTTCATAATCCCTAGAAACTTCACTACATGACAGATGAAAATGATTTAATGGTGATGATTTTGGAACACTATATTGTTAACTAGAATATCTAGAGATGGGAATCAATATTTTTATAGGGTTTATAATTATTATCAAATAGAATGAATCAATTTAAGTTGAGGGAATTTATGTTGAGCATCAGTTTTTAAAGAGTAAATGGTGACTAAAATTGTATTTTCATAAAGGTGTTCAAGGATGGAGATGTCCATGATTTTGAAGCCACATGTCATTAAAGGCAGGATGAGGTCAACCATGAAATAATCAAAGATGTAGGTCGTTTCTATAATTTTCACATGTCCAATTTACATTTTGAATACTAATAATTTTTTATTGATAAATTACTTTTTATCAGCTGCAACATTTAATTGTACTTTCTTGTGGTAGAATTTGGTTTCGAGTATTTAATAAAGTCATGTGGGTAGTTATAGAAGGTACAAGAGTTAGAAGGGTGTTAGTGATGAATAACACAAGAAATTAGATAAATAATGTAAATTAGATATTTCATTTATGAAGATATCAGTAATTTGATTTATGCCTGAGATGGGGAATACACATGAAGTAGTTTCAGGAAATGTATAGAAAAATTAAAAATATGGAGCAATGTGGAGCAAGGAGAATCAACATAATGGAAAAGATTTATTTTTTATTCTCTTTATTTTTCTCAAGATCTTCCCAACATGTACACCATTGAAATTATAGAATTGTAAATGTTTTCCACTAAATAATAATTACAAAAATAAATTGTTTTGTTCATTATTTTACATCTTCATGAAAAATCTTCTTAAAAATTGTATTCCACATGTAGAGATTAATTTTCATAATGTTTCAATCATTCAATGATATTTTTTCTAATTATAATTTCATCAAAATAATTTGTGTTTGTATGAATCTAGAAAGTGGTGAGCTGAAAGATTCATACTTATCCATGATAATATCCTATAAAAGGATGTTTACATAAAAAAATTGTGAATGTGTACACAATTAGCATTCCATTAATGAAGAAATTTATTTCAAAATATGGAATTGAAATTCGCTTGGTTATTCCTTACAGATTTACTCCTCTTATCATCTTACTAAATCATTTTATTGTGCCTTAAAATTAACTTATCACATATTTCATTAGTTTTTCTATTCCATAAATCCAAATTAAAAAAATGTCATCCAACACTATTTATGTTTTTTAGTTTTTTAGATATGTGGTATGCACAATAATTTCTTTACTTCCCTGTGGGTTCCATACCCTAATAATTACTATATCAGTTATTTATAAGAGTTGGAAATATTTAAATTTTATTTATTTCAATGATTGTATACCACCTTCCTAGAGTATTTTCCTTCAAACTATAGCATATATTATTCCTTTTAAGATTATCGTATGAAGGATTAAGGAGTAAGAAAAAGGAGGCCTCTAAAAAAAGTGGTAGTAATCTTACCTAATTCTTTCAATGTTTTTTTCGACTTAAAATTATTATAAATATTTTGTATCTATACAAACAAGATGAATTCAGTACCATAAATATACTAACATGTTGTAATTATTATCCTATAATCATTTTACACATCTTTTCTATTAAATGGGAGATGGAAGTATAATTCGTGCCAACCTGTCAAATACCGCATCCACCTAGAAATATGATTCAATTTATATCACCATTCTTAATGGTTTGTTATTATGATGTATTTATAATATATATGTGATATTTTTCACATACATTTTTATGAAATTATAATATTTTTTCTACCTTCTTACCTTCACATCTATTGAAAAATGACAAAATCAACAATGAGTATATGTGTGTTACCACCTACACCAAGCGATGTGACTAATTTATAATTTATGATTTATATATCTACTAATTTATATAGAATTAATGAATATATATGATGTTAATGATATAATAATGATTATGTAAAGTTGAATTATTATTTACTATTTTTTTGTTCTAACCATAAAAAGGTGGGAAAATATCTTATTTGTATGTACGGGTTACCATCTACACAAAGTTATGAAATTCATTTATCATCACTAAATTATATAAATAGTTATAAAAATTTATATAATGGTTAAATGTGATAATTTTTTAATGAATAAGATTCTATAGATGATGGAACTATGATCAAAGATCAAGGACCAAAATGGATGTACTGAAACATTCAAGAATTTTTAATAAACATGTGATAAAATGTTATAAATAAATCATATATTCTATGGTATGTATGAATATGGTTTTATAATTTATATATAATAAATATATATTTAGTAAATAAAACGTTTAAACTCTTACGATGCATGAGGATATGGGAATTATTAAAGAAGGGGAAATATCACTCCTATTGAAAATGACTACAAAAATATCTTTATTGGAAAAGATAAAAAGCTATCAATCTGATAATGAGAATTTTTACAACAAAATTGAATACATTAAGGATAGAATATTTTAAGACTTCATGTATGAGGTTGAAATTATGAAATTTTGAAAGAGGTTACATTTTCCATCAACACCTGAGCTAAAAATTGAACTATTAGATGATGCTCATAGATCAAGTTTCTTTATACACCATGGTAGTACCAAGATGTATAGAGATCTGAAGGAACATATTTGGTCGGATTAAATAAAGTAGGGTATTTATGACAATGTGTAAGGAAGTCTAGTTTTTCAACAATTGAATATTGAGATACAAAATCCTAGAGGATTCATACAACCTTAACCTATTCCTATGTGGATATAGAATGACATTAATATAGACTTCATCATTATATTACCAAAGAACCCTAGAATGAATGAAATGATATGGTTTATTGTTGATAAACTTAAAAAATCAAAAAAAATTCTTTGTATATGAGAATATTTACCTATTGAGAACCTTGAAAGACATTATATTAATTAATTTTCAGGAAATCATGGTTCACCTCTATTGATTATGTTTGGTCGAGATCCCCTATTTACATCAAAATTCTAGAAGAGTCTTTTAAAGGATTTGGAAACTAAACTTCAATTGATTACTACTTATCACCCTAAAATAGAAAGATATTTTCAAAGGACTATTAAAACATTGGAAGACATGATTAGATCATGCTCACTTGAATTTAAGGGTGTGTTGGATCTGTATTTACCTATGGTACATTTTTCCTACAATATTATTTTCTATTCAAGTATTCAAATTTCAACATATATAGCATTATATGGAAAGAGATGTCAGACTACAACTTGTTGGGATAATGTTTGTGATAATAAAATTATTAGACCAGAACATATTGAAGAGGAAAAAATAGTAAAGACTATTTAGGGTCATATTAAATAATTTTAATATAGGAAATAGAGTTATGCTGACAAATGGAGAAATGATTTGAAATCTCAAGTAGGAGATCAAGTATTTTTGAAATTATCCTTATAGAAGGGTATCATAAGGATTTTATAGGAAAGGGAAACTGAGCCCCATGTACATTGTACCATTTGAAATTATAGATATAATTGGAGTGATAGCTTACTGATTAGTAATGCCACAATGTCTCTCTAATGTTTATGATGTGTTCTACATATCATTGTTACAGAAGTAAATTCCAAACCTGACACATGTACTCACCTATGAGGAAATAATACCAAAACCTAATTTTTCTTACTACGAAGAGCCTTTTGAGGTTCTTGTCTCTAGAGAGAATGTATTGTGAAATCGGATGTCTCTAATGGTAAAATTTATTAGAAAGAGCCATAAAATTGAATAAGCAACATGGTAACCTAAGGAAGTTAAAAAAATTACCACCCTCGCCTATTTAGATGGAAAATTTAATGAAATGTTTCATGGAAAAAATTTTCATAGGAGGGAAGAATATAACACCAAAAGATTTTACAGTATGTAACCACTTAAACAAATTCAATTTATTTGATATCTTATGTTTCATTCCATACTAATCTTAAACAAATCGTTATATTATGTAATATATTATTATTTTTACATGACCTTTGGAGTTATAATGTGACCACTATGAATAGTAATCTGGATCTTAGAGTAATAACCGCGCCTATGAATGTATTAATAAAATTTAGGCATCTCATTAATGAAAATATGATATATTTATATCATGAAGTAAGTAAATAGTTATTTTTAAAAAGATAAATTAATTATTGTTACTTTTTGTGAAAAGTAAATATTTATTTGTAATTTTATATTTAATATAATGATTTAAAATAAAATTTATTTTCCTAAAATAGATTCATGAATTAATATTTTGTTTTATTATAACTATAATATAAATTTTTTGGACCAAAATTAATTTTCCAAAATGCAATAAAATCAGTTATAATATAAAAACTATCATTTTTCAAATAAATGATGAGTTTAATTAGAAAATAATTTTCCCATATTTTTGAAATTATTTTCATAAAAATAATTCCATATTCTAAATAAAAATTTTTTAAAAAAAATTAAGGGTTATTTTTTGAGATTTTTTTAAAATAGTTGATTTTTTTTTCTGTGAATAGTGAAATATAGTAATTTACAGTATTTAACATTATAATTAAATAAATGAATAATTGAATCAAGAATGATGTATATATGAGGTAAGAAATAATTATTTTGAAATAAAATTTTCTATTTACTATATTTAGTCATTTTAATCGACACAATTGATATTCTTAAGACAAAATAATGAAAAAATTAATAAAATAATAAAAAACAACCCTCTCCTCTCCCTATAAATACCACCTTTCACCAACCCTTCACCTCACACCTTCTAAGACATTATTATTATATAATTTATTTCCAATTACTTTTCCAATCCTATTCCCCATGTCCAATAACTACTAGTCTTACCAAAAGATCTAATCCAAGTGTCATAAGGAGGTCCTCAAGGGGACTATATTCAGGGGTAAAATACTCCTTCATTCTCTTTTAATTTATTTTATTTTCTTATACCATTATCACATACCCTATCTAAAGTGTAATGGTATCTTAAATATCATTTATATAATAAAATTATATTGTTTTAATTTAATACTCATCATCCAATCTCTTTTTCTATTCGTTTAATTCTAAAAATGAAAACATCATACGTGAGGTGTCGATTCAATGCCTTCATAGATGATGAGTTTTCATGTTTTATTATTACCTGAAAGGCTGATCATAAAACCATTTTTTGGTTAAAATATATTATAATATGTGTATTAAAACTTATTTAATGTTCTTGTGAATAGTATATAAAAATAATATTAAATAAAATGATACAAGTTTGTGATGGTCGTAAAAAATGCCTAAATAAACTAATAATTTTTCATTAATGATTTATCTAATGGATCATATTAATTATATATTACCAAATGATATATGAGGAACATTTAAATTACTATTAGAATATTAATATCATTACACTCCATTTTTGGGGGTTTTCTTTTATTTTACATGAACTCCCATAATTATACACAAGGGAACTGACCATAAAACCATGAAATGAACGCTCCCAAAACAAGGATATTAAACATTATAACTCATCAAAATTACCATAGATGAAATTATTAAAATTATAATAAATAAAATATATGTTTAATTGGTTCTTAATTATTTAATTAATGAATCTAATTTTATTATACAGGATATTAATTACATGTGAGGAACACTTTATGAAATAAGGTAAGGGACTTCATCTCAATTACTATTTCATTGAGACGTACATGGTATTGTGAAACTAATAATTTTTATGTTTTTTATACCCTAACCCTGTGATATAATTTTTCATTTGAAATTATATGTCTCTTAAATATCCATATCTCATGTATCGTGGATATGATTGTTGTCTAATCACTATTCCATTTTTACATACAATATTTATTTTGAATTTTATTTTAACCAGTTAAATATGGATAAATATATATCCTCTACTCAATATATATATTTTGATAAGTGATATTATTCATTAATTAAATATATGTATGAATATTTATTTTGAATTGTAGCGTAAGGTGGGTCCTGGCATTATATATCCCCTCTATGCATCAATATATCTCATGGTAAAAAAAAATTAGTGACAAACCCTTCATGTTTGTTTCCAATAAGAATCCAATGAGTTTCTACCAATATTCTTAAACTATATTGTGAAATGTTTTAATGAAATTGGTTCATGTTTTAGATATATTAATTCCAATAAATTATCATTTTATTCATTCAGTATTCAAATATTACTATCCATGCGATTTTCACTAGGAAAAAAATATATGGATGAATTTTCATTATCATTTTATTAATTAAATGGAATGAGGTTTTCAACTATTTACCTTTTCATAAGGATTATTACGTATATATTATGATTAAACTATTATTGATTCATGTTTATATTTTATATAACCCTAACTGAGCATTTGATATCACCCTTTTATTTGTTTTCCTTCTCCAGGTTATGAATATGAAATCTTTAAATAAGAGTCAAGGAAGTAGTTTATTTTCCTTTATTGTTTTCTATATTTAATCACTATCATATTAAGGGAACTGTGTATATATCTAGTTCTTCAATACCACTAAACCAATCAATCCTTGGTGATTTGATCTCTTGTATTTATGATATTTTAATGAAATAACACAAAATCTAGGCTACTGGGGTCGAGGTTGTTACATTTGGTATCAAAGAAGGTTTAGTATAAACCTTGGGAATTAGATGTTAAATTAACATAAGAATTATAGTAATTCCTTATAGTGTTTTTTGGCTCTATACTCGTCATAATTATGTGAAAACACAGTGTTTGTACCATTATTTAGTGATGTCACATAATGGTAGAAAAGAAATCAATTCCCATAGACAATGTAGGTATTTCCTGACTAATAAATTCAATATAGTTATTATTAGAGATGAGAATATCATGACCATATTAGGACAACTTACTCTGGTTATAATGAATAACATTACTTGAAGGGAGAAACAAAGTTATAATGAGTAGTCTTCATTATGACACATAAAAATGATTTATTTATTGACCTTATCATCATACTTATTTTTGAATTTTATATAATCATTATTATTGATTGACTTTAAAAATGTGATGTGAAAATTAATTACAAGAATAATGAAATTACAATTTGTGAGGAAGATGTATAATTCCTCATCTTTAGAGAATAAAATTCATCATCTTACTCTTATTTAGATATACCCCTAGTAACTCTAATGAATTATATTCTTAGGGAGGGATAGAAAACAATATCTAAGTTTAAGGAAAGAAATATTAAAATTTACGATGTACCTATTTTATAGGAATACATTAAAGTATTTCTTGTGGAATTACCTGGACACCCCAAAAGAGTGAATTTAAGTTTACCATTGATTTAATCCCTGATGCAAGACCAATATCAAAGGCTCCTTATAGAAAGGAAATTGTGGAATTAGTTTAGCTAAAAAATACTAGAGGAGTTGAGTAATAAGGGATTTATTTACCCTAGTGTTTCCCCACAGGGGTCCCCTATTCTATTTGTTAAGAATAAAAATGGATCCATGAGACTATGTATTGAATATATATAAATTAATGATATTACAATAAAGAACAAGTATCATCTAACCCACATTTAAAATTTATTTAATAATCTTCATGGAGCTCAATATTTTTATAAGATTTACCTTTATTCTGGGTATCATCAATTTTTAGTAATGAATAAATATATTCAGAATACAACATTTCAGGCTAGGTATAAATTTTACAAGTTTATAGTAATTATATTTTGATTGACTAATGAACCCTTGAATTTTGTGGATCTGATTAAAAAAATATTCATGGAAAATATTGATGATTATTTTTGTATTCATTGATAATATTATGGTATATTCTAAAAGTTATGAAGACCATGAGAATCAATTGTGGATCATTCTTGATACTCTTAGAAGATAAGAGTTATATGGTAAATTTAGAAAGTGTGAATTCTGGATTAAGGAAATTTATTTTTATTCTTGTATTATTTCTAAGGAAGGAATCTCAATAGATCTTATAAATATAAATAAAATCCAAGGGGTTGAGTTCATATGGAAATAAGAATGTGAATTTTTTTTTTGAAGAATTGAATAGAAGATTAGTCAATACTCAAATGTTTACTCTATCATCATGAAATAATTGGATTATAATATACACTAATTCATAGATGAAAGGAATAGGTTTTTTCCTCCAGAAAAAATATAAATTTATTTCATATGAATCCATGTAGTTGAAGATTCATGAACAAAATTATCCAACTAATGATCTTGAATTAGCAGTCATAATTATTTCTCTAGAGATATAGACAGACTGTTTCTATGGTGAAATATGTGTGATATATATGGATCAGAAGAGTTTAGAATACATATTTTCACATAAATAACTCAAAATGAGGAAAATATAATGGCTCACATTATGAAAAGATTATTATTTCTCAGTAATCTACCTCCTAGGAAAAGAAAATAAAGTAGCATATGCATTAAGTAGGAAAGGATGCGCACTTCAAACCTAAATAAGGACTAAAAATGATCCTATGTTCATGGATTTAGTAAATATTGATATGGGAATTGTTAAGGAAAGGGAAACATAACTATTTTTTCAAATTATCATGAAACCACATTTATTGGAAAAGATAAAAATCTCTCAATCTGAAGATGGGAATTTTCAAGATAAAAATAAATCTATTAAGGATGGAAGACTAGAAGGATTATTGTATGAGGATGAAATTCTAAAATTTTGAAAGAGGTTATGTGTTGCATCAATACTTGAGATAAAAAGGGAACAATTAGATGATTCTTGTAGATCAAATTTCTCTATACAAAATGGTAGTACCAAGATTTATAGAGATCTGAAGGAACATATTTGTAGGATAATATGAAGTAGTAAATTACTGGCTATGTTTCAAGATGTTTATCTCTTCAATAGGTAATGGATAAGAGATAACATCCTAGAGGAGTTAGACAACCTCTAATGATTCCTATGTGTTAGTGGGATGAAATTACTATGGAATTAATCATTGGATTACCAAATACTGCCAAAAATATTGATACGATATGGGTTACTATTGATCACCTTACAATATCAGTACATTTTCATATTATAAGACATGATTTTCCACTTGATCACCAAATAAGAATCTATATAAATGATGTTATAATACTTCATGTCACACCTCTATCTATTTTTTATAATCAAGATCCCCACCTTACATCAGAATTATGGAAGAGTCTTTAGGAGGATTTCGATACTATGCTTCATTTGAGTACTTCTTATCATTATCAATCCAGATTACAGTGTAAAAGGACTATTAAAACATTGGAAGTCATGTTGATATCATGCTCACTTGACATTCATGGTATGTTGGACTAATATTTACCTTTGGTATAATTTTCCTATAACAATAGTTTCCATCATTGTATTCAAACGACGCCATATGAAGCACTATATAGAAAGAGATGTCATACTCCAACTTGTTGGGGGTAAAGTTGGTGAGAGGAAGCTTATAAGACCATAAGTTATTGAAGAAAAAGAACCAAGTTAAAAACTCTATAGGGTCATATTAAATCAGTTCATAGTAAAAAAGGAGTTATTAAGAAAACCATAGAAAGGATTTGGAATTTTTATTGGGATAACATGTCTTTATGAAAGAATCTCCAAGGAAGGGTGTCATAACGATTCGGTAAAGGAAAATGAGCCCCATGTACACCCAAACATTTACAATTCTAGAAATAATTTGAGTTTTATCTTACCAATTAGAAATGAAACCAAGTGTCTCCAAATTTAAGGATGTGTTCCACATATCACTTTTAAATAAGTTCATGCAAGACCCAACACATATAATCAACTATGAGGAAATAGTTATGAAACCTAATTTGTCTTAATATGAAGATCCTATAGATATTATTGAAATAAGTGATAAACTATTGATAAATTTGATGACTCTACTTTTAAAAGTTCTTTATAGAAACTATAAATTTGAAGAAACAATGTGGTTACCTATGAATATTATGAAGAATAACTACCCTCATCTGTTTAGAAGGGAATATTCATGAACAATATCGAGGTTTAAATTTTCATTAGTGGGAAAAATATAACACCACAAAATTTTAAGGTATGTATTTTATTAAATAAGTTCAATTAATGTGCTATCTTATTTTTAATGAAACACTAATCTTAAATTAATCATTATATACTATTAAATATTATTAATATAACATGAAAATTGGAATAGTAATGTGACCATAAGGATTTGTAATCTAGCCATTAGAATAATAACCACACCTATGAAAGTACAAATCATATTTTGGTATCTTATAAATTAAAATATGATAATTTCTATAATGGAATATGTAAATAAATGTTTTAAAAATGATAAATTAAGTGTCGGTATTTTTTAAGAAACATAAATTTTTATTTAAAATTATATAATAAAAATAATGACTTAAAATAAAATTTATTTTCATAAAATAGATTCATTAATTAATATTTTGTACTATTATAATTATAATATAATTTTATAAGACCATAATTAATTTTTCAAAGTGTCATAAATTCAGTTATAATATTAGAATCAATAATTTTTTGAATAAATGAGGAGTTGAATTATAAATTAAATTTATCTTATTTATAAATTTATTTAATTAAAATTGAGTCCATTTTTGAAATATTTATGTCAAAACTGGTTAGGGTAATTTTTTTTTGGATTTTAGTAACATAGTTAATTTTTTGGTGAATAGTGAAATATCGCAATATACTATATTTAACATTATATATAAATAAATGAATTATTGAATCATGGATGATGTCTGTATGAGGTAAAAACACTTTATTTTTAATCTGCATGCTCTTTTTATTGTATTTAGTCATGGGAATCAACACTATTGATTGTCTTGAGCCAAAATGATAAACAAATGAATAAAATAATAAAATATAACCCTCTCCTATCCCTATAAATATAACTCTTCACCACCCCTTATCCTCACACATTATAAGCCTTGAATCTTTCCTAAATTATATCCAATTACCTTCCCAAGAATCTTACCTACAACTAAGACTTTTAGGTCTTACCAAAATAACAAATCCATGTGTCTTAAGGAAGTCCCCAAGGAGATTATATTTGAGAGGTAAAATACTCATTCATTCTTTGTTAATTTATTTTATTTTATTATCTAATCCGAAAATACCCTATCAAAAGTGGAATGGTAACTACAGTATCATATATATACTATAATTTTATTTTCTATATGGAATACTCATCCTTAAATCTCTTCCCCTCTCTTATTAATTCTAAAAATGAAAACATCATTCGTGAGATGTGGATTCACCGCCTTCATGGACGATGAGTTTTCTCTTTTCATAACCGCCTTAAAGGATGGTTATAAAACAATTTTTATGGTTAAAACCGGTTATCATATATTTATTAAAACTTATTTATTATTCTAGTACCAGTATATAAACATAATATCAAATAAAACGATACAAGTTCATGATGGTCATAAAAACTACCAAAATAATCTAATCATTTTTCTTTAATATTTTATCTAAGGAATCATCATCCTAACATATAAAAAAACATATATGAGGACCATTTAATATAATAGTATTATATTAAAATCATTCCATTCTACTTCTAGAGTTTTTCATCCATTTTTTATGAACTCTCATAATTATACACAAGGGAACCGACTATAAAACCTTGAAATGAATGCTGCCAAAAAATGAAATTAAACACTATAACGCATCCAAATGAACTAAATGAACTTAGTAAAATTATAATAAATCATATTTATGTTGAAGAGTTTTTTAATTATGCAATTAATGAACCTAATTTGATTATCCATGACATTAATTATAAGTGAAAAACACTTTCAGGAAGATGGTATGGGACTTCGTCTCAATTTCAATTTCATTGAGGCATACATTGTATTGTAAAAAAAATCATTTTATGTGGTGTATCTACTAACCTTTTGCGAAAAAATTTCATTTTAAATTATATTTCTCTTAAATATCCATATTTCATGTATCATGGATATTATTATTATATAATTTGTATACCAATCTTACATACGATGTTTACTTTGAATGTTATTTTAACCCCGAAAATTTTGATAAATATATATCCTATATTAAATATAGATAATTTTATAAGGAATATTTTTTGAAAATAAAATCTATTTTTGAATAATTATTTGGAATTGTACTTATTGGTGGGTCCTAAAATTATATATCCCCTTGATTCGTCAACATGTCTCATAGGACAAAAGATTTCATGAGAAACACTTAGTGTTTGCATCCAAGTAGGATCAAATGGGTTTCATCTTGTGAAAGGTGTTGACAATAGTGGTTCATGTTCCAAATACATTATTTCCAATAATTAATCATTTTCTTCATTTAGTATTAATTTATTAATATCTATGATATTTTGACTATGAGAAAATATGTGGATGCATTTTAATTCTAAGTTTATTGATTGAATTGCATGTGTTTTTTTGTTATTTACTTTTCCATAGTGACTATTCCTTATATATTATGCATCAAATGTTATTGATTCATGTTTTTGATATATATAAACCTTACTGATTATTTTATCTCACTCTTTTATTTATTTTCCTTCTCCAGGCTATAAAGATGAAATCATTGAATGAGTGTTAACGAAGAAGTTTATTTTACATTTATACGTTCAATGTTTAATTTTCAATGTATTAAGGGACCCATTGATTTGTCTATTTATTAAAGAATAAAAAACTGACTAATCCTTAGTAATGTGATCTATTATATCTATTCTATAGTAACAAAATAACAACCAAATTTATGATACTGGGGTGAGGGTTGTTATAGGTTTTTCTATTAATGACCAGAGCTAGTGTTGTGAGTCTGTAATTGAGATAAACTAGATATTTCACTATTTGGAAAAGTTAATCAATATTGGGTTATTAATTAATTATATATGTGTTTATTATCTAAGACGTAATGGGATTTTAATATTCTTATTAGACAACACTTGTTCATCATCAACAGTATAATTATTTAGGAAGTAAGGGAATTTTTGGTGTTTTATTATATATTTCTTCTCTAGAAGTGTTTTTATGTTTGAAATATTCTTTATTATGGATTCAAATCACAATATTATAGATAAATGTCTTCAAATTTTTATGGATGTTCTTACTATTACTATTGGTATATGATATTCCTGTTATTATAGATGGTTAATATTGTTATTGTAGGCATTGGATATTCTTATTATTATGGATTCCCATCTTGTTATTTTGGACCTAAGTTATTCTAATTATCATGGATGCACATCCGACAATAATGAACATTTGGGATTGAGTATGGGTATCATGCTCACATAGTATGGAACCATCCTGTTGATGTGTTATAATCCACTATATGAGTTGTTATTGAATTTAGTGTATTGATTGTGTTGAGTTTTATAAAACATCTAGATTTATTCTAATATAACGGGTATAATTCACTAGCATGACTTAAAATATGTATATTCTGGTGTTCTGATAGAATGGTTAGCACATAACAACCCCACTTGAATACTTCCATGCTAAGTGTTATTTCATATTTACCTTTTCATACATACATCAATAAGTCTAGGAATATATTAGAAGCTCGTATGGTGGGGTTTTATTTTTTATTTTACCTCCCTACAGAAATACCATTGTTAACATGAATATATTATATTTAATATATATTACTTGAGATAGATTGTATAGGTGATAACATACGATTAGTTTTATGGGGGTTGGGTATATAACTAAGAAGAGGAATTTGTTTTTTATTGGTTATCTTGATATATTTTTATATATATTTTTACATTTTATATATGATCATCCTCGTAGGATATCTCTTTATTTTATGAGATATATTACCCATATAGTTATCTTTAAAAAATCTTGGGTGTTTTTTTATTATATTTATTGTATTTTTATTAGTGTAATTACACATTTATACTATGATATTCTATTATGGAAGATATTTTTGTTGTTTAGTTTTTAATATTTTTATATATAATATTTTGAAACCAATAGTATGGTTTCCCTAAGGTTAATCAAAGATAATTTCAATTTATTAGAGGCCTCTATCATATGGGGAGGTAAACTGGAGGTTATGTGGCACCACTAGCTCATTCATTAGTTCGGTGGATCATGTTAAAAAATTTCAAAAAAAATTATTGTTTTAGAGACTTTATAGAAATACATATTATTCATAGTATATTAGATGTACTAGTTTTGGATTCAAATGTTCAAATTTTTAGTTCATATTATATTTGAGGATAACTTCACTACTAAATTAATTATTTTTTAGTTAATATTAGTTTTGTATCCACCAATTTCTATTTATGAGAATAATAGTTTCATTGGATAACTATATTTTACAATATTTTTATTCAATTAATATCTAGAAAAACAATACCATTATATTAATTAATATGGAATGAATAAACTTTAAATCAACAAAGAAGTGTTTGTTTTCCATTTAGATTTTAATAGAGATGTTTTATAGCACAAAACTCATAGATTACCAGATAAGTGGAAACCATAATTTGTCCAGTGTTCCATATTTTCTATTAAGAGGATATTTGTTGATACAGAACCATGATGTTATATGTATGGGTCATTCTCGTTGAGGGAACATAAGTATAATGATTCTATCCATGAGTTGGGGTTCATATAAATAGTTTTATAAATTAATATAAGAATAAATTACTTTGATGGGGAGAAATTTGGGGTTATGAATAACCACATTATCTTAAGATATGTATTTTTTGGAAAGGGACATAAAACCATAGCATCATAATTAGGAGGATTTTTTATAGGACAGTGATTTTGGGATCTTTTATACCCTATGTAATGGTAAGACCATAGTTCATGTATATAGAAATAAGTTATATAAAGTGTTACTATGGGAGGATTCTTATGTGTAGAAGGTATTGTATAATTTATTAATATCACATAATAATCATTAAGCGTTAGATGGATTTACATGTATGTTACACATGATAGAAACTTCTACATTTATATATCATGATTTTGATGTATTAATCAAAAAACATAACTGTGATGTCCAAATGACATTATTATTTATAGGGATTCACGTGTAGTTTGGATAAAGGGAAAGAATGTGAAATTTTATTCTTGTGAAAGCTAACTATTACTAAGACATTGAAATGGTTGGTTTTTTGGATCATTCATCAAACCTCACTAGAAATTCATACTATTGTATGGAATGTATATTCAGATATAAAGATGTCATTATAGTGGCCTGGTATAACAAAATATATAAATTAACTCATTGTGATATGGATCACTCGTCCAAAGATGAAGGATGAGAGTCACTTTATGGTAGTATTAATGTGAAATATTATAGTTATATAGTTTAAGATAGAATGATATACAAATAGATTTATTAACTAGTTTAACCAATATGAAAAGTGGCCATTATGATTTGTGGTTCATTGTTGTTAAATTGAAAAATTATTCTCACGTTTATTTATTCTGTGGTAGTATTTAATGAAAATTATATAGAAATTATATATAACTAATATTGTGAAGAAAAGTGATCTTTTATTAATGATCATGAAATATAAATATTATATTTATACATTGATATTATTTCATGTATTAAAATTGAATTTTAGAACCTTGTCATACTTTAGAACATTATTACCTCTAAAGATGGATGAGAAGAGAGAGTTGACTATTCACAAGGATTGGGGGCCTTTTGAGAACATTGAGAGGTCCTCTGAGGTTTGTTACTAATTTAATCTTCCATTACAATAATCACAACTGTGTATAGTGTTACATTTGTCAATATTGTAGATATAGTTTTACAGTCTATCTCATTTTGTTGATTGTATTGATATAAATTTATAATAGGATTCATAATTAATTGGGAAACATATAGATATATATGATAATATATAGAAGGTCATATATATATGGAAAATCTATTTACTATGAATGATTTTGTGGGATAAAATAATAGAATAGAGCACCATGTAAATTGAGGAAGAAAATAGTACATAATATCGTAAAATATTCATATAATTTACATATTTGAACTATAAATAATTTTTATTTTTTAAATTTTTTTTATATGATAAAAAGTTTTAAAATATGTACAGGATGTAGTGACCTCATCATATTTTTTTTTTATTTTTTAAGAATTAAAATTATTCATATGGGTAGGATGTTAATTAAAAGGATATATGTCATAATTACTTATCTTCCTCTTATAGTTTAAATTCTATGAGAATTTTATGGGATTAATTTATATATAATTTCCTTTTAATGTTTTATTGTGTTCTATCATAAATTTTTAAAAATAAATATTCTTATTATTATTTTTTTAAAATAAATGAAAAAACATAGAGGTTATTTTCTTATAAAACACTATCATCCATGTTTAACAATATATATATGGATTGTGGGAACTTTTTGAACCTCTTCAAGCCGAGGGAGGTTGTTAAACACTAAGCTTAAACTGATGCCTCATGAATATAAATATAGACAATGGTTTTGTGAATATTTAAATAAATTGTTGGTCCATACCATCTTGTTATATCTTGATATTTCCTTTCACCCCTATTATAGAATAATTAGATGTTAAAGGATAAATTGTTTCTTATGTGTGCATTTGTTTTATGACATTATTCATCAAATTCATTATAATATTGTTATCAAAATAAATTATCAAGGATATATTTACTTATTATATCATATAAAACTATTTTTTAAGTAAAAATAGTTCAGAAATTTCATTTTGTGATAATCATAACCCATACTCCCAGATTTTATGCCATAAACACATACTTTATAGACTATATTTGATACCATCTATAAATACCCAAACATAACTATCCCATATTCACATTACTTAAAACAAATATTAAATTATATAAATTCCCATGAACATTTATGTTTATAGAATAAGATTATTATAACAAAACATAAACTAGAAAACCTCATTTCTTTTTCAAACTAGTGGATATATTTTTTACAATATATAAGAAACTAATTTTTTCACAAGGAGTCCTCAACATCTCCCAAAAATTCTCCACAAAACCTATCATGTTAAACATATCATGTGTAATGAATTTATTTATAACCTTTGGAAATGTCAACAACAGAAGACGTGAACTCAAATTCTCTATAAAGGAAACATAAAACTGATGCTTTCAAAAACATAAGCATGGTTTTAATATTTTGATAGGAAAAAATAATCTGAATAGTTACAGAATAAAATAAAACTAAAATCATGTTATATCTATGAAAATAAATGAAAACATGGATATCAATAATTATGATATCATAATGATGTAATGAATAACATTATACATCAAAAACATGATTTAAAGTCCTCGTGTCAAGACACCAAACCAACATAAGAATAAGCCTACATCAAAAATAAATATGTTTTGACTCATTATAACTATCGATGCATCGAGGGGCTATATAATTATGGTCCCCATCCAAAAAATTTTAAAGTTAAATTCATTCACCAAAAGAGTCAACAAGATATTTATTTCCATTCCCTAAGGAACCTGTAGCAGAATAAAACATGGCTATACATATAATGAAAAATATTGAATATAAATACATAATTAACCTAAGTTAGTAGTCAATAATCATAAAACAATGTCAATAATTTTTTTCCAATTCAATAAAAGGGATAAATTATTACAAACCATCAACAGAAATAAGGTGAATGGTAAAATAATACAAAATCATCTTGTTAATAATCATCCATATTGGAATAAAATCATGTGGAAGGACAATAATTTTCACCCTATCAATAGAATACATTATTTATAGGTAGACATGAAATCTAAATTATGTAAAAATTTATTTTCGCACCATATAGAGGAATGAGTGTACAACTAAGTCAATTTTTTTAATAACAAGATCATAGTCCATCCAGAGAGAGAAAGTGAACGGTTCCAAAATAATATTAACTTTGATGAAATAAAGGAAACATAGAAGTGTGTTATCATAAATGAAAAACACCCTCAGAGTAATAATTATTTCAATGTTATCAAAAAAATAAGAGAACAATCATCAAAAAGTTTGATACCCTTAGTTAAATCTCTCAAAAATGTGTGTGTATATATATATTAAAGGATAAACCAAAAAACAAAAATACCATCAGTGAAAATCCTTTTGAAAATGATAACATAAATAGAAGATAAAATATAAAATTCCCTTTGGTATTTTTCAGAATTGATGGAAAATAAATATGTAAATGTTGCATTCAAAGGTAAATATTGAAAAGGTGATATTAATGCTTTTGATACCCACTACATTTATAAAAAATCACCTCTAATGGATCCTTGAAAATGATACAAAGTCTATAATAGAGAAATGAAGAGAGGAAAAAACATATAAAGGTGAATAGAAGAAAATTATTTTTATTAAAATGAAAATTATTTTTTTCAAAAATTTAACACCCCAAAATTTTATATTCACTTTATTTGAAATAAACATGAAGTATTCGATATCTTACATTACATGAAACATCGAGTCTAATTGAACTATAATATAATAAAATATTATAACCTAGAACTTAAATTGGTAGGAATCAATAGTAATAACCAAAATATGAAAAATATTTATGAGGGTTTTAAGTAGTTTAAATTTATTTATTAATGTATAATAAATAAGTTCTCATTTTTCTATAATGTCATTTTATGCATCATAAATATGTTTTCTTCAAAAATTAGTTGTATCAAAAAAATTCATATAAAAATTATAATGAATTTATACCATTTATTATAAATTTAATTGAGAAAATTAATACTCTTTTTTAAATAAGATTTTAAATATTATCATAGTTTTATTTTTTCCTACTTTTCTAGAAAGTTTTATTTTTCAGTGTATAGTATAAAACGATTTATTTAAAAAATATCATTTATTTTCTTGTAAAATTACCATTACGTTTAAAAATTTATATTAAATTAACATATACCGCATTTTATTAAAATTAATCTAAGTAATTATATAATAATCATCATAATCATTGATTTTGTTATAAGTTTATTTTCATTATTAACTACAAATGTTTATAAAAACTACTTTTATGCACACAATATGTTTTTATTTTAATAAATTAAATTTATCTATATTTATTTATGATGTTAATAAAACCTATATATTATGTATTAAATAATTTATTTTAACATACATTTTATTGTTTTTAAAAGGAAATTAATATAAGTAAATTATATTTTATGCTTAAAGATTCATTTTTCTTAAATGGGTTTTCATTACGGGTTTCCTTAATAATAAAAATTAAATTATGCTACTTATAGAAATTATATAAATTAAAATGGATTAATTTTTTTAATTATAATAATTAATATAAATTAATAGCATCAACTTAATTTTTTTTCATAGTGAATATTAAAATAGTAATATTTTGTTACTGCTGTTGAGGTTAAAACTAGTTTACTAGGGTTTAAACCAAAAGATAAGGGTGTTATTTCTACCAAAAACTATGTAATTATTATTTTTTAAATAAATTAACCGTATATTATCATAACATAAAATACCATGTCATTTAGATCCACATTTTCTTGAAAATGGACTTATATAATTGAAATATTTTTGGAAATTCCATACATGTCCCTCCCCACACTTATAAATGGGAACCTCTTATCCTTGCTTATTATCGCTATTTTATAATTATAACTTAGAAAAACCTTACTAAAAAGACTTAATATATTACTAAGTTCATCCTAGATCATTTTTTCTTCTTCAAATTCCAATCCTTCAAAGCCTAAGGAGTATTCCAGTGGAGGTCGCTCAAGGAAGATGTGTGGATCTTAACCGAGTTAATTCAATTTTATTTCTTCTTATAAATCCTATATAAATTTAAATACATAAAGAAATTATTAATAAAATATCATTAATATATTTATATGTTTTTAGGATGATGTTACAACCATTTACACCCACTTCTCAATCAAATGGGAGATGAGAGTATCACTTATGCATACGTATGGACTACTGCCTCCAAGTAGCGATATGACTCATTTTTACCACCATCATTCATAGATTAGTATTATTATATATTATATATTTATATATTATATTTATTTTATAATAATTTTTCTTTAAGGGTTAATGAGTATTTTCTTTTATTTTATTCTATCCATCAAAAAAATGGAAACATCACTTGTGCGTATGTATGGACTATTATCTTCACATAGTGATGTAATTAATTTTTCATCACTTATTTATATGAATTTTTATAAATATTTATATTATGAATATATATGATATTTATATAATTATTAGAATTATATAGATTAATAAACAGGGATAAAATGGCATAGACTAGAACTACCAAACCAAAATATACATGAAAAATTAAAGCAGTTAACACCAGAAATAACGATGATAATAAAATATTATTAAAGAATGTATGATAATATGTTAGAATTAATTTAATTATTTTTTAATAGTTATTATTATTATTATTTTATATAATTATAATGTATTTAAATTTAATATATATAATGTTAGTGTACTTATGATGAAATACTTACTCAAGGTAAGGGTTTGATCTCAATTTCTCTTTATTGAGACATGATTTAATGTTATGCACATATTTTTTATTTATGTGAGGTATATAATAACCATAAAATTATTTTTTCATAATAAATTATTTTATTCAAATTATATATATATATCTATATATATTATTTTAAATCATCCAATGATTATCGATTCAAAAATTACTACTATTTTAAGGGTTATTCCTCTTGATTTTGTCTCATTGAAACAAGTTTAATGTAATACACATAAATTATTTTATAATGTTTATCTACTTACCCATTTATATTTTATATCATGTATATCATTATGTTCATGGTATTTAATGTTCAATTTGATGTTATTTATCTGATGGGGGGTGTGATTAAAAGTTACCACAACGATAAGGGTTTTATGTTACAATCTAATTTTTAATAGGATTTTTTATGCTTATGTTTGTATTGAAAATATTGTATGATATATCTCTTCAAAATATTATTTATTTTTTTCCAAGTTGTTTATATTTTTAGATTATATTTTTTCCTTTAATTTTCATCTATTTAATTACTCAAGAGAAATAATGAATGTTTTTGAAAAAACCATCCTTATTTTTCTTATTAGTCATGAATCTTTACATCCATGTCCATATTTTCTTTTAAATGTTTCCAATATTGTTTTATTATTATTATAAAACATTATTTCAATGAATTTAAACTATATTTAACTTTATTTACACTTTTCTAAAAATAATTTTGAAACCATTTTCTAAATGTGGTTCTTTTGACTTTTTATAAAAAATGTGAAAGGAATTATTTTAACCTACACCGCATTAATGGAACTCCATAACATAATGAATACTATTTTCTTTAAAAATTGTTTTTTATATTTATATAAATTTTTTCTTTAATATTTTTTGTAAATTTTTAGATTCTAAATAAGTGATTTCAAATGAAAAGTGTAATTTCCTTAAAAAATAATATAGTGATCTTTTAAACGAATTTTTATTTATTCGAAAAAAAAATTATAGTTATAATGATTTAATAGGGATATGATACAATGTTACTATCTTAATTATTTCTATATATAGTTTATTATTATGAGAATTAATTTTTTATAAAACTCATATCCTTTCCATAGGTTATTATTTAAAGATATTATGAATTTTTTATAATATTATGGTAAACATATTATAGTTTTCATTTTGTGTTAATTGGGCCCAAGAATATATTTCCAAAAAATGAATTTATAAAATATGGATATTTGTCACACCTTGATATTTTATGAAATTTTTTTCTTCATAAATTTAATTTTATCGATAGCTTGAGCTACACGCAACACTGAGTTCTAACAAACCACATTATACTATTTATATAACTATTTGACATGGTCTTTATGGCCTAGGAATTAAATAAGACTGTATAAATAGGGAAAAAATTTAATTATTAATTATAATGGTTTTATATAAATAAAACATACTGATAAAATTTACTTATTTTTTCTAATGTCTTTTTCTGCTTTGAATTTTTTTTCATAAAAAATATATTTATTGCTTTTTGTGAACAAATAATAAAAGTAGTTTTTTAATTTTTTTAAAAAAATTTATCTAAAAAAGTGAGATTCCTTTTTTGAATTAACATTTTAAAATTATCTTTAGCTGAATTTTTGGGATTTTTCTGAAATGATTAATTTTTCGATGAATAGTGAAAATAATGTTTTTATTAAAAAATACCTTTTGATGTATAGAATTTTTAAGGTCAAATGATGTTTTAAAATTATTTTAAAAGTAAAATTAGTAAAATTATATTATAATTAAACCAACATAGGTCATTGGAAGACATTTTATATTGAATTTTGATATAAAAACTTTTTAAAATTTTGAAACTTTTCTCTTTGGAAAATGGCCTTTTTCATCACATATGTGAGTTTAATTTTAAAATAAATTCTATCCATTATATGAATTCAATTTATAAAAATGGATTCTATATTATTATTCTGCATAATTATTATTATATAATTGGGTAATTTTTTGACCATAATGAAATGTGAAAACAGAAAAAACTATTTACCAAGGTTAGTGTTAAAATGCATTTACGACAGGGTTAAACTAAAAAGAGAAGAGATAAAATCACATATAAAGGTGTAGAACACCAATTTTATGGAACTATTTAGACCTTATAACCAATAATTTTAGATAATGACCCATTTTGGGTACATTTTTTATATGAAAAAATGGGTAAACTTTATTCTTTTCCTAACTTCAATGTGTGTCCTCTCACCAACTTATAGAAGTCCACCCACTCTCCTATTCTATTTTCAATTATAAAAACCTTTGGTTTGGAAAAGGAATTACCAATTCCATTAATTAATTACCTAATATCATCTTGTAGGCCTTATTTTTATTAGTAAATCCTCATGAGAATGCTTTAGGTATAAACCAAAAGAGGCTCTCTAAAGAAGAGGTAATATTTTAAAACTTACATTTTGGTTTATTTATTCCTCCACCGCCTTCAAATATTATTAAAAAATGATAATTTAATAAAATAAGTATCTTCCATATAATAATATATTATTATACTAATTTATTTCCCTACATATTTCTCCTATTTTATAAAATGGGAAATGAACCCGTACATTGTGTGTATCGAGGAATACCATCTTGCGAACTGATGCTACTTGTATTCTATCACAAAATGTCAAGGATTTGTGTAATGGTTTATTAATAATAAATATATAATATTTATGATATAATAATTTTTATTTAATAATTATAACACATATTACTTCTTACTTTAAATTCCATGTTGATTCGATAATGTCGCTAGTGTGTACAACGAACTATCACCTCACCTAGCGATGTGATTCATTTTTCACTAAATATTTACATGGAAATTAATAAAGTATAAATTTAATATATATAATATATATATATATATATGAAATCATAATAAAGATATAAAGGATATATATTATTTACCTTCTTTTATTTTTATCTATCTAGAAAATAGAATCAATGTTCATGTGTACGTACAACATACTAGCTCCATGAACATTGTAACCAATTTAAAATAACTAACTTTAGTTGATTAATATAAATACATATATAAGGAGTATATATGATATCTATAACATGGTAGAAATTATGGAGATCAATTTTTTATAATCAGTGTAAAATAATCAAAGATACCGGATCAAAACATACATGAAAAAAAGTAGTTATTACTCAGCATGTGATTCAAACAAGAAATTGTTGATAAATAGGTAATACAAATCTGTATGTAAAAAATATAAGGAATGATAAAAATGAGTATGTATCATTAATATGTGTATAATAAACTTATATTTATTATACATGAGGTCTGAACATGTACTGAGGAAGTTGAGACTTAAGGTAAGATATTTTTATCCAAATTTGTCTTCTTTGGGACATACGTTATGTGAAGCACATATCATATTTTATAAATTTATATTTTAATTTAAAAAATTTATTTACAGGTAAATACCATTTAAATTATTGTTTAATTCCTTTAAATGGCTCTTAATTTGATTCTGATAAGGATAAAGGGTGTCCCAGGAGTGTCTGAGGCTTGTTTGAATCCTAAAGCACTGAAAATGAGGAAAAAAGGAAAGGTCGCATGGTTTTTTTGAAACCATGCAACCCAAGGTGAACAACTATGAAAAATGTTGTAGGTTTTTGAATATGAGTAAAGAAATGTTCTGCACACAGTTAGTTAGACCATGTGCCTTTCCCGTGCGGTGTGCCCAGTGAAGCAGAACCATGTACACGGTTGGTGCACAATTTGGCCAAACCGTGCAGACGAATCGTGTAATCTGTAATTAGGGGTGAAATTACATTTTTAACAGTAATTAATTTTATTTATTTCATTTATTTCTTCCCAAATTTCCTTCTAGTGGATTCCACCTTCTCAATGGCACATGATATCCCCTCCTCCTTTGGGGATTTTTGATATCTCCCAGGTTTTTCCTCTGATTTCTTTATTGTCGGAAGAAACAGAATCATCTTGGTAAAATATATCATCTACACTAAAATATTTCAAGGTTTCTCCTCAATTATTTTTGATATTTTGGTACAACAGTTTTATTCCCTGTTTTTTATGTTTTCTTAAATCTTCCAATATCTTCTATTTTAGGTTGAATCAAGGTTTGTTACCAGATGTGTGGAATATTATGATAATGAGGTAGGGTATCCACTCTTTTTCCGATATATTTTTTCACTTTTTGATATCATGTCATTATTACACTTGTCAAAACCTTCTAATGAAGCTTTTTTTTATCGAATATTAAATTAATTGGAATGGATTTTTGTGCTCGTTGTTACCTTATCTTTGGGAGAATCTCAATTGTAGGAGTTCGCCTTTTCTTTTTCCAACCCCTTGGGTGTTCCAACCTAAATGGAATATATCGCCCTTATTTTAAAAACGGGAATAATCTTGTGTGTGTATGTGGAACCTTGGATAATTTTTTTAAATTGATAAATTGATTAAAGGTGAGTAATGAACCTTGAGTCCGATCCTCTTGGAAATTCCTAATTTTAATTATAATTGATTGGACCATGAAAATTCCATATTCCTTGTTCATTATTGATGTTTTATAATGAAACCATTAATCCTTATGTTAAATGATTATACATGTTGGTTAACTCTTATACTTCATGTCACATGCCTTATATTTTAATTCCCCATTGCAAGTTGAATGAATATGTTTCCTCTTACCATATAGATTCCACTTTATGTTATATAATCTACCTTTACATGTCAAATTATTATTGATTAATACATGATTTAGTTTGAAGGGAATGTGGTGCTTGGTCAAGCTTTATAGCTTGAACAATTGAGATTTCATTGATGACATAATTTAGGAGGATTGATAATGAGATGTGCCTATGGTTATATTTCATTTTTACATGTTATGCGTTGTTTCTTATACCTCATTCCATGAAGGCACTTATTTAGTGCTTGTTTCCTTTCCATATGAATTGTTCTATTATTTTTTGGATTAAATTGAATAGTCCGATTAAATGGTTAGCATGTGGACTTGAGATGACTACTTGATGGATAGTGATTATATATTCCTTTCCTTGTGATATATGGCTTGTTTGATATGGATCACTTGATACATGTTGGGAGATAAAATGGGTTTTTTAGGATTCATGGATAGAATCATTGTGCTCGGTTGGTTATGACTCGATATTCTAGGAGAAATACATTGGCTTTCCAGGATTGGGTTGCATGGGTGGTTTCTTATACTCCCGAGTGATATTGTTTCCGAAGGGGAGAAACTGAGGATGGAACTATTGGTAAGATGAATACACCATGCCATGAGTGATACTCTCTCCTCTATATGAGATACATGGGATGTACATAGAGTCATCATGCCTCAATTGATACAAGGGACACAGTATGGTTCACCTTGGACAAACTCAATGGTATTGGATTATATTGTATGTTTTTGTAACGACACATGTGATTCTATTTAGATCACCTTGGACAAGCTTGGGACTCCACTACTGGATTTGATGAGTGGATTGATTATTTTTTTCATATTAGATGTATCCCTTATTATTTTTAACAGTTATCTTATGCACATGTGATGCTTATTCCTTGTTTTCACGGAACACTTAAATGGGGACTTGTAAATTAGACCCCAATCTGAATCATAATCTTGGGGGTATTTCTTCTCGGTTTGACCAGATTACTATATGCCCTTTTATAAATATTATATTTTTATAGGTACCTCTTTTCAGACATTTGGAATAGATTAAAGCGGGTGGTATGGAAAAGGTGTTATATTAGGAATCCGGACCAAGTTTTCATTTGTTATTTATTTATTTATTTAATTTTATTCTACATGGCATGTTGTCTATTATTTAAAAAATGAAATGGAAGGGTCTAAACACTATGGGTGCTGACCTACTGAGATTTACATCTCACACCCTTCTCGGGTGCTATTTGGTACTCAAGTATACTTTATGATCACAAGTATGGATAAAGGGGAGCATGATTCTTCCGTTTCTTGATTGGTTGTTGCCTTAGGATGAAGCTCTGGGGGAATAGGACTGAGGATATGCTCGAGATGATGTGTAGTTGTTTTTGGTCATTTTTTATTTTTTTATAGAATAAAATATAAACATGTAACAATGTTTCCCATGGACTTCCATTTTGTATAGCATAATGACATATGCACCATATTTGGAATCTATTATTTTTATTATGCTCCCACCAACTATTTACTAGAGTTTTAAATTTATTCTTTTACTTCCACTTCTGTCTGCTTATATAAATGCTTCTTTTATTTCATATTTATTTTTTACCATTGTACTTAAAAAGACCAATGAGAGAATTATATCCCCACAAAAACATCATAGGCCCTCGCTACTAGTCGGCAACCCCTGGCATTTGGGTAGATGCGCTTGAGGTCATGTGGCTCACTGTCTTAGGGTACCATTGAGTGTCATCTAGGGTGTGATTCCACAAAGTTGTATCATAGAAAATATTACGTTTTTACTGCTATATGCATTAGATAAGAGATTAAGACAATGGAATTTGGATATTACCAAGTTCTTGGATGTAGCTAACCCGTGTACAGGGGACACCCAAATTTCCTAGGTTAAGAATTGTGTTATTGATTATGTCATTAATGGTTGATATGACTTCACCATTGGGTGTCCAACTTGTTTTGTGCTACTATTTCTACTGGTATTATTGAAATAATAGTTTCTATTACACTATCTCAATGATATGAGGTATTATCAAGGCATGTATCATACTATGCACCATATGGATTAAAATATAAGGAATTATTTTACACCATATCTACTTTTAGTGATTCTATACCTATTTTCATATTATTTCTAGCATTCCTTGTTCTGTTAGTCCTTATAGTGCCTATTTTCCTATGCTTATTGAAATGTTCATAATTGAATATCAAGATCATGATTTTAATTGGGTTAAGTGTATTCCCAAATTAAATTTATAATGTCTATAGGACCATATAAATTGGAATGATGATCCATCTAATTAAATCATTTGAAAAGCTGATTAAATGGTTAAATTAATTAAATTAATACCACCTATAAATTAAATGAACACCTTATATAAAAAATGTGAGACCTTGATTTTGACTTTACCTAAGAAATGGGTTGTGGGACATCTCTGAGTGATAATTCTCCTGTTATTCCTTTTTATCTAGATCTGGATCTCGAAGTATGATGTTGGTGGTGTGATGTTCAGAGGCATCCATGCACCCATACTCTTTATCATTTTTCATATTTTTTTTGTCATGTTTATGGAGGCCTTGCACCTGCACTTTATTACTTATTATTTATATTCCTTCTATATCTATTTTAGAAATTTTTTATGAGGTGCGTTCATGGAAATTGTAGAGTTGTGCCACCGCGATGTCCTCATGATATAGGCCAATAGAGTTGCGTTGAGCACACTCTGGAGGTGGTGGGAATTGAGACACCCATTTTTCCTCATGAAGTGCCACCTAAGGCACCTCTGGTTGAATTTCCACTGGGCATCTATTCTCAATTCAAGGATAGTCTTTTTAGATATATACAGTCATTTTATGGTTCTCCCAATTCTGTCCCGACCATAACAGAGCTTACTTAGGGCTTTTAATAAAAGAATACTCCAACCTTATCAAAGGATGGAAGTCCTAATGATATAGAGTCGTGCATAGAAACTATGATATCCATCATTGACTATCTAGAGATGCCTTTAGAGCGGAGGATCGATCTCACTACCTATATGTTGTGTGATTCTGCCAAGAATTGGTGGGACATCTTTGCCCAGTTAGACAGTTACCGAGGTATGGTTTGGGATGACTTGCAGAAGGATTTCTATGATCATTTATTCTTGTATAATTTGATAGAGGATCGATACAGGGAGTTTGTGCATCTTTAGTAGGGATTCTAACTATGTTTGTGTATTCTACTCGTATCAATAAGCTTCAATGTTTTGCACCATCTCTGATCGATGAAACATTGATCCATGTTTGGCGCTTTGAGGATGATATTTTGGATTCCATACTATAACAACTAAATGTACTCCATTTGAATACAGTTACATAGAATATGAATTGTTCCTTGATTACAAAGAGGAATTTTTGATAGGTTGGAAATGTAATCCCAAGAAATTATGTTTTGTGTCAAGGTAATGGTTATTCTAGTAATAGGAAGTGCCACTTCAAGGGTGCACATTGGGGTAGTTCTATCCAGGTGACACGCACTGAGAAATCTATATTATGTCATTGTTGTGGTAGGATTGGCCATAAGAATCCCCAATGAATGAGGAACCCGATTGAATGTTAATATTGGGGAAAGATGGGTTATATTCAATGATTCTTCCATTATTTTTATCCACCATCTAGTGAAAAGAGATTCGTACCATCACCTATATTAGGCATGGTATTTGTGACCCCATTCCAGGCTTGGAGTTATTCATATACTAGCTGACTAGGTTGAGGTGGTAATGGTCACCCCCCAAGAAATTAGGCTTCAAAACATCAACTTAAGAAAAGTGGATATGCTCAGCCCAATCAGGCAGTATCTTAGGGCCAAGGTTTAAGACATATGTATATAGTGCATCTAGTGATAGAGGAGTAGAGTCTAGGAAAATCTACACATATAGGTACTATTTAGGCAACCTCTATGTTAGTTTATTCTCTTTTTGATATAGGTGCATCCCACTATTTTATATCTAGTACGTTTGTAGAAATTCTTGGACTGGAAATAGAGTATTTTCAACGAGTTATATCTCTCTACACTATGTAAGGGTCATAAAAGAGGGTGTAAACTAGTTCCAGGACATCCTCCTTTAGATGGGTGGGTACAGTTTCTTTGGGAATTTCTTCATCCTTGATATGATCAGTCTCAACGTCATTATTACTATGGATTATCTTGTGATTTATTGTGCCCAACTGAATTTATATCAGTGATGGGTGTCCTTAAAATCAACTAAAGGTGGTGTTTATATATAAAAGGGTGAATGGGATATCCATGAAGATTGATATTGACCCTAGAAAACTGGGCTTGGTAGAGTAACAACTCAGTTACTAAGTCTCTTTATGAGCAATAAGGGGATGCAGTTGACAGAATTATCTCATGTGGAGGATCATTTCAAGGCTGTTTTTCCTGATGATTTCTCTAATTTTCCTCTTAAGAGATAAGTTTAATTCTTTATAGATCTAGTTTTAAGTGTGTTACTAGTGTCCATTACTCCTATAGGATGGCACTTATAGAGTGCCATTAACTCAAAAATTATTTTGAAGACTTTGAGGCTAAGGGTTTTATATGACCCAACCCATCACCATTGGGTTCACCTATCCATTTTTCCAAGAAGGAAGATAATATCCTTAGATTTTTCATGGATTATAGATGGTTGAACCAGATTATAGTAAAAAACAATTATCCATTTTCTCATATAGACAACCACTTTGACTAGCTTTAAGGAGAAACTATTTTGTTCAAGCTCGATCCGCGGTCAGGCTACCATCTAGTTCATGTGAGACCATCAGATATACCATGTACAACATTATGTATCTGGTACATCATTTACAAGTATTTGGTTATTTATTTTGGTACGTTTAATTCCCCAGAAGCCTTCATGGCCTTGATGAATAGTCTTTTCCACTCATATTTTCATTTCCTCATTGATGTCTTCAAAAATGACATCTTTGTGCACTTTTGTTCTAGACACAACAATACCAATCATGTTAAGATCATGTTGAGTATGATGAGAGTGCACCAACTATATGATAATCTTAGTAAATTACACTTTTATATCATAAAGGTTCGCTTCTGGAGTCATATCATATCTGAGGTAGTCGTATCAGTTGACCAAGATATGGTGATCACCATGTTTTCCTGGTATTGGCCTAAGAATGTGTTTGAAATACACTGATAATTTGAGATTTCTATATATTAAAGGTGATTCATTAAGGACTTCTTCTACTTAGTAGTGCCTCTTACAAACTTGGCTAAGAAGGGTGTAATGATGCTGTGGTTTGAAGCTTATGAGGAGTTTCAGGAGTTAAAAGAAAGACTCACCTCAGCTCCGATTCTGATTTTTCCTAAGCTAAAAAAGATGCTATATAGTCTACTATAATGCTTCAGTAATTAGTCTAGGTGTAGTGATGATGCAAGGTGACAGCGTCATGGCTCATGGATCTTTCTAGTTGAGGCCTCATCAGAGAAATTATCCTATTAATGACCTGGAGATAGAAACAGTAGTTCATGTTCTGCATTGTTGGAGGAAATACCTATGGGGTGAGTGATTCATTATTTACTAAGATCATAAAATCTTGAAATATATCTCCAATCAATGTGACTTGAATATGATTAAGTGTGGGTGGGCGGAATACCAATATTCCTTTTATTTTTATCTTTTTTAACCACCAAGTAAGGGAAATGTTGTGGCTAATGGTAAGAGCTATAAAACGAAGATTCAATCTATCAAGGTGGCTAGCAGGGAGATATAGATGATGGATATATTTTTTGAGTTTCATATTGAGGTTAAATAGAATCACATGCATCCATTTTTAGTAGATTTGGAAGTGATATCCTCTCTTATAGAGCGAGTCTGATTACAGCAGTTGTCAGACTCATAGGAACTTGTATTTATGGAAAGCATTTTAGTAGATAACCCACCTCCCAGTTAGATTATTAATAGTAGTGAGGCTCTATATCTATGTGGTTCTATGTATGGGCCTTTAGATATACAAGATAAGATGATGATGGAATCTCATGCCTTAATTTGGGAAATTCATCCTAGGCTTACCAAGATGTACCTAGACATGAATCTTCAATACTGATGGATAGGTGTGAAGAGTTAGATAACAGGATTTATCACTAGGTACTCCACATGTCATCAGGTGAAGGCACAACACTAGCTCCTTATTGGTCTTCTATTGCCTCTTTCTGTTACTGAGTGGAAATGGAATGATGTCACAATATATTTTGTGACAGGCCTGTTGAGATCTCCTCAAGGTAGTGACTTAGTATGGGTGATCATCAAAAGGTTAAACAACGTCACACAATTACTACCTATTTGGGAGACCTTATCTATTGATGAGATGGGGAGTATTTACATCCAAAAGATATTGAAACTTCATGGAGTACCACTTACTATAATTTTGGAATGAGACACCCTATCCACATCATGGTTCTAGTAAGGGTTGTAAAAGGCACTGGGTGTATAGGTTTTCTTGAGTACTACATACCACCCTTTAACCAAGGGCTAGTCCAAGTAGACAATTTGGGTGTTAACGGATATTATTCATGAATTCATTCTCGATTTTTGAGGTTCTTGGGAAAATAATATTCCTTTGGTTGAGTTTTCCTACCAAAACATATTTCAAGAAATAATTCGAATGGATCCTTATGAGGCTCTCTATGGTAGGCCATTCCTTTTATCATTATATTATATTGTAGTAGGTGAGGTATCTCTATGGGGTATTGGTCTCATTAAGGAGACTTCAGAGAATTCCACCTAATTCAAAATCTTATGGATACAACTTAGTATAGGAATAATTCTTATATTGATCATTATTGTAGAACTCTATAATTTGAGGTTGGATATCAGGTATTTTTGTGGGTATTTATTAGGTTATGTCATAAATGAATCCGTAGACTGGGAAAGTTATCACCTCGGTATGTTGGGCCTTTTGAGATAGTGGATTAAGTTGGGAAGGTATTCTATTAGTTTATGTTTCCTTAGAGGTACCATTCCATGAATGATTTATTCCATGTATCTCAACATCAATAGAATTTCCAGACCCGTCTCATTTGTTGGACCACAACGATATCAAAAGTGTATGAATCCTTCAAGGAGTGTCTGATGTGTACAATCAATCATATCAAAAAGGTCATATATGGTAGGTTAGTTCCTATGGGTTGGGTGTTATAGCATCATAAATGTATTCAAGATGAAACATGGGTGCTAGAGGCCGATGTATGTGCACAGTGGAAAAAAATATTCTCATACGATGTTCTACTACCCTCAGAAGGGAAACATGGGGACATGTTGTCTTAAGGAGGGGTGGTTATAATGTCCCAAATTTATCCAAAGGTACATACCATTTAATTTTTTGTTTAATTTCCTTAAATGACCCTTAATTTGATGCCTTGGAGGTTATAGGAGGTCCAGATTTTGTTTGGGGAATTTCTGAATCCCATAGCACCAAAAATAAGGAAAAAAGGATGTGCTGCATAGTTTTTATGATACCATGAAACCCAGGACACACACCCATGTGGCCTATTATAGGATTTGGATAGTAATAATATGCACTGTTTTTGCATGGTTAGTCAGACCATGCACCATGCTCGTGTGTTGTGCCCAGTGGAGAATAACCATGCGCATGGTTTGCAAATGGTTTGGACAAACTGTGTGGCCAAATCATAAATAGTGTAAATAGGGGTGAAATTGACTTTTCATACTTTATTAATGTTATGGTTTTATTTTCTTTCTACATAGTTTACCTCTAGCGAATTCCTCCACCTCCATGGTGTATGAGCTCCTCTTTTCCTTTGGGGTTTTGGGATGTCCCCCTTTATTCTCATCAGATTTATTTATAGTAAAAAGCAACAAATTCATATCATTAAGCTATATCATCCATGCTCATTTATTTCAGGGTTTATTTATCAATCATTTGTGCTATTTTGTTGCAACAAGTTTATGCCCTACTTATAGGGTTTTGATAATTCTTCCAATTTATTATGTTTTAGGTAGAATTAAGACTTGTTACCATATGTGTGGAGTATTACAACAATTAAGTAGGTTGTATACTCTATTTCCTATCAATTTACTCACTTTTTGATATCATGCCATTGTTCTACTAACAGAAACCTTCTGATGAATCTCGTTATTCCAAATTAAATTAATTGTAACAGTTTTTTGTGTCTTTGGTGACCTTTTATTGTGGTGAAAACCAACCATGTGTGTTTGTATTATCTTTGGCCACCCCTTTGGGTGTTCCAACCTAAATGGCCTATGTTTCCCATGTTTTAAAAATGGGAATAATCTTGGGTGTGTTTGTGGCACCTTTGATAAATGTTTTAAATTGATAAATTGATTAAAGGTGAGTACTTTACCTTGATTCTAATACTCTTGGAAATGCGTAAGGTGAATTATAATTGATTGGCCCATGATAATTACATATTCCTTGTTCATTCATGTTGTTTCAAAATGAAAATCTTAAGCCTTATGTTAAATTCTTATGAAAGTTGTTCAATCATTATAATTCATGTCACGTTCCTTATATTTTAATTTTTCATTGCAAGTTAGATGAATACCTTGCCTCATGCCTTATTCTTTCCACATTATGATATTCCATGTGCCTCTCATTATCAAATGCTTATCGCTTAATCCTTGATTTGGTTTGAATGGAATGTGGTTTTGGTCAATCCTGATAGCTTGAGTTATTGATATGTCATTGATTACATATGGTAAATGGCATGATAATTCCATGTGTGAATGGTTATATTTCATTGTTTAAATGTTATGAATTATTGATTATGCATCATTCCAGGATTGATATTATTTAATGCTCATTTTATTTCCATATGAATTGTTCCATTTTTTTTCTTAAATTGCATAGTTTGATTAAATTGTAAGCATGTGTCCTTGAGATGACTACATGATGGATTGTGTTTATATATTCCTTGCCTTGTGATATATACCTTTCTTGATATGGATCACTTGATATGGGAAAAGAGAGAAAATGGGTTTTTTATTTAAGATTCTTGGATGGCCTCACCATGATCGGTTGGTTATGTGTCGACACACCAGGACAGATGCCTTGTATTTCTAGGAACAAGGGACCTGATTAGTTTCATATATTTCTGAGTTATTTTGGTTACAGAGGGGAGAAACCCTATATGAACCCATTTTAAAGATGAATATGACATGACATTGGTGAAAATTAGTCTATAATGTGAGATACTAGGGACGAAATCAGAGTCAACATGGCTCAATTGATATAAGGGACACTGTATGGGTTGGATTTAATGGACCCAATGGTATTGGATTATATTGGATGTCCCCATAGTGACACTTGGGATTCTGTTTAGACCACCTTGGATGAGTTTGGGACTCCACCACTATATTTTATGGATTTATTGTTTGTTTTTTCTTATTAGATGCATCTCTTATTATTATTAATAGTCAACTTATGCACATGTCATTCTTCTTCTTTGTTTTTCTAGCACACTTAAATGGTGACTTGTGAATTATAACCCAAACAAAAGCACAATTTTTGGGTAATTACTTCTTGGTTTTCCTAATTTACTATTAAACATTTTATACACATTGTGATTTTATAAGTACCTCTTTTCATACTTTTGACATAGGCCAAAGCTGGGGGTATGGAACAAGTGTCAGTTTAGGAACCTGAACCAAGTTGTCACTCATTATTTATTTATTGATCTGATTTTATTCTATAAGGAACATTTTCTCTTATTTACAACATGAAATGGAAGGGTCTAAACACCATGGGTGCTGAAATACTGATATTTATATCTCAAACCTTGATTAACTACTATTTGGTACCCAAGTAGACTTGATAATCATGATTATGGATAAATGGAAGAATTCTACTTTCGATTCTTGATTGGATGCTTACCTAGGATGGAGCTTTAGAGGTATAGGACCAAGCCTATGCTCGAGATGGTGTGTAACAATTTTTGTCCTATTTTTTAGTTTTGTATAACATGTTGTATACGTTTATACCTCTATTTCTCTTGAACTTACCTTTTGTACTACATCATGAATTGGGAATCATCTTTTGATTATATTATTGTTATTATGCTTCTTCCAACACTTACATTGTTTGTTTATTATTTTACTTCCATTTCTATATGATTATTAAAATGTTTCTACTATTTCATATATATTTTTACCATTGTGATTACAAATATCAATGGGGGAAAAATCTCCTCATAGACACATCCTAGGCCCTCACTACTAGTCGTTATCCTTTGGCATTTAGGGAGATGTTCTTGACGTCATGTGTCCCACCATCTCATGGCACTGTTGAGTGGAATTTAGGGTAAAAAACTATAATATATATCCACTTTGACATGTAATATCATGAATTTATTTATTCTCAGGATATTTTAAGTTTCATGTAATGTCATTCTTATAAAGGGATTATAATTAAATGTTACATAAGTTGTAAGGGTTTTATGATACAATCTATTTATTTATCAGGATTGTTTATGTTTATATTTTTTATGATAAAATATTATGATCTATATATCAAGAAAATCATGAATTTTATTGGCCTATTTTTATGTAATGAGAATACATTTTTTCCTTTATTTTCCTTCCTCTATGTACTCAAGAGTTGAAGATAATTGTTTTAATAAAAAACAACATTATTTCTATCTTCTATTGAAAAAACTTTTTATTCCATATCAATGTTTTATAAAAATGTATTCAAAAATGTATTAAAATTATAAAAAGGATTTATTAATGAATTTTTTACCCATGTTTTACTTTTTATGAAGTGTTTTAAATAGAATCATCATGTCTTTTCCAAACAAGGTATGTTCTGTTTTTACTAAAAATGTGAAAGGGATAACTATTTCAACATGTTTGACATGAAACAAATTTACCAATGTCATGACCAATGAATGTATTATGGATTCCACTGTTAGATTAAAAGGTTATTTTAAAATAAAGTATTTTTAAAATATTTTATGTTTGAAAAAAAAATTATTTCAAATTGGAAATGATATTTTCATCAATAATTTTTTTAAATTATTTTTAGAGATTACTTTATAAGTTTATAAGGTTATTTTAAAATAAATTGATTTTGAATATATTTTATATTTTAAAAAAAATTATTCAAATTGGAAAGGGAATTCTCATTAATAAAATTTCTAAGTGATCATTAAAAAATAATTTTCAATCGAAGATAACATCCTTTTATGTAACATAATATTTACTTTGGATATGTTCAATTGATACCATATTTAATATTTATATGTATGGTTTATATTTATTATAAATAAATTTTTATAAAGCTCGATTATTTTCAATTTTTTATGCTATGTTGATATGTTTCATGAATCCCATTTATTTTCATGGTTAATTATATGATCAATGTTTTATAAAACCCATTTATTTTCATGGGTTCTGATATAATGAATGTTTAATGCTATTGTGGGACATGTATATATGATTTTCATTTTGTGATGGGTGGGACCTATATCACCCTCCAATGAATTGGCTAAGGATTTAAATATCATGGGATAAATAGAAATGGAATGAGAAGTGAATCTAGTTCAGTAAGGTACTTTTTCTACTATGATATTATTAAGATTGAAACTAGATAACTATGACGGTTTGGGGAGCGAACCCATTCTACTGTGATAGCCTTGGAAATGTGACCTGAAATCTATGGAAATTACTTTCTATGCATATGTGTTTTCCAAAATTCCATTTCTTATGCCAATGTTATAATCTCATGGATCATGTTCTTTGATTTCTTTATGAATAATGTTTCATGAACTTTCAATAAATACAAATCCTTCCTTCTATTATTGGTATGGTTATTTTTTCTACTTTGATCTACTTTGATATGGGTTTGAATAGTCGTTACCTTCATTCTTTCTTTATTTACAAGCTCTTGAACTAAAATATTCCTTTCACCAACTTGACCCCAACATGTTGGCATATGTAATATTTTTCCATACTATTCTTCATATGGTGATATTTGAACACTTGAATGGAAACTATTATTATATGAAAGCTCTAACAAAGTAAAATTATGATCCCACAAAACATGAAAGTCAAGAGAGTAAGATCTGAACATGTCTTCTAATGTGTGAATGGTCCTTTAAAAGTACCCATCAATTTAATGGTGATAAGAAATGCTCAAATGAAGATCAGTATCCAAATATTTATAAATAATTTTCCATAGATTTGACGTAAAACATGGATCAAAATCAAACATAATAGAAATTGGTGCTTCATGAAGTCTTACAACTTCATTAATATGAATTCATGCAATTAACTCTAGTATAAATTCCACTTTTATAATGAAGAAAGGTGCAAACATTGTAAGTCGATCAACAGTCACCCATATTGCATCATTCTTTCATGGAGTTTTTGGTAGTCTACTGAAAAAATCCATAGTGATTTTGTCCCATTTCCAGGTTGCAATATGTATGGGTTTCATGAAACGTCTAGGATATTGTATTTCAGACTTCACTTATTGATAGACTAAACATCTTGATACATAATCAACAATTTTATGCTTCATATTATCCCACCATAAATTTTCCTTCAAATCTCTATACATATTTGTGCTACTAGGGTATATAAATAAATTTGAGAAATGGGAATCATCCAATAACTCCCTTTTTATCTTTTGTATAGAGGGAAAACATATACTCTTCCAAATTTCAGAATTTTATCCTCGCACATGAATTCTGGAAACTAATCGTCATTTAAGGCTTTGTTTTCTTTTGAAGATTCTCATCATCACACTGAAAACATTTAATTCTTTCCAATAAATATGGTTGGGAATCTAGTTGAAAATGTAATGATGTTTCACTTTACATGATAATTCTCATATCCATCTTTTCTAGATCAATGTACACATGGGGCTTGTCAATCCCCATTTTGTTTATAACTCCATGATCCTTCATACTAAAATTATTTATTTCCTAATTCTTCTTTAGATGGTTCTATTTTATTGAACAATCATAATCCTTGAGAACCTCGATCCATCACCTTTTCCTCATGTTGAGTTCTTTCTGTGAATGGATATATTTTGAACTCTTGTGACCTGTATATATCTCAAAACTTTCACCATAGAGATGTTGTATCTATACTTTTAGATAAAATATTACTACTGCTAACTAATGATCATGATCTAGATAGATCTATTCATGAATTTTTAACTACCTTGATGCATAGGAAATAAATCTATCATTATTTATAAGGAAACACCTGATTCCTTTCTTTAACTCATCACTATAAATCACAAATCCACCATTTCATGATAGTAGATTCAAGATCATAACATTCAATAATATCTTCTTCAATTATTAAAAACATTATTCACTTTCTTTAGTATATACTAAATAAACCCTTTTACTAGTAAACATGGTTAATTGGTTAGCTAATTAGGTGAAGTTATGAATGAAACATAGATAATAACCTACTAAACCAATAAAACTATGCACCTCCGTTATGTTAATTGTTGTAGGACATTCCTAAGCCACCTTTTTCTTTGAAGGATCAACTAATATTCAATCCTTTGAGACAATTTTTCCATGAAAAGAAATTGATTGAATCCAAAATTCACACTTTCTAAACATCCCATATAATTTATTTCTTCTAAGAGTCTTTAGAATAGTACACAATTTATTGTTATGGTATTAAAAAGTTTTTTATTATACCAAGATATCATCAATAAATAACATGAAAAATTCATCAAGATGTTACTTGAAAACTCTATTCATTAGATCTATGAAAAATGAGGATTCATTAGTCAGTCGAAATGGAATTACTGTAAACTCATAATGCCCATACCTGGTTCAAAATGATGTCTTTGGAATACGTTCCTTCCTCACATGCAACTGATGATATGAAGATCAAAGGTAAATCTTTGAAAAATACTGTGCTCCATGAAGTTGATCGAATAAATCATCAATACATGGTAGTGGATACTTGTTCTTTATTATAATAACATTGATTTCTCTATAGTTAATGCATTGCCTGATGGATCTATATTTCATCTTGAAAAAGAGAATATAGGATCCCCATGGAGAAAAACTGGGGAGAATAAACCATTTATCACTCAATTCATCTAGTTGTTTCTTCAGTTCTACAAATTCAACTATGTCTATTTTCTAAGGAGTCTTTAAAATATGCCTTTCACCAAGAATTAAATCAATAAAAAACTCAATTTCCTACTTCAGAGGATGTCCAGGTAAACCCTATGGAAATAAATTAACGTATTCTTTCATAATAGGTACATCCTCAATTTGAATATTCTTTCTTCATCCATAGATATTGTGTTCTCCTCCTCCCCCATAATTGAATTCATTAATGCTACTGGGGGTGAATCTAGATAATAATCAGATGGTTATGTTTCTTCTCTAAAGTTATAGGACACTACATCATTCTAAAAAATTGTAATTTTCTTCTTCATGTAATATATGTTCTCATCATAATTTGATATCCAATTCATATTGATTATTATATCAAAATAAATCGTGGTTATTTTGATAAGTTCATCAACTAAAGCACGTTTATGTGTCATATAGGGGATTAATCAACACATTATTTTTGTAATGATACTTCCTTTAGGATTTTTTTTCTAAAAAATCCTTTGTTAAATAAGAAGGGAAATTTATAATTTTCATGGAAAACTAGTAATATATAATAGAATACGATGACACAGAATAAAATAAAGCATTGGATAAGTTTGAGGAAATAATAATAGTACCCTCCACCACATCATTAAAAATTTCAACATTAGTAGTTATGATCGTATAAGCTTGGCCTTTCCCCCTTGGCATTCTCTGGGGAAATTTTCTTTACCTCATATGATAATCATTTGCATAATGTCCAATATCTTTATAATTGTATCATTAAACATTGGTTTTCTTTATTTCCCTTTAAATCACAGGTATAGTAGCCTTTTTCTCCACACCTGTAATAGTCATCTTTTCCTTTTAATCGAGCTTTGGGGTGTTTTCTTCTACAAGTATCACATGTTGGAAAAATATCATTTTTATTATTCCCTTTATCCATTATTTCCCACACCACCCTCTTCATCTACTTATTTCCATTAAATTCACAAGGCTTAGAGAATTATTTCTCTCTCTTGATAACACATGATACTATGTCTTCATATGATGAGAATGTTTTAGAAACCAGTTCCCTTAGGAGTAATGTTTTTAAACCGTCAAATAATTGATCAATATTACTCCATGGATTTCATATATAGTACACGACATGAATATATAGCCTCTTAAAGTTGAATTTATACTTTTAAACACTATCATCATCCCTTTCCCTCATATTCAAGAATTAAACTTCCATATCCACTCATTTTTTGTGAGGAAAAAATTTTCTAGGAAAATTTCATTAAAATACCTCCATTACACATTTTTAATTTCACTATCCTCCTTTTTGTTTCGTATTAGTGACCACTATTATTCTGTATCTCTTGATATAAGATAAACTTCAATGACAACATTCTTTCTTTTTCTATCTACCAAAGTGAGAAATATCTTCTCAAAAGAACATATCCACTACTCAGCTACAAATGGGTCTGTAGTTCCACTGAATTATGGAGGTTGTTTTTGCATAAACAGATCTAACATTGCTCCTCTACAGTATAGATCAAAATTCTTCATATGGGTAAGGTTATTGTTCATAACCAGATTCAGTTGTCCAAGTATATTTATAAATTTATTAGAACCAATCAAAACTCCAATACCGATATCATTATCTTACATAGGAGGGAAATCCCAACGTGGGATACTTCCATTGATGTAGTCTCTATTCCTTTAGCTATGATCTTTTTTTAAATAATATCATACACAAGATTAGGTTATGATTTGTAATGTATAATATCAAACTAGCAAAACACTAAACATAAATTGAATTGTTATACATTTCTAATCTCACAATCATAAACATGTTTTCTTTGGGGATATATTTACTTTTAAATCCTTCATAATGGTTTTAAAGAAAATGTGACTTATCGTAATAATATCCCTTAGGACTTTCAAACTAGGTGTAGAGTAAGTCTCAGTTTCGTGTACCAGGTTACCTTGAGTTAGGCATGGGACACCTTGTCGGAGTTTTTACCCCTATGTACATCTGGTCTAGAACCATGTACACCTATAATATCCAAATATGGATGTATTTCTAGGAAGTTACACATAATATCTACCTTAACAAAATCCCATAATGTTCTTCTATTATTATCCACAAAGACTATCTTAGGGTTAAGTTCCCTAATCTATGTTCTCAAAATCTAGTTTCCATGGTTTCTATTAAACATTTTATGATACCAATTGTAAAGAACCAAACCCCGGTAGCTTGGAGCCAGTGCCTATCATTATTAAATTGGTATTATTATAAGTAAGTAGTATCCTAAAGGAACAAATATCTTAGTATTTTTGGAAAACTAGATAAAAAATAACATTAAAATTAAAAATTGAAATGAAATACATTATAGAAATTCCTTTGGAAAAATACATAACTCCTAGATTATCTTGGCGAGTCATTCATAAAATCGATCTTCATATCCTGAGGAAAAATAAAACCTACAAAATGAGTGGTCTTATATTCTTACTAAGAGTAATTTATGCATCATAAGTTATCATAATCATAAACATTATGCACGGAGAGTAATGAAAAAAAATGTATTTAAAAATAAACTCTAGCATAATGTGGCAGGAAGCAAAGATCGGTAAATAAATCCATAGAACTAATCATAAGAGAATGAACCTTATTCATGGATATTCTACTAGAAAAATATCACATTTTTATCAATTAATAATATCATAATATGTGAATTCATAATGTCTAATATCTAAAACATATCGTCAAGTCCTCGTCCAAGACATCTAAAAATACTAGGGTAAGCCCTTGACAAAAACCCAATTTTGTTTTGTCTCATGAGACCTTCCAATGCATCAAGGGGATATAGTAGGACCTAACCATCACATTATATGTAAAATTCATTCCTAATATGAATAGTTCTAAACATAAAAAACATAAACATATGGAATGTAAATTACTTTACCAAATAATTAGTTATAATCACTAACCAGTCTGAGTAGTATCGTGAATTGTATCAAGATAACACATTCATAGTAAAAATGATCATAAAACATTTAATAACATTTTATAAATGAAAATAATAATATCTAAATATAGGAAAATCATAAAATTTAACAGAGTTTTTGAAATAGATGATAATACTCTAATAAAATCACCAAGTAATTATTGAGAGAAATACCCCTTTTTACTTTGAAAAGAAGATTTATTTTGAAAAAAAAAATTTATTTTTCATAATTGTATCTATAAAACCATTAATGAACCAATATAGTTTTCCATGAAAAGAATAGTGATTTTAGAAAAATAATGGTGTCTTAAAAAAGATTTTGGATGGTACTTAAAAATGGTAAGCAATCGAGATGTTCTCTTTAATTGGGATTGCATATCGGGAAGAATTGAAAGGGGAACCTTGAAAAAAACATTTTTTTCATTTAAAAAAACATAAAATTATTTGGAAACATGAGTTTGGAATGTATAAATAGAATTTATAGTAATTATATAAAAATAATTAAGAATAATATTGGTTTATAGTGGAATAAAGAATGACCCAAATTAAAATGGATGTTTGGGAAGAAAACCCAAACCTTATTTCTAGTTTGGTTCTACACATGACCTTAATATAATTAATAATCAAATTAAATCAATCAATTAATTAATTAATAACATTATATAATTTTATTATATTTATTATAATTTCATTATGTTCATTTATATCCTTTTTTATGAGTTATAAGATAAAATTTTATTATCTAGGAGAATTCGTTTCTTTGGTTCTCACGATTGGTATACTTGTATATGAGTATGGAAGCTCATGTGGAATGGGTATAATTTCTAGAGTTTAATTTATATGATATAATTTAAAATTCATAATTCTAAATGGTTATATATATCATTAATTATGTGGTAAGAGAATGAATCATTATATAATACAATTAGTGTTAATAATTTTCATTATTACAAGGATTTTTGGCCATAATGAACTAATTTTGTTTTATCATTTAGTATTATGTAAATATGTTGCTTATAGAACATAATAAAATTTTTAATACATATTTAATAGTAATTGTTTACCATAAAATTGGTTTTATTACTATCCTTGAAGGAGAAATGGAAGAATGAAAATCCATTGTCCATGAAGGTTGTAAATTGACACCTCTTGGACAATGATTTCATTTTTAAAATAAAAGAGAGAGAGAAAAGAGTTTTAGTAAGGATATTCCATTAACAAGATATCATTACAATTTATATATATATATATATATGATAATAGATTTATCATCCTCATTTGTAAAGATGAGGTGAGGATATAATAATAAAAGAAAATAACTTGAAAAGAAACTAAAAAAAGAAGTGGATTTTACCTCTTGAATACTCCTCCTTGAGAACCATCATAAGTGGATTTGTTTGGGTATTTTGTTAATAAAAATAGATAATCGATGTGGGGGAGAGTCTTGGGGATTTTATTGTCTATAAATTGTTAAATCATCAAGTCTTAGAGGTGTGAGGAGTAATGGTGGTGGGGGTGGTATTTATAGTGGAGGAGAGGGGTGATTTCTCAATATTTTATTCATTATTTTATTATTTTTCTCAAGACATGCAATATTATAAATTTATGTGACTAAATATATTAATATGTTCATGTGAGTTAGAATCATGGGTTATTACATTATCCAAATATCACCTATAACTCAATAAATCATGTATTTTTCATTTATCTTAAATTATCGTATTTTACTATTCACAAAAAAATTCATGTATTTACGAAAAATCCCAAAACATCACAGTACAAAATTTTATATGTTTAGAATTAAAAAATGAACTCAAATATATTAAAATACGTTTCTAAATATGATAAATTTAATTTTTAATTAAAACTATCATTTACTCAAAAAAACAATGATTTTAAATCTATAACTGATTTTATTACACATTAAAAAATTAACTAAGGCCTCATAAAATTATCCTAAAATAATAAGATAAATTTTCATAATTATTAGATACATTTTATAAGAATATATTTTCTTTTAAATTTTTTTAAATATTTATAAAATTTTAATTAAATATTAATGACTTAAAAAAATATCAACACTTAATTTAACAATATTTAAAATATCATTTACTTATACTATGATATAATTGCATGATACTATCATTTATATTGTGGCTAAATTATATATATACTTTCTAGGGTGATTTTACTATTCATTAGTCTAATTTAGTATTCAGAAGGTTTATATTACAATTCTTAAGGTCAAGTTACTATTTCATTGGTATAGGTTCCTTAACTTCTAGAAATGCCTCTTATTTCATTAATTATTTATTTATGATGATTGTATTGTGTTCTATAAGTGATTTTATGCGATCTATACTATATTAAATAAATTTAATATGGGAAATTTCATTGATAGAGTTCTAGGTAGTTACAAAAAATTATTATTGCTAAAAGAAAAATTAAAAAGAATGACATTAAGTAAGAAATGAATACTAATGTTGAGCACTTTGTGATTACTTTGAAGATCCCTTGGAAATGGTTGACATATGATAATATAATATGAATAAAATATCACAATATTTAAAAATTATTAAAGGTTAAGGGAAAAAGGAAGGTTTTCAAGAATAATCCTAATTTTTAGATTTTTATTGAATAAGTGGTGAGGTCCTCTTTTATAAGTGGTGGGAATGGAATTTTTATAAATATTAAAAATTAATATTAATGGTTAACATGTTAAGCATGTAAAGTGGCTCCCAAATTTAATAATTATGGATTAATAAAGATATAATTTTGATAAATAACTTTTTAAATCAAATATATATATGTTTTGGTCATGTTTAAATCCCTTTACCCCTTGATTTATTACATTTACCGATTTTTATTTTACAATGATAAATAGTTTTTACCTTAGATAACCTTATCTCTAGGCCTAAAATATCGTTTTTCATATTAGATAATTTATAAAAAATAATTTTAAATCTAAAATCTGATACATTTAATTATATTTATAAAAGTGTAAAAAATAAATACTAGAATACAAATGATTAATATGTTTAAAAAAATTTAGAAAATATTATATGTGTTATAAAATATGAAATATGAATTTGTAAATAAAAACCATAATTTTTTAAATTATAAATTCACATAAAAATACATATTTGTTCTTATAAAATTGTTCATGAATATTTTATCATACTTAAATTATAATAATGTCATCAATGTCAAGTTATTTTAAAAATATTTTTTTCACTATTCAATTAAAAATTATTCTTTTTTGAAAAATATCAAAAATTAACAATATGAAAATATTACTGTAATGAATATAAAAATAATTTAATTTTTTTCAAATTAAAATTAAAAATTTTAGATATTTATTTTGAAAATAAAAATGGTAAATATAATGGAAAATCGTTTTTATATGGAAATATATTTTTCATAATATTAATCATTCTCATTCATATTAACACTTATTTACTTATTAAATTATATATAACCATTTATTCATATAAAATATATTTTATAATATTTAATCACAAGTTCCTTGAAATAGAAATTTATATCATATATAAAGGAAATATTTTTAAAAATGTGTTTCTAAGTATAAATTGATTACATAAAACATTTTAGCTATTATAGAATAATTTCATTCATATTAAAATAAGCATTTATTTTACATCCATACATTTTTCACTAATCTGTTACCTTAACTCATCCCTATTAATTCAATGGATATATTTTAATGATCATACTTAATTATTTATAGTTTATCTAAATATATCAGAGTTCTTTTTATGTTTAATATTCAGTGTGAAGCTTACTATTAGTCAAATTTAATTATTTGAATTTAATAATATATTAAAATATTGGGGTGTTATAATTTTCTAGATGGAATTTACTTTACTTATTCCATGATAAAATATTTACACTGATAATTCATTCATAACTAACCTATGCTCTTTCTCACAATAAGAAATGATCATCCACTTGAGAATTTTATTTCCCCAACTTCTTCACCCTATTAAAAATACAATAATGTATACAATATTAGATCATTCCACAAAAAATACCCCAAACCTTGATCAACTGTAACTTGAATGCATGTCATGATCTATTTCCTAGCTATGAAATATTCTTCTAGGGTATAACTAAACAAATGAGTCACCATGAAAATTTCCATGAAGATATCTGGCCCCATTATCTTGAGATAACAAATGTCCAATCATATTTTGGTAAAATGTAGGATAAATGTATTTTACACATACATGTTTCATAATAATGGTTAAAATTATAATAGGTGATGAAGTCAGCTTTCTATCATCGATTTCAAACATCCTCAACAGTTCCCATTCGTATTTAGCATGAGAAACAAATGTGTATCTCTACTTTGGATTTATATTCAACATGAGAATGTAGTTGATGTCTCAATTTATTAAAATTAAAAACTTTTATTTCATTAAATATGTAATATATTACATTTATTTTAGATTTCTTTGACCAAATTTAATTCATAAATGTAAATGAGCACTGTAAACTACTCTTAAATATAAAATTTAACATAAATATTATGATCTAAACCACATATTCTAAATTACAATTACATAATAATGGAATCCAATCAAGTTTACCAAGAACGAGAATAAAGTTTCAATAAGTAAAAATTACTTCCTATCCTTTATACTTTTTATTGATCATTATAAATTAATAAACCAATTTATTTTCCCATATATACCTCATCAATAACATTATTTTTAAATGTTGTGTTAATATAAATTGAATAAATTATCAATTGTGTTTCTAGTAGATTATCTTAAACATAATATTCATCATCCATTTCAATATTTAAATAATATTGAGACACAATATTGTGTGAGCCTCCAAAATTTGTATCAATATTCTTATCTTCATCCTAATATTCTCCCAAATTTGGAATCTCCTATTTATTTCTATCAATTTCATTAACAAAATTAACATGTTTATTTTCTCATTCATTTTAAACCTATTATTAAATCACTTATGGGAGTTACTCATGAATTAGTATCCTAAAAAAATTATTCATCTACTATATCCCTATATTTACCATGATTTCACACTCTGTTTCTAAAGTATCAATTTATTCCAAAGATTTAAAGTGTCATTGTCATGGAGATCTTCCATGACACATTTCATATATCAATTTATTCTATATGATGATTATGAATGCTTGATTTTTTATGTACACTTAATATTCTACCATTTTTATCTAATAGAATTGAGAGAATATACTCTTAGGGAGAATATTTTGTTCTGTATTGTTTTCTATCAGGTTTCACCTCTCAACAACACCATTTTTTTATTATCACACCAATATGACTTTACCCTTAATTTTATTCTTGTATATGTAATTATAAACCTAATTTTTGATGTATTCTATTCTATTATTTAACCACAATAAATTGATAATTATTTATATTTAAATTTAATAACTCTTGTGAGACTGATTCATAAAATAAAATACTTCCATTTTATCATACATTAATATGATATACACCACACTATAATCATCATAATTTTGGATAATGTGTCTTTCCACATATGTTCTAGATATATTTATGGGACATCATATGTCAATTTGAATTAGGTACAATATATATGAAGCGACATTCACCATGAGCCATTATGTACTTTTCATCATTTTCCCTCTAACACATGCATTACATGTGTTTTCCTGATCATGTCTTTTATTCAGAATACTGAATTCATCCTTTATTTTTGTCAAATTATCTATGATATTTTGATAATTATACCAGAAATTTTGATGCAATATATTTTTTTCTTCTTAAAATATAATAATAAATGTGTTCTTCTTATTATCCACCTTATATAAGTTGTGATTTTTTCATAAAACGTTCATTGACTAGTTTCCCACATAACCTTTAATCAAGCACCCCCATTCAATTGAAAATAACTTTAGACCTTGATTCAGTAATTTTTCTAGAATTGATGCTATTTTTTCATAAACCATTTACATAGAGTAATTCAATAATTTTTGAATGACCCCAGCTAGCCATTTATTTTCACTTCCTTTGAATTTTAAAGATACTTCATTTCCAAAATGGGAAGGAACATCATAAATAACTTAATTTTTTTCTTGATATTCATGTATTTTATTATAGGGGATGACACCCACTCTTCGGGATCCTTTTGGTTCAATTTTGTTTCTTTTAGAATTATTTTAGACATGTATTATTTTCCATTATTTTCATTTTCTTTCTGGGAGACTATAGTTTGGGTTGACACATGGTCTGGTTTCTCCTCATTTGCATTATCATTATATATTTGATCACACTTTTCTTAATTAAATAGGTGAAGAATATTCTAAAAACATATCATGTTAGTTTCATTGACCTATTTACCTTGGATTTCAATTTTATTATTTTTGTATCCATTAATCCATTATATAAATCATTTTGTGGTGAAATTTTGACCAAGATAACAATTACCACAAGAAGTGATTATTTAATAGTTTGTTTAATATATTATTTCCTCTTTTTGGAACTAATAGGTGTTTCTCATTTCAACTATACATTTTATTACTTGAAAATATGTCACTACATTGATAAGATATAGTGAAAATTGATACTTCATCAATGGAAATTTCTACTCTCAGTATCTTCATAAATTCCATGAATTAGAGTAGAATTTTGGTATTTGATATATTATCCATATATGAGAGTTATCAACATGAATTTGATGCCCTTATCTTTTATAACATCTTCTGTAATATTCTATTTCTCACCTTGATAAGCCAATCCCCTTTTCCTATATAAATTTTCTTTTTTTCACATCTAATTTTCTTAACCATCTCTATACTTTATCTTGATAATTTTGGTGAATCATTATCAGTGAAATTTCAAAATTTAAGTTATTCTTATAGCCATATTATATTTCATAAACATCATGTTTCTTTCACAATTTAACCACATCTTATTTGATAAATTCAACCATTTTTATTTTCTATTTGATCCAAGAATTGATTTCATCAATAATATTAATTTGTTATTTTATATTTTCCAACAAATCCATTATTTCACTAGATGTAGTTTTATTAGATTTAGGTTCATCCATTATCTTATCAATATGAGTATATTTAGGTTTTTTATAGTTTACATAATGAGATAATTCATTTAACAACCTTACTATTCTTTTTTCATTGAGTATACAACTCCTCAATTTCTCCTTCAAGTTCAACATTCAATTTTAAAACTCTTTTAGGTTTATTTTCTTCTTTGGTTTTATATTTTAATTTTAAATAATTACCAATGTTACATACACCAAATCTAAAATAAATTTAGCTAAATCATCTTCAAAACCTTCAACATCACCGACTTCCTCTCTACTCAATAATCTTCTCCATTGGAAACTTTTTTAGTTACATATCTTGATATAATGTTTTGTTACAGGAAAATTATATTCACAAATTTGGTGTGGATTAATTCAATATATATATATATATCATACATTATTCAACATCTTATAACTATGAAACAAAATTTTCCATAATTGAAGGAAAATATTTGTAGCTTATTATTACACCTCTCTTTTACTCACTTTAATTTTCTTATTACTGGTGAAAATAATTCATAACTAAAATATTATAAATTATTAACATATTCATGTATATAACGTAACTTCATTAATATGATATCCATATACTCTTTTTTTCTGATGTTTTCTCTATAATTACCAATATTTTTTATTCTATAAACATTATTTGAATATCATCAAAATATAAGTCTACATGATTCCCAATCTCAACACCTGATTCCTCCATAGTTTATAATAGTGGTAATTTATGAATAATTTTTCCAAAATGTTAACATCATAAATTTTATAAAAAATTACACATGTATCCCTCTAATAATAATTTATATGGTTGAGGAAATAATAAATCTTATCATTTTACGTCATGTTCAAATCATTAAAATTATTGTGAAACATTGGTAAATATTATTCTTTTACTTTTGTATATACTTCTTTACTATTGTAAATTTTATCAAAAAATGTGTATATGATGTATAATTAATCACCTATATTTATATTGGATTTTAAATTTCTTAAAAAAATCTTTTTCAACCATGATTTTAGTGTTGATAAGATTCATTTCATCTTTTTTCATCAATATCTTTGTGACATTGCTTATATTAATTCCACACACCACTATTGGATAAACATCATCCTAACATATCATAGATGATATATCATTGGGTTCATAAATATTATGTAGTTTCATTCATTAAATAAATTCAATACTATTTAATTTATGTGATTATCCAAATATCAAAATATGAATTAGAATATTTTTTAATATTAAACCTTGTTTCTCGAATAAAACCTTTTACAAAAACAATCCCAAATACACCCTAATAGTGGGTGAATAATTTTTTTCGTTTTTATATTCTATGACTATATATTTTTCTTGAATTTAAATGTACCCTTGGAATGTAAAAATATGATTCGCACAAAATATATTGATATAGAGGATAGAATATAGTGGCATAAAGATTTTACATGGTTCAACACTAAGGACTATATTATGGATAATTCACTAAAGTTGTGATGACATAAGACTGAATATCACTAGTCACTATATATGATTACAATATCTAGGTATGATTAATTATTTATCCAAGGGTTATCAAAATTTTTTACCCATTAAACATCTCCAAAAAAAGGAAACATGAAAAATTCCATGACTTTATGATTGGATGGAAGAATATCTCAGAGTGAATAAACAAAAAATTAGTGTGTTTGTGTGTTGAATTTGTTCTTTTTTCCACTCTTTAAATTCAAATATTTTATGAAATTAATTTTAGTATCCTTTTATATTTATTCTATTAATGTGTTAATTAATTCATTTAAAAGTCAAATTACCACTTTTTCCTTAATTTTTCAAATACAAAGGGTTAAAACATTCAAAATGTTATTGGTGATTTTTCCAAACACAACCCCTTAATTTGATATTAAAATTAACCCCTTAAACAATAATTAATCTTAAAAAAAATTAAATACTAGTTTTGTAAAATATGATATTGTTTTTTAATTTTTAATATATTTTAGGTTTTTATACTTTGTGGTATAGACTCATTTTACATAGTTTAATGTTTTCCAAAATTCTAAATTTATAGCCTAATGGTTTGTATTATGATGTCATCTCTAATCATAAGTTTTATTAACTAAATTTATATGAAAAATATTATACAAATTCTTGAAAGATAACATTATGATCATATCAAATCCATTAAACGACATTGCTTATTGTGTCATGGTCACCTGATGGTGATGGAAACATCAATTTGAGGTGGGTCCTTATATATTCGTGTTTTTAGAGAGTTTGATACATTTTTAAAAAAAAATATACCATCCAGGCTATTTCAATGAAGTTCACAATATGAATTTTTTACCTCTATCAAAACTATGACATGATTGGTAAATTGTGTTACAAACAAGACATCTCTCTCAAAATAGAGTTTCATAAATTTTTCAAGGCCATGCATTATGATGTGTCTCATTAAAACCCAATATCAATTCATTAACAACACTTATTGTAGAATGAAAAGGTGAATTGCATTATGATTTTTTCATACAGTATATATAAATTCACCAAAAAATATAATGGGTCTTCACTGTGGGATGAATTTATTCAATAAGACATGATCTATTTTTTAGCAACATGACTACTCAATACCTTCAACTTATAATTCATGTGAAATAACCTCTATAGTGTTAGTTTATGATTTCATAATTCTTGAAAAACTTTAAAAATAAATAACTCCAAATATTTTTTTTAATCTTCCATGGATTCTCCAAATCATTTGATATCCCAAGTATCACCTAAAACCCATCATTTCAAATAGTATTAATGATAAACACAAAAATTAAAACTATCCAAACACCCAAGTTACAAAATTATCATGTTTGATCAATTTTACACAACTAATTAAAAAATTTGTTCTAATAGATTTACAACCACTTCCTTTTATCGATGTGATGATATTAATTATACAAACCCATGGGTTGAAGAATTTTTAATACCCAATATAGGGTTAAATAGATATTTTATAGAGAAATCTTTCTAATGATTATTATAATAGTAATTTTTTATCTTTGTAGATGAAATCATTGGGTAAATTATATATAAAATCTAGGATATCAATTAAATTAATTACAAAAAACTAATATCGTGAGAAAACATGTAATGAATAAATGAAATATTAGATATATAGTTAAAAAAATCACAAAATATATTAAGATTTTTCATGTATTAAAATGTAATTAATTCATCAATACTTATATTTTTTATGGTAAGTGAATTGGAAAAAAACAAAAATTAAGATCTTTCCAAGGATAATAAAAATTATTTCATAGTAAATAGATGATATTGATGTTGGTTCCATAGAAAAAGTGAGCTAAGTAGATGTGGGGAATTTTATCATTGATAGTTTGGCACAGGGTGCCCAATTAGTCTCCCTACTTGATGTATTAATGGAATGGTGTGATGCCCTATGGGTGTTGTGGGGTTTTATAATCCACAAGATCAGATGACAATGTGTTTGTGGAGAGTTTTATTGGTGGATCACACATATAATATAGATAGAATTATTTTTATATACTAGATTATGGAGTTAAAAAATGGGTTTACTGTGTTGTAACACTTGATAAAAAGATGAGAGATAAAGAATAGTAGAAAATAATAGTGGTCTAAATTTATTATTTAAAGAATAAATGTGATCCATTTAAACTCTCTAACTAATTAAATCCTTGTTTGGATCATTTTCGACATATTTAATTCTAATTTTTCAATAATTTACCTAAAATGAGGTGCATGTTCTTGTATTGATATACCATATTTTATGGAATACTCTCATATACTATAATGACTTGTCATTTAATTAATTTAAATATACTCTAAGTATATCATGAATTTTTAATTTTAATTATATGAACTTTCTTGTTAAGGCATCCTTTTGATGAAAATTAGACTTATAGAGAAAATAAAAAGGGCCTTTAAATTTAAGGAAAAGTAATTTAAGAAAAATATTGTCTATTATTTGGAATTCCTTAATTCTAAAGCAATTAATTTTTGTTTGGATATATGTTTTATTTTGGAAATATATTTTTAGCCCCTGAGATTAAATTTTTATAGATTATTGTTTTTATTTTTGATCTATAATCATATTTATTTTCATTTATCATAATTTTTTTGAGGTTTGAGGTAGAATATCAATGATGGTGTTACTATTTCATGAGTTTAATTATACTTTCAATGGTGATTCATTGAATGTGTCAAATTATATTTTGTTGGATGCTACATTATTATGTTATGTTATTAGAAACGCGATCTCACATTATGTTTCTTTAGATAAATTTGGAAGGAAATACTTATGATTTCATCATGATATGTGACTTCATCCACATATGTGGTTGGTAGTTATAAAAACTTTTAGGGGTATTTGTATGGATAGAGTATTATGACTAGTTACCACCCTAAAAGTAACCATGACCTTATTGTGAGATAAGTTATGGTTTTATATATTTAATTTTCTTCTATAAGGACACATAATGAGGGTATCATAAAATTTTTATATTATATATAATGTGTTATATTCCTTCACATGCATATATAAATTTTTTATTTGTCAACTATTATTACGGGGAGCTATGTATAGCTTAAATAAGATTTGAATTTTGATAAAATGCTAGAGTTGATAAGTTTATGTTGTTTCTTTATATGATTTTGTTTCAATTATTCATTTATTTATTATTCTTACATAGGGTTTAACTCTTTTCTTTATCAAACAACACAATATAATATTTCTCACTATTTTATGTGCACTTTTATACCTTTAAGCACGTGTTCATGAATAATGGTAGGAAAAACTGATATGTGTATTATTATGATAATAGATTGGTGGAGGTATGATTTTAGTATATGTTTTATTAGACAATTGATGTCAGCTGTTTTGATCTTTATTCTTTATTAATTACTAGTATTGGGATATTATTTCAAGTATTTTATGTTGAATGTATAACATTCATGCAATTTTATATTTCATAAATTTTGATATTTTTTTAATTCATTATGGACAGGATTTCATGGTTGGTTGGAGATAGATTATTTAATAAGTAAATGGATCCCACTTTGTTCAAATACCTCAAAAAAAGTCATTATCTCATGGCCTATTGGAGTAGGGCTTCAACAGTTCACATACTAGTATCTCTGGACATGACATAGAACCTAAAATTATATATATATATATATATATGATAATTACCCACTTGGTTCCTTCCAACCGTAAACCCATTTTTCCAATGAAAGGAATTAAATAAATAATCTTCCATATTTTTTATCAATAATATTATATTGGATTCAAGATGACCGTTTCTCATACACCATGGAATAAATAAAGTTAATTACTTTCAAAATCTATTAATAAATATATTGTCTAGTACATGAAAATGTGAAGTCTATAAACAATCAATTTAATCTATACTGTTTTATATATCCACTAAAAAAACCATTGAACTATGCTTGAATTAAGAAGTGATGGATTCAAGATCCTAAAATCTAATATTTCTGTCACTCAACCATGAAACAGACCACCTAGGCAATTCATTTGAATAGCGAGAAAGTCATAGATGTAGGATGTGATTCTCTAAAGTGTCACGTGATAAATAGAAATTGGTTATGTGTGGGGGCATGTGATGTCTATTTTTTTAAATACTATTTTTCTTGCACACTAAAATATTAATAATTTTTGAAACTTATAAATTAATTTTATTAAAAACCATTATTAACGTTATATATAATTATGTATTTTTGGTATATAAATGAAAAAATTTCCAATTAATTAGTCCAAAAATTATAAATAAAATGAGAATATGATAACATAATTTGAGAAATAATGAAAAATATTATATTTTAAAAATAATAAATACTTGGTTACACATATAAGAAACCTATATAAGTATAAACTATGATGATGATATATAATGGGTGATCAGGTGTGTGATATTATATATCATGTCGAATAACCCAAAAGATCATAAATAACCCATTTTTATCAAAATAAAAAACAATAATAGCAAAAATGGTTATTTGGGAAAAATAATTTTCTAACAACCGCCCATTGTAAGACATTTAATCCTTGGAATAATATTGAAATGTCATATTGATGAACTATTCTATTCACTATTTTTCAATTAGTAACTCTATTCCACTTAAATCATTTAAAATATCACCATTTAAATATTTTTTTCTTTAGTATAATAATTGATATTACTTATAATATATTCTCTTTATATTTAATAACATATACAAGATTACATATATAATAGAATTTTTCTTGAATAATAAATATATCCTATGAAATTTATGTGAAATGGTATAAGATAATTCCCAATAAACTATTCCTTATGTAGGTCGATCTGACACATCATTAAAAAAATTTCATATTTTGGACTCTACTTAATTTTTTAAATTATTTAAAAATAAGAAATGTTTTATTAAATTAATAAATAAATTCCCCACATCATTATTAGACACAAAAATTGTAATTCAATATAATCATTCACAAAAAATATTAACAAATATTTACAAAATAGAATAATTCCAATACATAATAACCGCTTCTTGGTTCCTTTAAGAAATCCCTTCATAGTGATTTTTTTAACACCATAATACATTTAAATAAAAAATATGTACTATTTTATTCTCCATAAAGAGTGAAAAGCCACATAAAACCCAAAATAATGTCTTATCTGGGTAATAAATCCTTATATACAAAGAAAATTTCTTTGAGACCCATTTTGGTCATGAGTTTTTATACAAAATTTCATAAAAAAACTTTTCAAGTACATAATATCATTACTCAAAAACATTATTTTATATGATTAATTTAGGAAAGTATCATTAAATTCAGGTCATTTAATGATCTTAACCTTAAAAAAACACAATAATATTCTTTTTGGAATAAATTACATTATCCTTCCTCATAATTTCATAGTAGTAAACATAGACATTTATAGTAATTTTTTGTGTCATTATTCTATTTATTACATTAACTACTTTCAAGAATCAATACAATATTACTAAAATCATTGAAAATAAGCTTTAATATCATTTTTAGTAATATTAAAAAATTTGGGTAATCCAATGCACTTATAGAAAACCTAGAACAAAAGTCACTCACCAATAAAAATCTCTAAAAAATCTCATCTAGTGTAACCTTAGTGAGTAAAAAATGACTGAAGGTCAAATTTATTACTACTTAATAGTCATAAACCTGTATTTTTATAAAATATTGAAATAAATAATATACTGGAATAAATTAGTTCACATAGAGTAATACATGAGTATATATATATTATATTTAATACTTTTTAGGAAAATTATCTTTACCCATATTGAAGTAAAATTTACTTAGATGGATAAAACTGAATTGATTTTGAATAGTGAAATAAATTAATTTTATAAGGACCCCAAAATAAGACAATTATTTCATACTAGTTTATAGTGAAGTAAGTTTATATTTAAAAGGGTGTTTTATTATTTCATTTTAGTTTAATAAACCCAATATTTATCTTAAAATGTATGCACTTGTCTTGTAAACTATAGAATTTAGAGATCACACCATATAATTACATGATTTAAATCATTTAGGTGATTATAAATTATACTCAAATATCATACACCTTAAAAAATGAATAATAATGGACTTAACACCCTTGTGAATAACCATTTAAGTTATAATTATTTTTTCTTGAACACCTATATTACATATGTATATATTAACACACAGAGACACACACACACACACACACATTCTCCCTATATTCTAAAAATAACATTTCCAGAATCAACCTGTAAATTTTTTATTAAGGAAGTTGAAAAATAAATTTTTCTGCACTTCCTAGGTTCCCAATCTTGTGGTCTCATAAAAGGATTCTGATTATCAGTATTTTTTATGTCATTATCTATAATAATTTTTTCATATGTGCTTATTGAACTAATTTTAAGTAAATACCAAAAACAACTCTATTAATTGAAAAATATAGACATATTTATATTTCTCTAAGGATGGAAGGAAACTCAATGTTAACTGAGGATTACTAGATTATAGTTCCCCTCCAATGAGGAGTTTCACTAAATATTTCAACAAACAAATAAATATGTTCCTTATAGACAATACTACTATAATTTATCTATTAATGCAATTAGTGTGAAAACATAAAGTTTATCTCCATTATGATCCTTAATGTATTACAATTTAATCCTTTAAACTGATGTTTATTTACACTCATGACTCATAAATATCATATATTAATATTAAATGATATTTTAGAAGGGTTAAATATGCCTTTTAACATCAATAGATTAATGTTTTTTTCTTATAAATCCTAAATAACATATCAATTAAAAGATAATAATTTTTTAAATATTTGTGTTATATTTTTATTTAGGTTTTAACCTCATTTAAAAGTTATTAACACTAATATAACACTATAATATAATTAAAATCCCGATTAATTAAAAAAAAGGTGATATTAGTACATTAAAATTTAATAATCATTACTAAATTTTATGTAAAATATATAAGAGAAATATTCTCAATAAGAACGGTTTATAGATAATGCGTTTAATATCAATTTCCCATTGGGTATTTTAATTATATTAAAATTTTAAAACCCTTAAATTCATTAGGAAGATGATAAAGAATTTTTCTTCTCAACCATTGAAATAATTTATATAATAATTTTTATTTTCTTGAATAGTTTTTGTTCACTTAAACTACTTCAAAGATACATAAGAATATTATAGTCAATATATTATTTAAATTTTTTTCCTATTAATATTTCTATAATATATTATCAATATCTCAATAATAGATCATAGAAGAAAAAAGTATGAAAACTATTTGATATTATATCTAGATTTTATCCTATATGTTAGGTAATTGATTTTTGGGTTTGGGGCCCCAAACTGTTCTTTTTCATGGGTATTTTATTTAATAGATAGTAAAATATAAATAAATATTATAAAATTATCATTATGATATTAAATTATGGTTAACCATATATAAAATCCATATTCAGATAGAGGGAGAGGGATTTAAAAATGATTTTTTATATACATGGTTTTTATGAAATCCTCAACCGATCTTAGTCAAAATGTGGATTTTGATAAGAAAAAATCAGAATCCATTGTATGGATCATTATTTTAATTATTCTAAACTCTTTATGAGTTTTATTTAAAATTTCTATTTATTAATTATTGATTGAAATTATTTGATCCTGATTCTTCATGGTTGATTATTATAATAATAATTTTTGGTTTTTGTAGTGTAATAAACTTCCTTGAAAGACTGTTTGAGGATCAAGTAATAGGTTACCATTAAAACAAAACAACCACACAGAAATTAAATTATTATTTTTTCATTTAACTAATTAAAAAATATGTCATCTATAGACCTTTTCTAATGACATTTTATAATGTAATTAGTTCTCTAATTGTTGATCCCCCCTTTACCTCTCTTTATCTCTCTAACTCTCATTAAAGTGTCGGGTCTTTATTAATTTAGGTTTCTAGAGGCCATAGATGATTTAATTAGGGTGTTTCTTTTTGTGAGGAATTACAGGTTTCAATTAATATTATGGAGTAATTTCTTAGAGGAGGTGGTTAAGTGTATTTTTGAAATACATGTATCTATAAAGGTATTGGTTTAGGGTGATAACAACTGCTTGTGGTTAGGTAGTGATGATGGAGATTTGAGAGTAGTGTACCATCAATAAATTGTGATTGAATAGGTTATAGTGAAGATTGTTGTATAAATAATGGGTTTTATAGTATGAGTTATCCATTACATAGTTTGTGATTCTTAAAGTCTATTCCATCAATCTAATAAAGTTTATATTAGGGTTTTCCATGATATGATAAATTTATAATTGTGTGTATTTTTTATACACACTTTTTGTTAGTCAAGATTATGTCGTTTAGAACAGTATATATTACACATATAGTTTCCCACTACACATGCATGTCATGTATAATATGGGTTTCTATTATAGTATTATACTACATGAATTAGGTTATTGCGGTACATTCTCATATAAACCACAGAACTCACACACAATATACATTATTTAGTTACACATTTTAGGTCTACCAGAACATGGAAGTGGAATGACTAGTATAGGATTATCCACTTCCATGGATTATATACCCTATACAATAATACACATTTCATTTACTATGTGAGTTCCTAGGAATTTTAAAAAAGATTACAGTGTTTTAGAAATCAAAAAGTGAGTATCGTATCCAAATAAATTTTCCACATATAATGTTATGGTTCAATACTTTGGTAAATTATTAGAAATGTATAAAATATTATACAAAAATTAGATTCTATGGATCTTTAGGTCTAATGATTAGGTTTAATAGAGCTGATTAGAGATGATATGAGTTTTTTACATCCCTTTTAACATACTTATTATTAGGAATGATACCCCTAGGAAAATTATTATGTTCATCACTACCCATCATACATAGTGTGTAGGTCCTCAAATTTAATCATAGAGTTAGGTCGCCATTAGTTATGATATGGATTGGGTCTCCCATATAACCAGTGGAGTTAGAAAAATCCATGCTAAAACAATATGGGTCATCAATCGAAGGATTTAGTCCTCCCTCCATCGATGTTCTGCACTAAATGAGGACCATGTCCACTATCTAGGTAGGTAATCCCTTGATCTAAATCTATTCACTGGTGATTATATTACATTCAGTACAATTTTTATAAGTTTTAGTTGAATTTTATAATTCCTAGTCTTATGATCATCTTATACTTCATAAACTATTAAATATACATGTTGTTAGGAAATGAAAATTTTCACATTATTATTTTATTAATTTTCTACCATTTAATCACATCTAGGAGTTTTTTTATCAGTAATTATCTATTATATAGTTTTATGAGGGTATTTATGTTGTATTTACCTATATTTTTTTTCACAGTATCTAACTTGATATATCTAAAACAACTCATATATTGGTATTCCACCCACATGTGTTGTTTCCTAGGAATATGATGGTCAGTTGAATTATGTTTGTAGTGCATATGAGATTTTTTTAATATTTTCTTAGTGTTACTTGGAGAGTTATATTATAGTTAGTGTTTATAGTGGGATTTACTGTATCAATGAGGATACTACTCTTCTATTTATTATAGGATAGTCCTTACATTAGACATTGGGATCATGTTTCTATCTATATTATCCCTTGTATTATATTTTTTACATTATTTGGATAATAAGAATGTCATGCATACATTTTTTATGATAGTGGTTTATTTTATGTAATAAAGGATGATTATTATATGGTGGATATTTTTAGATGAATTAAATTATGATATGTTATGTCCCCTCTTACTTTTGATATTTCTTCTTGGAATAAGTCACTAGTTTATGTACTATGGAAGAATATAATGGGGTGGAAAAGTCTTATTACTTCTATTCCAAGTAGTATATTAGGAGTTCAATTCGTGTTAGAGTGTTATTAGAGTGGTTATAAAAAAGGGATAGAGTTTAGAGTTAGGTTTCATGTGATGGTAGTGTAGTAATTTATTATAATTAATTCTAGGGGTAATAAGTTTAGCTCTCAAAATATTGAACCTAGTGATTATTGTTTTGGATACAAAATTAATTTACCAAGAAACTGATAAACTATTAAATGAAATATATCCCTAATAAATCTACTCTATTTTTTATACAGGATGGTACATGAATTATATAGGGGTTGGTTATTTATTTCTACGTTTATATTTCATCATATTACCTTTATATTCTTAAGTAACCATGGGTTTATCTTGTCAAATATAAAAATCCTCCCCACCTACAACCAAATGTAATCCCCAGGTAGGTTTATAACTCATTAATAGTAGTTTTGAAGCCTCTTATAACTGATTGGTTGTGTGATATGGCCTCTATAAAAATAAATTTTGTTTATACAGTTACACTAAATGAGTGAGGAGTATATCTGAGGCCTATAGTGCACTAGGTATAACTTCTACCCATAGTATAGGTGGATAATACCCCCACAAAATAATAAAAATGATGATCATAGTTTGGATGATTGAGGTTGCTCACTATATGAGTATGTGGAAAGAGTTTCAATGGCCAAGACCCCCATGTTCCTAAGAGAACCTGACCCTCAAGCCTCAAGGGGCTGAATAGAGGTGGTGACATGGGTGTTTGGATTGTTATAGACCCCTACTGATGAGATAGTAGTTTTTGGGTATACTATTCTCAAAGGTTTAGAAATTTGTTATTAGTCATTGAAATATTGAACTCATGATGAGGACACTCTACTATGTTCTAAGATTGCGGGAAACTTTAGAGATAAGTATTATCTAGTGAAATAATGAATGGTATAAGGTTAATAGTAGTTAGACCTGAAAAATGGAAGTATATTTATAGTGGATTATCTAGTTTGGTTTATATAAAACCTGAGGTACCCTCTAGATATTTTTATTAATTGGTTTATTCAAGAAATAATGTTTGAGTGTGTCCTTCATAGAGTTTTATAAATATGGGTTCCCCTCATTATATCCCAAACAATGATGGATTATTAGAGATAACTCTAATAATAAAAAGTTTCTTAATATATGGACATATAATGAGAGTCATTAGTGTTGCTCATATTGGGGTAGAGACCTCTATTTCCTCTTGTCTATAGTAAAAAACTATTTTGTAATATATAAGGCATATGTATGAATTATCCATGTCCCATAAGTTGGTTATTGAAGATTTGTACAATAGATCCAACTAGAAGGGTTTGATATTTTCAAATGGATATGGAAGATAATAAAATATGACCTAATACTTCCCAACTAGTCAAAAATATCATGGAATACGGAACATTATAATGTATAATCCTCCACATTAAAGAAAATGGGGATATTAGGGACCTCCCATTAGAGATCTATGTTTTCTCCCTAGAGTTGGAAACAATAATGTAGCTAGACGTACACTAGTAGGTACTAAAGGTATTTAATTCTATAATCTACATTGATCACCACTACCATGAATTCATCACCAAACTCAGGGATCTGGCCACCAATACCAATGGAAGATAATGGTTATGTATGGATATGAATTGACAACACTAGGAAGAGTTCTAAATATTATATATTTATTCTATGTACTGGACCACATACTCAATTATATGTGTGGTAAATTTATTTTTTATTTGAACACATTTGTTAGGGATATAAATCGTAGAGGAACCTTTAGTTTGACCTATGGGGCTAGAGACTCAAACTAAAAGCAATCCATTTCTCATACACACCTTTCAATAGTGTGAAATTTTATATTTTTTAGGGATGATTTCATGGTACCTCATTATATTTGAGATTAAGGCATACAAATTGAACAATAATATAAACTAGTTATCGTAAATCCCAACCCATATAGACTGTTATCATCAGATAATTTTTTATATGAAGATCATGGGTTATATTTTAATTTCACTAATGTGTGGGTTATATAGTTTTTTTGATTGAGGCATTCCCATAGGATGTTTCTTATGATCACCCATCAACTGGTGGTCTTATCTTTACTTGTACATGGTGCTTCTCAGGATTAGCTCCCAAATATCATTGAGGGGTACACGAATGTTTTTATATAGGATGTTCTATGATTAACCACTTGTGAGTATATTGATTTATATATTTACTTATACCACAAGACCACATCAATTCCTTTTAATCTTATTGAATGTTCTTGAATTAGATCAAGGGGATAAAGGTTTTTTTGAGAAGGGTTTTATTATATAAAAACCACTAGGGTAGTTTACCATAAATCCAAATGGAACATGAGACATTGTATTAACTATCACCATCTAAACCAGTTGGTAGTCAATAACTAGTACCCTTTGTTGTGGATTTAGGACCTTTTATAGGATTTAATGAGATATATTGTTCTCAACATTTGACTATATTTCTGAATATAACTAACTTTATGTTTGTGGAGGTGGTGTCTCAATGACTACATTTACATTCCACTATAGTATTTTTTAGTTATTTGTGCTTCTATTCTACATTATAAATGTTCTATATATGATTATAAGAATAATTTAAAGTATATCTTTAACATTCATGATTCAGTGCGTGATAGTATTCTTTTATGAAAACTTCTACTTTTCATTATCAAAAGATGAGTATATAGATCACCTAAGGAATTTCCTAGATTTTATTAGGGAGATCCAAAAGTATAGTAAACTATAAAAGTGAATATTTGGATTTAATTTTTCTATTTTCTATCTCATGTCAACTCAAAAAACAAGTATCATTCCTTCCACTAATGATTAAATAATTGGTTACCTGGGGACACCCAATAATTTATTCGTGGTGAGTATCTTCCGTAGGATTGTGGGATATTATAAAAGATTCATGGTATATGTATTTAGGATCTCATATCCCATAAAAATAATTAACTAAAATAGTTATAATTTATATACTCTGTATGGTGCCAAAGAGATTTCATGTAGCTGAATTAGATGAAGAAAAGTCATCATGTGTTATAACTACCATAGAAAGAAGGGGAGTATATGGTGTACTGTGATATGTTTTGGTTAGTGACCATATATGTATTAATTCTAAGAAGTGTAGTGATTACTTTTAGGTCAAGTTACCTGATTCCACATCTATAAAACTACACAACACATGATTATCACCGTATAGTAGTTTGTTTTTCTTGAATACCTAGTTAAATTATCTATTTTTGAGTTGTTTTTGATCAAAAAGGATCATTAAATTCTCCGATACATATTATCTAACTGATATCTCATACTGAGGAAGATGCGATAACCATATTTTCTATCAAACTATGTATTTTATATTTTATATACTACTAGAAGGGGAAATAAAGTTGTAGATTCCCATTTTATAAAATCATGAGCTTATCTAATAAATAAGGAATCTTAGCATTTATCCATGACTCAATTTTTCTTAGTTGATGAAGGTGATATAATATATCATTGACCAAAATTTATATCCCCCACACTTTACCTATAATGAAGAGAGGTCAAGATTATAGATATTTATTACATGATATAGTATGAAAAAAATATTTTTAGGTGATGCACCTAATAAATTTTATTAAGGAATTTAGAATATCATCATGTTTCCTAGATGGGAAATGGTTCTAGTCATACTATTTGAGGAGGGGTTGAGAGAGATTCACCCTTCCCCCATAGTGGTATATTTTGGTATGATGATGATGTAATATGATATCAAGCATAAAATTTGGTTTCCTGTAATGAATTTTATTGTAGAGAACTCATTCTATTATGCCTAAAATTTCTTCAAGTGAAGGAAGTTATTTAAGATCTACCAGGATTGGCTCAGACCCTTGATATTTTAAAGTAGAAGTGGGATAGTTTATCAATATAATTTATGATGGTATTTCAACATTCAATAAAAGGTAAATATATTATTTTGGTGATCCTCAACTAACTCAAAAAATACAACCACTTATTTCTTTTTGAAAATTATAGTATATATAATATATTAGGATGATTGTAGACAAATTTTATCATTTAATTATACTAATTACCCCAAATGGTCATTTACAGTAGAAATTCTTGATTGATGCCATGATTGTTGAGTGTCTTGAAGGAATAATTCAAAACTATTTCATTTTAGTTTTCCAAATTTCTTTTATAAAATGGATGTCAAGATAGGGAGAATATCCTAATTTCATAAGTATATAATGAGGTCTTGCATGAGTATTTTTTGTAGGAGAATGTTTGATCACATACATTTAGTATAATGCACAAAATGTAATTTTTACCACCCCACTATTAGGATGAAACTATTCAATGAAATATATGGGTGAACATATAGGTCCCTTATTTTTTTTATTTAAAATTATAGATTCATTACTTATAGGGGATAAGAAATTTTGTTTAATGATAAATAATGTGAAACATATCTAGGTATGGATGAGGAAAACTCAGATCCATTATATTTTTTTAGATAGAATGTCAGGTCCTATAATATTTGATGATGGGGATTGTTTTTTATTTATGGTCTCAATATTATGTGTCTTACAGGGGTTTAGTTAGGGTATTATTAAATACCTCTGGTTTATCAATATTTTTTAAATCATACCTAGGGTATGTGAGTTTACATATAACATAGAATTTCCCTCATAGTTTTATCTATTGCATAATGTATTTCATGTGATGTAGGTCACGTGGTATATACATGATCCATTACATATTATTTACTAACATGATCCAGATATTGAGGATGACACTACCTTCATAGAGTACATGATGATGACAAAGGAATTGTAGGAGAAGAACCATCAATATTTAAAAGTTTCATTGATGTTTGTTCAATGAGATAACATGAACATATATGAGATATAATGGGAATTTGAGAACCATATGTAGGTTTATAAATTTCACCTATTTAATGTAATTTTATTTTTTGTAGAAGAATATTAAATGTTTGGAGGATGTTCTGACCCTGAAATTTTCATCTAAATGTTTATAATGTTTCAAATCATTTTTTCCAAAGTAGTTACTGAATAGTTTACTATTATAATGTGTCATGATTGATGTATTATTTTATATTCAATACAATATATTAAATTTTACTCTTTATAAGTGGTTTTGAATAATTTTTTATATCTCTATTTCTAATTCCTATTTATGAAATCCATCCTCACTACTTAGATGGGGATAAGGGGATTACCATAGGGGTTGTATAATTGATATTCATGTTCTAAGACATAGGATATTTACATCAAAAAAATTAAAATAAAAAAATTCCTAAAAAATTCCTATAAAATAATATATCACATAAACAATTATGTTCATCCAATGAAATAAATAATAGTTATAGAGATAGAGAGATAGATTGGTAGAAGATATCATTATTCTCATGTCTTTTAGGAATTATCAGCAAAGCATAGTACAAACATGGAATTCGATACAAGTTTATCTAGGTGTGAGGAATAGCTCATAATTTCAATTAGACCTATTATTTAAGAATTTAATTTTAAATATATTATTTCTAAATTATTATTTGGATTTATTTGATCCTAATTCCTCTTTTTAGATTATTATCATAATTATTTTTGTGTTTTTATGTGTGGAAATTTTTAAAGGCGTAAAAATAGTAGATCAAACAAAAGTTATCCGATAAAACCCATCCATTTCACATTCTATCATTACTCAATCATGCATGTGATCTACACCACTACACAGTATGGGAGCCAAAAACCAAGGGTGGAGGAATTTAACTTGGTAAATAGAACTTCATTCATCATTTATTATTTCCCTCTACCACCATCTCCCACTATCATTTGCCTGAAGGGTCATCATTATTTGAGGTGGCTGGTGGTTGGTGATGGTTGGTGGTCAAGAATTAGTTTCAATGAGGTAAATAATTTTTTTAGTGAGTGGAATTAAGGTGAATTATCTATATATGGTTTTTCGGGACGGTTTGTTGATGAAAATTGTCCAATAATAAATGATGGTGGAAGGTTCTAACCACTGGAGGTGTGGTAGTAAGGCTAGAGCTTAGTCGGAAGCATATTGATTGTATTTTATACATATGTTGGGGGTAGTGTTTAGATTTTCTTGGGGGATAAGGTTTTTTTATATGATAGTGATAACACAATTTTTTATTCCCCTAACATATGTAATTTAATACATCTTGTCTTGGTTATGGATTTTAGGACTATGTTAAATATTACATAGTGTGTATTTCTAATCCATACAATATTTCGGTCTAGGTTACATGGAATGTGGTGTACCAAATTACAATTTTATTTTTTCTACTGTAAATACACACCATATACACTAGGGGAACCACATATAGTAGTAAGAAACATTCCTTATAATTTTGGAAGTACACACATGTGTAACCCATAGGTCCCAGACACTATGAACCATCCTTGGGCATACTATATTGTCCAACTATAATATGGTAGGGGGACATATGTATGTAACCAACTACTACTTTAGTCTCACAAACCATGTGTACTAGTCCATATATTTTATAAAATGTGTTTCTATTAATTTTTCATATATTTTTACATGAATGTCATAATTGAGAAATTAAATATTTTATCATGATTTTTCATAAACATTTAACATGATTGTTAAATAATTTGATAAATTAGTGTCCTTATATAGAGTATTTTTGGATGGTTAGAATCTTTATATATATAGGAATTAAAAATGTTTTTGGTAGATGTGATCATAATAGATATTGGGTTCATTACTCCCTTATATATGAGTTAATAATAGGGCACAAGTACAATATAAACATTTCAATGTTTATAAATCCCTTACAAAATTGGGGTATTGGTCCTACAATTGGGCCATAGTTTCGGTACTCCCTTGGAATTGAAAACAGATATCTCACCCCATATGATTAGTTGATTTTGGAAATATCTGAATTAGGTAGACCGAGTCCTCTATCTATAGTGTTGGAACTTCCACGATCGCCATTCACCACTCTAAACGGTGAGAGTAATTAACAAGGGTTTGTATTTAATCGACTTATACTAATATATTGACTTGGATTGGGTCCCCCACTAATGTTTTTGAGAAGAAATGTCAGTTTTTGTGGGATGGATAGTAATCAATATCTAGGTTTTTGTGTGATGTTAAATCCTCATATAGAAGAGATTTAATTATTAAACTCTCTTATATACTTAGTTATCTACCCTTTAATCATATATTGGAATTTCACTGCAAGTAATTACCCATTAGTATGGGATGTGAGAAGGAATAAATTTTATTTATCCTTATATGCTTTTGGGTATTCCAACTACATATGTTTATACGTACTATAGTATAATTGATCCACCAACATGTGTTGAGTATTACACTGACTATAATTATTTTGGTTCTAATATTGTTTGGAATTGTATTTTTTATGTAGTAGAATAGTTGTTATCATAGGTATCAATTGAATAATTCATTCATTTTTATATATAGTTTATTTATTAATTCCCCTAATATCTAATTATTCAATGATGATCATTAAATTATACATTGGGCCCATGTTTTTCCTCTACATTACCTAATATTGAATTTTTCATATGACATGGGTGAATTTAATATAAATATTATATTTTTTATTGAATTATATTTTTATATTTTTTTCATGATTATATTTTTTATGGAAATTTTTGGTTTTATATAAGTTAAATAGAATAAAGCCTCACATGTGTGTGATATTCCTTCATTTTTCTAGTCAACATGTAATGCCCCGACCCTAGTTACCCAGAGTCGGTGCATTATTTTAATACATTGGCATGATTACATGAAAGCAAGTCCTGAAGGACCGATCGGTTTAGCAGTCTTGGAAAATACATTACATAAATGAATGTCAAATTACACTTTATAAAATACAAAACAACATAAATAATCCTTTATGAACGCCATTATTCCCTTGGCTTAACCCTGCATATCAATCACAATACACTTCTTGGAATCTTGGGAAAAATAACACATAGAAAGGGTTGAGCTCAAATTCTCAGTAAGGATAACAATACATGGGAAACTTTCATAAATAATCATAAACATTTAAGTCAATGTATAACTAAAACAAAATACTCTTAAACATGAAATTCAAATTAATATAAAAAAATAAAATTAAGTAATTCCATTTACTTATTCACATGGATATTCTACTAGTAGAATAATCACATAAAATATCACTAACCACTTTCATAATGATAGAATGCATAACAAAAGACTATCATAACCCCATAGTCAAGGCCTTGTGACAAGACTACAAATAAGATTTTGTCAAGCCCTTGTTCCAATACACTATTTTGTCTCATGAGACCTACTGATGCATCGAGGATCTATAGCGGGATCCACCCGTCACTTACGAAGTCTAATGAATTCCTCATATGAAAAGGATTAAACATAACATAAACATTCGTATTAAAAATAGCATATAAAATGCATATACTTTATCCCTAAAACATGAATGGTATAAAAATAACACATCCATAGTCAAACATATCACAAAACCTTCAATAAAATATGGAAGATTTTTATCATAATAAATCATCTTCAAACAAGTTTAAAATCCATCAAAGGATGTTGACATAGATGAAAATGATTTGTAAAACTCTTTGAGAGAAATATCCCTTTTTGATGAAAACATTTAAAAGTCACCAAATTTAGAAAATAAGACATTTAAAGAAATTTTTGAATAAAAGTGTCCCATACCACTTTGAAACTTTTGAAAATAATTAACATTTTAAAAATATTTCATGTCCATATATATAAATCCTTAAAAACCATTTCGAAGACATGGACATTAATGAGAAATATTTAAGAAGAGTAAATATTTAAAACATTTGAAATGATGTTTTTGTAAAAAAGTGCCTTAAAATAATACCTTTTAAAACTCTTTCCTAAAACATGGACATGGATAATAAATATGTCCCATTAGATACTTACGTAAAAACAACTTTGGATAATAAAGATATTGTCAAATTAACCATTACCAATTTGGTAACTTACAAAACATACACCCCAGGAAAGAGGTACCATACAATGAATATGTAAATACAAATATATTAAAGTGTATGACACAAATAATACAATCATGGGTAGTACATACACCATAGAAAAGTTAATAGTGGAAATATGGTTTGAATCTCCCTGGGATAAGGAGTGAGATGAAAACCCCTTACCTTGCACTTTTCTTTATTCGAGGGTACGTTTAACCTCTTGTATGAAGACTATAGTATTTTATTAAATTATACCAGAACCATATCAATATTTATGATATCATAAATTCTTAATTTATGTCTTTATACAACCCATTTAATAATAATTTCCATGTTATATTAATATTTCAGGTAATTATCGCTTTTTTATTGTACGTGTTTTAACTTGTTACTATTGATTGTATCACATAGATCATGATTCAAATAATTCCATAATATAAAACATGATTTATATACCCTATATATTTAGAATATAAATATGTATAATATACATATATATGAAATGGAAAACACCGTTTATGGAGACGGTAGTCCGTACGTACGCATAAACGTTGTTTCCGTTTTCATATAGTATTGAACGGAAGTATGTGAATAAGATATATGTAAGTACATAAATACTTATATATATATATATTGTAGCATTATTATGTCATATATTACATGCTTATTATTAATATATATATTTATAATCATCGATGAATGGTGAACTTGGAATTGAATCTCATCACGTCGTGGAGACGGTAATCCGTACGTACGCACGAGCGAAAATATCATTCTTTTGATATTAAAATAACATATAATTGGATTTTATATCATATATACAGAATCTTTATCATGTTATATTTATTATTTACATCAAATACACATCATTATTATACCCATCCAAATAGTAATGTATTGAATAACAATTACACCACGACGTGGAGACGGTATGTCGTACGTACGCACATATGGTGACATGTCATTCAAAGGGTGGATAGAATAATGAATTTGGATATACCATAATTATAATAACATCATAGTATATATAAGATACTGGAGTTATTATTTTATAATTGAAACAACAATGAAAAATGAAGTGGGAGAAGAAAGGAACTTGAAAGAGGGTGGTGAAATCATTACCTCTTCTTCGAGTTCTTCCTTTTGATTTGATCAAAAGGGATCGTTAGGTTGTATTTCTAATACAAACAAAGGCCTGTAGGTTTAAGGGAGGATTTTTGAGAGGGTATTTGGCCAGGGTATGGCCAATCCAAATTGCTTATAAGGTGTGAATTAGAGTGAAGGTGGGGTTCCCTTTTATAAGAGGGGTGAGGGGCGCCTTAGGAAAAAACATAAAATATTATTTTATAATAAATTCATATTCGGTTTATAATGGCTCCAAATTGATTTATTTAGAGGATAAGGTGGGTATAGGTCTATTTCCACTCAACCAATAGGTTTTAGACAGGTTTGGTTCACTTTATTAGCCTTATGTTTTAGTATTAACTCTTAGTTAATTAGTTTTACATTTACCATGCCTCTTTGTATTTTTATATTATATGGTTAATAAACTTACTATAAACTTATAATATACCCCTAAGTGGTCCATTAATTATACACCTATCATGATATAATTCTTTTGGCCAAACCATTGATTTTTATAAATAGAATATCAATTAATAATATCATATTTGTTTTAAAAACTCTTTTATGTCAATTTTGACAATATTGGGTATTTTTTTTTGATAAATTTATAAAATCATTATCACTTCGATGAAAATTCATATAAACAATCCTAATATGTCATTTTAACCTAGAAAATTATTAGAATTCATAAAATGTATCAAATTATAAGTAGCCAATAGAATTAGGACATGTTTTAGGGTAATAATAATATCATTTTTACCCTTAATTACCCTATTTGCTTTTAACTGGGGTAAATAAAAGTTAAAAGTTACTATTCACCAAAAATTATTTTTATCTTATTGAACCACATTTTACTACTTGATATTAACCGTGTCTCTCAGATTTTTGAAATTCCACTCACAGGAGCGGTAAAATTAAGTTTTATGTGAATTTGTAAATTCTTCTAAGAGATGGGTAAAAGACGGTGAAAAGTTCAATAAAATTTTTATATATCTAAAATTGTTATAAACAGACCCCAATGAATTACATTGAACTTATATAGGTATTATGTATCTATTTTGACCTAAAATAAATAATTATTTAAATAAATATTCGGTTTTAAACTATAACTCAGTGTTTTCACTATTCGTCAATAATTGAATGTTTTCAGAAAAATACCAAAATTTCACCCTAGGCTAATTTTGATATTCTGAATGAAAAAATGAATTCTATTTTAAAAGATAAAATTTATATAATTTCAAAACGTTGGTATTACTATCGATAACGGCTAGTTTGATTGGTTGTGGTGTGTTAGAATTGAAGTTGCATACAACACACGCTACTGTATTATTCAAAGAGGAGAGTACCGTGGAAGCATGGGGTGTTACATTCTCCCCTCCTTCAATAAATTTCATCCTCACAATTTGAAATTATTTTTCAAAAATAAAAGGTTGAAAATGGAAATTACCTTAGGGAAAACCCACATCAGAAATTAGGTTAATAAAATTTAGTCTTAATAAGAGGAAAAGAAAAATGAAAGGGTCACCACCAAATTATGATCTCAATTAGAAGAACATTGGCGGAAATTAGAGATGTATAATTAGAGGGAAAATGTAAATATTTATAGGTAGTGATTGTGGTCATCAATAAAAAAAAGTGTAAATTTGAGGGACTTAAATTCATCAATCTATGATGATTTAAAATACCATTGGTTCAACAAAACATATGGTATTAGGATAATTTTTTTTGGTTTTAATATCCCTTCACTAAAGTATAAGAATTAATTTTTTCAAAGAATAAGAGAAGAAGAAAAATATATACTTGACAAGTAGAGTCCCATCCTTTAACTAATTTCTTCCACAAACTCATATTTCACTCTAAAATATAATAGATCTTAAAAATAATATTATATTTATCCTATTAGTATAGGGTTAAAAAAATGAATTTATAATTCATCTACCAGAATATTTTAAAAAAAGACTAAATTATTCAATCCAGGACATCATGTGGGCCAGTGGTAGGTGATACACCCTTGTCGCCCTTCGGTTGCGGGTTCAAGTCTCGCGGCCTTGCCGGACGCGACGGGTTGCCGCCCGACCTCCAGCTTTTCCTTTTATGGAAATCCAAAAATAATCTCAAACTAGAATTATCCAAAATACTTCTATCCAAACTCATAGTCTAAAATTTATAAGGAAGTTAAACACAATAAAGATCCTTTTTGCCTCTTAATAACATGTGAACACCTTCATCAGGTATTCTTTTAAAATATTGCAACATCGAGAATTACCATAAAACCTTATTGATTACATTCATTATCCCTTATTCCTTATAGAATACTGGATATACTCCTTCTATCTGAAAATGTTGTAAACTCCAACAATGATGGAATATAAAAATCTTTAATCAGTTTCAAGGTAGTCAAGAATATCCAATATAATTTATCCAAATCAATCATGTATTATTCCAAAATCACTACATCAGTATCAGAACCATTTCATGTTTTATCTTTCTCTCAACCATATATTTTCTAAAAATTTAACCTGTTATTGAGTCAATTTTCTTGGATCCACACAATCTCAAGTCCTTAATGAAATAGTACTTCAGTACAATCCTTATATACTCCAAAATTATTATAACCAGCGTGTTGTTGATACAACACTCAAATTAAATAATTCTCTAATAACAACATAAGAATTATAATCATTCCTCCTCATCTATGGTAGTATCATAACATGATTATTATCCAATAGAATCATTTGGGGCATACTATGATGATTTGGACATTGGTTTATATAGTGTCCCAACTCTTTACAGAAAAATCATTGTACATCTGAAACCTTTTTCTGATCCTTGCAGTCATGTACTTGGTGTCCTTTTTATCCACACATATAACAAAGTCCCATTCTATTCAGGAAAGTTCCAAGGTGTTTATTCCCATAGTTTTCACATATTGGAAAATTCTTCTTTTCCATCTTCCCTTTATCTATTTTTTTCTCATCCTTCCTTTTCTTCTCTTGCTTTCCTTCAAATCCATATGACTCAGAGAATTAATTACTTATCTTGTTAACACATGATACTATTTCTTCATATGTTGAGAATACATGGGAGAAAATTTCCCTTCTAAATGTTGGCTTAATACCGTGAAAGATATGATCCCTCTTACTCTTTAGATCATACGTATTTCTGGAGTTTATATTCTATTGGCCGCCATTTATATACAATTCCATACACTATATTAGATTATGAATCGCAATACATAAATCAAAACTTCTAAAACACTTAACATAAATTGAACAGTTTATGGATATAATCCATAAAAATAAAAATGTTTTCGTTCAAGAAGTATATACTCATAAGCCATTCATAATGGATTGTAAAGAAAATGTGAATTATCCTAAGCATATACCCCAGGAGTGTCGTAACCAAGAGTGAATCAAGTCTCATTGTTGTGCACCAGTTCCCATTCGATTCTAGCTCAAAGCAGTGTTTTCGGGTTTTACCCCTAGGTACATCTACCCCAGAGCCAACTCTACTTGCTCGTATCTAGACAGGTATGTATTGTTTGGAAAACTCACAAAATCTCTACAATACCAAAATTCTAGGAATTTCTTCTACACTAATCCTCAAAGTCTATCTTAAGTATATGTTCTCTAATAAAAGTTTATCTAAATCTATCTTCCAAGTTTATTGAAAAACTTCCTCTAATACCAACTGTAACGGACTAACCCCAGTTACCCAGAGTCGGTGTAATATTTTAATACATTGCATTGATTACAAGGAATCAAGTCCCAAAGGACCGATAGGTTTAGCAGTCTTGGAAAATAGATTACATACATGAATGTTACATTACACATTATAACATACAAAACAATATAAATAATCCTTTATGAACGCCATTATTCCCTTGGGTTAACCCTGCATATCAATCACAATACACTTCTTGGAATCCTGGGAAAAATAAAACATAGAAAGGGGTGAGCTCAAATGCTCAGTAAGGATAACAATACAGCGGAAACTTTCATAAATAAGCATAAGCATTTAAGAAAATGTATAACTAAAACAAAATCCTTTTAAACATGAACTTCAACATAATATGTCAAAAATAAAATGAAGTAATGCCATTTACTTATTCACATGTATATTCTACTAGTAGAATAATCACATGCAATATCACTAACCACTTTCATAATGATGGAACACATAATGCCAAACATTCATAACCACAAAGTCAATGACTTGTTCCAAGACTACAAATAAGATTTTTTCAAGGCCTTGTGCCAAGACACTAGTTTGTCTCATTATACCTACCAATGTATCGAGGAGCTATAGCGGGCTCCACCCGTCACTTACTAAGTCCAATACATTCCTCATATGAAAAGGTTTAAACATAACATAAACATTAGTATTAAAACTAGCATATAAAATGTCTATAATTTATCCCCAAACCATGATTGGTATAAAACTAACACATCCATAGTTAAACATATAAAAAAACCTTCAATACAATATGGATTATTTGTAACATAATAAATCATCTTCAAACAAGTTTAAAATCCATCAAATGATGTTGACATAGATGAAAATGATTTGTAAAACTCTTTGTGACAAATATCCCTTTTTCATGAAAACATTTAAAAGTCACACAATTTAGAAAGGAAGACATTTAAAGACATTTTTGAATCAAAGTGTCCCATACCACTTTGAACCTTTTGAAAATAATTACAATTTTAAGAACATTCATGTCCATATAAATAAATCCTTAAAACCCATTTTGAAGACATGGACATTAATGAGAATGATTTAGAAGAGTAAATATTTAAAATATTTGAAATGATGTTTTATTAAAAAAGTACTTTAAAATAATCCCTTTGAAAACTCTTTTCATAAACATGGACATGGATAATAAATATGTTCCATTATGACTGAAAACCCATTTTTTTGGTTTTTTAAAATGACACCTTTTAGGGGTAAGTGTGAACCATAACAACTTCAACCAATTAAAACATAAAAGGACAGACATCCTAGATATAAACTACAGGAACAACCCCTCTCTAGCGGTAACAACATTATAATAAGTCATCACCTTCATAAGACCACACTACTAGCTGTCCCATGCAGGATTTCACGGGCCTGGTACCGATGGCAAAATCCATACCCTCTCGAACTTCCAAATCCGAATGTCCAAATGTGGTGACGTTTACTGCTCTAGCTCCTCATTTAGAGCTGTTCCATGTATAATGTCTAGGTGTTCCACAAACCATAATCAAAAGCAACCACCCCATAAAAAACGTTCCAAATTCAAACATTACAGTAGCACAGTCTAATAATAAAAGGAAAACTTACTCTTGTTAATTTTCCTATTATAGAAATTAACCCTAATGTGTCACAAAATCCTCAAATTTGGCCCTCTCTGCTCTTTCAATATTTCAACTGAAGCAATCAGTGATCACCTGTTTGACTCAACCACAATACTTCGCATCAGAATTGATCGAAAAGAAGTTTAAAAATCAGCAATTGGGCCTTCAAAACATCCAACAAACATGCACAAGATCAGAAAACTAGAAATCATGAAAGACCTCCACCAAATTAGACAAACCAGTGTTGGAACAAAACCCCGTCGCTACCATGAAACACCCTACAACCAGCTGTAGCATTTAGAATAGGAAGACGAACAGAGGATTGTGAAGCCGAATCGTCGTCACCTAGGACTGGAAGATAGGAAATAACATCAAGGGAGTGTCACCGTTGAAGGGGTCTGAGCATATCTAAGCCAGAAACGCCGCAATGGTCTTGAAGCCAATCAGATCGAAGCCACAGAAGAACCCTCAATGGATTCCAAATCGATCTAACCATGAAAAGAGGAAGGCACTGGAGGGAACAGACTGGGGTGCTCGTGTATGGTCCTAAAAAATACAAAAAGGAAATTCTACCCAAATCCCCTAAAAATTGGGGAAAATAATCAAAGAAGAGACACAAACAGGACCGGTCCACGAACCGGTCCCATGGAAGCGTGAAGTGGTCTGGCCCAGTGAGGTACCCCCCTCCGCGAACCATTGTCGTTCATGAAATGGAGGCAGAGAGCCTCCGCGGTCGCGAGGCAGGATGGGCGCCAGTTCGGTTCACCACAACGAACCGCCCCAACCGCGGACCGCGTAGACCGGTTCAGGTTGCACCCTCTGTCATTCGTAGAATAGAGGCGGAACCCTCCGCAGCCGTGGATCACTCCCTGAGTTCGCCTTGCGGAAGGGGGGTAGTGTTCAATACCCACCGCGAATCGCGGATTGACCAAGTTAGCTGTGAATCGGGTATTTGGTTATGGACCTCCGCAAAAGGTGTCACATGGCCACACATACATCCCTTTACCCACTATATAAAAGGAGACTCAGGGGGAAAGAGAAAGGGATTGGAGAACTGGAATTGTATTCGGAGGGATTGGAGATTTGGAAGGAGATCGTTTGAAGGAAGGCTCCAGATTTCGTAAACAACGAAATCCCCATCCGCGAACTACAACAGGTATATGAATTAACAAGGAATTGTAAAACACATAATAATTTGGTGAACCCTGAACTAAAAATAATGAAAAAGGAGAACGGCGAACCATACCCCCTCCATGGATGACTTCACCATGGACCAGGGAGTTTATTCCTCTTTTTGCATCCGTCGTACCGCGTAGCACTCTCCTATGTGGGCGAAGCCCCGACCGACGAGCCTCCGATCGGTGCCGCCCTTAGCATTTGTTGCCCGCCTGGAACCCTCCGCGAACCACCCTAGTTTGTAGATTGAACCCTCCACGAACCACCCTGGTTTGTGGATTGAACCCGAAGCTGCGAACCACCCTTGTTCATGGGACGCCAATCAGTCCACGGACCACCCTGGTTCGCGGATGGCTTCTCCAGCTACGTGGAACTTCCCCACGCGAAGGGTGCCACCACCCATACCTCTCAGTGGCTTGCAAATACTTCGGTGTTCCCATTTCTAGAACTAGGTAAAATCCTTCCGATCCAGCCCAGTCCTCCGCGACTCCATCATTGGCCTGTTCATCGGCCCCGAGACGAGGCCTCCACCGAAGCCCCCGGATCCACGTGGTGTAACTTTTAGGCGCATCAGCGTTCCATTTTGAGTTCGCATACCCACGATAAACAGGGTTAAAGGGGTTGCCTCAACCCTTGAGCAAATTCCCAAAGCATTCTTGGGTTCACCTTCCCACGGTAATGTGGAGTCTGATCTCAAGAATCCCCTTTCAGCCCCTCCACTTGTTCAGGGTTCCTCGAAGATGGTAAAATAGCCATCACAAGGAAGACCTCATGCACTACAAGAGAGGAGATGGGCATAGAAGAACCCCCTTTCCCTCTCTCACTGGGATTTTTCGCCCAAGGCATCCATCTCATAGTAAGCCCCGACCTTCTGGGCCTCCTCAGAGTGTAAGCCCCAATTAATCACCATGGGCCGCCTCATACGTAAGCCCCACTCCGCTTCTCATGCGTAAGCCCATGTGAGTCATGCTCAGTGTGAGAAACAAGAGGCAGCAGGGACCAGAGGATCACATCGCGAAAGGTGTATCCATGAGAAGCGGAGTGCGCTTACGCATGAGGGCGGCCCAGGGTGATGAATTGGGGATTACACTCTAAGGAGGCCCATAAGTTTGAGGCTTACTCGGAGATGGACGCCTGGGGCAACAAAGCCCAGTGGGAGAGGGAAAGGGGGTGCCCCTGTGCCAATCTCCTCTCTTGCAGTGCACGAGGGCTTCCTTCAGATGTCTATTTTACCATCTTCGAGGAACCCTCAACAAGTGGAGGGGCAGAAAGGGGATTCTTGAGCTCAGACTCCACATTAACGTGGGAATGTGAACCCATGAATGCTTCGGGAATCTGCTCAAGGGTCAGGGAAACCCCTTTGCCCCTACTTACCATGGGTATGTGAACTCAAAATGGCGTGCTGATGCGCTTGAAAGTTACACCACATGGATCTGGTGGATCCGGTGGAGGCCTCGGCTTGGGGCCGATGAACATGACAGTGAGGGAGTCGTGGATGACTGGGATGGATTGGAAGGATTTTACTTGGCTTTGGAAATGAGAATACTGAAGTATTTGGCGAGCCACCGAGAGGTATGGGTGGTGGTTCCCTTCATGTGGGGAAGTGCCACGCGGCTGGAGAAGCCGTCTGCAAACAGGGGTGGTCCACGGACTGATTGGTGTCCCGCAAACCAGGGTGGTTTATGGCTTTGGGTTCAATCCACGAACCAGGGTGGATCGCAGAGGGTTCAATCCGTGAACTAGGGTGGTTCATAGAGGGTTCCAGGCAGGCAGCGGCGGTAAATGGCGGCGCTGATTAGAGGCTCGTCGGTCGGGGATTTTCTCGCGTAGGAGAGTGTTATGTGGAATGATGGATGGGAAAAGAGGCATAAACTCCCTGGTCCACGGGGAAGTCATCTGGCAAGGGGGTATGGTTCGCGGTTTAACTTTTTCGTTATTTTAGGTTCGCGGTTCACCAAATTATTATGTGTTTTCCAATTCCTTGTTAATTTTTATACCTGTTGTGGTTCGCGGATGGGGATTTCACTGTTTACGAAATCTAACGCCTTCCATCAACCGATCTCCTTCCGAATCTCCAATCCCTCCAAATCTGATTCCAGTTCTCTAATCCCTTTCTCTTTCCCCCTGAGTCTCCTTTTACAAAGTGGGGAAAGGGATGTATCTATGGACATGGGTTACCTTTTTCGGAGACCCATAACCAAATACTCGGTTCATAGCTGGCTTGGTCAATCCGCGATTCTCAGTGGGTATTGAATGCTTCCCCCACCCCTTCTGTGAGGCGAACTCAGGGAGTGATCTGCAACTATGGAGGGTTCCGCCTCTATTCTGCAAACGGCAGCGGGTGCGGCTTGAACCGGTTGACACGGTCCATGGTTGGGGCAGTTCGTTACAGTGAACCGGACTGGCGCCCAACCCGCCTCGCGACCGTGGAGGCTCTCTGCCTCCATTTCGCGAACGACAATGGTTCGCAGGGGGGTGCCTCGTGGGGCCTGGACACTTTGCACTTCCATGGGACCGGTTCGTGGACCGGTCCTGTTTGTGTCTCTTATTTGATTATTTGCCCCAATTATTAGGGGATTTGGGTAGAATTTCCTTTGCGGATTTTTCAGGACCATAAAAATAACCCCCATCGGAATGCGGTCCAATCGGAACGAAGAGGAGGCCATTCTGATGCAAAGTGGTCCTGAAATTGAGAAGGTTTGTGGTAGAAAGGTGGACCCGGTAAATGACCATGCCTATAAATACTGGGAGCCCTTAACTTTTCATTTAAAGAATTCTTTATAAAACCAGAGCTCCTTCGTCTCCGCATGTTCTCTCCTTCATGAAGTGCCTTGTCCGCGAACCAGCAGCAATCCTCCGCAAACCATTCCTTCTTCATGGTCGCCTTCAGCCGTGAACCAACATCCCAACCATGAACCATTACTCTTAACTAATTAAAAAGTAAGTGATGACGGGCTGCGGAGGAACTTGATTCATGGTTTCGATGCTCCTCATACTAAAAATTTCTTGAACTTTAAAAAGTATCTAAGTCTTCCGAATAAACTCGGGATTGAAATTCCATAGAGCGACTTGGTTTGCGGTTTCTTGGCCAACACTCCATGGGCGAGGGCTCCGTGGGCTGATTTCATGGAGGGCTGGTTTGTGGGATGATGTCATCGCGAACCATCCTCCAATGCCTCCTTGCGGATTTTGATTATGAAGGCTCCTTAACCATTCATTTGGTTATTTTTTTCCAGACTTTTATTCCAGACTAACCAATTGTTGGCTCTCATTGTGCAGGGAGAAAATATGGTTCCCACTCATTTTTCGTCGAGGCCTGCTGTAGAGCCCCTCTCAACCACTGATCAACACCTGAAGGACATGGCTGGCTTTGTTCAAGATGGATTCTGCCACTCCCTACTGTCTTCCTTCCTTGCCGACCGGCTCTTCGAATCACAGTAAGAATATCCTTTTTCTAACTGCCTTCCAACCTATGGGTTAGGTTTATTGTCTGATACCCTGATTTTGGAACCCTCCTGTGACAACAATCCTGAAGCATGGATATTTACCGCCACTATTCCTCAGTTCATGATACCTACCGGTGAGCGGCCTGCCTCAAGGGGTACAGCTGTCGGATCTGTGTTGAATCACCTTCCAGTATCTCTGACAGGAGAACCACATCAACAGGAAAGAACAATCCACTGCTATCGGAGTATTGCCCGCAGTTCCATGGTAAGCAACCTACATGGTTGGCCAAAGAATCGGGATCTCTGACCGAGAAGAGCATTTAAGTCATTGGATTGGGGGTGGCCCTTGTGGGTTCTTTAGTGCTGCACAGAATTTGGGGCAGAGTTGCGAGCTGTAGGCTTGTATGAAGCTTCCGGGGTGTCCCAAACCTATACCCACCGACCTCAAGACCTCGCCAGCCAACTTATGAGCCGTTGGAGCCCAGACACCAACACCAACCATCTGGTCAATGGGGAAGTGGGAATTAGTCTGTGGGACGTCTTTCGGATTTCGGGGGTCCCCGTCATTGGGAGTATGTATGACGAGTTCCTGTCTCCTTACTCTATATGGAAGAATGAAGAGAAGACTCCCCCATTAGTGAAGCATCTTATTAATCAGGCTCGGAAGCACTCAGAGGATACGTCTCCAAAAAATCTCATCCAATACCGTGAATGGGTCAAGGATTTTGTGAGAGAGAACAAATCTGATGAATCTATGGATCTTCCACGCAGGCCCACTACTTTCCCTACGATGGAGTCCCGTAAATAGGGGGGCATCTATTTGATGACTTTGGATCAAGGAGATTTTCGCGGCTGGGGCTGGGAGCTTATTCCGGATGTCGATAGATTGCTCTGCCTAACAGCTTTTCTGGAAATGTTCTTAAGTGGCTGGTTATTACTCATACGTGAGGTTGGTGGTATGTGGTTCACTACTTTTGTCATGGCGGCACACTTGGCTACCGGTAACGTTATCAACCTAGTCGTCCCAGTACTGGCCATGATTTACCGGTTACTTGGTAACATTACTGACGTGAATCGGCCAAACCGAGTGGCCGACCCTTTCCAAATTCTCGGGGGATGGTTAAGAATACACATCAAGAACTGATACACCTTCATCAACCCTCTTCAGATTCTGGGCACCACATTCCGGCCATACTTTCAACTGACTAGTGGGGTTATGCCCGAAGAGTGGGTGACCCAAGAGAAGGATAGTCAATAGATAGTTTCGAACAAGCGTCTGCTATCAAGTCGAATTTCGAATTATGACTATTTCAATTTTCATACATTTTCTTCCCCTGGCCGGTTCAATTACAAACACCATAACAGAAGAGTTTATCAAGAGGGGATACCTCCTCTCCCTCTTAAAGGGTATCTTGGTGGCTCGTATTAGTGGAGAACTGATTTGCGAGGGGTATGCGCCATGCCAATTTGGGCGAAAATTTGACTGCGTCCAAGCACAGTACCCCCCCCCCCCCGCCGCACTTAATGGTTCCCACGCGAAATGTCATTTGATGGTGGCCAGACAACTATGGTTAATGTTTACCCGGGAGGATACCGGCTGTGAGGTTATGACCCCCACACTTGCGCACTCCATGGCTTTCTTATCTAAGCATTATGCTGACTCCTGGGTACAATCATACCCGAATGGCCAGCTAGGGACATTGGTGCCTACCCTCTCAAGTCCCAATCCATCAAAGGGAAAAAGGATGTGAAAGGAGGATGGTACTCTAACTAGGCCAGGAAAAATCCTCTGTCACCCTACTGGTCCAACGCTTCCAGGGAAGATTTTAATAGACAGGGGTGTATCCTCTCATTCCCTCGAGGTTTCTCGGAGGGGGGTAGTTATTCCCGCTGATGCAGCCTTTCCAACAGCTTGGGGCCAATGGGATAAATTCATAGCCCAGTCAGCCTTTCGCAGCCAGTACCCCCCGTCCTCTATGGCAGTATCTTCAAGAATCAGAGGTAGCTCTTGATGGGATGGGCTACATATCTGCTACCACTGACATTCTCTATGACGCGGACCCCGAGAGGGCCGTTCGATATCTCCGGGACCTTGAGGTCTATATTCACACATGTCGGGGTTATGTGGTATTGACGCATCGAGTCCAAGCCATGCTGCACCAGATTACTGATGAGGAGGAAGAAGGCAGTGACCTTATTTCAGGGGGCGATGACTTCGAGGATCTCCAAGTCACAGCTGATGCAAGGGAACTTTCCTCCCTACCCGCGAGGTCCCGTCCAAAAGTATCCCTAGAGAGTTCTAGGGCGGCAGTGGGATCCGCAACACAAATATGTCCATTGGCGCCCTTACTAGCCCATATCTGTGCCCGACCTTCTCAGGTTGATCCTCCCTGGTCAGCAATTCATGTCGTGTCCACATTCCCGGAGGCTTGGAGGATTTCGGATGACCGGAGGGTCAGTGGTTTGGATTGAGAAGTTTGGGTGTTTCTTCAAACATAACCTCTTAAAATTCTGGGTATCGAGACGATCTTCGCTCCACTCCACTTACAGTTGGAAGAGGATTTAGATGAAATAATCACCTCATTAAGGGAAATGGATGTGTACATTCATCCACTCCGGAATCGTCTCTATGGGAGCATCCGGGTGTCTATGATGATTAGACGCCACAAATTGTCCGAACCTAAAGAAGAGGTTGCTCTGCTCACCCATTCTGATTTTTTCCCTTTATTATTTTGGAGGTTCTAAGGTTTCTTCCCTTTCATTCAGGGTGATGGAGAATCTCAGGGAGTAATTCCTTCTCCAGAGTATACCCCTTGTGGTACTCCGACAGGGGATCATGCACTTTCGCCCACAGAGGTAAGTGAGGAAGGATCCCCAGGTGCATCTGAGCTCATGGAAGCAGCCATCGCAGAATCAGGTAGGGTTTTTCCACCTCCCCTCCTTCCGGAATTCTAGGCGAATAGTCCATTGGGAAGATCCAGATATGGCGACAAGCATTCCATTTATCAGAATGGCTCAAACAGAGAAGGTCGGGTAATCATGACATTCTATTTTCTCAATCGCCAACTTGCATTCTTAGACTTTGTCAGTCATTAACTGTTTGACATATGGTTCAGGGCCACTCGAGGGTCTGGCTATGGCTACCCAGGTAGTTCTACCTTCCGCCTCCTTGCCTTCTGCGGAATCACCCGTAACCACGCCCGGGCGTGATGAGATGGTGAGCCCTGTCGGAGGGCCGACGATATGGATGCTCTAATCCCGCCTTTATTAGTCATTGATACGCCAGAGGAGGAACCACTTGTATCCGAGACCCCTACTGATCAGATAACCTTTTCAATTACGGAGGATGACGGGGTGCCTATGATCACTAAGGGGGCCCCAGATCTGACGAAGCCAACCACCGCATGCCCAACGAATCCCACAATGATGGAGGAATAGCCTGCCATTAATTCCGTTGCTGGGAACCCTGATCGGGCCATTATCTTGTTCACCGAGGTAGTGATTTCTTCGAGCTTGGTCTCCGTAGGCGACCACATGGGGACGGATTTGGAAACTGTTGGCTTTAGGCATGGCCTCAGGCCTTGGACCCCTCTGGGGGATCCCCGGATTCCCTTGCCTATCGAAGATGTGGCATCCTCTTAGAGTTTCTATCATGGCAGTGCAGAGATTTTGGATGTCGATGCCTCGTTGATTAGGAGTAAGTTCCCCGGTCTCCTGCCACTGACTCATTTTTCTTCCCTTTACTAATTTGGGGTACTCATCTGTCTTATTGACTCTCGGTCTTCAAGATCACAACCTCTGGCACTGACAATTGTGTCTTCAGTCGGGGCTGAAGCTACCGTAGTGCCAGGGTTTGTGGGTGAGGCCGCCTTGGGTCCCTCCTTGGTGACGTTCATCCTTGAATATATGTCCTCATCTGGATGTGATTCGAAGCCCGATCAACAAGTCCTCTCCAGCCTTCGACCCGCTTGCCAAAGGGCTTGGGAGAAAATCTGGAGACTAATCTCTCAAATGCCCTTGGTCGAGATTTCGACCAAATTACCGAGGCTACACAATTTGTTTATGTTTCTGGGATTTTATGGATTCGACTATCATGGTGTTTATGAAATAGTCAAGCAGGTAGTCGCTGATTAGGAGAGGCTAGGTGATTTCAAATATTGTCTTTCCGCTACCCAATCTGAAGCCTACCTTTCCGCAACTTGACAACTCTGCCTAACAGAGGCTCATGACCACTCTAGGGTCGTTGCAGGGCTTCAGAGAGAAGTTATTGAGCAGCATTCTCACTTGAAGGTGTGGAGGAATGAGATACAGCGGCTGCAGTAGGATGAGGCCAACGTCGTCACCATGATTGGAGAAGGGGAGCAGTGGATGGAGGAGGAAATAAGGGCAAGCACAAAGGCAGCTCCGGAGGCAGAAGAATTGCGGGCTGGTGCAGAAGCTGAGACGGCCTTACTGCAGAATCTCTCTCATACAATTGAGGATTCTCACCAGCGCCTGATACAGCTTTGTGAATCCGCCGAAAATCTCATTTAATCACCTTTCACACTAGAAGAGGCTCCAGATTGTGGATGCCCTTCTTACCAACTTTGTTATGGAACAAAGAAACATTTCTCCTTAGTGCCTTTGTTTCCTTTTCCTGTGATAGAATCTATTTGGTACGATTGCTGCATATGTTAATTCCCTGAACATAGAATAATCTGAGTCCAGGACTAAAAATAACTCAAGCTCTAACTTTTTCTTGGACCACGGGGTCCAGCGAGCATAGTCTGACTATTTCTAGGGTTCTGTAGGAAAACCCCACAAACTTTTTTTTCTTTTTTTCATTCAATGCCCTGATTTTTCCTTGGCCGATTTGGTATGGACCCAGTGGGTGTATCCTGGATTTTTCTTAGGTCGCCCTTTTCAGTTTTTTGGCCTAATAGGCTTTGTGCCTTTTTCTTTTGGGAGCGGTTTAAAGTCCCTCTGTCAAGACTATCACTACTGCTGTTTTAGGTCGAACAGCTTTGACCAAATATGGTGGGGCGAGGGGCCCAATGGGGTTCAACTGATTAAAAGATGTCTTAATACCCTTCAGAAGAATGTGGGGGGGAAACATGTTTAAATTTGAGCATCATGCCGGGCATGTCTCAAGGCATGGGAGCCGTGTCGGCGTATAGAGGTAGGAAGATCATTGCCTAAGGAAAACTTTCCTTTGGTAGACGGGCCAGGGGCGATCAATATGCAGAGCCGCTGAGGGCATGGTATGCATAGTCATACAAAGGTGTCCTTTAGTCAAAGACTTATCCATTTTGGATGGCCAGGGGACTTCATGGATGTCCAGATTATGGGATCCACCATGGGTGGCCTGGAATATGAATGTGTCATCTGATAGGGTTTTGAGAGCATCTGTATCAATCAGGAGTGTGGAAGAAAGGTTCCCGTCCTACGAATTTATCTAGCGTAAAGGATGGTTGGGGCTTGGTGCAGTTTAAAGTCATGCAGCCGGGACATCATCTGAAATGGAACTACTTCTCACGGTTCTCAGTAATCTCTTCAAAGACGTTCCTCCACATTCAGGTAGGATTGTGGAAGAGGTTGGTAAACTGTAGCTCAGAGGGTTTCTGAATCCCGGGATAGAAATGGGGGCTCAGAGGCCAAAAGGCATACGGAGAGAAGCGTTGCCTAAGGAAATATTGCCTTTGGTAGACGGGCCATGGGTGATCAATATGCAGAGCCGCTGAGGTCATGGTATGTATAGTCGTACAAAGGTGTCCTTAAGTCAAAGACTATCCACTTCCGATATCCGAGCAACTTCAGGGAAGTTGAGATTTGGGTCCACCAGGGGTGGATTATGATAGTTCGTATTTTTCTGAGCACAAAGTATGGTTTATGATGAGAGGGTTCCTAAATATGAGGGAAATATCTAGACTAAACTTTATGAGAACGGGTGATGTAATTCTTTCTCATGCCGGTGTGAGGTGGTGGTTCGTGAAGGTCTGACCTGTGCACTGAAAGATGGAGAAAAGCCTCTGTTTCTCATTGAACCCATGACGAGTATGACTGTGTAGTTTATCATCAAGTGGATGGGACATAATCCGTTCAATTTAGTGTCATGCGGCAAGGACGAGAGGAATTTTCGAAGGTTGTTGTGCTGTTTAACGTCATGTAGTGAGGATGGAGGTATTTTTTCAAAGGATGCTCTTCATCAGAATGTAACTGGGCTTGAATACCTCAACATGCCTCAGACGTGGGGGGGGGGGGTTGATTGGTATAAATCATGGTTCTGGGGCTTTTTCGATCAGGAAAGGTGATATGGGGGCTCTGAGGCCGGTAAGCGTACGAAGCTTGGAAGAGCATCGCCTATGGAAATCATGCCTTTGATAGACGAGTCAGGGGCTATAATTATGTAGAGCCGCTGAGGGCATGGTATGATAGTCATACAAAGGTGTCCACGGGTCGATCACTTTCCACCTCCGATGGCCATGAATGGTTATGAGGATCCGCAATTATCCGGGCCACGAAGTCTGTCATTTTGAAGGGGAATGTCTGGAATGTCAGGGATATCCGTCCCTAGTTTCCTGTTGAGCTTCAATAAGCCCCCTATGCTGATATTTTATCTTTTTTTTGCGTGTGGGTGTGACTTCATTCCACTCATTTTAACGTCATGCGGTAACGATGAGGTACTCCTAGTTTATCGGTCATAGAGCTCAGACCCTTGGGTGACTATTGCTCTAGTCACTCGGAGGATAACTGAGTCAACATGTTATGATATACTTGGAACAAGGTGGGGGATGAAGGTCGTAAACTGCAACTTTGAGCTTTCCTGGATCATGAGTTATGGTGTGGGGGCACTGAGGCCAGTAGGCGTACGGAGCTAGGAGGAGTACCGCCCAAGGAAATCTTGCCTTTGATGGACAAGGCAGGGGCTACCATTATGCAGAGCCGCTGAGGGCATGGTATGCATAGTCGTACAAAGGTGTACATGAGTCGATGACTTTCCACTTTCCGATGGCCATGAATGATTATGAAAATCCGTAATTTCTCACTGTGTAGAGTTCAACATGTGGGGATAATGGTGTCTGGGTATACAAGAAACATCTTCACCAAAATTGTCTGTTGAGTCAAAGTAGCCTAGTCCTGGATTAATGTTTTGTTGATGAAGGTTTCTATGTAAACCAATGACAGACACATAGGCTAGCCAGATAGGTATACCCTGGAAACACCTTTGGATGTGAAAAGTAGAATGAACTTGTAAAATACTTCACCATAAACTTCTGGACCAGGAGGTATGGTATGGGGGATCGAAGGCCGGTAAGCGTACGGAGCTAGGAAGAGTGTCACCTGTGGAAATCATGCTTTTGGTCGATGATCCAGGGGCTATCATTATACAGAGCCACTAAGGGCATGGTATGTATAGTCATGCAATAGTGTCCACGGGTCGATGACTTTCCACTTCCGATGGCCATGAGTGGTTATGATGATCCATAATTATCTGGGTCGTGGAGTCTGATGTATGGAGAGGATGCATCCAAATGCGAAAGGAGTATCTCCATCTCGTATCACCACGTGTCTTGGGTGGGTCGCGACAAAGTCTGTGCAGTTTAGCATCATGTGGTGAGGATGAAGTCCGTGCAGTTTATCTTCATGCGGTAAGGATGAAGATATACACCCCGTGTAGGTCTGGTCCGTACATGGGGGAAGGGGCATTTTTAACATCATTGTTTGTGCAGTTTAACGTCGTGCGGTAGGGAGGACAAGTACACCTCGTGTCAGTCTGGTTTGCAAATGGGGGGAAATGGAATTTTTTTCAAGGGGCTGGGTCAGGACTGGGGATCCTGGCATCGCTATGTATCCTGCGAGGGTAGGAAGCAAGACATATGTAGTTCTCTGGAATAAGTACACCCCGTGGAGGTCTAGTCCATACACGAGGGAAAGAAGGCATTTTTTTACCTTTTATTCAAGGGGCTAGGACAAGACTGGGGATACTGGCATCGCTACATATTATGTGAGGGCAGGAATCAAGCCATACATAGTTCTCTGGAATCCGTGCAGTTTAACGTCATGCGGTGAGGACGGAGTCCATACAGTTTAACGTCATGTGGTTAGGATGATGAGTACACCCCGTGCTGGTCTGGTCCATACGTGGGGGGAGGGCCATTCTTAACTCTTGTTATCCTTGCAGTTTAGCGTCGTGCGGTAAGGACGGACTCCATGTAGTTTAACGTCATGCGGTGAGGACGTGAATACACCCCATGCAAGTCTGGTCCGTACACGGGGGAATGAGCATTTTTTTTGCTTTTTGAGGTGGCTGGGCCAGGGTGTGGAATTCTGGCGTCACTACGTATCCTGTGAGGATAGGAATCAAGCCTCATGTAGTTCTCTGAAAGATGATACACCCTGTGCAGTTCTGGACCATACACAGGGGAAGAGGGTATTTTCAAATCACCTCGTCCATGTAGTTTAACGCCATGCGGTGAGGATGGAATGCTCTTAGTTTAAGGTCATAGAGTTTGGACTGTTGGGTGCTTGTAAGTTTAACATCATGCAGCTCAGAAAAACAACACTAATTATCCTTCCAAGAAAGACTGGAGGCAGACCTTTTTGTTGAAGGCTCATGCGATCCGGTTCTGGTACACTTCTAGGTGGTGCAGAGTGTGCAACCGCTTCTCGTCTAGCTGTTCCAATTCACCTATCCGCTTTTATGACTTCTCATCATCAGATAATTGGTCACAGATGGCAACACGGTGTGAGGGAAGTTAGAGTTCAATGGTCAAGACCACCTCTGTGCCGTACACCAATGAGTACCGGGTAGATCGAGTAGCAGTGCCAATTGTGCTTCGATAATCCCACAATGCATGGAAGAGTTTATACGACCATGAATTCTTGTCTTTGTCCACCATTTTCTGGAGGATGTTGGACAGGGTCTTGTTGAAAGCTTCTATCTATCCATTGGCCACTGCATGGTAGCAGGATGAGTGGTTAGCCTTGATACCAGACTCTTGGTATAGCTTTTCCAACTTAGAAGAGCAGAAATTGGTGACGTTGTCCATTAGTATAGTATGAGAGACACCACATCTGGTGATGATATTGGTCTTCACGAAGCTGACAATATTTCTTACCCCAAATTCCTTGAGGGGTATGGATTCTGCCCATTTGGAAAAGAAGTTGGTCACCGTGAGGATATACTTCAACTGTTTGGTTGTGGCAGGAAGATATGGTCCCACGACGTCCATCCCCCTGATGGAAAATGGCCAGGAGTACTTAGCTTGATGAAGTAACTCCGGGGGATGGTGTATGAAGTTGGCATGAATCTGGCATGAGTGACATCTTTCAGTAAAACGCTCGCAGTCTCGTGCCACTGTGGGCCAGTATTACCCAATCCTTCGAACCTGATGAGAAAGCTTGGTCCCCGATTGATGTGCTCCACACACTCCTGCATGTACATCAGTCATGACGGCAGTGGTTTCTTATCCATCATTTCATTTGAGGATCACTCCATCGAGGCCTCATTTGTAGAGGACCTCTTGCTGACCTGTGCCTCCATATAGGACAAAATTGATTGCCCTCCTCCATACTTGCTCTCGTTCAGCCCTGTCTGATGGAAGTTCTCCCCATTGAAGGTAGTTCGCGATGGGGATCATCCAACCGGTGGTAGGAGCATTTGGCTCAGGGACATGACTAAATTCTTGGATCTCTTCCGTCTTAGCTTGAAAAAATGGTAAAACCATTCAATGGTGAGCAATGCTGATGACTGTTTCATCCTGGTCTGGATCGGATAGGGTTGTGGCCGTGTTGGCTAATGCATCACCCTGAGCGTTCTGGGACCAGGGAATATAATTCAATGTTGGTTCTATAGAGAACTCGGCCATTAGCCCTCAGGCATGGCCAAACAAGGGGACCAGCTCCTCCTGTTTAATATCATAGTCACCATTGAATTGCTTGATGAACAGCTCCGAGTCGCCTTTAACTTTAAGGTGTTTTACTTGTTCCGGGAGGGCGAGCTCGAGGCCTGCAATTAGGTCTTCATATTCCGCTTCATTTTTTGTACATCCCTTTGACAGGAGGAAGGAATACGGAAAAACTGCCTTTTCTAGGGACACGAGTATTATCCCCAGAACTACTTTGTTGAATTTGGGATCCTCCATCCTCTTCCCGGTGGGGCTTCAGGAGGCGCTGTCAAAGTACATTTCCCATGATGGGACCTCCTCTTGAACCGAGAAGATATCTTCATCAGGTATTTTAGCATATGGTGCATTGGTTCCTATTGAAGGGTGCTCTGCCAGAAAGTTTTCTAATGCCTGGAACTTGATGGCTTTTTGAGGCACGAACCAGATGTCGAATTGTTTCAGGATGACCACCCATCGGGATAGGTGGCCGGTTAGCATCGGGCAACTGAGGATGCACTTGAGTGGGTTACTCCACGAGATCAAATGGACCTCATGATTCTACAGATAATGCCGCATCTTTTGAACCGTGAAAACCAAGGCCAGACAGCTCTTCTCGATATTTGAGTATCGAGTCTCAGCATCAATCATGTTTCGATTGAGGTATGAGAGACTGTTTTAACTTCCGGTGTCATTCTTCTATGTGAGGAAGGCTCCCAATGACCGTTCTAGGGTCGTCACATATAGAATGAGAGGAATTACTTCGACTGGGGTCATGAGCACCGGTGAGCTTAAGAGGTACTTCTTCAAGTTGTTGAATGCCTCTTGGCAGTCATTCGTCCATTGGTACATGACACCCTTCTTCATCAACCCGGTGAAGAGAAAACATTTGCCTGCCAGGTTAGATATGAACCGCCTAATATAGTCTAGGTGTCCTTGGAATCCCCTCTGCTAAGTGAGATTTTAAGGAGGTGGAAGGCTCAGGATAGACTTCATCTTCTCAAGGTCGACTTCATTTCCATGATGGCGTACGCTGAAGCCAAGGAATTTCCCTGATGTAACCCCAAAGGCGCATTTCAAGAAGTTCATCTTTAACCTATGCTATCGGTGCTTGTTGAAGATGGTCTCAAGGTCCGACTGATGATCTGAGCGCTGTTTGAACTTTACCACTAGGTCATCCACATAACATTCAACGAATTTCCCTAGGAACGGCTTAAATATCAGATGCATGGCACACTAATACGTGGCGCCATCATTCTTGAGACGAAAGGGCATGACCCTGTATCATAATACCCCTTGAGGGGCCCTGAAGGCAGTGTCTTCTTCGTCTTCTCGGGCCATCCTGATTTGATTATATCTGGAATAGCCTTCCATGAAGGATAGAGCCTCATACCCAGTTGATGCATCAATTAACAACTCAGTGATTGGAACCGGGAAGTCATCTTTTGGACAATGCTGATTAAGGTCTCTGAAGTCAATGCATACGTGGATTTTCCCGTTCTTTTTCTTGACAGGGATGATGTTGGCCAACCAAATGGGGTACTGGACCTCCCTAATTAAGCATGCTTTAATGAGAATATCAACTTCAGCCTCTATCTTGGCAGCATGTGAGGGGTGTGTCCTTCTAGCGGCATGTTTGTAGCCCCGATGGTCTTCTGGAAGACTCAGGTGATGCGTCGCTACCTCGAGATCGAGTCATAGATTTTCTTTGTAATTCCATGAAAAGACATCCCGATGTTTCCTTATGAAGGATGTATATACCTCGTGTTCCTCGAGAGACATGGCCGCGCTAATGAGAGTGGGCCTCGGTTCTTCTTCCGTACCCATGTTTATTTCCCTGAGCTCGTCCACAGTGGTGGAGATACCCTCCTCAAATGAGGGAGGTCCATCTCTGAGATCTCCCCCCTCTTCTTCTCCCAAGTCCTCATCTTCTTGATCTGATGAGGAGAGGGTTTCCAGTCTGAGCCTTCGAAGGTTTGAGGGAGAGGCATCGTGGGAATCCCTTCTTGAGAATTCATCCCCAAATCGAGGGTTGGTAGACGTTCCCGCATTTCCATGCTCGGCCATCGTGGCTGATGTCTTGAGGACATCCGAATGCGTGTCCAGAATTGAACTCCTACTCACAACACGGTTTATGGGCAGGACATAATCTCTGCCAAGCTACCTGAGGGGGTCATCGGGGACCATTTCCAGGCCATTTGGAGCGGGGATCCAGTCGACGCTGTTGACCAAAGGCTTCTTTTTCTTTTGCTCACAGAACCCGGCATCGAAGTAATGCGACTCAGAGGGCTTGAAAGAGGCCTTGTTTGCATGCAACGTCCCGTATTTTCCATTGACGCAGTACTTGATACACTAGTGGTAAGATGACGAAATGAACATGTGCTTATAAATCCATGGACTTCCTAGCTGGGCATTGAATGTTGTGCTCTGCTGAACCACCAAGAATTCCGTGTAGGCTACCAGGTCACCAAAAAGGTTCTTTACCTTAATCTACCCCATTAGATTCTGCTCACTCTTATCGTAACCCAACAAAGTTGTGGATGAGGGAATTAGATTGTCCTCACTGTAGCCCAATTTACGGAGTGTCCGTAGGGGAATGAGGTTAACTCCAGAGCCATTGTCTATAAAGACTTTTTGGATCTCAATACCATTCAGTGTGCCAGACACATATAGCGGTCTGATGTGTCCTTGCATGGTGGAATCTTCATCCTAATCAGTGAAGGAAATCACCACACTAAATTCATCCGGGTCAGTCTTCGTCAGGTAAATCTCGGCGGTAGCTACCTCGGCTTGAAATTCCTGGGGGCTAATCAAAGCTTTGATAAGTGCCTCCCTAAGGATGGATGAAAAACCCATGGTATCTAGGATTGAAAACTTGGCTAGTACTGACGTGAGCTGCTTGATGATGTCGTATTTTTGCTCCAGCGGTCGACGCTTCTCCGTTTGCGGGAGAGTCTTAGCGGGTTCTTTGGGAGCTGGATCATTTGACGAGGAGGGATTGGCTGTAGGGATATATGTCGATGGTGTTCCCACGTTTTGAGGACTTGGCCTGACCGGTCTATTTGTGTGCACTAGGAGACCAGACACTTGCTCCTCCTCTGGTGGGTATCGTAGAACAACAGGGCCAGAGTGGCTATTTGTGTAAGTGGAGGGGCATTCCCTCTCTTACTAAGTCCCTTGAAGGGCTCGCCCATAGGTTTCCACAATATTGACGGTCTGGGCCGTGGTCCAACCGTAGGGTTGGTTTTGGTCGCGGCTGCACCTCCCCTGGTATCCTCTGCCTCTACGATTCCTCCTCCCACCTCCACGTGAAGGGAACTCAGGTTCTTAATCATACCCTTCGTCAGGGAATGATTCCATGAGATGGATGACTTTGATAGAACCAAAGATTGTCTCTTCATCCTCTGACAGGTCAACCTGTTTGGTTGTCTCTGATGGTTCCATTTGGTGGGTCGGTGCCCGTGGTGCCAAATTCGGGGGCATGAAATCCTCCAGGGTCAGGACTAAGTTTGCCCCCATCGCGGAATGCTTCTATTGTGATTGTTTCCTCCTTCATATCTGTCTGGATGAACAGCTTGTGGAGGGTTTTGAGGCCGATGCTGTCAGCTCTGTGGCTCCAGGGGCTGCTGGTGGCAACACTGGCTACTATAGTTGAGCTCGGAGTATGCCCTGGGCTCGGTTGATAGTCTTCTAAGTCAACCAGTTGTCAAATTTTTTCCCCTGCTTGCTGGTGACTTTCTGCCTCCCCTCCTCTTTGTCGGAGTTGGTGGTAGAGATACATGCCACATGTGATGGGGTGGTCCCAGCTCGACTTTTCTGAAATCTACCATCCTCTGCAAGAGGACTTTGAAGATGAAGCACTCTCGGATACTGTGCCTCAACATCCGATGGTAGGGGCAGTAATCTGGCCTATCATCGCGGACGACTTATTCACGTTTCCTTGTCTCCAGGAGGTGGAGCAATTTGCAGTTCATGGCATCAATGAAGTAGCCACGAACTAGATAGTCTTAGAATGAGTATACCTTTTGCCTTCATTCCTCAAATTGTTTCTGCTTCAGTCCTCTCTGATCATCCCGTTTAGGTGGGGATGAACACTGATATGCAGGGGGAGTTGACAATTTGGTGGAGGCCTGAGCGGTGGAGCGGGCACATGGGCCGGCTTGAGTGTGACAGCGAACGCTTCAGCTCTAGGGGCCCTTTTCACAGGAGCATGTGAGGCTATTCAGAACTTTGAATTAGTCCACTCCAAGGAGTCCTCAATTCTCTGGGCAATGGCTGAGAGATGGCGGAAGCCAGTGGTGCACTCCACCGGTTTGAGCGGTGTTCGCAGCTCATCTCTATGATTATAGATGCATATGGCTAGAATCTCATCTTGAGGTAATGGAATGTTCAGAGAATAGGTCAAACCTTTCCATCTGGTGATGATATCTGAGACGCTCTGATTCTCCCACTTCTTGTTGTTCATGAGATTGCTGACCGTTGTTTTAGGCAGCGTTGAACTGAATTGGAACATGAACTACTGTCAGAGGTCCTCCTAGCTCTTTATCGACTGGGCTGGTAGACTCGTATACCAGACGAAGGTGGATCCGTGAATGTTCTGTATGAAACATCTGAGTTTCATTGCTTCTTGTTGTTCCGGAGTCCCCTTCATAAGGTCGCAATAGAATGTGTAGTGCATCAAATGCTGCTCCAGATCGCCTGATCCATTGAAGATGGGGAATATAGGGCTCCCAAAATTGGGTGGAGGTGGTGTGTTGGTCACCCAATCTGGGTATGGTTTCCGCTCCAGTTGTATCGGAGCGCGTCGACCTTCCATCGCTTCCAATTGAGCTGTTGGTGCCTTGATGGTGTTGGGGAGTCCCTGGTTTACATCCTGTTGGGTCCGATCCTGGGCAGGTATAGCCTGAGGCATTTCCTGAGAATCCGGATTGGCCGGCACCAAGGGTGCATATTCCGTTCGGGGTACCCTTGGCGGGTTCGGGCGTACTTGATCCGGTTGCCTCCTAAGTGGAGGGATATCCTGGTATTCATCATCCACGTTTAGGTAGCTGGATGAACCAGGCGCCTCATTGGGCAGGAGCCCTGATCATGATTCTTTTTCCAAGGAAAGCCTTAGCCTTTGAGGTGCACTGGCTGGGAGTGCATGACGTGGATCTTCTTGGGATGCACTTTGAATAAGGCAGTTCCTCTAGAGCATCTTGGCGTTAAACCACCTCAATTCTTTCATCTCTTCTTCCTGTTGAGCGAACCTCTCTTCGAGCGTGAGTGGCTCGTTTTTATCGAGGGAAGGGGACGAGTTAAGGGTAACCATTACTTTGTTCTTGTCCTTGTTGGAAGATCGCTGGGTAGGAGGAGGGAGGTTAGCTGAAGGGGAGGCCATATTTAAGGTGTCCCTCTGGTTCCGGCTGTGCACACCTGGGGGTTCGTTGGGAGTCACAACCTGACCGGAACCGCCGTCTCCCAATATGTTCGGATTTTCATTTTCTTCAGGGTCACCCACGGGGTTAGCCTCTATGGCATTGATGAATGCATATTGTGGAGTGGAGGGGACGTCATCTTCCAAATAAGAAGAGGATCTCCCGCGTCTTCAGCTGGCCTTCCCTTTCATGACCTGGGATTTCCCTCGAACTTCTTGATAAAGGGTGATGCAGAGAGTTATTTGATGCGACCTTACGGTGCGCCTTCCTCTCAAAGGGGATGACGATTCATATGACGGGATAGGACGAGAACCTCCTCTTCGGACTATCCTCCCTAGATGAGAGAATACTGATTCTCGTGGGGGAGATTGTTGTTGAGGGGGTAATAATGCCCCCAGCCCTGAGGGATGGGTTGGCTCCGTTCCATGGAAGATGAGTCTCTTCTCGGGTTTATTGGTTTTATGGGATCATTTGTTGTTAAAAATTCCCCTAGCCCTCCAGGCTGGGGTTGACCCTAGATTGCGGTGGTGGCTACGGCTATCGCGACCTGCCTGATCTCTCGTGCCCCCATCTGGGGGTGAACCGGATTTGGTGACGAGTTCACCTATGGATCATTCCAATCTGGGGAGGAAGGAAAAGATTACTGACTGGACTCTCTTAGGCTAGAGGCATGCTGTATGCTCTTAGTGGCCTGATTCATGAGTTCTTGATGGCTTGTTCCCGCCAGGCCTAACGCTTCAGGGACTTACTCAAGGCCCGACACTGTTGGGTGTGTTGCCTTTACTGAATAGGGGGACCACTCGATCGCCGTCTTGATGTGATGAAGTTGAAAGACACCATACCGAATAGGTTCTTTTGGGTGGGGAGTGGAGTGAAATGCAGAGCTTTGTGTTCCCCCCATCCCCTGATATGGACTCCCGTCAGAGCGTCACCGATGAGGCAGCGTAGATGGTGCAGTGCACGAAGGAAAGCTGCCTCCATATTCCCTTTGCGCCTCTCGGGGTGTTGTTGTCGCGTCGAGGAAAGGGTCTCCAGGTCGATGTGACGCAGGAGGTCCCATATCGTCTTGACGTGGTCTACATACCCGTCATAGGGCAGGAAGCTCGATTTCAGCCGGCAGAGGGTCGTCCAAATATTATTGTGGATGTCGTGCATGCATTCTTCTGACAACTTTTTGGGTATGTCATACTGAGAGGTGGTCGTGGGCCAAAACATAACTGATATATCATTCCTGGCCAGTCATTTCCTCAAGTGCAGCATATCGGCATACTCCTCCTCCAGTTATTCCTCTACCTGGTCAGGCCAACTAAGGCTCTCACTGTAGTCAGAGGCAGTGGGACCGGTAGGTATCGAATTGTCTTGTGGGTGATTATGAGGTGGTTTAGAAGATGAACGTGGCCCTAGAATGGATCCTGATCGAAGAATGGAACCATTGGCGACAATCTGGGAATCTGTCATGCTCGATCTCATCCTTCTGAGTGCCTCAGAATACGAGGACCTTTCATTTCTTGACTTGGCAGGAGGAGGACCTTCCCTTAGAAATAGTATGTCATCGTAGGGAGGACCTTCGCAATGATGTCCGTAATGGAGAGGACTACCATTACTGCTTAATTCTTCACTACATAGAGGACTTTTGCAGTACACACCCTGGGGAGGACCTCCAAGGCATGTTGCAGCAAGGGGAGGACCTTCTGGCTGCGTATCGTTGTTACGGGGAGGACCTTCGCAAAAACTACCATCATGGTGAGGATGACCATCATGGATTGACGTTCGACGTGCCTCCTAGGGAGGAACTTCAGGACACACCACGAAAAGTGGAGGACCTTCTTGTTGCTTGGGACCATTGTGGGGAGGACCTTCACAATGGCGGCCATGGTGGTGAGGACTACTATCACAGCTGTGGCAATGGCGAGGACTACCATTACTACTGTATTAGGGAGAATATCTATGGGATACATCCTGGGGGGTTCCAGAATGTACCACAACGAGGGGAGGTCCTTCTCGTTTCCCGACGTCTCTACGGGGAGGACCTTCATTATCAGGGTGGTGAGGATTACGATCGTGACCTGATGCCTGGCTGCGTGGAGTTCTGTTGCTGTGTAACCCCTGGGGAGGACCTTCAGGGCAAGCCACGACAAGGGGAGGGCCTTCTTGTCGTGATGAGATGTCACTACGGGCTGGACCTTCGTAGTTGCGACTATGATAGTGAGGACTACCATCACAATCTGTGGTCCCACTACATGGAGAGTGATTGCAGTGTATACCCCAGGGAGGACCTTCAGGTTGGACCCGCAAAAAGTGGAGGACCTTCTTGCTGCTCGACCTTCTGGTCACGTGGAGGGTTTCCGTGACTCACATCAAGAGATAAGATCTCGTGATCGATCGTTATATGCCCTCGGGGGAGGCCCCCACGGGTGCTCTGGGGAGAACCTTCAGAGCTGCTGGTAGCAACATTGTGGGGAGGACCTTCGCAACTGCTACTGCCACTACCATAATATGGTAATGGGTGGGAAGGGTTTCATGCCTTTGATGTGTGCTTAGCAGCATCAGAAACCCCAGCTTCCGGAAGAGCAGAGTCATGAACCCGCTCTTTATTTTCCAGTTGCCTTTTTCGGGTTCGGGGCGGCCTTTTGCAGACAGCGGGGACCGTCTGCTACTGACAACGACCTTCACCTCCTTTGGTTCCCTATCTAATTGGGTCCCGTGATGGTGCCAGGATACGCCGACGAACATCTTGGCTTTTAGCAGGGATTTATGCTTGCTCTGGAGCATCCACCATGATGGACGGGTGTCCCCTAGTTGGAACGAGTGAAGCTGCTCGATCCGGTTGCCCTTGCATCATAAAATATAGTTGGCGACCCTCCTGGGAAAAAGTAGGGATGCATATCTGCTCTGATGCGACTCTCTCGTCTCTTAGATGAGTCGCCTCAATTGGGGAGATGGGATCACGGGCCTGAGTCCTTCCTGTTTCTGCCGATGCAATTACATTCTGGAAAGTCTGCAAGATATGATCTGGGATCGATACCAGCTCCTCCACCATTACTAGGATATGCAAAGAGACATCTTTGGCTGGAACGGGTATGAAGTACCATTCCAGTATCAAAGTAGGAAAATCCTGCTCCGGTCCTCCAGTGGTTAGTGGGTACTGACAATTCTCCTGTGTCGGAGCAGGTGAACGAGTCAGCCCCTATACCGGGATATTCCAGTTTCTCTCTCCATTTTCCGCCACATCGGGGTGGTAGACTGTACTTGCATCCACAGGGAGCTGGACCTGCATATATTGGTTTCCCACCATATCGATTTGGTGGCCTTTTTTGGCGGAGATACGTGCCCACCTATGATTTGATGCCACATCTGGGTGGTGGGGTTTGTTGATCGCCACCATATCAGGATGGCAGGCATCTGAAGCAACTTCCAGGAGATGGTCCTTCAGGTGCCAGTTCGCCACCACGTCAAGCTGGTGGGCTTCACGACCCTGGGAAGGGAGAGGTGACTTCCTGATAAGTGTCGTCCTGCATAAGTGACAGGCTAGATGGAGCTCGTTGGGGATGCACGCCAGCTCGTACAATGCCACCATTTCTGGATGGCGGGCTCGAGAGGAGAGAATAAGTGTAGGTGCCTGTTCGTGGTACGTCTCTGTGGCTGGGTAGCGAAGCTCCTCCTCAGGGAACAGAGTGATGAATGGTCCCTTATTGTACGTCTTCCGCCCTCATCGGGCGGTCCAAGGGGCTGGAGATCGAGGATCATGGGCCTGAACCCTCGGGGAGACATCCTCCACGGTGTGAGGATGTTGGGTCGCGGCGTGACCGTGATGATGTCTTCCAGCGGGGGCCTTGGAGAAGAACCCCCATTCGGTGGGGATGAAGTCCTCGACGTTGACCTCATCTGTATCCCTAAGATAAGGGAGGTATGCATTGTCCCATTCTGGGGATAGACTCCTGAAACGGTTGGAGACAACGACATGGGCTGTCTGGATCCGCCTTTGCGGCTGCTGCTAGGCAGGTGACCGGCGAATCTTGATGGATTGGATGGCGTGCATGGCCGCCTCCACCGTTGAGAGAGTACCATTAACATGGTACTCTTAGATCAGCGCGTCTGAAACCTAGCATTGAAGACACTGGGTGGGTGACGGGGTCCTCTGTTGTTGAGGAAGTCTCATCCTTGCGTTGTTGGAAACACACACTTGTGAGTTCCTTTTCGATGCCATTGGAACGAAGGGAGTTCTAAAAGTGGTACCTGAAAAACATTTTAGCAAATAGAAGTAGCCAACCTGTCAAGGAAGTATCTCATAATCCCATGTGTAATTAATGACCTTGATTGGCCCTCCTTTAGAGAATAAGGGGGCACTGGGTGAGATTAGGTTAAATCCATCATGTTTGGTTAAAGATTCACATAGGGTTCCACATTTTTTGTTTCGTTCTAGTTTTCGGCCACGAAATTCCCAACAGCTCCATATATAATGATTGATGGACCAGCTTTCCAAAGGCAGGCATTCTCCGGATGGTCTGAAAAGCGACTCTTAAGAAATCACATTGGTCGAGAGGATGGGAAGTTGGGCTCATCACACCCTTTTTTGAGGGGAATTATTTCCTGTTCCGGGACTCTCTTATAGATTTAAGACGTATTCATATGTTCGCGAATCTTTGGTTTATACCCAAACATTGTATCCACGGATTTAACCTTGGTGGGAAAAAGTCAACTGGAAGCAGGGGTTTGGAATCATTTATTCCTGAGGTTTACCATCACTTGTTGGATTAATGACCCTGAAGGGTTGGAACTCGCTTGAGGCGGCACTAGGAGTGGCGCGGTGAACCGATGTGGAGATGATCGGATCGACCGGTTGTTGGGCTTGAATTTCAAGGAGGCTTCCTACGTACCCTTCTTAGGAAGCAGAGATCAAAGTCCATATATTTCGGATAGGTGTCGGGGAACAGACGTGAAGAGAGACCATGTGGTCTGATGGGTGGTGGGCTTGAACCTCATGGAGGCTTCCTACGTACCCTATCTAGGAGGCAGGGATCAAAGTTCACGTAGTTCGTATATATAGTTTAACGTCATGCTGGATGAGGGTGGAACTCAACGTGAAGAAACGACCGAGTGGTGGGCTTGAACCTCATGGAGGCATCCTACGTACCATGCTTTTTCATGGATCAAAGTCACCGTAGTTCGCTTATGGCTTGGGGCTTATGCTCTGGGGAAACCTAGAATGATAGATTGGGGCTTACACTCTGAGGAGGACCATGGTAGGATTTCATGGTCGATTCTTACTCTAAGCCCATGTGATTCATGTTCGGTGTTAGAAACAAGAGGCAGTAGGGACAAGAGGATCACGTCACGAAAGGTGCGTCCGTGAGAAGAGGAGTGGGGCTTACGTATGAGGGTGGCCCAGGGTGATGAATTGGGGATTACACTATGAGGAGGCCCAGAAGGTCAGGGCTTACTCCGAGATAGATGCCTAGGGCGAAAATTCCCAGCGGGAGAGGGAAAGGGGGTGCTCCTATGCCCATCTCTTCTCTTGCAGTGCATGAGGGCTTCCATCTGATGGCTATTTTGTTGAGTCAATAAGGTTTTCCTTATGACTTTTCCATTCCTTCTTGTTTTGAAAATCACAAACACCTTATCTTTAAGAAAAATTGATTTTATAAGGAAAATTGCTTTTATAAGGAAAATTGCTTTTATAAGGAAAATTGCTTTTATAAGAAAAATGGCTTTTATAAGAAAAATTATCCTTATCTTATTTTCATACATATTTTTCTTAAGTATGTGATTCAGATTCATTTTCTCAGAATCATTGAAACTTTGATATAAAGAATTCTGTTTTAGGATTCGGATTCTGGATAAGAACTATAAGGAAGTTTCATTCCGAATTCCAGATATGATCTCTGACTAAGTTCTATTCCAAATTCAGAATACGAATTCTGAAGAAGAATTCTCATTACGAATTTCAATGAAGAATTCTTATTACGAATTCTGATGAAGAATTCTCATTACGAATTCTGATGAAGAATTCTCATTACGAATTCTGATGACGAATTCTCATTACGAATTCTGATGACGAATTCTCATTACGAATTCTGATGAAGAATTCTCATTACGAATTCTGATAATGAATTCTCATTACGAATACTGATGATGAATTCTCATTACGATTTCTGATGACGAATTCCTATTCCGAATTGTCATTCCGAATTCACCTATTAAACAGAATTTGAGTATCTTTGTTTTATACACTCTGAATTAATTCAGACTCCGAAAAATATCTTTTTTTGACTCTGAACTTTTATATTGCTTACACTTCTAAAATTTGTCTACTCTTTACTATTGTTCCTTACACTCCGAACCTTCACTCCGAAGTTTTCATTCCGAACTTTTATATTAGAGTTTAAAATGATGTCGTACATTCTGTTACACTTGTTTTGTTATAAAACGGTGTCGTCTGTTTTGTTATAAACTAACAGTTGTCTAAGTGACACGTGTACAGGTCCCTCCGATCTTTAAGGAAAATATGACCGTTGGAGAAGGAGCCGACCTTACCTATAAATAGGAGCTCATTTGAAAGAGCTCGGTGCTGATGGTTGAAAAAGTACTGAAAGGCTGACTAATTTTCTTGAAGTGATTTCTAGAGAGAGATACTCTTATTAACTCTCAAAGCTTCGTGCGACTCCGAATGTTGGTGATTACATTCGAGGGCTTCCGGGGATAGGAAGACAGAGGTGCCGACTACCTTAAAGTTTGAGGGCTTTCTTGTTGAGGAAGACAGAGGTTGCAAACTACCTTGAAGTTAAGGGCTTGTAGGGATTGCAAGACAGAGACTCCGATCTTCGTATCGAGGGCTTACCCTGGTGTGGGTAAGACAGACTTGCTTGAAAGTATAAATCAAGGGACCTTTATCCAAGGTTGTTGGATACCCTTCTCTTTGGGTTAAAAGACTTATATCTTGTTACTTGTAGTTTTACTACTTGTTTATATTCCGCTGCATTTTGTATTATAAGGAAAGTATAACTTTCTTATACTTCCTTATTTGTACTCTGTTTCATATAGATTCTATACGATTTAAGGTAGAATCTCATATTGTAATCATTTTTTAAGATTCAATTTCCGGTTCCATATTTCCAGAACCCTCATTCGGAATCTCTTTCCTAGTTTGCATTCGGTGTTAAGAGGTGTTGTGAATTTTCTTAGTTTAACTTTGTTAAACTTAGAATTTTCCTTTTCTTAAGGAAAACATAGTTATTCTTAACTAACTTTAAAGGTTCCAAAAGAATTTTTTAAAGTATACAATTCACCCCCCTCTGGTATATTGAGCATCTACATCACTATTTCAATCCTACAATTGATATCAGAGGTTGGAAACCTCTTACTCTATACCAATCTTACATTTGGTATCAGAGAAGGTCTCTGAAATACTTGTACTCACATACAAGTTTTTCTTTCTCACTTTATCATTACGAATTTTCCCATTCCGGATTTTCCTATTCCGAACTTTTCCCATTTCGAACTTTGTTATTACGATTCTTTTCTACTAACAAGTTTGTGTGCAAAGTTATTTTAAGTATGGCAGGAATTAATGTTGGATCAATTGATAATCTAAATCCGACAAGACCACCAATCTTTGATCGTAAGGACTATGAATACTGGAGATATCGAATGAAGACTTTTGTTATCAATACTGGAGTATACAACTTTGTTATGCTTACTGGTGATTATAAAATTCCTGACAAGGAAGTCAGATCTTTTACTAACCAGGAAAAGCAAGAATATCAACTCAACTATAAGGTACGCAACACTTTACTATGTTCAATGACTAGAAATATATATAGCCAAATTTCTTCTTGTGAAGCAGCTAATTGTATATGGAAGAAGTTAGAGGTTACACATTTTGGGACTTCTAAAGTGATTGAGACTAGAAGAGCTATGCTTAGAGATGAATATCATGGATTCAATTTTCCTTATGGAGAACCTATCTGTAAAGTTCAACAAAGAGTTATGACTATTTTCAACAGTCTACAATCTATGGGAGAGAATGGTTTAGATGATGAATCTCTTGTGGACAAGATAATTGACATTATGCCCAATGAGTGGGAATCCAAGAGAACAGCTATAGATGAGAACAGGAAGGTAACTCAAATTACTCTTGATGAGCTTTTTGGAACTCTTCTATAACATGAAACAAGAAGGAAGAGAGATGCTGACAACATCAAGAAGAAGAATGGAAATGGTACTGTTGTTTTTACTACAACTTCAAATCAGATGAAAGCTAAGACTCCTAAGAGAATTACCAGATCCAAGTCTAAGAAAGTTATTTTCCAATTCGAATCTAGTGAGAGTGAATTCTCAGAAAATGAATTAGCCAATCTTGCTCGAAGGATGAACAAGATAGTGGGCTAGGGAAATTTTCAATCTAAGTATAAGAAAAAGGACAGGAAAGATAAGAATGATGGAGAAGTTACTTGTTATGAATGAAAGAGAGCTGGACATATTAGACCAGATTGCCCTATGCTCAAAAAGAAAAAAGGAAGGAAATACATTCAGACAGGAACAGAAAGAAGTATTATAAAGCTAAAGCTAAGAAAGTTCTGAAAGCTAATGACACCTGGAGTGCCAGTGGTGGTGACTCTTCAGATGAATCTTCTAATTATGAATCTTCAGGACAGAAGAATCTTGGTCTTATAGCCAGATTACCTATTGATAATCATTGTCTTATGGCTAAGGTATGAAATGCTGAATCATTGACCAATGTTTCTTTAAATTCTAATGATAGTAAGTATTATAACTTTTCTAATGAAGAATCATCTTCTGATGAGGAAAATACTTTACCTACTTATGAAGAAGTCTCTAGGTTTGCTGAACTTCTGGAGATTGAGAATTCCAAACTCAACAAAAAACTTGATAAGGCAAAATCTAGGAATTCTATTCTTACAAAACAGATATCAGATCTTTCTAAAGATGTTGCTAAGAAAAATGCTGATTTTGAAAATATTTCAAAAAATCTTGAGGAAGTAAGTCTTGAGAAGAACAAACCTTCTAAAGAATTAGAAAAAGTAATTTCTAAGAAAAATGTTTTCGAGCCTAACTCTAGTTCAAAAACTAATGATTTTGAGGATAAAAAATTGGTTGTAAAACTCAAGTCTGAAATTTTTTCCTTAAAGAAGTGTTTATCAAACTTTACCCATGGTAAGGAAAATTTTGATAAGATGTATTCCCAAATACGACCTTTAAGAAATAAATCTGGATTTGGTTATACCCATGCAAAACCTATTTTCAGTAACAATTATTTTGTTCTTCAAAGTGACCCACTCTGTACCAAGTGTCAATGTGGTGGTCACTGGGCAAAGAATTGTTCCTTAAACAAAACCCAATATCTAATATTTCACAAAGCTTACTTTTCTAAGAAAATATGGATACCTAAAATTTTATTTTTTGGAAATCTCGGATCCAAACAAGTTTGGATTCCGAAAGTCTAATTTTCTTCTTGATTTCAGGATAATAAAGAAAGTACCAGCAACAATACATGGTACATGGATAGTGGATGTTCCCGGCACATGACTGGTAACAAAAGCTATTTTGAAAAGATTATAAAAAAAAGGAGGAAAGGTAACTTTAGGAGACAATGCTAAGGGAGAGATTGTTGGTATTGGTAATATTGTTATTTTAGGTAAAACCTTGATTGAAAATGTTCTTTTTGTTAAGGGTCTTAATCACAACCTCATTAGCATATGTCAGTTATGTGATGAAGGTTACCTTGTGAATTTTAGGAATGATAAGTGTTTAGTTCACAATTCTAAGGAAGAATTTATTCTCTCAGCCAATAGGCAAGAGAATGTCTACACTTTGAACCTAGAAGACCTCAGGAGCCAATATTTACCTAGCCTAAGTGAAATGGAAGATCATTCTTGGTTATGGAATAGAAGATTAGGACACTGTAATATTAGAAACCTATGTAAACTCTCTAAGAAGAAACTAGTTAAGGATCTACCAGAGCTTAGATTTGATTCTTCTAAAGTTTGTGATCCTTGTCAATATGGAAAGCAACATAAATCTAGTTTTAAGTCAATCAGTGAAGTCTCAACAACTAATGCATTACAGTTAGTGCACATGGATCTTTTTGGTCCAACACAAACTGGAAGTATTGGAGGTAAATACTATGTATTTCTTCTAGTTGATGATTACACTAGATTTACTTGGGTCTATTTTCTATCAAAGAAATATGAAGCTTTTTCTTATTTCAAATGTTTTAGAGATCAAGTTAAAAATGAAAAAAACCTTCCATTGAAAACTATTCATAGTGATCATGGAGGAGAATTTCAAAATTCTGATTTTGAAACTTTTTGTAGTAAGAAAGGTATTACTCAGAATTTTTCAGCACCTAGAACTCCTCAACAGAATGGTGTAGTTGAAAGAAGAAATATAATTCTTCAAGAAATAACTAGAACCATGTTGAGTGAATATTCTATTGCTAGACATTTCTGGGCTGAAGTTGTAAGTACTGCTTGTTATACTATAAATCGAGTTTTGATTAGACCTTTTCTTAATAAAACTCCTTATGAGTTATGGAATGATAGAAAACCAAGACTTTCCTACTTAAAGGTTTTTGGTTGCAAAGTATTCATTTTGAATACTAAAGATAACTTACATAAATTCGCACCAAAGTCTGATGAAGGAATTTTCTTAGGTTATTCCACAACCTCTAAGGCTTATAGAGTTTTTAATAAAAATACTTGTTCTGTTGAAGAAACAGTTCATGTGAAATTTGATGAATCAGATCCTTTTGTTTTTAAACCATCTCAACTTACATCTTCGGACGTGTTTTCAAAAACTGATTATCAACCTTTGATAGAAGAACCTTCTGATAAGGAAATTGTTCAAGAAGATACTTCTGAAACATTTACCCTAGAAGATTTTATACCCTATGTTGATGAACAGGTTTTACAAAACCCAAATCAGGTGTTTCTTAAGAATCATCCCAGTGATAGTATCATTGGTGATGTAAATCAACCTGTAAGGACGAGAAGTTCCTTAAGAAATGAAGTAGAACATCTAGCATTTCTTTCCCAATTAGAACCTAAAAGAACTGATGAAGCTTTAGGTGATGATGATTGGATTAAAGCCATGCAAGATGAACTAAATGAATTTGAAAGGAATAAAGTCTGGACCTTGGTTGAAAGACCTAAGGAAACTTCTGTTATTGGAGTAAAATGGGTTTTCAGAAATAAATGTGATGAAAATGGAGTCATTGTTAGAAATAAATCTAGACTTGTTGCTAAAGGATATAATCAGCAAGAAGGAATAGACTATGAAGAAACCTATGCTCCAGTAGCTATACTTGAATCTATCCATATTCTACTTGCCTTTGCAGCATTCTTTAATTTCAAACATTTCCAAATGGATGTAAAATGTTCTTTTCTTAACGGTTATGTTCAAGAGGAAGTTTTTGTTGAACAGCCTCATGGCTTTGAAGATAGAAAACATCCTGATCATGTTTTTAGACTTACCAAAGCTTTGTATGGCCTTATACAAGCCCCACGAGCATGGTATGATAGACTCACTGGATTTTTGCTTCAAAATAACTATGTTAAGGGAAATGCAGATCCAACCCTTTTTATAAAGAAAGATAAGAAAAATGTTTTGATTGTTCAAATTTATGTTGATGACATTATATTTGGTTCAACTCAGCAATCTTTGACTGACTCTTTTGCTAGTCTAATGAAATCTGAGTTTGAAATGAGTATGATGGGTGAGTTAACATTTTTCCTTGGTTTTCAAATTTCTCAAAAACCAGAAGGAACCTACATATCTCAACATAAGTATGTTAAAGATCTTCTGAAAAAGTATGGTTATGACAACACTAAGAGTATAAGTACTCTCATTGGTACCTCAAACTCTTTAGATCTTGATGAAGCTGGGAAACTAGTAGATCAAACATCTTTTAGAGGTATGATAGGAAGTCTACTTTACGTAACAGCTAGTCGACCAGACTTAATGTTTTCAGTATGCTTATGTGCAAGATATCAATCCAATCCTAAGGAATCTCACTTCAAGGCAGTAAAAAGAATTTTTTGCTACCTTAAGGGAACCATGGATCTAGGATTATTTTATACTTCTGGAAATGATTTGGTTCTAAAAAGCTTTTCTGATGCTGACTTTGGTGGATGTAGAACGGATAGAAAAAGTACATCCGGAACTTGTCATTTCTTAGGAGATTCACTAGTTTCTTGGTCCTGCAAGAAGTAACATTCTGTAGCACTCTCCACTGCTGAAGCTGAATATGTAGCAGCTGGAAGTTGTTGTGCACAAGTGTTTTGGATGCAACACACACTCACAGACTATGGCTTGAGTTTTACTACAACTCAATTTTTGTGTGATATCACAAGTTCCATTGCCCTAAGTAAAAACCCTTCACATCACTCCTGTGCAAAACACATAGATATTAGGCATCACTTTCTTAGGGATCACACACTTAAAGGAGATTTTATTCTTCAGTTTATCGGAACGCAAGAACAACATGCTGATATTTTCACAAAATCTTTGCCATCTGATAGATTTGAATATATTAAACAGAAGTTAGTAATGATAACCATAAAGTAATCTTTCTTAATTAACTTTCTGTTGAAAAAGTCTCCTTACAGTAATAAACTCCTTTTCATAGGGGGAGTACATTTGATTGTTTGTTTAACAAAGTTTTTCAAAATTTGTTTTCAAACTTTTCGGAACAAATATTTCTGGAATGGAACTTCCGTAACTAAAATTTTCCAAAATGAATATTCTCATATAGAATACTTTTGGAATGGAAGTATTCGTATTGAAAATTTCCGGAATGGAAAATTACGTACTAGCAGTTTCATAACTAGATTTTTGTACTGATTCTTTTCGTAATGTGTTTTTCGTACTAACTTTTTCATACTAAGTATTTTTTACTGTTTTTTATGTTTTTTGTATTGACTTCTTCGTACTGAGTGTTTTCTCGTACTGAGATAGTTTTCTGTAGTACATTTTTGAGAACTTTGTCTTTTCATAATAAATTTTTTTTTTCGTAATCATCTTTTTATATTATCCATTACGAATAATCCTCCTCAGCCAATCCGAAAGGTATGATTTCCTTACTCTTGTTTTCATAGTCATACTTTACTTTCTGGCATTTTCTTGTATTATGTTTTCTGATTATAGTTTTCTTAATTCTTTGTCTTAATAAAAGCCTCAAAAAGATTGGATTCAAGTTTTCAACCGTCAGATCTGATCTCAGCTCTTTCCAACCGTTAGATCAACTGTGGAATGTGAATTGTCATCTCGTTGCCTATATAAAGGGGACCCAAATACTCGTACCACATCGATCTCAAGATCTCGCATCCCGAATCTCTACCTCTCTGATTTAAGGCCGTTCTGAACTTCAGTTTTCTCCATTCCTAACTTCTCAGAGGACTTCAGATCCGAATGTCTGCGGCGTTAGCATCTCAAGAAATGTCTTCCACCAAGCCTATTTCTCAGTGGTTAGTTTACAGAGAAAGGTTAGTCCATCCGGATTTCTTCAACAACTATGACTCTCTTATCTCAAAGAATATTAAATTGAATGGCTGAGAAGATGTTGTTGTATCCAAACCGGGGACTCAAGACGATGTTTTTACAGAGTAACATGTTGAGTTCTATGAAACAGTTTCCTTCTTCCAGGAAGATAATAGGGAGAAGTTTTCTTTTAAGTCTTATGGCAGGACTTAAAAACTTTCTTATACCAAGGTAGCAAGCTTGGTAGGGTTGTCCTATGAAGGAGAAGCCGAATTTATTTCTCATGTATTTCCGGAATCTAAGGGTAGATTCGACAAGGAAAAAGCCTTAGAAACTCTCAGACTGGCTGATGACAAGGCTCCGAAGATTGCAAGTCTATCCACAAACTTCCGGATTCTAGAGTTGTGGGTGCAAGGACTTGTCGTACCGAGAAAAGGCGATAAAGATAGCCTGAATAAAAGTGAGATCTATATCTTAGATTTCCTGATAAATCTAAGGAATTTTAACTTCGTGAGGCACATTCTTATAACCATTGAGAATCTTAAGAAAGGAAATCATAGAGCTCAGATCGTAATGTACCCAGCAATATTATCAAAGTTGATAGTTCGGTGCCTTGAATCTTTCAAGGAAGCTTGCAGATCTAAGCCAAGGGTTTGTAAAATTTTGTTGGTTAGTGATGACACCCTTAAGAGGATGGATGTGGCTTTCAACAAAGATATTGGTGAGTTCATTGATTTGCCTAATCAAGAAGAAATGGTTCCGAAGGCTGCTGAACCGGAATCATCCAAACCAGTGAAGAAAAGAAAGTTAAAGGAAGTTGCAGCTAAAGTTGAAAATCTTAAGTCTAAGGAAGTTCAAACCGCTCCTCCCAAACCAAAGAAGAAGAAGACCTATCCTGATGAGGTAGTTACAAAGTGGAGAGCTGATAAAGATAAATGGAAAGTAGGGGATCCGCAGTTCGGATTGGACCCTGCGGAAGCTAAGGCATTAAAGGAGAGAACTGCTGATGAGCTTAAAAAACAAACAAAGGAGAAGAATCTTAAGAAGAAGATGTCAGAAGTCGAGGCAGTCCAAGCATTGTTGAAATTTAATGAAATAGTATCCGGAAGCATTCCAGTTCTGAGTTCTTTCTCCTTGGAATCTCTACCTGAGACTCCAGGAAGAAACCTTGATTTACCGGAAGAGACTACAGCTGAGCATGTTGAGAAAATCGAGCAGATTCAGCAAGTGGGAGAGGAAGAAGAAGTTGCTGAAGGAAGTGGTGAAATAGGATATCTCTTGAAACAAGTGGATGATTATAATGGATCACCTTCGGAACATATATCACTCCGAACTTCAGAGGCTGAATCCTCTAAGTTAGTAACTCCAGAGAAGGATAAGAATGAAGAAGATGTTGTTCAGAAAGTTGTTGATGAGATTGTTCAAGTATCTACTGGGGAGAAGAAAACTCCTGATCAAGAATCAATTCCAAAGAAAGATAAGGGAAATCAACTCCTTGTTGAAACTCCAAAATCAGTGGCTAGAAAGAAAAGAGAATATGGTAATTCGTCTAAAAGGAAGTTGGAGCTTATTGAGGAAGAAAACTCTCCAAGCAAGATTTCAGATTCGGAGTCATCCTCGTTGGGGCATGATTTTGTTGTCCAGTATTTAAAGAAGTTGGTGGGATCCATTCCGACATTCTCTAGTATTGACTCAAGATGTCAGATGCTCCAACATGTGTTGAATCAGAAAACTGACTCTGTATCTATGGTTATGGACAAGTGCGTTGAGATTGAAGCTCAGTTCAAAACCTTCTTTGTTTGTTACGAAGCTCATAGAAAATCTTGTAAGATGATAACAAACTGGTCAAAGAAGAATGTGGAAGAGATGAGGTTGTTAGATGAGTTTCAAGACAATGTTAATGATGCTTTTGAAACCGAGGACAAGAAGATAAATGAGTTAACTGCATCTTTTGAAGAGAAGCTGACAGAAGAGAAAAACTTCCGGATTCAAGAACTAAGAGATCTGAATGGGAAGCTCAATTCCGTTTCTCAAAACTAGAAGTTTGAAAGGGATCATCAGATTGATTTTGAAGAAAGAATGAAGGCTCAGGAAGAAAAGATCAAAGCTCAGGAAGAAAAGATGAAATCCCAGGAAGAAAAAATTGAAGCTCAATCCGAAAGAATAGTTCCCTTAGAGAAGCAAGCTGAACAAGATCATAAAGACCTAAAGAAGATCAAGACTATTCTAAAGGGGCTCATGTCAAAGGAAAAAGATCCGAAATAACCAAATCTGATCTTTTTGTTGTAATTTTTTTTCTTTGTTGTCAAGATTTCAAATCTAATGAAATTTGTGCCTCTCGTTTCTTTTGTTGTCATTACTAATATTTCAGTTACTTTGTTATTTTTTTCCATTCCCTCCAATTCTTTTTGAAAATCACAAAGGGGGAGAAGGAAAATATCCTTAAGAAAAAGAAGAACTCTAATAAGAGTTTATCAAAGGGGGAGAAGAAAAAGATCCTTAAGAAAAAGAAAAACTCTAATAAGAGTTTGTTTAAGGGGGAGCTTTTTCATTAAAGAAGACATTCTTATCTATCACTCTGGAAATCTGAATACGATCCTTAGAGTTTTCAAAACCTTAGGGGGAGTTAGTTGTATTCATTAATATCCTTAAAGCAAAGGGAGATAAGCCTTAATGTTTTTCTTTCTTCTTAGAATTTTTTTTCGTAAGGATGTTTGTGCTTTCAAAAAAGGGGGAGATTGTTGAGTCAATAAGGTTTTCCTTATGACTTTTCCATTACTTCTTGATTTGAAAATCACAAACACCTTATCTTTAAGAAAAATCGCTTTTATAAGGAAAATTGCTTTTATAAGGAAAATTGCTTTTATAAGGAAAATTGCTTTTATAAGAAAAATGGCTTTTATAAGAAAAATTATCCTTATCATATTTTCATCTATATTTTTCTTAAGTATGTGATTCGGATTCATTTTCTCGGAATCGTTGAAACTTTGATATAAAGAATTCTGTTTTAGGATTCGGATTCTGGATAAGAACTATAAGGAAGTTTCATTCCGAATTCCGGATATGAACTCTGACTAAGTTCTATTACAGATTCAGAATACGAATTCTGAAGAAGAATTCTCATTACGAATTCCAATGAAGAATTCTCATTAAGAATTCTGATGAAGAATTCTCGTTACAAATTCTGATGACGAATTCTCATTATGAATTCTGATGACGAATTCTCATTACGAATTCTGATGACGAATTCTCATTACAAATTCTGATGATGAATTCTCATTACGAATTCTGATAATGAATTCTCATTACGAATCCTGATGATGAATTCTCATTATGATTTCTGATGACGAATTCCTATTCCGAATTCTCATTCCGAATTCACCTATTAAACAGAATTTGAGTATCTTTGTTTTATACACTCTGAATTAATTCAGACTCCTAAAAATATCTTTGTTTGACTCCGAACTTTTATATTGCATACACTTCTAAAATTTGTCTACTCTTTACTATTGTTCCTTACACTCCGAACCTTCACTCCGAAGATTTCATTCCGAACTTTTATATTAGAGTTTAAAACGATGTTGTACATTCTGTTACACTTGTTTTGTTATAAAACGATGTTGTCTGTTTTGTTATAAACTAACCGTTGTCTAAGTGACACGTGTACAGGTCCCTCCAATCTTTAAGGAAAATATGACCATTGGAGAAGGAGCCGACCTTACCTATAAATAGGAGCTCATTTGAAAGAGCTCGGTGCTGATGGCTGAAAAAGTACTGAAAGGCTGACTAATTTGCTTGAAGTCATTTCTAGAGAGAGAGACTCTTATTAACTCTCAAAGCTTCGTGCAACTTCGAATGTTGGTGATTATATTCGAGGGCTTCCGGGGATAGGAAGACATAGGTGCCGACTACCTTAATGTTCGAGGGATTTCTTGCTGAGGAAGACAAAGGTTGCCAACTACCTTGATGTTGAGGGCTTGTGGGGATAGCAAGACAGAGACTCTGATCTTTGTATCGAGGGCTTACCCTGGTGTGGGTAAGACAGACTTGCTTGAAAGTATAAATCAAGGGACCTTCATCCAAAGTTGTTGGATACCCTTCTCTTTGGTTTAAAAGACTTATATCTTGTTACTTGTAGTTTTACTACTTGTTTATATTCCGCTGCATTTTGTATTATAAGGAATGTATAACTTTCTTATACTTCCTTATTTGTACTCTGTTTCATTTATATTCTATACACTTTAAGGTAGAATCTCATATTGTAATCATTTGTTATGATTCAATTTCCGGAACCATATTTCTGGAACCCTCATTCAGAATCTCTTTCCTAGTTTGCATTCGGTGTTAAGAGGTGTTGTGAATTTGCTTAGTTTAACTTTGTTAAACTTAGCCTTTTACTTTGCTTAAGGAAAACATAGTTATTCTTAACTAACTTTAAAGGTTCCAAAGGAATTTTTTAAAGTATACAATTCACCCCCCTCTTGTATATTGAGCATCTACATCACTATTTCGATCCTACATATTTTACCACCTTCGAGGAACCCTCAATGAGTAGAGGGGAAGAAAGGGGATTCCTGAGCTCATACTCCACATTACTGTGGGAATGTGAACCCAGGAATGCTTCGGGAATCTGCTCAAGGGTCGGGGAAACCCCTTTGATCCATGCCAAAGCATGGTACGTAGGAAGCCTCCATGAGGTTCAAGCCCACCACTCGGTCGTTTCTTCACGTCGAGTTCCACCCTCGTCCAGTATGATGTTAAACTATATATACGAACTATGTGGACTTTGATACCTGCCTCCTAGATAGGGTATGTAGGAAGCCTCCATGATGTTCAATCCCAACACCCATCAGACCACCTGGTCTCTCTTCGCGTCGGTTCCCCGACACCTATCCAAACTACGTGGACTTTGATCCCTTCTTCCTAAACAGGGTACGTAGGAAGCCTCTCCGAGGTTCAAGCCCAACAACCGATTGATCGGATCATCTCCACATCGGTTCACCACGCCACTCCTAGTGCCGCCTCAAGAGAGTTCCAACCCTTCGGGTTCATTAATTCAACGAGGGATGGTAAACCTCGGGCATAAATTTTTCTGAACCCCTGTGTCCAGTTGACCGTTTCCCACCAAGGTTAAATCTATGGATACTATGTTTGGGTTAAAACCAAAGATTCGAGAACATATGAATACATCTTAAATCTATAAGAGAGTCCCGGAATAGGAAATAATTCCCCCCCCCCAAAGGGTTTGATGAGCCCGACTTCCCATCCTCTCGACCAATGTGAGTTCTTAAGAGTCGCTGGTCAGACCATCCGGCGAATGCCTGCCTTTGGAAAGCAGGTCCATCAATCATTAGATACGGAGCCGTTGGTCATTTCCTGGCCAAAAACCAGAATGAAACAGCTCTGGTGATGCCGACTCCACAAAACACCAAACAAGATTCCAACAGAAAATCCATAAAAAAGATCCTGAAACCTACGAATGATACAGAAAAAACAGGAATGAGGAACACGATGCAGGGGGAGGCGACGCTGAAGATCCTCCAACTCGGCGCTGAAGGCCGCATGGCCTCCCCCTCCAGGTCTCCATCGAAGAAACCCTAGCGTCACATGGGGGAAGTGAGTCGCCGCTCCTTCATACCATTAGATACTTACGTAAAAACAACCTCGGATAATAAAGAGATTGTGAAATTAACCCTTACAAATTTGCTAACTTACGAAACATACACCCCTTGAAAGAGGTATCATACAATTAATAGTTAAATACTAATAAATTAAAGTTTATTACACAAATATTACAATTATGGGCAGTATATACACCACAAAAAAGGTAATAGTGGCAATATGGCATGAATCTCCCGGGAATAAGGAGTGAGATGAAAACCCCTTACCTTGCACTTTCCTTTAGTCGAGGGTACATTCAACCTCCTATATGAAGACATAGTATGTTATAAATTTATACCAGAACCATATTAATATTTATTATATCATAAATAATTCCTTTATGACTTTATACTAACCATTTAATAATAATTTTCATGTTATATTAATATTTCGCGTAATAATCGCTTTCTTTATCGTATGTGTTTTAACTTGTTACTATTGATTGTATAACATAGATCATGATTTAAATAATTACTGAATATAAAAAATGATTTATATACCATATATATTTAGAATATAAATATTTATAATAGACATATATATGAAATGGAAAACACCGTTTATGGAGACGGTAGTCTGTACGTACATATAAACGATGTTTCCGTTTTTATATAGCAATGAACGGAAGTAAGTGAATAAGACATATGTAAGTACATAAATACTTATATATATAAATATATATATCTCCAGTAGAATTATTATGTCATATATTACATACTTATTAGTAATATATATTTTTATAATCGTCGATGAATGATGAACTTGGAAATGAATCTCATCGCGTTGTGGAGACGGTAATCCATATGTACTCACGAGAAAAAATATCATTCTTTTGATATTAAAATAATATTTAATTGGATGGTATATCATATATACAGAATTATTATCATGTTATATTTATTATTTACATCAAATAAACATCATTATTTTACCCATCCAAATAATAATGTATTGAATAACAATTACACCACAACATGGAGACGGTAAGTCGTATATACGCACGTATGGTGAAATGTCATTCAATGGGTGGATAGAATAATGAATTTTGTTATACCATAATTATAATAACATCACAGTATATTTAAGATACTGGAGTTATTATTTTAGAATAGAAACAAAAAAGAAATATGAAGTGGGAGAAGAAAGGAACTTGAAAGATGGTGGTGAAATCATTACCTCTTCTTCGGGTTCTTCCTTTTGATTTGATCAAAAGGGCTCCTTAGGTTGGCTTTAGGATCAATCTAAGGCCTCTAGGTTGAAGGTAGGATAGTTGAGAGGGTATTTGGTTAGGGGTTGTCTGAGCCAAATGGCTTAGAAGGTGTGAATTAGATTGAAGGGGGAGTGCCCTATTATAAGAGGGGTGAGGGGCACCTCAGGAAAAACATAAAATATTATTTTATAATAAATTAATATTCGGTTTATAGTTGCTCCAAATTTATTTATTTTTAGGATAAGGTGGGTATGGGTCCATATACACTCAACCAATAGGTTTTAGACAGGTTTGGGTCACTTTATTAACCTTATCTTTTATTTTTAACTCATAGTTAATTAGTTTGACATTTACCGCGCCTCTTTGTATTTTTATATTATATGGTTAATAAACTTACTATAGCCTTCCAATCGACCCCAAGTGGTCCATTAAATATACACCTATCATGATATAAGTCCTTTGTCCGAACATTATATTTTTAGAATTATAATATCTATTAATAATATAATATTTTTTTAAACACTCTTTTATGACAATTTTGACACTATTGGGTATTTTGTTTTTGATAAATTTATAAAAGCATTATTACATCAAAAAATATTCATATAACCAATACTAATATGTCATATTAACCTAGAAAATTATTTTAATTCATAAAAAGTCTCAAATTGCATTTATTTGGGTATTTATAATATATATTATCTTAATCTTTCATTAATATTGTAATTACTGCATCATCATTGTGTCCTAAATAAATTAAATTATTTAATGTCTAAAAATTATAAATAAACTATAATTATGTATTAAATAATTGTTTCTTTCTAATGAATATTTATAATCTAATTTATTTTATGTATAACCCTATATTAAAAATGTCTTAGTTATTTAACATTGATTTTATCTCTTCTAACTCTTCTTTGAATTAAATAATAATAAATGTCCTAATCTAATCCAAGTGGAAAAAGAGGTTAATATTTTCTTACTAAGGTTTTTTTTTGTCTAATTATACTTATCCAATAGAATTAGGACATGTGTTAGGATAATAATAATATCATTTTTACCCCTAATTACCCTATTTACTTTTAACCGTGTTAAATAAAAGTATAAAGTTACTATTCACCAAATATTATTTTCATCTTATTGAACCACATTTTACTGCTTCATATTAATCTTGTCTCTTGGATTTTTGAAATTCCACTCAGAGAAGTGGTAAAATTATGTTTTATGTGAATTTGAAAATTATTCTAGGAGATGGGTAAAAGACGATGAAAAGTTCAATAAAATTTTTATATATGTAAATTATTATAAACTGACTCCAATGAATTATATTGAACTTATATAGGTATTATGTATCTATTTTGACCTAAAATAAATTTAAATAAAATAAATAATTATTTAAATAAAAATTCGTTTTTAAACTATAACTCAGTGTTTTTCACTATTCATAAAAAACCCAAAGCTTTTAGAAAAATTCCAAAATTTCACCCTAGGATAATTTTGATATTATGAATCAAAAAATGAAGTCCATTTTAAAAGATAAAATTTATATAATTTTATAAATTGGGTATTACTATTGATAATGACTAGTTGGATTGGTTGTGGTGTGTTAGAACTCAAAGTTGCGTACAACACACACTACAATATTATTCAAAGAGGAGTGTACTGTGGAAGCTTGGGGTGTTACACAATAACTCATGCCTTATTAGTAGTGACTTTAGGGTGGATCCCACAGATTACTACTATCACAACAAGTTTACTATTGATATGGTTTATATGAAATTTATTACTTAAAGTATGACTCTATCCAAATTATGGAATATAAAAACATTCCAACTAACCTTTTCTTTTATATTCCGATCTTATAAAAAATTTCAAGAAAAATTAGTCCATGACTCCCCTATATTTTTAAAAATTAAAAACCTAAATATATTCAATTGGGCGTTATACCATAAATATACTAACACTATGTTTTTTCATAATTTATCACCAATAAACTTTTAACTTCCTATATATAACTCAAGAAATCCAATACCACAAAAAAATTATAGTCCACATTATTTTTAAAAAAATAATAGATATTTTAATAACATTATATTCTTATAATCAAATTTTAAATCAATCTTAAATTCATACAACTAGATATCTACATTGAGAATTATCTTCAAATTGTTATTTTTAATAATATTAAATCTAATTTATTATTAGTTTGTTGTTTTTACCAAATCTGGTAGAATAATTATGAATGAATGTGTTTCTAATTATGATAATAAAATAATATATTTTTTAATACATATAAAAAATTAGTAAAATCATTTTAATGTGTTTCAACATGTGGCTTTAAATAATAGTAATCATGATCTTATTGTTTTACTACAAATGAATTTATTTTTCACCTATTATGATGGAAACAAACATTGATTATTTTATAAATAGGAAAAGAGTTTGTTACATTGTTATGGAGAGTATATGGGTAATTTTACATCCTCCCCCCAATTTTTTTTTTATAAATAATGATAAAATCAAAGCTAGTCTATCAAAATTTAAGGTATAATTATTATTTAATTGACCAAAGGAATTGAGATGTTTAGGATAATTTATCTATCCTGTTCTTTTATACTATGAGAATTTAGGGCTCCAAAAAATAAATAACATTTCTTAATATCATATTTAATGATGGGGATTTTTAAATTAGTTTATGTTACATACCTTATAGATCATTGGAAAATATATCTTATTTATTTAGTAGATAATTTAATAAATAGAATATATATACATATATTTGTGCCTACTGAATCAATTCCCATGGTTAGACATGTTTGTTAGGTCAAAACTATCAAGAATGAATAACCCATCAATTTTCTATTTGATTTCTAAGATAACAAATAGGGAAGAAACTGGGAACAGAAAATAACATAAATTAAAATTATTCTGAAGAATTCTTAAAGGATAAACTATCATAATAATCTTGATTTTATATAAATTTATAGAAAATATACACATGATAACTAAAATATATCATACTATTCGTTTTTATCTAAATTTACATTTTAGATATCATTATATTTAATATATTATATATTTATTTTTAATTCACACCGAGAATTATAAATAAAAGTTTACACATCCTTTGTATTTCAGTATTTTCACATATTATATAGTCACATTAGGTGTGGAAATGATATAAGGATAAGAAATTTTGAAAATTTTATTGTGTAAAACAAGTCCATATTATGGACTCACTCACTCAGTATAAAAAACCATTTAAGGATTTGTGATAATTAAATTGTTTCGATGTCAACATAAGGTGATACATTATTTTTGTAAATAGTACTCTTATTTATTTTCATTTTCAATATTTTATTTATATATTCTAAGTATTGGTTTTTCTCTCTAAATAAATGTAAATAATTTATTTTTCCATAATAACATTTTTGTTTTATCAAATATTTTTTAAAAAAATTTTAAAAAAAAAATTGATTTATTTCTCATCACTAGTATATAGTAATATTGAATTTTAATTTTTTATTTTAAAATACATTCAATAATTTGTAATTTTTTTAATATTTAACTAATTATTGATCGGTCCAATGGTAAATATATTCAAAATATAAAATCTAAATCACTCAATACTTTTATTAGTTAATTTGTTTTTGACTAAATAAATTTTAAATTAAAAATTATTTTATAATTTTATCTTATTAATTAAGATGATAAATTAAACCATAATAAGATATCCTTCAAATAAAAACACCATTGTATTTTTAAAAATATCACATACTTCTAATAAAATTTATAACTCAACTAAAGTCCTTAAAAAATATATTCAAAAATATATTTTCATATTTAATCAAGAATCTTATATTCCATATTGAAACTTATGGATTTATAATCCTTAGATGATTTATTTTAAAATAAAACCATTATTTTTTAAATTATATTTCATTTTGATCAATCTGATCAATAAAATAATTCATTCCTAAATATTTATTACACATTAAAATGACATTTTATTTAATATCACAAATATATCAAATAAAAAATCAATATTTATAAACTGACTCTATAATTCCAAAACCAAAGTGCATCATTCCTTCAAAATATTTCCACAAATTAACTAAATATAAATAATAAAATTTTTATTCAATTGTAAAATTAAATTAAACGACCAGCTCATGATTTATCAATAAATGAACATGTATTCTTAATTAAATTCTAGGATTTAATTTTCAATTTAAGTATGTTATCAAAAATAAAATAGTGGGCTCAAATTTTAAAATGTATTATATATTAACAAAATCTCTCAAATTATTTTTAACAAGGTACATTCATATTGATCTTGTTTTTATACATAAATAAATATCATGAATTAAAATAATATTTTAACATAAACATATCATTCTTAAATTATTTATTCATATTTAAATAAATAAATATACTCTTGTCAAACAGATTAAATAATATTCTAATTATAGTTCAATTCAAAAAGAAAAATTCTTCTAGGTCTTCAAAATAAGTATAAAAAATCCACCAAAATTATTTTATATTTTTTTTCTCTCGATATGTTTAATTTATTACTTTTATTCTATAAAAATAAATTACTATTTTAATTCAATGAATTTTTTTTGTATGTTTTATATGTGAAGACTCAACTATCACAATCAAAATTTTCTAATGTTAAAAATAACACATTCTTCAATTAAATTTTTATTTTATATAATATATTTAATTATATATGATTCATAATCAATTTTTCAAAATAAAATAGAAGTTTAATATTATTTCACCCATAGATATCTTAAAATTACTTATCTCTTACCACATACTTGTTTTATCAAAATAATCATAAAACTAAAGTCATGTCATATCATATGTTGAAAAAATTAAAATATATTTTTTATTTCATTTAAAGATCTTGTATAAATTATCTCAACCCTATTAACATATGAATTATACTAATTAATTTTTAAATACATGACAAAAAATGTTTATTTTAGTAAATCGTTGACTTTTTTCAACAAATAATTCATACCTAAATCTCAAAAAACATTATTATATTTTATAATCAAAATTTTCAGAATAAATAAGTTATATTTCCGTAGAAACAAAATATTTAAAGAGTATATGAATATATATTTTGAAAAACTGATATTTTAACATAGAAACAGTATGTTCGATAGTGTATTCGACATGCAACATGGAGTTTAAATGACCAAAAAAATATATGACTGTTATAACATAGTTGTTAAATTGGAATGTATGAATATTATAAAATAATTTATGAAATATATATATATATCCTAATAAATATAAATTTTTTGATATATTCTCAATAAATAATCAATCGTTTTTTCACTAAACAATTTTTATTCATAAATAATATGTTTTCTTTAAAAATTTATTTTTATATAATTTTGTGGTAAAATATTATAATTTGTTTATAGATATATTAGATAATATATTTGTTAAATTAGTTTTATTTTTTAAATCAGAATAACAAAATTAACATAGGGTGAATTTTTTTATTTTTTCGAAAAATATTGATTTTTTGTGAATTGTGAAAAACTAATTTTTTGTAAAGTCATCACTTTTTCAATAAATTAAGTAATTTAAAAGTAAAATTATTATTTAAATTTTATTTAACAAATAAAAATTAATTTTGATAAGATTTAATCCTTTAATTACATATAAAAATTCATTACACTGGATTTTATTATATGTTTATTTTTTGGTTCAAAAACAAATTTTTCATAAAACGATTTTATAGTGAATAATGATTATCTTGTTTAGTATATTAAAAAAACAGTAATGAATTATTTTTAAATGTAATATATAGATCATATATATATAATTATATATTTTAAATTCATATAATGAAGTTTAATAGTCATAGAGTTAATATAAAATCATCCTATGGTAGAAAAATAGGTATCTTGAAAAACTACTTTTTTGTCATGTATGTGGTTTTTATTTTTAAATTAAATTCTGCCACTTATGTAAATTTAATTTTAAAAAATGGATTCAAAATTTTTAATTATAATAATTTATATTATCTAAAATTTTCAACAATTGTTTTTCACAATGAATCGTTAAACACTACAAATATTTTTCTGCGGTCAAGGTGAAAAAGGTTTACCTGGGGTTAAATAAAAATATTTCTATTAAAAATGACCTAATTTTTTGTAAAATATATTTGATAGAAATATTTTGACCATATAATTTCTAAGTATATATATATTAATTTATTTTTATCATTGTTTCATGTGAAAAACATGGGTATACTTTTTTATTTTAAAAATCAATATGTGTGTTACACACCTCACTTATAAAACTTTAACCCTCTCTTATCCTATTCACACCTTGAAAGCCATTTTTTCAGAAAATTCCATAAAAAAAACATTACATAAGTATATAAACCTGACCAATATCCAATTTTTTATTATAAATAAATCCTATGAATGATTTTGGTACTAACTTAAGGAGGTTTTCCGAAAAAGAGGTGTCATGCTTAATTGAGCTTATTTATTTATTTATTTCTTCCCAATCTATAAAATATTATAAAATTATGCAGATATTATAACACGAGTTTATCCCATATAATTATAGGTTATTATTTTAATTTCATAACCTAAATACATATCCTATTAAATCAAATGAGAAATGAAACTATTGATCGTGTGTATAGCAGACTACCGCCTCGCGAACTGATATAATTCATATTTTATTATCACCTCTCAAAGCTTATAATAAAGATTTATTTAAGGTATATATAATATTTTAAATATAATTATACTTATTTAATTATTATATGACATATATCTTCTTAATTTCCCTTTCATGGGGGATACGATAACGTCGCTTCTGTGTACAACAAACTACCGACTCATAATGCGATGTGGTTCATTTTTCCCTAATGAATTAGATGGAAGGTAATGAGAATAAATTTAATGAATATATGTGATATGTATATAATAAAAATAATATTAATGATATATTTAACTTTATAAAATATAATTTTTCATTTTTCATTTTTAACGTTCCACTCACAGAAAAATGATTACACTATAACTGTGTACGTGTGGAATATCGTCTCCATGAAACGATGCGATTGTTGTTTCCTCACCACATCACAGAGATGATATATATACGTATATTTAAATAAAAAAAGTTTATTTATGATATAATTAAATTTATTTAAATTTAAAATAACACTTACCTTCTTTCCATTATTATCATTAAAAAGTTGAAATGTTACTCATGCATGTGTACGTTCTTCCATCTCTATGATTGTAACATAGTCCATTTTTCATAAAATTTTATATAGATGATTTTAAAATAATAGTTTATTCGTAACAATTATAATTATTTAAATATAATTATTTTATAGATAATGTAACAATGATATCTTTGTCATTAGTTAGCACACCAAATCCATTTAGAAATAGTGAACTGAATGTCCTCAAAATATGTGATGCGAGCTTAACTGATTAAGTATTTAAGTGTATTATTAAAATAAATTAAATAAATGATTTAATTATAAGGTATTAAAACATTAAAAATTTTATGAAATAAAATAATTTATATAATTTTTTTATACATGAGTTAAAGGGCAGACATGGAAAGTCTGAACTCAAGGTAAGGGGTTTTGTCTCAATTTTCTTTCATTGAGAAATATTTTAATGTTATGCACTAAATTTATTTTATATTATATATATAAAACACATTTTATAATTAATATCATAAATAATTCATAAATCATTGTATTTTAAGTTTCAATTTTTATTATTTCATTCACATGGATTTTACATCAATGTTACCATGTGGTAATAAACTTTATCACATAATTTTTTTTCATTGGGTTACATTAAATCTTCGATTTATTTGATATTTTATGATTATGTGTGTAATGATTTTTTATTATCATCTACTATATATCCACTTTTTTCATGTGGATTTAAATTTTATATATATAATAGATTCACTTATTAATTCTCACTTAAACATTATGATAATTGTTAGGGTCTCTCATCTCATATTGTCTTCTTTGGGACATATATTGTGTTATAAATCTATCTTATTTTATGTTGTGTATAAAATTATCCATGAATATATTTATGTTTATGATATTTAAAATTTTCCTCTGAATTTATTATTTTATGGGGCTTCTGATTGAAAAGTCACCAAAGGGACGAAGGCTTTATGAGAGAATATACATTCATTTTGAGATTGTTTATTTTGAATATTATTTGGGAGGAAATATTATCATATTATTATCTTGAAATATTTATATTTTATTATTTATTGGTTATTAATGAAATTTTCAAATGATAGTACCATTTTCCTCTCTTTGGTACTTATAATGATAGATATTTTTTTTATGAAAATCCAAATTCATTTCTCTCTTCAGTCATAAATTATTTTTCATCAAAATCCATGTATTCAAAAAATATTTTAATTTTTTTACTATGATTTTTTAAATTAAATTTTAACAATAATTTATCATTTTAATTTTTTTAAATGAATCTTCCTTTTTTTATCCTAACATGTAACTTTTTAACTTTTACTGAAAATGTTAACGTAATATTTGTTTTAACATACATGGTATGAACATAATTTTCTTCTATCATGAAAACTCCATGTTTTAAAAAATATTTTTTTAAATTCAAATGAAAATTTAAAAGAATTTTTTTTATTAATTTTTTATAATGTTTTAGATTTTAAATATGTTTTTTAAAAATTTAAAATATATTTTCCTCATTAAATAATCCATGTGATATTTTGAAATCTTTTTCTATATAAGATAACATTATTTTTTGTTACTCAAATTGAAATGGTTATTTACCCCAAAAATGATTTTAATGATCTATAAATGGTATTTATATTCATCAACATCAACAACAGTTGATGTTACTTACATTAAACTAAGGAAATGTTTTATTGATACCATACTTATTATTTCATTGTATGAATTTTGTGATTTTCATGGAATCTGTTTCATTTCTATGAGTTAATCGAGCTATGAAAGAACATTGATTATTTTTCTTATTTTAAAGTAAAGGATCTGAAATATTTTATTCATTAATAGTAATTTTATATTATTGGTTATAAACATGTCAGCTCAATAATTCTTATACGATGGGCGAACCCAGATAGCATTGGGTGATCCCGAAAAAAATTATATTACGGGTGCCCCCATATAGTGTTTTTTGATCCTGATATAGCTTATATTATGGTTTTACCTAGATATAACTCTATTGAATTGGGTAATGTTCCTATTCTTTATTGGTTTGAGGGAGGGAGTTATTGGAGGTTTTCTCCTATAGATTTATCTAGGCTCCAGTAATTTCATACATGGGCTTAAAACTGGTTATGAAGTTAATGTCCTGATATACCAATTTTTTTTTTATTTGTGATTTATATGGGTTTTAAGGATTCATTTAATCAATATTGATATAAAATTGATCATGATTACTGATTCTTGTGAATATTTCCTCTGATAATGTTGTATTCAATGTTTCATGATTAATAATCCAGATGTTGATGGGTATGAATATTCTTATGTTATGCTCATGTACTTTGATTATTTCATAATACCCATATGCTCTTATTATGCTCACTAAGTACATTAAATTGTTAATTCTTATGTTTACCCTTAATAATCATTTTAACTCATTATTCTTATGTTTCCATTTCCTGGGTTGTTAAGAATGGTGATTAAATGATCAATGCTTATTACGTTTTCTAACATGATGATGTTTGGGGGATATATTGATGACTTAATATGGAATATGAAAATATATTTATAGTGGAAAAAATATTTCCTTTAATTCTTGGGTACTATTAATGTAAGAGTTTTTTTCATAATTTTCTAAAACCCAAAACCTAAAAGGTCATTAGGAATGTATGTGATCAAATATTTACTTTTGATGTTGTACGCTTTTTAAGGGAAAAATTAGGTCACCTTTATCTGAATCAAATCAAAAAATGGAATGATGATGCTTTTAGAACTAGATCTGGAGGTAAAGGTATAAGGTTGTAACATATATATATACAAGTCACAATTTGAGGCATGTGACTCAATTCCATCCTTTCCTCTCTATTCCTAAATCAAACTAAATAAATAAAAATAAAAATTATGTACCCACCTAGGGTAAAATAAAACCCCAAATCATCCTAATTAATTTTTTTATCCCTAAAATTTTGATTTTTAAACAGATTTATAGTTTAATTTTAATTTTTTAAAATTATCCTATGATAAAAAATACAGTGAATTAAGTCCAAAATATTTCTCTAAAACCATTTTTTAATGATGTGACCTTAGGAACACCATGATTTAATTCCAAGATAGATAAAATGGTTTTAAATTATTATTTAATTTCTAATTAATGAAAATAAGTAGTGAGTGATAATTATTAATTCTAGAATAAAATTTAAACATATAAAAAACTCTTCCTCATGTGACCCAAATCCCTTAAAAATTCATAAAGAGAATCTTATACTAAAAAATATCCATTAAACATGTAGATGTAACAAACTCTCCTATTATGTGTTATAAATAAAAAATGTAAAATATAATTATATATAATGTTTAAAAAATATTTACTTAATGTATATAGATAAGATTATTTATTTTTTTAGAAAAAAACATGGGATAGGGTAATTTATCAAAAAATTTGATACAAAAAAGTTCATATCATTTCTAGATAAGTTCTAAATAAAACCTATAAACCAATACATGATATGATAAATAATATTCTAAACAGAAAGTGTATTAAAATCCATCATTATCTATGAATATTTTGACCAACATTCAATATTATAAATTAATAATAATTTTTTCATTCATGAAAATCATTAAATAAATTATTCATATGTGTATAACGTTAAAATATGGGGAGAGAACATGTAATTTACTAGCTCGTAAATCAAATTGATCACATCAGTGGTAAGATACAAGGTTAATATCACATTTCCATAATCTATAATTAATTTTGAATTCATTGAAGGGTTTTTTTAAAATAGTGATCCATATTACATGTTATCATTTTCTATTATATTTGTATAGTTATAGTAATATTAGGATCTAGATCAATACATAGGTGGGTATTAGTTAACTGCGAGATCTATATTATGGCCTAAGTATGTATTTGTAGAAAATGAATTATATGTGATGGTAATATCATTCATTGTCTGGGCATGGTGCCAAATTTGAAGATGGGAAGCCCATATAAGGGAGTGTATGGCATCGGGATTAGGAGATTTACAGGGAAGGATAACTAAATTAATTTTATATTAAATAAAACTTAAAGGGTTTTTGGGGTGTTATCACTATATGTATACTATGTTAGAGATCTCCATAAACATTTGGAGGGATGAAGATCATAGAATCTTGCAACATTTGATTTTGGGATGTTATCTCAATATTTTTTCAATGTGTGTATGTGATGTACATGAATAATATCAAACATGTGATTAAAACTAAAATTTAATGTATTATAATTTTTTTCATCTGATTAATGATGTAAATGAAAATTGTTACCAAACATATGATGTCGTCAATATGAAGGAAGTCACTGTGAAATTATAAAATCCAAAAGGAAGTCATTTTAATATAGTAATAGACAAGGATTAAACCCATAACCAGATTCCTTATTATTATAAATATGTTCAGTATTGGGAGTTTTTTTAGGATTAAATCATATCATGGGACAACAAAATAGGAAAAAAAATTATTTTTCCATTTCATGAAATTATGTAGGAATCTTGATATTTGATATATGTTTGTTCAATCATTCAAGAACCTATATAATAAAAATATATTTTCCAGATGGTTTTTAATATCACATAATATAATATAAAATACATTCAAACCATGTATCACATGAATCCAACAGGGAAAAAATTAAATTCCCATGAAGTGATGTCCATAAAATAATATAATAATATACAGTGTATAAATTACATTAAAATGTTATTATATAAAATATAAATTTCCAAAACTGTATTTTTTAAATTTTATACAAAGAAATAATATAAAACATGATTTTATTGACTAGTAAATATCCATATAAAAATATAAAAAGTTTTAAATTCAAGAACCCCATTTCTTAAACTCTCTCTTTATGAAAAGAAATCACTACTGAGCATCCTTTGTCACATATAAAATATGTTTTAACAATATCTTCATCCTAATGGATATAGCTTTCTTCTAGTCATTTAGTATACTTATAGGGGGTATATAAAACACGATGTTATAATTTCTCAATTGATCAACCACAATCCTTGAAAAGGAATCATGATTAATGAATTTATAAGTGTGTGTAAATTCTGTAGAAAAAACATGGTCAAACATTGTGCATTCTAATAAAAAATAGAATATTATTTTACCCAAATAATAAAATAAATTCTCAAGTATTCATGTTCATTGAAAAATATAAAACCCATGAAACATGAGAAATATATAAAAATATGCATTAATATATATAAAGTGGAGAAATCAAGTTCCCATGGTCAACAATGAGGACCACCTTCCTTTTATTGATAGGTTTATTCCAAATATTAAATTATAATTCTATATAGGATAGGAAAATCACTCTAAATAACCATCCATGAATCAAATTAAAAAATTAAGGGTTTCATCATATTATAATTATAATAATATATCATCATTTAATGTGTTGTAACATAAATACAATAACAAAACATATGAATTTTTTTTACAAAGATATAAACATGTAACTCAAAGAATCATGTCACCGGTTGTCCCTAACTCTGCCTCTTGGAATAAACATTCCTAATAGAACTAAGAAACATCTCATGGAACTCCATATCTATGGAAATAAATCATCTGTTTAAGGAATTTATTGTCCTGTGAAAATATAAAAATTATGAAAGAACTATATATGTTGTAATATCACCAATAATCACATGGAATACCATGTATTATGAAAATATATAACTTTTTTAAAAAAAAATTATCTCATTGAACATATAAACATATAGAGGAATATGTATTCCAATAAAATAGTTTCATAATCCAATGTATCACCATGTTGATGGAATAATACATTATGTGTTTGGATCATCATGTTTTAATAAAAAAAATAATGTACATTCAAACCTATTTTTATCATTTTAACATTATGTAAAATAATAATATAAATCTACCACATGAATAAAATCAACATAAAAAAATCATTGATTATTCCATGAGTGGATGTCAAGTAACATTTAAAATAACCTAATAATATAAATCCAATGACATATCCTCTTTTTTTAGAAAATATTTTATCAAATATTAATTTTAAAAAAACATGACCTAGTCCCATAATGAATCATTATACAATTCCGGTTAAAAACATGGTATAATCAATCCATTTTTATCCCATTTTTCTTTTTCTAAACAAACCATCAAAAGTGTTATTTTCCCAAAAAATATGCTCTCATAAATTTTTCACATAAAAATGAAATCTATTTTTATATGATCAATGTATGAGTCTTCAATACCTCTCTATAAAATCAAAAATGGATTTGTAAATTGATTTTATCAAAACTCTCTATATCTAACGATTTATTTAAATATACATACTTGTAATGATCCACCCAAGTCCGCCATTAAACTAGTCACTAGATCTGGCCCATGACAAGGCTAAGAAGGTAATCGCGATCCCCAAATGATGGAAACTATATCATGAGTATCGCGGAAAGCCTTTGGGAATGGGTTTTCTAATGGAATCGTCAAACTGGTTTATAACATAAACATGATAAGAACTTTCCATGATTTTAATTGTCATCCTACAAAATTAATGTTTTAATGCTCAATATAAATTAAATATTTGAACATAAATAAAATTCTAAACCACATCAAAAAAATATAAACATAAACCCAAAATAAGAGTAAAAAAAAGATGGGATATTTTCAAACTAAGAAATATAAAAATATTATAAACCAACCATAAATAATTAAAATTATAACTACCCATATAGATTTTACAATGAGTTAGTTCCCTATTATGTCACCTCCTCCAATAATTACTATATTTATAATAATGATTGTCACCTTCATGAGGTGCCTTGTCTTTACCTCAACCTATCAAAATATGGTCTACATCCACCAATTGTGTTTATATAGTGTACGGACAACAATATCATACTAGGATACGAAAATGTGTTTAATGGGATACCCTTTTTAGATAGAAACAATAATTCTCATTTGAAATAAATTATAGTATGGTAAACATTTATTTTTTATGTTATGAAAACAATTACAATTATTTAAGGATTTATAAAAAAATCATTAAAATAAGCATTCCATAATCATGGAGCATGTGAGATACCTAAATCATCTGATGTTATGGGAACATAAGTTCCTCTTATAGGGACAAGCAATATGGGGCCTTCCATCCAATCACACCAAATCTAACACATTTATAGGGAGTGTATGCCTTGGCCTAGTGGCGTGGTGATGCACGTATATGGAACATTGACACTCGTCCATGTATAATATGTTTAGTTAGTGTGGTGTAATCATAATTGATATATAAAACCAATCCTTCCCCTTAGATACTTGGATTACCTTGTTACATTCCATTTTTGAACATGTAACAGTTTTTTTTTCAACGGTTATCCATCAGTACATCACAATTCAATTCCATTTTTTATTTCAAAATCATGACTTTAAAGACTACATTTTTCTTATAAACTCATAAGAAAATATTTTAAAAACTACATATATTATAAATTATTATAGAACACCCTTATTATAACATAGAAACCATAATTATTTCACAAAAATATATTTTTATTTAAAACCCCTAATATTTATGAAATAAAAACCCATATAAATCTATGTAAACCACTCTCTTATGATGTAAATCCACTTAGGATGGAAGGATAGATCTTATAGAGGTATAAAAACCATAAACACTAGAACCCATAAAAAATAATTCATTGAGGACAAACCCTAGGTCTCCAAGATCTTAGGTAAGAGTAAAATCCTATAAGGAATAAAAAAAGATTTAATAGGAAGGAAGGTGATAGACTAACTTGATGAATCTTATAATTAACTTATTAAAATCAACCCAAAAATCACACCAACAGAGAAGGGGGAAGGAACCCCCTATAAAGGGTAGACGTGATTCCTGAGAGAAAGAGATAAATGGGGGTTTGTGGATTTATATATAGTAAGGGTTTAAATGTTAAAATTTAAAAATTAAAATATAGGTAGAGGTACACCATGGTGTAGACCCACTAGTCATGGTGTGGAATCACTCATTGGACACTTCTACCATGTACCCCTTGAGGCTATGCCATGGTGCATTCTTAGAATAAATATTCTTAGAACCCCTGACTTCAATATCTTTAAGTCATAGTCGGTTGGTAGTGAAGTAGTACACCATGTATAATTAGACCCCTGCATTGTATCCTCTTAGGCTACAACATAGTCTCACCTTCCAACTGAGTACCCTTATGTAAGTGTTACACTGTATAAGGGTAACTAGTGTTACCATTTCATGGTATAGGCTCCCCGATAGAAAAATCATAGTGCCCACATTGTTGAATTTGTGTGATATTTAAAGGTAACTACTCTAACCTTTATACATATTATATAAGGGGTTCTCTACAAAATATCAATAGGGTCTACATCATGGCATATCAAACTCAAAAAAATATAGATTCCAAAAATTATAAAATGATATGAAAATTGAAATACCAACTAGAATAAAATTCCATGAAATTATAAAAAATTAATAATTGAAATGCTTCTTACATGAAACAAAACAACACCATTATTTTGGAAATTCTCTCTACAATGTTTCTTTCTACCACTAGAATGTCACCCTAATGACTAATTTATTAAAAAATAAGGCCAATTATCTCTTGCGTGACCATACATATCCCAAGTATCATGTGAACCATATTCATATATACATTAAAATTAATTAAATGAATTTAATTACATCTTGGGAAATTATCTTTTGAGTCCCAATATGAACTAGTTGTTTAGTTATATAAACGTTATGTTCTATCTCGAACCTATTTATATTCTAAATATTCGAGGGGTTGGGGTGATAAATCATGATTTGAGAGATATGGAAAATGTTATGAATCGTATATAACTTGGAATAAAATAATATATGATAATAAACCTTTCTAATCTTGTAAATGATCTCTAATTTTCCCATGTACTATAGAGAAATATTTTTATTCTTCCCAAGCCAACAGTGGCCCAATTAATGTAACAATATAATGAAAAACTATTCACCCATTGAAAAATCTAAATAATGATTTTTATGATCAATATAGTATTAGTGGTGAATCTAAGTTGTCACTAACCACTTCGGAATTGTGTAAATATTATTCTTCATCTCTTATAAAAAGATCAACCTTAAAAAAGACATCTAAGAAATCTCAGTCCATCGAAGGGGAGACCAAGAATGTTGGAAATAAAGAGCATCTAACGGGGAGATAATAATAAATGAATAAAAACAATTATTATAATAAATACCTATAAGTCTATGATAGATATCCCAAAAACCATAAAAATCCATGATTTAGAAGTAGAGCATATCCTATAGAACATGGATTGATTAAATAAAATTGTCAATTTTATTTGGATGGTCTGTCATGCTCATCCAAGAATGGGATCCAATCGCCTATTTGAGGCCTTTTAAAAAATGATATGTGAATCATGGGTGTCTATCTGAGATGATAACAGTAGACCTGCCATATAAACTCATGACCTTTTTTATATACGACATTTTGATCACTTCTATCTTAATAGTATCTTTCATCAAAATGAAATGGGTTGGTTTTATAAGAGTTTAAATTATGACCAATATGGAATTATTATCCCCAATTTTTTATAGAATATGAAAATACATTCCACGAATATATCATCCCACTTAATGGTTGGAATGTGAAGAGGCTGCATTAAACTGAAAGGGTTTTGATGCTCACCCTTGACCAAATAGTCAACATAGAAATGTGACATGAATTCCCTGATGTCACATATCTTACATGGAAATATGAATCAATGCTAAATGTCCTAATTAATAAAATTTGTTCCTATATAGAAATCCTATTGCTAATGATGTTAATATTTCATCACAACCATCCTCATAAACAATGATACCACATACCAATTATAAAAATAGGAAATACACTTGGAATATAATTACTAGTATCTAGTAGTCTCCCACCATATATAAAACTCTTGATACACTAAAACTCTTCAAATATATGTTTATCCTAATGAATAAGATGAATAAAATAAGGAAACAACTAAAAACTATCAAGGAAAACCACTTCCATTAAATATTTTACATCCAAATGCATATGGGAATAAAGGACCATCAAGTTCCATTTATCACTAGACTCTTTCAAAACGTGAGAAGGAAATTATATACTAATAATATCTGCTACAATGATACCATTTTCTATTATAAAGGAAATATCAAAGTAAAATGTATATTAAATATACAACCTTTTCCAAAGGCTTATATCTTTATAAGATAGAATATAACATAAATATTATGATTATAATAGACCATGATATTCTACCCAAATAGTTAATGTCACCAACACTTCAAAGCATTCATAAACACTATGATTTTGAGATCATATATTAGGTAGTTACTATCTTTTGGATGATATTGGAAAGATCCATATTCCACTACAAGGCCTCCATGCATAATCACGCATACTAAGATATCACTTGAAGCATTACAATATATTACATAACATAATTTAACTTCTAGAAAGATCAAGATACAAGGTGAGCACAACCACTAATTTTGTTTATTAAGGGATTTCTAACATTTAGAGTTACATACAAAATTCACACCCTTCTGGGTGATATAAATCTGGGGATATTCTAATTTAAATATTTCCTTCACAAACTACCAATAATATCCCACTAAAACTAAGTAATTTTATATCTCAATGATATTTATTGGATCTTTCGAAGATATAAAAAATCTTCCCTTCTCAAGATCAACTAATATAACCTGTTATGATACCATATGTACTAAAATTTTGACTTAATATATCTAAAAGATACAATTTTATAGCTTATCATAGAGGTAGTAATCATGTAAATTTTCCATGATAATCATCAAATAGTTCTCATGATCCTCATTAAACATGGAAGAAACAACGATGTCATCCAAAAATACTGCCATAAAAGAGTCAATGTATTAGTGGAAAATCAATTTAATCAGTACCAAATATACTTTAAAATCATTGGAAGACTTAAATAGAATCATCAGGTCCTTAAACGAATCTTACAATCTCCTAAAAATCACATTGAAGACATCATAGTCATTTACACGGAGTAGATGGTAAACTAATCTTTGATCGATTTTGGAGAACAACATAATAACATATTATATGGTCGAAGAGGTCATCAATAAGGGGTAATGGGTACTTATTCTAAATTATCATAAAATTTAGGTTTTTTAATAAATAAAAATGTTGGGTGAACCATCCAATTTTATGGTAAAGAGAATGGGAGTTTCTAAAGGAGACATGCTTAGGTGAATAAAGCCCTTAGAATCTTCACCATCAATATAGATATTTAATTATTTCAATTATATGTGTGTTATAAGATAAAAATTCTAGTAAATCAAGTTATTTCCTAGGACCATGTTGAAAAATAACTCAAACCCCCCATTTTGAGAGAAAACCATAGAATTCAATGGGGAATACCTTTCAAAACTCTCGTACAACTGTAGGAAGATCATATTCATGATTAAATTCATCAACATTAACCAAGAGTGATTCAATTTAAAATAATACAAAATCCACTTAAACAATTTCATGTATTTCCTAGCTCTATCATGGATAACAATACCCTTGAAACACAAAATATTTTCTATCAAGGGTAGTGGAGGACACCCAACCCTGAGAACAATACACATGAGACTTGAAGGAAGCCATCTAGTCCATCAGGATAAGGATTTCAACAGAATCTATCTCAATGATTATGTATTCTATTTATAACATCCCTTATGGAATAGAAATAGTGTAGGTTATACATAAGAATCTTTTCTCTTTCATCTTCCCAAGGGGGGTTCGAAATATCCATAACATATGGCTTGAGCTTAGATCGAAGAGTCAATAATTATATAACATGAGAATAAATAAATGAGTGGGAATCCCAAATACAAAATAAATAAATAACCATAAACAATAAAATAAGTATGGTACTTCTCACCGACATTATCCTAGTCTTACTCTCCAAAGGAGATAGATCTATTGCATGAAACTATCCCTTTTTAGTTTGGGTCTATAGTCAGCTACTGGACTAAGGTTCTACCCATAAAAAACTATAACCATAATATTAGTCGGTCCTATATCTTATCCCCTTAGATTAGGGTTCTACTAATCTAGAGTCATCTGAATGAGTAGAATAAACCTTTAGTAATTAGGACTAGAAACCACTTGTGATATAGAAACAAAATTTTCAAAACTGTTATATATAGATTAAGATTCTACAATAATGGAAATACATAGGATAATCTTGTCATAGGGACCTATAAATCCTCGAACTATCAAAATAATAACATGTTAAGGATCCTCTACCTATAGTTTTTTATCTTTTAAACTAATATGGGTTTCTGGATCTACTATTAATTTCAGTTCTCATCTCATCACACTTCTTCTTCTTTATAGAAAGGCTGATACTACTCCTTCCGAACATGGGAGGTGTATAAAACATCCCTACCTAGTAAAAATATACCACCAGGGAACAATCCATAACATCATCATATATGGGGATCTTCATGATAAATACCTGAGATCATAAATCATAGTTAGTGGCTATATCAAACATATGAGACTTAAATTTATCAGTTGAAACCAGCTCTAGTATGAAATATAAAATCTTATAAAATCGATTCACATACTACAAAACATTTATATAATCTTTATTGAGTGAAATAATTTCTAAATACATGGCCAAAGACTTCATTTCAACAAAAAACTATTGGAAGAAGGTCACCTTAAAATCCTTATATTTCAGGTTTCTGTGTTGCTTTTTTTAATGTTAGAATCCCAATATTTCTATTTGGGGCATTCAAGAATAAAAAAGACCATTATCCATGATGTAAATTGGATTATCATGAAACTAAAAGATCTTATGGGTCTCTTTCAACCAGTCCTCAAATTCCTAAGGATAATTTTATCTATATCATGCTAGTGTTTTATGAAGGATGAATTCAAGATCTTAGTCATTCTCAAGGAAAATAATATTTCATTATATTGAGTGGGTGCATAATCCACTCCTAGGTATATATCCTAGTATATTTGAAAAACATTATCAATAAGATTATAGTCCATGTGGGATTCACCAATAGAATGTTATCTATTTATCTCTCTATAGGGTCGATGATTTCATTCCAAGGGGAATCATAATACATATAGATAAATAAAATAAAAGGTAAATAGTCAAATAAATAATCATCTAAAATTTAATTCATAATAATTTATGAAATAACTAAACATATGATAGACTTATAAGCCTATCAATCCTTACCTTTTCCATAAGACATAGCCTATATGAATAGTTTATATCTCTTGTTCCCAACCCAAAAATATGGTTATATTAAATACAACTACAAAATATATTTCCTAACTTGCCCATGAAACTCAATTTCTGATTCTAAAATAATTGGAAAGACACTTTTTTCATACCCTTTAATTGAGCATGGATAATTGTATTTATTATCTACCTAACTTCCCAAAAAATATAGAACAAAAACTATTGGTTTAGGTACTATTTTTTCATGAATAAACCTAGGCCACCAAAAAATTAGTCACTTGAGAAGGACCACATCATTTTATAAAGGAAATTTCCAATCCCCATGTTCTAGAAACTAGTTATTGTGTATCATGTAACTCTTTAGTTAATGTTTTTACCAATAATATCAACATATAGGTTTTATCCATGAATAGTGCATGACCTTTACATAATTTTTCAAGTCATGATAAAAATATTAGTGGTAATGATTAGTATATATCAGATTCATGGATGCAAATAATATTCCTAAAAAGATAAAAATAATAAAAAAATCAACCCAAAATTAGGGTTAGAAGGAAGAGTTACATATATATATGTACAAAATAAATACTAGATTGATGCTGAAGAGTCGAAACAAAACTAGTCTAAATAAACAAAAAATAAATAAAATAATAGATGCACATATATATGTGGCATGAGGGGTTTTTTCCTTACCATGTAACCCTTAATAACTATATGTACGCTAATAATAATTAATTATTCCTTCATGTAGTGCATTTAATTTTCCCAATCTTATCAAAAAAGGTCTTTATATTTCCACTGGGTGTATGTGAGGTGTGAACCATACTATCCATATAGGATCTCACCAAGTGGTTTTTGAGTAACCCTTGTTAGATAAACACGATCATCTTAGTTTTGAAATAAATTTATATAAATTAATCTTTTAATTTTAAAGTTAATAAAATAATTAACTTTATTTAACAATTCAGAGATAATAAAAATTACACGATAATAATCATTACATAGTCATTAAAAATGAAAAATCACTATGTCATATAAGGTTATGGGAATCCTGGGTCCTCATATAAACTTTTAATATAATTTTTTTATCCAGTCATGGAAACAAACTACTATAGAGGTCATGTATTCTTTTTATATGGGGTAGCCCATCCTAAAACAGCACATCTACCTAACCACTAAGGATTGCAGGCCTTGGCCTAGTGGTGCGGGGACACCGGTTAATGGCACCATGACCTCTATCCATGTCTAATTTATTTATTTAGTTTAAAATAATTAAATGGTATGCATTAAGATAGTCTTCCCCCATATGTACCTTAGTTATCACGAGTTATTACCATTTTAAAAATGTCACAATTTATTCCAAACAGTTATCCATTAATAAAACATGAGTTAATTAAATTTATAATTTCTAATTAATTCCTATAATTTTTTTTTAATTCTCAATTCAATGGATAAAATTTATAGAATTTATTTGATATATAATAATTCAACAAAATTTCCATAAATAACATAGATTAATTTAAAATACACATTATAACATATAGAAAATATAATTTCTTCATAAAACAAGTCTTTCACATGAAACCACCAACCTTTAGCCAATCGAAACACATCGAAATTAGTGGAAAGCACTTTCCTACGATGAATATCCACTTATGGTGGAAGTATGGATCCTATTGTGGTACAAAAAAACCTAAACACCAAAATAAACATCATTTAATTTTTTTAGTATAATCCCTAGGTTCCCATATCCTTAGTGAACAAATAATTCCATGACGGAAGGGGATACACCTAAATTGGTGATTCATAGAAGAAACTAAGTGAAATACAACCAAAACCTTACACAAATAGATAAAGGGAGATGTATCTAATTTATAAGTAATAAATTAATGTCAAGAGGGGAAATAAATTGGGACCATGGGCTTTAAATTGAACAATGGGTAAAATGGTAAAATTAAAAAAATTAAAAACTCAGTATAGGTACACCACGATGTATCTCACATGTCCATAGCGCCCTTTAAAATTATAATGAATAGAACCCTAGGATAATTTTTTTTGTATCCTTAAAATCCTAGGGATAGGGTCTCCGACTCATATGACTCTATGATGTCACCTCCTTAGTTGTTCCATTGTCTACACTATAAAACCATACAACCATGTTGTAGCTTTTATGGTTATGGTGTATCTTTACCCACATAATTACTACCCTTAAACATGTTCTATCCTATGTAATGTTAACTAGTGATAACTTTACATAGCATAGGGTTCCCCATAATGTTTCCATAGTGGAAACCTCATTGCCTTTTTGTTTTGGGTAAATATAAATAGTGTTACCTTTACAATGTACAGTAAATGGAGTTCCCTCTAGTGTAACAATTATATCCAAACCATGGACTAGTGAAGAATAAGGAACTGAAAACATAAAATAAATATATATTTCTATAATTCCAAAAGTTTTTAAAAACAAAAAGAATAGAATAAATAAAATACTTAGAGATCATTGTAAAAATTAATAAATAAAATGATTTTTAACTGAAAAAAATTTGGATGTCAAATTACATCTCTATATGCTCCACACTTGTAATAAAACATAGTAATTTTACCTTAAGGATGATCAATAGTCAAAATTTATGAGTATCTTAAATATTAAACACAATGAATTTCTGTAATCTAGTGAAATTTAAACCCTTAAAATAAATATATCATATTGATTTAATTTAAAATAATACATTATTAGACTTTAATAAAATATGGTAATAAATATATATTATATAAGTTGAAAAAAATGGATGCATATATTTAATGTAAATAAAATCTACCTATTAATGTGAAATTATCAAGCACACATATGATAAAATCATAGATTATAAGTGAGAAACCTTCCATAGTCTAAGTGAGTAGGAGTAACTCAAAATCCCTGAGATATTATCATATTTTTAATAAAAAAATTCATTTTAATCATTATTTAAATTTAATCATTATATGGAATTATATAAGTATTTATTATATAAATAAATTTATTCATAGACATGTGGATCCATTAAAAAAATTAATTTTGGTTTCTTAATTTAAATTGATAACCCATAATTATTTTTATACACTCTACTAGAGTATTCATGACCAATCCTAAAAATAATAAAATATAAAAAATTAATTAATCACTAACTATTTAGTAAAAAATAATTCAATAATCCATTAAACAAGTTCTTTATTCTCTCATTTTGACCTAGAAATACAACATATCTTTGACCCTAAAGTAGATCCTAATTTTTTTAATTTGAACTTGAAACCATTTTATGATTGTTAAAATAAAAATAATTAAGTAATATAGAAAAAAATGTCTTAGAGAATGATTTATCAATAATTTGCACACATGGTATATGGATAATAGTAATCATGGTACCAAATGGAACCATTAATGTAACTTAATTTATATATACATACAATAACTTAAACAATAATAATAATTAAAATAATACATCATTAAAAAATCAATAGGTGACTAGTACAAATTTGTATATTGAAAATGATTGGATCCCTATACAAGCTATTATTCTATAAAATCAATTACCTGATACTAAAAACAAAAAATAATGATATTTTCATGATAACTAATATGTACATGCATGGGTTGAATATAATGACTCCAAAATGTTTTCCAAGTGACTCTATTTGGTTACTGAATCAATGTAAACCATGAAATATACTATAACATATAAAAATCCATAAAATCCAACCAAAATTTTTAACAACTCCATTAAAATGGATAACTAATCAATAATATAATTCCTATAACACACAAACACCCTATCATTTAAAAGATGGTACTCACTATAACCTATTTCAAAACATTTCATCCACGACCTTCACTCCAAGATAAATAATTTACACATTCCAACTATTCCAAAAACAAATCTTTTACTCATAAAAACAACCATAAAATTTTAGGGGGACATTTGTGTCGCCCAGCTCATGAGCAGAAACTAAAAATATCTAACTATGGTCATCACCATACTATGAAATATAATAAACCAATCCTCATACCAATCAAAGACTATTATATAACTAATTAGGATTTAGTCATTCATAAAACTTTACTTGTTATGAATAAACCATAGGTGAAACCCCAAATCCATTTTATAACATAAAACAGATCTGTTATTAAATCACATATGACAACATATTCTATTTTCAACATTTCATAAGACAAAAATTATCAAAATGGCACAAATTAGACCAGTTTTACTAAAAATCACAATTCAATCTAGGAAATAACATTAATAAAAATAAAAAACATATATCAGAACATAGTACTAGAAAAAAAATAGTTACTTAAAACATAATAAAACAACCAAATACTATTTTAAAAGCCTTTTAAATATTATTAAAATGTAAATCAAAAATTATTTTTTCAATAAATAATGTTTACTTATTACATTATAATCATATATATCCACTAACATTATATTACATACCAAAAATAATTATCCCACACTATAAATTATAAACGTGATAAGAAAACATCCTAGAAACCAGCTCTCAAAAATATGATATATAAAATTACATAAATAATTATATAAATAAGAATCAATAAATATATTACCAACACTATATACAACTTGAATTAACACCCATTCTAATGGTGTGTAAAATCAACCCTTGGGAATTTTTTAACATCTTGAATAATATAACAATGGATTAGAATATATTCTATACTCATTAAAAAATAAACCTTAAATGAAATAAATGCCCTCCATTAATAATGATATATGAACCTAAAAATCAAGATAAGAATTTGAAAATAGTTACTTACCATTGATTTCTAGGTCTTAGTAAGGAAATAAATTACCCCCTCCCTCCCAATGTCTCCCAAGAAGGTGAACATCAATGATAGGATTGGTAATGGTTTAACATTGATATAGTAATATAAAACTAAATGAAATAGAATATTTTCTTATAAAAAAATTAACAATAATAAAATTAATCAAATAACAAATAGAATTTTAGGTACTACAAAACTCCAAAAAATTCAATTCATATCCTCAACATGCTAGCTTAAAGTTAGCAGAAAAGATTTTTTTCCACAAAAAGGATTAATAATCATCTATTCTCTCCCCAAAATTAGGAGTTTTTTTGTTAAAAAAATATACCAAATTATGTTAAATGAAAATCATGACAGCTTAAGAATTTGGGTAAAATTATGTTCATTTATCTACACTTTATGGTTTCTATATCATATTTGTATTACTCAATGTCATTAATAATTTTAAGTGACATAACAATAATGATAAAATAAAAAACAACCCTTATACTAGATAAATCAAATTCTTATAAATACAATAGAGAAACTTGTTTTCAAAATGATTTTCTAGGTGAAAGTATAAAAAAGGCTCAAACTGAAGGGCGTAATATGCCATCTCAAAAATGTAGATTTTTTATTTATTCAAATTACACTTACTCAATCACTAAACCCTAATTTAAAATAAATATAATAATAAAATAGAGTTCACATTCCCAATAATGGGTTTTAAAATTTAATACTTATCATGGAAACATCAAATTAACTATATGTAAAAAAATTAAAAATGTTTTATTCAAATAATTTCTAATTCAATCATAAAGTACATATTCTAATAACATGAATCCCTCTGAAAAATTAATTTAAAAGTAATAAAATATGAGTAACGTTTTTTAAAATAATGTTTATATATTATTTTAAAATAGAATTATCTATATATATTTTAGTGACAAAAATATTTACCAAAAATAAAATAATTTTATAATATCCATGTTTTCTTAGATTTTAAAAAATTGTATTATTTAGAAGTACATTTTTCAAATTCATTATCCTTAAAGAATATTGAAAAACTAATTGAAGGTCATATAGTAAAATTAATGTGAAAATTTATATTGTACAACATATCACTATTCCTAATTAAGGCTAGACAAATTATGAATCAATTGTGTAGAAATAAATGAATGGTAATGCAAGGTTACAGTAATTGTTTAGATCTTGGAAACTGACCATGAAACTATTAAATTCATCCATTGAGGACAAATTAATATAATTTTATAATATAAACTCATATTATATGTTTTTAAAACCTAAATTCCCTTAAATATTATGTTTTCAGTGTTTTAAAACATTACAATGTTATAATTTATATCCAAATAGTAATTCCTTATATACTAGGGTAATACTTACAAAATGTGACTTAAAGGTCACTAAAATAACCAAAATATTATTTAAATAGTAAAAAGATATTTTCATACACTTTGAGACACTAATAGTAACCCAATAACTGATTTGAAATAATTTATGGATCCAAAGACTCAATTTTCAAATCAAGGTTCCTAAGCATCACTAACCCAAAACTAAACAAAGAATAACAGTCCAAAATTTAATTAAAAATATTCTATGATCCACATCATTCAAGTGAATTACACAAAACCATGAAAATAACTTATGCATATATTTATACATAGAAAAAATAAAAAAACCTTTTTCAAATCCAAATAAGGTACTTAAATCTCATCATTACAAGGACCATATTTTGAGCAATTTGACAAAATACTTTATCCCAAATCTAGACCATTAAATTCCAAAACATTGGACTCTATTTTAACTTTTATCAAACCCATCATAGAAAAATAGTCCCTTTTGGACCAAAAATTCCAAACACATCTAGTACATATCAATTTTCTAAACACATACGCATGGTTTATCATGATAATACCATTACTAGACACAAAAATTATTATATTATGTGTCCCATTCCTTGATTATAGATTTATTAGATTCCCAAAAATTGAAATTTTGTAATGAGTTACCAATATCAATTTATATCAAGGAATTTATATCATTTACAATAATTTAATCCACACTATTTTCTCTATTGAAAGAATATTTTTTTATCCTAATAGTAAAACTCAATAGATCATTTATAAGAGATAGAAATAGAAATATATATTATGTGTGTCACCAAATGAAACCGTTTAATAATTAAAATTCAGAGAAATGAGGCTTTAGAAGATCCTAATTCTCACTAGAGGATTTTCCCATAATTTTATAGAATCTGCCACTATGATTCTTTTTTATATTGAATGTTAAACTACTATGTTTAAATCAATTATATTTCAAAATTTCATGATGGTACAAAAAATATTACATCAAATAGTAGAGTGGGAAATCATATATATTATAATGAATGTTAAGTCTAAATCAACACTAGATATTAGTATTTAATTTTCTAAAAGATAGGTAATGTGTTATAAAGACAAATATTTATAAAGGAGGTGGTTCCCAAAGCCAAAGGAGATGTAGAAGGCCCTTATGATAATCGCCAAGGAATATTACATTGGGACTCAAGCTCACTATTATTTACTTTTGAATCACTGGTCCTTATTGGTTTTTAGTAGTATCGTTGGAATATAAAAATACACAGAGATTCCACTCATTTCCACAATCACAAGAAAGGGAATATGGGGTTATTCCAGTTAATAATTTTTAATAGTAGAGGAAGAACTATGCACCTCACAATCTATAAATATATCCCTAATTAGAGAGAAGAGTTTTAAACTTACCATAATATTTTTATAAATAGACTCAATATATCCCCTACTATAATAGAACACTAAAATAACATAACAACCCAAGGCTAATGCCATGCATCATAACAAAAAAATAGAAATCACATATAAAAACCTTGAAAAAATAATGCAATCGACTGAGATAAAACTAGGATGAATATATGATATTTTTATTGTGTATACTTGATAAATATATTCCAATATCCATAAACGATAGATGAATATCTTACTCAATTAAAGGAGAATCACAATTAATACCCATCAAGGAAAGTGATATCCCATTATCCTAGACTTTAGTATTAGTAGGAAGTTCATATCTAGGTAATATTTATATATGATAGATCATTTTTTCTATATAATATTATTTTATAGTATCTTTACTATGATATTATTTTTAATATTTTTATTTATTCATACTTATATAATTTAAAATTAAAACTGTTTAGAAGATGAATCCTAGAACACTTGAGAAGAATTTTCAACCTCAAGACAAATTTTACCAAGTTTTCTCCTTTAATATCATCCAAAATTTTGTTATTGAACAAGCAGTGTTGACATTATAATAATAAATAAATACAATTAATTATTCATACTAGGAATATAATAGGGTTTAAAGACTTATTTTACTTCAAAAAATTTCAAACCACCCAAAAAAATGTCCTTCCATGTGTTGTTCATGATAATTTTAATGGATTTAAATAGATTGTTTAATTACTAGTAGATGTATATCAGTAATTATTTTTTCCACAAGTTATTTTTAGTTTTACATAGATTACAAAGTATATAATGATATCCCATATATTTAATTCCTAGATAGTTTCACATTATGGACATGTATAGTTCCATATAATTCAAGAATAATGATTCCCCCAATATAATATTGTATTAAAAGATTATCCAAACTGGTCTGTTTAATCTTTCTCAACATGAGAACCCCAAATAAAATTTTCAAAAAACATCTCAATAGGATTTTTAATTATTTTATGTTCATTTATCGCTGAAATGAATTATATTATATTCAATGAAAAAATATTAGTGAGAATAAAACTCCCATTTAATGTTAAGATACAATATTTCATGTTCCCTAACCTGCCAAAGTTAATGTTTTCACAATAATGATAGAAACATTTATATAAAAATTAATTATTTTCCTACCCACCAAAAGAGATAACCTGATTTGGATAGTCTATAGTTGGATGGTTTTATTAAATATAAATATCCTAGGCAATGTTTATTTGAAACATTTTTATATATTCATTATTTAGTTATAAAATATTATATAATTTTTCAGTCCAAATGAAAAGAATTTATTTCTAACCAAATTGGATCGTTATTTATTATATGGTTTTATTTAAAATCATGGTTTAAAAATTAAATAATTTTAATTTTACAAAATTAAATTTAGTTTTTTAATTCAACATATCAAAATTATCGTAAGATGAATTTTTGTTAATTTTCTGATAAGTTTGATTTTTCAATGAATAGTGAAAGATATTGATATTTATTGAAAAATGAATTTTATTTTAAAGTATTTATAAATTAAAATTATATCTTTTATTAGTTTAAAAATATTATTATATCCTTTTTATTTATAATAATCTAATTATGGGTTTGGAAATTTATTTTATACTTCAATTTAGTATAAAAACATTTAATACATAAAAAGGGAATTTTTTGAAAAATTGTTTTTATTGTTTTTTGATATTTCATTTTTAAATGAATTAGGTCAATTATATATTTTAAATTTTAAAAAATGGATTCCATATTTTTATTTTGAGGGATAAATTTTTTTAAATGGATTCCTTTTATTTTTTCAATATGAACAGTAACCTTAGTACTTTTGGTTACCATGGTAAAAGGTAGATCAATAGTTAGGGTTAAGAATAAAATTATAAGGATTAAATAATGTCACTAAAAATTTAATTAATTTTATTGGATGAATATACCTCATCAATAAACATCTAATTGTAGAATATATATACTTTCCCATTTGGATTTTATTATAACCTTCATATTATTTTAGGTTAAAAAAAGTAAAAAATGCCATAGTCTTGTTTGTAACAATTATAATATTTTTAACATGGGAATACCCTGATGATATGTTCAGTAATAAATTAAAATTTAAAATATAAATGATTTAAATTATTCATGGTAATTTTTTTCAATTTTTAGTGAATAATTAATTAATTTAAGTGCTTAAACAAACCTAACACAGTAATTATTCAATTAATGGAAAAATAAAGTAAATGAAACTAAAGATATTAAAATTAGTTTAATTTAAAAGAATTAACGTGTCACACTAATTTCATAGTTAAAAATGAAATATTATTGGTGTTTTAATGCATTTTATTCTAATTCTTTTGTTGTGTGGATGTGAACATGAGCCTCAGCCTGGTTGGTGAGGACTCGACAGGTGCATCCAAGAGAGCCGAGATTAAATCTAGGTGGAGGTGAATTTCCGAAACTGTATAATTTACTATAGCAGTACTTTAGCAGTCACTATTTGGTACTGTAGCAGCAGAAACTATTCATCCATCTGGGCATTTGGGCCACCGGTTTGGTCCTTGGGTCTTATAAGGATTAATTGGCCACTCAAGGCCTTCAGGACACTTGTTTATCAAATCCTTTGGGCCACCTTAAGGCTGTAGGGCCACCCCAAGGGCTTTGGGACACATGAATGAAGAAGTACCAGTTAGAATACAAGGTACAAGGATTCAGATGAGGATTTAGGGTAGGCACATTCACTGGAGCAGAGCTAATAGGAATTGAAAGAATGAGAGGCTATGGTATTGCCATCAGTTCCAGGCCTATGTAGCTTTGCATAAGACATCTAGACGACCAGCACTGTGAAGGTGGAATGCTAATTTCATGACATATGCTGGGGCGGAGCAGTTCCAAAATTTGTCACGACCCGTCCTCGGGGCCCTTACCGTGACTACCCCAAGCCCGCCTTCCATAGTCCAGGGGCTGGTGACTAGCACCAAGGTGTAATTCCCGATAAAAAGGGAAGGCATTTATTTTGTAAAATAAACAAACACCACAGAGTAAGTAAGAAGAAGTAAACACTAAGTAATACTGGGTACAATTGTAAGTGCGAAAAAGTAAGTGGGCCAGAATACAAACCCAAACTGAAAGTAAAGTACAACTCGAAAGGTGGTACAACAACTGAAAGTAAAGATGCAACGTCAAGCCGTCCACTTGAAGTCCCACCTGAAGGGTGGGTATAGATAGCCTCCTTAGCTCCACGGGTCCAGCTGTCCGCTCTGTGTACGTCCCTCCCAGTGGTCCACCTCTAGGTTTCGACTTGCTCCAGAAGCCTCCACCACGATCAGCGTTGTCCGTCATCTGCATCCAACACAATGTAGTGCGGGCATAGCCCGTGCAGGGGTGAGTATAAGCTACCCAGTAGGGACCCTAAGACCCTTGAAGGTATCCCAGAATCCACAAAGGATAATCCACAATGGAATGATACAAATCACGAAGTAACAACCAAAACTACTTAGGTATATGCCCATACATATACCTAAGTCATCAATTCCAGTTCGGCTCCAACATCCAAGCCCAAGATTGATCACGTCCACACAGGATAGTAAAACCGGATCCACTCAAGATAACACAACCCAATCCACATAGGAAAGCAAGTCAATCATATCTAAGATATTGATTGACAGTAAAGACTCAACTCACACAGGTATACTTCTTCGTAAGGTGATAGAGATGATCAGATGTAGTCACTGATTCATCTAAGTTAGGACCCACGTAGGATACTAAAGTAGTCAAGCTTCCGAAACCACATAGGATTTCAGTGCAGTCTTCATTGTCGTCGAACCCACAGAAGATTTTAGTATGGTCTTCTTCGCTGCCGAACCCACATAGGATTTCAGTGCAGTCTTTATCACCATCGAACCCACATAGGATTTCAGTACGGTCTTCATCGCTGCCGAACCCACATAGGATTTCATTGCAGTATTCATCACCGTCGAACCCACATAGGATTTTAGAACGGTCTTCATCGCTGCCGAACCCACATAAGATTTCAGTGCAGTCTTCATCACGGTCGAACCCACATAGGATTTCAGTACGGACTTCATCGCTGCAGTCGCAGCCAGCTCTAGGGTTCCTGCACACAACATGCTCATTTCTGAGAGGGTCTACTCCACGATCCAAGGGGTCGATACATAAAATGACACGTAGTCTGGAGTTGATGTATCTCAAAGTTCCGTCTTGACAAGAGGAACTCAACGTGACAGTCGGCACGTCAATCAGACGCCTGATCTGTGAGTTATTGGCTTTTTCGTTCCAGGGGCCTGGTTGGTTTTTAAATAAAAACTAACCCAAACACACTCCAACTATGTCCAAACCTCAAGAGGGGTAATCCAAAAGGTCCGTCTCACTAAGATAAATCCAACAAAGTCAACGGCGCGTCAATCGGACGTCCGGAGCTCAAGTTATAAGCGTTTCTGCTCCGAGGGCCTGGTTGGTTTCGTGTTCGAACCAACCCGTCCATACCCAAAGTTCTCCGAAACCTTCAGTGTAATATACCTAAATGACCGTCTCGATCCATGGATCGCATCGCAACTAACGGTGTGTCTATTGGAGGTCCAAGCCCAAGTTATGGGCAAAAGACCGAAACTAGTCCGAAAAAGGGGGGTTTTGGGCCTGGACCGACCTGGCCCGAGACCCCCTGGGTCGACTCGACCCAGGTCCGGCCCAATGGGGCACGGCCCGGAAAAGCCGGTGCGGCCCGGCCCGGCTTGGGCACGGTCATGTGGCATGCATGGCCAGCTCGGCCACACTGATCTGAGCGGCAGGGGGGCGCGCTGCCCCCTGTTTGTGTAACCGCGGCCCCCATGTGGGGGCCGCTCTTCTTCAGCCAATCGGGGGTCACGACCCCCGGTTCTTGGAAGCCGGCCGGCCCGGTCCGGTCCGGCCGCTGCTGCTGCTGTGGGACCACTGTGTTCCCTCCCTTCCGAGGTGCCGGCGGCCGGCGGTTCCGGCCGCCCGGCCTTGCACCGCCGCTGCTTCGAGCCGCGGCCTTGTCCGACTAGCGCGACGCGATGGTGTCGTGCCCCGCCGCCACGACCCCGCTCCGGTCACAGCTTCTTTGAAGTTCTCCGACGCAGCACGACAGTGTCGCGGCATTGTTTGACTTCAACGGGGCGGCACGACGGCGCGACGCTTCTTCACCCACTCTTCATTATTTCCGCGCGGTGCAACGACACCGCACTGCCTTTGCTCATGCCGCAACAAATTCAAGCATCAAGGGGGGAGGAGAGTCGGCCATGTTCGTGCGGTCCGACCTCATCCTGTTATTGTGATAACAGGTGTCCAAATAAGAGAACGATTAATGGCGACAAAAAAAATATTCACGAAGAAGAAACAATTAACCCCTACCACGATGAAATCGTTGAACGAAGGTTCGTCGCGGAATTGAACGTCACGGAAGAAGGCATCACGGGGGAAGATGATGATGTCGCTCACCGCACGCTTCCACTTATGAATTCATGTGTCGGTGCGTTGACGACGAGGAGGGAGGAAGGAGGGTCGTCGGAGAAGCACCATGTCAGAAAGGGGGGCTCCAAGGAAGAAAGGCCAAAGAAGGTCGGGGAAGAAGCGTCGCCGGTGTTCTTCGCGTTCTTCACTGGAGAAAGAAGTTCTATCAAGCTCTCCACCCAAAGGTGCAAGAATGTGGCAAAAATAATAGAATATAATCTATTATTCTTGGTGGTTGAAATTAATTAAGTTGGCCCCACTTAATTAAGTTCACGATGTTTGGCACAATTAAAAATTGAAAAAGTTGAGAGGCTCCAACAAATTAATTGCTCGAGTGGATGACATAATTAATTTGGGAAGTTTCGAGGGGATTTAATGGCCCAGGTGGTCCCCACCTAATTAACAAGGAGAGGGTCAAGAAGTTTCCTCCCATTAAATGGGGGGGGGGGGGTTCTGAGGAGGTTTTATTCTCCTCCATTAATAGGGGAGTTAGAGTCCAAGAGGCTCTCCCTCGTTAATGGGGGAGTATTGAGAGATTTCATCCCCTCCCATTAAATGGGGGGTTAAGCCCCATGTGGACCCCATGTCATAACCTCTCGTAGGAGGTTATGCTGCTCGGGTGGTCCCCACCCTAATTATCCTCTCATGGAAGGTTAGGGTGTGGTGGTCCCACCACCAACTCCCATGTGGAGCTTTTAACCAACACTATCCACATGGCGTGGGTTCAACAAAGAAAAAATAAGTTGTCACTTATTTTATTTTATTATTCCACATGAACCCAAAAACCAACACTCAATCCTGATCATCTTCCGTCGAGGTGAAAGTCCTCTTAAGAGAAAATCTGTGATGTGATTCCATCGGTGCCCTCAAAATTCGATTCCGAGCACTGGTCCAAAAGTTAGGAAAACCCGGCTCGTTTTTTCACTGAACGTACCCGAGCTAAACTTTGGAAAAAAATTCTGGGCACACCTGGCCTCTAAATCAGGTGCCGTTAGAAACTGAGTTCGTGTAAAAATCCCAAACAAAATTGAGAAAAAAATATCCCTTGAATTTTACGGGTCTTTACACCACCTCACCCCTTGAAAGGTGGATTATCAAAAATAATAAAAAATTAATGGCTTCGGTCCGTTTCAACCTGTGTTGTGTGGATGTTATTTATGTCCAAGTAAATGAAAAGTCCTAAAATTGACATTAATGACATTTTATTATAATTAATTTTTTATTAAATGATTTAAAATTTATAAAAATATTATATTCAACCAAATTTATTTTATATGATTAATTTAATAAAAAAAGGTCCATTTATGGGTCATTAATCATTACATAGTAGCATTTTTAACCCTTAAAGGGTTGAAAATTTTAATGTTATGGTACAAGTAAGAAGGGTTACCAAATGACAAAAACAAAAAGATAAGGATAAAAATTTGATGTAAACTTGTCAGAAAATTATTATATAATAGTATTTAGACTTATAATAATATTATATTTAAATATTATCAATTATTATCCATTTTTACAACAAATTTAATTTATATTAAATTAATATTTTAATAAATTCCAAGAGTTCTCCTCCCCTCTCTTATTAAAGGCACCACCTATTCTCATTTTTTCACACATAAAATCCTTTGTATTTAAAAAATCCCAACCCAAATACCTTACTATGATACCAGCATACACTATAGAGGCATTATTTTTGTTATAATACCAATATTATAGGTCTCAAGGTATTAATAAAAATAGACTTTCCAAAGAATCGGTATAGTTTTTAACCGTATGTTTTCGTTTTATTTCTTCTTCAACTTATTTAAAATCTTCTTAAATCATGATAAAATAATAATAAAAGTATAATATATATAATTATATGTTTTTATTTTAATTTAATAATATATATCCATCTTCATCCTATGTCAAATTTGAATGTAATTCATTATTCATGTGTATGGAGGACTACAACCTTGCAAACAGATGTAATTTTTTTTACATCATTGTCTCTCATGGATGGTTATAATAATGGATTTAATTTATAAATGTGATATTCAAGAAACATGTGTAACCCTGTAAATATAATACAAAAAATACTTTCTTACCATTACATACACAGGAAAATGATATTGTCATTTATGCGAACATGTGGACTACCACCTCCATAAATGGATGTGATTCGTTTTTCATCATAAAGTCACATGGATGATATATATATATATAAGTATAAATAAAGAAATAATATTATATTTTTGATATTATGATCATCCTATAAAGATAAAATTATATTTTTCTTATTTATATAATGATCATTGAAAAATGGAAACATTAGTCATGCATATGTACAACTTACCGTCACCCTGATTGTAACATTGTTCATTTTTCATAACAATATTCCTTAATTGGTTTTAAAATTATAATTTATTTATAAAAATTATATTTATTTTATGAATATTATTTTTGATATAATGGAATAATTACCTCTTTGACCCCATTTAACTTACCTAAGTCATTTCGAACTTACAAACTGAATATCATAAAAACATATCACATGAAATTAAATGATTAATTAATTTTTATAATATTGTAATAAGTAATAAAAAAGTAATAAAAAACATGAAAATTGATATCAATAAATTAAATAATTATCATAATTTTTTTAGTCATAAATATAAATAATGTACGTGTTGATTCAGACTTAACATAAGGGTCTTTATTTTTAATAAAACATCTTTTAAGGTATCCATTAAAACTATATTTTTATTCCATGACCATATTATTAAAAACATTTTATGGATGTATTTAAATGAAAATAAAATAATAAACTAATTCTATTTTATATTTATTTTGACTTTCGTTTATATGTTTTTAAAATGAATCTTTTTATGGAATGCTTTTTGCTTTCATTAAAAAAAAGAAAAATGGAAAGTTCTATTTTAACGTATACGATGAAAATGGATTTTTACACCACTGTAAATTTTATTTGATGGTTGGTTAATTTATAATATTTCATATTTTATTCAAATAAAAATCCTCTTCCTATTTCATATAACAATTTTATTTAAAAAATTTTAATGAAAGGGATGTATCAAAATACAAAAAAGTTTTTATCGGTAAAAATAATGTATTATAATGAAATACATTACATATTCCATTATGGTTCTTAGAAAATTTTTATGAGGATGGGTGGTTTGATTATAAGAAAAGGGTGTCTGATCCCATTATATGTCTCCAATGCAATGGTTAATACGATAGAGTTATCCATTTAGGTTTATCCTAAGAGAATATGGGAATATATTGTGAAGGTTAATCCAAATATGGGACGGAGTTAACCAATTAGGTTTCTAAAAATATATTAAGGTAATATAATATGATAGTTATTACAAGATAACCATGATGTTTATTCAATGTATAACCCTAATGGTAATTCCATGTCTATCGGTGAGGGTTAATCTGTATGTAAGAGTGATATGAAAATGACTCCCATGTTTCCTACATGTTTTATAGATAATTTGTATGTGTTTTAGAGGATGAAATTTTCTAAAAAAGTGTGTGTTTTCATGTGGAAATGATTTATTTAAAAAATTCAGAAAATAATGTCATAATGGTATGAATTTTATGTGTTTTCCTGTTTTTTATTTGACTAATATATTTATTCCTTTTTTATATCCCTAACTAAAATTTCTTTTCTCGTCCAATGTTTTAAAAAAATATAGGGTTTAATGATTGTTAAGGGTAAAAGGAGAAGATAAATTGAATTTAATGATGATTTTTCATGAAAAGAAATCATGTCTTATTTTAAATGTTCTATGTTTTCAAGAAAGGGGATATTGAATAGAATTGTCTACATTTTGAAATATAGTCTTGATGTGTATGAATTATGACCCAATTTTGAAAAATTACAAACCTAAAAGAACCCCATAAATGAGAATAAATGAATTATTGTCTAAGGATACTAGAAAATTTAAAATTTAATGTAATGTACTTTTATTTGGTACCTTATAAATGGTTTATAAATATTTAAAGGTTAGGATAACTTTAATATAATACCCATAAAATATTTTACTTAATGGTAAAGTTGAACTGAAATTGAATTTGATGACTTCAATATTTTTTAAAACTATGTTTTCTTAGAATGGTTTTCCATGGAGGGGATAATTATACTAAAGTAGGAAGGCACCAAAGAGATTATATCCTTCCAAATCAACAACCAAAAATGGTTGGAATTCAAAATTGGCAGTTTTTATAGTGACGGCTCATTTGATATAGGACATAATTGGTGGTGGTATATTTGTGAGATAGTATCCAAATATTCCATATGGGAACCTAATGTTGTAGAGAATTTTTTGAGGCAATTTCTGCCAGGATTCATGGGATATTTTGAACCATTAGTAGCTAAATGATGGATTAAATCCATATAAAAAATATTCAATTTCCTGGTATGTTTGTATCATAATGAGGAAATTTTTTATATGTACCATTTTAAATGTGAATCTGACCAGTAGTGGTTAATGGTCAATAATATCATTGAAAGGGAGAAATTTTATTCCTTGTAAATTGGTGGATTTAAATATATTTTCCTTGAGAAATATTTTACTTAGGTGGTTTGAATTAAGATGGGAACAAAAATATTGTAATTGAAACAAGTGAAGGAAGATCTAGTGGCTATGTATAAAGAAAAGTTAACCTGATTGGAAAGGTACAAACTACATTTTATCAAGGATTTTGAATGAAAATTTAATCAGTTTTACTCAATATTAAATCTATGATATCAAAGGGAATTATCTTCCTTATAATTCAATATTTATGACAAACTAGTGTGATTTTATGAGAAATTAGTAATAGTATTTTATTTATGATCATGTGTACATTGAAAACTGGTATAAAATATGTCAAATTTGTAGGAAAAGTGTAAGAATAGTCCAAAGAAATATGATATTAATAAAATTAAGTTTTTAGTTTTTGAGATTTCTGGTAAAAAGTATACTATGTAATTCCTTATGATGTCCAATAATTGATTCTATTATGGTATGTTTGGGAATTGGATCATAATTATAATGAATAATATCTTGGTAGTGGTAACATCAATAATAAAATACATGCATTAAAGTGTCTAAAATATAACAGCATAGTTCATTATGAACATGTGTGTCTGAATAAGAACATGAATGATTAGAAGTAGTCGGACTATTGGAAGAAAGGTGTGGTCAAATCCATTCCAACCACATTAGTAGATATTATTAAATAAAAGGATTTGGTATCAGGTGTATTTATTTTTTATCCCAACTATGAAATTTTCTTGTTTGATTGGGGTCTACACATTCATTAATTTCTGATAAATTTTATGGTAAATTAGAATTTCCACCTTAATAAATTAATCCATAAGTTATTGTAAAAACAGTAGGGGATGTATTAAGTCAAATAGAAATTATAATAATCTTCCTATCTTGGTTTTTGAAAATAATTTACCTATAAAAGTTTTTGTATGTCAACTACATGATTTTCATGTTGTTATGGGTATGAATTAGATCTATGTTTACTATGTTATGATAGATTTTAAATATAAAGAATATTTTTTCACAAATAGATTCATTTTTTATACAAGATTCAACCCAAACCACTGATAAAATATCAAGAATACTTGAATCTATTAAATGATATAAATGAATGTTATCTTGCATATATTGTAGGAAATAAGAAAACTGTTCAATTGACCAGGTTGTAAAAGAATACCTATTTTTTCTGATGAGTTTCTAGTTTTATACCTAATTAGAATGTTTAATTTACTATTGAATGTGTTCCTAATGATAAATCAATTTCAAAACCCCCTTATATAATGAAAAAGTGGATCTTTTGGAGTTGAAAATGTTTTTATATGAGTTTCTTGATAAAGGATTCATTTTTATAGCACTTTATCATTTAGTGACCATGATTTGTTTGATAAAAATAAATATTAATCAATGTGATTTTTTTTTTGATTATAGAGTTTTGAATAACATTACTATTAAGAATAAGTGAATGTTGTCTCATCTTGATGACTTGTTTGATAAAATATAAGGAGTTCAGTATCATTATAAGATTGACCTAAGGCATGTTTACCATTAGCTGAAGGTTAAGGAGGCCGAAATTCTAAAAAAATAATTTCAGACTAAATATGGGTATTATGATATTATAGTTATTCCCTTTGGGTTGTATAATGCACCGACTGTATTTATGGATGTTACAAAATGAATATTCCATGAATATTTACATAAGTTTCTGTTTTTTATTGATTATATAATATTACATTCTAAAATTCATCAGGATCATGAAAATCTCCTAAGGATTATTTTATAAACCTTAAATGAAAAAAGTTAAATAGAAAATTTATTATGTATGTATTTTGGGGGAACATATATCTTTCCTTGGTCATATTGTTTCTAAAGATGACATTAATAATGAGCCTTCGTAAAACAATGTTGTTGAATAGTTTCCAAGACCTAATAATGTTATATTGCTTAGTATTTTTCAAAGTACATTAGAGACATATTGAATGTTTGTTGAAATAATTTCATAGATTTTTTACCTTGGATTAAGTTAACTCAAAAAATAGTTAAATTCATATAGGAAAACATGTGTGATGATTATTTTTAGGGACTAAAAATAATATTGGTGAATGTTACATTTTTTCCTTTACCTATTGAAATGATGTTTTGTTTCTATAATGTGATTATTATTTAAAGGGACTTGGTTGTTTCCTGATGCATAATGACTAGGTAATTGTTTATGCTTCACATAAACTAAACCCTCTTGAGTTTAATTATCATAAAAATTTTATTGAAGAATATTTTTTGGGTTTTGATTTAAAAATTTATAGGAATCATTTATATTTAACCAATTGTGAAATATGTACTGATCATAAAATTATAAATTATATATTCACTAAGAAAGAATTTAACATGAGACAAAGATGATGGTTAGAACTCATTATACATTATGATTTCAGAATTATTTAACATCCTAGAATAGAAAAAAAATATAACCAATGATTTTAGTAGGAAAAATAATTCTATATTAAGAATGTTAATTTTAGAAAATAACACTTTTGTTAATGATTTGATGAATTTTTTGTAGAATTTTTTCATGCAGGAACTTCCCCTATTTTTTTAGGTTTTAGTGCATTCTACATTATCATATGGAATTAAGAAAGCATAGAATGAAGACAGTGAGTTACATGAAAAGGTAAAATTATTTATAAGGTTAATTTTCCTAAATTTAACATTGATATATATTTTGTTTTGAGATTTGAAAATATATTATATGTTCCATGATAATCACTTTTGGAGATAGGATTGTCGAGTTAATCTAATATTTCCCTATTTTCTATTCATCCTGATAGTACTAATAAGTATGAAGACCTTTGGGGTGTATTACTAATTGGATGGAATAGAAAGAGATATTAAATATTTTACAATGAATTGATTAAATTTTCAATAGGTTAAGGTAGAAGCATAGTTCTTGAAGGGGATGACTTATCCTTTTCCAGTTTTATGTTGGATATAAAAAAATATATCCACTGATTCTTTTAATGGGATTTTTGAAAAAATATCTCGGTAATAATTTGATTTGTGTTATTATTGATTTTTTATCTAAATCTATGCATTTCCTACCCATTCAAGATAACATTTATTTATATCATCTTCCTTGATTTTTTATATAAGGAGATAGTCAGGTAAGATTGAGTTCCTCTAACTATTGTATCAAACTGTGATCCTATATTCACTTCTAATTTTTAGAATGGACTTCAAAAGTCATTGGGTATTAAATTAAATTTCAACACATCATTTCAACCTCAATATTATAGATCTTTCAAATGAACAATTCCGACCTTGGAAGAAATGGTTCATTATTGTCCAATAGACTACTAGGGATGTTGAGATCAATATCATTCTTTTATAGAGTTTTCTTATAATAGAAGTTTTTATTCTACTATACATATGAAACATTTTGAGGAAATATATGGAAATAGGGGTAAAACTCCAGATTTTTGGGATAAATTTGTAGATAGTAAGTTTATTAGTCAATAGTTGGTATATAAAATGGTGGATAAGATAAAGATGATTCAATAATATATGAGGATGGGTCATATCAGGTGGAAAAGTTATACATATTACAAGAGAAAATATTTAATTTCAAGAAAGGTGATAATGTTTTTATAAAAGCATCACCATGGAAAATGTTTATTTATTTTGGTTAAAATTGGAAGTTAAGTGCATGGTTCATTTTACCAAATTAAATCTTGGATAAATTTAGATTACATTTATAATTAATATCATTTCCTTTGAGTTTATACCTGTTACTTAATGTTTTTGATGTTTCAATGTTATGAAAGTATTTTCCATGTTGATATCATGTTTTGTGCCTAGAGGAAGATTAGTTGGAAGAGACCCTTCCTTATGATGATCATAACATTCATATTATTTACTATAGATTGAAATTATTATGCAATAGGGGAATACACTAGGATATGTTTTTTTGTGGAGAAACAATAAGGTTTAAGATGCACCATTGGAATCAGAAAATGATAGAAGGTAAATATATCCCCACTTGTTTAATAAGTTAATCCAATTTAGAGGATGAAATTTCAAAAAGTGGGTAATAATGTTACATCCAAGGTATGTTTTTTATAAAACGTGTTCATATATTCATTAGGTTATTATAAACATTTGATAATTTTTTCAGTCAATGGGAAAAAGATTTATTTATAACCAAATTGGATTTTTATGTATTATATGGTTTTTTTAAAATCATGATATCCAAATTATATAATTATAATTTAGAGAAATAACTTCATTTTTTAATTCATAATGTCAAAATTATCTTAATATGAATATTTGAAAATTTTCTAAAATGTTTTATTTTATAGTATATAGTGAAAAATACTTGTTTTTATTGAGAAATGAATTTTATTTTGAAGTATTGATTGATTCAAATTATATTATATATTAGTTTTAAAATTTCATTAGTTACATTTTATTTATAATAATCATATTGTGTTTTTAGTGAATTTTATACATGAATTTTTTATAAATAAAATTTATACTTAAAAATACTATTTTTATAAAAAATGTTTCTTATTGTGTTTTTGAGTTTAATTTTAAATTAAATGTTTCCACTTATATGTTTTTAATTTGGAAAATGGATTTTATAGTTGAAATAATTCTATACCAATTTTTTAAATATATATCCTTTATTTTTTTCAAATATAAATAGCACCCTTATTAACTTTTATTACCATGATAAAGGGTAAATCAGTATTTAAGGTTAAAAATAAGATGATAAGGACTAAATATTGACTCTAAAATTTTAATTTAATTAATTTTATTAGTATATATCGTCCATGAACATTAAAAATTAGAATATATGAACTTTTTTCCATTTTTATTTGAATATAACCTTTATAATATTTTATGTAAAGAAAATTTAAAAATGTGACACACTTGTTTTTAATAATTATAATATGTTTAACTTGTGATTAACTATAAGATATATTCAGTTATAAGTATTTATATTAATAATGAATTATTTATCTTCATCATTGTAATTTATTTTTAATTTTTATTTAATGAATAACAACCTTGTGTTCTTAAACAATGTTAATGTAGTAATTCTTCAATTAATGGAAAAATAAAATAAATGATATTAGAAATTTTAAAAGTGGTATACTTTGAAATAATTAGTGTAATCCATGGATTTTACAGATTAAAATTTAATATTATATGGGTTTATGTACATTTTATTCTAATTAATTTGTTTTCATAAATTTATTAGAGTAAAAGTAAATTAATAAATCTAAAATTGTCATTAAAGATATTTTATAATAAATAATATTTTATTAAATGATTTAAAATTCATATAAATATTATATTAAAAAGGTAATGGGATAAACTAAATTCCATCATATATGGTCCATTTATGGGTTTTGGTGATTTTATAGTAATATAATTAACCCTTAAGTGGTAAAAAACTTTATTATTATGGTAATTATCCAAAGGGTTAAAGAGGATTTAAAACAAACTAATAAGGATAAAAATGTGATGTAAACTAAAAAAAATAATTAGATAAGATTATTTAGACTCATAATAATATTATCTTTTAATATTATCAATTTTGTTCCATTTGGAAATTAAATTAAATTTATATTAAATTTATATTTTAATAAATTTGAAGAGTTCCCCTTCCCTCTCTTATGAAAAGGCACTACTTCTTCTCATTACATCACACATAAAATCCTTATTTTTAAAAGATACCTATTAAAAACCCTTTCTAGATATCCTACCCACATTATAAAGGCATTATTTGTCATATAAATCCAATATTAAAGGTCCTAAAGTATTAAGAAAAAGAAACTTTCTAAAAAAGAGGTATAGTTTCTAGCTGCAGGATTTAGTTTTGTTTTTTCATCTACATCCATAAAATATTATTCAATAATGATAAATTAATTATAATAGTCTAATATATATAGTAATATTTTAATATTTTAATTACACAACCTATATCGATCTCCCACCTCCAACAAATGGGAAAGCAATTCATTGTTTGTGTGTACGACGGACAACCACGTCCAGAACTCGTGTAATTCATTTTCCAAAATCATCTCTTATGGTTGGATATAAGTATGGAATTATGTAATATATATTATATTAATAAAACATTTATAATTATATAAATATATCATAATAAATATTCTATTACCTTTATATACATTAGAAAATGAGAATGTCGTTCGTGCGTACGTGTGGACTACCACCTCCATGAAGTGATTGATCCATTCTTTCAAAACCAAATCACATGGATGATATATATAAGTATAATTAAATAAAAATAGGATATTTATGATATTATTATCATTATGTAAAGATATAATTATTCTTAATTTCATTTCCTAATGACAATTGATCAATGGAATCATTGCTTATGTGTACGTACGACCTACCATCTCTATGGTTGTAAAGTAGTTTTCTTTGCATAAAAATATATTATGATCGGTTTTAAAAATATATTTTATGTATAAAAATGAAAATTATTTAGTTATTAAAATTCTTGATATGATGAAATAATGGAATCTTTTACCATATTTATCTTACATATGTAATTTTGTAATTATGAACCGAATATCATCTGGAAATCTGACATGAACTTAAATTTTTAAGTAATTGTCATTAAATGATAATAAGTGAGATAAAAGGAATAATAAACATTAAAAATTATATAAATAAATTAAATAAATAACATAAGTTTTTTATTCAAAAATATAAATAATATAATGAAGATTCAAACTCAAGGTGATGGACTTTCTTTTAAAAAACCTATTTTAATGTTTCCCATAATACTATCATTTTTTTCAAGTCCATATTTTTTAAATAATTTTATGTATTTATTTATATGAAAATAAAATAATTAAAAATTAAATTTTATACATATTTTGACTTTCTTTCAGAGGTTTTGAAAAAAAAAATTTAAAGAATGTTTGGAATTTTTTAAGAAAGGAAAAAAGGAAAGTTCTATTTTTTACTTTATAGTGACACTAACTTTTCCTGCCACTATAACCTTTATTTTATATTTTAATTCCTTTATAATAATTTAGATTTTATTCAAATAAAAACCATATTCCCATTTGTTAAAGGAATTTTATTTTTGAAAAATGGGTTTTAAAGAAAAGGGATATATCAATATCTGAAAATGGTTTCTTATTGGTGAAAAGAACATTTTATACTGCAAGATTTTACATATTATGTTATGATTATTTGGAATTTTTCCAGAGCTTGGGTGGTTATATTATAAAAATGGCATGTGACCCTATTATAGTTATCTAATTCATTGTGTAAAGGGATGGAGATAACTGATTAAGTTTCACCTAATTGAACACAAGAATATATTGCGACGGTTAATCCAAATATGGGATGGAGTTAAAGAATTATATTTAACCTAGGATATTATGGGAATATAATGTTATGGTTATTCTAAGTAAAACCTTTATGTTTAATACAACTATAACCATGAAGCTCACTTTAAATGAAAGAGTGATATGAAAATGATTCTCACATTTCCTACATGTTTTATCTATGCTTGTTAGGGGTTTTAAATGTTTCCTTTGAGGAAAGAGTGTTTTATTATTATGTAAATGGTTTATTTTATAATATCAATGAATAATATGATAGAATTATTAATTTTATGTATTTTTGTTTTTTCAATGTAATAATAGATTTATTTCTTTTTTATGTACCCTACTGAGATTTTTAATCTCTTCTCATGTTTAAAATATCACAAGTTTTAAGGATGGGTAATGGAAAGAAATAAGTAAAGTTGAAATTTGGGAAGATTTTTCATGAAATGAAATAAAATTTTATTTTACAATATTTATATTTTTTTAAATTCACACTGAATAGATGTTTCCACATTGTGACATATTATTTTGATTGGTATGATTTATAACCTAATTCTATTAAACTCAAAATCAAAACTATCCTTGGAAATTAAAGTAATTGAATTATAGTCTAAAGACACTAGAATATGTAATTTTTAAGGCCGGTTCCTTACACAGCCTTATGTTGATGATGAAATATCGCAAACATAAATTTATCCCTTTAAAAAAAGAGTTATAACTTATACAAAAACAGAATTTAATAATGGACGGATTTTACAAAAGGGAAAAGAATATTTGAATCACACAATATATAGAGTGGTATTATTGAATCAAATTTTATTTAATAACTCACATAAAATAAGGTATACGTTAACTCACCCAAATTTGGACATAGTTCTAGTTAAATAGAAAAAATAACATATGAAAATTTCAGTAATAGTGGATTCAACCATGAATAGATAAATAATGATTACTTTTTTTCAATATAAAATTATCATGGGAATATTAAAAGAAATTTTTGGTATATCAAAAATTAAAATTAGTGGAATGAAATCTTTTTGTAGGATAAGAACACATGAATTTCATTTATTTAGATCTTATATTTCATAGTTGTAAGATAATATTTTTATTTGAGTTGTCACTTTAATATTTAATATACAAGAAGTTAGTGATAAAAAAATTAGACCAATTTGTAGAACCACTAAAAGAAAACATTTTATATTTTATATCATCAATCCTACTAAATTTATTATATTTTTGTTATAATGATTTTTATATTTATATATTTTTTTATATCATAATATTCTTATAAACCCATCCCTAATGGATAATAATATTGATGTAGGGTATATGAAATTATGTGTATTCATTAAGATTAAGTTTTTTCCAAGCTATTTTTCATTTTCTTGTTTATTTGTATTTGAATATTATTGTACTTGAATTTTTTTATTTCATTTTGAATGTATTGATAAAATCTATTTCAACTTATTAAAAAATAAATGTTTTAATGAAATAGTTTTCATGAAAATTATGTTTATAATGTAATATTAATTATCTTTTTGTAATTTCTCAAGATATCATACATTTTTAACATATAAAAATATCGATCCATTATAAAAATTAGATTTTATAATTTGACAATAACATTTAGAAGTGAACATGAATACTTATGAATATCAAATTAACAAAAAATAATATAAAATTTATAAAATTTCATTATCATGAAATTTTATAAAATTAATGACTGGAAAACATATTATAATTATCAATATTCAACAATTATTTTTTTGACCAGACAATTGTGTTGTAAATTATTTTGGTTTTAAATATTATTAGTAAGATCAAATATATAATTAGTTAATTATTTTTTCGATAACAGCTAAAAATAAGTTTAACTTTGGATCAAATACAATAATAACAATTTTTATTAATTATATGTAACATATTTAACCCTTATTCAAATTTTAATTTAAAATATCAACATCAATTATTGTATATAATGAATCATAATGGTGTTATTTTGAGTGAAATATGATTATTTTGAATGTTTATGTCTCCTTTTATTCACGTAATTTTTTCATGGTAATCATTTAATGTAATTTATAGGATTTCAAGTGAATAATTTTTAACCACGTGTGAATAATATAATTTTTAATTAGAAATTTGATTATATTATTTTATTCATAGAATGAACATTCATATAAAATTATTCATCATACACTTATGTGTAAAGGATTAAAAAATGTGATGGCCTAATGCCGACAACCATATCTATATATAGAAATTATCATAGATTATATAGAACTATAAATATAATATATAATATAAATCTTTATTTTAAAACCTAAATGTGCTAAAATTTTCAATGTAAAAGTATACATTATTAACTTAATACACTAAATTGTGTATATTTGATTACTTATATTTGAGGATTCCGAAGAACCTACACTATGAATTCAAAATATGAGAGAAATGTTTTGAAAAATTAGAGTATTGGAATATACAATTAGAAAATTTATTTTTAGCATTATCTTTGAGGAAAAAACAAAAAGTCTAGATGAAGAGTAATCCTTCTACAACTATTTCTACATTAAATTATTCTCAAAAATGCATTATCCAAATTCATTAAATAACCCTTGATAGTAACATGGAAAAAAAATCAAAACACTAAAACACATAGTTAGAAACATATATGTAAGAGATGGGATCTATTAAAATGGTTTATTTGGATGTTTTTACAAAAAAATATTTTATAGATTCAACTACAATTATATTATAGACTTTAGTTTTAGAATGTGATTTAATGTTACCTATCATTACTATAACAATTACGTTTTGGATGGAAAATAAGATATTTTATGAGTTAATGAAATTTTATAAAAATTATTTTAGTGGAATAATAAGAGGGGTATACTTCAAATCTATATTCCCCATGTTTATTTCTGTAATATTTTATTTTCTCAAATTATATCATTTTTAAAAAAGAATATTTTAATAAAAAATAAATAACTATTAAAACATAACGCACTCCAATCGAAATAATATGGGTAGTCTGAGAAGATACATACATGGAATTATGTATTAGTGACTAAATATCAAATTAAAACAAATATAAATAGATATTTTTTTGATACAAACTATGTGGTTATTTCAAAAAATAAATTAACTTATATTAGAAAAAAATACCAAATTTTATTTCTTTTTTAATTTTTTTTATAAAAGTATTACCATAATCTCCTAGGAAACATAAATGATAAAAAAATGGCCAACCACCTTAATATTTGAGGGTTATAATTAATTTTTACAAATTTTTGTCTGTTATTAAACTATGTTGAACATCAATAAATCTTAAAACCATGAGAACTATTATAAAATGTAATATTTATGTACATTGAAACATATGTAGATCAATTTCAAAACAAGGTGTTATCCATACATAACTTGGAGATGAAAATATAATACCATGTAAAAAATATGTAAAATAAAAATAATATTATTAAATAATTAATTATAGAATAATACTAATGTCAAATAAAAAAATATTAATATAAAACAAGGATGGTCAATAGAACTTGAAGAATTAATTTGATCAAGAAAATATTTTATTTTATGTCTATTATTCAAAAAAATGAATATGGTGTATGATTGAATGATGAATTTTTATTTGAAACCATTAGTAACAATATATAATGGCTATAAATGTAGTTTTTAATAGACTAAGAGGCACTAAAATCATCATGAAAACAAAATATTATTTATATAGTGATAATAATATTCCTATAAATTTTAATGATCAAGGGTTATTTTTAATTATATATGGTATAAATTTATATTAAATTTATAATAAACATTTTCATCCATATGATGTCTTGAAAATAATTTAATTTAGTGTATATTATTGATTTGAGGATTAAAATACAAAATATTTGTGACTTACACTAATGCATGATGGTAATTTATTCAATTTTCTTCATGGAATTATTTTATATATGGTCATTATTTTTTATAAGTTTAATGTCCATAACTTTTTTTATTTTTGAAATATAATAATGTTAACCCATGAAAATATTTCTGGATATAAGACTTAAGATACTCATTTAGAATTCCTCAATTTGGTTTTAGGGAACAAATTCCATGAGATTGAGATATTATAAGGATATTCAACATGAATAATGAAATGAAGAAATCACATCATTAAATTCAATAGGATTATAATCCCCAATTCATGGAGATTTCATTCAAATAGAAAAAACTAGATATTTATTTATAATATTTATATAACCAAAATTTTCATTATATGCCTTTGTAATATATCAAAAAATATTTTATTGGTGGGTTGGGAAGCCATTTTCCTTATTTGAGAATTTCATATTCTCTAGAATAATGTATTATATATTGTATATTGTTTTTGGTTTGTTCATGTGAACTCAAGGAAAAGTACCATTTCATTCTAAAGGAATCCTTGGATGAAAAAACTAACAACACTATTATCTCTAGAATAAGGGGGTTTATATAAGGGGTGATAAATTTTTTTGTCACATTCATAATCCTAATAGGGATTGACCACCATGGGTGGAATTTAATTAATTAAATTTATTTATTGATTGATTGATTGATTAACTATATATACTAGAAATAAAATTCATTCTATTTAACACTCCTTAGTGTATCTCGCTAGGTTTAACCACAATAAACACCAGATTGAGAGAGTGAGATAGAGAGATCAGGAGATATCTAGGGATCTGGTGTGTTGATGAGAAGATTCTTCACCGAATAACCCCAAAGAAATTAGTTTATATAGGATAATAACTAATAATCAAATATGAATCAAGGTAAAAAATCCATTATAATTCCTCAAGTCCATTATCTATAATTTATGAGCATAATATATTGTTCTTAATTTCTCCCATAAGATCAAATGGCCAAATAAATATTTATTCTTCTATTATATACTAAAATTCTTGATTCCCAATGATTTCTTCAACATGGTAGATATATTATCAATGATTTGTGTCCATAAATTTTCCCCATCCACCAAAAGCATTCTACCTATAATTCCTTTCCCAATATTTTTTCTTCTTGTTCAAGCATTCACTATATTCCATCGTTGTGGTAGGTGGTTCAAAAAAATAGGCTTAGAATGATGAATAAATAGGATTTCATCCCAAAAAGGACAAATATGAGTAAGGTGTCACATCTATGATCTTGTTTTCAGGTATTTTTCTATTTTATTTTTTGTCCATTTTTTTCTTTTGGGTTCCTTTTGAATTTTGGAGAAAAACAGAGAATACTGGGTGGATAAGACCAAATGCACAGTTGGCACTAAATTAGTTGTGACCATGAGACAACCCAGATAACCATGTAGTAGAAGACCAAACCTACCACATGACCACTGCACGACCCAATGCCTTGGTCCTGGTAAACATGTGATAGGGAATTCCTCAGACAAAATGCTTCCCATGGTTTCCACACTGTTTACCAAACCGTGCGGACTAACCGTACGTGGCATCCAAGTCATTAAAATTTTAATCATTTTCTCGCTCATCTCGGTTTTAACACTTAACCCACCTCATTTCTCCCCTCCTTTAGTATTTCTCACCCTAGGTGTGACACTCCTTCCTTCCACCTCTCCTGGATCTTTATTTTTGTGGAAGATTAAGGGCTTTTCTTCCTTGATTTATCAAGTAAGTCACCTTCTCCCTTGATTTCCCTCCTAAACCCAGGGTTCTATTCTCTTTATCTTGGGGTTCCTCTTCTCCATCACTAGGGTTTTGATTTTAGGGTTATATTTTTACAATTTTGGCTTGATCTCATGGATTAGGGTTCGATTTGGTATACTTGTGGTACTATCGATGTGAGGTTGGAGTTTTAAACCAATTTTGGGGACTTTATCCACTTGAGTTATATGATTTCATGCCTAAATCTTGTTTGATAAATTTTTTAGGATTTCTTGTGCTCTTTATCATGTTTTATGAGTTATATGTATGGTATGAAATTAGTTTTTGAATAAATTTGATATAAAATTGATTTTAAAATGTACATTACACGTAAAATTGGTGTATCCTTGATCTAAGCCCTTGTTGCGATCTTTTTAAATGTTTTATTAGTTAAGTAAACAAATTATTAAATTTTATTTTTATTGATAATCATGGATAAAAAGTGTTTTGGGGTGTGTTTGGGTTTAAAAAAAGAGATTTGGGTATGAAAACGATGACCTTGGTGTGTGTGTAGTGCCTTGTTTGGATTATGCAATGTGTAAGTGATATCATATGTGAAATTTGAAACTTGTTGAGAACTAAGGGAATCCTAGGAATCTAGGATAGAGGACAAGGACTAGTGTGTTAGTGATATAGAGGAGGATTCGTCATTTTTTCACTTAGCGAGATTGAGGATGACAACACTAAATAAATATTGATGATGATTGAAAAACAATAGAATTTTGGATGTTTCTCCTCTATAGTGGCTCGGACATGGGAATGTAGACGAATGTGATTCCTATACCACTCTACACTAAGACACAAGGTTTTAGGGTCCCATTACTAGCTATTACCCATAGGGCCTCTCCCGTATTTAATGCTCTTTGTCTATGTTGCAGTCACTATCGGCATACAGTGTGGCATTTAGGTTACTTAAGAAGTAAAGGTTTTCATTTTATTTATTTAAATTTTCATTACCTTTAATTTATAAAACTAGAAATTTTATTTGTTATTTAATGTTTAAATCATGGAATTATTTTTGGAGGCATCCTATGGAGAAATATCTCTCACCCTGCTTACCCCCTTGGGTGTAAACACACTTGGTCATGTTTGATAACAGAAAGTGTAAAGATTTTGGGAGGCATCCTTTTGGGTTTTTTTCCATCATAGGTTTATTTTAAATTATTGATTGTTCTATATTTTTATGTTTGGGTAAATCATTCCTACATTCTAGATTTGATACCCAGAAACTTGTGCCATACCATTGGGATTAGGAATGGCCTTCGGGCCTTTCCACATACTGGGTCGGACATCAATTCAGATGATAACCCTACTTGGTTTGTGAAAAAATGATATGAGATCTTGGTTTATCCTTTTGGGTTATGTTATTTGGGATGAGTCTGGATAGACATATGGTAAGACTATTAGGACTCAGAGTTATGGTTACGAGTAGGGTGGCTGGACAGCACACGTCATGATATACCTTGATTTGCAATGAGATGTTGGGATTTTGGTTTGGATTCCCCTCCAGGTGGGACAAGTAGGAAGTAGATTATACAATAAATTGGGTGTGGGTGAAGTGGTTTGTTCATTGTGTTGCTTCAGCTTGTTTGGTTTATTGATGTTTGTTGTTCTTGATGAAATTTTATAGAACTACTTTGTTAATGATTTTCTCATGTAAATGTTTCTTTTTTTAGAAACATGTCCCCATGAGAGTTCCCTTGAAAACATGGGAATAAGACAATTATATTTCTCTCTCATTTCTTGATCAGAGGTTGGTAGATTTTTTGGTTTGATCTATTCAGGATCTAGGACAGGGAGTAGCTTCTACTCATTCTCTGGATAAGGAATCTAAGCCTAACTCTCTAAAATACAAATCCCAAAAGTTTCTTAAGAATAAACCACCCTCTTTCTAAGGAGGCGCAAAGCCTTAAGAATAATAGGATAGGATAAAAAATATAGAAAGTTTGTTTAAGTTCCTGAACACTCCTGAAGAGGTCATGGTGAAGTATGATTCATTTCTACTAGAGGGTCTCCATTGGAGGTGGTGGGACACATTGATTAAAGTTGGGAAGCATGAGTAGATGAGTTGCAAGGACTTCAAGGAGATCATCAATGACCAGTATTTCCCTATGTTCATATCATTTTCTAGATCATGGGAGTTCATGGATATTTTCCTGGGGAACTAGTCATTGATGGAGTACGCTAACCATTTTACCAAGCTTTTTTGGTATTCCTAGAAAATAGTCTCCAATGAGAAGATGAAGGATCAAAGTTTTGATAAAGGTTTATGGTTAGAGATATATTCTAAGGTATTATTGTTCATGTTGAAGACTTATGATAATGTGGTTGACTGAGATTGTGTAATGAAGATTGACAGTAAGGGAAAGTTGAGTGCATATAGGGCCATGTCAGTGATAGACAATGGCGTTTCATAAAAATGGATGAGGAAGGGTGATAATTAAGGGAAGAAGGGTGGTGGTAGTTTAGGCCATCCTTTTTGGTAGCCTTTTGTCTATGTATTTTGATGTAGGGTATTTCATGTGTCACCAATGTGGGAAGTTGGGATTTACTCAACCTACTTGTAAGTATACTCCCAAATACTGTCATTGATGTGGAGCATTGGGGAACATGCAATGATTCTACAGAGCTACACATTCTGCTTAGGGAGGTGGAGGATCAGCAGCTTCTAGGGGAATGATAGCTTATTCAGAACCGTCCAAGACTATGGGATCTCATTTTGGTGGTCAGGAAGGTAGGACCAGATCTTCTTCTGGTCAGAGTCAGCTCTGAGGAGATTTGTAGTCCAGTGGTGATGTTCATACTTAGGAAAAGTCCATAGATCTTCATGTTGTGGATCTAGAACTAGTTGTACTAGATGCAGGGCCCAATACTGTTCAACGTAAAATTTTGATTACATCTTCTATAGATAATATAATTTTTGACATTGGGGATTCAGTTTCATTTATATTTTCCGGTCTTGTAAAATAGTTGAATTTTCCAACCAAATTGATGTCTTTTTTTCATTGGATTTGGTGAAGCAGTTGGGTTAGAAGAAGGATAAGGGCCTCAGATGCCAGTTGTGTGCACTTTCCATGTCAAGGGTTGAGATGGAATGATATTTATTGGTCTTAGGTATTTTTCAGTTTGATGTGATCCTTGTAATGGACTAGATAGAGAATTTCCCACTGCACATTTTTTGTTATTGATGGTGAGTTAGTTTCATTACACAGGATGGAAGTGCTTAGATTTTTCCCATAGAAACGGATCCTTGTTTGGGTCATACCAGCCTCCACTCCTAGATTTCAGTAATCTTTATTTTCAATTATTGTCCCTCATGTTGGTGGATTATGGTGGGTCTCCTGAGGGCAGACTACCTCCTAAGGTGGATGAGTTCCTGGAGGAATTTCCTATTGATTTTTCAGGTTTTCCCCCAGAGTGGGATGTGGTGTTATTAATTGATTTGGAATTGAGAACATAGTCAATATCTCTTAACTCATATCCTATGGACCCCACTAAATTTAGGGAATTAAAGATATAGCTGGATGATTTGAATTCCAAAGGGTTAATTTTCCAAAGAATCTCTCCTTGGTCCGCTCATGTTTTTTTCGAAAATAAGGCTGATAGATTTATATGGTTGTGTATTGACTATAGGAAGTTAAATAAGGTTACCATCAAAAATAAGAACCCTTTTCCCTGAATTGATGATTTTTTCAATGAGTTGAAAGGGAAAAGTGGTTCTCTGATATCTATTTGCGTTTAGGTTACCACTATGTTAGGGTGAAAGAGGAAGATATCCTAAAAATGGATTTCCAAAGTAGGTACGACAAATTTGAGTATCTGGTCATGCATTTTGGATTAAAAAATTATCCAGTAGTCTTTATGGAACTCATGAATAGGGTGCTCCACCAGTATCATGACTCCTTCATTGTGGTATTTTTGGATGACATCCTAGTCTACTCAAGATAATAAGAAGAGAATGAGAATCATTTGTGGATTTTGTTGGGTGCCTTGTGGGATCATCATCATTATGAAAAGTTCTCAAAATGAACTTTCTAGAACAGGGAAGTGAAGTTCTTGGGATATTTAGATCAAGGGGTTTCAGTGGACCCTGAGAAGATAAGTGAAGTTATTTCAATGAAACAACTGAAGAACGTGTTAGAGATTTGAAGTTTCTATTTCCTGGTGGGGTATTACAGGTGGTTCATTCGATATTTTCCAATAATAGCTTCATCCATGACCACACTCACCTGGAAGGGGGTGAATTTTGAATGGATCCTAGAATTTCAAGAATATTTTGAGGAGCTGAAGTGGATATTGAATACCACACCCATGTTGATCTGGTCGGAATCAAGAAATTGGTATGTGGTTTATTGTGATGAAACATGTATGGGTCTTGGGTGTGTGCTTATGTAGGATGGTCATGTGGTGGAATATGGATCTTTCCAAATTCAACCTTATGAGAATAATTATCAGAACCACGACTTGGAGTTAGAAATGTTGATGTATTCTTTGAAGACCAAGTAACACAGTTGTGAAGTTTTTAGTCTACTCTGATCATTAGAGCTTAGCCTAAATCCTCTCATAGAAGGATATCAATATGGGGATGCACTATTAGATTGAATATCTGTTGGGGTTTGACTTTGATATCATCTATACCCTGGTAAAGGGTAATGTTGTGGATGGAACCTTTAGAAGGAAGGTGCCAATACAGGCATTGAGGAAGTCCAGTGATGAGTGGACTTTGATGGTGATTTTTTTCCCAAATGAACTTAGAGACCATGTAACACAGTGTAGGTGAATTATTAGTGAGTGTGCGGCTAGATCCATCTCTTCTGGAGCTAGTTCAACTATGGAAGACTGGTGATGATATATTTTAGCAGTATATACTATTTCATCATGATGGGGATACATCATCCGATTGGTTGTTTTCTCTTGAGGGAATTCTATGTTTCAAGTTCCATTTCTTGGTGCCTATATCTATGAGGAAGGTGGTGATGTAGGATAGCCAGTAGTCTTAGTGGGATGATCATCTTGGTGCTAAAAATGTGTATTATTAGGTCATTTGGTATTTTTGGTGGTCAGGTATGAGATGAGACATAGCCAACTTCATATCTAGATGCTATATTTGTCACCAGGTGAAAGAAGAACGTCAAAGGCCCAATGGTTTGCTTCAGTCATTACCCATTCCTACTTTGAAATAGAATGAGGTATCTAGGGACTTCATTATTGGATTACCTAAAATAACTCATGTATGTAATGCTATTTGTTTAGTGATTGAACACTTGAAAAAACCCTCCCACTACATTCCAATCAAAGATTCAGTGAAGGTGGATGAGATGTGACAGTTGTATATTCAGAAAGTGGTCAGGCTTTGTAGTGTGCTGTCATCAATTTTATTTAATAGAGTCACCCATTTTAACTCTTGGTTCTGGGAGGGACTACATAGAGAATCAAAATCACAGTTCAAAATGATCATGACATACCACCCCAAAACAGATGGTCTGATGAAATAGGAAAATCATATTCTGGAAAACATGCTTCATGCACGTGTTTTTTATTTTGGAGTTTCGTGGGATATCCATTTAAGATTAGTCGAATTTTCATAAAAAATAGTGACTAATTTTCCAATATAATGTCTACTTTGTAGGAGCTTTATAGTTGCCTGTTTCGGTACCCTTTGTATTGGAATGAGGTAGGAAATACCTGAATGTTTTTGGACAAAGTCTTGTACAAGAGACATTTAAGAATGCCAAGTTGATTGGGTAGTGGTTATTGACAACTGATAATCACCAAAAATATTATGCCGATCAGAGGCATCTGGATCTGAAGTTTTCTGTGGGTGATCAGGTATTCTAAAAAGTGTCCCCTCATTTGGGTCATCATCATTTGGGGAACCAGGGAAAGCTAATGCTAAGGTATGTTAGACCCTTTTAAATCTACAAGAGGATTGGTAAAGTGGAATACTGATTACCTTTTTTTTATCTCATTTGATGTCGATTTACAATGTGTTCCATGTCTCCCACCTGAGGAAGTATAATCTATACTCATCTCACATATTGAATTGGGAAGAGTTTGAGTTGGATCTCAATTTATCAGTGTTTGAACAACAAATACAAATGATGGATTCCCAAGAGAAGGAGATTTATGGGAATTATATTTTTTGGGTCCATTTAATTTGGCAGTATAGGAATGATACACATGATACTTGCGATAGGAAGTCCTAGGTTAAGAAAAATCACTCTTATTTGTTTTCTGATCAAGTTTTTGGATGACATCCTGGGGGAGAAAATTTTTCATGGTGGGAATAATTATCAAATTTGTGATATCATTTTTAGATATTTTTCCATATTATTTTTGGTACATCTTTTTTATTTGGATTTCCTTTGAATTTTAGAGAAAAATGGAGAATGTTGCGTAGAATTCCCCAAGAACATGGTCGGCGCATGGTTAGTAGTAACTGTGCTCTCAACCTAAATAATTGTGTGGTAGGAGAAAAAACCTTTCGCACAGCCACTGCATGACCATGCACCCCAACCTAGGTAACCGTGCAATATGTTATTCCTTTGACAAAATTCTTCTCATGTTTACCGCGTGGTTTACAAAACTATGTGAACTAAACATGCGCATCATCAAAGTCATTAATATTTTGAGGGTGTTCACTCTCCTCATAGTTTTAACCCATAACCCACCTCATTTATCTCCTCCTTCTAGATTTCACACCCTAGGTGTGCCTCTCCTTCCTTCCACCTCTCCCGGATATTCATTTTTGTGGATTATTAAGGGAGGTTCTTCCCCAATTTATCATATAAGTCACCTTCTCCCTTGATTTCTCCCTCCAACCTAGGGATCTATTCCCTTTCTATTGGGGGTCCTCTTATCCAGTAAAAGGGTTTCAATTTTTGGGGTTCTATTTTGACATTTTTGGTTCTATCTATTAGATTAGGGTAAGATTTATCATCTTTGTGGTGTGGTCAACGTGTGGTTAGAGTTTACCAATAATTTTCATAGATCTCTCCACACAAGGTTGGTTATTCCATGCCTAAATGTTTTTTGATAAATTTATTAGGATTTCTCATGTTCCTTAGGATGTTTTAGAAGTTGTAAGTGTGGGGAAAAGAGTAATTTTTTATGAGATTTGATATTAAATTGATATTGAAATGGTCATTACATGTGAAATTGTAGTATTCATGATGTAAACCCTTATTTTGTTCTTTTGAAATGTTTTTTCAATTAAGTAAATGATTTATTAAATTTTATTTGTGCAGAGAATCATGGTCGGAAAGATTTTTTTGTGTGTGTTTGGGTTTTTAAAAGAGTTATTTGGGTATGAAAATTATGACCGTGGTGTGTTTGTGTAGTGATTTGTTTGTATTGTTCAATGTGTAAGTGATATAATATGTGAAATGTGAAACTTTTTGAGCATTAAGGGAAGCTTGGGATGCTATAAGGGTGGACTAGTACTAGTGTGATAGTGATAAAGAGGTGGATTAAGCATGATTTAACTTAGATGGATTGGAGATAACTACACTAAGTAATTATTGATGATGATCAAAGACCACTATAATTTTATATGATTCTCCAATCTAGTGGTTTGTGCACAAGAACATAGACTGATGTAGTTTCTATACCACTTTACACTGAGAAACGAGGTTCTAGGGTCCCATTACTAGCTAATACCCATATAGTCTCTCCTGTTTTTAGTGATCTTTGATCATGTTGCACTCACAATTGACATAGGATGTGGCATTTGGGTTACTTGAAAAGTAAAGGTTTTATTCTTATTTATTTAATGATTCATCAACTTTCTTTTATTAATCATTCAATTTTATTTGTAATTTAATGTTTAGATCATAGAATCCTTTTGTGTGGCATCCTACTGACCAACTGCTCACACCCTTCTTACACCCTTGGGTGTAAGCAGACATGGACATGTTTGATATAGGTAAGGGTAATGCTTTTAATTATGGTGGTTTGGGATGCTAGTGAACCTATTGTGTGGTGTTGCAGTGATGAATTATGAAAGATGACCCCTTTTCCTTGTGGTCTTTCTGTAGATGGGTTTTTGTTCCCTTTTTATAGTATCCCTCTCTTTGTTTTTGTATAAACTTGTAGACTAAAATTTGAAACCTTTTAAAGGCTTTCTTGGTTTGGCTTTCTATATTTGGATTATTTTAAATTGTTGATTATTTTATATTTTTATGTTTGTTTAAATCATTCCCACATGCTAGTATTGACACCTAGGAACTTGTACCAACTTGTGGAGATCGGGAACACCCTTCAGACCTTTCCATAGACCAGGTTGAGAGCTAGTTCAGATGATGAATTGGCTTGGATCATAACAAAGGAATTGATTATTGGGGCATGTGTGATATATAATCAGTGATAAAAAATAATTTTAAGAAGAGGAGGCAAGAAATGTGTAAGGTAAGTGATGATTTATGTGTTCAAGGCATTGTGTGAACCCCTTATTAATACTTTTTCTGGTTAAGGATGCATGCAATGTGACAATTTGAGGCACGTCAATTGTGGAAAAGTATTTTGCTATTATTTTTTAGTGTGATCATGTGTGAGAATGGTGATGACAGGGAATTATCTAGTGTTCTGAAATTTTGGGTGTCAAATGCGAGATTACATAATATGTGGTCTAGATCTAGACATATTGGACCACTTAATCTAAAAAACATATTGTTTGAACATATTTTATTATCATATGTCATGGTCCCTTACAATTCATGTTCAATACCTCATAAGGTGACTACCCTATTTTGTATAGTGATTTCATGCATAGATGGACATATGGACATACATGATATGTGGGTAAGGATCACACCCCATGTACACATTTTACATAAAAAATAAACCTCTAAATAATTACGCACTAGGTGATCCAATTGGTTCTACCAGATTGTACCCTCTATGGGACAAATTACATATCCTGGCCCTCTATATGACACTAGTTGTTATAGTACATGAAAAGTATCTTCTTGGTCCCACAAGTCATGTATCCCAATTCAAAAACTATGTAGTAATGCCTATAAATAGCATGTAATGAGAAGTTTTAAAATAGAATTCACTTGAGAGGACCCCTATTGCGTACCTTTATAGTACATGTTGTGTACATTTAAATCTTTAATGTATTTTCATTTCTTCACACCTAGAGCTTTAATATGGTCTTACAAGTAGTCATCCTTGAGTTTTATTCCATATTAAATGTAATAGTAAACTCTTATTAGGAATTATATTTGAGAGGTATGTTGATTTGATTAGTATAGTATCATTATATACTTACGACAAACAATATGGATTAGGTATTATAATCTAATAATTCATGGGGTTATGAACTCCCATAGAAACATTTTTATGATTGTGTTTTAGTAACTCACATGACTGATAGAGTTAGGAACTCATCCACTAATTGGATAAGGATCCTATATCAGTGTAGTTAGGTACTCCCCCATAAAAAGAGATGTAATATAAGGATTTTGGGTCCTCAAGTAGTTTTTTTAATCTCCTATCCAATATTTACCCTTTGTATTGGTGTAGTTATCCCACTATTTTTTTAGTAGCTATGTGGATTACAAAGCTGGGTTGTATGGATTATTGGAATATATATAGGGATATTTATTTTTTAGATGAGATATACTGGGTAAGAATATATTTTAATACATGGGTTCTTTATTTATAAGAATATTTTGGTTTTCACATATTAACATTCCTTTGCGGCTTTGAGATGACTGGGATAGCAGATTTAATTTTTTGGTCATCCTATTAGGTATGTATATTCACAAACCTACATATCCATTTCGCCACAAAATTCCATTTATTATATAGATAACAGATAGTTTTCCAGTGAATTTAGTGGACTTAGTGTTTTTTGGATATTAGTGTTACTATGAGGTGATATTAGTAATCAACATTCATGTTTGGATCCAGTTCATCCTAAAGTTCACTTAACCATAGTTTATTTAGGTTGGTTTTTCTTTTCATTTGTTTGGAATGTTTTTTGGCCCATTTACATTATTTTTTATGTACTAGTTATTCCATTATGCATATATATATGTTTGTCACATGAATTATATAATACATTTTGATTACTTTTTTCTTGGAATTGTTATTTTATACTATGCGGAGTTGGGTGTTTGTATACAATGGAATTAATCCAAGGCCTCCCATCATGTGTGTTATGCCTACTCTGTTTTAGTCACCATCACACATCCTATTAATTCATGTCTTGGGGAGGGAGAACACATAGATCAATTTTGACCTAGGTGAGGTACCAGTTGGTCATGTTGTGTTATTTTATTTTTCAGAAGATAAAATCATTGACCATTTTTATGTAGTTTGTGCATACATGGAATCCACAAATAAAGTATCAGAGTTATACCTACTTTTTTTCTCATGGAATTGTTTCTTGGAAGGAAGAAATAGATAATTAGTGAAAAAATTCAAAGAGTGGGGTAATATATTTCCCAATATATTGGAACCATGAAACTCAATTAGAGAACTTTATCACCATGGAATATAAATAAAATTACAAACCTTTTATAGGAAATTATCAATGAATATTGGTACAATTAACTATAAAATATAAATTAATATTTTTGTTGTAGGAAATTCAAGAATTTAATTTTCATTACCCCCCAATAGTACCCCTCCTCAACTAGAAATAAAGAGAGTGAGTGACCCCTAAATCCCACCTATAATATTCCATGGATTGGAGACTATCATTGTGTGTACATAACACAAAATAAGAGGTATTACCCCCAATATATTAAATTAATGTCAATAGATAAAATGAAAACCACCAATGAACACAAAATCATATAAAACAAACCATAATCTCGTAATAATTAAATCCCATAATGAATTTCATGAAACATATATGTCTCCAAAAGAATAAACTATCCATATAATCCTTGTAACTATCACCAATCGTATCTATCTTCTATAATCTAGTATAGTCTATCTCAGTCACCAATTACATCCTAATTACTGTAAAATAGTTTATGAATATGTTTATGAGCATAAAATGTAATCTTTTTTTGGCTCCTCTTTAGGAGTGCCCATGAAAATGTAACAAGAGAATAATAATTCTCAAGTGAAAAATTATTAAAACCAAAAAGAAACAAAATTTCAACTATATTTTCCTAGCCTCAATAAGTCTCACTCACCAGGTATTTCACAAAATATAGGAACATAATATCATAATTTTAGAATCACAGTTTCCTAACCATAACATCCCTACTAGTTTTCTCTATCAAACTCCATTGTTAAACATCATGTGCTCATATACCTTCCATATCATTATTGTCATAATTTTAGGAAATCATAACTATAAACTTAGTCCAATCAACGCATTATCAAAATAAATAGACCCTATCTCAAAACCTACCACAATCATACCAACCACACATCACATCTATATCCATTATTGTATGGTATCATGTATATGATGGAAATTAACCTCGTGTCTTCCTCCTAAAATTCATAACCCATCTATATATCAATGTCACCTTGTACTAAATCTAGAGGGAGAGAAGAAAAGGGTGGTAGCTAGTTATTTTCCTTCACCAACCTAGATTTCAATGGGAGAAACATGAAACAAACTAAATTAAGGAATTTTTAGGGTAACTTGACTAAAGTGTAGTGCATATAGAAATTATAATAAAATACCATGATAGACATACACACAAAAATCTCATCGTAGGGGTTTACAAAAACATCTAGATAAAAACCCATCTAATGCAATGTCACATCACCACTATTCATCAATGCCCATTTTTACCTATAAAACATTAACATTATTTTTTTAAATAAAGTAAAAGATAGTGGCTGAGAAGAGTACAAGAAAACAAGGAAAAACACAATGTTGTAACTAATCACCAATATTTTTCAAAAGTTGTGCACTTAGAATCCTTTATTATTCTTGAAGGTCATTCTAATAAACCCTTCCATGAATGTGCCCCTGAGCTCCTGATTGCCCCCTACTTGAAAGAAGAGATTGAATACTTTTTAAAATCATATCTGCATCAGTGCATTCAGAATTAGTGTTGTCCCCTTCTCATTCCTCACATTTGTCAGGAGAAGTGTCTCTTGTCACAGGCTGATCCATTCTGTCAATGGGCATTGATTCTGTCAGTTCCACAATCTCCTTGTTATTTTTCTCATTAATAGAGATCAAAGTTGAATCCTACATCTCAATGTCACCTATATGCTGCTCAGATAGAGTGGTATTGTTACCAATAATTGAATGCTTAGCCACCACTAAAGTGGGAATCATGGATTTTTTTTCTTGTAAGAAACCATCTGAAATCTGTCACTATACACAATTATCTTTGAAGATTTAGAATATACTATAGAGTCAGATTATAAGATACTTTTTCCTTTATGGTTACCTGATGTAACCATCCATTCCTATGAGAGATGTTGATCCACCTCTAATTGGAATACTTCTTCATTCACTTGATCAGCGATTAGTTAATCATCATTAAAAGGAGAACAAGAGTGAGCATGCTGCAATATTTCACTTTTTCCTATATTACAAGTACCAGGGAAGTGAACATTCATCTCCTCAGAAAAGATAGCAGCCCAAGATTTCATCTTGTTTTGAGAAGTGGAGTCAATTGGATGGTCTCCCATTTCAAGAAAAATAATTTTCACCTCAGTCTTCTATTCAACGCCTAATCTATCATCACTTTTGAAAACATGATGCTACAACGGAGGAAGAACATTAGTTTTCTGAGCATGAGTTTTTCTCTTTTGGAGACACTTACTCATGTCATGGCCACTCAAATCAAAGAAGCTGAAAACTATAGAGCGCCTACAGGTAGAAGTTTCATGGCCAATAACATTGCTTTCCATATAGAATTTGGTCATTTTTAATAAATGATCTTCAAATCAATAATATCATCATAAGTTGCAAGCATTACCTTGTCAATAAGAGTAGACCCTAGTTCGACCTCAACCAAGAATCTAGAAAATTTCCCAAAACAAGCTACTTCAGTTTCCTTGTTAATTTTGGTCGGGATACCGATGGATAGGGAAATATCATACAATATTTTATGATGCCAGAGAATCTAGTTTAAACTATAAACTCGTATCCAAATTTGAGTCTCATGAAAATAAACCTTTGTCTATACACAATTTCGCAGGAAAAACATATTTTATAAATCTAAAAATTTTCATTTTCATTCCATATCATGTTTTTTTATTTCATTACCAATATTAAATTGAATCCCATTCAAATTATAATACTCACAATAACCCTGTTCCATCTTTACATTTATTATAGTTCAATTCATAAACATTTATCATGTCATTAGTTTCATCACAAAACCCCATTTAATGTGAATTATTAATTAATTCCATTCCATAAAATCATGAATCACCAGTAAAGCCTCACATGACACTAAAAACACCTCAAAATTCATATCCATCTCAAAAAAAAGTCATGAAATATTACAAGACACTTCACATTCACCACCCCAACACCCAATACCCAACACTGGCACACATATCATCCCAATAGGGCACTTAAACCACCCAACTTTAATTCCCTAACAATCAAATCCCCCCTACCACAACTTTTCTATGAATAAATATTGAACCATGAAACCATATAATCAAAAACAATTATATCCACACATGAACCATATATCACAAAAACACTCACATAGTAATATAAAACTACCTTTCTAGGAATAAATAATTTATAGGATTGTGTAGAAATAATTTGTGTTCCATGATAATTAAACAAAAAAAATTAATACAGTGTTTAGTTTTAATTAAATTATGAGAGGTGATTCTAGTATTTAAAAACATCAATAACAAAGTATTTTGACAAAAATTAATTCAAAAAAATAAAGGGTCTCATAATAACATGGAGTGGTTCTTCAATTTAAGGGGCTCAATTTTCATAAAAAATATTAAGTTTTATGATCCCACTTCATTCACTTATAATTCCAATTATTATTTAATATTATTTCTTAGTTACTCATGTCTTCCCTTACCAAATTTTTTATAATAGTAACATCATAAGAAATAACAAACTGTATAGATCAACCACCTATACAAAACTTCCCTTCTCATTTTTTATCTTCTCAGTTATTTATATAATTCAATTTAATATATACTAATAACCCAATAAACTAGGTTTATGGTAATACTATGATTTTCACACAAAAAATATCAATACTTAAATACCCTTCCTCAATATGAATCTTTAAATAACCCCCCCCCCCCCCAAAAAACTAGAACATGAAAAGAGGATCAAAAACCAAAAAATTAATTTTTATTATCTCAAGAACCTATCCACAACAACCCATAATCAATTCATGTTAGATACTAAGATCCAAAAAAGAAGAACCATACCAAAAAATTATTATGAAGTCAACAGAACAAGGAAAGATAAGAGAATAGGTTAAAATAGGTACCTTAAATCAAGAGGGTTGGATTCTAATAATCCATGGAGTTTAGACTCTCTAAATATATGGATGGAGGGTTGTGAGAGGGATATAACTCAACTATGTTTTAAACTGAAGAGAAATGAAATTTAAACAAATAATTATAGACCCTATATTTATTAAGTATCTATAAGTTTCCTCCACTATAGCGCAGTGAATTACAATATGACCATAGTTCCCCAAAATTTAAATGATATATAGATTCAAATTGTTTGAAAAAACGAATCTAATGTAAATTATAAACAATTTTAAATACCTTTGATAGAAACTACTCAATCCAGTAGAATATGGAATATGGTGTTTTGGATGCACAAAAAGCTATCACATCACTTCACTGTGAAATTTGAAGAAATCCATAGCTATTTTTAACCAATACACCAAAGAATATAATGTGGTGAGCTCCAGCTCATTTTTTCCTTCCTAAATCACATGGATAAACTTTCTCTCAATTTAGTACCACCATACCCATCAACCTAGATATTTTAAGTCATATTTTTCACATAGGTATAAATTTTTAACACCAAGAATACCAAAATGAAAACTGATCATTTCACACCTCTCCATTTTACATTATAATAACTCCCCTAGAGTCATGAAGAACCATTACCTTAACCATTTAATGGATATCATCATCATTTCCCATGATGAAATGTTTCAATAAAAAACCCTTTACCACAGGATTTTAAAACCACCTAGTGCACTAAAACCCCAAAATGGAAGATCCCTTACCCTTAATTACAAAACACTAGCGAATAATTCAATAAAACTATAAAATAGATTAACCATGGACACAAAAATTCCCAAAACTATAGTGTAATGTACCACAAAATGGTTAAAAAAATCTATAGCCTCTTTAATTCCACCAACCTCACTCTTGACACCTCCAACACCAAAAAACCATGAAAGGATCCATGAAGGTATGATTAATTACATAAAATACCTCTAAAACTATTATCATCATATATAATAAAAAATATTGTAATAGTAGGTGATATGTTAACATATAATAAACTAACTCAATTAGATAACTCTATGAAATATTTATATAAACAAAACATGGCCACCACATTGGAGGAATAATCTCTAAAAACATGAATCTTCAATAATATACAACAACCAAGAAGAATAGACCATTTCATAAATCTATGTAAAATAATAAATTGATAAAGCTCCTCAAAATACTCAATCAATGAATAATATGATACTCTAGGAACTCATCTTTGACTCACAGTCCCATGTACATTCCTCCAAAATTTAATTCCCCCATAGAACAAAAACCAAAGAAATAACTCACCTGCACAACACCTTCTATCAATGATATGGAATCTCAAATGTATGATGTATGAATTTTATTGTATACTTGATATCTATTTCTCTATAATCAATCACATGTGATTAATCATATGTAAATTATTGGACATATTATTTTTTGAAGAAGTCATGGATCCTCTCTAAATGTAGGGTGAGTGAAAACCAGTATGTCAATATGAAAACTCAACCAACACCTCAAAAAGTATAATAAACATGTGAGATAACTTTCTACCATGATCAAAATTCAATTTTCCATGATTAAGAGAAACTAAAAAAATTTCACAAACCTAATACTCTAAGCCCACCTCTTCAAATAAAAATTAGACAATTTATGTTAATATACGATCTTCCTCCGCTCTTGAACCACTTGGGACTTCATGATCATGTTCTACATCATATATTATCCAAGAAATGTTATCTAAACAATATAATTTCATTATAATGAGGATCAAAATGTTAACTCATACAGATACACAAAGGCAATCATGTTGTAGGAAGAGTGGTAGTTATTGTTGTAAGTGAACTCATCTGATGAAAAGTGTTTCACCCAAGAAGCTTTAAAATAAATGATTCAATCCCAAAATATATCTTCCATTTTTTGGATATTCCACACAATATTATTATCCATATATCAGTTCAATGATGTTCTAGGGTTTAACTAGAAGAGGAAAGCATATTGAAGACCACCCTAGACTCATGAAGTAAAGCAAGGATCCATATAAAAGATGATAGTACCTAGTGCCCCATAAATCTAAACTATCTCATCCACATATTAACTCTATAACAAATGTATGGATCCTAATTTCCTTAGTTTCCTAGAAAGGGGCCAATTTTCTCATTTGGTCCTTGAAAACTCAAATCGTATCACATCCTACACAGGCTCATGGAAACTTGATGATAAATCCCATATAAAAATACCCACACACACACAAACACACTCAAGGATATCTAATGACTATTATAGACCTCCAATAACATGATATTTTCCTTCACCTTTTTATAGTATAGAAACCATACACAGAATTATACAACTAATATCTTTATATTGTACTACCAAACCCTTCTCATGAAATAATCACACCTCATAGAGGCACCAAGATTTACTCCTAGACGTGAGTAGTGGAACTCACGAAGGACCTCATCTCTCATTACTAACAGAAAAAAGTATATCCATTGAAACACCATATGATGTTGCACATACTCTAACCATCCTTATAGGGAATCAATATGAGTAACACAATATTGAACCACCACCCCCTTTAAGTCTCCCCAATAAAAGACCTCCACCTGCTACCATAAGAAAGATTCCACTACCGTTTATATAAAAGTCATCTTTTATTGATCCTTTCTACAATGACATATATAGTTGCCTTCTCCCATATTCCTCTAAAATCATCCTCACACTCCAAAAAAATGTGTACCTTAAACAAGGTATCCACACATCAGAAACCACATTCTTATTAAATGTTGAGCAAGGGACCTTGAATTCATAGTTATCAATAAAATATATACTCCTCTACTGATGTATTATTGGGTATTAGTAATATAAGAAAAATCTAAGGGTCATGTGATCTATGAAGATGAAAAGGCACTCCTGAATGAGTTAAATTCATCACAATTTAAATTTAAACACAAAAACTACTAATAAAAGGTTCTAAGTGGCATAATTACACTCAACAAGATGTAACTACCAAGACCCATAGAATATTAATTTCCTCTACGTAGTCAAAACATACCCCTAACCAAGATAGTAAGAATCACATCATACCTTAAACACCAATCCTTTCATTAAAATATAGGGAATGATATCACCAATTAAATCCATCTTCAGTTAATTGAAAGCCTCATAACACCGAACATTCTATATAAATTATCATTCTTTAATAGGTAAGATTGTTAAGGGGGTCTTGAATTGAGAATCTATAAACAATCCTCTGATAATAGATCACCAGTCCTAGGATGTTGTCAACCTATGCCAAATTCTTAGGTATTACCAAAGAAATAACTATCTCAATATTTTTGGGATCTACTAATAGCTCTAAATGAGACACAACATATCCAATGAAGTTCACGTATAATATCTAAAACCTAAACGTATACATATTCCCGTAAAGCTAGGTGTTCTAAAGTGTCTATAAAATAATTATCAAGTTCTTTGTATGATCCAATTCTAAATTATATTATATGAGAGTGTTATTGATGAACATGAGAACAAAATGGTCCATCAACTTGAAATCTTCAACTAATCAAATAATTCATTTATCCTTGGAACGGTACAACAATTATTGATCATAACTTGGTTCAATCACTGGTAATCAACATATAGCCTCAAAAAAAACATCTAGATTTATTAAAAACAATTATCTCACCACAAGTAGACACAATAGGCTGAATGAGGAAAATATTAATCAAAAAATTATCCCAAAACCTTCATTCATGTAGCTCATAAGGTGTTAGGATCAATCAAAATTGATTAATAATATGTTTTCAATTATATCTGAAAGTCTATGTCAAGTAAAAGGGGGTGGGTTCATAAATTCCTTGAGGAAAATATCCAGATAATCCTAAAAAACCATAAGAAACTCCACTTCTTAATCATCCAATGGATACAAGTTCAAATATTATATCTATATTAATAACACCTCCAAAAATATATAGCTCATTTAACAATATCACTCTTCAACACAAATCGTAAAAAAGAAAACCACACTATATAATGAAATCCTTCCCTATAATAAATCAATAGTCATGGTTATATATAATAACTAATCCATTACAATGAGTAAATCATATGGTTCCATCTATATTGGGATAAAATTACCATATGAATGATGATTCCCAAAAATAAAATCATAGCTCCGACACACATCAAACAAACTCAGCTGGCCTATAACTAGAATAGTCAACACCCTGGGTTCCTGAAACCTCTTCAAACTTAGTCCCATAATATGAACTATGGAAGGGGGATGAAGGAGTGTGATTCTTATGAACCAAATAATTCATAATCCAAAACATATAATATGAAAATCATACCTTAAAAGATCCTTATCCCCTTTGGTTCAGAAACTCTAATGGAATAAAAATGCCCATGCCCAGCTTCTAAGCCTCACTAGACTTGTTGATTTTCATATATGTGACAACTCTCTACCCTATATCAATATAGGAGAGAGACATCACTAGATTAACCCCTAATATCTCTACACCTCTCAAAGGGAAAAAAAATCTATTTTCCCTACTGTTGAAACTATATTTGAGGAATCTGTTATTCAAAAGGACAAGAAGGTATACCATCCATGTTGAATTGACTCCCATGCATGTATTGTAACTACCTATATCAATGGTCATCGAATCCATAACTACTAATGTGTGAAGTTCCTGGTATATGTGCATGAACTATTGGATCTAAGAAACTGGGAAGTATAGTACTGAGATATACTTCCATCAGATCAGAACCTCAATTTTCCCAACCTCTAAGATCCTATATTTAAAGTTATACCAATCAAAAAAAATTATCCTCCTTGATAATGAATCACCTTGATAAAATTATCTTTCTTCAACACCTCTAAGTAAGTAGGCATCATAAATGGAGTGATCATGTATTTTATGGATGGGCACAATGACTACCTCATTACAATGTGCTTTGAAATCCTCATTGGGAAAGAGGTCAAGGGTGAAATGTATAAGATCCTTAAACCCAATCCCATGGTGTCAAATGCTTAGTATCCTCTATTATAGGTTGGTAAATTCCTTCCACGTCATCATATTTATCGTCAAATATAACAAATGTGAATGGAATTCCTTTTCAAATTTGGTAAATGAGACATCTAATTCAAACCCACTCTTCTAGATACAACATCCACCACTGATATGATTCACCTCTAATCCAAATAACCTCTAGACTATCCCAATACTCAACTTAGTAATTGATAAAACTAATTGAAATTATAAAATCCTCTAAAAGTTATTATGTCTCTATGTCCGATACAATCTACTCAAACTTCACTAAACTCTAACACTAGAAATTATACAATATCTTCTACCAAAACTCATCCTACTCATTTGGGTTAAACCTCTAACATTCAATAGAATTATCCTTTTGAGCATTACCAACCTTAAAAATGGAAGGACATAAAACAAAAAAAACGTCTCTATAAGAGAGCATAAAATTCTAAGACTAATGGTATGGTATTTATTTTATTAATTTCATCTATTTAAATTCATTTCATTTTTAAGAAAAAAACACTAATGTCTAAACACAATATAATGCAAGAATGAAACATGTAATTCTCTTAGGTCTCTTCCCTAAAAGTTGTATCACTTCAAATAGTATGTTCAGTATGATTATGGTGGTTTCATCAGATTATAGGGGTAAAATTTTTTCCCTACCCAATATCCCTTTTCTTATGTCATATACTATGTTCAATGGAAGATAGTTCCCTACTAACCCATTAAGTACTCATTATTTCCTATTAACAAAGATCCCTAGATGTAATGGTAGGAATTTCCCTCAATATTTGAATTTCAGGATAGGAGATAACATGACAATCACCAATAAACTCCACATCATATAAAATAAATTAAGATCCCATTTTTATAAAATTCCACAATTCATGATATTAAATATATACATGTCTCCAGAAAAATAACGAACCAAAAGGCTCATAGTCAACAGAGATAATATAAACTCTTCTCTAAATGACAGTATGGTCTATTATAGTATCCAAATCCCTATTGATCATCTAAAAAAATTTATGTGTATAGGGGTAAGAATAACATATAACTATAGATGAATCCCCATATGGACACCTTAGGAAAACCCGATTAGATCATAAAAATTATTTAGTGAATAAGTAATATAAATTTCAGGTACATAAAAGAACAAATACACATTCCCAACATCACCAAGGATCACTCACCACATATCATGAAAAATGTAAAAACATGATATTATTAGAATATAATAATAGGCATCTAACAACCACTTGACCACAAGTTTTACACTCTCATTCCACAACATCAACTCCATGCGATCACATACCTTTCATATCATCATCATCTTCATGATTATTGATCTCCTATCTCAACCCATTCTAATCACAAAATCATTATAATAGGAAATGGATAGCTCTCAAACTATTTTGATACTCCCTATCGTACAAAACAACCTTATCACATATGTAATTATCATATTAGGGTGTCATGAATATGAACAACATCCACATCATTCACTCATCCTACCATGAATGACCCCCACCAGGTACCAATGTCACCGTGTAATGTGCCTAAAAAGATATCAGGGAAGAGAGGGTAGCCTACCATATGGCCTCACCAACACGGATGTTAGGAGAAAACACATGAAACCTAAAACATTTTATTATAGGCATATAGGGTTCGTATATAAATAAAATTAAAATGAACGTATAAATAGTCACTCCCAATTCCTAGTATGGGGGTGAACATAAATATCCCAATAACAACCCATACACTCCATTATCCAATCAAAACTACCCATCAATAACTATTTATTCCTCTACAACATGACTAGAACAATACCAAATGAAAATATATATACAAACATCCATAGTTTCTCAGGTAAAAAAATATTCAACCAATTTCAAATTTTTTTATTATTCTTCCTTGTCCTCATCATTTGTATTTCATTACTTGTATTAAATGGTCACTCATTCAAAATAAAACATCCACACTACTCAACATATTGATTGGAATATTCCCTAAATATATATATATATATATATTATATATAATATTATATATATTATATAATTTTCTAATTTTTTGCATGAAAATTAAGATTTTCATGCATTTAGATATATTTTACACCCAAACTAATCTACTCTAAATATATTATTTAAGGAAACCATTTTATAAGATTAAATGTATAGGAGATTTATTTATTAATGAAATAATTTCATGATTTGGATGAACCATTTACTCATGTTTTACAATGCATGTCTAAATGTGACTACCAAAGTATAATATGTATGGATTATATTAACAATACAATGTGATGATGGTGTGGAGGTAGAGCACTTTTACTATTCTTAGCTGAAACTCAAAAATATCCATAGATTTATTCTTTTTTCCTTTTCATGTTGAGATTCTAGAAAATCAAGGAAGAAATAAGAATCCTTCATGAATTAAATGTGAATTAGACAACCCAAGGATACACCTTGTAGAGTAGATATATTTTGGAAGACCTTAGTGATCTTTATCAGACATATCTAATGATGATTGATTCTAGTAGATATACTTCATTGTATTTTATTTTATCTTACATATTATTCACCATCTGTGTTTTTTTCATAGTTTTTATATATCTTGCATAACAATACTTAAGAAAGGGTTATAAATCACGTCTATGCCTTCTAATAATTGTTATTATTATCATTTAAAACACTTAAGTGGTATTAGAGATATCCCATTTTTTGGATTTAATAAATCATGATTGATATGAAATTAAAATTTACAAATAAAACTATGTTTTTGTATTCTGTAAAAAGTGTTTTCCCTTACATAGCTAGGAAACAAAAAGTTAATTAAGGCCTTACACTTACTCAACTTGTATGTGTAAGGGTATTTGAGGCATTACCCTTTTTCATGTATGGAAACCAAAGGCTTTCCTTTTGGTGAATATTTTATATGAAGGTAGTTTAAATCGTATCCTATATGTAACCTGTTTGAATAAATGTGGTATCTAAGGGTATGATATTGATTACCCTTATACATAAAGGTATTTAGGGGTGTCAAAGGCTCAAACCAAGGTCTATTATATTTCATAATGGTTTTGTGGTGCATTAAAAATTGCATAAAAGTTTTTCATCTTTAAAAATGATTATTTAAAGGAAATTAACTACTAACCCTGACTTGAAATAAGGCTACATAAAGGCACCCAAAATTTTCCAAAAGTCCACATAAAGGTAGTTCATGACATACCTTTATGTAATGGAATTCACATAATGGTAAAAACTTAGTACCATTTTTCATTATATGGTGGGTAAGTACCCAAAATTTCTACCCTTACATAAACTATCTACATAATGGAAGAATGGTTATATCCTTATAGAGAATATGTACTTTATATAAAGATAAACAAAATAATTTTTAAATAATTTTTAAATTTTTAAATGATCAAAATGGTTCAAAAAAATTATGAATAATTATAAAAGTTTTTCATGAATAATTAATTTATAAATTATTTATTTAATTATTAATGTTGTATATTTAATTAAATTACTATTTATGAAACATTTTCCCATAATATTAAATTTTAATATTTGAAATACATTTAAACTAAATTATATGGAAATAGTTATGATCTAGAAATAAATTTTTTAGTTTAGAAATCATAATAAATAATTTATAAAGGGTTATTTTTTTAAATAAGTTTAAAATATAAAATGTTTATATTTAATTATGAATTGTTCATATTTAATTATTTTGAATTGTTCAAAATAAAAAGGGTCCTTATTTGGATCACATTTAAGCCACATAAAAAGTGTTTTGATGATTGTTATGCTCAAGGTTTACATAATGATTTAGTATATGACATATATATTATATAAAATGTTAAGATAAAAGAAATTGAAATATAAATAGTTTATAATGTATATAATATTATATATTAAAAATAAAAAATCCATAAAATGATAAATATTAAAAGGTTCATATTAAAATGTAAATAAAATTTTTACATTTAAAATTATGCAATGTCCATAATATTAAAACAGAAATTATAAAAGGGGTTACAGTCATTATTTAATTATTATTTTTTCATAAATGATTATTTCATGTTTACATATTGGAAATGTTCATTTATTTAAATAATAATATTTATTTTATTCAAAATTATGAATTTCTTATAATATGAATGTATTTATGCCAAAATTTATATTATACATTTATTATATGATAGAGAATTTCATTATATTCTAGGTTTGATAATGAATTTATTTTTTCATCAACCCCAACCACAGTTTGTAATAAATTTTAGTTACTTAAATTTAGTTTTTGATTTTTTTTCATAGTACGTTTTATATTTATGATGAATTAGATTATATCTTGAGTAAAATATCTCCATGAATAGGAACTTTGGATCATACTTCCTACCAATTTGAAGGCATGTTCATTTTATAGGATAGTGAATGGTGTTTAGTAAATATTTATATGGACTTACTCATGTGGAAATTTTCAAAATCAATCAACTCTATGTATTTACATGAAGAGTTAAATTACTATATTAATTTTATATATTAGGATGTGTATGAATATACATGACTTCTATTTTTTGATAAGAAACACAAAAATGAGTCTTATATAAAGAGTTACTTGTTAATATGGTTTTAATATATTGGTATGGTATAGGTAATTGGGTTGTAAAAAAAATCACTAGATTCATACATACATAAAAGGGAATAACATGACATAAAATAGAGATATTAAAACCCCCCTTAAAATACTAAGTGTTATATTCCATCCAAACTACACTTTTTAGGACCCCAATAATCTAATTGGGTAGTTCATTCCATAGTTGGGTTCCCCTAGGTTATATTTTTTATGGAAATCAAGGATGGGTGACATTGGGTTATCCTTTGGTAATACATTAAATAGCTAGATGCATCTAGATTTACCTTTGTTTGAATATTCTTAGTGATTATTTTGGGCCAAACTAGCCAGGAGACCCTAATAGGATTAGGTTTTTAGAAGAATGGACTTGGGTTTATTTATATGATGGATTCGATAAAGTGTAATTTTATCACAAATACATGAGTCTTATATAATATGGTTAGGATGATTCCTAAGCTAAATAACTAAGTGGTGAGAGAAATTACATATAATACTTATTACATTGTGAAATATGGATCTTGGATCACTAATGGGTATGATGTTTATTTAAAGGGGTCATCATTTTAATGGGATACCATTTAATAAAATTCCTAATTAAATAATTTTAAAAACATGATACTCATATGATAAAATATTTTATTACAGAAAAATTATTTTTTGTTACAAAATTCATCCTACTATCATTTACTGATTCTTTCTCAAAATATGAATGAATTAATGAAATTTTTACCTGATATTCTCAAAGATTTTATGATATCTGAATTAGACATATTATGTCTAGATATTGGTGATGTGTTTATAATTCTAATTTGTAAAAGTAAAAACCCGAATATGAAAGGATGGTTGAAAATTTCATCAATGTTTCTTCAATAATGATTGATTGGATTATCCAAGACATGCATGAAGGAGTTTGTTAAACTAAATGGAAATTCCATGTTAGGTATGGATGTTATAGACATTAATTTCTTTATTTTTAAAGTTATGTGATCCCATTTATATATTTGAAAATATTCAGGAGTTCAAACTACAATGAATAATTGATTGATCTCGTAATTTATATTCATGATATGATTTAAATATGAGGTAATGTGTTTCCACCACCCATTAGTGGTAAATTACTAATAAATTAATATTTTCAAAAGAAAATGTTCCAAACAAATTGAATTTCAAATATGATATAGAAGCAATAGTTTATCTATTAAATGTTAATACTAAGAATAATTAAGTTTTATTTTCTAAACAAAAAAGTAGTTTGTTTTGAATATTGGAGAAATATTTTGAGTAGAATTTAGTTTCAAAGAAGCTAGTGGGTGTATTTTTGGACTTAGAGAAGTTCAAAATTAATAAAAAAACAATATACTAATATGTGTATAAATTGAATTTTATATAATATCTTAAAAAAATTTAGGTTGTATTCTTAAATAAATATTTAAGTAGATAAATTATTTCAATGCAATTTTATGATGGATTAGGGTTCCAAGTATGATTATGTCAAACTTATAAAGAGTTCCAAGATGAAAATCAGAAGTAAACGCCATAACATTTGATGATGTAAAGTTAAGAGGTTTGAATATTTACAAGTAATTGTATAATCTTGAATATGATTAATAAGTCTCACAATTATTTAACATATCTTAATTCATAGATGTCTGTTGTTAAAAAGTTTTATTACATTATTTTATTACATGGTAATATATAGATATGATTGGAATTACATATGATTTAAAGAGTTAACATAACCTAGATATTATAATAATAAAATTATTAATCTACTATTTTATCATATCTGATATGATATACCTATAATTATGATGGTTTTTAAAAAATTCCTAAAGATATTAAGAATATTAAAATGTATCATATTAATGGAAAAAATTATTTTGTCATTGTTTTACAATTAACTCATAAATGAATACATTCATATACATTTCATGAAGTGTAATGATAATTTACCTCTCAAAGATTGACTTTGAGTTCATCCCCAAATAATGTGCATCATGGAATATTATAGGTTTAAGAGATGTTAAGGTTAGCATGGGTAGGATTCTTTCGTATATATACAATATATTCTAATGACTCACAAAACAATAAATGACATTTTGTGTGTATAGTGGATGACCTACTAGGTATACCACATAGAGGGTGAAATTGATTTATTTGGTATACAAGGGGTGGATGGATCATATTTAACTCTCCATTACCTAAGGGTAATGAGATATTTAACATGATAACATTCATACTTTGATACCCTATATACTAAATTCTGAATATTGATATAGCTCATAAATGGGTTTTTGGGCATGTTGTTTATCATGTCATCGTTTAGAGATTAATTGTGATGGGATTTTTCCTCCCTTATAACAAGTACAAAATATGGGCCCTCTATTGAGATAGAATGTAGGAGTGTACGACCACACCTATATTTTGTATTTATATCAAGATAAAGGAAATGTAATATTCTTATCTATAATGATGAATGATATATAATATTTTCATCAATCAAATCATTCAACAAATAGAGAATCAAGAACAAATTACCTAGCTATATATTATTGACATGACCAGTGTCTCTTGGTAACTCGATGTATTGGGAAATGATATAATATGGAAATACACATTTTCATATGATACAGACATGTGGATATAGGAATAGAGATATATGTTTTTGATGTAGATTGTGCCAGATTCCTTTATATTTTGATTATCATTGATTATTTTCTAGAGGCTACCCTTTTCATACATATATGAATCTAGAGATTCAAATTTATAACCAACAATATAAATTCATGTGTTGTCAAACTTAATGGTTGACTGAATGGGGATATATATTAACTCATTTATCTACACTAAAACCATTTTAGAGCTAATAGAAAAGTGTTTTAGATGGGTATTCACAAGGCTTTTAATATATTGTGATAAAAGGTGAAATTGATAACACTTAAAAAGTGTTTTGAAATATAAATAATATGATTTATGGTTATGATATCACAGGTTATTGTACATGATACGATATTAGGTGAAAAGAAAAAAAACATTTTTATTCTTTAGTTCAAGTTGGTAGTTGATGGGAATATACCCAAAATCATTAAATATAGAAATAAATATATTTTGTTATGTATTTATATATGATATACATATAACCTATAAAATGGTATGCATAAAAATTATGATTTTAAAAAATTTCAGTAAATTGGATTCCTAGACTATTCTCCAATAAAACTATCATTTAAGGAAATTATTTCATAAGTGGAAATGTGTGGGAGTTGTATTTATTTGTGAAATAGTGACATGAGTTGGCCAAACCATTTACTCATACATTAAAATGCATAAAAATGTGACTTCCCAAGGTGAGTTTTTGTCAATTATATTAACAATAACCTATGATTATAGTGTAGAGGTAGTGTACTTCTATTATTCTTAGAGGAAACACCCAAATATCCAAAGATTTATTCTCCTTATTAATTGAATAAGATTATTATAGAACATCATGGGAGAATATAGAATCCTATATTTATGACATGTGATTTAGATAACTCATGGATATACCCAAGAAAGGGGATTTACTCTGGCCACCCTTATTGGTATTTATCAAATATATCATATGATGAATAAATTTTTTATATTCTCTTTAGTGTAATGTATTCTATTTTATAATAACTTCTTTATTTTTGGTTTTATCGTAGGTTATGTATTTATTTTATGGAGATAATTCAAAAACGTTTTTAAATCACTTTTAAAACACCTGTTAATTTTTATTAAATTATTTTAAAACCCTTTACTTATATAATTAAATTTATTAGAGTTTAATAAAAAATTATTTACCACATCATCGATTCCATCCCAACATGAAAATTTCATGTTTATTATTTATCTCTTCCATCCCATAAGAAAAATAATTTATATCAAAGCCTAACATAGCATAACCAGTATCTTTGGATTCCTAGAAATACCTCATAACAGGTTGTATATTATTTCCATCCACTTTTCATTCATCACTAAACCTCACACTATTTGGAACTACCATGCATACCATGCCAACTACGAATTAAAACCACCCTTACATTCCCAACCAACCACATCACCTCTTTTACAACATTACCAACCATAAAACATTCACCATGAAACCATCACATCACAAAAATATTTCCAGTCACACTCACCACTTATCAAAACCACACTCACAAAACAACAAACGACAACTAGATTTATAAGAATATATAACATATGATCGAGGACAGACATCATTTTAGTTATATAATACATAACCGACCATTTTAATTGATGGAATTAATTATCATTAAATTATGGGAGATGTTTTTGTAATTTAAAAACTTTCCTAAGTAATTTTTTATAGTAATATATTTCACAATAATAATAGGGATCATAAAAACATGCAATATTTATTCAATTTAGGGTGTTTAATTCTGACATAAAATATTAATGTTTACCCCCCACTTTAGTATCATAGAATTCCCATTATTATTATCAAATTATTCAACTCATGATTTTCCATAACAAATAACTAACAATGAGATCATCACATGAAATGTCACCGAAAAAAGAGAACCCCTATATGTATAACAACCCAGAACTCTTTTTTATATTCTCAGTTATTTATATTCTTAAATATAATTCATTAAAATTTTATAAATAACCATAAGAATGATAATCTAATTACTTTAAAATCAAAATAGAGAGTATTGAATCACCTAAACCAATATGACGCTTTGATGGATCACCGCACAATAGATAATGAAATAAGGATCAACCACCACTGAACTTGAAGGTAATCCATCCAGAACCTATCCATAAAAATACACCATTAAGGTATGCATGAAAATTGTATCCAGAATAGAGAAACCTTACCATGAAAATATTTAAAAGAAAATATAACAATGTAGGAAAGATTAAGAGTTTGAATGATGTACCTATAACCATAACAAATTGATTTCAATGATACAAGGAGTTTAGACTCTCCAAAGAGAAGGTTGAAGGTTATTGATATGGATAGGAGTTGACCGGGGTTTAGAATGAAGTGAATGGAAGTTGAACATTAGAATCTTGGACTCTCTATTAATAGAGGAATCTAATTATATTCCACTATGGAATAATGACTCCCAAATTGATTGAACTGTCCCTCAGTCAAAGGAGATCTGGACTCTAAGAACATGTCTCCAAAAATATCCCATGCATTAAAAACCATTTTATGCACCTTTAACTATAACCAAGACATGAACCACAATGTGAGTCATGGTGTTTTAAATTCCCACTAGGAATAGATATCCCCTAACTAGAAAAAGGGAGAAATCCAATCCTTTTTTACCCACCATGCATAAGATTACTACATGGAATGATCCAGATTATTTTTCATCACCCCCTTGTGTGGATCGAACTCCCCTCAATTCAATGTCATTGAGACCATCTCTCTATGTGTTTTAAGGGTCCATTTTCACATTGGTGGGCTTACAGACCACCACTCTCTCTAAAATAGCCACTCTAGAAATTTCAAACCTCCCCATTTCTCACAATAATAATTCCATTAGTGTACTATTACACCATTCCCTTCTCTATATCATGGAACTCACTCTTGAATCCCAAGGGGAGAATTTTTAAGAAAAATTCCGTCCACCACGGATGCTTCGGTCTCTCGGGTGCACCAAAACCCAAAACGGATAGATCACATTGAATTAGATCCAAAACACTCAAAAACCCACTCCAAAAAACTTTAAAGGGATTCACCATGGTCACCATCTAACCAAGAACTATAACATGATGTAATCTAAAATGGGAAAAATTCATCTCTAGCCTCTGTAATTCCTCCAAACTCCATCTTGAAAACTTTATCACCCAAGACACACAAAGTAATAAGGTGGGATGTGTTGTGTTTTTTGTATTAATTTTCATCAAAATATATTGTTATATGAATATACACATAATTATTATTAAAAAATAATTTCTAATCATTATAAAAAACACACACACACACACATATATATATATATATATATATAAACAACATAATCATAGAACATTGATGTTATGTTAGAAACTATGTAACCCTATAGGATTGAAGCCATGATATAAAGAGAAATATGAGACTCATTTATATAAACTCTAGAATATAATAACATGTAACCTTAAACAAAACCAATTATATCCCGGAAAAAATATTAACATATTATCACATTTTATTTGGGAAAAAATTGGCAAAACTTCACTCAAATTTCAATCATTTATTTTAATGATTTTATATACTTGGGTTTTTTATTCTATTGTCAAAATTTTTTCTTATACAATCTATCAATGAGAACATTTATACATTATTAATAAAAAACAAGGATAATGAACTACTTCTTTTTGCATCACAATTTTAAAATTTTCAATATGCATTGGAGTTATTGTTTTAAATAACATGTCTCTTTTTTCTAAATTCCAATGATATATTTTTCATCAAAAAATTAATTTCATAATAAAATTGATCATTATTAGAAAATATAATCTTTTATGTATAATTAATGACCATGTTTTCAATATAAATTAATATTAAAATACATTGAATTATTTTATCTATTCATGGGTTACAATGAGAAAATGCTATTGATAAATTTTTTGTGATGATTGAAAATTTTAACTCAATTGAATTTTTTTTAAAGGAAATATATAAGGCATGTATAAGTGGGATATTAGTAGACCAATTATAATAATATATTTTTTAATCAATTATATGAAAAAATAAATTAAAAAATATTTTAAATTTTGAGGCATAAAGTCATATCATCGAATTCAGACTTGTGGGAGTTTGTACGTGTGTATGTGAATATGTTTATGTTTGATTTCAATGAAATATATTTTTAACATGAACTTCTCCACAAAATGTATAAATAAGAAAATTTTTATTATGATATTAAGAATTCAGTTGGTTTTAATTTCAAGATAATGTTATATTGACCAACAACTATATTGTTTTTTAGACCCTTTTTTCATGGAAACAACTATACTAAAAATGGTATATTGTGAGTAAAAAATAATCACACATCCTTATAAATTCTATAAAACATCATTAGATGTATTTAACTATAAAATTTTGAAGCCATAAAATTTTTTTCACCTAAATGAAATGGAAAAAAATGAAATCAAATACTTTTTTATTTTTGTGTTTGCATGGATGTTGAATAAGGAAGGGTGAAGTATAAAATAACCCAAATTATGTGGTTGGTACTATAATAACAAATTAAGGAAATACTATTTTTTCATGAATAGATAGTGAGTTTAAGGATTTTAATGAATAATGGACATCTAATAATTTTTTATAGAGTACTTATGACCTTATCACTCAGAAATTCATAAAAAATATGAAAAGTTGTCATAGTCGGGTCTATATGTTTGCGATAATAAAGAATTAAATAGGTTTTCTTATCAAGAGATTATAGTTAGTAATGTAATAGTTATGATCATATATTTTACCATTTGTTATTGATTTATTATTTATTTATTTATACTATGTAAATGTTCAAATTGGAAAATAAGTTTATTTTAACAAATTATATTCTATGTGAATATGGTTATTGATCATAAAAAAAGAAAAAAATTATAAATATATAGAAAATAATTTGAGTTTTTTGGGAATTATTATATATTCATATATAAGATTATATATTATTTTTAAAAGTTCATTAATGAAAAGATAAATGAATTTCATAATTAAATAATTTATAATTATATGAGGAGTAATTATTTTCACAAAGAACATTGCACCATTTTTGTAAATTACATTCATAATTCACCACACAATATAAAATTTTTAGTTATTATTTATCTAAAATGATGTTTGAGAACATAAATTATGGAGAAAATTCGAAACCATTAGACAGACTAAAAGTGATTCAACAAGAACATTCACATAGTAAAATATGACAATTCATCATTTGAACAGACTATATCTAAATGAGTAATGTTTTATATTTATATGAGTATACAGATGAATAAATATAGTGTTATCTATGGGTTATTTAAACATTTACACACATCAAAATCACTTTTTATTATTCCATATCTACTTATATAATTAAAATTTTATTTCAAATTAAAAAAATTATAAAAATGTCTACATTAAAAATAATAATAAAATATAGTAACATTAGTTTTTATAATTTATTAAAAACATTAAATATCCAATAAATTCAAAAATACCATGTTTTTTCCTTAATTCTGTTGCATTTTCATTTGAGACCCCATTTAGAATGATACAAATTGCACCACTAGTTTCAGATTACCCCCAACTCGAGAATAATATAAGAGTGGGACTATATTTAAAAACAATTCTTATGTTAGAAATATGATAAAAAAATAAAAAAAACATAAATATGATATAATGTGTTAATTAATTATCAATTTTAAACATGATAAATGCACTTCAAGTCATAATAGGAACATTGTGTGTCAAACTCATGTGCGGTTGATTCCTAATAGTTTCAAATGATTACCAGATTGTTTTTGAAAATATCAAGATAATGCAAGAATTTTTTGTCAGTTTTGAATATGTGATCATTATTTTGAATTTAAATGTTAATTTTAAATAAAAACATGCACTTTCAATCGCACTGGTATCAACTTTTTTTGAATTGACATATGATTATTCCTACATGTAAAAAAAAATTATGGATATTTTTTCATATATTATCACGATAATATGAGTATGTTTTCTCAGTTTTGAGTATGTGAAGTGTTCTTTGAACTAAAATGTCAGTTTTAAATAAAGACACACACTTTTTCATACCATCCAAAAATTTTGTTAGATTGTTGTTTGATTGATTATTATACAAAAAAAATGACTTATATATCATTTTATTAAATTATAAATAAAATAAAATTTTATTTTAGCTTTTTTCAGTTAGTGACATTCATTTTGACCTTAAATGTTACATTTAAATTGAATAAATGAACTTTGAGTCATATCAGGAACACCATGTTCCAAATTGTTGTGAGTATGGTTTCTACATATCACACATGACTTATGTATTGTTATCTTAATGTATCAAGACAATTCAAGTAGGTTTTATTTTCTTTCAATGAGTGGTGCTCATTTCGAAATAAGGTGTCACTTTTAAACTGAAAACACGCACTTTGAATTATATGGAGCACACCATGTGATGGGCTAAACTGAGATTTATTACTACACCTCAAAAATGAATTATATATTGCTTTTGTAATGTATTAAAAAAATGGGTTTTCTCAATTTTGTGTATGTGAAGTGTATTTTGTACTAAAATGTTAATTTTAAATAAAAACATGCACTTTAAATCTTACCTTCCACACCATGTGTTGAAATAATATGTGGATAATTCCTGTATATAAAAAATGACTTGTGGATCTTTTTCTTAAGTTATAAACACAATCGAATTTTGATTTCTCTAATTTTAGCCAATTCAGCTAATTTTGACCAAAAAATTTACTTTTAAACTAAAAATAGGCACATTTAGTCATGCGTAGAACACCGTGTGTCGGATTATCATGTGGTTGATTCTTATATGTCCAAAATAAAATATGGATTAATGTCCAAAATTTGTAATAAAATCAAACTGTGTTTTTACTTTTTAAATATGTGATGTGTGTTTTGTACTAAAATGTAGACTTTAAATAAAGACACAAACTTTTCTTCATACAAAACACACTATATATCACATTGATATGTGGAAAATTAAAAAACATAAAAAATAAATAATAGACCATTTTCCAAAATTATCAAAAAAAATTATTTTAATTTTCACAGTATTCATTGTATGAAATGCTTTTTGAACAAAAGTGTAACTTTTAAACTATTAACATGCACTTTTAGTAATACTAGCCACATCATGTGTCAGTTTAACATGTGGATAAATCCTATATGTTAAAATTCACTTATGAATATTTTTTAAAAATTATCTAGACAATATAAGTGTTTTTTGTTATTTTTTAGTTGGCGACACATGTATTGAACTAAAATTTCACTTTTGAACTAAAAACATGCACTTTGTGTCATACCAGGCACACCATGTGTTAGATTGATGTGTACTTGATTCCAAAACATCCTGAATTAATTTTGAATTTTTTTACTAAAATATCAAGATAATATGAGTGTTATAACTCACTTTTTATTGATTGACACATGTTTTGAATAAAAATGGAACTTTTAAACTAAAAACACCCTCTTTGAATAATATTGAGAAAATCGTGTATTGGATTGATGTTCACCTGATTCCTACAAAAAAAATTGTTATGGATCATATTCATAAATGATAAAAAAATGATAATTTTTTCTCTGTTTTAATTATGTGGAGTCTATTTTGAACTAAAATATTGATTTTAAATAAAAACAAAAACATTTATGCATACTAGCCACATTGTTTGTTAGATTGATGTGAGGATAATTACTGTAAATGAAAATTGAATGATAGATAATTTTAGTATTTTATCAAGTTAATACAATAATTTCTTCTTGGTTTTCATCCAGTGATGTTTTTTGAACTAAAATGTTACTTCTAAACTAATAAGACACACTTTGAGTCATACTAGGCACACTCTATGTCAGAGTGACATTTTGTTGATTCATTATTGTCACAAATGAAATATCTATTGGTTTCTTAAATTATTAGTGAAATATGAGTATTTTTCATTAGTTTTAATTTATTGATTCATTTTTTGAACTAAAATATTACTTTAATACTAAAAATATACACTTTGAGTCATACCTGGTACACTGTGTGTCAGATTGATTTGCTATAAATTACTACATGTAAAAACTAACTTATGGTTCATTTTATAAATTATCATTACACTATTACTGCATTTTATTATTTTTTAGTATGTAAACTATGTTTTTTACTGAAATATATATTTTAAATAAAAAATATGTCCTTAAATCATAATATCCACACTGTGTGTAATTTTTATCTTTGGTTGATTCGTATATGTTAAAACGATATATTTATTATTTTATAAATTATTAAGACCATATTTGTTTCATGTATTTAAGTATGTGACATGTTTTTTAAACTAAAAACAAATACATTGAGGACTACTTGGTACACTGTGTGCTAGATTGATGTGTGGTTGATCCATGTAAATAAAAAATGATTTATTGATCATTTTAATAAATTATAATAATAATTCAAACATGTTAAATCAATTTTTATTATGTGATGTTTAATATGAATTAAAATTCTGATTTTAAAACAAATCAAACACTTTCAATCATATTGGGAAAAAAATTTATTTGATTGACATGTGGTTAATTCCTATATATAAAAAATGGATTCTGAAACATTTTTCAAATGTAAGATGATAATATGATTGTGTTTTATTGGTTTTTATTGAGTGATAGTTATTTAAGAATAATTCCACTTTTGACTTAAAAACATACTCTCTTTAGTCATACCAAGAACAACATGTGTCAACTTGTTGTTAGTTCATCATTCTTGTCAAAGACTTTATCAATAATTTATATTTTTTTCCTGAAATTTATACATATAAATATCATAAAAGGTATCGATACATAGTTCATTGTCCTTCTTGAATGCTAAAATACCATTTTATCCTTCATTAAGGACTATGAAATTTATATGGAGACATTTTTTACTCTTTATGAGCACAATGTTCTTGATGAAAAATATAATTTAAATCACCTATTCATGATATCTATGAAAATTAAATAAATAATCCATATATAAAAATGATAATATAATTATCTAAATAAGATTTAGATTAAATGATATGAAATGTTATTAATAAATAATAGATAAACTAACTCTATATGATATTTTTAACGTAAAAAATATAGAAACTTGATAGGAGGTCACCAATTTTTAGGTCAAAAAACATTTCAACACCATGGATTATTCAGAATAATTTCTAAAAAAATCTATTTCTTCATATGAATATGTGGGTTGTTGATTGTCCTGGAACTACTAGAAAAATATATATAAAATTATAAAAAATAAATATTTTAAATTAAATTAAATTATATTAAAAAATACCTCTTTAGGAATTATATTTAACTGATGGAACATAATTTATTTTATAAATTTACAAAAAGTAATAACCATAATCAAATATATTTTTTTATTTCAGAAACTATATGAACATTGAGAAAAATAAGTAATTTTTTATAAATTCTTTGACAGTAAAATATTATTATATATACCCTAATATTGTATGGTTATAGTTCTTTATAGGATTAATTTTCTCAAAGAATATTCTAGATACCATGATTTTGTTGACATTAAAACACCACCCAATCAAAACTAATTTCTTATAAAAACATTATATAAAATGTATACCTAGAAGTTTATTTTTTAAAAATGGAATTTAGTGTATTAAAAACTAATAGTATGTCATGTGTGTTCTATTTTTTACTAATCCATTATTTCAATCCCAAAAAATAAATATTTGGTATATGTAAATTAATTGTAATGAAAAACCAATGCTCCCTAAAAAAATGTAAAAAATCATAAAAGAAATGAAAATATATATTATATGATCAGATTATAGAATTTTACTCCATCACTATGGGAATTAGGAAGAGTTTTTCATTTTTGTGTTTTTTTCAAAAATTATGTCAATATTATATACTGTTAATAAATATATCGTTTATTATAATGATTTTTTTTTTGTTGAAGTGACTTGGGAACTAATGAGTTCAAAAAAATAACTCTGTTTTTCCTAAAAGATAGAAATGATACATATACTCATAAAAAAATTAATAATAATCACCTGTAATTAACATAATATATCAGATATTTATAAAAATATTATTAAAATGCACCTCTGGTTTATATTTACAACTGAGACTACCAACCATCCATGATTAATTATTTCATTTAAATTATTAATAAAAATATTTTCTGTAATTAGCTCTGCATACATTTTTTCCCTTAAAATTAAACAATGTTATATTACTATCTTTTAATGTTTTATTTGTATAAACATGTAATATTAGTAAAATTAGAAGTTGAACTGGTGATGTAAAGGTACTATCAAGTGGTTATTTTTATTTATTGGTTGATCGTTTAAATTATTTTGATATAACCTTCTATGTCCCCTTTCTTTTCTCTATATATAATGAAATTCATTGATTCATTCTTCTCCCCATTAATTGTTAATTTTTTTACAAAAAAAAAATAAATTTTAAAGAACATACCTCATTTTTGAAAAATACTTTTAAAAGATAAAATTATCATGCTATAAATGTTCTAATATAAATTCCAACCATGTTAACTTTATAATAATCCAATGAAATATCTAACTCATAACTTAGATCATGATCTATGTGAATCCCTACTCTCACATGATATTTTGGAAGTAATTTTTGTATAGAATGTCTCTTGGGATATTGTACACTATAACCCTCATAACAAGGTGATAGGTGGGTTCTGATAGATATAAATAATAACCAATTTCAACCTCAATAATATAGGTATAGTAAAGGTATCAGTGTTTACCTAATTAAAATTTCATAGAAATAGGTATGATAGAATTAATTACCTATATTATGGTATGCATTTTAGGTGAATTGTTAGAATCAAAGCTAGGGGATGGATCTTCATGTGTTGGTTGTTTTTTTGTTTATTCTCTTTGATTCATTCTCATAACCTTATCTAGAAACCCCGTCTTCCATTTATTTTTCTCTTCGAGAACATTTGTTAATTCCTTTATCTCGTCTATTTTCTTATCTTAATCCCCATATTCTTTTATTTTATCAAAATATGTTTGAGGAGACACATGAAAACCCATACCTATGATGAGACCATATTGTTCTGAGTTCTTTATATCCACTGAAAGTAGTCACTCATAGAGTACAACTAATCATGATTCTTATGTCTAAACCAGATAAAATATATAGGAACATAAGCAGTCATTGTTATTTAATACTGATTTCAAGTAGAATAAATTTTATTATGTAACACTTACACATGATTCCCATACTCATTATGTGTTCTAATCTACTAGAGTTATATATTTATTTAAATGATACTCTGTCCACATCACATGATGTGGGATGGAAGTGGATTTAGGTTTTGATTCATCCTTCTTTATATAAATAAGAGACAAAATTTTGTTATTATTTTATTTCACATAAAAGTATAACTGTAGATCTAAAATTAATACATTTTTTAAAATTGAATCATACTACATCCTTGCTTTACAGTAGGAATATATTGGTTTTGATGAAAAATAGTTATTTTCAACACTAATTTGTGGTCTCATGAAATAAAAATTCATAATAAATGTTATTAATAAATATTTTCAAGTAAATTATTAAGAATCACAATGTACCAAAAATGATTCATCCTTAAGACTTATAATAAATGGATTCCATGTTTCTTTATTTATCTTGTGGGGATATATCTTTTCTTATTGTAGTTTATATTTACCTTCAATGTTACTAAGTTGATTATTAGAAATAATTTCTCAAAAGGTTCTATGAGAATTTCCCATAGCCATCAATATAAATTTCATTCAACAGTCATCTAGTATAAATGAATTGTTCAGTAGAAAATGATGTGTAAATCCATATTTCATTATTTTATTTTTTAGCAAAATATAGAGTGTTTATCATAATTATACATTAATATATTTCTAAATTAGTTCCTTCAATGCAGAAACAAAATCATGTTGTGTTTCTATATCAATCAGTACACACATTTGAGTTCTAACCCCAATGTTACCAATGAAAATAGAATTATTAGTGTCAACAGTCTAGCATTATGAAGTCTATGTAGCCTTTTTTTATTCATATTCTTATCTACTTAAACTTTTTTGTGAATATCACACCATGAAACACCAAATTTTTTTAGATATGGGGTTTTCACATTTTATCTTTTTTCATTATTTAAAATTTATCAATATGATGTTCTTCATGATTGGTTGCATCTGCATGTCCACAAACAAGTTGTTCCTCGATATATAGAGTATCAGTATATAGGTAATCCATAACTATCTAAGTAGTTAAAATTTAATTTTGATTATGTAAATGTAGTAGTTAATACATAATACTAAAAGCTAGGATAATTTATAATAAAAAAGTAATATGATTATTAAAATCAATTTTTTTATTGAATTTTGATGATATTTGGCACCTCTATAGAGTATCCAAATACCTTGATTTTTGTCCCCTGAGATATAAAAGAACCATTATATAGTGTGGCCACCACATAATGACTATTATATCCCAATGAAAGGGTCATACTATATTAAATTAACATATAACCCTGTAGTGTTTTTGTTTGAAAATAGAAAAATTGACCATGTTATATTTTTAGGATTTAGGATAGAAAATAGTTTTACTTATTATTATGCCATTATGAATGTTTCATCCATATAACCTTACTTATTGAAATCAACATTCATGAATCCTAATTCATTTATTTTTTACTACACTCATGTTATCAAACCACTTTCCTTGTAAATTTATCACCTGGAATGTTATATAATCTAACCACCATAATTTTTTTATGATTCAAAAGGTATGAAACATTTATATAAATTGGATTTCTTTTTTTGGTCGAAAATAGATGAATTTCTTCCACCATAATGGTAACTCCATTATTTTTCATGTTATTATATTCCACATCTTCCTTTGTATATATTTTATAACCATTGAATAAATAACTATTATTGGATATTACATCATCACTTGGTCCCATGGCTATCCATTGAAGTTATTCTGAAACTAAAATTTTATTTTCAGCCAACTCTTTAAAAATATAGTCTCAAAACCATCTTATAAACTATTAATTATGTGTATTTGATACCTATATTTTATCCATTGATGGATTCTAATTATTATGAAATAATTTGTGAGAATAATCATATGGTGAAAAATCTAAACATTTATATAAAACATAAGAGTGATCCTACACCATATATGTAATAGTAATTTCAACAATATCTATTATGAAAATTATTTCATCCAAAATTCACCAATAGTAATAAGATTATTGGAGACCAATTCTCTAAACATCTGAAAATTAGTCAGTACATAATTCAGTGGATTCATCAAAAATATATCACTCTATAATATCCCTATCTGGATGATTATAATTTTTCATTTACCCTTCTTAAATCTTAAAATATTGTTCAATAGTGTACATCCATCTATTATATGCGGAACCACATAGTTCAATATCTCTAATTACATGAAACATCATATTAAATAATTATGGAAGGAATAACATATCCAATTTACTTAATATGATAGGAATTTCCTTATTGATAGCAGGTATCATTAATGAGTGTGTAACATACTATAGATATCTTTGAAAATGAAACAAATATTTGTTAATTCATGACAAACATTTTTTTGGTAGAATTAAATGTAATGATAAAAGAATTAAATAATTAATCAAAACATGAAATTTATTTAATTCTACACCCTTTAACTTTTAATCATTAATTGGAACGAATTTCTTGATAACTGGTGAATATCCGTCTTGAAATGTTCACCCATCATTGGTACCAACTGATCTAGTATATGCATTCCAGTCATAACCAACCTATCCTTTATTCCATCATTTTTTTGGTGTATATAGTAATTCCAAATGACACTATAAAAACTATTTTTTATGTGTGTTACATCTATGAAATGTATAAAGTAAAAATAAATAATTTATATAATATAATTCAAAAAAATGGATGTCTTATTCCAATCAGTTATCATATGGTTTTTTAATGAAGGTTTACCAAAAGCAGTGACCATATCCTTTAAATTATAAAATATTTGATAACCAGTTATGGGAGTTAGTGTTGTACCTTATTATAAGTTTCCATTCAATAATATTATCAAAGATTATTATTAATTCATTTGGCGAAAAAATTTGTGATGTTCTAAAAACTTTATCATAAAATAATGTTTCAACCTCACTGAGTTTGTATCATGTTCACAATGTGGACACCCTAGATTTCCATTAATTATATGTCCTTCCATAAGATGTAAATTTCTTCCTCATCCCATGAAATATATTCTTAAATGTGAAATATTTATTTCTTTTAAGAATTATACATCATGAAACTTGAATCCCAAAATAGTTTCATATCTTTCACCAACAGATCCAAATAAACATCATATCATTATCCAGTGGTATTATTTATTATATAATAAAAAACAACATAAATTATTTCTACTTTATGAATAACCATAGTGGAATGTTATTATTTAATAACATAACTATGAATATACTTTGAGGGGTACTTTTCCACTAAAAGGGTTCACTCTATTTTTAGATAGCACAAGATAATAATTTCTGAACTCATTTCCAAATTAAGGATACTCAAGATCAATTTTCTTCTACTACGGAGAGTAACCTCGGTGATGAAGTTTCTCATATTTATTTATTTTATATTTTTTCCATAACAATTTTCATATATCTTCCTCACTTTCATATAGGTGTGAAAAAAATAGAATAAGTGAAAAATAATATACAACATTTTAAGGACTTAATTCACTATTTTCATATCATGATGTGACACACTTAGTCATTTTTAAGTGATTCACGGTCCTTCTAAACCAATATATCCTAATTTTAATAGTCATGTATTCTTTTACAGATCATACCTATTAATTATATCATTCGTTTATAATCATATGTTCATTATGGAAGATAATTTCCTTATTCTACCATATCATTCAAGAGAGCAAGTAGTTCTATGATGTTGGGATCACTCCATCTATTTATTGATTTTAAATGATATAGATTCAGTATGGATTAAAATGTTATATATTTAGTAAAACTAACATACAATTGTGCCTTTACATGACTCTTTAACTTATAAAATATATTTATATAATCATGATGTTCATCTTCAACTATAATTTTCATTTCCTCAAAACTATCTTCATAAATATTTACACTTTTAATGTTATCTCATACTAAGTAGGGAACTACTAATGTAGTCTCATATTAATTTAAATATGATCTTATATTCTCATGTGACATTCATAGCTAGAAAAAAATAAATGTAGTTAAAAATAAATAAATAATAAACAACTATTAGTCCTTATATCAACAGACCCAATAGATCATATCGGCTTCAACCAATTTTGGTGTGTATCTGATCATGTTGTGATTAATGAGAATCAAAATAAAATATGAGTTACCAATCCATGGAATATCCAACCACATCCTTGTGACTCTGGGTACCCATACCATGACCATCCAAACATCTACTGATCTCCAAGTCTATGGATTTTACAACTATATCCTCATGAATTCAAGGTCTCATCCCATGGAAATCCAAACATTTGGGCTCAAAATCCATGGTATCCCCAAAACTAATCTATAATTCCATTACAACTACAACCATATTATCAAAGCTCTAGGGAAATATCCAAAATCATGACAAAAACCTTGGATCCAAATCCATGATAGCCCAAACACCAAGCTCTAACTATGTGGTTTAACTAACTGTATCCCCAAGACTATGGGGACCCATCCCATAATAAACTAAACATATGAGATCCATTTATTTGGTATCACCAATCCTTTTACTAGCTATAAATACATATAATACCACTTATATGACATTTCCCAGGAATCTTCATTATATAGACTTCCAAGAAAAAAATTAATCACAAGGGATAGTCGAAAACCCATGATAAAAACTCTTGTCCACAACACGCCAGGCACAAATGTTTTGTAGGGGTTCTAAGGTGACACCAACTACAATCTATATCCAATCCCAAAAAAACATTTTTAGATTTTTTCATTAAATGAGGCACCCACAATGGGTGTCCCCATAGTATAATAATAATAGAGGTACCCTCACGTTGGTCCTTGAAGTCTACTAGGTCTTAGGTAAACAACCAACTCCCTAGGGGTGACACAACCCATGGTATCATATTCAATTTATCATATCATAACTTTCCACATAGGGTTCTCCATAAAGGGTAAAATTAATGAGATGGCCTATAACCCATCTTAGTCATCAAGGTCACTCTTGTTTTTTCTACTCACCCAACCCATGGACATTATAAATTAAGTAAAAGAGAACCACATAGGGTGTTAATATCAAGGAGAACCTAATCAATGGTCACAGCTTCAATCATTGGTGAACGAGGCATCTTGAATGATAATAAGGGCCCATAATGGATCTTGGATCTCTATAGTGTTCAAGGGGTCACATGTAAATAATTAAACCATTAAATTAATTAAAATTTTAGACAATCCATCTATCTTATGACATCAACTTTATTAATTAGGTCATCACCATAAATGGGGAGACCGTATGCCATAATGAATCACACCTAATAATTCCTTATATCATATGGAATTTACTATGATCAAAAACATTTATTAGATTCTTTCAACTTATTTTTAAAGGCTAACAATAGCTTCCATAGCCTGGCCAAGATACCAAGCTCAATAATGCCCACTCTAAGCCTACAACAGAACTCAATCCTCTAACTAAATCCAAAAATCAATAATTAATTAATTAAATTTAAACTTATAATGAGTATTAATAACTCAATAGGCCTTATTATTCTAATGATGCCTCAATCCATGGGTTTTTGACCACCTGTGAAACATCTTTAAGCCCAAGATGAGACAAAACCCCAAACATTAGTGTCAATACAATAACAAATTAAATTGAAATTTTAAATCCAAAAAAAATACATAATGGCGACATACAATTAAAAATCCACAAGAAACTATGTAAATATAGTGTCTTGGGATTCCCCCATTACAAAAATAAAGGAAACCCCATCACATTAATTCAATTCCACCATACTCTATTGGAATTGGAATAGAGACCATAATTTGGGGTAATCGATGTTAAGGAAAAGTGGGGGAGGAGAAGATAGGGAACCAAAGGTGTTAAGGGTCTACCAATATTATCTAGAAAAATTCCATTAAATGAACCCAAAATCAAAGGTTTTAAGAAGAATAAGGGTGAATACCCCTAGTTTACATTCCCAAAATAAGAGGAGAAGGGGACACCCCCTATTTAAAGAACCTAAGGGGGAAATTTTAATTCAAAACTCTAAAAGGCCCAGTAGCTAAACAAAGGAGGCCACTAGCTAGATAGTGGATACATATTCTAGATACATATTTTCTCATAAACTTCTATATATATAGTGGTCTTTTTTATTTTTAAGGTACACTATCCACCTAGACACTCCTGAGGCTCCCACATGCCCCTGAGACACCCCATAGCCTCATTATTCACATCAAAACATTTTTTGATGTGTATAAAATCTTAGAATTTGATTCTGAATAATAAGTATCATTATTACATGTCCACTAATTTAAAATTTTCAATTTCATATTAATATTTTCCCACCTATATGGACATGGGGCATTATGATCTCCCCACCATAACACTTCCCATCCTCGAGAAGTCTTACTCGTCATCAATACATCCTACCCAACCTCGGTCAGTCACTAATAAAAATTAAAATTACCTTGTTCAATTATCAAAATATCATATATTCATCCATGGAATCACCTAAAAATTAAGATTAATAGTTCTACAAACCATGATATAACACTCATAACCATTGAAAATAAATGATATTTAATTACCTGAGCCCAAATATCCCAAAATATGATCATTTCATCATCAATTAAATCATCCTACCTATGGTGATCCAAACCATAGAACATATATCATAACTTCTCATTCCAATACATTGATATTTTATCCATTTTAATTTACCATTGTAACTTTATACTGGTGTTCCATCATTGCACTCAATGTGGTTTACACCCAATTGTTCTCGAACATATGCGAAACAACCAATCCATGATTGGTGCCTCTTTTTGTTCTCAAATTCCAAAAAAACAAACAAGCCTCCACTATCTAATAATAACATGAGTACACAAGTTTTCACTATAAAATCCTTGGTCAATTCAGGAATCAATCCCATCATATTCAAAATGACACTCTAACACCCCGACCCCTCTATACCAGAGCTGGTGAATTAATAAGTACACTTACATGGTTATAAGGAATGAAATTACAAAATTAATTATCATTTTAGTAGTCTTAGTTAAACTTGATACATATTTGTAACTCAAATTTCATTGGAAAAGGTTACAAAATATGATACATAACAAAAACTAAAGACTGTATCCACAAGAACTCAATAAATGATCACCTCTTCGTCACCTATTAAAATTAAAAAATTAAAGGGGTGAGCTCAAATTATATGTAAGGGTTAAAAATGGTGGAATAATGAATCAATAATAACTTAATTTTAAACAATTTGACATAATCAATATGGCATGGTGAATAAATGAAAAACTCATGCCATTAATAAACTGAGAATGAAACTGCTTCCATATATTTTTTCATAGTGAAACATTCATGGATATTAATAACTGATAATGAATAAAGAGAATGATTATTAATCGGAAGTCATGTATCTAGAACATGATACCATAATACCATAAAAATTGTTTAGTTATATGGGTAGAAACCCATCTGAATTTTTGGAAACAAACTTGAAGGGTTTATCACCAACTGATTTGTCTCATGAGACCTACCGATGCATTGAGGGGTTGTAGAGGTCCCCACCCACCTCTACATCCAAAGAATTATTTATACATAGATTCAACACAAAATCAACATGACTTTACATTATCCGTATAGAATATAGGATACAGATTGATCATTATTTCTATAGTCAAAACAATATTCAAAATAAATATCGTAAGTAAAATTGTATACGACTTAGAAAATAATCATATCCATTATATAATAATATGGATATTTAAATGGAATATAATTTCAATTGAAAAGTGATCTTAAATGCTAATTAGGTACACCACATAATAAAGAGTAGGTTCACAATACTAAGCAAGTCACGGTGAAGTGAAAATTGAGACAATGCTAGTTACCACATTGTAATCAATTGAGTCATATGACCAAAAGTTAATAACCACCAAATAAATCAAAGATAACAATGAATATAAATATAATCATGATAATATATATCAAATGGTGGTACAATTATACCACATATAATAAATAAGATGCAAATAATAAAAATCCCATAGAATTGAAAGTGTGATGAAAAAACCCCTTACAAACATTTCAGAATGCTAGCAAGTGTTCTTGCGAGGGCTTAATGAGAGGTAAAGGGGTATCCCATTATTTTTATGTCATAAGGGAAGTATGGGGTAGGTGATAAAACATACCCCATCATTATGCATTAAAAATTAAAGAGCACAACATAGAGGAGATTCTTGAACGAAGGTGAGAGAGAGGATCCCTTACCTTATGCTTGAAGGTGTTCTTGATTGTTCTTAATGACCTGAATAATCAAATTTTGCATCATTAATTAATAATCACATAACCTCATCAACATTTAATTGATATTTTATGACCTTATTAGGTTTACTAATGTAATTTTTGTGGTTTAATAGATTAAATTATATTTTTTTGGTAGCCTTTTCTTCTTTGGTTTTCATGATCCGTTTACATGTGTTTATGAATGGATGTTTGTTTAAAATATGGTTAAACATCCAGATATTTTAATATAAATTATTAGTGACATTAAAGATATATAAATTATCTTTTAATTATTATGGTTATATACCATGAGGGTGACTCATTCGATGAGTTAAAAAAAATTCTTGGATTTGGCTTGGTGGTTTTGTGAACAATAAACTTGTTTTGTATTATTATTCCATATTATAAATGTGTAAGGATTCCAGAACATTAATCAAGACAATATAAAAGTATTATAACCTGGTTCAACCATTTAAAAGGTTTCATTACCAGTATTAAAGATAGTAATGCAAATTGGAAACCTGTCTTCCTTGAGTGTGACAAATTAACACATCTCGGATGGTGTCTACATTTATTGTATAAAAGGAGAAGAAAAAAGAGATTATGATGAAATATTCCATTAGCACAATGATAATCTAGTACATGTAAGGTACTTGAATTATCATGGAAATTTTATTAGGGTAGGTGAGAAGGGAGAACAAAATAATGGAACTTTGTAAAAGAAATTGAAAGAAAGGAGAAGAAAGGTTCACCTCTTGAGTACTCCCCCTTGAGAATCTCGTTAAGGCCTTTTTTTGGACTTCTGGTGTGACCAGTAGGTATTAGACGTGGGTAAGGTGCTTGGGAAGTGTATTTGGCAGAATTTAGGCAATTCATGAAGCTAGATTTGTGTGGGAAGAAGAGGGGGTGAGGGTGGTTTATATAGTGGAGGGGAGAGGAGTTTTCTTAATATTATAATCATTATTTTATTATTTCCTCTTAAGATAAGAAATAGTGAGTTTTCCATGTCCATGAATAGTAATATATACATGTGAATTCAATATTTGGGTGCTTACATCACTCATTATGAAAGTAATAGTTAATTTAAATTATAATGTATTTATACGGTAAATTTCCCATGGGGTGTTAGCCGAGTGGTACCCGCTGGTTGTACCCCTCGCTCTCCTTGGGAACTAGCCCAGGCTCGAGTCCCGCTAGACTCGGACACTGTGCATATTATGCATAGGGTGATTCAAATCCATTTTCCTAGCCAAGGAATGTGCGGCGCACTCTGGGCATGGTGGGGCCCCCCAGTGGGAGGCGAGCATTACCCTACACATATTTTGTAGTTGGGGTTTGGCTTAGTGGAAAACACCCTGTAATCCTATATGAAAAATGGGGGTTCAAAACCCATTGGGCGCAGGCACTGTAGCAGCACTGTAGTGTTACTGTAGTGGCAGTGCCACTATTCATCAGTGGGTACTGTAGCGGTGGTAGGACACTATAGAGGCGGTGGTACCATGCGGGCACTGTAGCAGGATGGTTACTATTCAAAGAATGTGAATTAGGCCATATATTTGGGCCTACGGGCTATGTAATGGGCTACAAGCCCACTGGCCCTTTGGTCTATGTATTGGGTTTCCTGCTACCCAGTTAAAAGAGGTCTTTGCTTTGATTTAATAATAAAAATGCGGCTTTGGCCCCAAACTTAAAAAAATGGTAAATTTATGTATCTTACTATTCATCAAAAATTCATGTATTTTAGAAATATCCCAAAATTTTACCCTAACAATTTTTCGACATGTATAATCCAAAAATTGTAACGCCTCTACCCCAGTTACCTAGAGACTAGGCATTATTACATAACATTGGAAAGATACATGGAATCATGTCCCAAAAGGTTGATCAATTTAGTAGCCTTAGAAGTACTAAATACACTCAAAAGTTTTACATCACATCATGAAGTAAAAGCATCAACAACAATTCGTACCATTTTTAAACACACTTATATCCTTAGCCTATCCCTACAGGTCAACCATAAAATACATATTCACATATTGGGAAAAATAAAACACAGAAATGGGTGAGCTCAGATGCTCAGTAAGGATAACAATATAGTAGAAACTTTCATAAATAATTATAAACATTTAAGGCAATGTATAAGAATAAAACAAAGTCCTTTTAAACATAAACTTAAGAATAATATGGAAAAAATAAAATCAAATAATGCCATTTACTTATTCACAAGGATATTCTAATATTAGAATAATCTCATGAAATATCAATTTCCACTTTCATAACGATGGAATGCATAATGCCAGACTTCATAACCACATAGTCATGGCCCTGTGCCAAAACTACAAATAAGATTTTTTCAAGGCCTTGTGCCAAGACACTAGTTTGTCTCATGAGACCTACCGATGCATAGAGGAGCTATAGCAAGCTCCAACCGTCACTTACTATGTCCAATTCATTCCTCATATTAAAAGGTAGAAACATAATCTAAATATTCGTATTAAAACTAGCTTACGAAATGTCAATATTTTAACCACAAACCATGAATTGCTTAAAAATAACACATCCACAGTCAAACATAACTCATTAAATACAGTATGGATGATTTTATTATAATAAATCAACCTCAATCTATAATAAAGAAGGATATTGAAATAGATGAAAATAATCCTCAAAACTATTTTAGAGAATTATCCCCCTTTTTCATGAAAACATTAAAAAGTATCATTATTTATCAAAAAAATCTTTAAAATATATTTTTGAATCAATGTTTCCCATACCACTTTGAAAATTTTGAAATGAATTAAACTTTTAAAACATTAATTTCCAGATAAATAAATCCTTAAAACCATTTTTGAAACAAGGACATTAATGAGGAATATTTATAACAATAAATTTTTTAAACATTTAAAATGATATTTTAGTTCGAGTTCCTAACCAAATCAGCGATGCTTGAATACCAATAATTAAGGTAATAAAAACATTATAATATCATGAGAATAAATGGGTTCATTATATATTTTGTCAAATTATAGTATATACACTAAACAAAAGTGAGTTGGCACATAACAACAAAGAAGACTCAATGGAAAGGAAGTTGAGATGAAATCCCTTATAAAGACTGTATCCATAGGTTAATGATAAATCAATGACATAATTATGTGTGGAAAATATAAAAACGCTCAATATGATTGGATATTTAGTGTAAATAAATCAGAGGAAATTCACACATATTCTTGTAAAAACAACACCAATGAATTGGATGTTTAACTCAATGAATGGAGATTGAGTTAAAATTACTCTTATCTTGTTCATATCGATTACTTTAGAATTTATCAATGGAGTGATTATTTGTATCAAAATTATATCCATAGAAATGGGAGTGTAAATTAATACACAAATAATAAATAGTGATTCCACACATAATCATGGATGAAAAAAATCAATAAAGTATGCGTAAAGCCCAATTAGGGGAATTTGAAATTTGAAATTCCCTTACCGATTTGGTAACTGAAAAAATAAACACCCCATGAAATAAGTATCATACAATTAAGATGTAAATCCCCCTAAATTAAAGTATATTACACAAAGAATACAATCATGGATAGTACATACACCACACAAAAGGAAATAGTGGCAATATATAATGAATCTCACAGGAATAAGAAGTGAGATGAAAACCCCTTACCACGTTGTAATCAATCAAGTCGTATGACCAAAAGATAATAACCAAAAAATAAATCACATTATACCTTGAATATAAATAGAATAATGATAATATATAACAAATGTGAGTACACAATACACCACATGAAATAAATAAGTGGTGAAAAATGTAAATATCACGAAATTAAAAGTGAGATAAGAAACCCCTTACCGCATTGTAAGCAATAGAGTCATATGAACAAAAGTTAATAACCACCAAATAAATCACATAATTCTGTGAATATAAAGAGAATCGTGGTAATATTTAACAAATGGTAGTACACAATACACCACATGCAATAAATAAGTGGCAAACAATGGAAATCTCATGGAATTAAAAGTGAGATAATAAACCCCTTACCATGTACTTTTCCTTGGTCGAGGGTACATTAACCTCATATATAATAGTTAAATAATTTTTATTAAAATATATAATAACTATATACATAAATATTATATCATATATGATCCTCTAATATTTATTTGTTAATAATATTTTAGTAATATCATCGTTTCGGGTGTTAATTGATCTGCTTTCCTTTATATAATCGGTTACATAAGCCATGTTTGTTATGGATAGGATGTATTTTATTCATATCAAAAACTATATTAAGTTCATAAACCTTATTTTTAATACTAAAATGGAAATTATTCTTGAATTATTACAATGAAGAATGAATCTCATCGGGTTCATGGAGACGATAATCCGTACGTACGCATGATCAAATATTTCATTATATTGATGGTGAAATTGAATGTAATTTGATGGTATATCATTTATACAGAATCATTAAAATGTTATATTTATTATTTTTATCAGTTATACTAATTATTATATCCATCCAAATAATGAAGTGTTTGAATAACAAACTACACCACGACATAGAGATGGTAATCCGTACGTATGCACGTATGGTGACTTTGACATTTATAGGGTGGATAGAATAATGAATATTGTTGTCCCATTTTTATAATAAAATAACATTATATATAAGATACTAGAGTTATTATTTTAGAATGGAAAAAACAAATAAAGTGTAACTGGATGGAGAAAAGAACTTGAAAGAGGTGATGAAATATTTACCTCTTCTTCAGGTTCGTCCATTTGATTTGATCAAAATGGATCCTTAAGATGTATTTCTGACCAAATGAAGGACTCTAAGATTAAGGAAGGAAATTTGGTAGGAAATTTGGGTAGGGGTTGGTAGATACAAAAGGCTCTGGAGTTGTGAAATTAAGAGAAGGAGAAGTGCCCTTTTATAAGAGAGGTGAGGGTCACTTTTGGAAAATCTAGAAATAATAATTTATAATAAACTCATTTTCGGTTTATAATGGCAGAAAAATGAATTATATGAAGTCTAAGGAGGGTATGGGTCTAAAAACTCTCAACCAATAAGTTTTAGACAGGTTTAGGTCATCATATTAACCTTAACTTTTAGATTTAACTTTTAGTTGAATAGTTTGACATTTACCATGTCTCTTGGTATTTTTATATTATATGGTTAATAAGCATACTATAACATGCCAAGACAACCCCATGTGGTTAATTATTAATATATATAACATTATCTATGTCCTTTTTCCGAACCTTAGATTTTTAGGAATATTATATAAATTAATAATATAATATTTTTTTGAAACCCCCAATTATGTCAATTTTGACACTATTTAGTATTTGTTTTTTTTTGAAGGCCATAACAACATTATTAATTCAAATAAAATTTATTCAACTAAACATAACAAGTCATATTAACATATAAAATTATGGTAATTCATCAGAAGTCTCAATTTAATTTTTTTTGGATATTTATAATATCAATTATTTTAATATTTCATTAATAAGGTAATTACTACATCATCATTATGTCATCAACAAATTAAATTATTTAATGTCTAAAAATTATAAATAAAATACAATTATGTAGGAAATATTTTTAGATTTCTAATTAATATTTATAGTCCAATTTATATTGTGTGTAACCCTATATTAAAAATGGTTTAGTTATTATACTTAGAATTTAAAACTTTTGAATCTTCTTTAAATAAAATAATAATAAATATACTAATCTAATCCAAGTGGACCAGATAGGTTCATATTTTAATCCTGTGGTTTTTTTGGTTAAATTATGCTTATCAAATAGAATTTGGACATGTTTTAGGGTAATTATAAAATCATTTTTACACTTAATTACCCTATTTATATTTAACTGTGGTAAATAAATGTCAAAAGTTACTATTCACCAAAAAATTATTTTCGTCTTATTGAACCACATTTCACTTACTGATATTAACCATGTCTCTCTGATTTTTGAAATTCAACTCACAGATGCAGTAAAATTACGTTTTATGTAAATTTGTAAATGCTCCAAGAATGTGGGTAAAAGATGGTAAAAAGTTCAATAAAATTTTATACATATAATTTTATTATAAAATGACTCCAATGAATTAAAATAATATTATATAGGTATTATATATCTATTTTGACTTAAAAAATTTAAATAAAATAAATATTTATTAAATAAAAAGTCAATTTTAATCTATAACTTAGTGTTTTTTCAATATTCATCAAAAATTGAATGATTTCAGAAAAATACCAAAAAATCAACCTAAGCTAATTTTGATATTCTGAATTCAAAAATGAATTATATTGTCCAAAATTAAAAAAATAGAATTTTAATTAATTAATTTAAAATTATTTCCCATTGTTAAAACCATAAAGTGGGTTTTTTAAAAATAAAAACAATCAAAAGATTGACATATGTTTAGGTCAAATTTGAATGTAAAATTACTTATAATGACCTAAATTGTATTAAATGATAAAAATATAATCTAATTATACTTCCAAAACATTCAAATTCATAATTTAACACTATAAATTATTTCTATTAAAAAAGTCGTTTTTAATTAAAATTTAGTAATTTTCAGTAATCATCAAAATATGGAAGTTATCAGAAAAGTACCTAAATTTTATCCAAAATAAATTTTTTTGTCCCGATTCTAAATAAGAATTTAATTTAATTAAATAGAATATATAAAACAATCAAATATTGGGTTTAAAAAGGATTTTCAATTAATAGATGGTAAAATTGCATTTTTTTAAAAATACTTCTTTTATAGGAAAAAATATATTTGTTCTTATATTATGTTTAAGAAACAAATAATATAGATTCTCAAATTATATGAAGTATATAAAATTCAAAATTCAGTTAATACTATTCATAACCGCTTTTTGAATGGATAGTTTCTTATGTCGTGGTGTGCTCAAACTCGGTGTGGTGTATAGCGCAAGATATTGAATTACATAGAAGAAAATAACTTACTACGAAATCTTTGGGTGTTACATTATTCCATCCTTTTGGGAATTATATCCTCTCAATTTTAAAATTTGGCATGTGAACTTGATTTAAAGTCCCACATCGGAAAACTGCTAATAAAACTGTCACTTTAAAAGAAAGAAAGAGAAGTACAAAGGTCACCCGAGATAACCCATACTAGGATTCCATGTAAAAAAACATGGATACAGAAGATACACTAAGTGTCACGTTATGTGGGAGATTGATAGGAAACATGATGAGGAGAAATTTAACAACCAGAAAACCACAAACTTGTGATGGGATAAACGGTCATTAGTTTCCCAATAGGAAAAGAAAATGAAAAACGTTTTTTGGTTTTAAGTTCCATCTCATAATGTTATGAAATTTATTTTTGATATTGACTAATAACATAAAGGTATATACTTAGTTTTTAAGTATAGTTTCATCCTTTAATAAATTTTTACCACTAACTCATCTCTTTTTTCCAAACAATGACTATTCAAGATGACTTGGTCACACCTGAAGTGCTAGAATCAATTTCTAGAGAATCACATGATCCAAAAAGGATAAACTATATATTTCCCTTGTCTTTAGAGATTATCCAAAACCAAAATGGTTATTACAAGATCATATGATCCCCAAAAGGACAATCCTTTAGAGAAAGAAATACTAATCTTAATTTTTATAATTAAACCAACAATTCCCAAAGTTCAATAAATATCATTCAATAAACAATTGTCTTTAAAATGCTTTAATATAATCCGAACCAATATTGAAAACCAAAACATAAAAGAATTTTATTATGTAGTCTTCCACGTTAAATCTTACCTCCAAAAAACATCGAATACTATTAAAGTAACATACTTAAAAGTAATTAACCTAATCACATATTCTCTATGGTAGGTTAATAATTTCTATAAATAACCTAAATCGATATAAATCCCCAATAAAAACGTAGATAAAAATACACCATTACTCCTCAAATGAAATCTCATAGTATTCTATTTTACTTAGGCATATAGTGTTCCGAACAGAGCAAACATCGTCCAAAATAACATTTATCACTTAATCACCATATCATTTTCCTATACTAAGGATATCCATTTGATAATACATAAGATCCCAAATCAACTTATTATTGATCAATAAAATCCTTTAAATAAAAAGAGTTAGTCACATTAACCAGGGACCACACGTAGTCTAATGGTAGGTGATAAATCTCAATCATACTCTGGTTGTGGGTTTGATTCCCACAGCTTTGTCCGACACGACATGTTGTCACACGGTCTTCATGTTATCCTTTTTCAGAAACTATATTTTATAACATTCCCAAAATGAGATAAATTCCTCAGTATAACCATAACATAATTTAACCACAAATGTTATCTCATACCTCTCATTTACATCCCAAGAATTAATAACCTATAATTGCCTCAAATTCAAGGATTATATTAACCCAAATGGTTCTTTATAACTATATCCACAAAATAAAATTTAATTCTTCTTCAAATAGCATTTTCACATAAGAAACTGTATGTTTATACATAAAATAGAATATTCTTCCAATGTAATCCCATACTTTAAACATTTATCCATCCATTTATTTCCACATAGGTTGTTCCTTGACTTAGAGGTTATCCTATAAAATTGGGAATTGACATAGGTAATGGCAAGGTCCCTTACATTTACAAAAAATGATTGTAATTAGATTCTTAGGATCATTTTTATTTTCTTCCATAGTACTTTTCATTTTTCATCAGTAATTATTTACTTTATATCCTTCTTTCCCACACATAAAGCATTTATTTATTCTATTGAGACACTTTACTAGGTGTCTCCTTACACATTTCCTGCATGATAGATTTTGAGCTTTCTTTTCTCCATGGTCTCCACTGCTAGAGCTCTTATCATTCACTTTCTTTCTTTTCTTCATTGAGTCCAGGAGTTGGTTAATATATATGTCGTTGATCATATTTTTGGAAAATTGATTTTGCATGAACATGATATCTTTTACACCTATCAATATTCTATTTCGTTACTCATTTAAACCAATGTTCCCACCTTTTACATCATGTTCAATGTTACTATGACATCCTTGGAATTCATCCATTGACTAACATAAGAAATTATAGTGTGTGTCAAAAAATCATTTGGAGAATATCGTAACACCTTATTTTCAATCTAAAACACCATAGGATTAAACAAGGTTATTTATTCTCATCTTATATTAAAATATATAAAATCAAGTTTTAATGAAAATGTGAATTATCCTAAACATATCCCCTAGGAGCGTCATCGCCAAGAGTACAGCAAGGCCCGTTGTCGTGTACCAGGATACCTCAGGTCAAGCCTGAAACACCTTGTCAGAGTTTTAAATCATATGTACATCTATGCCAGAGCTGCCTCTACCTACTCATATCCCGATAGAGATGTATTTCTTGGAAAACCCACATAATATTTACTTTACCAAATTTTTTATATGTTCTTATATAGTAATCCTCAATGTCTATCTTAGGGTATTGTTTCCTAATCAGAGTTTTTTCCTTAAATATAGCTTCCAAGGTTTGTACTAAACTTCCTCTGATACCAACTGTAATGCCCCAACCCCAGTTACCACGATTCTGTGCATTATTACATAACATTGGCATGATACATGGAATCATGTTCGGAATGACCAACCAGTTTAGTATCCTTGGAAGTACTAGATACACTCATTAGTTTTACATTACATCATGAAATAAAAACATCAACAAAATTTCCTCCCCTTTTTAAAAACACTTATATCTTTAGCCTATCCATGAAGGTCAACCATAAAATACTTCATCACATCCTGGAGAAAATAAAACATAGAAATGGGTGAGCTCAGATGCTCATTAAGGATAAAAATATAGAGGAAAATTTCATAAATAAGCATAAACATTTAAGGCAAGGTATACGACTAAAACAAAAGCCTTTTAAACATAAACATCAGCATAATATGGAAAAGATAAAATAAAATAATTCCATTTACTTATTCACATTGATATTCTACTAGTCGAATAATCACATGAAATATCAATAGACACATTCATAATGATGGAATGCATAATGACAGACTTCATAACCACATAGTCAAGTCCTTGTGCCAATACTACAAATAAGATTTTGTCAAGGCCTTATTCGAGGACACTAGTTTGTCTCATGAGACCTACTGATGCATCTAGGATCTATAGAAGGCTCCACCTGTCATATAATAAGTCTAATTAATTCTCATATGAAAAGGATGAAACATAATCTAAACATTCATATTAAAACTAGCATACGAAATGCCAATATTTTAACCACAAACCTTGAATGGAAAAAATAGCACATCCATATTTAAACATAACTCATTCAGTACAGTATGGATGATTGTATTATAATAAATCAACATCAATCTATAATAATTAAGGATATTGACACATATGAAAATAATCATCAAAACAGTTTGAGAGAAATATCTCCATTTTTCTTGAAATCATTTAAAAATCTCACTATTTATCAAAAATTGGTTTAAAATAGATTTTTGAATCAAAGTGTACCATACCACTTTGAAGATTTTGAATGGAATTAACATTTTAAAACATTCATGTCTAGATAAATAAATCCTTAAAACTATTTTTAAAACATGGACATTAATGAGGAATATTTAGAAGAATTTTAAAAAAAAACATTTAAAATGATATTTTAATTAGAGTTCCTAACCAAATGAGATATTCTTTAATACAAATAATTGAGGTAATAAAAACATTATAATATCATTATAATAAATTTATTCATGATATACTATGTCAAATTATAGTATATAAACCGAACAAAAGTGAGTTGGTGCATAATAAAAAAGAAGACTCATAAGAATGTAAGTTGAGATGAAATCCTTTATAAAGACTGTATCCTTAGGTTAAGGATAAATCAATGAAATAATTATGTTTGACATATATAAATACACTCAATTTGATTGTAAATTCAGTGTAAATAAATCATAGGACATTCACACATATTATTGTAAAAACAACACCAATGAATTGGATGTTTAACTCAATAAATGGAGATTGAGTTAAAATTACTCTTATCAAGTTCATATCGATGACTTGAGAATTTATAAATGGAGTAATTATTTATATCAAAGTATATCCATATAAAGGGTAGTGGAAATTACTACCCAAATAATAAATAGTGATTCCACAGATAATCATGGAGTAAAATAATCAATGAAGTATGTGTAAAGCCCAATGAGTGGAAATTGAAATTTGAAATTCCCTTACTGATTTGGTAAATTAATAAACATACACACCATGAAATAATTATAATACAATGAAGATATAAATACCCATAAATTAAATTATATTACACAAATAATACAATCATGGGTAGTACAAACACCACACAGAAGGAAATAGTGGCAATATAATATGAATCTCACGGGAATAAGAAGTGAGATGAAAACCCCATGCCACATTGTAATCAATCAAGTCATAGGAAAAAGAGTTAATAACCACAAAATTAATCACATAATACCATTAATATAAAGAGAATCATGATAATATATAAAAAATGGAAGTACACAATACACCACATGTAATAAATAAGTGGCGAACAAAAGAAATCTCAAGGAATTGAAAGTGAGATAAGAAACCCCTTACCACATTATAATCAATCAAGTCGTATGAAAAAAAGTTAATAACCACAAAATTTATCACATAATAACATGAATATAAAGTGAATCGTGATAATATATAACAAATGGAAGTACACAATACACCACATGCAATAAATAAGTGGCGAAAAATGGAAATCTCACTGAATTAAAAGTGAGATAAAAACCCATTACCTTTTAATTTTACTTTGTCGAGGATACGTTAACCTCATATATAATAGTTAAATAATTGTTATTAAATTATATAATAAATATATACATAAATATTAAATCATATATTATCCTCTAATATTTCTTTGTTAATAATATTTTAGTAGTATCATCGTTTCAGGTGTTAACTGATGTGTTTTCCTTTATATACTCGGTTATGTAAGTCATGTTTTTTATGAATATGATGTATTTTATTCTTATCTATAATGATATTAAGATCCGAAAAATTATTTTTAATCATAAAATGAATGTTATTCTTGAATGATTACGATGGGGAATGAATCTCATCGCATTCATGGAGACGGTAATCCATACATACGCATGAGCGGAAATGTCATTATATTGATGGTAAAATTGTATGTAATTGGATAATATATCATATATAAATAATAATTAACATTTTATATTTATTTTTTACATCATTTATACTCATTATTATACCTATCCATACAATTAAGTGTTTGAATAACAAACTACACGACGAAGTGGAGACGGTAATCCATACGTACGCACGTATGGTAACTTTTTCATTTATAGGGTGGATAGAATAATGAATATGGTTGTTCCATTTCTATAATAAAAAAAGTATATAGAATATACTAGAGTTATTGTTTTATAATGGAAACAATAAAGAAAGAGGAAGTGGAAGAAGAAAATAACTTGAAAGAGGTGATGAAATATTTACCTCTTCTTCAGGTTCTTCCTTTTGATTTGATCAAAAGGGCTCCTTAGGATGGATTTCTGACCAAAGGAAGGCCTCTAGGATGAAGGTATGAAATTTGAAAAGATATTTGGGTAGGGTTTAGCTGAACCAAAAGGCTTTCGAGGTGTCAAATGAAGATAAGGAGGAGTTTCCTTTTATAAGGGAGGTGATGGTCACTTTAAGAAAAGCTTGAAATATTATTTTATAATAAAATAGTTTTTTGTTTCTAATGGCTCAAAAAAAATTATTTAAAGTCTAAGGTTTGGATGGGTCTAAAAACTCTCAACCAATATGTGTTATATAGTTTTAGTTCATCATAATTAACTTATCTTTTATATTTAACTCTTAGTTTAATAGTTTGACATTTACCATGTCTATTTGTATTGTTATATTATAAGGCTTATAAACATACTATAACATTCCAAGAGAACCCCATGTGGTTCATTATTAATATATATAACCTTATATAAGTCCTTTTGCCGAACCATACATTTTTAAGAATATTACATCAATTAATAATATAATAATTGTTTTAAAAACTCAATTATGTCAATTTTGACAATATTTAGTATTTGATTTTTTTTGAAATTAAAAAAAACTATATTAATTAGAATAAAATTTTTTAAACTAAAAATAATATGTCATATTAACATATAAAATTAGTGGAATTAATCAGAAGTCTTAATTTACATTTATTTGGATATTTATAATATCAATTATTTTAATATTTCATTAATAAGGTAATTACAGCATCATCATTGTGTCATAAATAAATTGTATTATTTAAAGTCTAAAAATTATAAAACAAATACCATTATGTATGAAATCTTTTTATATTTTTAATGAATATTTATAGTCGAATTTATATTGTCACGACCTGTCCTCGGGGCTCGTGCCGTGACTACCCCAAGCCCACCTCCCATAAGCCAGGGGCTGGCGACTAGAACCAATGGTGTAAATCCTGACAAAAAGGGAAGGAATTTCCTTTATAAAGTAAAAAACCACCACAGAGTATGCCAGCAAAAGTAAACACTAAGTAAAATTAGGTACAAAAGTTTGTGTGGAAAGTAAATGGTCCAGAATACAAACCCAAACTGAAAGTAAAGTACAACTAGAAAGAAAGTATAACAACTGAAAGTAAAGCAGCAACGTCGAGTCGTCCACTGGAATTCCCACCTGAAGGGTGGGTACAGATATCCACCTCCACTCCTCGGGTCCAACCGTCCGCTCCGTGTACGTCCCACCCAATGGTCCACCTCCAGATACCGACTGCTCCACTAGCCTCAACCACGATCAGCGTTGGCCGTCGTCTGCATCCAATACAACGTAGTTCAGGCATAGCCCATGCAGGGGTGAGTATACACTACTCAGTAGGGACCCCGAGACCCCAGAAGGTCTCCCAGAATCCACAAAGGATAATCCACAAAGGAAAGATACAATCACGAAGTAACAACCAACACTACTTAGGTATATGCCCATACATATACCTAAGTCATCAATTCCAGTTCAGCTCCAACATCTGAGCCCAAGTTCGATCACGTCCACACAGGATCGTATAACCCAATCCTCACAGGAAAGAACAACACAATCCACATAGGAAAGCAAGTCAATCATATCAAAGATAATGATTGAAATTCAAGATTCAGCTCACACATGTATACTTCTTCATAAGGTGATAGATATGATCAGATATAGCCACTGATTCATCTAAGCTGGGACCCACGTAGGATAATAAACCAGCTAAGCTATCGGACCCACATAGGATACAGACCAGCTACTCTGCCAGACCCACGTAGGATAGCAAGAATAGAGTCATTTCCATCGAACCCACGGAGTATTTCAGTACGGTCTTCATTGCTTCCGAACCCACGAAGGATTTCAGTGCAGTCTTCATCACCGTCGAACCCATGAAGGATTTCAGTACGGTCTTCATCGCTACCAAACCCATGTAGGATTACAGAGCAGTCTTCATCGTCGTCGAACCCACAGAGGATTTCAGTACGGTCATTATTGCTGCCGAACCCACGTAGGATATCAGTGCAGTCTTCATTGTTGTCTAACCCACAGAGGATTTCAGTATGGTCTTCATCGCTGCCGAACCCATGGAGGATTTCAATGGAGTCGTCGTCGTAGTCGCAGCCAGCTCTAGGGTTTCCGCACACAGCATGCTCGATTCTGGGAGGGTCCTCTCCACAAGACAAGGGGTCGATACATAAACTGACACATAGTCTGGATTTGATGTATCTCAAAGTTCCATTTCTACAAGAGGAACTCAACGGGACAGACAGCGCGTCAATCGGATGCTCGGTCTGAGAGTTATTGGCTTTTTCGGTTCAGGGGCCCAGTTGGTTTTTAAGTCAAAACCAACCCAAATGCACTCCAAATGCGTCCAAACCTCGATCAAAGTAATCCAAAAGGTCCATATCACTAAGAGGAATCCAAAAAAGTCAACGAAACATCAATCAGACGTACGGAGCTCATGTTATAAGTGTTTCCGCTCCGAGGGCCCAGTTGAATTCGTGTTCGAACCAACCCGGCTGAACCCAAAGTTCTCTGAAACCGTAGTGTAATATATCGAAATGACCGTCTCGATCCAAGGATCACTACACAGCTGACAGTGCGTCGATCAGTGGTCCTTAGTACATGTTATGAGAAAAAGGCCGAAAGTGGTCTGAAAGTGGGGGGTCTGGGACCGGTCCGACCCGGTTCGACCAGACCCGGGTCTGGGTCCGGCCCATTAGGGCGTGACCCGGCCCGGCTGGTCGCGGCCCGGTCCGGTCTGCGCAACCATTCCCGGACTGACTGGGTGGCACGCTGGCTCGGCCAGCGGCCGAACATGGGGGGACGCGGTCCCCCCTTCCTTTTCCAGTGACGAGGCACTGGTCGCCGCGTCTCCCCCCGGATCCCACGTGGTCGCAGGATCCGTTCATCCCATTGTCGCCGCGGGTGAAGCTGCGAAGGATTCTGCCGGTAGCGCCTTCCACGGACCACCGGACGCGCTCTGGTGTTCCGTTTTTCCCACTGTCTGCACCAGCGGATCTCCCGGGACCCGTAGATTACTGCGAAGGGTTCAAAACGCCTTTGCTGCCCACTTCGTCATCGCCCGTCTATCCGCTCACCAAGAACAGAGAATCGGTGGGTTTAGACTTGTTCGTTGGTCCGCACCCACCGCGTTAGTGGTTCAAACGTCTTTCAACAATTAAACACATGTCGAGGATTTAATCCACATAAAAATAAATTAAACCAAACCCCCTACCTCAAGGTGTCATCGAACCAAGGTTCGTCGCTGGAAATAATAATCGTGGAAGACGGGGTCGCGGAACAAGGTTCCATAGAATCACATCGTCGATCTGCAAGGATCAGGCGTTCCTCGTCGTCGTTCTTCATAGGATGGCGTTCTTCGTCGGCGATGGTGCGTTCTTCGCGTTCTTCAACGAGGAAGGACTTTCTTCAAGACAAGAGTATTTCCTCCCCAAATATTCTCGCACAACACAACAACAATAATAAAGTAAGGCTTTGCCTTATTTTATTACTCATTCCATCTGTTTTTGAAATTCAAAAATTAAATCACAATTTAATTGTCGACCGTTGACCAATTAATGAGTCATTTAATAATCCAATTAAACGTGAGAGTTGACTTGGAATTTAAGAGGGGGTGCAGGTGAGTTACCAAATTAATTACACGTGGGATGTAAAAGGAAATAAAGGGGGTGGGGCTCATGTGGGCCCCACCTCACTAATATCATACCTAGTGGAGTTAGGATATTAGTGGCTCCCACTCCAACCACCAATCATAGGTTTAAACTACCTTAAATAAAAATAAAATTGGTTGCACAAATTTTATTTTATTCATTACATAACCCACTATTTTTTAAAAACCACACCCGAGCAAACACAACTCTAGAAAAGGTGTTCCTAAGAAATTACCAGTGCTGCGGTTTCATTGGTGCCCTCAGATTTCGATTCCGAGCACCGGTTCAAAATTTAGGAAAACCCGCTCATCCGTTCACTGAACGTACCTGAGCTAAACTTTGGAAATTTATTCCTGGCACACCGGGCCTCGGAATCAGGTGCCGGCAGAATCTGCATTCTTGTAAAATCCCAAAGAAAATTAAGAAAAAATTTCACTTGAATTTTAGGGGTCTTTACATTACTCTCAGCTCAGGGGATTACGTCCTCGTAAATATACATCATAAACTAAGGGAACAAAAGTGGGTAATGAGCACGCATCTTAGCCTCCCGCTCGCAAGTGCTCTCCTGGAGGTTCCCTTGCTACCATCTGATACGCACTAGAGGAATCAACCTCCCACATAGGACCCACTCCTGTCCATCCTCGATCTCCATCGGGACCTCCGCAAAGGTATCCCCATCATCAAGGTCTAGCTCCCCATGGTCGATGATATGCGTCGGGTCGTGCACGTATCTCCTCAGCTGAAGACGTCATGCACCCGGTGCAACTGAGGTGGTAGAGCCAGGCGGTAAGCCACCTCGCCTATCCTGATGGGGACCAGGAATGGTCCGATGAAGCATGGAGATGACTTGCCACCTCATCCAAATCTCTATAATCCACGTCGAGGTGAGACCCGCAAGAAGACGTGGTCTCCATCCTCGAACTCCAGTGGCCTTCGCCTCCTGTCAACATAAGACTTGTACCGTCTCTGAGCTATCCTCATCCGCTTCTGGATGACCTGGACCTTCTCTATCGTGGCCTGGACCATCTCCGATCCCACAAGTGCTGACTCCCCAGGGTCTGTCCAACACAGAGGTGATCTGCATGGTCGGCCATACAATGCCTCGTATGGTGCCATCCCGGTGGTGGAGTGGTATCTATTGTTGTACGCGAACTCCACCAAGGACAGGTGGTCCTCCCAACTGCGACCAGAGTCGAGGACACATGCACGGAGCATGTCCTCAAGAGTCTAAATGGTTCTCTCCGTCTGACCATCTGTCTGAGGGTGAAAGGCCTTGCTCATACGTAGTTGCATCCTGAATTCCTCCTGCAACCCCTTCCAAAGCTGTGATTTAAAGAGAGCATCTCGATCGGATACGAATGATGATGGTACACCATGAAGCCATACGATCTCTTGAATGTAAAGGCGCCCCAAGCTCTCCACTGAGCCCTTCTCTATGATGGGTAAGAAGTGGGTCGACTTGGTGAGTTGGTCGACAATCACCCAAATGGTGTCGTGACCTCTGGAAGTGCGTGGAAGTCCAGTCGCAAAATCCATAGATATCCCATCCCACTTCCACTCCGAGACCTCCAAGGGGTATACCAAGCCTGCTGGTACCTATTGCTTTGCCTTCACCTACTGACAGATGAGGCATCGAGAAAAGAACTCTTCCACATCCTTCTTCATACCTGGCCACCAGTGTTGTCATCTAAGATCCTGGTACATCTTTGCCACTCCTGGATGTACCGCTAAAGAGGAAGTGTGAAACTCTCTCAGCACCTCCTCCTATAAAGAAACAGGTACCATGGTATGTACTCTGAAAAGGACGAAGTGATCTCCTCCTATAGAGAATCCATCAGGTGCATGTCCTAAGGATATTTGTGCACGCTGTGTCTCACAGTCAGTGTCCCCACACTGTGCCTTTCTGACCTGCTATAGTAGTGGAGGAGTGACTGAAGAAAGGCTTCTCCATCTCTATCCATGAAGGATATCTTCAAAGTGGCTAGCTGCTCCGTCACCTCCCCGAGTAGCTGGATGCCCGTCCTCCTGCTGAGAGCATCGGCTACTACGTTCCCCTTTCCAGGAGTATAGACTATCTCAAAGTCATAGTCATGTATGAACTCGAGCCATCTCCACTGTCTCAGATTCAGGTCCTTCTGTGGGAAGATGTACCTGAGACTCTGGTGTTCAGATTAGACTGTAAAGCTCTCCCCCATCAGATAATGTCACCACATCTTCATAGCGAAGACCACTGATGCTAACTCCAGGTCATGGGTAGCGTAGCTCTACTCATGCTGCCTCAACTGATGTGACCCATAGGCGATCACTACCCACTCCTGCATCAGGACACATCCAAGTCCGATCCCTGATGCATCGCAGTAGACTACGTACCCTACTCCCTCCTCCGGTAGCCTCAAGAGAGATGCACCGGTCAATCTCTGTCTTAGCTCCTGGAAGATCTTCTGACATCTATCTGACCACACGAAGGGTTTCCCCTTCTTCATCAAAGCTGTGAGTGGTGCTACAACTCTGGAGAAGTCTGGCACAAACCTCCAGTAGTACCCAGCTAGCCCCAAGAAACTCCGCACCTCTGTCACGCTCCTACGTGGCTCCCAAGCTAGAACTGCCTCGATCTTCGCAGGATCCACCGCAACTCCCGCTTAAGAGATGACGTGTCCCAAGAATTGGACCTCACGTATCCAGAACTAGCACTTAGAGAGCTTTCCATAAAGCTGGTGTTCTCGGAGTGTGTCCAATACAACCCGCAAGTGGTAGGCATGCTCCTCCTCAGTGGTCGAGTATATCAAAATGTCGTCAATGAAGACCACGACAAATCGATCGAGTTATGGATAAAATATCATGTTCATGAGACTCATGAACACCGCTGTATAATTGGTTACGCCGAATGGAATAACCAAGAACTCATAGTGGCCATACCGACATCTGAAGGTCGTCTTCTGCACGTCCTCGTCTCAAACTCTGAGCTGATGATAGCCTGACCTGAGGACTATCTTCGAGAACCACCACGCTCCCTTGAGCTAATCAAAGAGGTCTTCAATCCTCGGTAGCAGATACTTGTTCCTCACGGTCACCTGGTTCAGGTGACGATAATCGACACATAGTCGCAAGCTCTCGTCTGCCTTCTTGGCGAACAATATCGGGGAAGCCCATGGTGAAACACTAGGTCAGATGAATCCCTTTCTCTGAAAGTCCTCCAGTTGTACCCGTAGCTCTTGAAGCTCAGCGGGAGCCATTCGATATGCTAGAGTGGAAATTGGGGTTGTCCCGGGGTACATATCAAGATAGAAGTCTACCTCTCTGCAAGGAGGTAGTCCTGAGACATCATCAGGGAAAACATCCGCATACTGATCCACCACTACAGGAAAACTCAGACTCCGCACGTCAACTGATCCTAGGATGAGGCTAGCCAACTGATGAGTGATGGGTTGTCCTCTCCTTTGCATGAGTCCATCCTACACTGAAAAGGCTCCCTTTTCATCGGTTAAGGTAAACCTGCTCCAATCGACGCGTACACACCGCACCTTACGCCTAATACAGCCGATCTGAGCATGGATTGTAGATAACCAATCCATGTCGAAGATGACGTCGTAAGGACTCTATGCCGCTTCAATAAGATCCCAGACGAAGCTCTCACCTCTTAGATTAAGTTCACACTCCCGGAACCAGTGTATAATCGTCGAGTCTATTCCCGTAGGAGTCTCTAGCTGTAAGGATCGAGCCAACAGCTCCATCGGAATCTCTGAGCTCCGAACAATAGCAGCATCAATAAAATAATGAATCGCTCCTGTGTCTATAAGAACTGCAGCAAGGGTGGAGTAGAAACAGATAGTACCTCAAATCATCTCTGGCACACCGTGGTCATAGGCCTCTACTGCCTGAAGCTGAGCCTATCTCTGCCCGCCAACTCCCTGTGGTCGGGGTGGACCTCTTGGTGGTGGTGGTGGTAAAGCCTTAAAGCGTCGCCCACCACCTGCTGCTCAGCAAGCTCCCCTGCCTTGCCTGCCTGCTCTCGGAGGACCTCCATGGTTGACCTTCTACCTCGGCCCAGGTGGCCCCTCAACCATCTACTACTCCTCTACACGGCAGGTCGGGCAGTCACGAGCCATGTGGCCCTGCCCGCCGCATGCGTAGCACTGTCTGCTCCTCGGAAGGCTGGCTCTGTGCCGGGTGCCCCGCACCTCTGAGCCTGTGTCCTAAGGTCGTCTTCCTGATGGTCCGGTCCACCTGGACCCCTGTGACATTCGTCAACTGCCAGATGCAGACGACTCTGCTACATGCCGCCCTGCGGTAGGTCTTGCTGCTGGTGTAGGCTCAGCAAGAAAGCTCTCAAGGAGAAGGGCTCTCTCCAATACTCATGCTTGAATCGGAATGCTGAGGGAGATCACCGATGCCCAGATCTCATGCCTCAGTCCCTGCTCGATGGTCCGGGCCCGGAAGAATGGGTCTCCTACCATGTCCGTCGAATAGCGCGAGAGATCGGTAAATCTCGCCGAGTACTGGGTGACCGTCATGATGCCCTACTGCAGCTGTAGAAGCTCTTGAATGTGCACCTCATGGAGGGTCGCTGGGACGAACTCTGAGTGAAAAAGGTTCTCAAAGTCCGTCTAGAGGAGGGATGCCTCGTCCTGCACATAGATCATCAAGATCCACCATCTGCCTACTTCTGCATGCAGGAGGCTCGCTGGAAGGATCACCATGAGGTCCGCTGGTGTCCCCACTAACCTGAAAAATCGCACAACCGCCTCCAGCCAATCCCTGGAAGCCTGAGAGTCCGTCTCCCCACAAAACATGGGCAGTCTCTGCCGCTGAAACTCGTGCAGTGCACTAAGGCGACATGCACTCTCAGTCGCTGGGGCTGGTAGTATCGGTGGCTCGGCGGGTATAGGTACCGTCGGTGCCTCCATTGTCAAAGGGCCATGCACTGAGGCCTCGTCGCTCGGTGGGCTGTCATCTCGCACAAAGCTCGGAACCCTTTCTGGATGCTATCGTGGGGCCATCCTGAAAAGAAACAGATGCTCCATGGTCAAAACAGTATACCTGGTGAGCTGACACAAAGTAATCACAAAGAAAACTTTTAAAACACACATGGAGTCAATGTTTTCGTGCATTGAGTCGGAAATCAGAAGTCAGGGTCCTGTTGTACGGATAAGTCGGTCGCCGCACCAACACTGGACTCCCTGGACTGATAACCACACTCAATACCCTAAACACTATTGCTTCACATAGAAGAAAGATCGGAGTCCTGAGTTCTGCGGTAGAACCGAAATCCTCTAATACCAATTTATCAAGACCCGTCCTTAGGGCCCGTGTCGTGACTACCCCAAGCTCGCCTCCCATAGGCCAGGGGCTGGCGACTAGCACCAAAGGCGTGAATCCTGACAAAAAGGGAAGGAATTTCCTTTATAAAGTAAACAAACACCACCAAGTAAGCCGGCACAAGTAAACACTAAGTAAAACTGGGTACAAAAGTAAGTGTGGAAAGTAAATGGGCCAGAATACAAACCCAAACTGAAAGTAAAGTACAACTAAAAACAATGTACAACAACTGAAAGTAAACCAGTAATGTCGAGCCATCCACTGGAAGTCCCACCTGAAAGGTGGGTACAGATAGCCACCTCCACTCCTCGGGTCTAGCTGTCTGCTCCGTGTACGTCCCTCCCAATGGTCCACCTCCAGGTACTGACTGCTCCACTAGCCTCAACCACAATCAGCGTTGTCCGTCGTCTACATCCAACACAATGTTGTGCGGGCATAGCCTGTGCAGGGGTGAGTATACGCTACTCAGTAGGGACCCCGAGACCCCTGAAGGTCTCCCAGAATCCAAAAAGGATAATCCAAAAAGGAAAGATACAATCACGAAGTAAAAAACCAACACTACTTAGGTATATGCCCACACATATACCTATGTCATCAATTCTAGTTTGGTTCCAACATCGGAGCCCAAGTTTGATCACGTCGACACAGGATAGTACAACCCAATCCCCACAGGAAAGCAAAACACAATCCACATAGGAAAGAAAGTCAATCATATAGAAGATAATGATTGAATGTCAAGAATCAGCTCACACAGGTATAATTCTTAGTAAGGTCATAGAGATGATCAGATATAGCCACTGATTCATCTAAGCTGGGACCCATGTAGGATAATAAACCAGCTAAGCTGTCGGACCCACATAGGATACAGACCTGCTACTCTTCCAGACCCACATAGGATTGCAAGAACAAAGTCATTGTCGTCGAACCCACAGAGGATTTCAGTACGGTCTTCTTTGCTTCTAAACCCGTGGAGGATTTCAGTGCAGTCTTCATCACCGTCGAACCCACGGAGGATTTCAGTACGATCTTTATCGTTGTTGAACCCATGTAGGATTACAGTGCAGTCTTCATCGCCGTCGAACCCACTGTGGATTTTAGTACAGTCTTCATCGCTGTCGAACCCATGTAGGATTTCAGTGAAGTCTTCATTATCGTCAAACCCACATAGGATTTCAGTACGGTCTTCATCGCTGCCGAACCCACGGAGGATCTCAATACAGTCATCGTCGCAGTCGCAGCCAGCTCTAGGGTTTCTACACAAATCATGCTCGATTCTGGGAGGTTCTGCTCCAGGAGCCAAGGGGTCAATACATCAACTGACACATAGTCTGAAGTTTATGTATCCCAAAGTTCCGTTTCGACAAGAGGAACTCAACGTGACAGACGGCGAGTCAATCGGACGCTCGGGCTGAGAGTTATTGGCTTTTTCGTTCGAGGGGCTCGGTTCGTTTTTAAGTCAAAACCAACCCAACCACACTCCAACTACATCCAAACCTCGAGCGGAGTAAGCCAAAAGGCCCGTCTCACTAAGAGGAATCCAACAAAGTCGATGGTACGTCAATCGGACGTCCGGGGCTCAAGTTATAAGTGTTTTCGCTCCGAGGGCCCGGTTGGTTTCGTGTTCGAACCTTCCCGGCTATACCCAAGGTTCTCTGAAACCTTAAGTGTAATATACCGAAACGACCGACTCGATCCAAGGATCGCTACGCAACTGACGGTGTGCCGATCGGAGGTCTGTAGCTCATGTTATGAGTAAAAGGCCGAAAGTGGTCTGAAAGTGGGGGGTCTGGGCCCGGTCCGACCCGGCCCAACCCCCCCGGGTCAGCCTGAACCGGGTCGACCCGACCCGGGTCCGGGTCCGACCCATTAGGCTGCGACCCAGCCCGGTTGGCGCGGCCCAGCCTGGCTGGGCGCGGCTCGGTCCGGTCCGCGCAACCCGGCCCGACCCGGCCGGGTGGCACGCTGGCTCGGCCAGCAGCCGAGCATGGGGGGATGCGGTCCCCCCGTCCTTTGCCAGCGATGTGGCGCTGGTCGCCGCATATCCCCCGGATCCCGCGCGGCCGCAGGATCCATTCATCCCGCTACCGCTGCGGTGGATCCTGCCGGCGGCGCGCCGGGGTGCCGCCGCCTCCGGGGGGCCGGCTGGTGTCGGCCGCCGCCTTCGGCTGCCGGCTCCACCGCGTCGGTGTGTCGCGCCGGTAGCGCCTTCCGCGGATCACCGGATGCGCTCTGGTGGTCCGTTTTGCCCACCGTCTACGCCTGTGGCTCTCCCGGGACCCGTACATTACTGCGAAGTGTTCAAAACACCTTTATGGCCCACTTAGTCGTCGCATGTCGATCCGCTCACCAAGAACAGAGAATCAGTGGTTTGGACTTGTTTGTTGGTCCGCACCCACCGCATTAGTGGTTCAAACGTCTTTTAATAATTAAACACATGTAGGGGATTTAATCCAAATAAAAATAAATTAAACCAAACCCCCTACCTCAAGATTTCGTCGAACGAAGGTTCGTCACGGGAAGTAATCGTCGAGGAAGACGGTGTCGCGGAACAGGGTTCCATAAGCATCATTGACGTCTCGGAGAAGAGAATCGTTGGCGTTGTGGTACACGGAGTCACGTCGTCGATATCTGAGGATTCGGCATTCTTCGTCGTCCTTCGTTGGAGGCTGGCGTTCTTCGTCAGCGACGGTGCGTTCTTCGCATTTTTCAACGAGGAAGGATGTTCTTCAAGACATGAGTATTTCCTCCTCAAATCTTCTCGCACAACACAAAAACAATAATAAAATAAGGATTTGATTTATTTTATTACTCATTCCATCTGTTTTTGAAATTCAAAAATTAAATCATGATTTAATTGTCGAGCATTGACCAATTAATGAGGGGTTTAATAATCCAATTAAACGCGAGAGTTGACTTGGCATTTAAGAGAGGGTGTGGGTGAGTTACCAAATTAATTGCACGTGGGAGGTAAAAGGAAATAAAGGGGGTGGGGATCGTGTGGGCCCCACCTCACTATTATCCTACTTAGTGGAGTTAGGATACTAGTGGGTCCCACTCCAACCACCAAACATAGATTTAAACTACCTTAAATAAAAATAAAATGGTTTGCACAAATTTTATTTTATTCATTACTTAACCCACTATTTTTTAAAAACCACACCCGAGAAAACGCAACCCCATAAAAGGTGTTCCTAAGCAATTACCGATGATGCAGTTTCATTGGTGCCCTCAGATTTCGATTCTGAGCACTGGTTCAAAAGTTAGGAAAACCCGCTCATCCGTTTACTGAACGTAACTGAGCTAAACTTCGGAAATTGATTCCGGGCACCCCGGGCCTCGGAATCATGTGCCGTCAGAAACTGCGTTCTTGTAAATCCCAATGAAAATTAAGAAAAAAAATTCCTTGAATTTTAATGGTCTTTACATATATTATGTGTAACCCTATATTAATAATGTTTTAGTTATTAAACATTGAATTTAACTCTTTTAACTCTTCTTTAAATAAAATACAAATTAATGTCCTAATCTAATCCAAGTGCAGAAAAGAGGTTCATATTTTATTCTTAAGTATTTTTTGGTTGAATGATACCTATCCAATAGAATTAGGACATGTGTTAGGGTAATTATGATATTATTTTTACCCTTAATTTTCCTATTTACTTTTAACGGTGGTAAATAAAAATCAAAAAAAACTATTCACCAACAATTATTTTCATCTTATTGAACCACATTTTACTTACTGATATTAACCATGAATCTCGGATTTTTGAAATTCAACTCACAGAAGTGGTAAAATTAATTTTTATGTAAATTTACAAATACTTCTAGGAGGTGGGTAAAAGATGGTAAAAAAGTTCAATAAAATTTTATACATCTAATTTTATTATAAAATGACTCCAATGAATTATATTGAACTTATATTTGTATTATATATCTATTTTGACTTAAAATAATAACTAAAATAAATATTTATTTAATTAAAAAGGCAGTTTTAAACTATAATATAGTATTTTTCACTATTCATAAAAAATTGAATGTTTTCCAAAAAATACCAAAAATTCACCCTATTCTAATTTTGATATTCCGAATTCAAAATTGAATTCTATTTTAACATATTAAAAACATATAAGTTGCATTAATTAATTTAAAATTAATTCCTGTTGTTAAAACCAAAAAGCGGGTTTTTAAAAAGTAAAAACTATCAAAAAATTGACATGTGTTTATGTCAAATTTAAATTTGAAATTACTTATAATGACATAAATTGTATTAAATGATAAAAATATAATCTAATTATACTTCCAAACTGTTAAAATACATAATTTAAAACTATAAATTATTTCGATTTAAAAAAGTTGTTTTCAATTAAAATTTTATAATTTTCAGTATTCATCAAAATATGGAAGTTATAAGAAAAGTACCAAAAATTTATCCAAAATAAATTTTTATGTCCCGGTTCTAAAATAGAATTAAATTTAATTAAATTAAATATATAAAAGATTCAAATATTGTTTTTAAAAAGGGTTTTCCATTAAAAGGTGGTAAAATTGCACTTTTTTGAAAATACTTCTTTTACTGAAAGAAATGAATTTGTTCTTATACTATGTCTAAGAAACAATTATTATAGATTCTAAAATTATATGGAGTAGATAAAATTCAAAATTATGTTAATAATATTCATAACCTCTTTTTGAACGGTTAGTTTGGTAAGTCGTGGTGCACTCGAACTCGATGTTGCATGTAGCACAAGCTATTTAATTACTGTAAAGAAAATAAATTACTACAAAATATTAATGTGTTACAAAAATAAAGTCCATTTTTCAAAAATATATTTCTAAATATTATTAATTAAATATATAATTAAATCTTTATTTAATTTAAATTTATAAACACTTAAAATATTCATCTTTTTTTAAAGGGGCCTAAATTTTTTTACACATTCATGGGTATGGATACCATTCATAAGTATCATATTACTATTCATAAGGGTAAGTTACTATTCATAAGGGTAGGTTACTACTCACCGAAAATTAATTTAATTCTAACAAACTCTAAATATCATCCTGATTACAATCTTGTATGTTAGATTTTTAAAATTCGAATCACAAAGTAGGAAAATTTAAGTTTAATGGCTAGGTTTTGGCTATCACTTATAAGTAACCAAGTTTTGTCCCGTAGAGGCTCAATGATTCAAGATATACAAGTTATCTAATGAATATAGTTTTTTCAAGAGAAACATACCATAAAATGTTTGGGGTGATACATTATTCCCTCCTTCAGAAATTTTATCCTCAAAATTTTATGTTTAAAGTCCACCAAAAAATGTGGGTGGCTTTTCTTCATAACATCCTCATGTTCCCATGTTACTTCCTCCATATTCCAGTTCATCCAAATAACCTTTAATAGACGAGTTTTCTGATTTCTCAAAACCTTCTCCCTTGTGTCACGAATCCAAATAGGATTTTCATAGTATGAAAAATCAGGTTCCAGTTCTATTTATTCATAGGTGAGAACATGTGTTGGGTCTGTTATGTATTTCTTTAAAAATGACACATGGAACACATCAGGAACTTTGGAGAGACATGGAAGCATTGATAAATAGTAAGCTACAACTCTGATTTTTTCCAAAATTTCAAATGTTCCGATGTACATTGGACTCAATTTCCCTTTCTTACAGAACCATAAGACACCCTTCCATGGAGATACATTCAGAAAGACACGATCTCCCACTTGGAATTCCAAATCCTTTCTCCGGTTGTCAGCATAACTCTTCTACCTACTTTGGGCTACATTAATATGGGCTTAGATTGTCTTTAACTTTGTCATGGTCTCTTCAATATGTTTTTTCCCTATAAGTTTCCTCTCACCAACTTCGTCCCAACAAGTTGGAATTCGACATCTCTTTCCATATAACGATTCATATGGAGCCATTTGAATATTATAATAGAAACTATTGTTGTAGGAAAATTCCAACAAAGGCATGTATTGATCCAACATACATTGGAAGTAAAGAGAGCATGATCTCAGCATGTCTTCCAGAGTTTGAATAGTCCTTTCAGACTGTCCATCAGTTTGGGGGTAATAAGTATTACTCATACAAAGCTCAGTATTCAAAGCCTTCTGGATACTTTTCCAGAATTTTGTTGTACACTGGGGATCTCGATTGGACACAATCGATAGAGGTAAACCATGAAGTCTTACAACTTCATTAATATAAAGTCTTTCCAAGAACACAATTGGTAAATCCTCTCTTATTGGAAGGAAATGTGCTGATTTTGTGAGATGATCAACAATTACTCATATTTCATCATTCCTTCTAGGTGTACTCAATAGTCTAGTGACAAAATCCATCATAATGTTATCCCACTTCTATATTGGAAGAGGAAGAGGTTGCATCACTCCTTTGGGAAATTTCCTCTCTGCCTTCACTTGTTGACAAACTAGACACCTTGACGCGTAGTCAGCAATTTCCCGCTTCATATTATCCCACCAAAAATATTCCTCCATATCTCTATACATATTGGTTCTACCCATGTGCATAGATAAATTTTAGCTATGAGAATCATCAAATAGTTCCTTTTTTGGCTCAGTTACTGATGGAATGCATAACCTCTTCCCAATATTCATAACTCCTTCCTCATACATAAAGTCTACCAATATTCCATCCTTGATAGCATTAATTTTTTTATGCATATTCTCATCATCAGAATAAGAGATTTTTATCTTCTCTAATAAAGATGGTTTAGCAATTATTTTAAAGATAAAATATGTTTCCCCTTCCTTAACAATTCCCATATCAATCTTTAGTGAATCCAAAAATATAGGATCACTCTCAACCCTCATTTGAGTTAGAATTCCAGGATCTTTCTTTCTTAATTCATCTTCCACCTTATTCACCATTCTTTAGTGGTAGTGTATTCAAAAATCATAATCTTTGAGAAATTCAAGCCATCTCCTTTGCCTCATGTTGAGTTCTTTTTGTGTGAAAATATATTTCAAACTCTTATGGTCCGTATAAATCTCACGTCTTCCTCTGTAGAGATAACATCTCAATATTTTTAGATCAAAGATTACGGATACCAACTCAATATCGTGAGTTGGATAATGTGGATCATGATCCCTCAACTGTATTGATCCATAAGCTATAACTTTATCGTTTTTCATAAGGACGCAACCTAGTCCATTATTTGATGCATCGTTGTATATTGAAAATCCCTTACTTCCAAATGAAATAATCAAAATTAGATCATTTACCAATCTTATTTTCAATTTATCAAAGCATTCTGTACATTATTTTGTCTACACAAACATAACTCCTTTACGTGTGAGCTTGGTTAGTTGGTTATCCAGTCGCGCAAAATTATGAATGAAACACTGATAGTAACCTGCTAAGCCAATAAAACTATATACCTCAGCTATGTTTGTTGTAATGGGCCATTTTTGGATTGCCTTTGTCTTTGTAGGATCAACTAGGATTCCATCCTTGGAGAAAATATGTCCTAGAAAAGAAACTGGTTAAATCCAGAATTCTCACTTGCTAAACATCCCATATAATTCATTTCTTCTAAGAGTTTTCAGAATAATCAACAAGTGATCCTCATGGTATTCATAGATATTTGAGAATACTAGGATATCATCAATGAATACCACAACAAATATATCAATAAATTCCTTGAAAACTCTATTCATTAAATCAATGAAAGCAGAGGGTGCATTAGTCAATCCAAAAGGCATCATAGTAAACTCATAATTCCCACTCTTGGATTGAAATGTTTTCTTAGGAATATCTTCCTTCCTCATAGGCTGATGATGATATCTGGATTGAATTTCAATCTTAAAAAAGTATTAATCTCCATGAACTTTATAAAATAAATCATCAATCTGAGATAGAGAATAGTAATTCTTTATTTTAATAGCATTGATTTCCCTGTAATCAATGAATTGCCTCAAGGATCTTTCTTTCTTCTTAACAAATAGGACAGGGGCTCCCCATAGAGAAACACTAGGTCGAATAAATCCCTATTCACTCAATTACTTTATTTATTTCTTTAGCTCAACTAATTCCACGGTGTCCATTAAATAGGTAGTCTCTGATATAGGTCTTGCATCAGGAATTATGTCAATGGGAAACTCAATTTCCCACTCTGAAGGATGTACAGGTAAATCCTCTAGAAATACATAAATGTATTCTTGCAATATATACACATCTTCAATTTGAATATTTCCTTCCTCACCCATAGATATTGGGTTCTTTTTTTCTCCAATAATTGCATTCAATAGTTCTACCGGGGGAGGATCTAGATAAGAATCAGGTGGTAAGGTCTTTGCTCTAAAAATAAGAGATTATACACCATTTTAAAAAATTGTAACTTACTTTTTCTTGCAATAAATCTTCGCATCATAGTTTGAAAGCCAATTAATACTGAGAATTATGTCAAATTTAGTCATTGGTATGATTATATGATTAGAAAATAAAGGACTTTTATGTGTCATGAGGGGGACTAGTTAACATGCCTTTGTTGCAATGATGCATCCCCTAGAAGTTTTGATGGATAACTACTTTATTAAATAAAATTTTATACGTCTAATTTTCATGGAAAACTGGGAATATATAAACGAATGTAATGATCCAGAATCAAATAAAGTGTTTTATATTTTTTAGGAAACAATTAAAGTACCTACCACCACGTCATTAGGAACTTCCACATCCACGGTTGTAATCGCATAATCTCTCCCTTGCTCTCTTGGATTTTTCTAAGGATTATTTCCTTGTAGTTTAGGACACTTATTTTCATAGTGTCTCATATCTCTACAATTGTATCATTAAACATCAATAAATTGTTTCTTCCAATTGAATTCACGAGATAGATGACCCTTTTCTCCACACTTATAGTAGACTCCCATGCCCTTCAAGAATTTCCCAAGATCATTTTTTCTATAGTTTTCACATAATGGGAATTTCGTCATTCCCTTGTTCATATTTGGAGCTTCACCTTTCCCTTGGTTATCAAAGTAGTGCTTTTTATCTCGGTTTCCCTCAAAAAAATTTGATCTAGAAAATTCCTTCTCTATTTTGATGGAACATGATACAATTTCATCATATGATGAAAATATTTGAGAAGTCAGTGCCCCTAGAATACTTGTCTTAAGACCTTCAAATAAAATATCGATATTCTTTGTCGAGTCATGTATGTAATCTGTGGCATACCTAGCTAACCTTGTGAAGGTAGCCTCACACTCTGCAACATTGTCTTCTTCCCTTTGATTTAAGCTAAGGAATTTCCTATTCATTTCAGTTCGTTGCTCAAGGGGGAAATATTTTTTGATTAATATTTCCTTAAAATTCCTCCATTACATATCTTGAATTTCTTCTTCCTTCTTGGTATTCTGAATCAAGGACCACCATTGATTAGCATCTCCCTTGAGACAATATTCTGCCAGTACTACCTTTTCATTTTCATTGCATCTTAATGATATCAATATCTTTTCAAAGGACATGATCCATTGATAAAAAAGCACTGGATAAGTATCCTCACTAAAATATGGGGGCTTTTCCCCATTAAACGATCCAACACAGGTGTGGAATGGTTATTCAATACAACATGAGTAATTTTTCCCAGTATAGTCATGATCTGCTCTTCTCCAACATTGAATGTGTTGATTTGCTCAGTGGGGAGATCCCTACATTTCCCACGAGTATTGATTCCCCATCTTCCTTTAGAAGCCATTTCTAAATAATGAAACCCACTAGATTAGGGTATGAATCATAATGTATAATCTTAATTTAACACAATACTTATCATAAATTGAGATCCTACACATGGAGAATCCCATAATCAAAAAAACATTCTTTGAGGAATAATTTACATTTCAATCCTTCATAATGTCTTGTAAAGAAAATATGAATTATCCTAAGAATATCCCACAAGAGTGTCACAACGAAGAGTGCAGCAAGGCCCGTTGTCATGTACCAGGATACCCCGAGTCAAGACCAAAACTACTTTTCGGATCTTTCACTCCTATGTACATCTATGTCAAAGCCACCTCTAGCTGCTTGTATCAAGACATGGATGTATTTACTAGGAAGATTCACATAATATATTCCTTACCAAAATACAAGAATATTCATATAGATTTATCCACAAATACTAACTCAGGTATTTGTTCCATACTCTAAATTTCCTACTCTAGTTTCTATGTTTTATACCAAACATCCTTTGATACCAACTATAACGCCCTGACCGCTCTAGACCAGAGCCAGTGCATTACTAAGTACATAGTCATGGTTAGAAGGAATGAAAATCCTGATGGAACGATCAGTTTATTAGTATTGATGAAACTAGATTCATAGATTTAACTCAAATTACATTGTAAAAGGTTACAAAATTAAATACATAACAAAAAATAAAGACTGTATCCACAAGAACTCCATAAATGATCTCATATTCATCACCTATTGAAAGTAAATAGTGAAAGGGGTGTTCTCAAATGATCTGTAAGGGTTAAAAATGGAAAAATAAATAATCAATAATAACTGAATTTTAAACAATTTTACATAACTAATATGGAATGGTGAATAAATGAAAAACTCACACGATTAATAAAAAGAGAATGAAACTACATCCACAGATTTTTTCATAGTGAAAACCACATGGACAATAATTACTGATAATGAATAAAGATAATGATTATTAATTAGAAATCATGTATATGGAACATGAAATCATAATATCATAAAAATTGTTTTGTTATATGGGTAGAAACCTGCTTGATTTTTTGGAAATAAACTCGAAGGGTTTGTCGTCAACAGATTTGTCCAATGAGACCTACTGATTCATCGAGGGGTTGTAGCGGTCCCCTCCCAAAACTGTATCCAAAGCATTATTTATACATAGATTCAACACAATATCATGATGAATTTACATTATCCGTATAGAATTGAGGATTTGGATTCATCAATATTTCCACAGTCAAAACAACATTCAAAATATATACCATAAGTAAAATAGTATACGACTTAGAAAATAATCATATCCATGATATGAGATTATGGATATTTAAATGGAATGTAATTTCAATTTAAAAGTAATTTAAAATGGGAATTAGGTACACCACATAATAAATAGTATGTGCACAATACTAAGCAAGTAACATGGAAGTGAAAATTGAGACAAAGCTAGTTACCACGTTGTAATCAATTGAGTTATATGACAAAAAGCTAATAACCACCAAATGAATCAGAAAATAAGATGAATATAAAGCGAATCTTGAATATATATATATATATATATATATATATATCAAATGACACTACAACTATACCACATGTAATAAACAACAGGAAAACAATGGAAATCCCCTAGAATTAAAAGTGAGATAAGAAAACCCCTTACAAACATTTCGGCATGGTAATGAGTGTTCTTGTGAGGGCTTAATGAGAGGTAAAGGGGTATCCCAATATTTATATGTCATAAGGGAAGTATGGGGGAGGTTCAAAAACATACCCCATCATCAGTAATTAAAAATAAAAGAGCAAAATGTATGAGAGATTCTTGAACAAACGTGAGAGAGAGGATCCCTTACCTTATGCTTGAAGGTGTTCTTGATTGTTCTTAACGACTTGAATAATCAAATTTAGCTTTATAAATTTATAAGTCTAGAACCTCATAAACATTTGATTGATATTTTATGACTTTATTAGGTTCATTAGTGTCCTTTTTGATGGTTTAATATATTCAATTTTACTGTTTTGGTAGCATTTTCTTCATTGGTTTTCATGATCTGTTTACTTGTGTTCATGAATGGATGTTTGTTTGAAATATGGTTAAACATCCAGAATTGTTAATATAAAATATTAGTGAAATTATATATATATATATATATATGATCTTATAATGATTATGGTTATATACCATGAGGATGACTCATTCGATGATTTAAAAAATTAACGCTTGGATTTGGCTTGGCGGTTTTGTGCACAATACACTTGTTTTGTATTATTATTCCATATTATAAATGTTTAAGGATTAATGAATATTAATCAAGATAAAATACATATATTATGACCTGATTCAACCATTTAAAAGGTTTCGTGACTAGTATTGAAGATAGTAATTCAAATTGAAAACCCATCTTCCTTGAATGTGATAAATTAACACATCTCGGACGGTGTTTGCATTTATTGTATAAAAGGTGGGGAAAACAAATTATGATAAAATATTACATTAACACAATAAAAATCCAGTTCATGTAATTTAATAGAATTATCATGGAATTTGGAGGAGGGGAGGTGAGATGGGAGAACAAAATAATGGAACTTTGTAAAATAAATTCAAGAAAAAAGAGAAGAGAGGTTTACCTTTTGAGTACTCCTCCTTGAGAATCCCATTAAGGCCTTTATTTTTGGCCTTTTGGTGAGACCAGAAAGTCTTGGACGTGGGTAGAGGTCTTGGGTAGAGTATTTGGCAGAATTTAGGCATTTATTGAAGCTTGAGTGGTGTGCGAGGAAGAGGGGGTGAGGGGTGCTTTATGTAGTGGAGGGGAGAGCAGTTTTCTTAATATTATAATCATTAATTTATTATTTCCTCTCAAGACAAGAAATAGTGAGTATTCCATGACCATGAATAGTAATATATTCCTGTGAGTTCTAGATTTGGGTGTTTACATCACTCATTATGCAAGGAATATTTAATTTAAATTATAATGTGTTTATACAGTAAATTAATGTATTTTTCTATTCACCAAATATTCAAGTATTTTAGAAAAATCCACAAAATTTACCCTAACCATTATTTGACATGTAGAATCAAAAAATAAAGTCCATTTTTCCATAATAATTTCCAAATTATGATTAATTATATATTTAATTAAATCGTTATTTAATAGAAATATATAAACACTTAAAATATTCATCTTTTTATAAAGGTGCCTAAATTTATTTATACATTCATGTGTATGTATACCATTCATAAGAGTCTTTTTACTATTCATAAGGGTAAGTTAATATTCCTAAAGGTAGGTTACTATTTACCAAAGATTAAGTTGATTTTATCAAACTTTAAATATCATCCTGAACATAACCGTGTTTGTCAGATTTATAAAATTCGAATCACTGATCTATAAATTTTAATTTTAATGGATCGGTTTTGGCTATCTCCTATAGGTAAACAAGTTTTTTTCCACATAGGCTCAATGATTCATGAAATATAATATATCTAATTAATAAAATGTTTTAAAGAGAAACATACCATAAACTTTTTGGGGTGTTATAGACACACCCAATGCAGTTTCAGGATCATTGCATCCAACACTATAAAACCACCAGTCAGACCTCCTTTAGTTGACCCGCATCAAAAAAAGACAACTACAATAACCCAGATGTCAAAAATTATCATATTAGGATTCTTTTAATGATGGCAGTTATTTTTTATTGTCCAAAAATTCTCATCAATTTCCATGCTCAACACCTATTGAGATTAGCTTGTTAGATCATTGACTATCCAAAACCACTATCGTGACCTCCCATAAGCACTGATGTATAATTGATCCAAGTACACTATGATCCCTTAAAGTTCCACCATGATTCTAACCCCATTTATTAGTCTTGATCCACCATCACATATGATTCAGTATACGTAATTCCCTAAGGAATAAAAATATGAAACAAATTCATTAAACACTAGATATAGAATGAAAAAATGATCATCCAATGACTGATATCATACTCTGACAACCCATATCGCATGAGGGTCAATTCCCAAAAATAACATCTCCCTCTTTACAAGGGAATTATATTTTTCATTTTCTCACTTGAATAAAACATTACAATCATGGGCCATTTGTTTTCCATTACAAAACATCATGGTTGGAAATGGCTAATGCATCTCATTCTTCATCACCAACATGAAACATAATTTATCAATCATTCTCATCCCCTAGGAACCACATCATCTTCCCCCATTAAATTTCCAACCATAATGAAGGATTTGAACTCAAATGGATAGTGGTTCACTCCCATTATATGTATTATCTTAAATTTCTTCTTTAGTGCCACCTAAATTGGATCCCTCACTACATGTGTTTCCCTCCTCTTGAGATACACTCACATCACCCAAGGAAACACTTTAATTTAAACAAATATTATATCGATCATTTCACAACACCCAATCCTTTTACAATGTCACCTCTACCATGGAATGACATTTCAAAATCCTTACATGGTCCCTAGTACATCCTTCCCACAAGAATTACATCACAACTGATCATCCCTTAACTCGCACAGGGTCGCACATCAATACATGATTCAACTACTTCAAACCAAACCAAATATTTCACTACACATATATATTATTCATATGAGAAAGTATACAATATTTTACTTCATACTTTTTTAATCCAAACACAAAAATATTGTGATTTTTTTCATTAACTAGATTGACCACGCAACAGAAATTGTCAATTTCATCTAACCAAAACTGCATAGGAACTCCTCTTCAAAATAAAGAAATTAACATGGTAAATGATCTATCTCACATCCCAATACATAATGTTTCCATCCATTCTCTAATTCATTCATGTCTGATCAACATTCTTGGTCACCATGTGGTGCCATTTCAATGCCTCAAACATCTACCCATTCTCTCATCACATTTCTAAACTATACCCAAAGTAAACAGGGTTCGGTAACTGACTATTCATGCCCATAAATGATGATCTCGATAGGAAACCACTCAATTTAAATCATTAAGAACTAAAGTCATCATACATCTTATACCATATACCCTTAACAACCTCTCAAGAATTAGTATCAAACAAAATCACCCACTTATTTAACTTTTCTCTAAGACACTAGTATATCTAGGACAGGATCTCTTAAAAGTTTTACCTTGACCATTTAAAGGACTATGACTCACTAACACTAAGTCATATCTTAATATATTGAGGACCACCCACCTTTCCCATTAAAATTTCTTGCACTAAGGTCTCAATAGATAAGACATCACCCACACATCCATATCAAACAAACCATGGAATCACATGTGCCAAAATGCCCAATATATGGTTTCAAATACGGAAACACTAGGAATCACATATCAACAACCCTCCCAAAATACACCAATCCTCGTAATTATAAAATAATGGGACCACCACCTAGAGAATAAAAACTCACCAGTCACTACATCCATAGCCAACATCATTTTTCTAGATCACATGTGTCAAGGGGAAAATAAGAACTAATTTTGTTAGGTAGAATTACACTTTAATATATATGGTAAAACTCTATATAGGTTTTTGATAACTCATTATATAAGAAATAATAAATAAAAACATCCATAAAGGATTATTTCCCAGGCCACTTAAAACCTATATAAACTTATTTAGATCATCTAAACTCTTATATACATGGAACTACACATTTTTCACCATAATCAATGTAAAGACCCCAACCATATTAGCCTAGAGTTGGTGGTTACTTTATTAAATTGGTTATAAATAAAATCGATTACATCCCTAAGGATAAAATAGTTCAGTATTATAGGAAAACTAGCCACATACATTAAACTCGCCTAAAAAATGAAAACATAATATAAAACATAGTATTTTACTTGAGATCATCACTATTCCCTTTAGAATATCCATGCATATCAACCATAACACATTTCCTAGTATCTTGGGGAAGAATATAAGAAAGGAGTGATCTCAAATACTCAATAAGGGTATCTATAAAATAAAATGTTTCAGGAATAAATAATTCATAATCAATATATAAAGGTACATACCTAAAAATATATTCTATTTAATCATTAAATTAATCATATATAATAATATGGATGTAATAAATGATGATCAAATAATTCCATATAACTAATCACATGAGCTTGAAACTTATCCATTAATATAATAACTATTCAAATAATCACATGTAAATCAATAAACAATCTCATAATTTGGGAATTTATAACTTTATAAACCATAAACATAATTTAAGGGACTTTTTCCAAGACATATTAAATAAATATTTAAGGACTCAGCCAAATTCCCAAGCTAGTTTGTCTCATGAAACCTACCGATGTATCGATGGGCTATAGCGAGCCCCTCTTGTCACATTACATTTCACATGAATTCCTCATATGAAATGGTTGAAATGTAATAAATTTAATCAGTCATATTATAAAATAGGATATGAAATATTAATACATTCCCCAGTCAATAAACATAATCATAAACCATTTAGAGTAGTATAGAGAAGTGTATTAGAATAGTACATCTCCATTCAAGTTGAGTGTAAAGAATCTAGATAAATAATAAGGATGGTATCATTAAATAATATCCCCAGTTAATCCTAATTAATTTAAGGTTTTTTCATTAATAATATAAATACTATAAAATTAAATTAAAATCATTTTTAAAGAAAATAATATTTTAACATTGAAATTCACTTTCAAAAATTATGATTTTACTACATAATTTAACAAAAATATTTTAAAAGGGTCATTAAAAAATTTAATGGAATATTAAAATCATTTATATCTCATAATGGAGGGAAATAACATTCATTCTGAATAAGTTAAAATAAAACATTCCTTTCACACTTTTATAAGAAATATAAAAGAACCTCATTTATAAAATTATAGGAATATTACTATTAAAAATTATGTAAAAATTATATCATGGGTAAAAGACTTTCAAAAATAAAATAGTAATATTTATAACATTCTTGAAAACATTTTTATAAATCATAGATTTTAATGAAAAATGATTTTCAACTGATTAGGGAAATAACGTTGAATTTTCTTAAAAACATTTTTTCAATATTTTACGTAAAAAAAGTAGAAAATTTTACTATTAATTTAAAAAATCCTGAATAATTTGTGCATAATAAAATATATTAGGTTTAATATATAAATTTCATCTAATTCCTCTAGTTAATACATTAATAGAAACAATCTCAAATAATTAAATATTTTGAAATAAACTCTTACCGCATTGATAACTTTTAAATAATAGCCCTCATAACATAAAATAAATCCATAAAAACCATAAATATAAATATATATATATATATACATGATAAAACATATAAAATTTTAACTATACACAACTCATAAAATAAATAAGCGGTGAATATGGCATATATCACAAGGAAATAAAAGTTAGACGATAAACCCTCACATCATGTATGATTTCCTTTAACATGATCAGAAATAATTTATTATAGATATATATTTATTATAAATATTTTATATAACCATAATTATATATATCACATCTTAAATTATTTATTTACAGTTTTTATCATCCATTTATTAATAATTCTTTTTTTAGAAGCTCTCTTTCGAGTGATATCTACTTAGTTTTCCGTGTATGTTTTTGTTTGGTAGTTTCAGTACTTGTACATTTATCATGGTAAAATAATATAAACAATGTTAAAAATTATATTAATATAATATATTTTCATTATATAATTATTTATAATAGTCCATAAAATTTATAGATAGAAAAATGAGTTCCTTATTCAAGGAAACATTAGGTCATATGTACGCAAGAATGTTGTGATTATTTTTTTAAAGAATAGAATAAAATAAAGTTAACTAATAATTATCCATAATATAATAATAATTATAACATATTAATAATATATTTTCATTAAATACACCCTTATTATCATCCATTGTAAAATAAAATGAAAAATGAATCACATCATTTCGTGGACGTGGTTGTCCACATGTACGCACAAACAACATTATCATTTTCCTCAGAATTTGAAAGAAATAAGGTATATAGAATATTATAAATATATAAGTAAAATAATTTCATAAATATCATATATATTAATTAAATTTATCATTGTATTCATATGTGAGAGGTGGTGAGGGAAAATGAATTACATCGGTTTGCGAGGCGGTAGTCCACTATACACACGATCGATGATTTTGTTTCCCATTAGATAGAAGTGAAGATGGATATAGGTTATTAAAACAACATATAAATATCTTATTATATGGTATATAATGATTTTTTTTTAAATTATAATCATTAATTAATGAGTGATTGTGGTAAGACAATAATTATAATTGAATATTCTTAGTGAAGACAATTACATTCTCTTACAAGAAAAAACTTTTCATATCTTATTATGGACCCTAGGGTTGGATTTTTGGGAAGAAAAGTGGATCTATATAATGGATAAGTTTATTTGGGAGATAGTTTTTTTCAGTTTTGGTCAATATAAATGGGTTAATAGGTGTGAATATGTGAGGGGAGGTGATTCCCATTTATAAGAGGGACGATACCTTTTTGAAAACCACTTAGAAATTTCCCAAAAGAATACAAAATAATAAATCCATTCCAAACTCAAATTATTCCAAATAACATTATATTATAAGTTTTTATATTATAAGGAAAAAATACTTTCATCCAATATTAATTTGATATTTTTACCTAATATTAATTATTATTATTAAAAATATGGATTCCATTTAAAAAAAACATCTCATATAAGTGGAAAAAATCAATTTAAAATTAAACCTACAAAAGCATAAAAAGAGTTTTTCAAAGGAATCATTCTCTTAATTAATTAACGTTTTTATATAAAATATGCACATAAAAATGATCACAATGAACTATATTGGATTTATTATAATATATTTTAACTAATTATACTTAAAAAAATAAGACAAAATTAAACTTTGTAAATGATTTAAATGAACAGGTTTCTTTCAATGAAAATTTTTATTTTTTATTATTCATAAAATAATTAATTCTTTTAGAAAATTTTAAAAAAAATTAACTATAATATATTTTTTTCAGGATAATTTAAAAAATTATGTTCAATTTTATAAATTTAAAAAAATTTGAAAAAATTAATTTTAAAATAAGTACACAAAATACAATGAAAAAAGTTTTTAGAAAAAAAAAAGAAAACTTCTATGCATTAAAATGGGTTTTGTATTATCTCATTATTAGATAAAATATTAGATGTATGATAAAAAATTTAAATGAATACATGATATATTAATTTCATTAAAATAATTCTAAAATAATGACTAATTTAATTTACTAATAAAAAACACATTAATCACATAAAGACTATTTTTCAAAAAAAATATTTATTTTTCTTTCAAATGTTTTTTATTTTTTTATAATTTATTTATAACTGATGATTTATTATATGCATGTGTATAAATATTTTTTTTAATTTATTTTGATCTATTTATTCCATCAAATTTAATATCAAGGTTATAATAATATACCATATTATGGTTTATTTAGACTTTGGGTTGCATGTATCGCAATCTGTCAAAGTGGTTAAGTTTATTTAGAAAGAAATTTATTGTAATGTCTTGGGGTGTTACATTCTTCCCTCATTAAAAATTTTTTATCCTTAAAATTTTTATAATGTCATCCCATTAAAATTTTAAGGTATTACTTGGATAGAATATTTATAGTAATATTGATCAACTTCCAATTATGTTTCTCTATAATTTATCACAAGCATTGGGTCAGGCATGTACTCCCTAAATAATGATATGTGGAACACATCGTGTACTTTAGAGAGACTTAGAGGAATTGTAGAATACTAAGACTCAAATCCTATTCATTTTAGGATTTCAAAAGGTCTGATGTACCTGGGGATCAATTTACATTTCTTACTAAACCTTGTAACATCCTTATATTGATATACTTTCAAGAAACAATGATCTCTCACATGAAATTCCAAATCGTTCCTCTAGTTATCGACACATATTGTTTCCCTACTTTGAGTGGCTTTGAGATTGGTTTTAATATTATTTACCTTTACCATTGTGTATCCCACAAGTTTTAATCCTAGAAGCTTACTTTTACCAATTATTTCCGAACAAGTAGGAGTATAACACCTCTTTCCATATAAACTTAACTCACTTATGTGTAATCTTGGTTAACGAGTTATAAAATCTAGAAAATTTGTGAACAAACCACCGATAATAACTTACTGAATAAATGAAACTAGAAACATGAATTATGTTCATTGGTATAGACTATTTTTAGATTTTATTTTTATTTACAAGGTCAAATAGGATCCCATAATTGGAGAAAATGGTGAAAATAAATGAAACATTCTATAGCCAAAATTCACACATAAACAATTTCCCATATAACTCTTTTATTTTATGATTATCAACAGTGACTCATAAGTGGTTCTCATAGTTCGCATAACTCTGATAATTCAACAACATATCATCAATAAATACTTAAAAAATAATCAATATATTCCTTGAATTATATTTTCATTAGATCTATAAAAATTGAGGGTTTATTAGTCAATAAAAAATGAATTAATATAAACTCATAATGCTCATACCTCGCTCAGAATGTTATCTATGGAATTTATTCCTTATTTAATAAAAATTAATGACACTTATAATTCTGTTCAATCATTTAAAAATATTTGTCTTCAAGGATATTATCGAATAGTTCATCAATTCAATATGGAGTACACTTTTTATTTATCATAATAGCATTGATTTTACTATAATCAATGCACAACCTCATATACCCATTTTTATTCTTAATAAATATAAAATGTGGTCCCTAATGTGAAACACTATCACATCTAAATCCATTATCAGAAAAATCCTCTGGTTTTTTATTCAACTCTACCAATTCCATAGTGTCCCATATATAAGGAGACTATAATATTTTTCATGCATCAGGGATTAAATTATTGGAAAACTAAACTACACCCTCTGGTGGATTACAAGTTATATCATTAAGAAATACATAAATTTTTTCTTGTACATAATTTACAAACTAAATTTTAATATTACATCTTCCATTTGTTGATTATGTATACTCATTTTTTCCAAGAATCTGATTTAGAAGAGTTACTGGGGTTGGATGTCAACATGACTCAAATAATTAAGTCTACTCTCTAAGGATAATTAATTCCATATCTTCATCACAAATTCTGATTCCATTCTCTTTACAATAATTTTTTTCATCATATTTTAATCTTATTTACATTCCAGGTATTTTCTCAAAATAATCCATATGTATAATAAATAATTTAGTAAATATAGAACATTTATGTGTCATAATAGTATCATACTTACATATTCTTATTGCGGTTAGTCTTCCACTAGGATTCTTGACTGATTAAAACATTTTTAACATTATAGGTAAATATATAATTTTATTATAAAACATGGAAGATATAAAGTAGTGAGAAGATATATAACCATTTCAATAATTAGTTAAATTTTATGATAAGATTATATTATAAACCACTACATCATTAGGGACTAGAACATCAATTGTTGTGATAATATAATCTTGGTATTTCACCCTTGGCCTTTTTTGGGGAAAATTTTCTTAACACCTAGGAAAATAATTTTCATTGTGTATCATCCCTATGCTATTTAATAATTTCATATTGTAATCATATTTATTTACCTTTTAATAATCAGTGTAGAGTCCTTTTTCTCCACAATCTTAGGCTGCTCCCATTTCTATCAATCATGTTCCATGGTGTTTCTTTCTAAATTTATTACAATATTGAAATTACACACATTCCTTTTTCCCTTTTTCTAATATTTCTTTTTCCAGAGTGATCAGCAACCCCTTTATTATATCGTTTTACTTCAAATCTATAACACATGTACACGTTTCTTTTTATCTTTCTAGAACATGATATAATGTCCTTATATGATAAGAATGTTTTGGAGGCTAGTTCCCTTTGAAAGATTTTATTAATACCATCAAATAAATGGTTAATATTTCTTTCGAGATTATATATATTGCCAACATCATGCCTTGATAACCTTGTAAAGTTGTATTCATAATTAGAAACATTTTTATCTTCCTTTTATCTTAGACTTGTGAATTTTCTATACTTATTCAATAGTTGTTCATGAAAAAAAAAAATTTCCAAGAAAAACTTTTAAAAATCCAACTTTTCTATCATTATTATTTACTCTCTATATTTATTGTTTTCAATAAATGAACACCATTAATCCATGACCTCTGAGAGAGTATAAAATTTCATTAAAAAATTCTACCTTTAATTGCTTCAAAATGTGAGTAATGTCTTCTCTATGGAATATGTCCATTACTCGGCTATAAATAGATTTATACTCACATTGAATGATAGAGGATGTTGATGCATGAAACCGTCTAGAATTGATACACCGCATTTTGGATTCGTAGGTTTCACTATACGGGAATGTTTATAATTCATAACCTATGTTATATTCTCTAATATTGTTATAATTTTTTTCAACTAAAAATACATTTCCATCTCCAACATAATTATCTTTCCTAGGAGGGAATTCCAAACATGGTTTATATTAATTGACACAATTCATATTTCCTTCACTGGCTTCCATTTCCAAATAATGGAACATACTATATTAGATCATAAAATTATTAAACATAATATATAATTCAAAAACTAGAAAAACATATAATATAGATTAAGAAATTATGCATATGTAATCATATGATCGAAAACCAGATATATTTGGTAATATTCTCAAGTCATAAAAATACATTAAAATACATATAATGGGTTTTAAGGAAAATTTGAATTAACATAAGCATTCCCCTAGTAGTGTCAAACTATGTGTACGACAAGGTTTGTTTTCATGCACCATGTGAGGATTGAGTCAAATCCCATTGCTCCATTTTTTATGTTATTACCCCTAGGTACATCTGTACCAGAGTCACATCTATTTATAGTATCTAGACATTGATTTTTTTCAAGGAAATACACATAATCTCTACCTTACCAAAATGTTAGGATGTTATAAAATACTTAGACTTATCCTCAAATTCTGTTAAGGGTTTATGTTATCTAATATATATTTTCTTAAATCTAGTTTCCATGTTTTCTATGGAACATTACATGATTCCAACTATAAATACCCAAACCCTAGTAGCTTAGAGTCGGTGGTTACATTATTATATTGAATCTAGATACAAGTGGTCGCATCCCAAAGTATAGAACAATTTATTTGTCTTAGAAAACGAGATATATACTTGAACCTCACACTACAATTGAAAACATAAAATACAACATAGTATTTTCATGGAAAGAAACTTGATTATTTTTAGTATATCCATGCATATCAGTCATAAAACATTTCCTCGAGTCCTGGGAAAAAATAAGAAATGTGTGATATTATAGTCTCATTAATGGTATTAATACAGTGTTAACTATCATGAACTATAATGAACAATTGATATATAAAGGTAAATAAATAAATAAAAAATTATTTAATCAATAAATTGATCGCATAGATTAATATGGAAGGAATAAATGATGATCAAATAATTTTATATAACTAATCAGTTGTGATTGAAACATATCCATGGATATCATAACTATTCAAATAATAACATGGACATTAATAAATAACATCTTAATTATGGAATTCATAATTCCTAACATCATAAACATACCGGAAAGTCCTTGTTCCAAGACATCATACATAAATGGGAAAGGACTCGTCCAAATTCCCAAGCATGGTTGCCTCATGAGACCTACCGATACATTGAGGGAAATAAGAGGCTCTTCCCATCCCATACTAAGTCCAATTCATTTCTCATATGAAGAGGGTGATACATAATCAACATTAACATTTTTATTGAAATATGGAATATTAAATGTTAAAAAATTCCCCAATCAAAAAACATAATCATAAACCATATAAAGTAATATGGACAATAAAATTAAAATAGTACATCCCTGATCTAATTGATCATAATCCATCCAAATAACCAATAATTATGGTATCATTAAATCATATCCCCACTGTAGAGTACGTAAGATGAGGGTTGTTTTCTTTTATGAATATAAATACCTTAAAATAACAATAAAATCATTCTTGAGTAAGATACCCTTTTTAATTTAAAATTCATATTTAGAAACATTGAATTTCCATTATATTTGAAAAGACATTTTGTTTTAAAATTACCGTGGAAAATTTTAAAGGAATCTTAAAATCATTGATATATCTTTATGGTGGTGAATTTTTTTCATATTGAATAAGTTAAAAGAAATCATTCCTTTTGCACATTTTTAAAATGTCAAACAGTACCACATTCAGAAAAATATGTGAAGATTCATTTTAAAACATTTTTTTAAAAATAATTTCATGGGTATAAATGAATTTAAAAAATTATATAGGAATTATAAAAATATTCTTTATAAACTTTTTCGAAATTATGGATTTTGAAGAAATATTATTTTCGACCGATGAGGGAAATATGTTTAAATTTTCATTAAAAAAATTTCTAAATGATTTTAAGAAAAAAACTGTAAAAAAGTTAATATTAATTTAATATTTCATTACTATCCAAATGAGAATAAAGTAGACTAGTATTAATATATAAATATCAACAAATTCACCTCAATGGAGATGTTAATAGAAATAATCTCGATAATGATGACATTGTAAAATAAACCATTACCACTTAAGAAAAATTTGAATCGTTGTCCCCATAACATCAAATGATACTTTAAATAAAATTAATATAAATATATTCATGATATAACATATCAAAGGGTTAGTATACACACCACAATAATATGGAATATGTCTCATTGATGTAAATGTGATAAGTGAAACCCTTACTTCAGGTCGGGTTTCCTTCTTACCTGTTGAGAAATCTTATATAATGAATAAATATTTATTATAAAACTGTAAATAATTATAATAATATATATAATACTTTATATGATTTACTTATTGTATTTTACCACAATTTTATTATGAATTGTTTATTTATATCACTGTTTTAGGAAATAACTTCTTCTTTTTCATGTATGTTTTAGTTTGATAGTTTCGGTCCTTGTACATTAATCATGGTTCCATAATCTAAAAAATGTTAATTACAATAATAATATTTTATATATTTATTATATAAGTATTTATAATATTTCATAAAATATATTAATAGATAAATTAGTTACATTGTTCATATAGATGGTCGGTTATACGTATGGATGAACGCTTTTATAATTTTTTGACAGATGAAACAAAATAATGGTAAATAATAATTTAAATTAAAAGAAAAATTGTTATATAATAAATCAATTTTCATTCATAAAATCCTTCCTTTTTACTATCCTTGTTAAAATATAATTAAAAATGAATAATATCTTTTCGTGGAGTCGGTAGTCTACACACATGCACATGCGAAATTACCATTTTCAAACAGATTAGAGGTAATGAGATTTATTTGATATTATAATTACATGAGTATAATAATTTTATAATAATCATATATATTCATTAAATCAACAATTATATCAATTCGTGATATGTGGATATGGAAAATGAATTACATCTATTCGTGAGACGGTGGTCCGCCATACACACGATCAACGTTTTTTGTTTCATATTTGATGTAAGGGGATATGGATATAGGTTATTCCATGAACATAATAAAATATAATTATTTTTTATAAAATAGTTTTATAATATTTTATTCATTAATACCTGATTTAATGTGGTAAATAATAAGTAAAAAAGAAATATCTTAGTGAAGACAATTACCTTCTCTTAGAGAAGCCTCTTTTGGATCTCTTATTGAGAACTCTAGGGTTAGTCTTTTGGGAATACCATAACATCTAGAACATTTATAATGATTTTATATATATATTTAATTATTTTTTGTTGATATAAATATCTTAAAATTTGTTAATAAGTGATGGGGTTAGGTACCCTTTTATAAGAGGGGGAGGGGACCTTCTATGAAACCACTTGGAAATTTCCCACAAGAATACAAAATAATTCCATTCATATTTAAAACTATCCCAAATGAATGTAGATTAAATTTTGGGATAGGATAAGGTCTAAATATTTCCATAAAATATTTTTTTACAAGTTTAATTGTAAATATTACCCTTATTGTTTGGTTTACCCCTGATAAACTCGTTTTAGCCTTTACCAAGACAATTTATTTTTACTGTTTTTACAATTAATTATTACCAAAAATTATGTTAAAATTATTATATAACATTAATTATTATGATAAAAAATATGAAATCTATTTACTAAATTCAAATCATAGAGGTGTAAAATTGTAATTTAAAATTAAACTCACAAACATGTTGAAAAAAAATGAATTTCCAAATGAAAAGTTTTCTTAAGTAATAATAGTTTTTATGTAAAATATCAACATAAATTTAATTAAAATTACCTAAATTGTATTATTATAATATAATTGAAATAATTTTACTTTTAAAACAATTTTAAAACAAAATCAATCTTTTTAAAATCTTTAAATTAAGAGGATGTTTTCAATAAAAATAACTATTTCTTACTATTTATAAAAAAAATATTTTTTATTTCAAAAAATTATCATAAAATAACTCCAATATAATTTTGAAATTATAATTTAAAAAATTAAACTCATTTTCTAAAATATAATTTATTAAATTATAAATAATAAATTTAAAATAAATATACAAAATTCCATTAAAACAACTTTTAGAAAAAACACATATTTTAACCATACAACTGGGTTTTTTATCTCATACATATAAAAAATATTAAATGAATGATAAAAAAATTGACTGAATTCATAATATATAAATTTAATTAAAATAATTCACTAATAGTAACTAATTTAATTTGCTATTATCAAAACACATTGCGCAAATAAAAATACTTTTTTAGAAAAGAATTTTTTTTAAATGTTTTTCATTTTTATTTGAAATTGATTGATAAATAATAAATTAATTTTATAAATTTGTAAACCATATACATTTAATAATTTATTTAGTCATATTTATACCTACCTATTTAGTAGATAAATTATAAAAGTATACAATATTATAGTTTATTTTGTCTTGGGGTTGTGTGTGTCACGAGAAATTAAAGAGGTTAATTTTATTTAAAAAGAAATGTACCATAAAGTATTAGGATATTACAATAAATATTCCCATTATATATCCATATCACATACCATTAGAAGGAAATAAATATATAAATTGTATGAACAAAGTATACTTCCACCATAAACTTTTACTAAAAAAACATTATTTGATATTTCTCTAACACATTATCCAAAGAGTATTAATAATAAAAAAATGATGGTAACAAACATCGGCCTATATCATATGGATCATAAATTCCTAATTTGATTTATGTGAAAAGCCTTGTATCTACAATCTATGAGACAAATTCCAATAACTAGCCTCTTTCCAAAGGGACAAAATCCAAATTCCATAAACCATAAATCATTAATCAGAAAATCACGTGTTTCATGGTAGGTGAGAATCAAAAACAACAATGATGGTGCAAGAAAAAGTTTAACTTCCATCATCAAAGGTGTTTTTGACCCACTGGTCTGCGTTATGTTATAATCTCTAACACATTACTATTTCCCCTATCAACCAAATTCCAAAATAGTAACACAAAAAGAAAAAAAGGGTCTCTAACACAACTTTATGAAATCCAAACTTGGTTAAATCTATGAAAATTAATCAAACATGTTTTCCACATGTCCTTTGGTGTGCCTCCCCAGAGGAAATAATCGACTAAATTGTTGTATGGGTTAGGGAGGTACTATGGAAAGGATATACCTATGGTATCTGAGTGCACAAAAGAATAATAAATTACTATATATAATCCATAATAATAAATTAAAAGCTTAAAAAATAAATATAATCAAGGATAATAATAACTAAAATGTATTAAATGCTAGAACCACCATATAAAAAATACATTGACCACCCAATAGATCAACAACTTATATCAATCAGTATAAAAATAAAACAACAATGATGGATCCCCATTGAATACAATAATTTTCTTATACTGATATCTAGATCTCATCCTAGCCACCTTATTTGACCATGATTTCACATGACTCATCCCAAACCTGTTCTTATAATAAACAAGTCACAACTGGTCATGTACCTAGGTGAAATGGTGGCCCGAGAAGGTTGTGAGTAAAAAACTCAATAGGCCATGACCAATGTGGTATTGTAATAACTAATATTCTTTTTTGATATGTGAATGTGATGTGATCCATTATAAATAATAAATATACTATATAAAAAAGTGAATAGATAATAAACCACCATTGATCCATAAGTATGTGACCCTAATAAACCATAAAAATTTACCCAATGTTAGGGTGTCTCTGAGCATGTCATGAGGATTGTACCTCCCAATAACATACATGATTTAAATCTATAGTATCCCCACCCATAATACAATGACTTTTGGGACCCATCCAATGGTAATCTAAAAAATCAGGCTCCAAATCCATGGTAACTCTAACACCAAGATCATAGTCCATTGTAGCTCCAACTATATCCTCATGAATCTAGGTTTGCATCCCACTAAAGTCCGAAAATTTGGTCCCAAAATACTTGGTAGTCATAAAAATGATATCCATTTCAAGGGTAAATCTAACCATATTGTAAGATCCATCATCTCCATGAGTTGGAAATTTTAATAAGAATTTGAAATTTCAGCTCCTCAGTGGGTTTAATTTTTATTAGGGATCTAGAATGGGATTTTGAATGTTGGAACATCTCACAATAATATTTTTATATGTGATTTTAGGATCATAATGTGGTTTATATTTTTTATAACATATTTGGGGTTGAGGGACTATGGTTAAAGTATTGGAAAGAAAAACCTAGGGAGCACAGTTAGGGAATAGTTAGTGCTAACCATGGGGTCTAAAAATGTGTCCCAGATTGTATAGGCTCATGGTTTTTAAAACTATGTAGAAGGATAGGAGTAACCAAGTGTGTTTCTATAATTAATTATAAAAATTTATCATGGTTGGTGCATGACTTGTTAAACCTACACCACAATCATGTGTGGTGGATCACTTTAATGTAGTGTCAACTATACAGTTGGGGCACAATTTAGAAAATCATGTGGCCGAACCATGTGGACAATTAAAATAACGATTTTACCATTTTCACCTATATATTTATAGAGGTAAAGCTCATATTTTATTCATCCCTCTCTCATGTGTTACCCAGGTATCCCCCTTCTCTTCCTCTATTCTCACCCAATCAATTTGGGGTGTTATTAGTGGATTCCTTTAGATATTCATGGTATGTTTAATACTTTTCTTATTCTATTCTCACTAACTCCTTCATTATTTCCTAATTTTGGGTTCCCTAGGTGTGTTTTGGATTTCTAAGTCCACCTAGTATGCAGAATTAATCCTTGATGATGAGGATCCAAATCTACCAAGGTAGAGTGCATCCCGAGATGTTGTGCATGCTTCACCATATGTAATCACATCAATGTATGTCACCATGATGAATTTTAAGATCATTTAAAATTAATTTATATTAAATTTATAGTTATATTTAAGTCACTAGTTAGTTATTTTCTTGAAAATGGTGTCGGGGGTTCCCTTCAGACCACCTGTGGATGATTTCTCACATTTCATCAAGCAACATGCATCCCATGTGATTTCACATTTTGTACAATTTTTAGTTGTTATTAATAATTTAATTATTTAAAGCCTTAGTTGGTGTTTTTATAGTGTTACTAGGTATAATTTTATTATCTATGAACATGGGTGTCGATGTGTATTGGGTTGAATATCTTTAGGCATGGATGAACTGGGGCCTTGTTGGATATAGGATTTAGATTAGTGTATAATTTTTTAAAATATCCCTTGAGTTAGGTGGTCTTTCATGAATTATCTTTTAGTAAGTTTTATATGTGAATGCTCTATGTTATTTTACTTCAGTTCTATGACAACCCTTCTTTTTATTACAACATAAACATGATTTATTACATAAAAATTCACTTGATACAACAAAAAAGATAGAGAGGTTTAGTGTCTTTGGGGATTAGGATCATTACATAAAAACTTAAAACATGAAATACAACATCTTTATTGAAAACTTCCTTTACATGACCACTACATTCTTTCATACTTAGCATTGCATGGGATAACCTGGGAACATGCATAAGAAAAGGGTGAGCTATAAAGACCAGTAAGGGAGTACACATGGAATAACATGAGGATTAAAATATATGTTAGAAAATAGTCATATCAATAGAGCATAATAAAAACATGAACATAAAGTCACGATAAAGCATGATAATCATAACATGGAAATGTGCCAACAACACTTAACATGGAATTAGCATGAGCCAAGGCTCATCGCACATGGAGCATGAGTAAATCCTCATTGTACATAAATCACGAGTAAACCCTCATTGCACTTGAATTAGCATGAGTCAACACTCATTGCACATGACGTATCATGATACTATACTTTACCCAATTCATTGGAGCGCTATAAGGGCGCACCCTTCTTAAACATTTCATTTCATGCATAAGTTTGCCACATGGATCATAAAACATGGATTCATAAAATATAATCATTTATTCCATGATAAAGGAATGTGGAATTCATATATGAAACTTTAAAATCAATAAGTAAATGTACATAAAGGCGAATACCCTTGATGGAGAAATGGGCATGGTATTCACTACACAATGACATTGGCTTAGAAAATCGGTGCGATTTCGGCAGCGTAACAGTGTGACATAAATATTCATAAAAATGGTTGATGAGAGAGAAAGGGGTTCCTCACCATATTTACATGTAATGGATATTAATGAGGTAATATAGATGCATGTCCCAACAATTGTAATGTAATTTAGATTCATGATACAAAAGTATTGTTTGAATGTAAAAGAGGAGAGAGAAGTTCCTTTCGGAATTTTGGCATAGTAACGGGTGTACATGGGAGGAATTTAATGAGAGATAAAGAGTCTCCCATCACTAAAACAAAACGAGGTCAGTATTAGGGTGGTGAAAAACCATACCCCAACATTTATAATTGAAATTAAAAGGACGAAACAGCTTAAAGAAAATTGGACAAAAATGAGAAAGGAAGAAAAAACCCTTACTTGGAAGTGTGCTTCCAAAGGCTAGAGAGAGGATTGTGAGAGGCTTCTTGGGACCTTGGGGAACCTTGGGAGGATTATAGAGAGAGTAGGGCAGAGTTTGGACGAACTCCAAAGGCTTTGAGTGAGAAGTAAGTGGGAGCTTGGGTGGGTTTATATAGGAAAGGTGAGGGAATTCTTTATTATTTAGGTTTGGGAACCCTTATATTAAATTAATCCAAAACACAAACCATCCCATGGTTTTTTCCAATGTTTGTTGGAAAAGGGAAGAGAAAAATAATATTTTATAATTACAAGGTCCGAAATTCTTAAAATATTATGGTTTCTTATGTGGAGGTGAGTCACACTCCCATGGAAAATAATTTAAAAAGACAAGGTGTTTAATAAGTCTTCAGGGGTCCAGTAATGCTTTGAAAAGTAATCCAAACAAACCCAAAAATCACATTATTTTAATGGTAAAAAATATATTTTCCGAACATAAAGATTTTAGTATTTTATTACATCACTATTGGGTCATTATTATGTCATAAAACACATTATATATTTAAACGGTATTTAATTTTTTACTCAAAAATTTGACTGTCTCAGAAAATTATAAAAAAATCACCATTGGATAATTTCGATGTCCTGACTCCAAAAATAACATTTATTTTATCAAAATAATTTTTTATATATCTTAATTATCACTTTTAAAATAAAAACTGACATTTATAAAAAATTCATGGGTTTTGACAAAAATGGATTTTAAACCTTAATAAAAATTATAATTGCATTCATACAATTACATGATAATTTATATATAATAAAATTAATCGAATAATAATAATAATAATATTTTATTAAAATATTATTTAATTCAAAAATCCAATAATTTAATAAAATAGATTTCGTAATTAAATAATAACTAAAAACACCATTTGTACTTTATAAACTATTTACAATGTATCAATAATGACCGGAAATTATATTCATTATTATATACAAAAATAATGGACATGAACATAGTACTATAGATTAGTTACATAACCCCTTAAAACAGCTGCATAAGACCTAAGGGTAAGGTGTGCGATGGTGACAAACTCTTGGGATGGCTTGGATAACATCGCTCGAGTGGTAATTTCTATCAACTTCCACTTCTCCCATAGATGGTCCTGTTTGAGCTTGACATGGTGAAGCTCAGCTTGGGCTTGGTCAAGAGCGAAGCCCAAGGATGCCACCTCTTTTACGAGCTCCAATAAATGGGCTTCGTATGGGGCAATTCTACTCGATGAGGCCATCACTTCCTTTGTCTAAGTAAAATTGGATGTGTTAAAGCCCTATATTTATACTAATCATGTGATCACTATTCAAGGGCTATAAAAGTAACGGTCGCAATTCTTATCATAAAACCAATGAAGTTGACATTTTGTAAAAAAAAATTATATAAAGAGACATTTAATAATATCAAGAGGGATTTTCCATTAATGAAACTTTGGGTCGTCACAATATTACCCCATTACGAAATTTCACCCTCGAAATTTTCCTTTTCCCACACTAAAACAGATGTGGGTAACTCAGCTTCATCACTTCTTCTGATTCCCAAGTTGCATCTTCAAACTTGTGGTTTCTCCACAACACCTTGACGAGGGGCATTGTCTTATTTCGTAGAACCTTTTCTCTACGATCTAAGAACTTCACTGGTTGCTCCTCATAAGAAAGGTCATCTTGCAATTGTACCACCTCATAAGAGAGTATATGTGAAGGGTCCGTTATGTACTTCCATAAGAGGGATACATGATAGACATCATGTACTTTGGCCATTGTAGGTAGAAGTTCTAGTCGATAGGCTACAACCCCAACACGATCAATAATCTCGAAGGGGCCTATGTACCTGGCACTTAACTTCCCTTTCTTTCCAAACCGCATGACTTCCTTCCATGGAGATATGCGTAGAAAACCCATGTCTCCAACATTAAACTCAAGGTCCCATCGAAGATTATCTGCATAACTCTTCTATCGACTCTCGGCTGCCTTGATATGTTGTTGAATGGTTTTCACCTTCTCCACCGTTTCCTTGAATATTTCTGGTCCAAGAAGCATACTTTCACCAACCTCATCCCAACATGCCGGTGTTCTGCACCTTTTCCCATACAGGGCTTCATATGGTGCCATATGGATTCTCAAGTGGAAACTGTTATTATAAGAGAACTCAACCAGAGGAAAATGTTGATCCCATCCTCCTTTAAAGTCCATTGAGCATGCTCTCAACATATCCTCATGTGTTTGGACAGTCTACTCGGATTGGCCATTAGTTTGAGGATGATAGGCCGTACTAAAGTTCAGTTCAGTATTCAGAGCATGTTGAATACTCTTCCAAAACTTATAGGTGAATCTTGGATCTCGGTCATACACAATAGATAGTGGTACTCCATACAACCTTACCACTTCCCTGATATATATACGTGCTAGTTGATCCAATGATAAATCCTCCTGAAAATAAATGAAGTGTGTAGACTTTGTAAGACGATACACAACAACCCATATTGCATTGTTGCCTTTGGATGTCCTCAGAAGTCCGGTGAAAAAGTCCATGGTGATGTTTTCCCATTTCCATTCTGGTATAGGCAATGGTTGCATCATCCCCTTAGACTTCGGCCTCTCTGCCTTCACTTGATGACACACTAGGCGCTTTGATGTATATGAAGAAATCTCCTTCTTCATATTATCCCACCAAAAGTTTTCTCAGAGATCTCGATACATCTTTGTGCTCCCTGGGTGAATAGAGAAATTTGAACTAGGTGCATCATCCAAAAGTTCCTTCTTCAGCTCTGGACTTGATGGAACACATAGTATGTTCCCAAACGGCACAATTCCTTCTTCATTAACATTAAATTATGAGGATTTCCCTTTTTTGATAGCTCCCACTTTTTCTTGAATTCCCACATCATCATTTTGGGCATCCTTTAACCTTTCCAAAAGAGATAGTTCAGAAATAATTTGTGAAAGGATTAATGATGTTCCCCTCTCTATGATTCCCATGTCCATCTTCATCAATTCTAAGAAGATTGGATCCTTCTCAATTATCATCATTGATAGAATCTTTGGAACCTTTCTACTTAGGTAATATTCCACCTTGTATGCTTTTCCAGGGTGTTAATGGATTGAACAATAATAATCCTTGATGAGCTCTATCAATATTCTCTGGCGCATATTAAGCTCTTTCTATGTGAATATATATTTAAGACTCTTGTGGTCAGTATATATCTCACATTTCTCTCCATAGAGATAATGCTGCCATATTTTCAAGGAAAATATCACCTTCGCCAACTCCAGATCATGCATTGGATAGTTTCGCTCATGGATTTTTAACTACCTTGAGGCATAGGATATCACTTTATCATTCTGCATCAGCACACATCCTAATCCCTTATTTGAAACATCACTGGATACCACAAAGAGATCCCCACTTGTGGGTAAAGTGAGAATGGGCGCAGTGATAAGCCTACTTTTCAACTAGTTGAAGCTTTCTTCGCATTCATCACTCCAAGAAAACTTTACTCTTTTTCGAGTTAGCTTGGTAAGAGGGTTGGAAAATCGTGATAAATTTCTCAAAAATCGTCGATAATATCTAGCTAACCCCAAGAAGCTACATATATCTATTACCGATGTTGACCACGACCATCCCTAAATTGCATCTGTTTTAGAGGGATCCACAGATATCCCATTGCTTGTGATGATATGGACCAAGAATGATACCTCCTTCAAACAGAACTCACACTTGTTATACTTTTCATATATCTTATCCTTGCGCAAAGTCTCTAGTACAGTTCTTAAATGCTCCTCATGATCCTCCTTGGTTTTGGATTATATTAGAATATTGTCTATAAAGACTACCCCAAATTTGTCTAGGTAATCTCTAAAGACTCAATTCATCAAGTCTGTGAAGATTTCTGGAGCATTGGTGAGTCCGAAAGGAATTACTATGAATTCATAGTGCCCGTATCTTGTATGAAAAGTAGTCTTGGGGACATCTTCCTTCTTCACCCTTACTTGATAATATCCAGACTGCAAATATACCTTGGAGAAGAATTGTGCTCCACGCAGCTAATCGAACAAGTCATCAATTCATGGGAGAGGATACTTTTTAATTATCGTGATTTTGTTAAGTTCAAGATAATCGATGAAAATCCGCATTGAACCATCATTCTTCTTGATGAAGAGGACTGGTGCACCCCATGGTGAAGCACTTGGGCTTATAAACCCTTTATCCAGATTCTCCAGTAGTTGTTTCTTCATCTCTTCAATCTCTACAAAAGCCATTCTATATGGAGTCTTGGTTATTGGTAAATCCCTGGGTATAAGTTCAATTGAGAATTAAACAACCCTTCAAGGAGGAAGACCAGGCAGTTCCTCGGGAAACACTTCAGAGAATTCCCTCACAATAGGCATTCCTTCAAGGACGGTTTCTTCATTGGACTCAATCATCTGAGCTAGATACGCATGCTTATCAGGAAGTAATATCCACACTTGAGATGATAGAGCTAAAGGAGATTCATCTTCCTCCTTACACTTGTAAAGAATTGGGGGTCGATTCTCCATATGGAGTGTGATTTCCCTCTCCCGGAAATTTATGTTGGCTCTATATAAGGAAAGCCAATCCATTCCAAGAATTGCATCAAATTATTCCATAGGGAGTATGACGAGGTTCGCTAGGAAATTCAATCCACATATTATAAAAGGGGATGACTTATATTCATGGGATGCTATGATTGCCCCATTTTCCGTACTCACTGACATCTTCACTTTCATGATTTGTGGAGGTGCTGGGATTGTTCTACTAAACTTTCGAGATATAAAAGAATACGTAGAACCTGAATCAAAAAGTATGTTCGCTATTATTGAATGAATAACTAGCGTACTTGTCACCACTTCGTTGTCAGGGTTCACTTCAGCAGAAGTGATGGCAAAAGATCTTCCTTTCTGCCTTGGAGGTTGTTGGTTGTCTCCGAAAACACTTGGATTAGGGCCCTGATTTGCAAAATGACCCGGTTCTTTACATTTGTAGCATTGAACAACGCGTTGAGTTTCGAACGGAGCGTTCCTCTCCTCTGTCGTAGCTGCGGGTGTTTCTTGCCGAAAGTTAACAGCTAGGTGCCCTTCTCTTCCACACCTGAAGCATTTCCTCATCCCCTTAAGGCAATTTACAGGGTGCCTCTTTCCGCACTTTTGGAAAGTAGGGTGCTGGATCTTCTTAGCATCGTTGGATTTAACCATCGGCCCACAGGCATTGAAGTCCACCTTACGCTTCTTATCCCCATGATACCCCTGTGATTCGCTGATCTCCATTTCAACCTTGAGGGCACATCAGACAATTTCCGCATAGCTATTGAAGTCACAGATCACTAATGCTTTCCATAGGCTAGGCTTCAGCCCAACAAAGAAGCGATCAACCTTGCATTCAGGGGTAACGACAAAGCCGGAAGCATATAGTGCAAGCCTTGTGACGTTTTCCTCGTACGATCTAATAGATTCTTCGTCTTTTTGCTTTAGGGAAATTAATTCCCTTTCCATCTTAAGCCGGAGGGTGTGCGGAAAATATTTATTGAAAAACATCGTCTGAAAATCCTTCTATTCCAACGCCATGATCTCCTCCTCAGGCTTCATATTTTTGATCAACGTCCACCATTGATCAGCTTCACCCTCCATAAGATAATATGCCAGGAGAACCTTCTCTTGTTCATAACATTGAAGGATGGAGATGATATTTTCAATGGAGTTGATCCATTGTTCAGCAATCATGGGATCAGATGATCCACTAAAAGTAGGAGGCCTTTGTAAAGACCCAAAAAATTCAAGAATTTTTTTTTTTAATTTTCTTGGGAATTTTACAAGAACGTAGTTTCTGACGGAACCTGATTTCGAGGCCCGGTGTGCCCGGAATCATTTTCTGAAGTTTAGCTCGGGTACGTTCAGTGAACGAACGAGCGGGTTTTTCTAACTTTTGAACCGGTACTCGGAATCGAATTCTGAGGGCACCGATGGAATCGAAGCACCAGTAAATTCTTAGAAACACCTTTTTCGATGTTGCGTTTGCTCTAGTGTGGTATTTAATTTTTGGGGTTAAGTTAAAAAATAAAATAAAGTGGTGCGACAATTTATTTTATTTCACTTCAAGCGGCTTAACCTAAGTTAAGCGGATAAGGTGGGACCCGCAATATCCTAACCACTTGGTAGTATGTTTGTGAGGTGGGGCCCGAATGAGCCCCACCATTTCTTCCCTTATAAGTAACGCACCCACAAGCCCCCTTTTAATGAAAGTCAAACCTTACATTTATTCTGGTTAAGAAACGCCTCATTAAATTTTGCTGTTAATTCGTTACAATTAATTCATTGAATTAATTGTTTGTTTCTTATCTTTTGAATTTCAAATTCTTATGTTGATAATAAAATAAGGGAAGGACTTATTTTATTATGGTTGGGTTTGTGTTGTGTTAAGCCTTGGGAGAAAAAGAGAAGATCCATCGTTCTTCGATGAAGAACGTGAAGAACGCACCACCGCCAACGAAGAACGCCAACCTCCGACGGCGGACGATGGCGAGAGATGCCTTCCTCAGAGATCACCTAACGCCAACGACATTCCACGGTGATCCTCTTCTTCCGCGGTGATCCTTTTCTTCCACGACGGTTCATTCCGCAACGAATGCTCGTTCGACGTCAACGTTGAGGTAGGGATTTATTTTATTTGTTAGTTCATGAAATCTTCCGTTGCTTTCTCCTTTTCTTTAAACCGCCTGTTATCGTGATAACGGGAGGAGGTTGGACCACACAAACATGGCCGACACTCGTCCCCTTTTTTTTGGTTGTTTGTATTGTTGCGGCGAGCAAAGCAACGCGGTGCCGAAGCACCGCGCATAATTTTTGATAAGGAAATGGGAAGAAGCATGGCGTCGTCGCGCCGCGCCGTTGAAGACGAACCAAGACGTGGCGCCGTCGCGCCGCGCCGTTGAACACAAACCAAAGATGCGGCTCCGTCGCGCCGCACCGGAGAACCATGGAAGCACCGCGGCTGGAACGGGGCCGCGGCGGAGGGGCGCGACGCCGTCACGCCGTGCCGGACGAACCAAGGCCGTGGCCAGTTCCGGGCCGCGACGGAGCAGCGGAACCGGCGGCCGAGACCAGTCCGCCGGCGTGGGAGCAAGGGGACTTGCCCTTTCCAGTCTCGTGGTGGTAGCAACCGGCTGGCCGGTGCAGGCCGGCCGGTTCGAGGAAAGCACCGGCGGTCATACCCCACAGTCGGCCAGTTGAGCGACCCCATAAAGGGGCCGCAGTTTCCTTCACGCGGGGGCAGCGCCCCCCGCATCCGGAATGGCTCTGCCGTTCGGCCGAGCCCCTGGCCAGCGTGTTGTGCGCCGGGCCGGCTGCCCTGGCCGGTCCGCCAGGCCGGGCCGGACCAGGACCCGGTTCGGGCCGGCCCTTGGGGTATCGGGCCGGGTCGGACCGGGCCCAAACCCCTTAATACCGAACCTCTTTCAGTCTGTTTCTCATAACATGAGCTACGGGACTCTGATCGATTCACCGTTAGTTGTGATGCAATCCTTGGATCGAGACGGTCATTTCGGTATATCGCACTCAAGGTTTCATATAACTTTGTATTCGGCCGGGTTGGTTCGTAGACGAATCCAACTGGGCCCTCGGAGCAGAAACGCTTATAACTTGAGCTCCGGACGTCCGATTGATGTGCCGTCAACTTTGATGGATTCCTCTAAGTGAGACGGATCTTATGGCTAACTCTGCCTGAGGTTTTGACGCAGGTGGAGTATGGTCGGGTTGGTTTTGACTTAAAACCCAACTGGTACCCTATGACGAAAAAGCCAATAACTCTCAGACCGGGCGTCCGATTGACGTGCCGTCTGTGACATTGAGTTCCTGTTGACGATACAGAACTTTTGGATACATCAAATCCGGACTATGTGTAAGTTTATGTATCAGCCCCTCAGCTCGTGGAGCGGACCCTCTAAAACGAGCTTGATGTGTGCGGGAACCCTAGAGCTGGCTGCGACTGCGACGACAACGACGACTGTACAGATATCCTCAGTGGATTCGACGACGACGACTACAACACTCAGCGATCCTACATGGATCAGTGTTACCGATCCTGTGTGGGTCAGATCCTATGTGAGTCAGCGCTCAGCGGTCCTGTGTGGGCCAGCGCTTACAGATCCTGTGTGGTTCCGATCCTGTGAGGGTCTTTGCGGGGGTTAGTTACCTATCGATCATGTGTGGGTCAGATCTTTTGTGGGTCATTGCGGGGGTTAGTACATATCGATCCTTTGTGGGTCTGACGAAATAGATGAATCAGTGGATATATCTGATCATATCTATCGTCATACGAAGAAGTATACCCGTGTGAGCTGAATCTTGACTTGATATCCTGTGTGGATTACGTTATGATTTTCCTATGTGGATTGGGTTGTGATTTCCTATGTGGAACGGGTTGCGTTTTCCTGTTTGGACTGGGTTTTACTTGGGCTCAGAGTTGGAGCGAACTGGAATTGATGACTTAGGTATATGTATGGTCATATACCTAAGGACTGTCGGATGTTACTTCGTGATTGTATCTTTCTTTTGCGGATTATCCTTTGGCAATTCTGGGAGACCTACGAGGGTCTCGGGGTCCCTACTGAGTATCTTATACTCACCCATGCAAGGGCTTTGCTCGCACTACGTTATGTTGGTTGTAGACGACGGAAAACGCTGATCGCGATTGAGGCTTGTGGGGGAGGTCGGTACCCGGAGGTGGACCACTGGACGTGATGTACTCGGAGCAGACGGCTGGGCCCGAGGAGCTGTGGAGGCTATTTGTACCCACCCTTCGGTGGGACTTCCAGTGGACGGCTCAACGCTGCGTCTTTACTTTTCAGTTGTTGTTTTCCCTTTCCAGTTGTACTTTACTTTCAGTTTGGGTTTGTATACTGGCCCACTTACTTTTCCGCACTTACTGTTGTACCCAGTTTTTACTTAGTGTTTACTTCTTCTTCTTGCTTGATCTGTGATTTTTGTTTACTTTTCCAAGGCAATGACTTCCCTTTTTACCAGGAATTACGCCTTGGTGCTTGTCGCCAGCCCCTGGCCTATGGAAGGCGGGCTTGGGGTAGTCACGGTACGGGCCCCGAGGATGGCTCGTGACAGCCTTTGTCTCATGAAGCTCTCGATAGCGACTTTTTCTTTCTTAGGGGGGTTTGTACATTCCTCTTGACCCTTGTTTCTATTCAATTCTTGAGTTATCTGAGAGAGAAGCATGACAAAGTTCATGATTCCCGCTCCCATTGGATTGGGCATCTCATTAGTACAGTCATCACACTAATCTTCACATCGGTTGTTAGCCCGAGTCCTCCTATTACCGGCCATTTCCTGGAATAAAAGGAATGTTAGGGGTAACACATAAAGGGTATTCCAAAGAAAAAATATGATGAATTACAAATAAACTTTCATTTCTTTAACTCATGAGTCTATAGGCCTCAATCTAGGCTTTTCATGATCTACTTTCTAACATATATTCTTAGGGGAAATTTTTTAATTTCCTTAATAAGGGTTCATAATAAACTTGTGAATTTACCAAAGCATATCCCTCAGGATTGTCATAACCAAGAGTGAATAAAGGCCCATTTTCGTGCACCAGTTCCCGTTCGAGTCCAGCTCAAATCGGTGTTTTCAGGTTTTACCCCTAGGAAACATCTGTGCCAGAGCCATCTCTACCTGCTCGTATCCAGACATGGATGTATTTTCTTGATAACCCACTTACTCAATACTCACCAAAACTTAGGGACGTTTTTATTGTACTTAGTCTTATATATAATGCTTTACTAGTGTTTTCTAATCCTAATCCCAAAAATAACCAAACCTATCATCTGATACCAACTATGACAACCCTACTTTTTATTACAACTTAAACATGATTTATTACATAAAAATTCACTTGATACAACAAAGAAGATCGAGAGGTTTAGTGTCTTTGCAGATTAGGATCATTACATAAAAACTTAAAACATGAAATAAAACATCTTTATTGAAAACTTCCTTTACATGACCACTACATTCCTTCGTACTTAGCATTGCATGGGATAACCTGAGGACATTCATAAGAAAATGGTGAGATATAAAACCTAGTAAGGGAGTACACATGTAATAACATGAGGAGTACAATACATGTTAGACAATAGGCATTTCAATAGAGAATAATAAAAACATGAACATAAAGGCATGATAAAGCATGATAATCATAACATGGAAATGTGGGAACAACACTTAACATGGAATTAGCATGAGCCAAGGCTCATTGCACATGGAGCATGAGTAAATCCTCATTGAACATAAATCATGAGTAAACCCTCATTGCACTTGAATTAGAATGATTCAACACTCATTTCACATGATTTATCATGATACTATACTTCACCCAATGCATTGGAGTTCTATAAGCGTGCACCCTTCTTAAACATTTCATTTCATGCATAAGTGTGCCACATGGATCATAAAACATGGATTCATAAAACATAATCATTTATTACACGATAAAGAAATGTGGAATTCATAAATGAAACTCTACAATCAATAAGTAAATGTGCATAAAGGTGAGTACCCTTGATGTAGAAATGAGCATGGTATTCACTACACAATGACATTGGCTTAGAAAATCGGTGCGATTTCGGCAGCGTAACAGCGTGACATAAGAATTAATAAAAATGGTTGATGAGATAGAAAGGGGTTAATCATAATATTTACATGTAATGGATAGTAATTAGGTCATATATATACATGTCCCAACAATTTTAATGGAATTTATATTCATGATACAAAAGTATTGCTTGAATGTAAAAGAGGAGAGAAAAGTTCCTTTCGGAATTTTGGCATAGTAATGAGTGTACATGGGAGGAATTTAATGAGAGATAAAGGGTCTCCCATCATTAAAAAATAAATAGGGAAGTATGAGGGAGGTGTGAAACCATACCCCAACATTTATAATTTAATTTAAAAGGGAAAAACAACTTAATGAAAATTGGACAAAAATGAGAAAGGAAGAAAAAACCCTTACTTAGAAGTGTGCTTCCAAAGGCTAGAGAGAGGCTTGTGAGAGGCTTCTTGGGAGATTGGGGCACATTGGGAAGATTCTAGAAAGAGTAGGGAAGAGTTTTGACTAACTAAAAAGGCTTTTAGTGAGGAGGAAGTGGGAACTTGGGTGGGTTTATATAGGAAAGGTGAGGAAATTCTTTATTATTTAGGTTTGAGACCCCTTATATTAAATTAATCCAAACCACAAACCATACCATGGTTTTTGCCCATGGTTTTTGGAAAAGGGAAGAGGAATATAATATTTTATAAGGCCGAGGTCCGAAAGTCTTAAAATATTAGGGTTGCTTATGTGGAGGTGAGTCACACTCCCATGGAAAATAATTTAAAAAGATAAGGTGTTTAATAAGTCTTGAGGGGTCCATTAATGCTTTGAAAAGTAAGCCAAAAAAACCCAAAATTACATTATTCTAATGTTAAAACATATATTGGACGAAAATAAAGATTATAGTATTTTATTAAATCACTATTGGGTCATTATGATGTCATAAAACACATTATATATTTAAACGGTATTTAATTTTTTACTCAAAAATCTGACTGTCTCAGAAAATTATGAAAAACCCACTGTTGGAAAATTTCGACGTCCTGATTCCAAAAATAACATTTATTTTATCTAAATAATTTTTTAAATATGTTAATTTTCACTTTAAAAATAAAAACGAACATTTATCAAAAATTCAGGAGTTTTGAAAAAAATGGCTTTCAAACCTTAATAAAAATTATAATTGAATTCATACAATTACATGTTCATTTATATATAATAAAATTAATCTAATAATAATAATAATAATATTTTATTAAAATATTATTTAATTCAAAAATCACTTAATTTAATAAAGTATATTTCTTAAATAAATAATAATTAAAAACACAATTTGTACTTTAAAAACTATTTACAATGTATCAATAATGACAAGAAATTACATTCATTATTATATAAAAAAATAATGTACATGAACATAGTACTATATATTAGGTATATAACCCCTTGAAACAGCCGCATAAGACCTAAGGGTAAGGTGTACGATGGTGAAAGACTCTTGGGGTGTCTCGGATAACATCGCTCGAGTGGTAATTTCTATTAACTTCCACTTCTCCTGTAGACGGTCCCGTTCGAGCTTGACATGGTGAAGATCATCTTGGGATTGGTCAAGAGTAAAGCCCAAGGACGCCACCTCTTTCCCGAGCTCTGATAAATGGGCTTTGTATGGGGAAATTCTACTGGATGAGGCCATCACTTCCTTTGTCTAAGTAAAATTGGATGTGTTAAACCCCTATATTTATACTAATCATGTGATCACTGTTCAACGTCTATAAAAGAAATGGTCACAATTCTTATCATAAAACCAATGAAGTTGACATTTTATAAAAACATTTTATATAAAGATACATTTAGTAAGATCAAGAGGGATTTTCCATTAATGAAACTTTGGGTCGTTACAAGTTCTTTCATTGATGGTGAGGGACCCTTAGTTAAATGTATTTCCCATGTGAATTAACTAATCTTCCAAAATAATGAGTTTAAATGGTTTTAAAATAAATCTAATTCAATAATTAAAATAGTGAACACAGTTCCAAGGGTAATTTTGGCCCCTTGGATGTCAGATCAACCCCTCAGGTGTTACGAGACATGACCTTATCATAAATCTTTTTCTTAGGTTTATATGGACCTTGATGGGGATCCTTAAAACTGGTAATGGGTGAGTGAGAACTTATTCTCCTAGACTTAGGTGACCTCATAACCTATTTTAAGAGGATAGTTCCTTCAACTAGTATGGTGTTTCATGGGAGTTTTTTGTATCCCAAAAACCAATATTATAACTTTTTAAGACCTTAAGGGTCATTATGTGTTATAAGGTACATACTGGGGGAGTTAATCCTCCTGTGATAGTCCTGGCCTTAAGCCTGGACTTAGAGGGGACCCTTGGTAGGGTGCCCTAGTTTTGTTAATAACCTGTTAAGGGGGTGTTGGAAATGGGTAATAATGACAAAGAATTTTCCCTATAGTATATCTTGACAAACACAACCACTAATTCTAGTGACAAAGTATAAGGGGTTAGGAAATTCAGGCAAACCTTCAGCTTCATGTTTAGAATTAAATTATTTAATTAGTAAAATTATAAATGAAAACAATTAGTTAAATATAAGGAGATATAAGTTCATAAGGTATGTGTTTCCCTTAATCACGTATATGATCAAGTTCCCTAGAAATCATTGGATCATACATTACAAATTATAGCAGAATTTAGGTCTTCACAATTCCCTATTGTAATTATGAGATATATATGTATATGGTTATATACAAATTCATATTTATACATATCTATCATAATATATAGATATTTATATATAAATCATGTTTTATTCCTAGAATAATTAGATTCAATTGTTAATTACGTATATTAATCATTTAATAGAAATCTAATTCTTGAATTAAAGGTAATTAATTCTTGTAAAACATAAATTCTTAGTTAGTTTAAGATTTAAGATTTCATGTTTCAATTAATGGGATACCTAATTTTCTATTATTATACCCTACTTGTGGTATATAGATAAGGTTAACATGACTCTCTCAAAAACCCCTCTCAGTTAGTGTATGTCCTTAGATTCCAAGATTTATAAGATCCAAGTTATTCCAGATGTTGTTGGGTGGCCTCATTTCCCTTAAGCACAGTATACTTGAGACATCCCTAAGGTTGATGATGATAACCTCTCTTAATGCCTAGGATACATCCCAGTATTGGGTGGACTCACCATGATTACATTTCAAAATGTTTTCTATGAATAGGCAGTTGATCCAATACTTGGTGATATCGAGTTACAATCTCATATCCGGAGAGTATTCATTATATATTTCCTAAGGTATATCCCCTAATAAAGTCATTATAGGTTACAATGTCTTTGTTTCCAAAATACTATGACATAGGAATTCAACATCAAACTATAATAGGGAATTTCAATAAATCTGTTGGGTTCCACTATACAATAACAACTTGAGTGGAATTCATAGGGATCATACGATCCAACATGATTCTTTATTTACAAAATTTATATCTCATACATAGAATTCTATATCATATTTATAAGAGGTGGGTATGGGTGATCGTCGGGGATAGGATAGGTTTCCCCCTATAGGTATGTAGCTCTCTTAAATATATTTTGGTGATGGATAATTTATATCTTGTCATAACATGGTAGCCATTATACCCTAGGTATGATAGTGGTTACTTTAAATATTTTCTGAAGTATATGTTCTCATTATTATTTTATTTGAGTAGTTCAAATACACATACCATGTTATTAAAATGTATATATGGGATCACTTTAGTGGTTCCCTACTGAGTTTTGTACTCACACACATCTCGGGAAACCATTACACTTGGGTACCCTAGAAAAAATTCACCTGGTTACAGGAATAGGTTGGGCTGAGGCATGGGACTGATCAATTAAGATGGATTAGAAGTGTACATAGACATTTGAATGTGGTATGGATCATTATGGGTAGTATATCCTTGTACATTTATTTTTATTTATTTTATTTTTTTATTTATAGTCATCCATGTTCCTAGTCAGTTTTGTATGGATGTTATCATTGTTTGGGACTTTAATATATTTCATCCATTATACCATATTTATTTTATTCAGGTTCCACTTTTATCTTATTTATGATGTCTGATGATTAATTATTTATATTTTTTCTTACTATGATATTTGGGAATACTCTCCCCATGATTACACCCTAGGCCCTCACTGATATTTGGTAGCGACAAGCATATGACGGTGCATGTTTTAGGAAATGTGGTGACCCAACCTGGTTATTGTTTATAGTAACCTAATATGTGAGTGAAAATTTTATATTATAGGGGTTACTTGACTAATGTTTTATTATTTGGGATATGGTATATCAAATAATCAGTAATGTGTCAAAACCTATAATCCATATCAAACTCGTGCGTCAAGAACACTTGTTCCGATAAGAAATCCAGGTTTCTAGGGATATAGGATTGATCTTCATAGTTTATGATGTTAAATTTGAGTATTATTTCCCCTTCACATAATCCAAATTTGGTGTGGATTGAATTATTTATTATTTATTTTGGATATTTTTTTCCTTAGTACAAGTCAATTGATTGATTTGAACTCTTAGCCAATAAAGTCAAGAGAAATTTTTTCATGCATCACATTTGGCATGTTGGTTCCCCATGTTATAGGTATTCTAGTGGGTAATTGTTTTGATGACTAAGGAATTTTTTTTAAATTTTCAACAAAAACCTAAATTAATTTTTCTTATATAGGTCCATGGTGTAATTATACTCAATTGGTATTCTTTGTTTATGTTCCATTCTGATAGGTTATGTGGACTACACTATAATGCAACTTGGCGATGGTGATAAAGATACAGTCTTCCATAAAGGAGGTGTAAGGAATCTTGAGTGATTGGAGTACACACTTAGAATATTTTTAGTAACATCGATGGGTCACTAGGGGAATTTGATTCCTTATATAGGAACTATTAAGGGAACCATGTTTACCAAGGAAGCAAACTCCCTTCCAGTAGACCCTATGTGGGTGCATCCTTTTTAGTTATGGGTAACTAAAGATTTGTAACAACCTATATAAAGTCTTCTCAATGATATTTATATGATATTTTACTTAAGTTTCCTTTATTTATGTTTATCTATTCACATATTTTTGTTTAATTTCAATAGGCACCTAAACATTTTTAGTGAACCAAAACCTCAAGGGTGTATTACCGTGTATGGTTTCCCTATAAGGATCAATTCACTGGATTTTTTTTTTCTATTTTATAGTGTGAAAATATAGAGATCACTAAAATATGATAATTCTTAGAGAGGATCTGGGCCTGTTGGTCTAATTATTACCAGGTGAGGCCTTAAATGTTTAACAAACTAGAATCCTCCCTATGTAAATGAGTTATGAATGGGTTGCATATAAACAGGTTTTTAATTACAATTTATATGTTGTTTTATTCTATAACATTAAATTTAAAACCTTTTTAACTAAACCCATATTGTTTTTTTGAACCTAGTTGGTCAATGTTATCTTTACCTCTCTTAGATAGGGTTTACATGCCTGTTATATTTCTTGTAATAGTTGAGGAGGGAATAAGGATGTTACTCATATCTTAAAATTAAAATTGGTTATGACATGTGTGTGAATTCCATTATTTTGAGATGTAGTAGATATATAATACTGTAATTTGTAAGACCATGTGAGTGGTTGTTTGGGTATGTTAATATTGTGTGTTGAGATAGGTTCATGGAAGATGCCTTGTGAGATGTGACTTGGTGAGAGGATTTACCATTAGGATAGGTATATGGACCCAGTGGCCTTGTTATAAGGATTGTCTAGTAGGACCAGTTTGGTGACCTAGAGGCACTTAGTTTTGACTCAGAACCTAGTGAGTTGGCATTTGGGTTGATAGTCAGTGACCTGTTGGAGGGGATAGCTCGGGTTTTGTGTCCCTTGAATTCAAGAAGCACTAATATTTACATAGTCAAAAGAGAACAATTCATGATTTGAGATCAGGCTTTATGGTATAATAATGATTATTATTTTGGTTTATGAGAAAGCACCAAGGTTTATAGGTTATGAGGATTGAATTTTATGTCTATTACTTTTTTGGTTCCTAGACTTATTGACCAGCGATTGTGATGTAAGAAATATCATATGACGATGGGTGGAAACTTGTGATTGGAATGGCGCATGGTGGTAGATAATAATGTATATCAGGTTGGCACACTTTATACCAAGTATGTGTAGATATGGTGCTAACATGGTATTGTGAGGTGGGTGTCCATTGGGTAAATCAGGGTATAGTTAAGGTTTCCATTTTTTTGAGGAACTTATTAGGATTTATTTTCATGAAAAGATTAACATTACATAGAACAAAGTCAAAACATAATTTGTAATGTTCCACCCATGGATGTGTGGGATGGGTTGTAGATTGTGTGGTATGATTTTGTACACCCACTTCATATGGAATGTTTCATTTATTCTAGTTGCATGTGGAAACTTTTTAAAATTTAATGTCATTGATAAGTTGTGTGTGTGTTGAATATAGATGGTTTAAAATGTGATACTTTCATGTATAGTAACCAGGAGATTTGGATGAATTAAGATAAGTTTCATGTGATAAGGATTATATTTAAAATAAATTAGGTTTCGTGATATGGTAAACATAAGGGTAGATAGTGAAAAAAACATTCTAGAGATGTGGCATTAGAGGGTTGATTATAAGAAATCATAGCCTAGATTTACATGAGTGTGGATCTTCAGGAGTGGAAAGTATTTAATAGTAGATCAGTATAGGGATTGTATTGAGGGTTGTAACCCCTTAGGAGTTAAAACTAAGTTAATTTAATGGATTTTATTATCATGGATTTATAAAAAGGGTTCTTTGTGAAGTTTGTGTTGTCACTCTATAATGAGATGGTTTTTATCCATATCAATTGTTATGTCCAACAATGGTTCGGTCATGGTCTATGATGATCAAAAATGTGTTTTTCTGGTGTTTTGATAAGGATTTTTCTAAGGTGGAGAGTAATTTGTTAGTTTCTATTATGTAACCCTTGTGTGGGAAGGTTCATGGGGGTATGATACTAGTAATTGGATAATAATTTAACTTTTGGATAAAATTTGATAAATTTACCTTATCCTTTCTAAACACCTCGGTCAATTTCAGCTACAAGTTTCAGGATTGGAGTAGATGAAATCTTTGTGTTAGAATTAGGCCTATGTTTCTTGTGATGATCCCAAGCTATTGGATCAAGAATGAACCAAAGTTCATTTTTTGGCATTATAATGGAAATTTAAATTGGTTTGTTCTCCCACAAAGGTCACCATAAGTTGAATGTGGACTCAAGTGATTGTATTTATGTGATCATGGGGTGCCACCTTGAGTAGGCCCACTAGGACTAGGTATTAATGAAGCACCAATGTATGGGTCCAAGTGTTCTTTGGATAGGTTATCCAGGGGAGTTCTAAATTTTTTTCTCAGGTGTAATTGGATATAGTCAATGAGGGACTGCATCAGGCATGTTATTGGGATGCGATATAAGTAGTTCAAAGGCCAATTTTAGATTTTTGAGAAACATATGATGTGACCAAGTTGATATTAGTCGATTAAAATTCATACATTTTATATTAGAAATTAGGTTCAGGAGTTGTGTCCCCAAGTTTGATCGGTTGTATCAGGTTTAGAACATGATGAGCAAATCAATAGTATTCCAAGGGACTACTTTTATCTGATATTTCAATGATGGAGGTTCCTATTCTCAAAATTGGTTGTTGAAAGTAATAACCTACGGTGGGGAGATATATATGTAGTTTGGAGATTAAGATAATCACATGGTCTTATCACAAGAAAAATGAGATCGAGAAAGTTCCATTTTGACGCTTCGATGATATTTATGAGCATTTTCTTGGGTTTATGTGGTTGATGTTTCAGATGTTCAAAGTGGAACTTTGGGATCATGTTAGGTATTTGGGGTTGGAACACATCTTCTTGACCGAGAATTCATTACCCAAGCAGGTTGAGTTGTTTGGGTAGATGCCTTCTAAGGTTTCTAAGGGATGAGATGTATTAAGGTTGGGATTTCATAAGATATCGCATCAACATGAGTTTGAAATTTCAAAAAGAATTTGAATTTTCATATAATGAGTGGGTCTATTTTTGGAATTAGAATATGATAATGAATGTTATAACATCAAAAATTATTTATTTTAGACTTAGTATCAGAATCATATGGTTGTGCAGAGTTTTTTGGAGCGTCTTGGGGAGTTTGGGTCTTATGGTTAATGTTTTTAGAAAATTCCAACCTAGACCACATGGTTAGTGTATGTTTAGTGATAACCATGCACCTTAACCATACAGATTATATTTTACAGGTTGATGAATTGGGAAACCATGTGTAAGTCCAAGGGAAACCATATGGGTTTCAATATTTAATTATAGACATGTTGCAATATTGGAATGCAGTCTGTTAAACCATGTGTCATAATCATGTGAAGAAGATGGGTTAGGGGTAGTTCCAACCCCATTGTATACAAAACCATGCCAGCAAACAATGATTTCCATTAATAGATGAGTTTTAACCTCCTCCCTTGTTGGGTTTAAGAAGTAATCCCCATATTTTATTCCTCCCACCCACATGCATGACCAAGGAAGGCCCCTACTCTGTATCTATTTGTTACAACTTCGATTAAGGATGTTCTTGGTGTATTCCACCAGTGATTTAAGGAACTTTTAACACTCTACCGGTCTCTTCTATCCTACTACTTCGTTATTATGAAAACATTTATTCCCCCATTACATTTTTGATTTCTGATTCAACCAGAGCATGGTGGGATCAAACACTGATGATATAGCTTCAACTCTTCATAGGTAGAGTGAATAAAAAGCTGTTTTATACACTTCACTGTGCGATGTTTCATAATCAAATATTTCCATGATAATTTTTTTAATCATTAAAGTTTAAATTGAAATATATTTATAGTTTTTTATTGACTTATTTTTTTAGGGTTTTTCGTGGTAATAGTATTGGGGATTCCTATAGATCTCATATGAGTGGTTTCTCAGATTTTGTTGAGTGATGGGTGTCTGATGAGATTTTTCCAACTATTAATTTTTTTAATTAATAATTTAATAATTTAATGTTTTATTTTGTGTTTATGGGGTTTTATTGGGATTTCCTATGTTATCCATGGGCTTGGATGTCAATGTTTCCTAACTCAGATACCATCTGGCTTGGATTAGTTTGGAAGGAGATATCAAGAGATGTGTATACTTTTTCTAAATCTTCTTTGAGGTTAGTGGTCTATCATGCCTTCCATTTTAGTAATATTCATGTGTGTATTTGTTTTGATTTTTTAATTTAGTTCTGGAAATAATGATGATGGACCCTTAGTTAAATTTATTTCCCAAGTGACATAATTGGATTTCTTAAATAACTAGATTAAATGGTTGTAAAATAAATACAGTTCCATGATTTATATAGAAAGAAAACTTAAGAGGGTTTATTTTTCCTCTTGGGAAATGAATCAAACCCTTAACCACTAATGGTCATGTCCTTATTATAGACCTTTGAGTTAAGTAGAAATGGACTCCAATGGGGATCCCTAAAACTAGGTATGGTAGAGGGAGACCATATTCACCTATAACGAGGTGACCTCGTAACTTCCTTTAAGAGGATGGTTCCTTAAAATTAGCATCGTCGGTCATGTGGGTCATTCATCACCCAAAATGAAACCACCTAACTTCATAAGGCCTTAAGAGTCTTAATGTGTTAGAGAAAACATCTTTGGGGTGTTATTCCTCATGTGACAGGATTTTACTTGAGTTGGAACATGGAGGGGACCCTGAGTAGGGTGCCTAAATTATGTTAAGACCCTAGTAAGGGAGAATTGAAAATGGTTAGTGATGATCTAGGGGTTTTACCTAGATTATGGTATGACCTAAATGGTCCCAAAGTATAGTGACATAGTAGGATGTGTTTGGTAATTTAGAAAACCCTTTAAATTTATTCCTGGAATTAAATTATTTAAATTTTTAATTTTTAATTGACTACACATAGAAAATTATGATGATCTTTCAGTTCGTAAGGGATATAATTTTCGTAACTGCATGTATGATCAGGTTCCCTAGAACTTCTTAGATCCGAATTCAAAAACTATGGTGGAAGTTGGATATGCCTGATTTGATAGTACCATTAGGAGATATCTTTGTGTGTGTGTGTGTGTGTTTTTTGTGTTTATGGTTATATCTAAATACATGTTTATACATGTGAATCAGGATATATAGAGATTTATGTATATATCAAGTTGGAAGAATTACATGTTGATAACCATCTCTTAATTGTCTTACTTAATAGTTTAATTGTAATATAATGATTGAATTAATGGGAATTAATGATTAAAATAAATTAGATTTTTAGTGAATTTTGGAATCAGGCATTGATGTAACCTTTACTTGTATTCATAGTGTTTCAAGATTCCTCTATTCATAGGGAACACAGAGGTGGTTGTTGATTGAATCTCAAAAATCCCTCTTAGTTTGTGTATCTCCATGGATGACTAGCTTTCTAGGATCTAGCTGATTCTAGAGATTATCATGTAGTTATATTTTCCTCGATCATAGATTGTGTGATACATCCCTAATTTTTATCATGATCATGTCACTTGACTCCAAGGATACTCCCAAGGATTGTGAGGATGCACCCGGATTTCATTTCCCAGATATTTCTGGGAATATGATGTTGAGAGATTGATTGGTGATGTCAAGTTTTGATCTTGGATTATGAGAGTATTCTTTATATATTTTAGAAGGTTCATCCCCTTAGGAATTAATTCCAATTTAAAATTTCTTGATTTTTTTCTGAATGATATGTAATAATTCAACATCAAACAAGAATAAATAACATTGAATTTTTTTTGGTTCCACAATATACTCATGTCTTAAGGGGAATGTATAGGATTCCTAGTATCAAACTCAATTATTTATTTATATAATTTTTAGTAGATAATTAGAATTATATATTATATTTAGTGGAGGTGAGTATGGGTGATCCTTAAGGGTAGGATGATTATCGCCCTATGGTGACATAACTTTTTCAAAGATATTTTATCTTTAAATGATGAAGGTATGGCTAGATTAAGGTATCCATTAGGACCTAGGTATGACATTGGTTACATAATTTATTATCAATAGTAGATGTTGTTATTATTAATATTTCATTTTAGTTGTTCACACACACATACTCATTATTTAATGGCTATGTATGGGATTTCATTGGTGGTTGCCTACAGAGTTTTTTACTCTCACACAGCTTATTTCACCATTTCACTTTAGTACCTGAGCAAAATTTCTCCTAGTTACAGGCATAGGTTGGGCTGAGGCCCATGAATGATTGAGTAGGATGGATCAAATGTGTATATGGAGAATGGTATGTGTTATGAATTGGTGTAGGTAGTAAATCCTTATATATTTATTATTCATTTACATCCTCCTTGTATTTTTAGATTTACTAGTGGGGGATCGGTGTTGTACATTTGTTATGGATATCTAGGCCTTAAAAAAATTATCCATTATCATCTGTATGTTTTATTAATCTTTCTCTTATAGAATATTTATTATGTATAATGTTTAGTTATTTTTAATGTCTTTCTTACCGTGGTATGATGGAACTGTCTCCCCATAATTACACCCTACGACCTCACTATTTTTCAGTAGCCTCTATCATATGGGGAGGTGTGCTTGATGTTATGTGAAAGACCAACCTAGTTACTATAGAGACCTGAAGCTTGACGTACATGGACATTACATTACTTTTGTGGAATACTTAATACATAACAAAAATAGACACCAAAGAACCGTAATAGTTTAGTGTCTTTGGAAACTCGGAATATAAACTTCTAATCATGTTGAAAGATCTTCAACATCTCCCATTAAATCTTCCCCTTTTTATTTTCTTACCTAAAACCTTTCCTTAAATCCTGGGGAAAAGAAAATATTTAAAGGGTGAGCTCAAATGATCAGTAAGGGTAAGCATGGATAAAATAAAACAAATCATATACATTTGGACTTAAAAACATGAGCATAATGTTTAAAGACCAAAAGCTTGAGCAATGACATAAAACATGGAAGTACGTAAGGCATATATCATAAAGAAACATTAAGCATTATAAAATAGCATGGGAGTAAAACATGTAATTATGGAAACCATTCAGCACTTGTCATGATTTCTATATTAGCCAAGGCATTGCTGCCAAGACCATCTTAGTGGACAAAGTTCCTTTCGGAATTGAGTTTACTCCTCATTTTAGTCCTGTAACACTGAACCAGATTAAATTACCGTTCCAGCCATGTTTATATCATGAGATATAAATCATTACCCAATTAATTGGAGAGAGATATAGGTCTCACCCATCTCATAATGATACCATTCTTATGTGTGCCACAAAATCATAAATCATACATCATTGAATAACCCATGTAATAAAAATGGGATTCTTAAACATCATGAAATCATAAAACAATTCATATAAGATAAAGGAATTTATAAATATAATTACATCACAACATAATCAAATCAATGTAATAATAGGGATAATAACAGAACCCTATATTATCTTAGATGGAAAATAATTTTGATAAAACACTTGAACTCCATTCTTGAGGAAAATATCCTTTCTACTTCAAAAACATTTTCCTTTCTTAACATGTCATACAATTTTAAACTAAAATAATTTGATTAAAAATAAAATTGAAAACTTGTAAAGGAATCTTATTGGAAATAATGTTTTAAAAATCCATTCATGCCGTATACGTAAAAAAACATTCTTCTAGTACTTTTGTCGGAAAATTCAAAAAGTACCTCGTACGAAAAATGACAAAAGTTTCCTTTCATATATTTTACTAAAAACTCACCGAAGAGTAAAATTGGATTTAAAAAATTGTAGGTGGATGGAAATAATATTACATATTGAGGAAACATGGATGTTGATGATAAAATACACCCCAATAAATACCAAAGTATAAACAATCTCGGATAAAATGAGATTGTGTTATTTTCCCTTACCTTAGGTCTGATATGCTTCGTATGGATCCAAACCTCCTGTATAATGATTTAAATAATTTCATTGACTTATTACATAATTATATTCATTGTTATGATATCATATATGTTTCACTTATGACTTTATATTACCCGTTCTTTTGTAAATTCCATGTTAAAGTAGCATTTTGGGTAAAATCATTTCATTTATCGTTTGTGTTTCGACTTGTCGTTCTTGATATTATTATTTATATACTAATTTACATAATTCCAGAGTGTAAAATATTATTTATATATAATATATATTCATCATTAATATATATTATAGATCTATAAAAAGGAAATAAATACACCGTTCATGGAGACGGTAGGCCGTACGTACGCATGAACGTTGTTTTTGTTTCCTTAATGAATTGAATGAAATTAAATAGATGACATACATATATATATATATACATAAATCCAGTAGAATTGTTATTTCATATATTTCATTATTAATAATTATATAAACTTTATGATCATTCATGTATGGTTAACATGGAGAATGAATCTCATCGCGTCGTGGAGACGGTAGTCCGTACGTACGCACGTGCGATGATATCATTACCATAATTATTGAATTGAATAGGAGTGGATGGTATAATATATCAGAATAGGTATGATGTTATAATAACCATATATAGTTATTCTTTACACCATTATACCTATCCATGTAAGGTGTTGGTGGAAAAACAGATTTCACCACGGTGTGGAGACGGTATTCCATACGTACGCACGCGTGGTGATTTCATTTTCCATAGGATGGATTGATGGTGAAATAGGGTTGTTTAATAATTATAATAAAATATCAGTATATTAGTGATACTTATGTTATTAATTCATAATGAAACAACTAAACAAGAAGAAGTGGAAGAAGAAATAAAATTGAACGAATCAGTAACGTACATTACCTCTTCTTTGAGGCGCCTCTTTGATACCTCCTTTTAGGGCACTAAAATTGGACTTTAAAGAAGACCAGGACCTCTATGATGTTTCTAAGGAAGTGGAGAAGAGAATTTGGCAGGGGTTGGCTGATCTTGAAGGCTTAAAGTGGTGTGAGGAAGAGAGGGAGGAGGTGCCCTTTTATAAGGGAGGAGAGGGGCACCTTTGGAAAAATTAAAAATATTATTTTATTATAAATTAATATTCGGTTTTTAATAGCTCCAAATTGATTTATTTCGAAGATAAGGTGCGTATGGGTCTAAATAATCTCATACAACAGAATTTAGACAAGTTTACGTATCAATTTTAACCTTATCATTTAGATTTAACTTTAAGTTAGATAATTTAACTTTTACCGTGTCTTCATTTTTTCTTACACTATAAAGTTAATAAACTTACTATAACAAGCTAAACGAACCCCAAGTTGTTTATTATTAATATATATAACCTTATCTAAGTCATTTTTCCGAACCGTAAATTTTTAATAATAAAATAACATTTAATAATATAATATTTGTTTTAAAAACAATATTATGTCAATTTTGACACTATTTGGTAATTGATTTTTGTGAAAATCATAACAAAAATCTTAGTTCTAAAAAAGTTAATTAAATCCATAAAAAAATGTCATATTAACATATAAAATTTTTGTAATTCATAAAAATTCTCAAATTACATTTATTTTGGTATTTATAACATCAATTATGTTAAAATTTCATTTATAAGATAATTACTGCATCATCATTGTGTCATAAATAAATTAAATTATATAATGTCTAAAAATTATGAATAAAATACCATTATGTTGGAAACCTTTTTATCTTTCTAATGAATATTTATAGTCTAATTTATCTTATGTATAACCCTATATTAAAAATGATTTACTTATAAAACTTTGATTTTAACTATTTTAACCCTTCTTTAAATAAATTAATAATAAATGTCCTAATCTAATCCAAATGGACCTAAATGGTAATATTTTATTCTTATGGTTGTTTTTGGTCGAATTAAACTTATCCAATAGAATTAGTACATGTGTTAGGGGAATAATAATATCATTTTCACCCTTAATTACCCTATTTACTTTTAACCGTGGTAAAAAAAAGTAAAAAGTTATTATTCACCAAAAATTATTTTCATCTCATTGAACCACATTTTAGTCATTGATATTAACCGTGTATCTTTGATTTTCGAAATTCCACTCACAGAAGCACTAAAATTATGTTTTATGAAAAAATTAGTTTTTTAACTACCACTTAGTGGTTTCAATATTCATCAAAAAATGAATGTTTCCAGAAAAATACCAAAAATTAGGCCTAATCTATCTTTGATATTATGAATTAAAAAATAATGTCTATTTTACCAAATTCAAAACATATCAGTTTCATTAATTAATTTAAAAATTAATTCCTATCGTCAAAAGAAATCGCGTGTTTTTAAGAAACAATAACTATCAAAAGATTGATACTTGTTTATATCCAATTTCAAAGTGAAATTAATTCAAATGACCAACGTTGGATTAAATGGTAAAAATATATTCTAATTATAATTTAAAACCAATTAAAAAGATAATATAACCATATAAATTATTGCGATGAAAAAAGTTGTTTTTAATTAAAATATAGCATGTTTTTACTATTCATTCAAATATGAAAGTTATCAGAATAATATGAAAATTTTATCCAAAGTAAATTTTTATACCCTGATTCCAAAGAAGAATTTTATTTTGTCAAATTGAACTTATAGACATGTCAAAAACATGATTTAAGGTGGGTGCGCCATCAATAGGCAGCAAAACTACATTTTTTGAAAAATACTTATTTTACTCGAAAAATTGATTTTGTTCTCATACCATGTTCTAGAAAATGTGTAAGATGAATAATAATGTTATAAAACTCAAAATATAGTTGATACTATTCATAATGTCTATTTCATAATAATATTATAACCATATATCGTTGTTTAGTGAAACATGGTATTGCGTACAACACACTCTATCGAGGAAAGTCACGATTGCGTGTAATGCAAGCCAAGTCAGGGTTGCGTGTTGTGCAAGACTCCTCTGTTGTTTCATATAACAGAATCCAACCATATTTCATTTATAAATTGAATATATATATATATACACACTCAATGTTTCGTAGAATAACTACTATCAAAATTGTGTGTAACACGATCCAAGAATAGTGTTGTGTATACTGCAAGCTCATACGGTGTTGCATGTAGCACAAGGTAATCATGTTGTAGCATAAAACACAAGACATCAATGATATTAAAAGAATATTTTTCATAAAATCTCGGGGTGTTACATTCTACCCCCCTTAAAATGAATTTCGCCCTCAAAATTCGCCGGGGTTATAAATGGTTTACTACTCGAAAGTTTGTTTAATAGAAACCTACATCGTAAAAAGGAATACCAAAACTTGGATTTAAAAACTAAAGTATGAAATTTAACGGTTACCCAAATTAACTAATCACTGGGTTTCCACATAAGAGAACATAGGTGAAAATATGGATCTAACCGTCATGTTCTGATGAAGAGTGGTAGAGAAATGGCTATGAAAAATCCAACAATCACAAAGCCATAAATTTGAGATGATCTAGGGTACCATCTGATTCATCAGATATAAGAGCACTAGGACAACATTTTTGGTTTTCAAGATCATTTCCCAAAATTTTATGAAATTGGAATTAGAAGAAATACTTTCATAATTTTGGTACAGTCTCATCGTTGGTCATTCTTTGGACAATTTACACTTCATCTCTTAAAGAAATGAAGTCGAATTTGTCATTCGTGATGTGTTAGCAGATCATGTGATAGAATGATCTGTCATTCCATCTGTCTCAAACAAAAGGTTAGAAAAGTTATCAAAAATACATAAGTCCATCTATAGTGAGATTAATCATATATGGTTCCTAAAATGAACTTATACTTCATATATCATAATTCATAATATAATAAAACTAGTTTCTACTAACCAGGGACTTCCTGTAGGCTAGTGGTAGGAAATAAAGGCATGTCACACTTCAGTTGTGGGTTCGATTCCCATAGCCTTGTCCGACGTGATGGGTTGTCGCCCGTCCTACAGGTTGTCCTTTTTCTAAAACTATATTACTATAACATCCCATCAAGAATATCAAAAAAAGTTTTATCCTTAAACAATACTAACTTATGTCCAACATAATCCATTCTAATATTTAGGCTTATCTAAAATACTTCGGTCCAAGATCATCGTATAAAGAAAACGATTACTTGAAATGTCATCAACCAAGCATGTGAATACCATCATTTTTCCCCTATATATCTTGTTGGTCACATTCCAATCATGTGAATACCTTAGTCATGTATTCTCTTGAAAAATGAATACCCATTAAACCTTAGTGAAAACCTGAATGCTGTCAAAAGTTAACTCTTTCCACATACCAAAATCCAAAAATTCTATATACTCAAACCATGATATAACCTTCTCCTTATATCAGTCATGAGATCATGAAAACTATCAAACATTTAATTTTCTCCTTATCCCTTTATTATGCGCATATCATCTACTTTCCAAAAATATCTGAATAACCATTCATGGTTACTAGTACCATTTATCCTACACTTTCAAAACTTAAGGAAAGACAAGAGTGTAACAATCCTTAGATGTCTCTTTCTTCCATAGTACCATGAGATTACTTATACAACATTACACTTGATAAACATGTAATCATTCCACTACCTTCTTAAACCATTGACCGAACTTCAACAATTCTTTCATCTCACATATCATTTGTAGTCTCTTCATCATCATCAACATAAATACTACCCATACGACCGTACTGATTCTCTTCATGAGACTTTCCCTTAGGTAATTGGTTTACATAATGCTCGTACATTACACATTTAAAACATTTAACCATTGTTGATGTCGTAGCAATACCATTATCCTCATCCATGGTGTTAACTGAACCTTTTCCTATGCACTTACTGGCTTTGTGTCCTTCTTTTCCACACCCAAAGCATCTTCCAGTTCCCTTGATACAATCTCCCTGATGCCTCTTCCCACATGATTTACATGAGAGAAATTGAACTTTCTTTCCTCTATGATCATCATGAAACTCCATCTTTCTCTAATTATCTGAGTCGGGAAACTTACCAAAGTTGAGATTATTGATCATATTATGAGATTGCTGATTAGGAATAATAACGATGTTTGGACTTCCAAATCCCATTTCATTTGGTTTCTCATGAAGAATATCATTCCATTGTCCGTCATATCCTCCATTATCATGAATCTTCTTGTTTCCAGCCATTTTCTAAAACCCAAAAAGATTAGTGTGAGAGGAAAAAATCATGCTACAGAAAACAACATAGTAAAGGGGGAGCAACCTCAATATATAACATCTTAGGTTAAATTCTAAGATCGTTACCATAGTTCTAGGACTATATACTATATGTATACTTATCCTTAGGAACATCCCTAGACATACCTTAGAAATATCTCTAGGGATCTCATTAACGTTTTCGCATCCAAGTTTCCAAAGGTTGACTAAACCTTTCCTATGATACCAACTGTAGAGACCCGAATCTTGACGTACATGGACATTACATTACTTTTGAGCGATACTTAATACATAACAAAAACAGACACCAAAGGACCGTAATAGTTTAGTGTCTTTGGAAACTCGGAATATAAACTTCTAATCATGTTGAAAGATCTTCAACATCTCCCATAATATCTTCCCGTTTTTGTTTTCTTACATAAAACCATTCCTTAAATCCTGGGGAAAAGAAAACATATAAAGGATGAGCTCAAATGCTCAGTAAGGGTAAGTATGGATAAAATAAAACAAATCATATACATTTGGACTAAAAAACATGAGCATAATGTTTAAAGACCAAAATCTTGAGCAATGACATAAAACATGGAAGTACGTAAGGCATAGATCATAAAGAAACAGTAAGCATGATAAAATAGCATGGGAGTAAAACATTTAATTGTGGAAACCATTGAGAACATGTCATGATTTCTATAGTATCCAAGGCATTGCTGCCAAGACCATCTTAGTGGAAAAAGTCCCTTTCTGAATCGAGTTCACTCCTCGTTTCAGTCCTGTAACACTGAACCGGATTAACTTACCATTCCAGCCATGTCTATCTCATGAGATATAAATCTTTACCCAATGCATTGTAGGTATATATAGGTCCCACCCATCTCATAATGATACCATTCTTATGTGTGCCACAAAATCATAAATCATACATCATTGCATAACCCATGTAATAAAAATGGGATTCTTAAACATCATGACATCATAAAAAAATTCATATAAGATAAAGGAATTCATAAAAATAATTCAATCACAACATAATCAAATAAATGTAATAATAGGTATAGAAACTGAACACTATATTATCTTAGATGGAAAATAATTTTGATAAAACACTTGAACTCCATTCTTGAGGAAAATATCCTTTCTACTTCAAAAACATTTTCCTTTCTTATCATGTCATACAATTTTAAACTAAAAGAATTTGATTAAAAATAAACTTGAAAACTTTTAAAGTATGATTCTTGGAAATAATGTTTTAAAAATCCATTCATGTCGTATAAGTAAAAAAACATTCTTCTCGTACTTTTGTCGGAAAAGTCAAAAAGTACCTTGTATGAAAAACGACAAAAGATTCCTTACATATCTTTTACTAAAAACTCATCGAAGAGTAAAATTGGATTTAAAAAATTTTAGGTGGATGGAAAAAATATAACATATTGAGGAAACATGGATGTGGATGATAAAATACACCCCCGTAAATACCAAAGTATAAACAATCTCGGATAAAATGAGATTGTGATATTTTCCCTTACCTTAGGTCTGATTTTCTTCGTAAGGATCCGAACCTCCTGTATAATGATTTAAATAATGTCATTGAATTATTACATAATCATATTCATTGTTATGATATCATATATGTTTCACTTATGACTTTATATTACCCGTTCTTTTGTAAATTTCATGTTAAAGTAGCATTTTGGGTAAAATCATTTCATTTATCGTTTGGGTTTCGACTTGTCGTTATTGATATTATTACTTATATACTAATTTACATAATTCCAGAGTGTAAAAAATGATTTATATATAATATATATTAGTCATTACATATATATTATAGATCCATAAAAAGGAAGGAATATACAGTTCATGGAGACGTAGGTCGTACGTACACATGAACGATGTTTTCGTTTCCTTATTGAATTGAATGAAATTAAATAGATGAAATACATATATATATATATATATATATAAATCCAGTAGCATTATTATTTCATATATTTCATTATTATTAATTATATAAACTTTATGATCATTCATGTATGGTTAACATGGAGAATGAATCTCATCGCGTCGTGGAGACGGTAGTCTGTACGTACGCACGAGCGATGATATCGTTCCCATAATTATTGAATAGAATAGGAGTGGATGGTATAATATATCATAATAATTATGATGTTATAATAACCATATATAGTTATTCTTTACACCATTATACCTATCCATGTAAGGTGTTGGTGAAAAAATAGATTTCACCACGGCGTGGAGACAGTATTTCGTACGTACGCACACGTGGTGATTTCATTTTCCGTAGGATGGATAGATGGTGAAATAGGGTTGTTTCATAATTATAATAAAATATCAGTATATTAGTGATACTTATGTTATTAATTCATAATGAAACAACTAAAGAAGAAGAAGTTGAAGAAGAAATAAAGTTGAAAGAATCGGTAACGGACATTACCTCTTCTTTGAAGCGCCTCTTTGAGACCTCCTTTTAGGGAACTAAAATTGGTCTTTGAAGAATACCAGGACCTCTAGTATGTTTCTAAGTAAGTGGATAAGAGAATTTGGCATGGTTTGGCTGATCTTGAAGGCTTAATGTGGTGTGAGGAAGAGAGGGATGAGGTTCCCTTTTATAAGGGAGGAGAGGGGCACCTTTGGAAAAACTAAAAATATTATTTTATTATAAAGTCATATTCGTTTTTTAATAGATCTAAATTGATTTATTTAGAATATAAGGTGAGGATGGGTCGCAATCCTCTCATCCAACAGAATTTAGACAAGTTTAGGTATCAATTTTAACCTTATCGTTTAGATTTAACTTTAAGTTAGATAATTTAACTTTTACCGTGTCTTCTTTTTTTCTTACACTATAAGGTCAATAAACTTACTATAACAAGCTAAACAAACCCCAAGTTGTTCATTATTAATATATATAACCTTATCTAAGTCATTTGGCTGAACCTTAGACTTTTAAGAACAAAATAACAATTAATAATATAATATTTGTTTTAAAAATAATTTTATGTCAATTTTGACACTATTTGGTAATTGATTTTTGTGAAAATCATAACAGAAATATTAGTTCTAAGAAAGATAATTAAGTCAATAATAACATGTAATATTAACATATAAAATTATTTTAATTCATAAAAAGTCTCAAATTACATTTATTTGGGTATTTATAAATCAATTATGTTAATATTTCATTTATAAGATATTATTGCTTCATCATTGTGTCATAAATAAATTAAATTATATAATGTCTAAAAATTATAAATAAAATACCATTATGTAGGTAATATTTTTATATTTCTAATGAATATTTATAGTCTAATTTATCTTATATATAACCCTATATTAAAAATGATTTACTTATAAAACTTTGATTTTAACTTTTTTAACACTTCTTTAAATAAATTAATAATAAATGTCCTAATCTAATCCAAGTGGACCTAAATGGTCATATTTTATTCTTAAGGTTGTTTTTGGTCGAATTAAACTTATCCAATATAATTAGGACACGTGTTAGGGTAATAATAATATTATTTTTACCCTTAATCACCCTATTTACTTTTAACCGTGGTAAAAAAAAGTAAAAAGTTACTATTCACCAAAAATTATTTTCATCTCATTGAACCACATTTTAGTCCTTGATATTAACCGTGTCTCTCGGATTATCGAAATTCCACTCACAGAAGCGATAAAATTAAGTTTTATAAAAAATTCAGTTTTTTAACTACCACTTAGTGGTTTCACTATTCATCAAAAAATGAAAGTTTCCAGAAAAATACCAAAAATTAGGCCTAAGCTTTATTTGATATTATGAATTAAAAAAGGATGTCTATTTTACCAAATTCAAAACATATCAGTTTCATTAATTAATTTAAAAATTAATTCCCGTCGTCAAAACAAATCGCGTGTTTTTAAGAAACAATAAATATCAAATGATTGATACTTGTTTATATCCAATTTCAAAGTGAAATTAATTCCAATGACCAACATTGGATTAAATGGAAAAAATATATTCTAATTAAACTTTAAATCCAATTTAAAAGATAATCTAACCATATAAATTATTACGATGAAAAAAGTTGTTTTTAATTAAAATATAGTGTGTTTTTACTATTCATTAAAATATGAAAGTTATCAGAATAATATGAAAAATTTATCCAAAGTAAATTTTTATACCCTGATTCCAAAGAAGAATTTTATTTTGTCAAATTGAACTTATATACATGTCAAAAAAATTATTTAAGGTGGGTGCGCCAATAAAAGGTAGTACAACTACATTTTTTGAAAAATACTTATTTTACTCGAAAAATTGATTTTGTTCTCATACCATGTTCTGGATATTGTGTAAGATGAATAATAATGTTATAAAATTCAAAATATAGTTGATAATATTCATTACAGCTAGTTCATAATAATATTATAACCATATATTGTTGTTTAGTGAAACCTGGTATTGCGTACAACAAACGCTATCGAGGAAAGTCACGATTACGGGTAATGCAAGACAAGTCAGGGTTGCGTGTTGTGCAAGACTCCTCTGTTGTTTCGTATAACAGAATCCAACCATATTTTATTTATACATTGAATATATATATATATTTATATATATACACTCAATGTTTCGTAGAATAACTACTATCAAAGTTGTGTGTAACATGATCTAAGAATAGTATTGTGTATACTGCAAGCTCATACGGTATTGCGTGTAGCGCATTATAATCTTGTTGTAGCATAAAAAACAAGACATCGATGATATTAAAAGAATATTTTTCATAAAATCTCCAGTTGTTACATTCTACCTCCCTTAAAATGAATTTCTCCCTCAAAATTCTTCGGGGTTATAAATGGTTTACTACTCGAAAGTTTGTTTAATAGAAACCCACATCGTAAAAAAGGAATACCAAAACTTGGCTTTAAAAACTAAAGTATGAAATGTAATGGTTACCCAAATTAACTAATCCCTGGGTTTCCACATAGGAGAACATAGGTGAAAATATGGATCTAACCATCATGTTCTGATGGATCGTGGTAGAGAAATGGCTATGAAAAAGCCAACAATCACAAAGCCATAAATTTGTGATGATCTAGGGTACCATCTGATTCATCCGATATAAGAGCACTAGGACAACAATTTTGGTTTTCAAGATCATTTCCCTAAAGTTGATGAAATTGGAATTAGATGAAATACTTTCATGATTTTGGTACAGTCTCACCGTTGGTCATTGTTTGGACAATTTCCACTTCATCTCTTAAAGAAATGAAGTTGAATTTGTCATTCGTGATGTGTTAGAAGATCATGTAATAGAATGATCTGTCACTCCATCTGTCTCAAACAAAAGGTTAGAAAAGTTATCAAAAATACATAATTCCATCTATAGTGAGATTAATCATATATGGTTCCTAAAATGGACTTATACTTCCTATATCATAATGCATAATATAATAAAACTAGTTTCTACTAACCAGGGACTTCCTGTAGGCTAGTGGTAGGAAATAAAGGCTTGTCTCTCTTCGGTTGTGGGTTCGATTCCCACAGCCTTGTCCGACGTGAAGGGCTATCGCCCGTCCTACAGGTTGTCCTTTTTCTAAAACTACATTACTATAACATCCCATCAATAATATCGAAAAAAGTTCTATCCTTAAACAATACTAACTTATGTCCAACATAATCTATTCCAATATTCAGGCTTATCTAAAATACTTCGGTCCAAGCTCATAGTATAAAGAAAATGATTACATGAAATGTCATCAACCAAGAATGTGAATACCATAATTTATCCCCCATATATCTTGTTGGTCACATTCCAATCATGTGAATACCTTAATCATGTATTTTCTTGAAAAATGAATACCCATTAAACCTTAGTGAAAACATGAATGCTGTCAAAAGTTAACTCTTTGCATATACCAAAATCAAAAAATTCTATATACTCAAACCATGAGATAACCTTCTCCTTATATCAGTCATGACCTCATGAATACAATCAAACATTTAATTTTCTCCTTATCCCTTCATTATTTTCATATCATCTACTTTCGAAAAATATCGAAATAACCATTCATGGTTACTAGTACCATTAATCATACACTTTCAAAACTTAAGGAAATACAATAATGTAACAATCCTTAGATGTCTCTTTATTCTATAGTACCATGAGATTACTTATACAACATTACACTTGATAAACATTTAATCATTCCACTACCTTCTTAAACCATTGGTCGAGCTTCAACAATTCTTTCATCTCACATATCATTTGTAGTCTCTTCATCATCATCAACATAAATACTACCCATACGACCGTACTGATTCTCTTCATGAGACTTTCCCTTAGGGAATTAGTTTTCATAATGCCCGTACATTCCACATTTAAAACATTTAACCATTGTTGATGTCGTAGAAATACCATTATCCTCATCCATTGTGTTAACTGAACCTTTTCCTTTGCACTTACTGGCTTTGTGTCCTTCTTTTCCACACCCAAAGCATCTTCTAGTTCCCCTGAAACAATCTCCCTGATGCCTCTTCCCACATGATTTACATGAGGGAAATTGAACTTTCATTCCTCTATGATCATCATGAAACTTCATCTTTCTCTTATTATCTGAGTTGGGAAACTTACCAAAGTTGAGATTATTGATCTTATTACGAGATTGTGGATTAGGCAGAATAACGATGTTTGGAATTCCAAATCCCGTTTAATTTGGTTTCTCATGAAGAATATCATTCCATTGTTCGTCATATCCTCCATTATCATGAATCTTCCTGTTTCCAGCCATTTTCTAAAACCCAAAAAGAATAGCGTGAGAGGCAAAAATCATGTTAGGGAAAAAAACATAGTAAAGGGGGATCACCCTCAATATATAACATCTTAGGTTAAATTCTAATATCGTTACCATAGTTCTAGGACTATATCCTATACGTATACTTTTCCTTAGGGACATCCCTATACATACCATAGAAATATCTCTAGGGATCTCATTAACGATTTCGCATCCTAGATTCCAATGGTTGACAAAACCTTTCCTCTAATACCAACTGTAGAGACCCGAATCTTGACGCACATGGACATTAAATTAATTTTGCGGGATACTTAATACATAACAAAAACAGACACCAAAGGACCGTAATAGTTTAGTGTCTTTGGAAACTCAGAATATAAACTTCTAATCATGTTGAAATATCTTCAACATCTTCCATAAGATCTTCCCCTAGTTGTTTTCTTACCTAAAACCTTTCCTTAAATCCCGGGGAAAAGAAAACATATAAAGGGTGAGCTCAAATTCTCAGTAAGGGTAAGCATGGATAAAATAAAACAAATCATATACATTTGGACTTAAAAACATGAGCATAATGTTTAAAGACCAAAAGCTTGAGCAATGACATAAAACATGGAAGTACGTAAGGCATAGATCATAAAGAAACAGTAAGCATGATAAAATAGAATTGGAGTAAAACATGTAATTGTGGAAACCATTCATCACATGTCATGATTTCCATAGTATCCAAGGCATTGCTGCCAAGACCATCTTAGTGGACAAAGTCCCTTTCTGAATCGAGTTCTCTCCTCATTTCAGTCCTGTAACACTGAACCGGATTAACATACCGTTCCAGCCATGTCTATCTCATGAGATATAAATATTTACCCAATGCATTGGATGGATATATAGGTCCCACCCATCTCATAATGATACCATTCTTATGTGTGCCACAAAATCATAAATCATACATCATTGCATAACCCATGTAATAAAAATGGGATTCATAAACATCATGACATCATAAAAAAATTCATATAAGATAAAGAAATTCATAAAAACAATTCCATCACAACATAATCAAATCAATGTAATAATAGGGATAGAAAAAGAACTCCATATTATCTTAGATGGAAAATAATTTTGATTAAACACTTGAACTCCATTCTTGAGGAAAATATCCTTTCTACGTCAAAATGTTTTTCCTTTCTTAACATGTCATACAATTTTAAACTAAAAAAAGTTGATTAAAAATAAACATGAAAAATTGTAAAGGAAGTTCTTGAAAATAATGTTTTAAAAATCCATTCATGGAATATAATTTAAAAAAACATTCTTCTCGTACTTTTGTCGGAAAAGTCAAAAAGTACCTCGTAAGAAAAACAACAAAAGATTCCTTTCATATCTTTTACTAAAAACTCATCAAAGATTAAAATTGGATTTAAAAAATTGTAGGTGGATGGAAACAATATTAAATATTGAGGAAACATGGATGTGGATGATAAAATACACCCCAGTAAATACTAAAGTATAAATAATCTCGGATAAAATGAGATTGTGATATTTTCCCTTACCATAGGTCCGATATGCTTCATATGGATCCGAACCTCCTTTATAATGACTTAAATAATGTAATTGACTTATTAAATAACCATATTCATTGTTATTATATCATATATGTTTCACTTATGACTTCATATTACCCATTCTTTTGTAAATTCCATGTTAAAGTAGCGTTTTGGGTAAAATCATTTCATTTATCGTTTGTGTTTCGACTTGTCGTTCTTGATATTATTACTTATATCCTAATTTAAAATATTACAGAGTGTAAAACATGATTTATATATAATATATATTCATCATATACTTATATATTATAGATCTATAAAAAGGAAGGAAATACATCGTTCATGGAGACGGTAGGCAGTACGTACGCATGAACGTTGTTTTCGTTTCCTTATTGAACTGAATGAAATTAAATAGATGACGTACATATATATATATATACATAAATCCAGTAGAATTATTATTTCATATATTTCATTATTATTAATTGTATAAACTTTATGATCATTCATGTATGGTTAACATGGAGAATGAATCTCATCGTGTCGTGGAGACGGTAGTCCGTACGTACGCACGAGCGATGATATTGTTCCGATAATTATTGAATAGATTTGGAGTGGATGGTATAATATATCAGAATCAGTATGATGTTATAATAACCATATATAGTTATTATTTACACCATTATACCCATCCATGTAAGGTGTTGGTGGAAAAACAGATTTCACCACGGCGTGGAGACGGTATTCCGTACGTACGCAAGCGTGGTGATTTCGTCTTCCGTAGGATGGATAGATGGTGAAATAGGGTTTTTTCATACTTATAATAACATATCAGTATATTATTGATACTGATGTTATTAATTCATAATGAAACAACTAAAGAAGAAGAAGAAGTGGAAGAAGAAATAAAGTTGAAAGAATCGGTAACGGACATTACCTCTTCTTTGAAGCGCCTCTTTGAGACCACCTTTTAGGGCACTAAAATTGGTCTTTGAAGAATACAAGGACCTCTAGGATGTTTCTTAGGAAATGGAGAAGAGAATTTGGGAGGGGTTGGCTGAGCTTGAAGGCTCAAAGTGGTGTTAGGAAGAGAGGGAGGAGGTGCCCTTTTATAAGGAAGGAGAGGGGCACCTTTGGAAAAACTAAAAATATTATTTTATTATAAAGTCATATTCTGTTTTTAATAGCTCCAAATTGATATATTTAGAATCTAATGTGAGTATGGGTCCAAATCCTCTCATACAATATAATTTAGACAAGTTTATGTATCAATTATAACCTTATCATTTAGATTTAACTTTAAGTTATTTAATTTAACTTTTACCATGTCTTCTTGTTTTCTTACACTATAAGGTTAATAAACATACTATAACAAGACAAACGAACCCCAAGTTGTTTATTATTAATATATATAACCTTATATAAGTCATTTGGACAAACCCTATATTTTTAGGAATAAAATAAAAATTAATAATATAATATTTGTTTTAAATACAAATTTATATCGATTTTGACACTATTTGGTAATTGATTTTTGTGAAACTCATAACAGAACGTTTAGTTAGAAAAACGTTAATTAAATCAATAATAACATGTCATACTAACATATAGATTTATTGTAATTCATAAAAATCCTCAAATTACATTTATTTGGGTATTTATAACATCAGTTATGTTAATATTTCATTAATAAGATAATTATTGTATCATCATTGTGTCATAAATAAACTAAATTATATAATGTCTAAAAATTATAAATAAAATACCATTATATAGGAAATATTTTTATGTTTCTAATGAGTATTTATAGTTGAATTTATCTTATGTTTAACCCTATATTAAAAATGAATTACTTATAAAACATTGATTTTAACTAATTTAACCCTTCTTTAAATAAATTAATAATAAATGTCCTAATCTTCTCCAAGTGGACCTAAATGGTCATATTTTATTAATAAGGTTGTTTTTGGTCGAATTACACTTATCCAATAGAATTAGGACATGTGTTAGGGTAATAATAATTGCATTTTTACCCTTAATTACCCTATTTACTTTTAACCGTGGTAAAAAAAGTAAAAAGTTACTATTCACCAAAAATTATTTTCATCACATTGAACCACATTTTAGTCCTTGATATTAACCGTGTTTCTTGGATTTTAGAAATTCCACTCAAAGAAGCGGTAAAATTAAGTTTTATGAAAAATTCCTTTTTTTATCTACCACTTAGTGGTTTCACTATTCATCAAAAAATGAAAGTTTCCAGAAAAATACCAAAAATAATGCCTAAGATATATTTGATATTACAAATTCAAAAATGATGTCTATTTTACCAAATTCAAAACATATTAGTTGCATTAATTAATTTAAAAATTAATTCACGTCGTCAAAACAATTCGCGTGTTTTTAAGATACAATAACTATCAAAAGATTGATACTTATTTATATCCAATTTCAAAGTGAAACTAATTCCAATGACCAACATTGGATTAAATGGTAAAAATATATTATAATTTCAGTTTAAACCTAATTAAAAAGATAATCTAACCATATAAATTTTTGCGATGAAAAAAGTTGTTTTTAATTAAAATATAGTGTGTTTTACTATTCATTAAAATATGAAAGTTATCAGAATAATATGAAAAATTTATCCAAAGTAAATTTTTATACCCTGATTCCAAAGAAGAATGTTATTTTGTCAAATTGAACTTATAGACATGTCAAAACAACTTTTAAGGTGGGTTCACCATCAAAAGGCAGCAAAACTACATTTTTTGAAAAATACTTATTTTACTCAAAAAATTGATTTTGTTCTCATACCATGTTCTAGAAAATGTGTAAGATGAATAATAATGTTATAAAATTCAAAATATATTTGATACTATTCATAATGGCTAGTTCATAATAATATTATAACCATATATCGTTGTTTATTGAAACCTGGTATTGCGTACAACACACGCTATTGAGGAAAGTCACGATTGTGTGTAATGCAAGCCAAGTCAGGGTTGCATGTTGTGCAAGACTCCTCCGTTGTTTCGTATAAAAGAATACAACCATATTTCATTTATACATTGAATATATATATATTTATATATATACACTCAATGTTTCGTAGAATAACTACTATCAAAATTGTGTGTAACATGATCCAAGAATAGTGTTGTGTATACTGCAAGCTCATACGGTGTTGTGTGTAGCGCAAGGTAATCTTGTTGTAGCATACAACACAAGACATCAATGATATTAAAATAATATTTTTCACAAAATCTCGGGGTGTTACAATTACTATTTATAGTAACCTGTCAGGGTGTGACACAAAACCTCATGACTTCAAGTGCCCTTCCCATGGAAATCCAAACATCTAGTCTCCAAATCCATGATAGCACCAAAATCGATCTATAAGTCTTTGGTGGCACCAACTATATCATTATGATTCTGAGTACCCATCCCATGATAGTCCAAATATCGAAGATCTATATCCATGGAAGATCTAATTCATATACCAACTATAAATCCATGTGATCCCACCTGTATCAAATCTCCCGTGAAGTTTCATTACATATCTCACCATACATAAAACAAACCACAAGGTCTGGCTAAAATCCCACACCCAACACTACTCTCCATACCCCCTCAAGATCACTTGTTTGGTATGGGTTCTAAGGTGACAATCACTAACATCTCTTCCAAAACCCAAACACACCAACTTAGGGTAGGTCATTTAATGAGGAAATCCCAAGGGGGTCCCCTAATTATCAGTATACTAGAGGCATCCTCACATGGGTCCTCTGTCTTGGATGGATCTCAGGTGAACACATGATACCCTAGTGACACCCCATCCTACAATATCATTTCTAAGGAAACACGGTCTCACAAACCACATGGGGTTAACCACATAAGGAACAATCAAAAGATATGAGACATAGTCATTATTATTCTCACTTCCGTTTTATTTTCTCATCAAACCCATATCCATTCTAATTTAAGCTAAATATCACCCCTTAAGTTGTTGGTATAAAGGTCAACCAAATCGGAAGTCATGGAATCATCCATCATAGTTGAGGAATCTAGCCAGAGTCCAAGGGATCATCATGGCCTTTATCTCTCTATAAGGTTAATTGGGTCTCACTTAAAAAAATTAAATAATTTAATTAATTATAATTTTAAATGATTCGTTTATCACTGACCATTAATTTAATTAACTATGTATTCACCTCCAGTTGAAAAATCATATTCCACAATGAAATGAAACTAATCAATCCATTTTCCATAAGGTGAGTACCAGTAAAACCTACCTTTATTCGATGATTTCCAGTTATTATGAATGGTTGGGAGTAGCTTCAAAGCCCTAACCTAGCTCAACTAATCTCGATGAAGTTCAATACAAGCCTTCATCAGAACCTAATCATCTACCTCAATCTAAACATCACTAATTAATTAATTTTAAAATTTATAATTAATTAATTAAATCAATTTAAACTCAGAATAATGTTGAATAACTCATAGGAAATTAGTATTCTTTTCAAACCGTAATCCATAAGGTTTCATCCATCCCTAACACACCCCTGATCCCAAGACAGGACAAAAATACTGCCCTCTACAAAAAAACCATAACAAAATTTATTGAAATTTGGGGAAAACCCTAATAATTTCCACAATATCTACATAGCTTGATGAATCAGTAAGAAATTAAGTACAAATGGTGTATCAGGATGCCATCATAATAAGAAGAAAGGAAGCCACATCCCAATTAGCTAATTCCAACATTATCTAGTCATATCATTATTGATACCCTAATTGAGGGAAACTGATATTAGAGAAAAATAGAGGAGGATAGAATGAACTAATAGAGTCAAGTGAATACCACTAATCAACAAAATAACACCACTAAAGGAATCTGAAATCAAGGGGGTGGAGGAATGAAAATGGGGGAGGACCCCGGTTTTCATAGAAAAAACAAGAGGACAATGTGGATTCCTACTTCTAAAAACCCAATAGAGAATAATTGTAATTATACCCCCTAAAAACACAATCATATAGTCAGTGGCCTGCTATAGTTTTTCACTATATAAATCACCTAACCTCTCCCAAGGATCCTCTAAGACCCTAGGATCCCCCCCCCAAGCCTCATTTCTCACCGAAAAAATTGTTTTCACATGTCTAAAATCCTAAAATTGGATTCTGAATCCCATTTCTCAAAACGTCTTGTCTGCTAATTCAAAATGATTAAATTTCTATTCAGTTTTTCATTATCGTACAGACACGAATCATTACAAAAAACATCACACAAACAATAAAAAGAAACTAGAATAACCAAAAAATCATGAAAAACAATGAACGATTGATTAAAAAATGAATATTGAATAACATACCATTGACTTAATGGTCAATTTTTTCTATAGATTAAAAAAAGTCCACAATGGAATCTGGTTTCCATGAGAGCTTGAACAAAAAGAGTGTGGGTGATCTCGGTTATGGTTCTTTAAAAATAGTGTAATGAGTTTTATGAGTACCAGTAAAAAAACATTGATAGAAGATACATTTATCAGTGCTAAAATAGAATGTGTCGATATAGGTATTATTTATTAATACTTTATTAGGACTAATAAAGCCAATGTTTATTAGCTCTAAAAATGAACTTATAAATCATACATTTGTTAGGACTCACTAAAAATCACTAATCAAGGTACATTTTATCGATGCTAAAAAAAGATCTAATAAATACTAGTAGAAAATAGAAATTTATGAATTATAATAAATTAATATTTATATGAAAATGTATATTAAAAATTAGGTAATAATAAACATGTTAATTTAAAAAATAAAATAAAAAATATTATAAATAAAGAAAATAAAAAGAGTAATATAAATAAATAGTATTATTTATATTAAATGTAATAATTAATTTGATAATATTCTGAAATATTTATTATATAATAATAAAAATATTAATATTAAGATAAATGAATAAGTAATATTTATTATGTAAATTTCAAAAATATCAAAAAAGAATAAATTATATCAATTATATATATTAAAAAAAATATGAATAAACTAATATTAAAATAAAAATGAAGAAATACAAAAAATTTCATTTAAATAAAAAATATTTAAAATAAATTAATAATTAAAATAGAATAGTTAATATATATATATATTTAAATAATTTAAATAATTATTATAAAAATTAATAATTATTAATTAGGTAAATCATAAACACAACACATATATAAAATATTAAAATATAAAAATGCATAGATAAATTTTAGAAGGTAATATATTACATAAATATTTTAAAAATAAATATTGAAAATGAATAAAACACAAAAATATTAAAAGTGAGTAAGTGTTAATAATGAGTAGATAATAATAGATGAATAATTATTAAAATGAATAAAAATTATTAATTAAGATTGAATAAATTGAAAAAGTAATAAAAAATGATTAAGTAATTTTAATTATATAATGTAATTCAATATTAAAAATGGATAAATATTAAAATAAAAATAAAAAATATCAAAAATTAAATAATAAAACATGAGATTTATAATAATGTATTGTTTGTTAATGAATAAATAATAATAGTATAAATATTTAAATACAAACATGATAAAATAAAAATGAATAGATATAATTTACATAAATTACTTTCATTTTTAAAGTATTGAAAATTAATAATTGAAATTTTATAAATAAGTATAAAAATGACAATGCACACATATTAAATGTATAAATTTTATAAAATTATAAGTATAAAAATGAATAAATAATATAAAATGAATAACTATTAAGAAAATAAAATTTAATAATTAAAATTATATTAATTACCAAAAAATCAAAAATGAATAATTAATACTGATTATATCAGTTAAAAATATTAAAAAATGTTAAATATTAAAATAAAAACGAATAGTTATGTAAAAGTATATATAAATCAAGATATTCATAATAAATTACTAATTTGAAATGAATAAATAATAATTTTATAGATATTTAAATAAAAATAAATTTAAATAAAATCGATTAAATATAAATTATATAAACTAGAGGCATATAAAAAATATTAAATATTATCAATATAAAATGTATAAATAAGTATTAAAAATTTTAAAAACTATAAAAATATAAAATGAGCATGTGTGTATATATATCTTTCTATATTTATATATATAATTACATTAATTTAATTTTAAAAAACGAATGACTTTTCCTATGATTGTTTCTAGGTATATGTATATATACTATAACGAGACACACCAAATTTAAAAAATAAATGATTTTTCTTGTTATATTATGATATATTCATATACATAAAAATACACATTAAAAATATATACACACACACATACATATGCATGGAGAGACACATAAATACACATTCACATAAATCCACATACATACATATACCTACATACAAACATGTGTATACACATACATACACATACAAACATGTATACATATACACATTCATACAATTACGTACATGTACATACACATGAAATATAAACACATAGATACTGCATAAACATACAGATACATAAAAATATACATCCATATACATCCACATACACACATACATATACACATACATATATACAAATACAATTACATATATACAAATACATTCCTCAAATCCTTTTTTTTATTTTCAAGGCAAAACCACTTTGTGGGGGAGAGGGAACCATACAAAAAATCATCAAGAAAACAGAACACCAAACAAAACAGACCACCCAAAGACAAGGAAACTAGAAAACAAAAGCAGAACAAGAAAGAGTGAACTTGCACAACATCTGATCCCTTGCACAACAAAGAACAAAGTTGGCCACTAGCCTGAGGGAGCCCGTCTATATTTCCATGCCAGATCATGTGTAATAAGATCCTTCTTAATTAGATCAATGAAGTGTGGGGGGAAGCAGAAGAGGCTTATGTTTGGGCTTTTAGGGGTCACCTAATCTTATTTATTGGCCTACACTAGGACCTCCAAAGAATCCATTTGGGGGGAAGTTTGGTCTTGTATTTTCTTCTTTGTCTCCTGAGCCTTTGAACTTAATTGCACATAAAAAAGAGAGAAAAAAGGGGCAGATTGCCTCTTAAGACACTTCGAAAATGGATCAACTATAGGCTCTATCTTCTGATCAGAATATGTGTCGGCTTGAGATCCCACAACCTCTTCACTCGGAGGAGAAACTGGTTCCTCTTGAAAATCATATGGATATTTTTCTATTCCACTTTTAAAAAATGTCTTCATGTCATCGAGAGATTTCTTTTGCATGAGAGATCCTTTACTAGTAAATTTTGTAACTGGTGGTTTTTGTAAATTAGAGTATTCTTTCTAATCACACGACCTCCTCACATATTTGGCACAGACCTCTGAGTCCATGATGGTTTTATTTCCCTTCCTGGTAGAGGACCGAATGAAAACATCCTCTTGTTCCACTTCCTTACTCCTGGTTTACCATGTTTAAGTTTCAGAATCCATCTCAGCTTCAAATCCATCCATGTTCCGTCCCTTAGAACTAAAAATATATACATACACATGCATCAATATATATATATATACACATGCACATAAACATACACATATATCAATATATATACACATAAAAATATATGTATACATAGACAAGTATATGTACACATACAACACAAATATACTCCTAGAGAATCACATGATTACACATACAAACAAATACATCCACATGCATGCACATACATGCATATACATACACATGTATACACATATATAAAAATATATGTGTATATTTTAAATTATTTTATATGAATACATATAAATAAAAAATCAAAATTTAATTGTTTTTATACTGATAAAAATTTATTTATATATTTATAAAAACTTTTATATAAAATAATAAAATATCAAATTCACATATACATTTTATAATTAATGTATAAAAATATAAATTTAATAATTTTTATTGATTAATATAAATTTTATAGTTTTTTCATATAAAAATATCAAAATAAGATTAAAAATAATTTTTATATTATAATATAGGTATATGAATCATATTTGTTTATTATATTTACACATATATACATATTGTTATAAAAATAAGTTTTAAAAATATATCAATATGTATATAAATTAAATCTTTCATGGTTCTATTTCTCAGTGGTTTTATATTACTATTAATGGGTTGGATTATATCAGTTCTAATTAAGAATTGAAAAATAAAACTATTATTAGTGCAAAAAAAGTGTTGATAACGGTCACCCTTTAATAGTGATTTTTTATCATATATAATGGTTATATTTGTCATCAATTTTAGTGAGTGATGAAAAAAGGCTCCACTTTGTCAGTGTTTTTTAGCAATTAAAAAGGTTGATGCTTAATAAACCACATATATAGTACTTCTATTCATATTTTCAATCTTTTATGCTATATATCTTATTTAGGTTAATTCATAGTAATTACCTAAAAAACAAGAAGCATGATAATTCCATTATTATAAAAAATAAGAGTATTGAATCCTCTGCCTTGATATGAAGCTTCTAATCACCATCATATAACATAGAATTCAATTAGGATCAACCAACATTGAACTCTATAAGAATATGTTTATAACACATCCAACAAATACACAATCAACGCATTCTTGAAACTCATAGACAAAATAGAGGAACCTTTCCACAAAAATCTCTAGAATAAAAGTGATCAAGGAGAGGATAAGTTTGGGAAAGAAGCTCCTTAAATCGAGAGGGTTTGATTCCCTAATTATATGGAGATTATACTTGGAAAATTTGTGGATGTATGGTGGTGAGAGGGTTATGATTCAACACGAGTTCATAGTGTAGATAAAGTAAATCAAACAATACAATCCTAATACCTTTAATTGTAGATTAATTATAACAAGAATCAACCACTACTTAGTGACTCACACTATTCCTTTGGTCCCCCAAAGTCAAATGAGATCCAGATTCCAAGTGTTTTAACTCTGAATATCATGTGTATTCTCAACCATTACAAATTTCAGTAACCACCACCACCCAAAGTATCTAGGTATTGAACTGGGTATTTTGGACGCATATTAGACCACCAAAGACCATCACTAATGAAAAGGGAGAAATACATATCCATTTTTAACCACAACACCCAGGACTATGGCGTAGAAACTTCATCTCACAATTTCCTTCCTCCCTTTCATGACTTAGCCTCTCATTGATTTCAGGAAACCATTCACATATCCCTGTGAATTTTAAGAAACCATTTTCATATAGGTGGACTTTATAACCACCATGACCACCAAAATAATAACTCATGGTCTTTCAAATATCACCATTTCCAATAATAATAATTCCAATAGACTCAAAAAACACCACACCCTTCATTGTGGAATGGATCTCACCCATGTTTTCCATAAGGAAACCTTTTGATATAAACATCATCCTCCATGGGTGATTTGGACCCTATGGTTTTCCAAAACCTCAAAACATCCAACTATCTTGTACTTAGCTAAACAAATGTGACTCCCAATACCCAATTTCCTAGGATCTAGTCTGAATAATAACCATCTATACATATCAGCATTAAAATGAACTGAAAGGACCCTATTTTAACCATTAATAATTAAAATATCACCAAAAACAATTTAGTCACATATATAAAAAGTAACTATTAGGTTTAATGTTTTAAAGAGATAATAAAAACATTTATTTAAAAAATACAATGTATTTCCAATTAAATAGTTATTTTCCCTTGTATATAACAAACTAAATAATCCACAATATGTCTATAAATTCCCCAACAAAATTCTCTACACATGATAATCGTCTAGACATAACATTTGTAATAATATTATTCAACTTTTAAGGAAAGGTAAATATAATAGTGGTAATATCAAAATCATAACAATAAAAATTGTATATCAAATGAGAAATATGAGTCAAATAATTTCATATAAATAAATACATGAGCATGAAATAAAACCATGGATGATGAAACAATACAATAAATTACATTAAAAAATAACTAATTATTTATTTATAAAATTATTATTAAGGGAGAGATAATTCCATTTCCTATGCTAAGACATCCTAATATTAGAATTTATAATTGTAATATCAAGGCCATGTGCCTATGAAATATTTTTTTATGCGAAAGAATACACCAAAATACCTAATCAGGTTTGTCTCATGTGACATGTGGATACATCAATGTGATAGTTTTGGTCCCACCCATAACTAATTAAGTCTAATAAATTCATAATATAAATTAATGAATAAACTATATAATACATTCCTAATTTTACTTAATAATCAATAATCATCTGTATTGAAATAACGAGTATGCTGATTTTCAATATTTCCCCATTCAATAAGTGGAATATATTTCTATATAAGAATACATCAAATTAACAACATATAAGGAAAAGGATATTTAGTTAAGTTAATAATTTTCCCAAACAATTGATGTATAGAATATAGGTTAACACTTTTTTTTGAAGTAAATAAATATAGAGTGTTCAGAGAAGAAAGGCATTGAATGAAATATTATGCCTTTACATGGTGGATGATTAGGAAATACAAAAGAAGTAATGGATTTTTATTAATATTAATCCCCAAAGATAAATTAGTATGAGTTTATTTTTAATATAATACATGAATAATATATAAACCAAAAAATGGAAACAAGTGGTGAATATGAATCATATCTCAATTAAGCATAATTGAGATGTAAAATCCATTACGTTAATTATAATATGTGAATCAAAAATAACATGAGAGGTATATGATGAAATTAAAATATATTTAAATGAATTATATTCATTATACTTGAATAAAATAGGGTTTGAGTACACTATGTAAGAAAAAATATGGTAAACAATATCAAACATGTCTCATGGAATTGAAAATATAAACAAGTAACACTTACAACCTTAGAAACCTTCAAGTAAAAACCCCATAAAGTATTGAATTTAAATTGAAAAAAAATAAATAATTATATGATGATGATGAAAAATATTAAAGGGGGATTTCCATTCCAAATAAAACATGGTGCATAAAAAAATATATCTCATAAGGTGAAAATTTGAGGTAAGAAACCCTTACAACCATAGAAACATTCATGCCAAACCCCATTGAAATATTTGATTTAAAATGAAACATTAAATACCATTAATAGTGATATAATCATGAAAAAAATATTAAAGGGGTATTATATACCCTATTATAATTAAATAATGGCGTATAATATGAAATATATCTCAATGGGTGAAACTTTTAGACAAAAAACAATTACCTTAAATCACGGATTCTCATAGAGTGATTGAATATATTATATAACAAAAAAACTATCTTAATAATATATTTGAGAACCTAGTTCATATCTATACCTTTTTATTAAGATAATTTATAAGCACTCTATATGTATATTTGTTAGTTGTTATCTATTTTTAATATCGGGTATGAGTAATCTTGATCATTTTGAACTAGTTTCATAAAACATATATTATTGTTTATTATTTTATAAACATTAATCATTACATTATCATAAAATTTACTTGAATTAATTTTTTATAATTATATATAATTTTATAATTTCATTATATGAATGTTTTTTTATGATATTTAAAGAATTAATTGTCAATGATCATGTTTCAATGATTTTGCATGAACGAATGTTGGTCTCCTAATAGATTAGTTTAAAATTAATTTTACCATTAATGGATAAAAATTAAAACATTTTTTACTTATTTTATATCATATATCAATATTAATTAAGTTCTCATATTGATCCTTGATATTATTTTATATCATTGTTCAAGTATGTGGTTATATCAACCCAATCAGGGAAATACCATAATTAAAGGATGATTATATTTATGAAAGTGGATTCTATTGGAAAAATATAATTATTATAGAATCATAATGATATTACTTAGGTAATTTTATGGGTTTTAAACTAATTTGAATATATTTTCAAAAATAAGAAAGAAACTGAATAAACAAATGTTTCTTTGTGGCGGTGGTTTTCATCACAATGCATGACTAACATTTTCATTTCATGATGAATGATAGGAAACGAATATTGATTATAATTTTAATATTTATAATCAAAAGAATTTTTATATGTCATGTTTTTTTTATTTCCATTCATATAACTATAAAAGAGAGGTGGTGGTGAAAAATGAAATTGATCACTTCATGGAGACAGTAATCCACACAATGCATGAATGAATGTTCCATTATTATAAATAAAAATGGGAAAGGAATTTAATAGTTATTTATTTAGAATAATAACATTAATTATACAAAAAATACCAATTTTTTAAATAAGAATTATAAAATTAGATTTGGGAATTTAAGAATGAAAAGGAAATAAAGTTTGATAAAAGTACTTCCATTAAAGACATGGGATTTACCTTGGAAGACTTCATGGAAATGATATTTGGGGTTAAATCTACTATAGATATAGGATTAAATAAAATAAATAGGATTATAGTGGGGAAAGAGAAATATTTTAGGTGGAAATCATTTTTTGGGTGGTCTTGATGGTGTGGTGAGTAGAACCTTTTAAAACTCATAAGAATGAAATTTTTGTAAATATTTCTAGTTATTATAAATATATTAAAAAATTTAAGGTCTTGGATCCCTATATCCTATAACATTTTCTGTTTTTTAATCCATTGTATATTTGAGTAATCCTAGGGAAGGATTGGTGTAGTTCGGTAGCATGAATATGGAATCTAGATAAGTGCATAATGTGAACTATAGTTCACAGAGTGAGAGTTTTATCTCTATCCTTAATAAGAATTAAAAAAATAGCTGATATTTTCATGGGGATTTATTCCTAATTTTTAGCATTAGTTTATGATGCAGAGGTATGATAGGTTGTATTTGTTTAATCTATCTCTGAAAATTCAAAGTGTGAATTTTTGTTTGACAACAAGAATTTATCTAAGGTTTTTTGGATCCTGGTGTCATGTTTTTTAGTGGTTCTTAATAATGATACATTCGTAATGTGAATAAACCATTCATGTAATGATACAATGTTTATAAGAATGGATATAAATCATCTTTAACCCAGTAATTTTTAAAAAATCCATTGATTTTCTTCCAAACCCAAGTAGCTAGTGGTGCTTCTTCATGTTGTTTTAAATCCCATTAAAAAGAAATTAATCCCCAGTTTTCCATGTTCGATTGATGGTTATATAAGGTAATTTTTACCCCTTTATATTATGGGTATTTCATTAACCAGTATTTTTTCTTCATGTTATTTATTTCCATGATATGGTGGTTGATCCCCTTTTTTCTTTATAAAGTTACTTTTATTTTTATTGCCATGGTTCTAGGGTAGCATTCTTAAAGAAAGGTAGTTTTCTTATAAGAGAGGTGTTTAGAGTTCTTTTTTGTTATCCAATTATTAATCAAAGATCGTTGGAATACTTGAGGTTGGTTATTCATATAATGTCCTATTATTTTTCATTAAATCCTAAAGTAATCATGATTTATCTCTTTGGATGATGGTGAAATTAACCTTAATAAAGAATAAACTAGATTAATGAATAAAATGGTTTATAGTTTTAGAGATCAAATGTTATCCACCATGATAATGGTTTCCCTATTTTTTTTATTATAAAGTGTTCTATCTATATTATTTATTTTCTTACCATGATTTTTATTTTATGGTTTATCATGTATAGTTTGATTAAAATGGTTAAAGAACGCAAAGATAGTAATTTTTTTGGATAAAGAATTAAAGATTAATATTTATTTAATCTATTGATTCTTATAATTTGATGAAAAAATGATGTTTGATGCATGTTTAATTAAATTTTTCTTCAATATTTTGATGTAAATTTTAATGAATATGATGCTGGAAATATTTATTTTCTAAATAATAAAAAATATTGATAAATGAGAACGTAAATCCTTTGATTTTTTTGAAATTATAAGTTATGTTTTAGGTAAATAATTACTAGATTGTAATAGATGATACTTGAGGATACCCATAATTTTAAATTATAATAAATGAATCAGTCAACACATGATGTTAATAAAATCAGTTGTTGGATAAAGATATATTTTTGGGGTTGAGCATGCGTGATTTCATGTGAAGGCCAAATGCAATGTTTTTATGGACTAGATGCCTCGTTGACTCTATTTCTTGTTTTATTCCCTAAGTGTATATTTTTTATGTGAATATTTCTATAATATGTGATGTTATCCCTGGATGGTTGATAATTTGGTGATATATGTGGGTATGCCAATGTTTGTGGCATAAGTTAATTCATGTGATGGAAGGATGTATGGTGTTATGAATGCCGGTGTTAGGAATGATACTGGGACTTATGGAATGGGTTTAAGATAGAATTTACTATTATTTTGATAAATTCCTGGTTGTTTTCTTGATATTTTTATTATTTAAAGGATGTGTATTCAGCTTCTTTGTTTACCTACATTATATTGACCACTTCTTGAGGCAGGTGGTTGTGCTTGGTTTATGCATCTCTTTTATGGTGGGATATGATGTTTCCTAAATTACAATGATTTATGGAATAATAATGGTTAAGAAATATTTTAAACCATAGTGTTCAAGATTGAATATAGTGGAAATGTAAATGATATTGAGAAACTGGAGAGTCTATTTGTTTATTCCTAGAGGGTATGGGAATCAGTTTATGAACATGTTAAATAAATGTTAAAGTGATTATAATGGTTATTTAAAATAATTAACATAATGAGAATGATTCATGAATAGAAATAAATAAATGAAAACCTTCTTAGATGATTGTGTTCTTATAGGGTATATGTTCCTTAGTAGTGGAAGCTAGAAAGTAGAGTGGCAATAGTTTCAGTTGATCCTAAGCCTGGGTTATACCTATAGTGTGGTTATGAGCTATATTATATCTTGTATGTTATGATATTTTATATTATACCCCACCTAATCTAGTAGGGAAACTCACACCCAATGGGCTATGGGAGGTTGTTTTCCCCAGTATCCAGGTTAGTGGGGAATATATGGTCTACTACCCCCTCTAGCCCCACTATCTTATCTTAATAATATTATTTGATGGTATAAGTAGAAGCTATCTTTACCCAAAATTTGTAAAGGTTTATAATAGATTTTTGTTACTTTACAAACATTTATCTCTAGATATAGTATCCAATGGATTATTATAGGTATGATTTATATGGGTTATGACGGCTTGAGGTAAAATACACGACATGTGAGGTACGGTGGATCCTAGAAACTACTCAATTAATATCTAGGGATATGGAATGGGATGATAAGATGATTTTATGAATGAAGTTCATGGTATGTGATGAGATTATGTGATTCATGATGTGTATGGTATCATATATTATCTCTATTTTCTACGATCTATCTTACTTTTGGAGAGAGATGGATTAGGAAAAATGAAGTTTCAGTAGAGCATAAAACTAGTGGGGAAGTGATAGAGAGGTTCCTTTTTTATATTATTTGTATATGATCTTATGTATATGATATTGGATGAGAGATTCCATGGAGATATTTTTATTATAGTATAAATGTTTAGGTGACCACATAGCTTTACTTTTTGTTTACTGGGATTCAATATAATTTCATTATTTATTCATTAGATGATCCAAGGTGGATCATATTAAGTATACATATAATTCTCATCCTACATTTATATCAATTTTTCTGGTTTCTACTGAGGTTTGTCTTTTAATAATTCTATTTTTATTTCTTATTTTATAAATATATAAAATTACATTTGTTTTTTTGGATCTTATACATTTATCATGAGAAGGTGTTATTGGGTATTTTTATTAAACCACCCTTTCCTATTGTCCTTTTTATGGAGATTCTTATCATATTTATGTTTCATATACCTTTGGTTTTGGTTTCCAACTTTTGGACTATTGGTTGAGGGATTTGGGCACCATTACCTCCTTTATCTTATTATTTTCCTAGGAGGGGTACCTTTGGGGGAGGGGTTATGAATGTTTGGTATGAAAGGTTCAAGATGAGGGATGTGATAGATTTCATAGGTAGGTATTAGTAATTAATTCATGGGTAATTATGTAAAATGTTTCATCTAGGTTTAGTATTAAATATAAACAAGAGATACTAGCAAAGATATAGGTATTGAGGTCCCCATATGATGTGATGCACAAACATTTATGTTTATTAAGACTACTAAATGAAGTGATATTCATTAAGGTGTAGAGGCCTAGGAAAATATCATGCATCATACTTATTTACACATAGGTTTGAAATGGGTAGGTCATGGGTTTATGGTATACCTTAAATAATAAATTATTCTTAAACATTACATATTCTAGGTTTTAGATTTCATTAAATTTTTTTATTTTTCATGTATAGATCTAGGATGACTTCCTCATCATGTTTTCACTGAATATGATCAACAAGGTGTTCTAAAATATCACACTTGAGAAGAGTAAGAAGAAAAAAACTTGGAGGATGACACTAATATCGTTTCAGTACCACATTCTACAGAAGTATGAGGGGTCTATTTTGGACTCAGAAAGAGAGGATTGGTTGGGGGAGGTTAATATATCCTCCAATTCAATCTGTACTCAGAAGGATCATTGGGGTTCATTAGTGTTGAAAATGTTTTTTAGATTAGTGAGGCAGCAATGGTTTTTATTCTGTAAGGATCATGAGGATCTATTTGTCTCACGTGAGAGGATCTAAGAAACTTTTCAATACTAGGAAGGTTCGGGCATAGCCCTTCAATTGAAAATCAAAGAAAGTACAAAAAGGATATGGATGTTGTTATACAAGCATTGTTGCCTCATGCCAATAGATACCAAAGTAGATCAAATATCATAAACAAACTCATAAGAATCATCATAATCACCATACCATTCAAAATGATATTCTATAGGACTATGAGACCTTGTAACCATATTTTGTTTTAGATAGGAATAGTCTTTCTTACATATCGCTTTTCTGGGAGGAATAGGTTGAAAACCATCATCATCCACAACAACATTTCCCCCTTTGGAAAATACCTAACTATAGGATGGTTTTTTAAGGAAACATCCTCGATTTCCTCCCACCCTCCATGGATGCCTTGGGTATCCCTTAATTTATTAATTTCCTCTCGAATCCGTGAAAGATTCCCTTCAGCACTCATATTTTTCTACCCCTCTTCCAATGTAACACCTAGTATAATTCCATCCTCATCTGTTTGAGCTCTCACTCCGTCCCCTGACCCATTAATCTTAGGTGGCAATCCCTCGGTCGAATGTGATGAAAAATCTCTAGCCTACATATCTCCTTTTTCAAAAGCGGGTTGTATATCACGAAGTGGGTCCCCATTGTTTCGTTTCATCCTCTCTTTCTTCCTAAAAGAGGCTTCACGATGCCCTTTTAAACAACAAAAAGAGCAAACCACATTCTTGTGACATTTATCCTTGGCATGACCAATAATCTGACACTCCGAACAAAAGTCAGGAAGTCATTCATATTCCAATTTAAAAGAAATTTTATCATCAAGTGCTGAAAAAACTACATTATGAATCAAGAAAGAACTCAAGTCAACCACCACCAGTATCCCAGCATAATGTATTAATTTGGAATCCTTAGTGTTCCTATCCATTTTAATAGGAATTCCCACAGTAGATGCAATATCAAATAAAATTTTAGTATGCCATAAAATCCAATTAAGGCTAATTATTTTGATCCAGAAATGTGCTCTAGTATTTTAAATGGAAAAGGTATTAAAATGAAAATCCCACTCTTGAAAACATGGCATACTTGGATTCAAGTTCATTGAGCCAAAACCCCCACGCTCGTCTTTTTAAAGCCTCTAATTGAAAAATGATGTGAAAAAATCCCCGGCAAAGAGGAATGAATCTCCAATTAAAAAAAATCCCCATATATAATTCAGCTTTCGAACTAAATCAAAACCTTTCCAAGACATTCCTCCAATGGGAAGAACAAGCCTAGCAATTATAGAATGTTCACAGATTTTAAATCTATTGAGAATAGTTTCTCGGTTAGCAGTCACATGAGCAGTATCCCCTTTTCTGTCCGTTCTCTCCAAAACATCATCCTTTACATGTGCAAAATACGTTCTCTTGAGAGTGTCAGATTGAGATTTACCAATCGTAATATTTTCCAAATTCATCACCCCATGAAGGAAATCAAATGTTCGGGTCACCTCTGTTGCAACTTTATATGTAGAAACAATGTTCGGATCCAAAATTTCTACATCCATAGTGCATGTTCCATTTGTTATTTCTACAACAGCCACCCTACTCACGCCTACCACGCTAGGCACCACCACTGTATTAGTGCCAATCGAACCGACCCCCACCACCATAAACGTACCGCTCATGTTGATTGCATTAGACACCATACATGTAGAACTCCTCGCGCTGACTGCATCGTTTGCTGTCATGCCATACACAGTCATGGCTACGCTGGTCGCCTCCATAGATCTAAACCGGTATCTTTCAAATCGACCACATGGGAAGAGGAAATCCGTCGTAGTCATCTCTGATGCCATTTGAAACCATAATCCGCCACAACACTAGGAGAGAGAAAATCCCGACCTGATATCCTCAAGAAACTTTTAAATATTATTTTATTTATTTGACCACAATGTCTGCCAGTCTCTAAGACCTTCTTACCATTTGACAGGGTATTTCTAGTGTGCATGAGATCAAAATCCAATTTGGGACCCTTCTCTATTATGCTTCAGAATTGTTTCCATATTAGGAAGACAAGGTATGATATTTTGAGGAGGATTTTCTTCTTGTGATCTATAATAAAGTCTCCCTATTTATATTATTAAAAAATATCATGGTAGTGTCCAGAGAAGAGGTTATTGAGAAGATGTTGGCCATAGTTGGATCATCACAAGAGGGGAGTCATCATAATTCTTTACATAGTACAGTTTTTTTATAGGGGTCCTAGTTACCTATAAATAAGATATTTTGGATGAATATTTGTATATCTCAACCTTCATAAACTCATTTCTCTAGGGGTGGTGGCTCTTAGTCCCCTTCCAAGGGACCAGACACATGTTTTCTTTTGGAATCCAAGGTCACCAGTAGCCCTACAATTTTGTGAAGGCAATGTATAATAGGTGTTCCACTTAAATTTCTGCTAATGTATAAATTTAATTTTAGGTAGTATTATAGGGGTGATCCAACATTGGATTATTAAGGAAGATATGATAATGTGAGAGTACAAACCTAAGATGATTCATATCCTTGGATAATACAGAAAAACGATGGTGGTGGTTATCATCAAAGTTAGAGAGGTTGTATTATAAGTTTTATTTATCTTTTTCTTTATATTTTCCAACAATCTCTGATCCAAGAATCTTTTGAGGTACACTTTCCTTATTTTCTACTTGGTTTCTTGACTTTTTTTATTTAGGAGCTACAAATTCCTTCACATCACCTTTGATATTCCATACTATGGGACTTGAGGAGGAGAGGTTTCAGGTTCACTTGGTGTTGACTATGTTAGTTGGAGGATGTAATTATCTACATAATATATGTAGATACCATGATCTAGTGCTGGGGTAGAACCTATCTTCTAGAGACTTAAAATATATTTCGACACATCAATACGACATCATTCTCTACATGGAAAAGATTTATTTATTATGGGATATTTTGGATTTACTCATGATACATATTGTATTATATGATGATGATAGGGATGATATAGTGTTCACTAGGGAGTGAGTCCCTTTGATGAGTCATAGGTGTGTTCTATCATTCTATTCCTTGAAGACTAATATTATGCTACCTTTATCAGTGGCTCAGTAGGTAGTGTTTTCAAGGGTTGTAGAAGAGTACCATAATTTATTTAAAGGCAAGGTTGTGAACATTCCCCTTTATGGGATATCAAGTTGGGGATAGAGCTACATCTGTGTGTTTCTTTGATATAAATTTAATTGTATGGGATATCACATTCGGAGTTGTGAGAGATGAAATTATAGATTAATGATCTTTTATAAATAATTTTTTTAAGCTGAGCATATCACCTTAGGGTGCCCTAGATCTATTTGTAAAGAAGTTCGATGTAATTCCATGTATCTATATTGATTTTTATAATTTGAGATAGGTGATAGTCAATAAACACAATCCTCTTCATTAGATTTATGATTTTTTCGATCAAATGAAAGGATCTAGTCTATTCTAAAAGTTTAATATATGGTCAATATATCATTATATGTGGGTAAAAGATAAAGTTATACCAAATATCTCTTTTAGATGTTATTACAGGTATTAAATTATTTTTGTAAAGTCATATGGTGTGATGAAAGATCCAGTTTTGTTCATGGGTTTAATGAATACAGTGTTATTTAATTTCCTAGATTGGTTCATTATGGTTTTAATCAAAAACATCCTTGTGGGAACCACATCATAAGATAAGAAAATAGGGAATCTATGTAAAATTTTGGGGGTTCTTAATCATTATTAGTTGTTCAAGAAGAAAAGTGTGGATTTTGGGATCATGAAGTTTGTTTCATAGGGAATTTCATATCCCATCATGGTGTAGTTATGTATCCTTTTATGATCAATCCAATTGTTTCTTGGGAAACCCTCCAGACAATTTCAGATGAGCAGAGTTTCCTTAGTATTATAGGATATTATAGGAGGTTCATAACTGATTTCTCTCCTGTTATAACAGATCTAAATCATTGATTGGAAAAGATCATGCTTTATTTTAGACCGATTAGTGTCATGAATTTTTGATTACCGGAAGGAGAAGTTGTTCAATGATCTTGTTCTTCATTTTATTTAAGAGGGAGTTTGGTTCGAGGTTTTATTTGAAGCTTCACATCTTTGTTTGGGTTATCTTCTAATGTAGTAGATATCAATTATTTATTATGTGTCTTGGCAGTTATGACCCCATAAATGTAAAAATTAAAAATATCATATCTAGTTGTCATAAGTCATGTATACCTTGATGTTTTGTAAACATTACATCATTGGTACACATTTTTTTCTGTTTTGACCAATCACAAGAGCCTGAGGTATGTCATCTACCAGTGTGATCTAAAATTTTTATAATGATGGTGGATGGAATTTTAATGAGATTATGACTTTGAGATTTAATTTAAACTAAGAAAGGGTAATTTTGTATCTGATTCACTAAGATGGACGTAACATAGTGATTCCATATGCAATTTTTGTTATTCATGTAGAGTGGTAGAAGAACTATCAGCGATGCATATCTAAATTTGAGAGGTCAGAGTAATTAGATTCCTTTTCAAATGACAGTGGAAAAATATTAGGTTTAGTTGGTGGAGGATTCCCATCTATGGTATTTTGAGGTAGATGTCTAGAGAAAACAAGTTTTCAATGGTGATTACCCTAATCATTGTTCTAATGATGAACAACTCTAGGTGTTATTCTAGGGGAGTCTTTTCATACCTATGGTAATGTGTGACAGGGTTCTCCATGTGTTTCATATATTACTGATGGTGGTATATGCTAGTGTGAAAAAGATGTACCAAGATTTTCGAGGTCAGTTATGGTGGCCTAGGTTAAAGTTTTTAGTGGCAAAGTTTGTGTCTCAGTTTTTGGTTTTCCAGATGTTTAAGGTCAAGAATCGTATTCCATGTGGTTTTCTCTAGCCATTTATTATTACATAGTGGATGTTGTATGAAATATAAATGGAATTAATCACTAATTTAACTCAATAATATAGAGTCTTTGATGATATTTGGGGGATAATGTATTATTTGAAAAACTCTTTCCACTTTATAGTGATCAAGTAGTTGAATCTAGTGGAAGTTTTATTAAGGTAATACCTGGAGGCGGTGAAAATATTCCATGGTGTCCTGATGTTGATTTTTTCTAACCATGATCCACATTTTACCTCTAGGGTGTGGAGTGGTCTCAGTAATACTTTTGGATCTGAGTTTTTTTGTTTCACTACTTTTCATCTATAGAAGGATGGTCAGAGTGAGTGGACATCCTGACTATTAATGGAATGTGGTGCGCTTATGTCCTTGATTTTAGAGGTTTTTTTATGAGGAACCTACCCTTGGTAATGCTTTACTATAGTAATAGTTTTCACTTCAGTATTTGTATAGAACCATATACATATTTATAGGAACAATCTTTCCATTATCCATTGTACTTGAGTAGGGTTAGAGATTCAGTAATTTTTGGGTTCAAACTAGTGTATATCATGATAGAGATTGTTCAATTGATTCATGAAAAGGTGGTAGTCGTCTATTTTAATCAGAGTAAAATGATTATTAAAGGGGTATTCCATTAGAGTTTGAAGTTGATGATCATGTGTTCTTGTAGATGAATCCTCACCATTGGAAGTTTGGTATTGGACATGTGAGTATGATTTATCCCTTATTTTTTTGGACATTTAAGATGTTAGATCATATTGGATCCATTTCATATCAGATATAACTTCCCCCGTAGATGATCTAGATACATGATTTTATCCCTGTATCATAAATTCACCATTTTCATCAAGATGAAACCCATGTCATAAATTGGGGTGATATCAATGTTGATAATGATATAACCTTTGAGGACTAGCATATAGAGATCTAGGTCTACCAGGAAAATGTGTTATGTGGGTGTTCTATTCCATTGTTTTATGTCTTGTGGTGATATATTAGAATGGAGGAAAGTACTTGGGAATGTGATTCATAGATACCTACTCAGTATCCTAAATTGTATTCTGTTTAGATATTATATTGTAGTAACGCTTATTATTGTGATTTTTGATGTTAATATTTTTTATGATATGGTTTTCTCTTCCTAGAATTATTTTATTTTTCATTTCACTTTTTTTGAAAGGCATCTCTCCCAAGATAGTGTTTATGAGATGGTTATTAGTGTTTCATATCCTTGTCATGTGTTCCTTTGGGTGAGGTGATCCCTTTAAGTTAGTTTCAAATTATAGAGGACAAGAATTGTTTTAGAGGTATTTTATGTATGTTATTGGATCCTTCAAGATGATCCATTTGCATATTTTTAAAGCATGTGGTTATAAAAGTAAACCTGGGGTAGGATCAATGGAGATTGGGAGATGGGATCCAGAATCATAATAATTTTACAACATGAACTACAATTCATGACATGAGAGTTCAGTTCACATTCTAAATAGGAATTCATTTCATAAAGAGATTTTTTTTTCTGAGTTTGATTCATGATGCATAACATTTTTTCATTATGTAAAGGGCTGATCAATAAAATTTGGTGAATATATCTCTAAAAACTCATAAAAAAATTTTTTGTTTCATGACATGAATTAAACCCAGGATTTTTGGATCTAGGTGACATGTTATTTATTTGGTTTTAAACATGGGAAATTCATAATGTGAATGTCCCATTAGTTCATAGAAAATATATCTTTATGAGTGGTTATAAATCAACTTTAACCAATGATAATTTTTTAACAAACTTTTATTTTCTCTCAACCCTAAGAGGATAGAGGTTATTATTTAGGGTGTTTTGAATCCCTTTTGAAAGGGATTGATCATTGAATTTTCATGTTCTATCAGTGCTGATCAAGGGTGATTTTTCCCACTTTCTATTATGGTTTCTTCTTTAGTCATTATTTTTTACTCATCTTTTCTCTTTCCAGGCTATTCCAGTTGATCTCATTTTTTCATATGGATTTTTTGTGATGTTTTTTTTCAAGGTTTTCGTGTGTCAATCTTAGAGGGGTATAGTTTTTTATGGGAGAGGTGATTGGGGTATTTCATTGTTATTCTATTCTTGATCAAATAAAAATGAAATACTTAAAGTAGGGGATTTATTTCTTCTCAATTTATTTTTATAAAATGATAAAGTAACCATGATTTTTCTCTTTGGGTGATTTTTAAGTTAAAAGTAACAAATAATAAACCATATTAATGGAAAGAAATGGTTTGTGGTTTTAGAGATCCTATGTTTTTTCACCGTGATAATAGTTTTAAATTTTATTTCCTAGATAGTGAATTATCTTTGATTACACTTTAGTTTAAATGTTTGTAATGATATGTTTTAGCATGTATAATTTGATGAAAATGGTTAAAGAACATAAATCTAGTAATGTTGAATGGATAAAAATTTAAAACACATTTTTATTTATTATGTTTATTCTTATAAATTTATGGAAATCAAGTGGTTCCTGATGAATGTTTAATTTAATTTTTCTTTCCATATTTTAATGGAAAGAACTAAATAATATGAATTTGTAAATACTTATTTTTTGAATAAAAAAAATTCATGGAAAATGAGAATGTTATTCCTTTGTTTTTGTTGAAATTGGATGTTATGGTTGAGATCAAGTTTAAAATAATTAATTTTATTTTAATAGTTGATTTATTTGGTAACACATAGTTGTAAAATATGATAAATGAATAAATTAATCCTAGATGGTGATAAAACTCATTTTTTTAATATAGATAAATGTTTGGGGATAAGTGATCCCATTTTCCTATGAAGGATAGATGCCTTGTTTTTAGGGACTAGATTCCATGTCGACTTTATATATTTTTTGTTACATTATGTGTTTTCTCTATATGTGAGGCTTACTATGGGACATCATGTGTTCATAGGATGGATGATGGTTTGGTGAGATATGAGTGGGGTGTCACAATTGTTTGGAAGTAGTTGATGCCTGTAATAGTGGTATGAATGGTTATATAAAAGGTAGTGTTAGGAACGGAATTAGGATTGATGGAATGGGTTCAAGATAGGATTTCCCTTTTTTGTTTCAGAATATGGAATTCTTTCATGATAATGTTATTCTTTAATGTTTGGATAGATATGATGATTGTTTTCCATATTCCATTCCCCACTTCTTGATATAGTAGGTTATCATGTGTTGGTATGAATGATTGTTATCTTTACTTATATATTTGTATAGAGGCTTGTAATGGATTATTTTTATTTCACACACATGTATCGCTCTATATAGTGGCCTCTGGCCCCACTCTCTTCTCGTGGTAGTATTATGTGTTCATATTTTTGATGGTCATATTTACCTATATATGTGTGTAGAGGGTTTTAATGGCTTATCATTATTTCAAACGCACATATCACATGATATATTAGCCTATGTATTATTATTGGTGTGATGTTAATGAGTTGTGATGTATGGACATATAATACAAGACATATGGGTTGTTGTGGCTCTAGGAGACTACTCAGTTACTATTTGTAGATGTTTCATGGGGTGATGTGATGATATGACTCATTGAGTTCATGGTATGTGATGAGATGATATGATACAAAAGTTGTAAGGTATGATACATTATACCAAGTGTCTATGGATTGGACTACATTTGGGGAGATACGGGTCATGGAATGTGATGTTAGGGAAGAGCGGTAAAATAGTGGGGAAGTGGTAGTAGGGTATCTTTTTTTGATATTATATTATATGATCTCTTGTTTGTAATACACGGTTAGAGATATCCAAGGGGATGGTGGGATTATATTATACTTTTTTATGTAAATATTGTTTTCACATTTTTTCACTAGTTATTATCATTCTTTATTTATCTTTTTCATGGGGGGCTTTGAGGAGGATCCAATTGGGTATACATGTGATGATCACCCTGCATATGTATAAACTATTTTTCAGATCCTCTGAATATTATTGGTGATTATAATTGAAATTACTAGTTCTTGGGTTTTTAGGACTTTTTTTGGGATTTTATGGTTGTTATCAAGGATTGTCTTTAGGTAATATAAGTTTTCGATAAAAAAATTTTGTTGTATAGAATTACATGTGTGTATTTGGGATCTTTTACTATTATTAACAGTAGGTGTTGTTGGAATATTTATATTACCTTTCATTACTCGTGTTATTTTAGAGAGTTATTTTTCACATCTATGAGTATGGTATACCCTAAATTCTTCTCAATAACTTGTTACCAATTAGAGGTTGGATTTAGCCATCATTATCTCCTGTTTCCTTTGTCATCCCATGAGGGTTACTTTGGGGGGGATGAGGTTATGACATGTTTCACATGTCAAGAAGACTCCAAAATTGAAAATAACAGAGTTGGTCGTGATATAAGGTCTATAATCTCTCAACAATTCATTTTAAATCATTTTTAAATATTTTTCTATTTTATTTATTCTTCTAATTATCACTTTTACCATTTTTGGTTTTACCTTGGTCACTAGTTTTTACCTAAATAATTTAAATTTTATTCCTAAAAAAATAAACCTTATTAAAAAATATAAATTAATTATTCTAAATATTAAATAAATTTTTTCTAACATAATTTATATGAGTAAAAAAATAATGTTAACATTAGCACAAGTAACGTGTAAAACCCCGTTTTTAGAAAAAAAATGTATTTTTAAACATAAACATTATGTGCCGGATAAAATTATCAATGACGTTTATTTCCAAGATATAAAATGAATTATTATAATAAATAATATTTATTTAACTTCCAAATCAATCATAACCCTATTTTTACAAAAATAATATTTAATTTAAAGAAAAATAAAAAACTGTTTCTTTTAGTGGAAAATATCAAGTGAGTTCATGAACATAGATTTTATAAATTAATAATATTATTTAGAAATTTATATTTTTCTCTATAATGAATATTTTATCTTGTATAATGTTGTATTAGTTTTTAATTTTTACATGATTCTTGATATCATCAAAATCTCTACAATTTTATCAAAAACAATATTTTTCACTATTCACTAAAAACAATTACTTCATAAAAATATCAAAAAATAAACTTAAGATAATAATGAAATGTGGGTTTCAAAAAATGAAGTTAATTTTATAATATTAAAAATTCATAATATAAAAATATATCTATATTAAAAAATATAAATATAAAGGAAAACTCTTTTATTCAGAAATGATATCCTTAAACATTAAATGTTCTTGATATTATTTCATATCAAATTCGTTAAAAAATGTTAATATATTATTTCATATATTTAAATATGTTATATTATAATAATTACCTTTTAAAAGTGGTTGATTTTATTTATTAATACTCTAAATAGTTATTTGAGAAAGAAAAATATTTTTAATATTAAATCATATTAATTATTTTTCCTTTGAACATAATAAGTTTTGATTAATTAATATATTTTTATTTACTATAGGTTTTATTCATTTTATAATTTCATAATAATGTTCATATAATATGTTGTGTCTCATTTTGATTCATTATGGCCTATAAAATAATCTATTGAAAAAAAAAATATCTAAAGAAATATATATTCCAAAATCTTAGGTCATTACACTCTACACCATAAAATAAATTGTATCCTCAAAATTATAATTATTATTGAATGATAAAATTATGAAAGGGTATTCTTAACATATTTATCATTTATGACATAACTTTTAATATGAAATTTGCCTTACTCTCTTAGGATATATTATGTTAGGTATATTTCCTCAAATAATATTAATCTTTCTTATAATAATATACCATTGTATGCATATAACCTAACACTATATTCACTAAATTATATTTTTCTCAAAACCATATAAATCTCGAAGAAATTAAACAATAATCAAACTATATATTCTCGCATAAATTAAAAATATATTTAACTATAAAATTAAATTAACCACTAGGTTATAAAACAACACAAAATACACTATATACCACAATCCAAAAAAAGGATGAAATTCACCTAAAATGTCAGGAATCATTTATCAATCCCATGTTAACAAATAATTTCTAACTTAATTTCTTTCAAAATCAATCAACCCTTTATTAAAAAAACATTAAAATTATATTAAACCTATGATTTATTAATCCCTCAATAATGTATTATTCAATAGTTATATTAAAAAATATTACTTTTTCATAAAATAAATTTTAAAGTGTATCGATATATTTAATGAATGTTTCCAAACCTTTAAATAAAAAACATAGAAGAATAATAATTAGATGATTCAAATAGTCTTTATAGCTTTTATTATATACTAGAATATCATCGATAAATATAACCCATTAATAAAAATATCTAAGAGTGTCCAGATTTAATTTATATAAAGATTTCATCCTCACTATATTAGCTATTATAAAGAATATTTCCATTTCCATGATAATAGTCAAATTCTAAATTTTTAACCAATTCATTATTCTCTATTATTCAGTTACAAAACAAAGTGGATTCTAGAAATATCCCTCCTTATATTTCATTTTTGTGAACTCGTTTCGAAAATAAAATACTAAAACCAAAAGGGTTATGATAATATATAAAGTTACAATCTAAAAACATCAATATGAATATGTCTCCCCTTTGAAAACTTCATTTATAACATAAGATACATTTTTAGACCTTTTACTCTATTTGTTTAATGCTTTGTTATACATGGTCATTTTTCAATTAGGTTATATAACATGATTAGTTAATAGCATACTCACATACTTAATAAAGGGTTTTAATGATAATTTGACTAACCAAGCCATATCCCATGGGAGTGTCAAACTATGTGTGTAGTGATGCCTCTTTTCCATGCACCAGGTGATGATCAAGTTAATACCCAATCCACCCTTTTTAGGGATATTACCCCAGGGTTCATATGTTATAGATCCATTATCTAATTGAATTATTATGAAATGTATTTAATTTCAATTATAACAATAAAATATTTACATTACCAAAATTTTATAATGTTTTCATATAGTTATAATTATCGCTTAGTCTTATCCTAGAATTTTATTAAAGAAAAATTACCTTATCCCTAAAAATTTAAATACTACCTTAACCAACCTAATGGGTTATCAATTCATTTTAAATAAATATCAAAAATAACATATCAACCCTAGAATTATCCTAAATTAACATCCAAAACCCAAAAATATTATAATTGATCATTTTATACCAAATTTGATTCCCTAGACCCATGATCTTAGGATCTGATGTGAATAAACACTATATTTATATACCATAATTGAAATGAACCAAAGAGTTAAAATTTTAATGATCAATAATTAAAATATCACCAAAAAATATTGTGTGAAATACATTATACAAAACTTTTACATGTAGATTTTTAATGATTTTGGAAAAAATTTAACTTATAAACTCCATTTCTTTCGCATTAATTCGACATTTTCAACTATATAAGAAACTACATAATCTATTACGAGTCTTCAACACCTTTGAATAAAATATAAAAATATTATAATCTTATAGAAATATCTTGTGTAAGACTTTTATCTAGAATTTTGGGATATTGAAACATAATAAGGGTGAGTTCAAATGCTCAATATTGGAAAATGTATATTAGAAGCTATCATGGGATGGAAAACATTATATGAAAAAATAAGACTCAAATAATTCCATATAATTGAACACATGATATTGAAATAAATAAATCAATGAGATAATATTATAATAAATATCATGTATACCAATAAATAGTTCCTTGGTGATGAAATGAATAATTCAAGACAGCTAATTTATTACCCTATGGAAAGAAACCTTAATCATAGAAATCATGATCTTACCATCATGTCCCAATGTCTAAGAAATATTTTTTCCATCATATATACACCAAAATTACCATGATAATTTGTTTCATGATACATGTAGATGCATCAAAGGTCTATTTATAGCCCCAATCATCACTAATTAATTCTAACTCATTCATCATTTTAAGGAAAAAATAAATCATATAATACATAATAAATTTTCCTTAGTAATCATTTAACATCCATATTTAAATAATTATTATATGGATTGTAAATATTTACATAATATATAAATTGAATAGATTTATACTTAATCATCAATAAAAATTACACTATATAGATCAAAGGGAATATAGTGAAGTCAATAATTTACCCAATTAATCGATGTATATTTCAGTGCTTTTTGGAAGAATAGAGGGTGTTTCCTTAATTGATGAATTAGATATTGATATAATATCTCAAGAAGAAAAAACATTATTTACAAATTTATATCATATTATATGAGTAAATAAGTTCCCATATTTATCCATTATATAAATGTATTGTATTGTTCAAGTAGTTGGTAAATCAAACCAAACATGATCCTACTTTGATTAGTGGATGATTATGAGATTTTTTAGTTGTAATATCATTATAAAAATATTATAATGATATTGTTCAATATTTATTAGTGTGATATATAATAAATATAAGTAATTAGAAGAATAAGTAATGGATATGAAAACATTAACCCACTAGAATAAAATATTATCCTCTTAGTACACCTATTTTATGCGATTGAGCTAAAGATGATTTTTTATTGGTCATATCATTAATAGGTCCATAAATTTAATGCACAAGAACCTTAATGATATTATATATCACAAACCAATATGGGTCACCATCCGACCCAATTCCCGACCAGGTTCGTGACATGAACCAAGGGGCATTCTCGACCCCCATGGGTTGGCCCAAGTGCCTGGGTATCATATGAAAAGATTTGGGAACAATTTACCTGCATTTAACATGTTAAAATAACAAATAAAACTCAAAAACCAGATCTGAAAAATTTAACCAAAGAACCGTTAATAAATTAAAATTTTTACATTTCACAACTAAAAATAGGTGAAAAGGGAAAAAATGCAAAGGGAAACCCAAACAACTCTTAAACCTTCGTGCAACAAGAGGAGCGACATCATCATTCCACCACCACTAAGATCTCAAAACCAAGACACTAGGAAACCAAACCATCAACCGGACACATCTTGTCTTAACCTAAAAAAAGACAACAGGGTTTTCATACACCCAAGGGTGTATGCAGGGTGTGAGCTAAAGCCTAGTAGGATTCCACCCGAGTAGATATTCCAAGAATTAAACATTAAATGACAAATAAATTTTCAATCTTGATATTTTATAGAAATACTAGGATAATTTCAAATTAAAAAACTTTAAAATAGAACAACTTTGAATGAGTGATACTTTAAATATAAATCAGTTTCAAAAAAATAATTCAATTTTAAAGACAACACACTTACTTTTAAAATTTCCAACCCAAACTATTGTATTCCAATGGTAAGTGAAAAATAAACATTGAGCACTAGTCACGAGAACACCCCTAGGCACTAGTCAGTTGTGGGGCCCTTGGTACCTCGTATCTCAGTGTAAAATTCACCATATAAAATATCCAATAATCTTATCATGCATGATACAGTGGTAGGGAACGTACCCATAACCTAGTGGTCCCCAATCATCATGATAGTTCAGTTAGTGTTGTCATTTTTAAACTTTCTATGTGAAACTAGGATGATACCACTCTAGATCACTAGCATACTAGTCCTAGTCTTCCCACCTAGACATCTGGGTTTCACAATTGTTCTCAATCACGTTTCACAGGTCACATAATACCCCTTACAAAATTTCTCAACCATGTAAACATCATTCATCACAAACCACCACTTTTATATCACAAAACCATTCTTGAAAACATACGCACATTGAAATATTTCTCAAATATATTTCACACCATTCAAATTATTCAACAAACTATTAAAACAATTTATAAAACAATTTTCAATGAACACCCCAATGCCAATTCTTCAAAAGTGCACCAAAAACCCACTTTTACAATTTTTTGTTCAATAATGCTAAATAAAAACACAATTTGTAGCTTGCACATATTTTAACAAATCAACATCATACTTTAATAAAACGACACCAAGTTCCACACAAAGGATTTCATAAAAAATAATCAAATTTATAAAAAACTACCACTTTAACAATTATAAACATGCTCAATCATGAAAAGTAATACTTTCGCACCGCGAAAATAATTTGACAAACCATTTGAGGAGTTCACAAAACGTTAAAAAATGGTGTGAAAAAAATTACTCTCGAAATACACTCAGTTTCATTTAAAACAACACTTTAAAACCAAACACATAATGTATTTATGTTAAAATATTATTTTCACCATTTCTATATTTTAATAAATCAACTATACAAATCAAAAACCTTCCATAATTCATAGTAGGGGTTTGCAGCTAGCACATAATCAATTTCACAAGTAAAAATATATTGTTAAGAAAACTCCAAGTCAAAAATCTTTAGAAACCACATATGCACCCAACATATACCTCATAAAACAAACGAAATTAAAAAACACAAGAAAATAAATTCATCAATATATGGTTAAGCATATAACCACATACCTCGGGTTTTGGAAACCCCAATACTCAATACAAAGCTTCAATCGCACACTAAACGCATGACAATAAACCCAAGGTGAACCCTAATTCAAAAATTTGAACAAAAAAGGTCCAGATCACACCCTCAATGAAAAGAAACCCTAACATAATCCCTATGGAAATGTTAAAAATAGATTACCCAGAGCAATTGTGGCACGATGGAAGTGCTAGGGAAGAAGAGGGGGTCTTCGACCAAGGGGGCTCTAGCCATGCAGGTCGTTGTCCATGAGGGGTCATTGGCCGAGGAGAGGGGGTGTGCTGGGGAGAGCGGGGCCCAAGAATCAGGGGGAGCGAGGTAGGGGTGTGAGTGGAAGGTGTGCGCGAGGGAGAGGGGGTGCCTGTGGGGGGTGGGGCTCTGGAGGAAGGTGGCCAGAGGGGAGTAGGGCTATGCACAAGGGAGGAGAAGGTGGGTGGGGAGTGACCTACAGGGAGAAAGAGAGGAGGTGCATGGAGGAGGAGAGATGGAGGGAGGGGAAGGGAATAAAACCCTAATTTTTTTAAATAAATTTAAAAAAAAAATTAATTATAATAATAATTTTAAAAATATTATTATCCTAATAAAAAATTAAATTCCCAACATTAAAATTTATAATATTAATAATATTAAAATTATTAATAAAAAAACAATAATAGAAATATTCTCTTGTAATTCTATTATTATTATCATTTAAAAAAATTCTTAAAATTCTCTTTCACTTACCTCTATTTATTTTACTAATTTTTTCCTTCAATTTAATTCACTTCTTATTTTATTTTACTCCCACTTTAACTCATTAATTATTTGTATTATAGGGTGATCGCGCATTTACACCGCATGGACTATACAAATTTTAATATAATGATAACGATATTAATAATAATATCATAATAAAAATCTTAACCTTAACACTAATACAATAATATCTTCAAACAATATTATTATTATTATCATTAAAATAATTCCTTAAATTTTTATTACACTTATTATTTTTATCTGGATGACTAGATGTCAAGTATAGTAAACTTCCTATCATACCTCAAAAAGATTTTTGATCTACTGGTTTCCCAACTTCATCAAGATCAAGTGAGTTTGAGGTACAAATAAGAGTAATTATACTCTTAGTGTTATCATATCCATACTTTTTAAGAAGATATTTAATATACTTATGTTGAGTTATTTAGATTCCTTCTGGTTTATGAGAAATTTGAAAACTGAGGAAAAATGTTAACTCCCCCATCATACTCATTTCAAACTCAGATTTCATTAGATCCGCAAAGTAATCAGGTAAATATTGCTGAGTTGAACCAAATATAATGTCATCAACAAAAATTTGAACAATCAAAACATTTTTCTTATCTTTCTTTATAAAAAGGGTTGGATCTGCATTTCCCTTAACATAATTATTTTGAAGAAAAAATATTTTAATCCTATCATACCAAGCTCGAGGAGCTTTCTTAAGTCCATATAAAGCTTTGGTAAGTTTATAATCATGTTCAGGAGATTTTGTGTCTTCAAATATAGGTGGTTGTTCAACAAAAACTTCTTCTTATAAAAAACCATTAATGAAATCACATTTTACATCCATTTGAAAAAGATTAAAGTTGATGAATGCTACAAAGTCAAGTAAAATTAGAATAGATTCAAGTCTAGCTACAGGAGAATAGGTTTCTCCGTAGTATATTCCTTCTTGTTGGTTATAGCCTTTAGCAACCAATCTAGATTTATTCCTAACTATGACTCCATTTTCATCACACTTATTTCTGAAGACCCATTTTACTCCAATAACAAAAATTTCCTTAGGTATTTCAACCAAGGTCCAGACTTGATTTCCTTCGAAGTCATTTAGTTCATCTTACATAGCTTTTATCCAATCATAATCACATAAATCTTCATCAGTACTGTTTGGTTCCAATTGAGAAAGGAATGCTAGATGTTCTACTTCATTTATTAAAGAACCTATAGTCTTTTCAGGTTGATTTACATTACCAATGATACTATCACTGGGATGATTCTTAAGAAATGACTGATTTGGGTTTTGTAAAACCTGTTCATCAACATAGGGTAGGAAATATTCTCAGGTAAATGTTTCGAAAGTATCTTCTTGGAAATTTTAATAATTAGAAAGATCTTCCATCAAAGGTTGATAATCAGTTTTTGAAAACACATCCAAAGATGTAGGATGGGGTTTTTTAAAAACAAAGGGATCAGTTTCATCAAATTTGACATGTACTGTCTCTTCAACAGTATAAGTGTTTTTGTTAAAAACTCTATATGCCTTAGAAGTTGTGGAGTAGCCTAAGAAAATTCCTTCATCATATTTTGGTGAGAATTTTTGTAAGTTTTCATTAGTATTCATAATGAATACCTTGCATCCAAAAACCTTGAAGTAGGAATGTCTAGGTTTTTTACCATTCCATGACTCATAAGGGTTTTTTTTAAGAAAAAGTTCTAATAAAAACTTGATTTATAGTATAACAAGTAGTACTCATGGATTTAAGCCAAAAATGTTTGGCTATAGAATATTCACTCAACATGGTTCTTGCTATCTCTTGAATAATTCTATTTCTTATTTCAACAATACCATTTTGTTGAGGTGTTCTGGGTGCTGAGAAGTTATGAGTAATACCTTTTCTACTAAAAAAAGTTTCAAAATCAGAATTTTTAAATTCTCCTCCATGATCACTATGTACAATTATCAAAGGAAGGTTTTTCTCATTTTTAACATGGGATCTAAAACTTTTGAAATAAGAAAAATATTCATATTTTTTTTCTAGAAAATAGACCCAGGTAAATCTAGTGTAATCATCAACCAAGACAAATGCATAATACTTACCTCCAATTGTTCTAGTTTGTGTTGGACCAAAAAGATCCATATGCACCAACTATAATGTATCAGTGGTTGAGACTTCAATGATGGATTTAAAAATTCATTTATATTGCTTGTCATATTGACAAGGATCAATAACATTTGTAAAATAGAATCTAAGCATTGGTAGATCCTTAACTAGTCCTCTCTTAGAAATTTTACATGGGTTACTAAGGTTACAATGTCCTAGCCTTCTATGACAAAATAAGAATGATCTTCCATAGCACTAAGGCAAGGTATATCCGAACACCTAAGGTATTCTCGGTTTAGTGTGTAAACATTCTCTTGCCTATTGGCAGAAAGAATAAACTCTTCCTTGGAATTGTGTACTAAGCACTTATCATTCCTAAAATTCACAAGGTAGCCTTCATCACATAATTGACTTATGCTGATGAGTTTGTGCTTAAGACCTTTAACAAGTAGAACATTCTAAATCAATGTTTTTCCAAGAATAACGATGTTACCTATACCAATAGTTTCTCCCTTAGCATTATCTCTGAAAGTTACTTTTCCTATTTTCGTCCTGATAATCTTTTCAAAAATGTTTTTTTAACAGAAATGTGCCAGGAACATCCACTGTCTATGCACCAAGTGTTGTAGTTGGTACCTTCTTTATTTTCCTGAAAATAAGAAATTTGGACTTTCGGAATCCATGCTTTCTTGGATCCGGAATTGTTAGACAAAAATATTTTGGGTAACCACATTTTTTTAGAAAAGTAAGCTTTATGAAACCCAAGGGATTGAACTTTCTTCAAGGAACAATTTTTCTACCAATGCCCACCACTTTTACATTTAGTGTAAAAAGGGTCTCTAGAAGGAACAAAATAGTTTTTTTTTGAAAACTTGTTTTCGGTGATTATAACCTACTCCAGTAGTGTTTCCTTGAGGTCTAATTTGAGAATAAATCTTGTTAAAAATTTCCTTTTCAGATGTAAATTTTGAAATAATCTTAAGGGAAAATACTTTTGATTTCAGTCTGATGAATAAATTCCTATCATCACGAATCATTTCTTTAGAGTTATATTTTTCTTCAAAAACTTTTATCTTGAAAATAACATTCTTATGATCTTTATAAAGTTCTTCTTTAATAGAATTTTCTTCCTCAAGGTCTTTAGAAAGTTTTTATAAAAACTCATCTTTATCTCTAAGACCTCTAAAAAGATCTGAAATCTCTATTGTAATAATTTCTTCCCTATTATTTGGCATGTCTAATTTCTTAGAAATTTTACAATTTCTTCCTTCTAGAAACTTGAAAAATCTAGATAATTCTTCATATGATGGTATTTATTCATTTTCTGAGGATGAAGTATCTTCATTAGAAGTACTATTTTCGTAATAGTAATTCTTATCAAGAGATAAATCTGTTAAAGCCTCGGCAGAGCGTACCTTGGCTATAAGACATGTATTAGGGAATGAAGTAGTAGTAATGAATCCCATTTTCTTCTGTGATGATGAATCATATTCACAATATTCACATTCTTAAGAGTCTCCACAGCTAGCACTCCAAGTATCGTTTTCTTTAAATATTTTCTTGTACTTTGAACGATATAATTTCTTCTTATTCCTTTCTGAATTCCTTTCCTTCTTTTACTTATTTTTCAATAAGGGGAAGTGAGGCCTGATATGGCATGTTCTTCTACATTCATAATAAGTAACTTCTCCATATTTATTATCTATGTAGTCTCTCTTCTTGTACTTATTCTGATAATTCTTTTGAGATACAATATTGTTCATTCTCCGTGAAAGATTAGCTAATTCATTCTCAGACTTTTCCGTCTCACTAGATTCTGACTGAATACTGACTTTCATTGAGTTTTATCTAGTTACTTTTTACAGGGTCTTGGATTTAATATGTTTAGAAGTAGTTTTAAAAGAAACTCCTCCATTCCCATTCTTCTTCTTAACGTTTTTAGCATCTCTCTTCATTTTGGTTTCGTGATTAAGAAGGGTTCCAAACAACTCATCTAAGGTAATATGGGTGACTTTCTTGTTCTCTTCAATAGTTGTCCTTTTAGACTCCCATTCATTTGGAATTATATCTATGATGTTATCTACAAGGGCCTCATCATCTAATACATTTTCTCCCATATATTGTAAGCTATTCAAGATATTCATAAACTTTTTTTGAACTTTTCTTATAGGTTCTTTATAAGGAAAGTTAAAGCTATGGTATTCAGCTCTCAACATAGCTCTTCTTGTCTCTATGACTTTAGATGTACCAAAATGTGTAACTTCAAGTTTCTTCGAGATACTATTTTCTGCTTCACATTATGATATTTGACTACATATGTTCCTAGTCATGGAACATAACAATGTATTTTTGACTCTAAAGTTTTCTTGATATTCTGATTTCTACTGATTCGTAAAGGTTCTTAATTCCTTATATGGAATCTTGTAGTCTCCAGTTAACATTAGATAGTTATCAACTCCAGTATTGATAACAAAAGTCATCATCCTATCTCTCTAGTACTCATTATCATTTTTATCAAAAATAGGAGGTCTGGTAGGATTTAGATTATTAATAGAGCCAACATTCAAACCTACCATCCCTAAGAAAATCATGGCTATCAAACTTGTTAGTAATATAAGTTTTTAAACAAGAGAAAATATCCTAAGAAAGAAACTAGATATTGTATTTCTAAGAAAAAGTGAATCTAAAAAATATGAATCGAAGTTCGAATCTGAAAATATGAATCCAGAAATTCTATTCCGAGAACTTTGAGCTGGAAAAACTTATATGTGAATATAAGAATTTCAGAGACCTTCCTCTAATACCAATTGTAAGATGGTATGTGAGTATGATATACTCTATAATACAAAATGTAGGATCGATATTATACTAATTAGATGATCAAATATAAGAGTGGGGTTAAATTGTAATCTTTAAAAATCCTTAAGGAAATTTAGAATAATCAAAATTTACAACACCTCTAAGTTCAATTAACTTTCTTGATTTTAGAAAAGTGATTCCGGAAATGAAACTTAACAAAATTTTACACAAACTAAGATTCTACCTTAAAGAGTATAGAATCATATAAAATCAGAGTAAAAGTTTAAGGATGTATATGAAAGTTATACTTTACTCAAAAACTAAAATACACAGCGGAAAACAAAGTAGTAACACTACAAGTAACAAGTAGAAACTCTTTTAACCGAAAGAGGAGGGAATCCAACAACCCTGGATAAGAGGTCCTTTGATTTATACATTCATGAAATTCTGTCTTACCCAAACCCAGGTAATCTCTCAATCCGAAGATCAGTATCTGTCTTTCTATCCCCAAAAGCCCTAGATTTTTAAGGAAATCAGCACCTCTAACTTCACAACCCGAAGTCCTTGATTTTACAGAAATCGAACCTTTGCACTAAGAAAATCTTCCTGAAGAAAAGTTTGAACAAGATGTTCAAAACTTTCTGCATTAAGAGTCAGAGTTTATAAGAGCCTCTCTCTTTAGAAATCACTTCAATGACATGTAAGCACACTTTTTCAATGATCGGTTCCTCTTCTTTTCAAATGAGCTCCTATTTATAGGCACCACTCCAATGGTCGGCTCCCTCCAACAATGGTCATATTCTTCCTTGAATTTCGGAGGGACCTGTACACATGTAACTCAAACAATGGTTAATGAGTAACTGAATGCACAACATAGTTTTAGAACAAAAACAAGTGTAATCATAATCCAATACTCAGAATGTAAGTAAATGAATGTTTGGAGTCTAACCAAAAATTAATTTAGAGTCTATAAGGATATTTAGATTCTGTTTTCTAGGAATTCGGAACCTGGACTTACAAATTTCGGAGTCTGAGTTCATAAGAGTTCAGAGTCAGAACTCTCCAAGATCAGAGTCAAAGTTCATTGAATTCATAGTCAGAAGTCTAAGAGTTTGGAGATAGAATTATGAGAACTTGGAGTCAGAACTCTGAATAATTCGGAGTCAGAATTCTGAGAACTCGGAGTTAGAACTCTAAATTGTTCGGAGTCAGAATTCGGAGAACTCGGAGTCAGAACTCTGAATAGTTCAGAGTAAAAATTCTGAGAACTCAGAGTCAAAACTTTGAATAGTTCATAACCAGAATTCAGATTTAGAATTCGGAGTCAGAATTCGGATCCTAAATCAGAATGCTTCATATCTAGGCATTTATAAGATTCCATGGTTTTTTGATTATAAACCGATTTTTTCACTTAGGAAAAACATTGATATGAACAATGAAATCTAGGTAAGGGTAAATTTCATTAGGGAAGGAAATTTTCCTTATAGAAGTAAAACATAGGGTAGAATGAGTTTTTCCTTAAAATAAGGTGTTTGTGATTTTCAATACAAGAAAGGATGGTAAAGTCATAAGGACACCTTATTGACTTAAAAATCCACCCCAAACATGAAGTAATGAAAAATTCATAAGGAAAACCTTATTGACTCAAAAACCTCCCCTATACTTCCCTCCATATTTTTTTAATGATGATAGACCCCTTTTTCTCTCATTAATGCCTTCCATTTACACATGTTACCATACCAAAATTTTGTAAGGGATTTCTCTCTCCTCATTTACTTTTAACAAATTATTTTATATTATGCATCAAAATTACATTACATATGTTAGAATATTAATTTACACAACCCACTTACTATCCATTTCATTTATAAATTATGTGAGACCCCATTCTCTCTCATCAACCCATTTTACGATTTCTATTTGACGTCGTTATGCTGCTAAAGTTACACTGAAATTTACCATGCCAAAATCATCATGTAAGTGAATACCATACCCGTGTCTCTATCAAGGGTATTCACCTTCATCCACATGTACTTTTTTATTGAGGACTTACATTTATTTATTCCACATCTCTTATTCATGGAATAAATTATTATGTTAAATGAATCCATGTTGTATGATCTATGTGGAACACTTATGAATGAATTGAAAGGATTAAGAAGGGTGTTCCCTAATAGCACTCTAATGAATTGGGTAAAGAATAGTATTATGATACTCCATGTGAAGTTGGGGTTTAATCATTCCAATTTAAATTCAATGAGGATTTACTCATGATAATTCAAGTACAATGAGGGTTTACTCATGCTCTATATGCAATGAGCCTTGACATATGCTAATATCATGTTAAATGTTGTTTCCACATCTCTATGTAATGATAATCATGCTATATCATTCCATTATGTTCATGTTTCTCTTATGTTCCATTGATAATCCTATTTCCAAACATACATTTTATTCTACATGTTATTCCTTGTTTACTCCCTTACTGGGCTTTATAGCTCACACTTTTCTTATGTTTGACCTCAGGTTATCCCATGCAATGATATGTATGAAGGAATGTTTTGGTCATGTAAAAGAAGTTTTCAATAAATATGATGTATTTTTTTATGTCTTAATTTGTCATGTAATGATCCTAATTTCCCAAAACACTAGACCTATTGATCCTTAGAGTTTTTTTAAGTGTATGTTTATGTAATAAATCATGTTTTAATTAGTAACAAATAGCAGGGTTGTTATTATTGGTATTTGAAGATATGTTTAGTTATTTTTGAGATTAGGATTAGAAAAACCTAGTGAAAGCCTTATGGATAAGACTAAGTATAATAAATATATCTCTAAATTTTGTTGAGTATATATTAATTGGTTTATCATGAAAATACATCCTTTTCTGGATACGAACAAGTAGAGGTGGATCTGGTACAAATGTATCTAGGGGTAAAACTTGAAAACACCTCCTTGAGCTAGACTCGAACTCGAACTGGTGCACAAAAATGGGCCTTGATGCACTCTTGGTTTGAAACTCCTAGGGAATATGGTTTGGTAAATTCATAATCTTAGTATGAACCATTATTAAGGAAATAAAAAAATTACCCAAAGAATATATATTGGAAAGTAGATCAGGGGTAACATAGATTAAAGCCTATAAATTCACAAGTAAAGGAAATAAATGTAATTTATAAGTTACCCTTTTTTAATTGAATTCACCTTTATGTGTTACCCCGAACTTTACTTTTATTCCAGCTAATGGCTGGTAATATGAGGGCACGGGCTAACAACTAATGCGAAGATCAATGTGATGAATATTCTAATGAGATGCCCAATCAGATGGGAGTGGGAATCACAAACATTGTCATGATACTCTCTCAGTTAACTCATGTTTTGAATAGAAACATGGGTCAAGGATAACGTCCAACCCCCCTATGAAATAACAAGCTACAATCGAGAGTTTCATGAGACCAAGGCCTCCTACTTTTAATGGATCATCAGATACCTCAATCACTAAACAATTGATCAAATCCACTAAAAAGATATTCTCTATCCTTCAATGTTATGAACAAGAGAAGGTTCTTATGGATGCTTTTTATATGGAGGGTGAAGATGACAAATCGTGGACATTGATAAAAAATACATAGCCTGAAGAAGAGATTGAGGCATTAGAATGGATGGACATCCAAAAAATGTTTTTTGATAAATATTTTCCTCACACCCTCCAACTTAATATGTAAAGGGACTTCCTTTACCTCAAGAAAAAATACAATTAATTCATCAGAGCGTATGAGGAAAACATCACAAGACTTGCACGATATACCTCTAGTTTTGTTGTTACCCCCGAATGCAAGGTTGGCCACTTTTTGGGTGGGATAAAACATTGCCTATGGAAAGCCCTAGTGATCCATGACTTTGATAGATATGAGGACATTTTCTGATGTGCCCTCAAAGTTGAAATGGATATCTGCGAATCTCAAGGAAATCAAGGGGATAACAAGTGGAATTTGGAATTTAATTCTTACAGTCTAATGGATAAATACAATGGTGCTAAGAAATTATAGCACCCCACTTTGAAAAGATATGAAAAGAAGCACCCCAGAAATTTCCTGAAGGGGATGAGGAAATGCTTTAGTTGTGGAAGAGAAGGGGACCTGGCCTTTAACTGCTAACAAGAGAAACCCACTACTGCGAAAGAGGAGAGGAATTCTCCGTTCGACCCTCAATGCATTGTTCATTGCTTTAACTAAAAAGTGCCAGGGCACTTTACAAACCATTTACCTAAGCTAAGGGTTTTCAAAGGCAACCAACAACCTCAAAGGTAGCAAGGGAGAGCATTTTTCCATCACCACCATAGAAGTGAACCCTGAAAACGAAGTGGTGACATGTACGCTAGTTATTCATTCAAGAATAGAGAACACAAATTTTTATTCTGGTTCTACACATTCTTTTATATCCCAAAAGTTTAGTAGAACAATCCCAACACCACCACAAGTCATGGATTTAGAGGTATCAATGAGAACGAAAAATGGAGAAATCAATGCATCCCATAAATATAACTCTTCCCTAGTCACAATTTGTGGATTGAACTTCCTAGTTACCCTTGTTATACTCCCTCTGGTGGAATTTGATGCAATTCTTGGCATGGATTGGCATTCCCTATAAATATCCATGATAAATTTCTACGAGAGGAAAGTCACTCTCCATATGGTGAATTGACCCCAGATTCTGTACAAGTGAAAGGAGGAGGATGAATTTTATTTAGCACCATCATCTCAATAATGGATATTACTACCCCACGAGCATGAATATCTTGCTCAGATGATTGATTCTAATGACGCAACCATCCTTGAAGACATTCCTATTTTGAGGGAATTTTCTAAAGTGTTTCCTGAGGAATTTTCTGGTATTCCTCATAGAAGAGATGTTTAATTATCAATTGATCTTATACATGGGGTGTTTCCAATATACAAGAATATATATAGTATGGCTATTGTGGAGATTGAGGACCTAAAGAAACAACTATAAGAGAATATAGATAAATGTTTTATACACCCAAGTGCTACACCATGGGGTGCACCAGTCCTCTTCGTCAAGAAGAAGGATGGGTCAATGTGCCTTTGCATTGATTATTGTGAGCTCAACAAAATCACGATAAAGAACAAGTATCCTATTCCATGAATTGATGACTTGTTCAATCAGCTACGTGTAGCACAATACTTCTTATAAGTGGATATGTGGTTAGGATATTACCAAGTAAGGGTGAAGAAGGAAGATATCGCCAAGACTACTTTTTGTACAAGGTATGGACACTATAAATTCATAGTAATGACTTTTAGACTCACTAATGCTACATCAATAATCATTTACTTTATTAATATATTCTTTAGATATTACCTCGAAAAATTTTCGGTAGTATTTATATATGAAAATCTAATATATTTCAAAAATCAATGAGGAACATGAGGAGAATTTAAGAATTTTACTAGAGATGTTGTGAAAGGAGAATCTCTATACAAAGTACAGAAAGTGTGAGTTTTGGTTAAAGGAAGTCTCATTCTTGGGTCATATCATCACATGAAATAGGATATATATGGATACCTCCATGAAAAATTCAATTGAGGGATGGACAAGGTGAACATATGTGACAGATATCCATAGATTCCTTAGGTTAGATAGATATTATCGCCATTTTGTGAGAAATTTCTCATGATTTTTGAACCCTATTACTAAGATAACTCGGAAGAGAGTCAAGTATTATTGGAGTGATGAATGCGAAGAGTGATTCAAGGTGTTGAAAAGGAGGCTTATCACTGCACCTGTGATCGCACTACCCACAAGTGAAGAAATTTTTGTGGTATTTAGTGATGCTTTGAAGAAGGTCCTGGGTTGTGTTTTGATGAAAAATGAGAATTTCATTGCCTATGCTTTATGAAAATTGAAAGATCATGAGCAAAAAAATCCAACACATGATATGGAGTGTAATGTCTTGGTTCTAGAAGCCACCCAGAAGTGCCATGTACCTAGTTCGTCACATGGCCTCAAGCGCATTTCCCTGCACGCCAGAGGCTGCCGACTAGCAGTGAGGGCTTGGGTTTGATAGTGGGGAAACAATGCCCTCATTGGAAGAGTACACATAAGAATTAAACAACACAAAATAGCAGAATTAGTAAATATCCAACAACAATACACAGCGAAAGACTGGAATAATAAACTACTAGAACACACACACACACACATATAATGATGCATGGAACATATGCCTAGAAAATCAGTGAAACAAGTCACAATGATGGAAATACAACAGTACTAAACCAAAGTACAAAATAAAGAGATAAACAACTCCTTAACATCACAAGACTAAGCTTGTTCCCATGCCCCCAGCTCCATAGCAATTCAAGTACCTGAAGTAGAAGGACGCTTGCCCTTATCTATACCTGCAGCAATATAATCTGTTTGGGACCAAAAGCATTACCCAAATAGGGTGTGAGACTAAATCTTAGTGGGAAACCACCCAAATATATATGAGTAATAGTTAGTGAATATATGGTTGGTAAAAGTACAGAAAACAGTAAACAGGAAAGTGCTCAACAGTCAAAAAGCAACAGTTTCAATATCAAGCAACAACGAAAAAAAAACTAAACCCCAAACAGGAAACCCACTGGGACGAACTAACAGCCATCCCCTCTAGTCCTACATAAGAAGTAAAAGCAACCCTCTAGGCAGTACACTCAGCCTAACCCCTCTGGTTTAGTCATAATAATTCATAAAGACTCTCCAAGGAAGCACTCACTGTCAATTCCCCTTATAGTCTAAGGTAGTCAGGGACTCTCTGAGGAAGCTCACTCGGTCAATTCCCCTTATATCCCCAAGGTCAAGGACTCTATAAGGAAGCTCACTCGATCAATTCCCTTTATAGACCAGTTCATTCAAAGTAACTCAAATACTCTCTAAGGAAGATCACTAAGTCAATTCCCCTTATAGTCTAGAGTAATCAGGTAATTCCAGGTAAAACAAAGACTCTCTGAGGAAGCTCGCACGGTCAATTACACTTATGTTCTAAAGCAATAAAGGACTCTCTGAGGAAGCTCACTCAGTCAATTCCCCTTAAATCTTTATGTGGTCCTAGGCTCTCTGAGGAAGCTCACTTAGTCTATCCCCCTTATAGCCTAAAGTGCTCACATACTCTCTGAGGAAGCTCACTCAGTCAATTCCTCTTACAGTCTACTACACCAGGTTCTCGGAGTCCTGTGTAGGTCAATGAGCATAGAAAAGCAATAAGACCAAAGTAAACCTACATAACTACTTGTATAATCAGTCTACAACATGTCAAGTATGTCAGAAATACAAACCCTCCATCCTACAACAACAGGCATGGAAAAACAGGCAAGGTGGCCAACTGGCTAAACAGGTCCAAACGGTCGTAAATAGAACTATCATGGGAAAAACATCCAAATCATAGAAAACCAACCCAATTAACATCCATTTAACCTCTAAACAAGCATACAATCATGGAATAAAATCAACATGGGTAAAACGGTAACACACAATACCCAGTACAATGGTATTGGTATAATTTTCACATAATACTCAATGGATTTGAACAGAAAGGCACAAACCACCTACCTTGGAGATAGGAGATCATTATATGTGAACCTAGAAGCTTGATTCACCCAAAATTGAAAAATATCTAAAAAAATCCAAAACATTCAACCTACGATAATTTGAGAAAGAAGAGGAATCATGAAATAGGGCTCAAGGAGAAGAGAGAACTCACCAATGCGATTCCAATGCAACCAATGGTGTTTGATTCAGAGGACGAATGCACACTTAGGGGTTCTTCAAACATCTGTAGTAGTACAGAGCTCTTGGTAGAATGTGACCTAAAAGAAAGGAGTTCTGGAGATTAGATGTGACCTCGGTGCATTTAATGAAAAAAATAAAGGACACGGCGTGTAATTTTGTAGTACACGACATGTACTCTCAGTTTCAGTACTCTGCTTTAAGAGGCCTCCTAGTCACTCCCACATGGACATTTTTTTTCTACTACACGGCCATCACATGGCCTCCTGTGGAAAGGTAGTACATGGTGTGTACTCATAATGTTCACGACGTGTACTTATAAAATTTCCAAAAATTTATCTTTTTCTAAAAAATGACCAGAAAAGGAAAAGATTACCTGAAAAGAAGATCCAGGTTCTTACAAACTTCCCCCCATAAAGAAATCCATACCTGAATTTCATAGCGTGGCCTAGAAGAAGAAACCTCAAATAGTTCTTTCCACTGTACTTGTACATCAACCTCCCTCTCCGAAGTCTCATCCTGTACCCGCCTATGCTGCCATAGCACTCGTACCAGAGGAACAGACCGACCACGGAGAAACTTTGTACTGTGATCAAAAATGTGAATATGATGCTTCTTAAATGACACATCATCTTTGAGCTCAAACTCTTCAGGTTAAAAGAAATGAGATGGGTCTGCAAAGAAATTTTGGAGCTCAGAAACGTGAAAGACGTCGTGCATAGCTCAGTACCTCTAAGGTAACCACAACCAATAGGAAACCAACCCAACTCTCTCCAACACCTCAAATGGCCCGACGTACCTTGGAAAATCTTACCCTATATCCTAAACATTTTGTGCCCTATCCTCAGTGTGACACACAGGAAAAGCTGATCCCTGACCTTGAACTCTAGAGGTCGTCTCCACTGATCAGCATAAGGCTTCTTTCGAGACTATGCAGTTTCCATCCTCTTCCGAATAAACTCTATTTTCTATGAGGTCTCTTGGACAAGATGAGGTCCCATAATAGTTGTCTCTCCTACCTACATCCAACATAAGGGTGATCAGAATGGCCTACTGTACAAAGCCTCGTAAAGTGCCATCCTAATAGTTTCTTGAAAACTATTGTTGTAGGAAAACTTCACAAGAGGTATATGCTTCTCCCAAGGACCTCTAAAATCTAGAATGCATGCTCGGAGCATATCCTCAAGAACCTAAATCATACACTCAGACTGGCCATCTGTCTGAGGGTGGTAGGCTGTAATCCAAAGTACCTGTGTACCCAATGCTTTCTAAATCCCCTACCAAACCCATGAAGTAAAAGGACCATCCCTGTATGAAACGATGTAGTGTGGAACTCCATGAAGACGTACAATCTCTTGGATGTACAACCTTCCCAGCTCGTCAAGACTAAAGGTCTCCTTGATCGATAATAAGTGAAAGACCTTCATGAGTCTATCAATGAAAACCCATACTGCATCATTCCCTAAAGGTGACCTCGACAAACCGGTCACAAAATCCATCGTGACATCATTCCACTTCCACTTAGGAATGGGTAACTACTGTAAAATCCCTGCTGGTAGCTAATGGTTCGCCTTCACCTACTGACAAGTGGAACACCTCATGACTAAACCAACAACGTCCCTCTTCATACCTGGCCACCAATACTAACGGTGTAGATCACGATACATCATGGTGATGCCAGGATAAATTTCCCAAACTGAGGAATGAAAGTCTCACATCAGCTCATCGCGTATGTCTGCTGGCACCCATACGCACCCCTAGAAATGCAAGATCTCATCCTCACCTATGGTTCATCTAGGAATAGGGTCCTCTCCTAATACACTCTCCCTTAGGACTAGGCCTTTAGAATCTGATAGTTTCCTCATTCGAACTTCATCAAGAAGAGTATAGGTAACAGCTACAGGAGAAAGAAAAGTCTACCCCTGTCTGTTGTGCACCTCCAAATACATCTCTAATAATAGAGCCATAAGCTACCACTCACTGTTGGCCTCAAGAAACTGCATGTATCTGGGTCCTCCTGCTCAACGCATCATCCACTACGTTGCCTTTCCCAAGAATATAGGCAAGCTAAAAATCGAAGGACTGTAGGTACTCAACCAACCTTCACTGTCTCAAATTCAGATCACGCTGAGTGAAGATGTACTTGAGACTCTTGTAATAAGTGAAAAATACAAAATTCTCTCCCAACAGATAATGTCTCCAACAACATAAATATTAAACAACTACCGTTAACTCGAGATCGTGCGTCGAGTAATTCTTCTTATGTGTCTGCAACTGTCGTGACCCATACGCAAAGACTCCATCTCCCTGCATAAGCACAACTCCCATCCCGATACCTGAAGCATCATAATAAATAGTATTTCTCTTTCCTGGATTTGGAAAGACTAGTATCAGTGCAAAAGTCAACCTCCCTTTCAGCTTCTGAAAGGCTGACTCATAAGAATCTGACCAAAAGAACATCTCACCCTTCTTAGTCAGATCCGTTAGTGGTGCTGCTAAGCATGAAATTTCATATATGAAGAATATGTAGTATCCAGACAGCCCAAAAAAACTCTGTACCTCAAAGACGTTCTTTAGATGCTCTTACGAAACTACTGCTCTCACTTTCTCTGGGACTAATGATACTCCTATCTCTAAGATAACATGACCCAAAAAGTGAATCTAATCCATCCAAAAGTGGAATTTTGAGAGCTTAGCATATAACTGATGCACACGTAGTGTACTCAGAACGATCTCAAGATGGTTAGAATGGTCGTGTCGAGTGTGAGAGTACACCAAGATATCTTCATGAAAACAACCATAAAGGAATCCAAGTATGGATGGAACACTCAGTTCCTCAGTTCCAAGAAAACTGTCGATGCATTCGTGAGACCAAACAACATAACCATATACTCGTATAGACCATACCTACTCCGGAAGGCTGTGAGAGGTATATCAGATGGTCTAACGTGCAAAAAATGAAAACTGGACCTCAAGTCAATCTTTTAGAACACTTGGGCTCCTCGAAGATGATCAAATAGATCATCAATCCTTGGTAAGGGATATCGGTTCTTGATTGTAAACTAGTTCAGCTTTTGATAATCCACACAAATCCTAAAGGTATTGTCTGCGTTCTTCGAAAATAGGACAGGCAAACCCCAAGAAGAAGTACTGGGTCAGATGAAACCCTTTTCCTGAAACTCCTCCAACTACTTCTTGAGCTCCTGCAGCTCTGGTGTAGCCATCATATAAGGATTAATGGACACTGGTGATGCTCCTGGCACAAGCTCAATAGAAAAGTATACCTCACGCTCTAGAGGGAAATCTGAAAAGTCCTCTGGAAATAAATAATTGAACTGAAAGTCTAACTGTGAATTCCCTTGATCCTCCAGATATATACTAGAAATATGGGCTCTAACTCCCCCAATCCCATGATGCTCTGGCCCCACTCTACTCTTCTGGACATCCCATTCGCCCTTATGAAGAAAATATTCACATTATGGTGAGATGAAACTCGCCCTACGGTGATAAACGTTAATGACCTCCTAGAATGGAACTAACTTGTCCATCCTGAGAATGACATCATATATTGTCATCTCTAAGACATAGTGGTCCTATAAGAAGTGACACCCACCTACCTCTAGAGGTAACTCCTTGCACTGACATACACTCGACATTCTAATCCCCAATGGAGTGTATAGTGTCAAGATATAAGCATAAGAAAAGATACATATCCCAAGGATCTCCACAACGGAAACAGATATAAATCTATGGGAAGCCCCTGTATCGAAAAGAGAAGAAGATAAAACTGAGGAAACTAAGATCGTAACTCAATCTTTGGAAAGTCTGGGATCCAGCTCTGGCTAGGTCTGATCCACTGTAAAAGTATGTCATGGACCGCGGCCCTGTGACCCTGCCTGACCACTCTGAGCTGATCCACCCTACTGTCGCTAAAAATTGGGTGACTGGATACCCCGGCCAAGACCTCCACCTCAACTCAAATGGTCGTAAGAACTCCAGTTCCCTAACTGCTGAGAAATTGGTGGGGCTATTCCTGAATGAGGAGTCATAGTAGAACCCCTGTCACCAGCTACTGGTGAGAAGTTCTGACAAAAGTTCTAAAGATGACCCATCTTACCACATGATCGACACTCCATTGGGTCTCTCGGGCAATGTGGCCTCATGTGACCGCTCCTCCCACACTGGTAGCATAATAACTGGCTACCAAAAGATGCATCCTACCTACTCTGATCTCCTCTTGAAATCTCCATGTGGTGCATCCTACTATTAGTAGGAGGAATACTAACTCTGGATGTCGAACCAACCTAGCTCACAGCTCCAGAATCCCTCAAATTATGCTCTATGATTAGCACCTAGTTGACGATAGAGGATATCGAAGTCAACATGAATATGTTCACCTGAGATCAGATGTCGTGCATCAGACCATCCTCGACCTTATATACAAGGAACAAATCATCACCTCGTAGAATATGCATGAAACAAAACAGCTCTATGAAGTGAGAAAAATAATCCATAATTGAAAGAGTACCCTATTCCAGACTCCTGAACTCTCAGGCTCGATCGACCCTCAAGGTCTCCATAAAAAAGTAATCATAGAAAATGCACTGAAACTCATCCCAAGCCATATTCTGCAGGTGTCCCACCTGAGAGATCACATCCCACCACCTCTTAGAAGAGTCTTGAAGCATATAGGCAGTGAGATTGACCCTCTTCTCGAGAGGTATCTCAAGATGCTTGAAAATCATCAGTGTGGCTTTTAGCCATGACTCTGCTTCCTGGGGTCCTCCATACCCTAAGAAAGTGGGTGCATGTTACTGCTGAAAGACCCACATCAATTCTTCCATCAATGGGGTAGGAGGTGGCGCTCCCTGAAAAGTTTCCATCATCCTCAGAAATCCCTCCCTGAACTGTGCATCATCACCTATGCCAGGCGCAATGGCTGGTGCCATGACTCAAACAACTAGAGGATCTATAGGTAGTCCTTAATCAACTATATTCTCTGTCTAATCACCACTTGGAAACTGGCGTACAACTGGGGGACTTTTCAGTGGCATGACTCTGCAAGGTCAAACACACACTATAAAGCAAGATTGTCAAGTATTGAAAACCAGATGTGTAAGAAAGAAACATGAGAAATAAAACACTCAAGTTTTACCAAAAATTACTACACAGTGTGTATAATTACTACATGGTGTGTTCCCTTAAGTCCTTTACATGGGTGTGTACTCCTGTATAAATTGGTTGTGTAACACCCCAAACACACAGCGTATTGTCCTAACACACGGTGTGTACTTGAATCCTCCTTCCCTGTCCAAGTCATTCTACATGGTTAAGCCACATGGCTCTCCTAGAATAAGACTACCCGGCGTGTTCAAGGTGGAAACATCGTGTACTAGACAAGCTTTACCTGGCCCATTTTGTTAGTGACACAGCGTGACACAAGACTTACACTACACAGCATGTTCAAAGCAGACACGGTGTGTACGTGAAAAGGTAACACTGACCTATGTTGTTAGTGACACAGTCGGGTACCTGGGTCAGACTAGAGGGCATGTTAAATCTTGACACGGTGTGTATAGCTTAAGGTTTGTCCATCCGTGTTGTTATTTACACAGGAGGACACAGGTTCAACACTACATGATGTGTTTCATTCCCACATGACGTGTCCTAGAAAGATTTCTCAACCCCGTGTCTCTTCCCACACGGCCTATCACACGGTTAGAGACTACACGGCGTGTACATAGAGTACAGGTCGTGGACTTAAGAAAAAAATGTTTCTTCCCGAATAGAAGAACACATGGCATGTACTTAACATTACACGGCGTGTATTCTAGGTTTTTCTAGACAATAATCCTCAAAAACTACTTTGGAACCCAGAAAAACACTGAAACTAACATTAAAGTTCCAAATTCCGATCAGTGAGGGCCGATACTACCCAAGAATCAATGTTTGTCATCTTATACATGTTACAAACAAGGTAAAATAGGTAATGATCCATCAATTTATGGTACATGAGGGCCCATAACACCTCAAGAACCAAATTTTGGCATTCATTCAAACAAAACCTTACTCAAACAATACCCTATCAAACAACTGGTATTTTTATCAAGGAATCTATCAAAACAAAGTGCCTATATGATGCATGAGATTGCATGCCCTCATCTCATCGGGTTGTGATAGAAATAGAACCTCAATAACATCAACAGTAACAATACAAAACATGCGAGTCACCCATTGGGGAAAATCAAATCAACTGTAAAAATGAAAACCAGAAAAATTAAAATAAATGAGGTAGATTGGCTTTCCCCTGTACACAGGTTAGATAATCCAAAGCACAGCTTATTACCAAGTACCTATTCCATCCTATCCCTGGCTAAAGGATTCAAATAGTAAGTCAAGAGAAAATAATCCCTTTGATACCACTTTGTAATATCCTGGTTCTGGAATCCACCCAGAAGTGCCCCGTACGCGGTTGGTCACATGGCCTCAAGCGCATTTCCCCGGACACCAGAGGATAACAACTAGCAGCAAGGGCTTGGGTGTGATAGTGCGGAAACAATGCCCTCATTGGCAGAGTACACAACAGAAGTAAACAACACACAATAGCATAAGCAGTTAATATCTAACAACAATACACAACAGAATACTTGATTAATAAACTATTAGAGCACACACACACACAAATATATATATATATATAATGATTCATGATACATATGTCTAGGAAAGAATCCAAACAAGTCACGATGCTGTAAATACAATTGCGCTAAACCAAAGTACAAAAGAATGATATAAACAGCTCTTCATCATCACAAGACTAAGCTTGGTCCCATGCCCCCCCAACTCCATAGCAAGTCAAGTACCTGAAGTATAAGGGTGCTTGCCCTTATCTATACCTGCAGAAATATAATCTGTTTGGGCCCAAAAGAATGACCCAAATAGGGTGTGAGACTAAATCCTAGTAGGAAACCAATCGAAGATCTGTGCCTAACAGTCAGTGAATATATGGAAAGTAAAAGTACAAAAAATAGTAAACATGAAAGTGCTCAGCAGTAAACAATCCATAGTTTCAATATCAAGAAAGAACGAAACAAACAGCTAAACCCCAAACAAGAAACCCTCTGAGAAGCACTAGAAACCATTCCCTCTAGTCCTGCCTAAGAAGTACAAGAAACCCTCTGGGTAGTGCACTCGACCTAACCCCTCTGGTTCAGTCATAAGAATTCATAAGGTCTCTCTGAGGAAGCACTCACAATCAATTCCCCTTATAGTCTATGGTAGTCAGGCCCTCTTTGAGGAAGCTCACCCGGTCAATTCCCCTTATAGCCCCAAGGTCAAGGAATCTCTAAGGAAGATCACTCGTTCAATTACCCTCTATATCCTAGGTCGTTCAAAGTATCTCAAAGACTCTCTAAGGAATCTCACTCGGTCAATTACCCTTATAGTCTAGAGTAATCAGGTAATTCAAGGTAAAACAAAGACCCTTTAAGGAATCTCACACAGTCAATTACCCTTATAGTCTAAAGCAGTCAAGGACTCTCTGAGGAAGCTCACTCGGTCAATTACCCTTATATCCCCAAGTGGTCCAAGGCTCTCTGAGGAAGCTCACACATTCTGTCCCCCTTATAGCCTAAAGTGCTGAAAGACTCCCCAAGGAAGCTCACTGGGTCAATTCCACTTATAGTCTACTACACCAGGTTCTCACAGCCCTGTGTAGGTCAATGAACATAGAAAAGCAATAAGGCCAAAGTAAACCTACAGACCTACTTGGATAATCATTCTACAACATTTCAAGTATGTCAGAAATACAAACCCTCCATCCTACAGCAACAGGCATGTAAAAATAGGGAAGGTGGACAACTGGATAAACATGTGTAAATGGTCGTAAATAGAACATACATGGGAAAAATATCCAAATCATATCAAATCAACCCTATTCACATCTATTTAACCTCTACACAAGCATACAAGCATGGAAGGAAACCAAAAGGGGTAAAATGGTAACACACAATACCCCGTTCAAGGGTATTGGTGGAATTTGCACATAATACTCAATGACTTTTAATTGAAAGGAACAAACCACCTACCTTGGCATTAGGAGATCGTTATATGTGAACCTATAAGCTTTATTCACCCTAGAATGTTGAAGATCTAAAAAATCATCCAAAACCTTCATCCTACGATAACTTGAGAAAGAAGAGGAATCATGAAACGAGACTCAAGGAGAAGAGAGAACTCAATGATGTGATTCCAACGCAACCTACGGTGTTCGATTCGGAGGACGGACGCATGCTCGGGGGGTTCATCAAAGATACACGGTTGTACGGAGCTCTCGGTTGGACGGGACCTAAAAGAAGAGAGTTCTGGTTATTAGACACGACCCCGATGCATTTAATAAAAAAAAGAGAAAGTACACGACATGTATTTTTGATGTACACGGCGTGTACTAGCCATTTTATACTCCACTTTAAGTGGACTCATAGTCACTCCCACACGGCCGTGTGTCAGGATACTACACAGCCAGCACACGGCCTCCTGAGGCAAGGCTCTACATAGCGTGTACTCATAAAGTACACAACGTGTACTTATAAAATTTACAGAATTTCTATTTTTCTCAAAAATGTCCAGAAAAGGAAAAGCATACCTGAAAAGAAGATCCAGGTTTTTACCTAGAGTTAGATGTAGTAATATTCACTTTAAAATTTTGGCGACATTACCTATTTGGGGATAATTGTGAAATATATATGGATCAAAAAAGCCTCATGTATATACACACACAAAAAGAGCTTAATATGAACCAACGAAGATGGTTAGATCTGATCAAAGACTATGACTGCTCAATTCACTACCATCTTGGGTGCCAGATACTCTAATTACAAAGGATCTAACAAATCATTCATTGATAAGAATTGAAAAGGATCCAATCTTTATAGATTTGATGAAGATGGACATGGGAATCATAAAGAGGGGAACATCATCAATCCTTTCACCAATTATTGCTCAATCATCTCTTTTGGAAATGTTAAAGGATGCTCGAAAAAGATGATGTGAGAATCTAGAAGAAAGTGGAAACTGTAAAAAAAGGGAAATACTCATAGTTTAATGTTAATGAAGAAGGAATTTGGATATTTGGTTCAAGAATAAGTGTTCCATAAAATTTTAAGGTAAAGAATGAACTTTTGGATGATGAACATTGTTTGAATTTCTCCATTCGCTGTGGAAACACAAAGATGTATCGAGATCCCTGAGAACATTATTAGAGGGATAACACGAAGAAGGATATCACTGAGTATACCTTAGAGTGCCTAGTATGTCAGCAAGTGAAGGCTGAGAGGTAAAAGTTTAAGGGGTTGACGCAACCATTACCCATAAAAAACATTAAAATGGGAAAACATCACCATTGACTTTGTCACCAAAATTCCAAAGAAATCTAAAGGAAACAATTCTTTCTGGGCTTTTGTAGATCATATTATAAATAATTAACACTTCATTGAAATTTGATATGATTTCTCATTGGATCAGTTGGCACAGATATACATCAGAGAAGTGGTAAGGCTGCATAGTGTACCACTATCGATTGTATCCAATAGAGATTCAGGATTCACCTCTAAGTTCTGGAAGAGTCTCCAATATTCTTTAAATACTGAGGTGAACTTTAGTAAAACTTATCATCCTCAAACTGACGGCCATTCTAAGATTAATATCCAAACACTTGAGTACATGAGAGCATGCTCAATGGACTTCAAAGGAGGATGGGATCAACATTTTCCTATGATTGAGTTCTCTTACAATAATAGTTTCCACGCAAGCATCCAAATGGATCCTTATGAATCCCTTTATGGGAAGAGGTGAAAAAAACTAACATGTTGGGATGAAGTTGGGGAGAAAAAAATTACTAGGTCCCAAAATAGTCAATGAAATGGTAGAGAATGTTTAGACCATCCAGCAGCACATTAATGCTTCTCAGAGTTGACAAAAGAGCTTTGTTGATAATCATTGACAAGACCTAGAGTTTGATATTAGAGACATGGTATTCCTCCACATATCACCATGGTAAGAGAGTTACAAGATTTTGGAAAAAGGGAGAAGCTTAGTCCAAGGTACATCGCCCCTTTTGAGATCCTTGATCGCATTGGAGTAGTGGCCCATCAACTAGCACTACCATCGAAACTATCTCAAGTAAATGAAGTATTCCAAGTATCACTCTTGAGGAAGTAAAAACCTGAACCATTTCATGTACTCAATCTAGAGGTGGTACCATTGGAGAATGACCTCTCTTATGAAGAAAATCCGATGAAAATCTTATATTATAGGGAAAATGTTCTACGAAATAAGACAATTCCCCTCGTCATGGTGTTGTGGCGAAACCACATGTTTGAAGAAGGAACATGGGAATTAAAGGAAGTTATGAAGCATAGTTACCCTCATATATTTTAGTGTGGGAAAAGTAAATTATGAGGGTGAAATTTCTTAAGGGGCAATATTGTAACGACCCAAAAATTTATTAATGAAAATTCATCTTGATCTAATTAAATGACTTATTATGTAAAATGGTTATATAAAACATATGAAATTCCTTGGATTTATGTTTTTTTATTTTAAGATACTGTTAATAATTGTTACCATTGCTAATATAGATGTTGAACAGTGATCACATGATTAGTATAAATATAGGGCCTAACAAATCCAATTTACTCATACAAATGAAGAAATGGCCTCATCCAGAATAATTTATCCATATGAAGCCCAATTTTCAAAGATTGGAAAGGAGGTAGTGTCACTAGGCTTAACTTTGGATCAAGACTAAGTCGATCTTCAACATGTTAAGCTTTAACAGAATCGCCTACAAGAGAAGTGGAAGTTAATAGAGATTACCACCCGAGCAATGTTATCTTAGTCGCCCCAAGAGTCTGTCACCATCACACACCTTACCCTTAGCTCTTATGCAGGTGTTATAAGGGGTTATTTATCAAGACCCTAGAACTATAATTATGTGCATTTTTTATAGAAAAAAAAATATACATTCATTTTATTATTGTTACTTTGTAAATGGTTTTTAAAGCACAATTAGTATATTTAGTTAATATTAAATAAAGAAATCTATTTTGATGAATTAATGTATTTTTTAATTAAATAATATTTTAAGAAAATATTATTACTAAACCACTTTTTATTAAATATAAATGATTGTATAATTTTTAGGAATACAATTGTAATTTCTATTAATGTTTGAAAACTGTTTTTGTCAAAACCCGTGAATTTTTAACAAGTGTCATTTTTTATTTAAAAAGTGAAAATTCACATGATTAGAAAATTATTTGGATGAAATGAATATAATTTTTGGATTTAGGATGTTGAAATTATCTAATGGTGAAATTTTCGTAATTTTCTGAGAGTCATGTTTTTAGGTAAAAATTAAATAGTGTTTAAATATAAAATGTGTTTATGACATCATAATGACCCAATACTGATGTAATAAAATAATATAAAAGGGGTTGTCTACCAATATATGTTTTAAATTTAAATTAATGTTATTTTATATTTTTTTTATTTATTTTACAATGCCTTAATAGACCCTCCAAGACTTATAAAATATTTTAAATTTTTAAAATGTTTTCCTTGAGAGTGTGACTCACCTCCACATAACCAATCCAAATATTTTAACCAGTTAGGAAATTGGCCTTATAAAATAATGTTTTCCACTCCAATTTGGAAAAATACATGGTAAAAAACCATGGTTTTGTTTATGGTTTTTATTAGTTTAATGTGTATTATTCAATACCTAAATAATAAATAATTCTCTCCTCTTTCCTACATAAGCCAAATCAATATCCCATTCCCCTTCACTAAAACCATTTGGATCTCAACCAACCCTTGACCGCATCTCTCTATAATCCTACCAAGGTTCCCCAAGCTCCCAAGAAGCCTCCATCAAGACTCTACCAAACTTTTGGTATCACACTTCCATGTAAGGGATCCTCACTTTCCTTTCTTATTTATGTCCAAGTTTCCTTACATTGTTATGCAATTTTGTTTTCAATTAAAAATCTTGGGGTATGATTTTGAACCTCCCCTATAATACCATCATTATGTTTTAATGATGATAGACCCCTTTCTCTCTCTTCAATACCTCCCTTGTATTCCTTTTACCATGACAAAATTCTATAATATATTCTTCTCTCCTCATTTACTTTCAAGATATTATTTTATATTATTCATATAAATTCCATTACATATATTGTGATATTCTGTTACATGAACCCCTTACTATCGATTTTATTTATAAATAATTAGATACCCCTTTCTCTCTCATTAAACCATTTTACGATTTCTATTTGACGTTGTTATGCTGTCGAAGTTACACCAAAATTTCCCATGCCAAAATCATCATGTAAGTGAATACCATACCCATGTCTCTATCAAGTGTATTCACCTTTTTACATATGTACTTGTTGATTGAGGACTTACATTTATGTATTACATATATCTTATTCTTGTAATAAATTATGATGTTTAGTGAATCCTTGTTGTATGATATATGTGGCACACTTACGCATAAAATGAAATGATTAAGAAGGGTGCACCCTAATAGCGCTCCAATGAATTGGGTGAATAATAATATCATGATACTCCTTGTGAAATGAGGGTTTACTCATGATAATTAAAATGTAATTAGGGTTTAATCATTCTAATTCTAGTACAATGAGGTTTTACTCATTCCTTATGTGTAATGAGCCTTAACTCATGCAAATATCATGTTAAATGTTGTTTCCATATCTCCATGTTATGATAATCATTCTATATCATGACTTTGTGTTCATGTTTATATTATGCCCCATTGATATTCTTATTTCTTAAAATGTATTGTATTTTTATGTTATTCTTTTTTTACTCCCTTATTGGGATTTATAGGACACCATTTTCTTATGCATGACCTCAGGTTATAAAGGAAATGCTAAGTATGAAGATTTGTTGTGGTCATGTAAAAGAAGTTTTCAATAAAGATGTTCTATTTTTTATGTCTTATGTTGTCATGTAATATTCTTAATTTTCCAAGACACTATAACTCTCGATATTCAGAGTCATATTAAGTGAAATTTTATGTAATAAATCATGTATAAATGTGTAATAAAGAGTAGTGTTATTATAGCTAACACAAGAAAACTATGAATCTTAGGGACATTGGTAGGTCTTGAAAACTCTTTAACAATTTTTGTTTTCATAGAGTCAATATTTATGCCATATTTATAAACAATATTTATAAGGAATGAAATTTTTTTCAACCAAAATTAACTCTTACAAATCATTCCATATAGTGTATTTACTTTCAAGGTTTGAAAAACAATCTTTAAGTTCCTTTCATGTTCCTCATTATTTTTAGAATATACAAAAATATCATCTATAAACACAACCAAAACCTAATATAAAAAATAATGGAAGACTCTATTCATAATATTCATTAATATCTTAGGTACATTAGATAACCCAAAGTTCATGAATAGAAACTCATAATTCCCATATCTCATCCAAAATACTATCTTCAGAATGTCATCATCCTTTACCTTCAGCTGATGGAACCCGAACCTCAGATCAATCTTCAAAAACAACTAATATCTTTGGAGATGAACAAAAAAATCATCATTATTATGAAATTGATACTTATTCTTAAAATTAATTTCATTCAAGGCCTTATGATCAATGAAAAGTCTCATGGAATCATATTTATTTTTCACAAAGAAAACAGGATCCCTCAATGGTTAATTACTAGGTCGAATAAAACCTTTATCAAGCGGTTCATGCAACTATTTTTCCAAGTACACACATTCTAATTGAGCCATTAGATAAGGGGTTTTAGAAATAGGATTATAATTAGGAACTAAATGAATAAAAAATTTACCTTCTTAATCAAGAACAACACCAGGAAACTCATTAGGAAAATAATCAATAAATTCATTTACTACTAGGATTTCACGAATCAGATCTTTTTTTATTTTAAAAGACATGATCTAGATAATGTTAACTTCTATATTTCTTCAATTTCATAGCTTCTTGGTATACTATAAAAGGTATAAAATCATTTAATAAAACATTCTTGACTTTTCAATCTAATTACTATGATAAACTGAAAAGAAATCCATACCCAAAATGATATCAAATTCTATTATTTGTAGTTCAACAAGATTTTTTCATGAAATAAAATCCTACTAATGATAATTGAAAGATTATTATAAATCATTTTCACTATAATACTCACACCAATAGTTTTTACCAAAAGTTATATCTTATTTTCATGAGGTTATATTCTTAATTTTCTTAAAAATTTCTTACAAATTAAATAATTTTAACATACAGAGTCAAAAAAAGTATTGGAATAATCCAAATAATATAGTAACATACCAATAACAACTTAATTTTATGGACCAAAATCAATCAAAATTGTATAAAAATATTTTCCACAACCTTTTGATTTCAATCTTGATGGTTTCCACCCCGAGTAATCCACTTGAGACACAAATTAGGATAATTACCTAACTCATTACAAATAAAACATCTTACTAATATCTTTTTATTTCATAATTAATCATATTCCTTGTATTAATGATCCATATGAACAAAATTACCACATTAAAAGAACTTACCATACATTAAAATAAATTCTCTAGGATTATTTTTTCCAGACTTCTAACAAGATGGTAATTGGATTTTCTTACCCCCCATGTTTATTAGATGAATGATTTCCCATTTCTTGCCAACTGGACCTCTTCTTTTTCTTATTTTCATAGGAAACATGATCATAAAAACACTCCATCTATACCTTCTTAACACATCAAAAAAAAGTCTCATAGCCTTTGAACTCACAAGAATCAAATTACCTTTGATATCTAGGATTTAATCTAGATTAAAATAGATGTATCTTACTATTAATATCTTGGATAAAAATTTGGGGCATACATCACCAATCGATTGAAGTTTTATTTTTATGCATACCCCAAATATTCCTCCTTTTGTGACAACTCCAATAATTTTTTTCCATCGTAAGTCAAATAACCTTAAAAAAATATTTCTCAAGAAAAATGTTCTTAAATTCATTCCATTACAAGTCATCAATATCTTCACTTTCTTTAATATTATTAACACTTGAACACAACTGGTCACCTTTACCTCCAAAATGATAAATTTCCAGATTTACATTTTGGGGATATGAGAAACCCATAACATCGAATATCTTTTCTAGGGATTTAATCCATCCTTTAGCTATCACAGGGTCAGATGAACCCCTGAATAATGGGGGATGTTGTCACATAAAATGCTCCCATATAATCATGTTTCTTTATGGTATATTTGGTTTCTCTCTAACATATACATCACCACAATTTATATTCTGTTTAACCTAATCTATCAATACAATAAACTACTTATTTACAATTTCAACCATCTCGGGATGTTGATTTAGAAGGATATTTTCCTCTCAGTGCCTTCTCACCATAGTGTCCCTGTTTTCTCTTTGAAAAACCATTCTAGACAAACATACTTTAGACTAAGAAACACATTAATCTTTGAATTATATAACATTTTAACTTTACCATAAGGTAATGTATTTCAAGGGAATGTTATTAATATTACACTGACCTATAATGCTATCTAAATAGTCATTTGATACTAAATATAAAGACCCAACCTTAAAAAATTACATAATATTGAGTTATGTCAATAATTCTACTTTCTTCCACATTGATGATCTTTTCAGGTTTAGAGTTTTAGAGAATTAAGAAATAATACATACATAAAAAGGACATAAAATAAAAAGTGGACACCTCTGATTAGTATCCATTTTCCACCATATAAAACATTTAATAAATAAAGCATGATATATTTTATGAATAATCTTCATGAATTCAGACATGAATTCTTCCAATCCCTTACTAAACCTTATGTCCTGTAAAAAAATTAAAAAATTGGGATGAGTATAAAAATAATAGTAAGAGATTTAAAAAGAAGGAAAGTATGATCCCATTGTTAAAAATTAAAACAAATGAAAATATTATCAAAAAGTAATAAATTTCACACTTAATAATTACTAAATACTTTCCATTGAAAATAAACTCATTTTGTACCTTTTTTGTATTCATAGGATTACCCTAAACCCCATAGCAAGCATAGAAAATATATAGATGTATATTGGGACAGCATTATACTTGTCAATATTATAAATAGAATTACCTTGTGATATACTTCCATATATGTCAATCATCAAAATGGAATATTCACATGACCGACTTCCATATCTAATGTATTGGAGGTCTATCATGGACCCACCCATCATTAGTTTATCATGGAACCACTAGTCATTTTGTTTATCACGAAACCACCTGTCAATTGTCCAAGTACAATTATATAATCATAACACATAAAACTATAAATTTTAGACATTTAACTCATAAAATTTCATTTTCAATCATAATAAAACATTTCGAGATATTAAAATAATCATTCCATTTTCAAAGCCCATTTTCAATTACAAAATTCCCTGATAAAATGGAAAAAGGGGTATATTTTTTCCTTTAAAAACATTAATGATTTTAGTGGAATAAAATTAAAAAATAGAAATAAAATTTCCTTTATAATATATTTATATCAATATAAATAAATATGTAAAATAATATCAAGAATATTAAAATGGAGGTAATGATTAAATATTTAAACATTCGAAGCATATCATACCACTTTCAACATTTAAATCATAATAAGTATGAATAATAAAATTTAACAAGAAATTTAATAACATGAAAATAGATATAATATGGATATGTAATGTAAAATGGGATGTATATACACTATATAAAATAATAAAGGTGCATGTTATAAATAAATGTATCGATAAAAGGAGATTGAGACAAAATCTCTTACCTTGAGTCTGAATTGTCATGTGTTTCATTATCTTCCTGAATAATAAACATATGTTAATTATTTACTTTAATAAAAACCCTTTTCAAGTTTATAATTACTTTTATTTTACTTATAACAATTTTTTAAACATCAACTTAAACAATTATGTTTACGTCGGGTGTTTTGACTATATTCGGTTTATACGTAAAATACAACTTTAGTAGGTAAACTATGGTCAAAGGGATCATTGTATAATCAAATCCAAAATCATAATCACGAAATAATTATCCTATTTATAAATTAATTACACTTTTAAAAAAAATCATTAAATATGGTTATGAAAAATGAACCAATGTTGCAATTGTGGAGACGGTTTGGCGTATGTACTCATGAGTAACATTTCCATTTTTCAATGATTGTTATGGAAAGAAGGTAGTGGTATTTATATTTAAATAATTACCATTATATCATAAATACCATATTATTAAATAATATATACTTATATATATAATTATTCTGATTAAAATTAATCACATCACATCGAGGAGGCGACAGTCCACACATCCACGAACGATAATATCAATTTTTGAGTGTGTAAAAGGGTAATAAAGAAAATGATATATTTTATTTATAGAAAGGAAATTATTCCTTGAATATAATATGGATTTTATTTATTTCAAATATTTAAAATTTAATTATCCTTAATACATTCCAGGTAATGTTTGAAAGTGTCACATCACTTTGAGGAGGCGATAGTCCACACACCCACAAATAATGATATCATATTTACACAAAATGGAAAGCATGAGGGTATGTGTATATAATAATTATATAATTATAAATAGATAAAAAATATAATATATATATATATCATATAAAAATATTTTTTCTATCATACTGACCATCCATTAGATGTGGTAATGGAAAAACGAACAACATCGTAATGTGAGGTGAGAGTTCACCGTAGATTAGCAATAATTCCATTACCTATTTAATGGAAGCGTGTGTAGGTTTAGGTAAACAATTTAACATAAAAATATCAATATCTTTATGAAAATTATTTTGTTATATAATCATGTAATAATAATAAATTAAGGGAGTGGTGAAGGAAACAAAGTAAAAAATGCATGTTGATGAAATTTACCTCTTCTTCGGGTAACACCTTTTGGTTTGCACCAAAGGACTTATTAGTTGTATTTCAGCCAAAGGTGAGGAATTTATGATTAGGGGAGGGATGATATGAGATTATTTTGGCTGGTTTTGAATGATACAAAGGCCTTTAGAGGTGTTAATAAATGGTAAGGGTGAGTTCCTTTTTATAGTGGGGGAGGGAGTTGAATTCTTGTAAATATAAAACGTAAACACTATTGAGAGGTCTCAATTACACCATGTGACTCCAATATTGTTACCAATTCGATAAAAGAGGTGATATGGTCTAATAATTTCTATAAAATGACTTTTGAACAATTTTCAATGTCAATTGGACTCTTAATATTAAATCTTAACCACTAAGTAAACACAATTTTACATTAATTGCTCTAATAAATTTTAAAACCTTTCACTAATTTATTTGGTAAAAAACTAATTTGAACTTATTGTAAATTAGAAATTATTATGATTCAAATATGGGATAAATTTTTTCTAAATTAAAATCACATAATTGGTAGAAATTAATTTAAAATTAATCCTTTAGATGGGATAACAAAGAAGATTTTTAAAGTAAAAATGTTCAAAAGTTTGCTAAGATTTTATATCTAAATTCATTGTGAAATACTTTTCAATGACCTAAATTGGTTTAAATGATATAATATTGATCTAATTATGCTTTAAAAAAGTTTTAAAATAATTTTTAACAACATAAATAAGTTGGATTAAAATATAGTTTTGAACTAAAATTCAGTATTATTCAATGTTCATCAGAATATGAAAGTTCTCAAATAAATAAAAAAAATCACCCAAAGTAAATTTTGATATTTCTCTTTAAAAAAATGATGTTTATTTTTTCATTAAAATTTTTAAGTGTCAAAAATTACATTTAAAATAGGTCCACTCTTGATTTCATGTTTTCCTTTTCTTTCGCTTTTAAAATAAGGTCAAGGGATTTTTCTTCTAGCATGACTTCTATTTTTATAATTATTAAAAGATTAAAATTGGATTTATTCTTATTTTTAAGCCTATAAAATTTATTGGATGAATGTTAAAACATTTTATAAACTTGTCTAAGCATAATATTGTTTCTCTTATTCATTCCCACTGATATAATGGCTAGGCCATAACAACCATATTAAATAAATGATATTAAAACAAGGTTATTGTTCATTATAACTTAGTCTTTCACGAAATGAAAGATTTTAGAGAAAAATCATTGTTTCTTTTGGGTACACTGTTGGACATAGAATCCCTTTTAAAGTAAAATTACTATTTAATTCATAAATATTAATATATATGAAAATAATTATTTTATCATTACCTAGGATGTTACATGCACACACACACACACATGAACATACATCCACTTACATACTCATAACACATATAGATACACATACATATGCACACACACACACACATACATGTAAACATACATATACATAAACATATATTTATAAACACACACACTCACAAAACACATACACACACAAACACACACACACACACACACACACATATATATATAGATATACACATACATTCACACACATACACATGCATACACATACATAAAAATATATATGCATATTTTAAATTATTTAATATCAATATAAATATATAAATTTAAATATGAACTATAGTTAAATAAATATATATTCATTTATATATTTATATAATCGTTTAAATAAAATATTAATATATTATATTAATATATATATATATATATATTTAATTAATGTATATAACTATATTATTTACCATTTTTATTAGTTAATATAAATTTGATAATATATATATATATATATAATTATGAAAATAATATTGATAATAGTTTCTTATCATAATATAAAGTTATATAAATCATATTTATATATTATATATACATAACAATACCTATTGTTATATAAAACATATTTATAAATATATAAATTCAAATATAAATTGTATTTAAATATATAAATAAACATTTATATATTGATATTATTATTCAAATAAAATGTTAATATATTATATTTATATATACATTTTTTAACCAATGTATATAAATATATAATTAAAAAAATTTATTGACTAATATAAAATTGATATTATATATATAATTAAGAAAAAAAGATTGATAATAATTTTAATATTATAATATATAGTAATCTGTTTATATCATAATTATATATTATATTTTCATATATATACATACTATAATATAGATCATGTTTAAAAATATATAAATATTTATATGTAAATTAAATCATGCATGGTGCCCTTTATCAGTGATTTTATAGCACTGTTATGGGGGGGCTTTATCAACTCTAAGAAAAGCACTGACAAAGTTTTTCCTTTACTAGTGTTAAAAAACTAATAAAAGGTAAAATGTTATCAGTTATTTTTTAGTAATGATAAAGGTTGCATTTATCAGTGCTTTTAGTTAGGGCTGCTAAATTTACTCCCTCTATCAATCCTTTTTGTTTAGCGTTGATCAACGGTTAGTGCTTAATAGACGTGAATTTGTAGTAGTGTACTTAATACAGAAAGATCCTCTAATCCCATGGAATAATCTTAAGGAAAGGTATGACTACCTAAGATTGATAATTTTATTGAAAATTAATTATGAATAAATTAACTTGTAACAACCCAAGCTTCTACGGTACACTTCTCTTTGAATAATGGGATAACGTCTATTGTACACAACATCGAGTTCTAACACACCACAACCAATCAAACTAGCCGTTATGAATAGTAATACCTGCTTTTTAAAATTATATATATTTTATATTTCAAGATGTACTTCATTTTTGGTTTCGGAATATCGAAATTATCCTAAGATGAATTTTTGGTATTTTTCTGAGAACTTCTAATTTTTATAAATAGTAAAAAATACGTAAAAACAACTTTTTTAATCAAAATAATTTATAGTGATAAATTATATTATTGAGTGGTTTTAAAGTATAATTAGAATATATTTTTACCATTTTATCCAATGGTTTTCATTAGAATTAATTTCACTTTGAAATTGGACCCAAATAATTGTAAATCTTTTGGTATATATTGTTTCTTAAAAACACGCTATTTATTTTGACAGTTGGAATTAATTATAAAATTAATTAATGCAACTTATATGTTTTAAATTTTTTAAAATATACATCATTTTTGAATTTGGAATATCAATTATAGCTTAGGGTGAAATTTTGGCATTGTTCTGAAAAACTTCAATTTTTGATGAATAGTGAAACTACTAAGTGGTAGTTAAAAAACTGAATTTTTCATAAAACTTAATTTTACCGCTTCTGTGAATGTAATTTAGAAAATCCAAGGGACATGGTTAATATCAATAAGTAAAATTTGGTTCAATGAGATGAAAATAATTTTTTGTGAATAGTAACTATTTACTTTTATTTACCACGGTTAAAAGTAAATATGGTAATTAAGGGTAAAAATGATATTAATATTACCCTAACACATGTCCTAATTCTATTGTACAAGTGTATCTCGACCAAAAACAACCTTAGGAATTAAATATTATCATTTAGGTCCACTTTGATTATATTAGGACATTAATTATTATTTAATTCAAAGAAGAGTTAAAAGAGTTAAAATCAAAGTTTATTTACTAAAACATTTTTAATATATGGTTCTACATAAGATAAATTGGATTTTAAAACATCATTAGAACTATAAAAAGATTTCCTACATATTTATATTTTATTTATAATTTTTATACATTAAATAAATTAGTTTATTAATGACACAATGATGATGCAGTAATTACCATAATAGTGACAAATTAAAATAATTGATATTATAAATACCCAAATAAATATAATTTGATACTTTTTATGAATTAAAATAATTTTCTAGGATAATATGACATATTAGGATTGAGTTAATTGACTTTTTTAGAACTAATCATTCTGTTATGATTTTCAAAAAAATAAAGTTTCCAAATAGTGTCAGAATTGACATAAAAGAGTTTTTAAAACAAATATTATATTATTAATTGATATTAAATTCCTAAAAATCTAAAGTTCGCCCAATAGACTTATATAATGATATTTGTATCATTAATGGACCACTTGTGGGTCTCTTGGAGGTATATAGTATGTTTATTAACCACATAATATAAAAATACAAAGAGACATTGTAATAGTGAAACTAATTAACTAAGAGTTAATACTTAAAGATAAGGTTACTATAATGACCCAAACCTGTCTAAATTAGATTGGTTGAGTGGTTTTAGACCTATAACCACCTTAAAAGTTAAATAATCCACTTTGGAGCCATTATAAACCGAATATGAATTTATTATAAAATAATATTTCTAGCTTTTCCAAAGGTGCCCCTCACCCCTCTTATAAAAGGGCACTCCTCCTTCTCATTAACTCACACCTTAAAAGACTTTTGGTTCGGCCAAAATCTGACCAAATACTCTTTAAACATCCCTAACTTCATCATATAAGCCTTCCATTAGTCAGAAATCCAAATTAAGAGCCCTTTTGATCAAATCAAAAGGAAGAACCCGAAGAAGAGGTAATGATTTCACCAACCTTTTTCAAATTCATTTCTTCTTCCACTTATTCCTTCTTTGTTATTACCATTATAAAATAATAACTCCAGTATCTTATATATACTGTGATTTTATTATAAATATGGTACAACCATATTCAGTATTCTATCCATATTTTGAATAACATGTCACCATACGTGCGTACGTACGGCTTACCGTCTCCACGTCGTGGTGTAATTATTATTCAATAAATTATTATTTGGATGGGTATAATAATGATGTTTAACTCATCTAAATAATAAATATAAAATGATAATGATTCTGTATATATGATATACCATCCAATTATATATTATTTTAATATCAAAAGAATGATATTGTCGCTCGTGCGTACGTACGGACTACCGTCTCCACGAACGCGATGAGATTCATTCTCCATCGTATCCATTCAAGTATAATTCTCATTTGATGATTAATAATAGTATATAAGGACTTGATATAATTATGGATATGATTAAGATATAACCTATAAATGACAAACATATCTTACCTAACAAAACATATAAAAGAAAAGGAGTAAGTTAACACCCGAAACAACGATAATACTAAGATATTATTAACAAATCAATGTTAAAAGATCATATATGATATCATATTAATATATATGATTATTGTATAATTTAATAACAATTATTTAACCATTATATAGGAGGTTAAACTACTCCCAACAAAGGAAAAGTACAAGGTAAGGGTTTATTTCTCAATCTCTTCATTATCCGAGGTTGTTTATATGTAATAATCTACTGGGATTTCTTTATCATCCACATCCATGTTTCATAAAAATGTATTTCAAAACATTTTTTTTACTATTTACAAGAATATGGGTTAAAGTCATTTATACCCTTGTTTTCCTTTTTATAATAGTTTTATAAAGGAATCTTTCCGTCATTTTCCAAACAAGGTGCTTTTTATCCTTTTCGACAGAATTAAGGTAAGAATGTTTTTTTTAACTTATACAGCGGGTGCGGCTATTTTCCGCCGTTATAAAATCTTCGAAGCTTCCCTTACCGGCTTATAACAATATTTTCAAAGAAAATGTTTTATTTTATAAATATATGACTCTTAAATGATTTCAAAATAGAAAGAGATATTTCTCTAAAAAGAGTTTTTATTTCATCTATGTCAACATCCTTTGATGGATTTTACGCTTATTTGAAGTTGATTTATTATGATACAAAACATCTATATTGTATTGAAGGTTTTGTGATATGTTTGACTGTGGATGTGCTATTTTTATACCATTCATGGTTTATGGTGAATTTATTGACATTTCGTATACTAGTTTTAATACGAATGTTTCTATTATGTTTAAACCTTTTCATATGGGAATGAATTGGACTTAATATGTGACGGGTGGAGCCTGCTATAGCTCCTCGATGCATCGGTAGGTCTCATGAGACAAACTAGTGTCTTGGCATTAGGCCTTAACAAAATCTTATTTTTAGTCTTGGCAAGAGGCCTTGGCTATGTGGTTATGATTGTCTGGCATTATGCATTCCATTATTATGAAAGTGATTATTGATATTGCATGTGATTATTCGATTAGTAGAATAACCATGTGAATAAGTAAATGGGATTATTTCATTTTATTTTTGCCATAATTTGTTGAAGTTTAAGTTTAAAAGGCTTTTTTTAGTTATAAATTGCCTTAAATGTTTATGCATATTTATGAAAGTTTCCGCTATATTGTTATCCTTACTGGGCATTTGAGTTCACCCCTTTTCTATGTTTTAGTTTTCCCAGCGTATGAAGATGTAAATTATGAATGACATGCAGGGATAGTATGAGGGGATAAGAGTGTAGTCTATGAAGAAAATATGTTATTGTAGTTTTCGTTTTTATGTTGTAATGTAAGACTTATGAATATATCTAGTGTTTCCAAGGCAACTAAACCAATCGGTCTTTCGAGATTTGATCTTTCTTGTGATCATGCAAATGTCATGTAATAATGCACCGACCTTGGGTAACTGGGGTATGGGCGTTACAGTTGGTATCAGTGTAAGTTTAGTACAAACCTTGGAAGCTATGTTTAGATAAACTCTGATTAGAGAATGTAGACCTAAGATGAACTTTGAGGATTAGTATAGAAGAACTTCCTAGAATTTTGGTATTGTAGAGATTTTGTGAGTTTTCCGAGAAATACATCCCTGTCTGGATACGAGCAGGTAGAGGCGGCTCTGACACAGATGTACCTAGGGGTAAAACCCGAAAACACCGCTTTGAGATAGACTCGAACGGGAACTGGTGCACGACAACGGGTCTTGCTGCACTCTTGGTTACGACACTCCTGGGGGATATGCTTAGGATAACTCTCATTTTATTTAAAATTATTATGAAGGGTTTGTGAGTATATACTTCCTCAAAGAAAACATTCTTATGATTATGGATTATATCCATAAATAGTTTAATTTATGTTAAGTGTTTTATAAGTATGTAATTATGTATTTTGATTCCTAAACTGATCTAGTTTATACCATTGTTTAGAAATGGCACCTAGTGGAAGAAATGGAAACTTTATCAATGCACGCACTCCATTTAGGGATTTCCCTCCTGCTCAAGATAATTATAGTGGAGCTGGTGATGCAACTGGTGTCGATCATCTAATCACTATACTGGGACAACTTACTCAGGTTATGAATAATAACCTTACCCGTATTGATCACCCTGATCCACAACGTGGAGGATCAATGTTAGATCGCTTAATGAGGCAACAACCATCGAGCAGATATGGAAAGACAATTTCTGAGTCTGAGACAAAAGGAGGATGATAATGTTGAAAAGTATGAGGCTAACTTTACAAGGTTATAAAGGTATGCTGGAGATTATATACATAACCCAAGAAGTAAGATTGATCGTTTCTTTGATGGGTTAAAACCATTTCTCTGTCGAGCATTAGTCTCACAATCCTTCTCATCGTACGAAGACATTGTCTCATGTTCTATCAAGACAGAGAAATAATTCTCAAAGTCTTATGACTTTAAAGAAAAGAAAGAGAAGAATAGATCTGCTGATCAATCTGGGAATGGAAATAAGGGGAATAAGGGAAAGGTTGAATATCCATCCTGTGGTAAATGTGGGAAGAAACACCCCGGTACTTGCTTAAAGGGAATGGGTGTTTCTTACAAGTGTGGTGAAAAGGCCACCAATCTCATGAATGAAAAGGGAAAAAGGATGCTACCAATGTTCAATGCTACAATTGCAGGGAGATGGGACATTATGCAAATGAATGTCCTAAGCGTCAGGGGAACTTACCTCATAAAAGTCCAAGGGATCAAGGCCAAGCTTATGTTATCACTACTGCTGAGGTAGAAGCTCCGAAAGACATGGTGGTAGGTAATTTAATGGTTTCCTCAAGTTTAGAAAATTCATTATTTGATTCTGTATCATCGCATTGTTTCATATCTTCCCAGTTTTCTAAGAAAATTAGATATTTCCAATTTGATTTAACAAGGGAGTTGTCAGTTAAAACTCCTAAGGGAAGTATCATTGCAACAATGTTTTGTGAATCAGTCCCCATTAGAGCACATAAATGTTCTTTATCTGCGGATCTCATCATCATACCTATGATTGAGTTTGATACAATCCTCGGTATGGATTGTCTTTCAGACTATGATGCAAAGATTTATTGTAAGAAGAAGGAGGTTACGATTTTTGATGATGATGATAAGGAACACCTTATCTTTAGAGCAGAATCGTCACCACCTAATTCTTATCTAGATCCACCCCCAGTAGCTCAACTAAATTCAATTATTGGGGAGGAAGATAATGAAATGACTGTGGGTGAGGAAAGGAATGTTCAAATAGAGGATGTACCTGTTGTGAAAGAATATGTAGATGTGTTTCTGGAAGATTTACCTGGACATCCTCCAGAACGAGAAGTTGAGTTTTCCATTGATTTAATTCTTGGATCAAGGCCTATATCGAAGACCCCTTATAGAATGGCCATTGTAGAATTAGTTGAACTAAAGAAACAACTAGAGGAATTAAGTAATAATGGATTTATTCGCCCGAGTGTTTCTCCATGGGGAGCCCCTGTTCTTTTTGTTAAAAAGAAAGATGGATCTATGAGGTTATGTATCGACTATAGGGAGATTAATGCCATAACAATAAAGAACAAGTATCCCCTACCTCGCATTGATGATTTATTTGACCAACTGCTTGGAGATCAATACTTTTCAAAGATTGACCTTTGATCTAGATACCATCAGTTGTGTGTGAAGAAGGAAGACATTCCGAAGACAGCATTTCGAACCAGGTATGGGCATTATGAGTTTATAGTACTGTCTTTTGGATTGACTAATGCACCCTCTATATTCATGGATCTGATGAATAGAGTTTTCAAGGAATATCTCGATGAATTTTTGGTGGTATTTATTGATGATATCTTGGTATACTCCAAAATCTATGAAGATCCTAAAAATCACTTGCGCATTATCCTGAAGACTCTGAGAAGACATGAATTATATGGGAAGTTTAGCAAGTATGAATTCTAGCTTTAGGAGATTTATTTTCTTGGCCATATTGTCTCTAAAGATGGAATCTCTGTCGATCCTTCTAAGACCAAGGTAATCAAAGAATGGCCATCACCTACGAGTATAACTGAGGTATGTAGTTTTATTGGTTTGGTAGGTTATTATCGACATTTCGTCCAGAATTTTTCCCGATTGGCTAACCCATTAATGAAGCTCACACGTAAAGGGGTTAAATTTGTTTGGACAGAAGAGTGTGAAGAATTATTTGAAGAACTGAATAGAAGATTAGTCAATTCTCCTATATTGACTCTAACATCGGGGAATGATGGGTTCGTTATTTATAGTGATGCATCGAATAAAGGACTTGGTTGTGTCCTTATGAAGAATGATAGGGTTATTGCCTATGCATCACGATAGTTGAAAATTAATGAAAAAAAATATCCTACTCATGATCTCGAGTTAGCAGCTGTGATCTTTTCTTTGAAGATATGGAGGCACTACCTCTATGGTGAAAAATGTGAGATTTATACTGATCACAAGAGTTTGAAGTATATTTTCTCACAAAAAGAACTCAACATGAGGCAAAGAAGATGGCTTGAATTACTCAAGGATTATGATTGTATGATAGACTACCACCCGGGGAAAGCAAACAAGGTGGAAGATGGTTTGAGCAGAAAAGACCATGGAGTTTTGAACCTGATGATAATTGAAAGGGATCCAATTTTCATGAATCTAGTGAAGATGGACATGGGAATAACCAGGGAAGGTGAAACATCAATGCTTTTTCAAATGGTTGCCAAACTATCTTTACTAGAAAGGAGTAAGAGTTCTCAGACCGATGATGGAGAATTTCAAAAAAAGATTAAAGCTGTGAATGATGGGAGATTGAGAGACTTTTTGTATGAAGATGGAATTTTGAAATTCAGGAAGAGATTTTGTGTTCCCAATATACCTCATCTAACAAGGGAATTGTTGGATGATGCTCATAGTTCCAATTTATCTATACACCCTGGGAGCACCAAAATGTATAGAGATTTGAAGGAACATTTTTGGTGGAAAAATATGAAGAGGGAGATTGCTGATTTTGTGTCAATATGTATGGTTTGTCAACAAGTGAATGCTAGAAGGCAACATCCTGGAGGAGTCATGCAATCTCTTCCTATACTGGAGTGGAAATGGGACAATATTACGATGGAATTTGTCATGGGACTACCAAAGACTCCTAGAAGGAATGATGCAATATTGTTTACTGTTGATCGTCTTAGCATGTCAGCACATTTTCTTGCTATAAGAGAAGATCTATGACTGGAACGTCTAGCAAGACTATATATTAATGAAGTTGTGAGACTTCATGGAGTACCCCTAATGATTGTTTCTGATCGTGATACAAGTTTTACTTCAAGATTTTGGAAAAGTCTTCAGAAAGCCTCGGATACTGAACTTCATTTGAGCACTGCCTACCACCCTCAGACAGACAGACAATCAGAACGGACTATTCAAACCTTGGAAGACATGTTGAGATCTTGCTCACTTGACTTTCAGGGTATGTGGGATCAATATTTACCTTTGGTAGAATTTTTCTATAACAATAGCTTCCATTCGAGTATTCAGATGGCACCATATGAAGCGTTATATGGAAAGAGATGTCTCACACCAACCTGTTGGGATGACGTTGGTGAAAGAAAAATTGTAGGCCTAGAACTGGTGGAGGAAATGATGGAAAAGGTGAAGGTAATCCAAAACCATATCAAAGAAGGTCAAAGTAGGTAGAAGAGCTATGGCGATAATCGAAGGTAGGATTTGCAATTTCAAGACGGTGATCATGTTTTCCTGAATGTATCTCTATGGAAGGGATTCATACGTTTTGGTAAGAAAGGTAAATTGAGTCCCAGGTACATCGGACCTTTCGAAATTCTAGAACGAATTGGGGATGTAGCTTACCAATTGGCAATGCCACCAAGTCTCTCCAAAGTTCATGATGTGTTCCACATATATCTATTGAGGAAATATATACCTGACCCAACACATGTACTCACCTATGAGGAATTATAACTGGAACCTGATCTGTCTTATTGCGAAGAGACCGTCGGAATTCTTGATACGAGGGAACAAGTGCTGAGAAACTGGACGACGCGTCTAGTAAAAGTCTTGTGGAGAAACCATAGGATGGAAGAGGCAATGTGGGAACCCGAGGAACTTATGATGAAGAACCATCCGAGTCTTTTCATGTGGTAGTATTCTGGAAATTTCGAGGATGAAATTATTTGAAAGAGGGGAGAATGTAACACCCCAAGCTTCTACGGTACGCTTCTCTTTGAATAATGTGATAGCAAGTGTTGTACGCAACCTCGAGTTCTAACACACCACAACCAATCAAACAAGCCGTTATGAATAGTAATACCTACTTTTTGAAATTATATATATTTTATATTTCAAAATGGGCTTCATTTTTGGTTTCAGAATATCGAAATTATCCTATGATGAATTTTTGGTATTTTTCTGAGAACATCCAATTTTTATGAATAGTGAAAAATACTTAAATTTTTTTTTAATCAAAATAATTTATAGTGATAAATTATATTATTGAGTGGTTTTAAATTATAATCAGAATATATTTTTACCATTTTATCCAATGGTGTTCATTGGAATTAATTTCACTTTGAAATTGAACCTAAACAATTTTCAATCTTTTGGTACATATTGTTTCTTAAAAACACGCTATTTGTTGTGACAATGGGAATTAATTATAAAATTAATTAATGAAACTTATATGTTTGGAATTTTGTAAAATAGACATCATTTTTCAATTCGGAATATCAATTATAGCTTAGGGTGAAATTTTGGCATTGTTCTGAAAAACATCAATTTTTTATGAATAGTGAAACTACTAAGTGGTAGTTAAAAAACTGAATTTTTCATAAAACTTAATTTTACCGCTTCTGTGAATGGAATTTAGAAAATACGAGAGACACGGTTAATATCAAGAAATAAAATGTGGTTCAATGAGATGAAAATTATTTTTTGTGAATAGTAACTTTTTACATTTATTTACCACGGTTAAAAGTAAACAGTGTAATTAAGGATAAAAATGATATTAATATTACCCTAACACATGTCCTAATTTTATTGGACAAGTTTATATCGACCAAAAACAAACTTAGGAATAAAATATTATCATTTTGGTCCACTTGGATTATATTAGGACATTTATTATTATTTAATTTAAAGAAGAGTTAAAAGAGTTAAAATCAAAGTTTATTTACTAAAACATTTTTAATATAGGGTTATACATAATATATATTCGATTTTAAATATTCATTAGAAAGATAAGAAAATTTCCTATATAATTATATTTTATTTATAATTTTTAAACTTTAAATAATTTAATTTATTAATGACACAATGATGATGCAGTAATTACCATAATAGCGAAAAATTAAAATAATTGATATTATAAATAACCAAATAAATATAATTTGAAACTTTTTATGAATTAAACTAATTTTATAGGATACTATGACATAATAGGATTGATTTAATTGACGTTTTTTGAACTAATCATTCTGTTATGATTTTCACAAAAATCAATTTTCCAAATAGTGTCAAAATTGACAAAAACGAGTTTTTAAAACAAACAATATATTATTAATTGATATTAAATTCCTAAAAATCTAAGGTTCGTCCAATAGACTTATATCATGATATTTTTATCATTAATGGACAACTTGTGGGTCTCTAGGAGGTATATAGTAAATTTATTAACCATATAATATAAAAATACAAAGAGACAATGTAATAGTGAAACTAATTAACTAAGAGTTAATAATTAAAGATATGGTTAGTATAATGACCCAAACCTGTCTAAATTATATTGGTTGAGTGGTTTTCGACATATCCACACCTTAAAATTTAAATAATCTACTTTGAATCCATTATAAACCAAATAAGAATTTATAATAAAATAATATTTCTAGCTTTTCCAAAGGTGCCCCTCACCCCTCTTATAAAAGGGCACTCCTACTTCTCATTAACACACACCTTAAAAGAATTTTGGTTCAGCAAAACTCTGCCAAAATACTCTCTAAACTTCCCTCACTTAATCCTATAAGACTTTATTTAGTCATAAATCCAACCTAAGAGCCCTTTTGATCAAATCAAAAGGAAGAACCCGAAGAAGAGGTAATGATTTCACCACCCTTTTTCAAATTCATTTCTTCTTCCACTTCTTCCTTCTTTGTTATTACCATTATAAAATAATAAATCCAGTATCTTATATATACTGTGATTTTATTATAAATATGGTACAACCATATTCAGTATTCTATCCATCCTTTGAATAACATGTCATCATACGTGCGTACGTACGACTTACCGTCTCCGCGTCATGGTGTAATAGTTATTCAATAAATTATTATTTTGATGGGTATAATAATGATGTGTAAATCATGTAAATAATAAATATAACATGATAATGATTCTGTATATATGATATACCATCCAATTATATATTATTTTAATATCAAAAGAATGATATTGTCGCTCGTGCGTACGTACAGACTACCGTCTCCACCAACATGATGAGATTCATTCTCCATCGTATCCATTCAAGTATAATTCTCATTTGATGATTAATAATACTATCTAAGGACTTGATATCATTATGGATATGATTAAGATATAACCTATCCATGACATACATATCTTACGTAACAAAACATATAAAACAAAACGAGTAAGTTAACACCCGAAACAACGATAATACTAAGATATTATTAACAAATCATTGTTAAAAGATCATATATGATATCATATTAATATATATGATTCTTGTATAATTTAATAAAAATTATTTCACCATTATATAAGAGGTTAACCTACCCCCAACCAAGGAAAAGTACAAGGTAAAGGTTTATTTCACAATCTCTTCATTATCTGAGGTTGTTTATACGTAATAATCTACTGGGATTTCTTTATCATCCACATCCATGTTTCTTAAAAATGTATTTCAATTTTTTTTACTATTTACAAGAATATGGGTTAAAGTAATTTATACCCTTGTTTGACTTTTTATAAAAGTTTTATAAAGTAATCTTTCCGTCATTTTCCAAACAAGGTGCTTTTTAACCTTTTCGACAGAATTAAGGTAAGAATGTTTTTTAACTTATACGGCGGGTGCGGCTATTTTCCGCTGTTATAAAATCTTAAAAGATTCCCTTACAAGATTATAATAATATTTTAAAAGAAAATTATTTATTTTATAAATATATGACTCTTAAATTATTTCAAATTAGAAAGAGATATTTCTCTAAAAATAGTTTTGATTTCATTTATGTCAACATCCTTTGATGGATTTTACGCTTATTTGAAGTTGATTTATTATGATACAAAACTTCTATATTGTATTGAAGGTTTTGTGATATTTTTGACTGTGGATGTGCTATTTTTATACCATTCATGGTTTATGGTGAAAGTATTGACATTTCGTATGATAGTTTTAATACGAATGTTTATGTTATGTTTAAACCTTTTCATATGGGAATGCATTGGACTTAATATGTGACGGGTGGAGCCCGCTATAACTCCTCGATGCATCGGTAGGTCTCATGAGACAAACTAGTGTCTTGGCACAAGGCCTTGACAAAATCTTATTTGTAGTCTTGGCACGAGGCCTTGTCTATGTGGTTATGATAGTCTGGAATTATGCATTCCATCATTATGAAAGTGGTTATTGATATTGCATGTGATTATTTGATTAGTAGAATATCCATGTGAATAAGTAAATGGGATTATTTCATTTTATTTTTTCCATAATATGTTGAAGTTTCAGTTTAAAAGGCTTTTGTTTTAGTTATACATTGCCTTAAATGTTTATGCTTATTTATGAATGTTTTCTCTATATTGTTATCCTTACTGGGAATTTGAGCTCACCCCTTTTCTATGTTTTATTTTTCCCAGCATATGAAGAAGTAAATTATGAATGACCTGCTGGGATAGTATGAGGGGATAAGAGTGTGGTCTATGAAGAAAATATGTTGTTGTAGTTTTCATTTTTATGTTGTAATGTAAGACTTATGAATATATCTAGTGTTTCCAAGGCTACTAAACCAATCGATCTTTCAAGATTTGATATTTCTTGTGATCATGCCAATATCATGTAATAATGCACCGACTCTGGGTAACTGGGGTTGGGGCATTACATAACTTGTGATACAATGATTTCAAGTTAGAAAAAAAAGAAAATTATTTCATGTTCAAAATAACATCATAGTTAAAATTATATAGAAAATTTATTAAATACATTGATATGTTAAGGGGAAAATATTATATTTTCATTCTTAAACAGTTTTTTTGAAACAAAAATATCATGAAAATTGAATTTTAATGTTTTATAAATTACTTTAATTATTTTCAAAATAGAATAGAATAACGAAATATGGATGATGAGTCATGAAGTTTACAAACTAGTTCAGCTCAATTTCTAGAAGTGAATGTAATTTCATAAAGTTATGGTCATGGAAATAATCAACATGATTAGGGTCAAGGAAAAGAACAATATTGATGTGTTCATACATAGAAGGAACATATAAAAGGGCGCCTTCATAAGTGGTCAAATAATACATAATTACATCTGAAAAATCTAAAACTATTAAAAGATAATGTGTTTAATATGATATACACTACAATAAAAGTAATTTTTAGAAAAAAATATCTCATATTATTAAAATTATTTCACAAAACACTCTTTCATGTTTTGTAAGTTTGTATCATTAAAAAAATCACTTCCTTTTTAATAACATACATTGTTTTTTTTCATATAGTTTTTACAACACATATCATTTGTTGTAAAAAACACATAATATATATATAATATTCCAAAAAAGACTATTGAATTTTTATAAATAACATTTTTTATGTGTTATTATATTTATATAATATTTGAAAAAATGACATTTATCAATTTTTATAATCAATATTTACACAAATATTTTTTCATAATTATACTCATTATGCATTTAGTATATTTAGAATATCCAAAGTACAATATACATTGTATAAAAAACCAAAACACCCTATATATTTTTTCATAAATATATATTAAAACATAAAAAAAACCAAATGGGGATGTGGGAAGTATTTAATTTCATGAATATAATTATGAAATTAAACCTAAATAATTAAAGTCAATTAATGAAATAGTGGAAACCATCGAAATAATAAGTATCCCATTATGTCCAACCCACTACATCCTACTATCATGTTTTATTATCATCGACACCATCAAATTTAAAAAACCTCCACAACATCATATTCATAGAAATTTAGAAACTTGTAAAAGAATAAATAAAACTAATTAAATAAAATATCATGGGATAGGCCAAATAAATATATCAATAATGCTAAATGAAAACCACAAAAATGTTGGAAAACATCTGCAGAGATAACCATTAATTAATTTTCATAAAAATATTAAGTTTTAGACTTTAGTTTCACTCATTAAGATTCATAGATATGTTATACATGACCAATATTGTGTGTACATTATCAAATATTTTAAAAAACTTCAGTGGTTCTCTATATGTACAAGAGAAAGGGTTACTATCCTTGACATCATAATTATCATTGTTAATACCATCATAAGAAAATCCACTCACCGTGCACTAATACAAATCTCACTATATTAAGAGTTACCCTTTATCATTGCTAAAAAAGAACGGATAAAGAGTGTAATTTTATCTTCACTTGTTAAAATTACTCATAAAGGCTGACTTTTATGATCCATATTTTTACCACTGTTAAGGACCACCATTTATCATTGATTTTTTAGCACTGATAAAGACACTATTTATCATCTTTATTCTTATCCAAGATGAAAGATGACCTTCTTTAATTTGGTATAAATTAATTAAAATCACATTTTAAAATATAAATATATTTTTATTGAAATATATACAATGTATTTATATAAATAATATTTTTATAATACAAAATATATATTTACAATTAATATATAATATAATTAGTGAAAATAGTATAAAAATAATTAATAATTAGTATTTTAAAAATTAGTATTGAGTAATAAATATTTAATGACAATTTAGTGATAGAAAAATTTAACAAACTATTTTTTATTTTAAGATAATTTAAAAACGTGACATGAACTTCAAACAAGTGTCTATTTGGGATCCATTAGATATCAAATCAAATCATGTGAAGTGATTTACACCTTATTAATTGACGGGGGACCTCAGTCAGTATTTTTTGAGGTAAAAAAAGTCTCATAAGTACTCAAAAACTATGTTTTTAGTTGGGATACACTAATATTTTAATATTCGATGGAGTTTCAGTTTCATTTAAGAGGGTATTCATATATTTTTTCAAGGGAGACTGAATTTATTCCTAGGTATTACACTCATATGGATATTATGGTATCAAAATATTTCCTTTGTCATATTTTTATGTCATTTATAATTTAATATATGCATATATATATTTATTATAAATTAATATACATAAATAGTCATATAAGTAAAAATTTAGACATATTTACATATAAAATATATTTTTAATACAAATACATATATAATGTTAAATTTAAATATGTATATTTGTATATTAATAAAAATATATATATTTATGTATATATTATAATAATATATTTAAATAAATATTAATATATATATTTATTTAAATAAGTATATGTTAGAAAATGTATAGACATATATATAAATATATTCTAGGTTTGTAGTAAGTGTGTTTATTGTTTGTCTATATATATATATATATATATATATATATCTTTATACATTGCAAAAAATATATATTAAAATATAAATAAATTCTTATGTATAGAGGCACACATACTTATATATATATAGTGGGTGTTGAGGGAAGGGAAAGAGGGAGAGGGAGAGAGATTCACAGTCACAGACATAGACACACATATATAAATACACGCACACAAATGTATTTACAATAAATATGCATTTTAAATATACATTATATCAAATTTATATGTAAGATTAAAATAATATAAAAATATATATATTTTTAAAATTTATTTCAAAAAATAATTATATAATCTATATTATAATAATTTTGGATTCTCCTCCATTACCTGTATCGTCTCCATGTTTTATGTTATTCCTACTACCCATTTCCTTCCTATAATCCATTTTCCTCCTTTCGCTACCTCCTTGCCTCCCCTCTCACTTTCTAGATTCCCCCTCCTCTCTAACTTCTAATAATAGCCTTCATTCACATCTTCCCATCATTACCCTTATTCCCTGTATTCCCATATTCCTTTCCTCTTTTCCACTCAAATTCCCCTCCCCTATTAATCACCGGGTTTCCTTCATGATCCCTCCTCCATCAAATTGTTTATTTCATGTTCACCTCTATTGTGCCTTCCCGATCACTCATTCTGATTTCAACATATTTATCCTTTCTAATTTCATCACATATCCCAGTTAGTAGATGCATTTTTAGGTTCATCCCTTCATCAAAGCTTAGCTACCTCCCTCACAGTCCCAAGCATCTAATTGTTTTTATTAGTGTCCAAATTTTTATCACTGATACTGATATTACGACATTTTTCTTTGCTACCTCCTATAAATATAAATTTTCATTTTTTATTTTCACTTGAACAACCTCACACACCCATATCCTCTAAATTGAAAAACCTTATACACTATTACAATTCCTTTTTTATTTTTTATATGACACATCCAATACCTAAATTGAGGCAGTTTTTTCATTTTAGTTTATTTTCATACTTGAATTATACTTCATGAAACCCCATGGAAATTTTTTTTACTGTGTTATTATGATTTCACTGTACTCAATGCACACTACTAACTTTTCCACCCGTATTCTCTTATTTTACCACTTTATTTCATAATCCTAATAAATTTATCTAATTTATTGTCTTCCCAATATTTCTAGCCTCCTCTTTTGTTTTATTTCATATAGGGAGTTAATTTATTTTCAAGTGCATTAATGTTTTATATTGTATTTTCTACTTCCGATTTCAGACTCACTTTATTCAAAGATTTAATTTTTTTCACTTTATAAAGAGATGGAAGAATGGTTTCGTTATATACAAAAATATAGTAGTCATGTTTCCCTTGATATTATATACTTTATATATAATTTTTTTTCAATTAAATATTTCTCCTTCATTTAGTTTAGGAAAGAGACCATTTTTGGACCTTATGTGTTTAAAAGACACTGCTGCACATAAAGGTCTTTAACAACACTATAACAAGGATTTGTCCGCACAAAAAAGAGTTGATAATTGGAGAAACCTTAGAATACATAAACATTTATCAGTGATTAAAAATCATTGATAAATGTGACCCTTTATCAAAAAAATTATTTAAAATTGATAAAGGGATCCTTTATCTCCACTAAAAATAGTATCGATAAAGATTTCCTTTATCGGTGATAGTTTAGTTCTAGTAAATTTTCCCTTTATCAACAATTTTCCTAGTGCTGATAAAGAATTAATTTATCTACACCTTTTCTAGCTCTAATAAAGGATCCCTTTATTAACTCTTTTCCTAGAAATGATAAAGGGTGCCTTTATTAATTCTATTACTAGCACTGATAAAGGGGAATATCGCTACTATATGCTGTTAAAATTATCATACACTGTAGTTGTAAAAACATAAAGAAAATAGAGGTATTTAATAAAATATTTAATTAAAATATTTAAAAAAACAAATATAATGATATATTATATACATTTCAAATATTGGTTTGTACAATTAAATTAGTAAACACAATTTATCACAAACATTCAAAAACATCAATGTTTCATTATCTTTGGCCCCCTAACCCCCAATTATTCTTTAGTTTCAAACAAACTAACCCATCTTGAGGAAAAGTATGCACCTGTATAAGAAAAAAATTCTTATGTTATTAAAACTATAAAGAAATAAATTCAATACAAATGGTCAATTTTAAATTAAAAACATATACTTTGATTCATACTAGGAATACCATATATTGGATTGAGTTGTGGTTGATTCATAAAAATCACACCATTTCTTATTATTCTAAAAAAGGGAGTTCTCTTGAATTGTCTCACATATGTGGTGATAAAAAAACTCACTATGAATGTGATCCAATTTAAGGCACTTGATTTTTGAGAACAAGCCTTCAACTGTCACACCATTTCATATCCATTATCAAGAATTACCTCTATTAAATTAACTAAATAAGTATTAGATAAAAGCGATAACAAAATTTATAAAGTAATAGAAGATAAAATGATGAGAAAACAATATGATCTTATTATGCTCATTTTTTCCCATGTGATGGTGATTTTAAACTAAAATGTCACTTTTATAATGAAAACGCACACTTTGAGTCATCCTTACCATGATGTGTATAGGGTTGATGTGTGGTCAATTTATATATATAAAAATTAATTATGGATCATTTCTCTAAAGTTTGAAAACAATCTGAGCTCTTTTTACCACTTTTAGTTTGTGATGTGTGTTTTAAATTAAAATGACACCATTATTCTGAAAACATATACTTTATGTCATATAGGTAAAATCATATGTCAGATTGAAATGCGACCGATTTTTAAAAATAACAAATTAATTAAGGACCATTGTTCTAATGCTTGAAAACAATCTGAGCTTTTTTTCTAGATTTTGGCTATTTGATGTTTGTTTTAAACTAAAATGGAACTTTTGAATTGAAAACCTGAACTTTGAACTATATTGATCAAATCATGTGTCAGATTCAATGCTAACATGAAAAAAAATGAATTATGGGTTTTTTACTAAATCATGAAGACAATATGATCTTGTTTTCTTAGTTTTGGTGATGTGGAACACATTTTAATCTAAAATGGAACTTTTTATTGAAAACATGTAATTTGAGTTGTATCGACCACATTGGGTGTCAGAAAGATGTGTGGACAATTCCTACATGTCATAAATGAATTATTGATTGTTTTCCTAAATTTTGAAATCAATTTGAGCTTGTTTTCTTAGTTTTGGATATTTGAGGCATGTTTTAAACAAAAATGAAATGTCTGTATTGAAAACATGTACTTCGAGTCATACCGACCATGTTGGGTGTTGGATTGACATGTGGTCAATTCCTATTGGCCAAAAATTAAATATGAACTCTTTTGATAAATTTTGAAAACAATATGAGATCATTTTCTTAGTTTTGGATATGTGATTTGTTTTAATCTAAAATGAATCTTTCGTATTGAAAACACACACTTTGAGTCATACCGACCAAATCATGTGTCATATTGGCTTGCAGAACATTCCATCATGTGAAAAATAAATTATGGATATTTTTTTTAAAATTTTGAAGATAATCAAAGTTAGTTTTATTAGTTTTTTTGATCTGGCATGTGTTTTAAACTAAAATGGTACCTTTATATTGAAAACACACACTTTAAGGAATACTAAACACATTTGGAGTTGGACTGATTTGCGATCGATTCCTAAAAATCTAAAATAAATTATTTTTTATTTTATAAATTTTGAAAAACTATCCATGATAATTTTATTATTTTTGGTTATTTGATGCATTTTTAAACTAAAATGACACATTTGTATTGAAAATACACATTTCAAGTCACACTGACCACATCGAGTTTCGTATTAACATGTGGTCAATTCCTACAGGTCTAAAATGATTTATGGAACATTTTAATAATGTTTAGAAACAATACAAGATAATTTTATAGGTTTTTATATGTTATTAATTTTAAACTAAAATGGTTCTTTTGTAATGAAAACATGTACTTTTATTCATATGGACTACATCATGTGTTAGATTGGTGTGTGGTCAATTCCTACAGTTGAAAAGTGAATTATGGTTTTTTTAAAATATATTTAAAATAATTTGATCTTAATATATAAGTTTCAAATATTTGACACATGTTTTAAACTAAAATGGAACTTTTTATTGAAAACACACACTTCGGGTTATACAGAACACATAAGGTGTCAGATTGACATTTGGTTATTTCCTACAAATCGAAATTGAATTATCAATAATTTTATTTAAGTTCGAAACAATCCAAACAAATTTTATTGGTTTTTTCTATTTGATTCATGTTTTAAACTAAAGTGTCACTTTTGTATGGAAAACATGCACATAGAGTCATACTGGTCACATTGGGTGTCAGATCAACATCTAGTCAATTCATACATCTCAAAAATGAATTAAAGATTTTTTTCCCAATTTTTAAATCAATTTAAGATCCTTTTCACTATTTTGACTATGTGATGCATTTTAATCTAAATTGATAATTTTATATTGAAAAAAATACTTCGAGTCAAACTGACCATATCCTGTTTCAGATTGGCTTGTAGTCAATTCTGATATATAAAAAATGAATTATGGATAGTTTTAAAAAAGTTTGAAAACAATCAGATCTTGTTTTCTTAGTTTTGGAAATGTGAAATGTGATCTAAACTAAGATGAAACTTTTATATTGAAAACACATACACTGATTCATACCAACCACATAAGGTTTTAAATTGACATTTGGTTGATTCTTACAAATCATAAATGAATTATCAATAAATTTCCTAATGTTTGAAAAGAATTTGATATTTTATTCTTATTTTTGGTGACATGACATGTGTTTTAACCTAAAATGACACTTTTCTATTTAAAATACATACTTTATGTCATATCTACCACATCGCGTGTTAGATTGGAATACTGTCAATTCATGCAAATCAAAAATTAATTATGGATTATTTTCATAATTTTTGAAAATAATATGAGTTTGTTTTCTCATTTTTGGCTATGTGAAATGTATTTTAAACTAAAATGACACTTTTATATTTAAAAAAAATACTTAGGGTCATACCAAGCACATAAAGAGTCATATTGATGTACTTTCAATTCCTACACATCGAAAATGAATTATGGATCATTTTCCAAACATTTGAAAATAATCCAGGATCATTTTATTAGTATTGGCTATATGATATGTGTTTCAAACTAAAATGAAACTTTTTTTAATTTAAATCACACACTTCAATTCATACCGACCAAATCATGAGTCAGATTAATGTGTGGTCAATTCATATATGTTAAAAAAGTATTACAGATATCTATCCTAATGTTTCAAAACAATCAAATTTTTTTCTTAGTTTTAATCATGTAACATGTGTTTTGAACTAATGTTTAAATTTAACAAAATATAGATCAGTTAAAAATTATAAGGAAATTAAATAAAAAATTAGATAAAATGATAAAAAAATTAACTAAAAAATTGTAGGAATTCACTTCTTCATGATGTCTATATACATTATAACACTATGTATTCTGCTCATTAATTTCTAAAAAAACTGATTTACTCCATTACACTTCTCCTTGAAAAACTGATTAGAAATAATTTATAATAATTTTGATATAAATTCTTCACATCCTAAGTGTATCTCTAAGGTTATAGGCCGTAATAGATCACATAAAATAATATGTAATCATGTAAATTGATGTTAGAAAACATTCAAACACCATGTACTCTTCCCAATAACCTCTAAACAAATTTACTTCTTTTGAGTATATAGATTGTTGAAAAAATTGATATTATTGAGAAAATATAGATAAAATAATGATTATGAAATATTTTTAATGAAATTAGAATATCATTCTAAAATTACCAATTTGAATACACTAGTCTTTTGATGGTATATGATATCTTTCGTAAATTTTCAATTCTAATATCCACAATCGTTGTCATTATCTTTCTCCAAAAACTATAGAAAAATTGACCAAAATAAGTAAATTGGTTTGAAATATTCTTTGATAGTTAAATATTTATATATATACCTTAATCTATTTCTCTTTGAAGAAATCTATAGGCTTCTTATGTTTAGTGACCGACCTGATTCCATGATTTAGCCTATATTTATAAATCACTATATCATAACAAAATTCTCATTAAAACACAAACTAAAACATTTAATTTAATTTTTATCTGTAAAATATTGATTTTAGTGCATTAAATATTCACAATAAACATCATTTTCAGTTGGTTTTATGGTAAAATGTGGATTAGATTCAAAAAATAAATATTCAGAGTATCCTAATTGATTACAATCAATATCTAATGATTCCTAAAAAAATAAAATAAGGATGGAAAAAAATATAGTTTATATTATTAGATTACTAAGTTTTAACCTTATAATATAGAAATTAAGAAGAGTCTATATTTTTTTATTTTCTTCTCAAATTCCTTGTTTAGTTTATCTTTTTTCTTTTCAATTTCTTTCACTTCCAAAAAATTACTTCCTTATAAATGGTACTGGGATTAATGAATCCAAATAATGGTTTGTACATTTTTTCTTCTATATAGTATTAATATAAATGCATTTAGAAAATATGAACAACTAATAACATTAATGAACATAGTATATCATTTTTTATATACAGATTATGAAAATGTATTGCATGTGTTTATTCACATCTAAGACTCCAAAGCATTCAAAATTGTGAATACCATTTATACTCTCAAGACCAACCATGTATGTATTTACATTTAAAAATATTTATTAATCTTATTTAATATAGGACATATCTCCATCTTTTAATGTGATGTCACCATGAATTTTTAGTGTTAATACATGTTAAAATATAATTGGAGGGGGGAAGTTATTCCTAGAAGGCCCTTTTTTTTAGTTTATTCACTAGATTGTCTTGAATCTGACCTTTAGATTCCCTATCGTTTTATTTATCTATAATACCATACCAAAATTCATTCCTTTCTTCATCAACTGTTATAGGTATTTCATTTGATAGAAATTGTTATGTACATACCTCATATAACCTTACAAGATTAGAATACCATGCTACAAAATTTCCAATAGCATCATCGACAATTGTAATATCAAGATCACCATGTGGAACTAGAAACTCAACAATTGGATCTTAATCTACTTCCATCCCCACTCTCATGTTATCTTTTTGGAGTTAATTGTTGAGTATCATGTCTCCCATGATGTTATACACTCTCCCATTCACAATAAGGTAGTGCCTGGGTATTGATAGATAGAGATCACATACAAACATACCCTACAATATTTTAGTAATATAAAATAATCAACAATTTTTTTACTCAAATTTAAGAGAAAGGGTAATGAAAAAATTTATTACCTCAGCTAAGTTATGTGGTTGAGGGGAATGACTAAACTCAATGATTGTGGGGTCATTTGGATCTTTATGTGCTGATATTTTTTCCACTTTCATTTTACTTTAATCCTTTTATATATGTTGGTTTATCAAACCTAACCAGACAATAATATCTTAAAAAACATCTATTTTTACCTATGATACTTTCATCATTTGATATGTATCTTCTTACGATTTATCTTATCAAAATATGTTTAAGGTGAAACTCCAAAACCTACACCTCTAACATGACCATATTGTTCTAGTCCCTTCAAATATATTGAAATCAAATTTTCTTTAAGTGTGATCACTACTAATACTTGTATCTAAAACATATAAAAAATATGATAAAAAATTTATATTTTTATGTAATACCATTATAATTCCTAAAAAAATACCATTATGTAATACTTAAACATGTTTTCCATTCTAATTTTGTGTTTTCGTCAACTATTTTACCCACTTTATTTATGCAGGCCTCCTTCCATAGAACATGATGTGGGATAGAACTAGATTAAGATTTTGATTCATCAATATGAATATAAAAAAAGGAACATATATTGTTTCAGATCACATAAAAAATTTATTGTAGAATTAAAATACATACCATTTTCTTCTGTAGTGAAGTGTACCACATCCTTGTTTTTTGATAGGGGTATATTACTTTTTATGGATTTTGTTAATTTTCATAACTCCTTTTTTCATAAATTAATAAATTTGAATCAAATTAGATAAAGTAAATAATTCCAAATAATATATTATCGACTTAATGCACCGAAAATGATTTATCACGTGGTGATTAATAAAATAATTCTTTGTTTCCTACTTTATAATGTGTATATACACAACTGGTGGGTTGGTGTTTACTTTCTCCACAGTACCCTTGAGAATAATCTTGGTAAGAAGTGTCCAGAAGACTGTATGGAATTTTTTTAGTAGCCATTAAGACACGTTTCTTATGAAAATTATCTAAAATAAACCAACTATGTAAGGGATATTGAAATATAAATCAGTATTTCATTATATAATTTTGTAGTAAAATTGATGAATTATATCAAAACATTACCTAAATATCTTCCCAAAGGAATTCTGTCATTACTGGTTGGACATGGTTCCACAAATCTATATCAATTGGAACATTCATTCTTGTTGTGATCCCAGCATAACTAATTAATATTCACCAGTTGGGGTTAATAGGTTGGAAACATAGATTCCATCCACCCTCAAATTTTATACCCTTGATTCTTACCTTGATAATTTCATTCAAAACAACGACGCTATATCATTCTTGTTTTTTTCATCAACATGTTTTTGATCCCTTAATAATTCTATAGTTTCAGCATAAACTATCTATTCTTACCAAAGATTGGAAACATCATCATGTGAATAAGTAATTTTATTCATGATCATGAGTATTCAAACATTGAATTTAGATTATTTTAATATATTATAGAATACATAATATTATGATGAAAATCATAGTATATTAAAAAATATCTTAACTTTACAATTGAAATATATTTATTTTATTTAATGGTTAAAGGGATGTTATCCTCAATATAGAATTTAAATCCCCTATTTGTGGTCCACCCCCCTAATGTGAAAGAAAATTTTGACATTGGGACTGCCATGAAATGATTGTGATCTCCCAATGAAAGGGTCATAATACATTTAATTTTCATTTGAACCTATAATTGTTTTAGTTTCTAGAAGGAAATATAAAAATTCTTATTTGATGGATTTGAGACATAAAATACATGTACTTATTTATATTCCATTATGAATGGCTTGTCTGTATACCCTTCTACACTAAAACTCACCTTAATTAATCTCATTTCAACAAATTTCACTACACCCCTATTGAAAACACATTAATAATGAAAAAAAGTTGATTGAAATGTTTTATAATTCAACTCATATTAGTTCAATGATAAGTATGGAATATTCACATAAATTGGATTTCTATCCTTATAACTATATATATGAATCACTTCTACCAAAAGAATAAGTCCTGTGTTTTTCCTCATACTATGATTATCATTTTCTTTTTATATAACTTATAACCATTAATTACAAAACCAAAGCAAGATATAAAATTTTCATTTGGTCCCCTGACCATCAATCAAATTCGTTCAAAAATTGAATTCATATTTTCAGATAACTCCTTATAAATAATTTCTCAGAACCATCATATAAACCATTTATTATGCATATTTGATATCCACACTTTATCCCTTGATGAATTAAAATGTCTAAGAATTGTTATGTGGTATTTAATTTATGGATCAACATCTTCACTATTATGTAAAATGTAAATGTTATATTTCTCCCACTCCATGATGTTAATTGTAACAACATCTCTTCTAGATATCCATTCTCCCATAAGGTGTCCGTTGTGATGAGACTTTGGGAGACTGATGTTATCAAAATAGGATAGGTATTCAATAAATAATTCAATATATTATTCAAAAATATATCCTTCTATATAAAACCATCTGGATGTATTTTATTTTTTATATAACCTTTGAAAATATTTAAATATCGTTCAATGGAGTACATCCATTTTTAATAGATAGGACCACAAAGTTGAACCTCTCTAACAAATTGAACCATTAGTTAGACTGTTATATCAATGAATTCAGGTGGGAAGAACATCTCTAATTCACATAATATGACTTCAACCTCCTTATTAAAGATTGGAAACTTCACCGGGTCTACAAATTTTCTACACATAGATTTGAAAAATATGAATATTATGGTTAATTTATGTCATATAGTTTTAGGGAGAATGAAAATAAAGGGACTTGCATCAAATTTTTCATCAAAACATGACATCCATGTGATTTTAGTTCCTATAACTTCAAATTATTCATTGAAACGAAATTCTTGATATTTTATGAATACCCCTTTATAACTTTTACAACATTAATGAAAATAAAAAAATGATTGTTTTTTTAAATTGTTTACTAAAAATAGTGTCAATATCATTTACTTAATTGAATAGTTGATCACCCATTAGTGGAGATGGTGTTGTACCTTGTTCAATATTCTCATTGAATGTTGTCAGTAAGGATAAGTATTTATGTCATCGATGTAAAAACAATGGATATCCTAAAAACATAGTTTCTAAGGTTGTTTCAACAAAACTGAGTGCGTGAATTTTTCAAAACTGGGACACCCCAACGTTCCTCTAATGTTGTAGACTGATAAATTTCCATAATAAAGAAATTAATTTCTTGTCCCAGCAAACATGGATCTCATTGCAAAGTATTCACTTCTATGAGAATCATACATTCTAACACCTGTAACCCACATAAATTTCAAATCATTGATCAATGGAGTCAAATAGGAATCAATATCATTTTCAGGTTTTTTTGGGTCTAGATATAAGTCAATACAACATAATGAATTCTCACTTCATGCATAACCATGGTGGGAAGTTTTAATGTACAAATATAACTAGACATATACTATATTTACTACTCTATACACCAAAAGGATTTATTCCATATATATATAACACAAGATTGAAGTCTCTTTTATCATTTCCAAATTCTAGATACTCATAATAAATTTTTTTCAACTGAGGTTGGTATGCTGGATGTTGAATTTTTTCATCTTTGATTATTATATCTACGTGCTATTTTAATTATCTCTTAGTTTCCTTATATCCATATAGTATTCTAAATGATGTAACAATAAGGAAGTACCATACAAAATTCTAAGGACATGATTCATCTTTCTTTTATCGATTCATGCCACACTTTGGGTATTTCATGATTGATTCATTATCCTTTCATAACAATATTCAATCATTTATCCAAGCATGTATTTTTTATATGATCATCACCATTGAATATAGAATTAATTTATAATAATATGTTAATCAATTAATTACATTTTTTCTAGTATCATATCATTTAGGAGACCAAGTAGTTATATAAAGATGGTCACATTCAATATGATTCTAGATTTCAAATTATATAACTATAATACATCTAAAAATTTTGTGTGTTTTATACAATTATTATATAATGGTCTCTTATCATATATATTTAAATTCACAAGAAACATTCTAAAATCACTAAGGTAAAATTAAATTTCCATTGTCATTTATTCCATGTGATCTCTATCATCATCTACATTGGTATTCATATCAAATGATCCATAAACTGCAGTATCATCCAAATTGATGTGTATATTCAGGTTTTATCTATGTTTAGTCCAATATTTATAGCTATAATCTATTTCGTGACAAATCAAATGTTCTTCCAACTTTTCTGTATTAATTTTTATTAAATAACAACAATGCAAATATGAAAACAATGATTTGGGAAGGGTTGTATGAATTATCTATTACAAACATGATGAACTCTTTAACTCCATATTCGTATTCTTTTGACATATGATTAACACTAATTAATTTTTCATTCATATCTATCCTATTAGGTTCATAAAATATTCATTTTGTACAAAAAAAAATAATACATATAATATATTTATAATCAAATGATAAAGTTTTAGATTATTCTAACAAGGGAAACCCAATATTTGAATGTTATCGATTATGATTCTTGATAAGTAATAATTTTACACAAGGGTGACATGAAAAGAAACAACTTGGGGTAAAAATGTGGTAGATAATCCTGGTTATCGATTTTATATTTCATGGGAAAAAAATTTGGTAATAAATATGTTGGAAGACAAAATTTATTTATTATCGGATGGAAGAATTCCATTTAAAATTAGTGTTCTTGATTTTAATTTTGTTTTGACCAAGATTTATAAATTTGTGAAAAAATATATTTCCTCAAAACATACAAGGACATGTAATCACTATATTTTAAAATAAGGTCAAGGATATTGGAATTTCATGAAACGAATGGATGAAACTATTATTGAATATAGAAGTGAAGTTGGATTCCATGTTACTCTTTTTTTCTATATATTATTCTAGACCATGTATTATAGGAATACCAATATGTATATTTTTATTATAACCCATTGATGAATCCTTATTTCAAAAATAGTAGAGTTATCAATATTAGGTATATTTCACATATCCTATAGCATTGAAAACTTCTATTTAATTTCCTTAAAAACACCAAAAATAATTTCACTTAAAAAACATTCCAAAAAATTCAATTAGCATGTATTTTATATCATCAAGATCTAAAACATTCTGATTCCACCTCTTATAATTACACATATCACTATAAGATATCTCCCACATCTAGTAGTCAAAATATTCATACGTATATCCAAAAGAGTATAATAATTCTTAATAAAATCCATACCACATGTATGGTTAGGGGAGACTATAATAAACTTCATAAAATTATTCCACTATCTTCTAATCCTATATGTGTCTCAGATATATCTATTTTAGATTAGAACTTTTTTTTGGTGACACTCAAACCATTCTTAATGACACAAAATAGTAAGAAATAATAATAATATTATGTTAATATATTAATCAAAATAAATAATGTTATAAAAAAGAAGATGAAACTTATAAATACCCATATGCCTCAAACCATGACTAGTCCACCCCACATATTTAGGGTTACTAGATAATAAAATGAATCTAAAAAAATCATTTTCTCAACATCTACATTAACTAAGGAAAACTCACAACACCTTCTATCTTAGGATTCATATTCTAATGTAAAAAAGAAATAAAACACTCTAATACACCTTGAACCCTACCTAAAAATTTATATGTCCATTATATAACTACTCACCAGAATTAAGGTGAAAACATGATGAATAAAAAATTTCTTTTGTTTCCCCACATAATTAGAAAACCCCATAAACTTTCAAATCTATATGAACATGATATAATCCTTATAATATAATATCAAAAATTACATACCATAAACCTTATATATTAACATGATCATATCCCAAATACCTAAAATAAAACACACACTAAACCCCTCTATGAAACTCATTTAATAGGTATAAAATCATAGATAAGCTTAATCAAAACCATGTGTTTACATTTTAAAAAAATATTCTTATTTTTTACCCTAAAAAAATTATTCATTTTTTATTTAAACAAAAAATAACCATTAATCTATTTAACCAAGTAATCCTTTAGAAACCAATTTTATGAAATTCATGAAAATTCATATTCATTTTCAAAACTAATTCAATAAATCAAATACAAATACATTTCATGGAAACCAACATAAAATAATAAAATTTAATTACTATCCTGTTTTTGAATTTCAAAACCACAAAAATCCATTCTTATAGTTAAAATATTTTCAAAATCAATAGTAAAAATTTATATTGAGTATTGAATATAAATAACCAAAATTTATAATTTTATAAAAGTATAAAATCTACCTTAAGATAATATATATAAAAACAAAACGCCCAAAAAAATAAAAAAACATAGTCATTCCATTAATTAAAATCCCACAAATTCTCATTAATGTTTTGGAAGAACCAACTAATAAACACATCCTAGAAATGAGAATTATAACATTCATTGTGTGATGCTAAATGGAATATAATTATACAATCTTAATTTAATTCATGAGTCTAAAATATCTAAATAATTAAAAAATAAAATAAAATATCAAATAAGTCAATAGGATTCTTATTTTTCACAAATTTACCTCAAATAATTGATACACATTTCATATCACATCTATAAATCGATTTACATAAAATTTTTCTATCATAACCATCATAAGACATAGCCCTTATAAAAAATATCAAATTGTATATTAATATTTTGTTTAAAATTATATTTTAAATGATAAAATCTTGAAGCCAATACGTAATGTGAAATGGTAAATTATTGAAGCCAATATATTAGTAGCCTAACTTATAAAATAATTCATTCATCAAGAATTTGAGATAGTGATGAGATAAACATAGCCAGAAACAGAGATGGGGGAGACTTTCTATGTTAGTTGGACGTGGGAGTGGAAAATTGGGAAAGGGTGGTCGCTGGAGAGATGCTTCGCGGTAGTGGGTGGTCAGATTGGGCTAAATAAAGTGACGGATGAGAGGTGAGGTGTGAAAAATCATGAATTACAAGAGAAATAATTATGTGGTTTGAACCAGGCATGTGCGAGAGAGGTGATCAATGACACTAATAAATGAGAGAGGATAGAAAATAATAACATACCTTATATTTGAGAGAGTTGATTCATCTAAGAGAAGGTCAAGGGGGGATCAGTGATATAGATGAACTTCTGTAAGATCTTGAATGGTTCAAGGAAAATCAGCTAATTTAGGGTTTTATTTAAAATTTCATGAAGTTTTTTATCTGCGCTGACAAAAATGTACTGATAAAGATTGGTTTAATCAGTGCTAAAATAATAAGCACGAATAAAATAACTCTTTATCAACACTAAAGTTTTATCACTGATAAGTAAATACATAATTAGTTTTAATAATATAATTAATTTTATAAAAATATTTATATGTTAATAATTATAAATAAATAAATAAATATAAATGTATATATTTAAAAATATATTAAAATAATTGTAAATATGTATTTAAAAATATAATTATAGATATATTTATACAATTATAGTAGTAAATAATATATATTTGTAAATATATATATATATATTTATATAATTATAATATATTTATATAATTATATAAAATTATATAATTATATATATTTGTATAATTATTTATAATTATATAATTATATATAATTATATATAATTATATATATTTAACAAATATTATTGAGAGAGATGGATCTTGTAGTAGGGGAGGAGCTCTTGCATAGAATCTATGGCATTCCATAGATTTAGGTCTTCAAATCCCCTAGGGACCTTCCTTGATATCTTGAGATTGAGTTAGTGGTGGGGGGAATTCCCTTTGGCTTAGTTCTAAAGGTGGATTATTCGAGAAAGATGAAGGTTGAGGATTCTTCTCTAAAAGAGGCATTGATTAAATAATATGGAAATCAAAGATTTTACTCCCTCGAAGATGGGTTCTTAGATTGCATGATCATAAGAGGTTCGACGGCTCACATGATAATTAGGATGTTATTTCTGAATGGTTGAAGATTTTTATGTTTTTTATTATTGATAGGGTTAATTTTTCTTCGAGTTCAAAATCCTGGAGGGTTGTTGACATTCTCTAGAGACTTGCGAAGAGGTGTGTTTTTGATTATTGGAAAATTATTCCACTCATTTGAGGAATATTTCACATTATATTCCCATATGATGATATGATTAGGTTATCTTGGAGGTTCGACTTGATTTTTTTATTGTAACATCCCAAACATTTATCAATGAAAATTCTTCTTCATATAATTAAATGTCTTATTATGTAGAATGGTTATATAAAATATGAACTTCTTTGGTTTTATGATTTTGGATTTCAAAATACCGTTAAGAATATTTACCATTGCTAATATAGTCATTTAATAGTGATCACATGATTAGTATAAATATATGGATTTAACAAATCCAATTTACTCAGAAAAAGGAGGCGATGGCCTCATATAGAAGAATTGCTCCATACTAAGCCCATTTTTTGGAGCTCAGAAAATAGTTAGTGTCATTGGGCTTCGCTCTTGACCAAGGCCAAGACGATCTTCAACACGTTAGGTTTGAATGGAACCGTCTATAGGAGAAGTGGAAGTTGATAAAGATTACCACCCGAGTGATGTTATTCAAGACACCCTAATAGTCTGCCACCATCGCACACCATACCCTTAGGTCATATGTGGGTGTCATAAGGGGTTATGTAACAATACCCTAGAACTAATATTAAGTTCATTATATTTTTATAGAATAAAGAAAATACCTTCATTTTATTATTGTTATTTTATAATTTTTTTTAAAGAACAAATAGTATTTTTAGTTAATATTCAGTTAAGAAATCTATTTTAATAAATTAATGGATTTTTGAATTAAATAATATTTTAATAAAATATTATTACTAAATTACTTTTTATTAAATATTAATGATCAAATAATTCTTATGAATACAATTGTAATTTTTATAAGGTTTGAAATGTGTTTTTGAAAAAACCAATGAATTTTTGATAATGTCAGTTTTTATTTTAAAAGTAAAAATTCACATATTTTGAAAATTATCTAGATAAAATGAATTTTTTTTTGGAATCAGGATTGATAAATTATCTAATGGTGATTTGGTCATAATTTATTGAGACAGTTGAATTTTTGGGTAAGAATTAAATACCATTTTAATATATAATGTGTTTTATGACATCATAATGACCCAATAGTGATGTAATAAAATATTATAAATGTTATATTTGGACAATATATGTTTTAAATTTAAAAAAATTTGATTTTAGATTTGTTTGGTTAATTTTACAAAGCCTTAGTGGACCCTCTCTGACTTATAAAACAGTTTAACTTTTAAAATGATTTCCATGAGATTGTGACTCACCTCCACCTATGCAAGCCTAATATTTTATAATGTTAGGACATTATCCTTATAAAATAATGTTTTCCACTTCACTTTTAAAAAAAACATGGGTAAAACCATGGGTTGGGTTTTGGTTTTGATTAGTTTAATGCATGGTATCCAAAACCTAAATAATAAACAATTCCCTCTTTTTCCTATATTAACCCACACAATATCCCACTTCTATTCACTCAAAACCCTTGGAGAACATCACAACTCTACCCTCCTCTCTCTGGTATCCTCTTAAGGTGACCCAAGCACTCAAGAAGCTTCTCTCAAGCTTCTCTCAAGCCTTTGGTGTCACACTTCCAAGTAAGAGATTTCTTCCTCTCTCATTTGTTTGTCCAAGTCTCTTTGTGTTTCTATACCCTTGTATTTTCAATTAAAAATGTGGGGTATTATTTATCACCACTCCTATACTTCCCTCCTTATGTTTTAATTATGATATACCCATTTGTCTCTCATTAATTCCTCCCAAGTACACCTGTTACCATGCTGAAATTCCGTAAGGGATTTCGCCCTCCTCATTTACATTTATGAAATTATTTTGTTTAATGAATATAAATTTCATTACATATATTAGGAAATGTATCTATATGAACCCAATTATTTTATATTTCATGTATATATTATGAGACATCCTTTTCCCACTCATCAACCATTTTTATGAATTCTTATGTCATGCTATTATGGTGTTGAAATTGCAAAATGATTTTCCAAGCCAAAGTCATTATGTAGTGAATACCATGCCCATTTCTCTATTAAGGGTATTCAACTTCATAGACATTTAACTATTGATTATATAGTTTCATGTATGAATTCCACATTCCTTTATCATGGAATAAATTATGATGTGTAATGAATCCATTTTATATGATCAATGCGGCAAACTTATGCATGAAATGAAATGATTAAGAAGGGTACGCCCTGATAGTGCTCCAATGCATTGGGTAAAGACTAGTATCATGATACATAAAGTGAAATGATGGGTTTACTCATTATAATTCATTTTAAATGAGTGTTTAATCATACTCCATGTGCAATGAGCCTTGACTCATTCTAATATCATGTTAAATGTTGTTTCCACATTTCAATGTTATGATACTCATGATATATCATGCCTTTATGATCATGTTTCTCTTATGATCCATTGATATGAATATTGAATAACATGTACTGTATTATTCATGTTATAACTTGTTTATCCATTACTGGGCTTTATATCTCACCCTTTTCTTATGCATGTCCTCTGGTTATCCCTTGCAATGCTGAGTACGAAAGAATGTGTGTGGTCATGAAAAGAAGTATTCAATAAAGATGTGTATTTCATGTTTTAAGTTTTTATGTAACGTTCCTAAGCTCCAAAGACACTATAAGTCTCTACATTCTATGTTGTATCAAGGGAATATTTTATGTAATAAATTATGATTAAGTGTTTAATAAAGAGAAGGCTTGTTATAGTTGGTATCAGAGGATAGGTTTAGTTATTTTTCGGATTAGGATTAGAAAACCCTAGTGAAAGCCTTAGGGATAAGACTAAGTCTAATAAAAAAATCCATAAATTTTGTTCAGTAATGAGTAAGTGGTTTATCAATAAAATACATCCTTATATGGATATGAGTAGGTAGAGGTGGCTCTAGGACCAATGTATCTAGGGGTAAAACCCAAAAACACCGCTTTGAGCTAGACTCAAACAGGATCTGGTAGACGACAACGGGCCTTACTACACTCTTGGTTACGACACTCCCAGGGGATATGCTTTGGTAAATTCACAAGATTAGTATGAACCATTTTTAAGGGAATAAAAAAATTCCCCTAATAATATATGATGGGAATTAAATCATTTATAACATAGATTGAAGCCTATAAATTCATAAGTTGTGGAAATAAATGTAATTTATAACTTATCCCTTTAATGTCATTTGATTCCCCTTTATGTGTTTAATAGTTTAAAAATACTTATCCCTATGTATCTAATAGATATAACAGAACGATAATCAAAAAAGTGAATGTTAGGGTTATCTTATATAGTTCTACGCATTCTTTTATAACTAGAAAGTTTAGTAGAACAATCCCAACACCACCAAAAATCATGGAAGTAAAGATTTCGATAATAATAGAAAATGAGGAAATTGCTGAAAACCATGAACATAACTCCTCCACTGCCACAATTTGTGGTTTTAAATTCTCAGTGAACCTATTCATACTCTCTATGGTGTAATTTTATGCAATTATTGTCATGGATTGGCTTTCCTTATATATATCCAACATAAATTTCTATGAGAGGGAAATCACTCTCCATATGGTGAATCAACCCCCGATTATGTACAAATGAAAGGAGGAGGGTGAATATTCTTTATCTCCATCATATCAAACATGAATATTACTTCCCTATGAGCAAGTTTATCTTACTCAAATGATTGAGTCTATGGAGGAAACCATCCATGAAGACATGCCTATTGTGAGGGAATTCATTGAAGTGTTTCCAGTGGAATTTCCTGGTCTTCCTCCTAGAAGAGATATTGAATTCTTGATTGATCTTATAATTGAGGAAGTGCCTATATCCAAGACTCTATATAGAATGGATGTTGTTGAGATTTAGGAACTGAAGAATCAACTATAGGATAATTTGGATAAATGTTTTATACACCCATGTGCTTCACCATGGGGTGCACCAATCCTCTTCGCCAAGAATAAGGATGGGTCAATACGCCTTTGCATTGATTTTCATGAGCTAAAAAAATTATGATAAAGAACAAGTATCCTCTACCACAAATTTATGAACTGTTCAATCAGATATGTGGAGCGTAATACTTCTCTATGGTGGATCAGTAGTTGGGATATTACCAAGTAAGGGTGAAGAAGAAGGATATCCCAAGACTGCTTTTCGAAAAAGATATGGGCACTATAAATTCAAAGTAACGCCTTTCAGAATCACCAATTCTATAGAAATATTCATGGAGTTGATAAATAGAAGATTTAGAGATTACCTCGAAAAAACTGTGGTAGTCTTTATAGATTATATTCTAATATAGTCCAAAACCAAGGAGAAGCATTAGGAGCATCTAAGAACTTTACTAGAGACCTTGTGAAAAGGGAAGCTCTATGTAACGTACAACAAGTGTGAGCTATAGTTAAAGGAGGCATCATTATTGGGTCATATAATCACAAGAAATAGGATATTTGTTGATCCCTCTAAGAAATATTAAATTGAGGGATAACCGAGGCCAACATTGGTGACAGATATTTGTAGCTTCCTAGGGTTAGCTAGATATTATCGCTGATTTGTGAGAAAATTTTCTTGATTTTCAAACCCTCTTACCAAGATAACTCAGAAGGGAGTCAAGTTTTCTTGAGTTATGAATGCGAAGAGAGCTTTAAGGAGTTGAAAAGGAGGCTTGTCACTACGACTGTTCTCACACTACCCAAGAGTGGAGAAATTTTTGTGGTATTCAGTGATGTTTCGAAGAAGGACTTGGCTTGTGTGTTGATGCAAAATGAAAAAGGCATTTCCTATGCTTCAATTAAATTGAAATTTTATGAGAAAAAATACCCAACACATGATCTGGATTTGGCTTCTGTAATCTTTGCTTTGAAAATTTGGTGACATTACCTCTTTGGGGAGAAGTGTGAAATATATACGGACCACAAAAGCCTCAAGTATATATTCACATGGAAAGAGTGGAACATGCACCAACAAAGATGGGTAGAGTTGACCAAAGACCATGACTTCTCAATACATTACCACCATAAAAAATATAGCAAGGTGGAATAAGCTCTAAGTAGAAAGGACATAGTGATTCTATCATTTATGAGAAATGAAAAGGATCAAATATTCATATATTTGATGAATATGGACATATAAATCATAAATAAGGGAACATCATCAATCCTTTAACAAATTATTGATCAACCGTGTCTTTTAGAAATGTTAAAGGATTCTCAAAAGGATGATGTGAGAATTTATAAGAAAGTGTAAACTATTAGAAAATGGAAATCCTTAGAGTTCAATGTTAATGCAGAACGAATTGTGAGATTTGGGGAAATACTATGTGTTCCATCAAATCTTTAGTTAAAGAATGAACTTTTGGATGATGCACAAAGATTGAATTTCTATATTCACCCATGAAACAAAAAGATGTAATGAGATCTCCAAGAGCTTTATTGGTGTGATAACACGAGGAAGGAGATATTTGAGTATACATCAAAGTGCATGGTATGTCAAGGAGTGAAGGCTGAGAGGAAGAAGTCTAAGGGGACGATGCAACCATTACCCATACCGACAAGGAAATGGGATAACATTACCATGGACACGGTCACCATACTTCCAAAGACATCCAAAAAAACAATGCTATCTGGGTTTTTGTGGATCATCTTACAAAGACTACACACTTCATTGCAATTTGAGAGGATTTCTCATTAGATCAACTTGAACGGATATGTATCAAAAAAGTGGTAAGGCTGCATGGAGTACTAATATATATTGTATCCAATCAATATCTGAGATTCACCTTTAGGTTTTGGAATATTCTTTAATATGCTTTGAATACTAAGCTAAAATTCAGTACGAATTATCATCCTCAAACTGATGGCCAATACGAGCAGACTATCCAAACACTTGAGGATATGTTGAGAGAATGCTCAATGGACATAAAAGGAAGATGGGATCAATATATTCCACTAGTTGAGTTATCTTATAATAATGGTTTCCACTCAAGCATACAAATGGCTTTTTATGAATCCCTTTATGGGAAGAGGTGAAAAACACCAGCATGCGGGGATGAAGTTGGGGAGAAAAAACTCCTAGGTCCAGAAATGGTGGAGAAGGTTAAGACCATCAAACAACACATTAAATCTTCTCAGAGTTTGCAAAATATCTATGCTTATAAACATCAATAAGACTAAGAGTTTGATGTCAGAGAAATGGTATTCCTCCACATATCACTGTAGAATAGAGTAATGAGATTTGGGAAGAAGGGAAATCTTAGTCCAAAGTACATCGACCATTTTGAGATCCTTGATCGCATTGGAGAAGTGGTCTATCGACAAGCACTCCCACCGAACCTATCTCAAGTACATGATGTATTTCATGTATCACTATTGAATAAGTAAATACCTGACCCATCACATGTACTCAATCTAGAGGTGGTACCATTATAGAATTACCTCTCCTATGAAGATAAGCCAGTGAAGATATTAGATTATAGAGAAAAAGTTCTACGAAATAGGACAATTCCCCTCATCATGGTGTTTTGGAAAAACCACATGTTTGAAGAAGCAATGTGGGAATCAGAGGAAGTGATGAAGCAGAGTTACCCTCATCTATTTTAGTGCGGTAAAAGGAAATTTCAAGGGTTAAATTTCTTAAGGGGGGGAATATTGTAACGACACAAACTTTTATAAATGAACATTCCTCTTGATCTAATTAAATTTATTATTATGTAAAATGGTTATATAATGTATGAAATTCTTTGGTTTTATGATTTTGGATTTCAAAATACCATTAATAATTATTACAATTTCTAATATAGCCATTGAACAGTGATCACATGATTAGTATAAATATAGGGCTTTAACAAATCTAATTTACTCAGACAAAGGAAGTGATGACCTAATCTAATAGAATTTCTCTATATAGAGCCCATTTTTCAGAGCTCAGAAAGGATATAGCATCACTGGTATTCGCTCTCAACCAATCCCAAGCCGAGCTTCAACAGGTTAAGCTTTAAAAAATATTCATATGGGAGAAGTAGAAGTTGATAGAGATTACCACATGAGCGATGTTATTTGAGCCACCCCCAGAGTCTGTGACCATCACACACCTTACCCTTAGGTTATATGCGGGTGTTATAAGGGGTTTTTTGACAAGACCCTATAACTATGATTATGTGCATTATTTTTGTATATAAAAAATAATATACATTCATTTTATTATTGTTACTTTATAAATAGTTTCTAAAGAATAAATAGTATTTTTAGTTAATATTCAATTAATAAATCTGTTTTGATGAATTAATGGATTTTTAATTAAAAAATATTTTAATAAATTATTATTACTAAATTAATTTTTATTAAATATAAATTATCGTATAATTTTTATGAATGCAATTATAATTTTTATTAAGGTATGAAGGTTGTTTTTGACAAAACCCATTAATTTTCGATAAATTTCCGTTTTTATTTTACAAGTAAAAATTCAAATATTTAGAAAAATATTTAGATAAAATGAATATTATTTTTGGAATCAGGATATCAAAATTATCCAATGGTGAATTTTTCATAATATTTTGAGGCATTTGATTTTTTGGGTAAGAATCAAATACCGTTTTAATATATAATATGTTTTATGACATCATAATGACCCAATAGTGATGTTCTAAATTCTATAAATGGTATTTTATGCCAATTTATGTTTTAAATTTAAAATAATGTGATTTTAGATTTATTTGGTTAATTTTACAAAGCCTTATTGGACCCTCCAAGACTTATAATACATTTTAACTTTTAAAATTATTTCCTTCAGAGTGTGACTCACCTCTAAATAAGAAAGACTAATATTTTAAGAAGTTATTCCATTGGACTTATAAAATAGCTTTTTCCGCTCCCCTTTGGAAAAAACCATCGGAAAAAATCAAGGTTTAGTTTTTGGTTTTGGTTAGTTTAATTTGTGGTGTCAAAAACCTAAATAATAAACAATTCCCTGTCATTTCCTATAAAAACCCACCCAAGCTACCACTTATATTCACTAAAAACCCTTTTATCACATACCTACTATGAAATCCCCTCTCTATTATCCTCTTAAGTTTCCCAAATATATCATGAAGCCTCTCTCATTCTTCTCCCAAGCCTTTGGGATCACACTTCCAAGTAAGGGATTTATTCATCTCTCATTTTTTGTCCAGGTTTCTTTATGTTGATATACCCTTGTATTTTCAATTAAAAATGTTGGGGTTTAATTTCAAGCCTCCCCTATACTTCCCTCCTTATGTTTTAATGATGATATAACCATTTATCTCTCATCAATTACTCTGAAGTAGACTCGTTACCATGTCAAAATTTCATACGGGACTTCTCTCTCCACATTTACATTCAATCAATTCTTTTATTTTATGAATATAAATTCCATTAAATATGTTTATACATGTATATATATGACCCCCTTACTTTCCATTTCATGTACATATTATGATACACACCATTCTCTCTCATCAACAATTTTTATGAATTCTTATGTCACTCTGTTATGCTGCCGAAATTGCACCGCGATTTTCCAAGACAAAGTCATTATGTAGTGAATATCATGACCATTTCTCTATCAAGGGTATTAAACTTTATTAATATTTAATTTTTGATTATAGAGTTTCATGTATGAATTCTATAATCCTTTATTTTATAATAAATAATGATATTTAATGAATCCATGTTATATGATTCATGTAGCACCCTTATACATTAAATTAAATGATTAAGAAGTGTGCATCCTGGTATCACTTTAATGCTTTGGATAAAGAATAATATCAGGATACATTAATTAAAATTAGGGTTTACTCATAATAATTCATGTTCAAATAGGGTTTACTCATTCTCCATGTGCAATGATCCTTGGATCACGCTATATCATGTTAAATGTTGTTTCCACATTTCCATGTTATGATAATCGTGTTATATCATGCCTTTATGTTCATGTTTCTATTATGCTCAATTAATATGCCTATTTCCTAACATGTACTATATTATTCATGTTATTTCTTGTTTACTCCCTTATTGGGCTTTATAGTTCACGTTTTTCTTATGCATGTCCTCAGGTTATCACATGCAATGCTAAGTACGAATGAATGTGTGTGGTCATGTAAAAGAAGTTTTCAACAAAGAGGTGTATTTAATATTTTAAGTTGTTAAATAATGTTCCAAATCCTAGAAGACACTAGACCTATTGATCTTATATTTTGTATCAAGTGAGGAATTTATGTAATAAATTATGTTTATGTGTGTAATAGAAATAAGGGTTGTTATAGTTGTGGCTAGGTATACTCTGTATTTAAGAGTGGGATTCCAATTTCAATTTGTTCGTTATCAGCAAGTGCAGAGATGAATTCTAGATTCACATATTGGGATTAAACTGGATTCTCTGGCATCAACGTATCATGTTTGACATTTCCTCAATGGTTGGTGTTCCCATCAAGATGTACAAAGCCAAGAAGGAGGCTCAGTTCTGTCACATTTCATGTATCCTCATATAGGTTGATTTATCTTCCATTATTTCTGAAAAAGTTTTCCTCTTGACTAAGAAGGATGACTTTGATCTCAAGGTAATTTATGAGAGGGTTCCTAAATTCTAATATGGATGCAATATGGTCGAAAATTTGAAGGATAAGTTCCATAGTGACATGATTTGGTCATTATTCTCTATGTGGGGGCATACTGTTAATAGTTGTAGGAAGCATTACAAGGGAAAAAGATCTATTGAGGAATCTATTTACAGGATAAGTGGAAATGGAATTTTCAAAGATAATGTATGTTATGTCAGTCCCTCCTTTTCTAATGTTATGTAACTTCAATGGGAAACAGTTGGTGCTTATCTAGGGGACTTGAATTGGTAGGAAGGTCTATCTGATTTTGGTGAAGAGGCTTGTTCTCCTTTCTAGGATAAGAAGAACACTAGTGAGGCTGGATAGTCTAAAAATGAGGTTTTTGTTCAATACGTTGTGTTGGCGTACACTCCTTCCCAAGAGAAAGGCTTTATTGTGAAACCACTAGGCACAGATTTCTCGTGATAGGTTCCACATGATGATTGATCCAGTCAATCTAATGTTCAGCAAAGTGTGGATTATCATCAAGATATTTAGCGTGTTGTTATTTCCTTAGGAATTTCTAGAAAATGGTGTAACATCTCATATAATGGAAGAGATAAATAGAAGAAGATAGTTTTATAGGAAACTTTTCATTTCTGATATTCAAGAAGTGGTGACCCTGTTTCCTTTTAAAAATGCTATTTTAAATGGTATGGTAATGATGGTTAGTAATGAAGGGATGAGTCCATCTCATACAAAAATAATGTCATGGAAGGATTACTCCAACATTATAAGGAACAATTAAACAATATCCTCTTCTAAATTACCAAATATCAATCTCACTCTAGAGTAGTAAAGGTCCAAGGTAGCGATCTGTGGGATCCTCAATCAAGGTAATTAATAGTCAAAGTGGGAAACTACTGATGATGCTGAGGAATTTGATTATGATTATGGAAATGATCCTTAGTTATTTTGATATGTAATATTCTTTTCTTGATGAGGCCATGCCTCTTTGTGTGACTCTTTATGCTTTCTTTCTTACATGTTTTCTTTTTTTTACACTTAAAAAAGGACAACTGTTGGACGTTTTTTATATATGTTTTACAAATAAATATAAATATAAATATAAATATAGTAAATATATTAATCATTTAAATATATTTATTATAATTTTATAATTATTTATAATTTTATAAATACTTTAAAAATTATATTCAGTTATTTACAATTATAAATATATAATATTATAAATATATAATATTATAAATATAGTAAATATACAATTAAAAATATATTTATTTACAAATACTTACTTACAAATATATTTTTAATTTATTAATTAATATATAATCTTAAATTCATGAATTTTAAAAATGTCTAAAATTGAATAATTAAAAATTAGTAGACTTTAAAAATATTTAAAAAATGGATAAATTTTTTTACTTATAAAAATTATTAAAAAAAATAAAATACAGATATATATTAAAATGAAGATGAATACATATTGATAATTATAAAACATAGTAAATAAATATTAATAAATATATATTAGAAAATGAAGAAATTCAAAAAAAAAATAAATAATAAAAAATATTAAAAATAAATAAATAATACTAACTGAAATAATATTAAATAATAAATAAATAAAATTTAATGATTAAAAAAATAATATTTTGAATATATTATGTTACTAAATGAAATTCTAAAATGAATATTAAAATTTGAATAAATTTCATAATTATTATGATATTTTATAAATCATAATGGTGGTATGTGAGGGGCCACTCTCGGGAACTCTCTACTCTACGGAGCTCCCTAGGATTTCTTGGTGGCCTTGGATTTTAGCTATTCCATATTGAGGCGGGCTTCAGTTTGATTTGATCTCATTTCTGGATTTTTGTGGATGATATCATCCAACATAGTTTTGTTGGTAGTTTGACCATGGTTCATCGCGACAACATCGTCTTCTAGTGTTTTTGTTATTGTAGTGGCATTTTTGATCTGATTCCAATGACATGTTTCAACATTTATGCATGTTGATGCATTAGATCTGGCATAGATCCTTCTCATGGGGCTCTGGGTATGGTTTCTTCAGTGGTGTCATCGCTAGTGATGGCAGAACGGCGACCTTCGGCCGCGAAGAGGGTGGAGGTCAATGATATGGTGCAGCAGGATCTCTAGTGTGGTGCAGGCTTCAACAGTATTGGATATTTTTTCAAGTCACCTCCCATTGGGGGTCACAATGCTGTAGGATCTCTGATGCATCATCCTTTCGGCGACAACTTTGGTGATGTGGCGACCTTCTGGTCATGACTTGTGATTTCATAAAGAAATCAGGTGCATACAGTGGCTAGGACTTGGGATTTCGATGTTCCATACACATGGGTCTTTGGGTCTTTGGGAATGTTTGGCTCTTTGTTCCATTCATTTTGTAATGGTCTTGCTCCACTCAGCTATCAAGCCACTGATCTTAAGGTTGTATGCCTCCGGGCCTTCTGGCTAGTTATGGGTTCTTGCTTAACCTGATCCAAAATGGATTTATGACTATTTTTATTTCTCTTTTTTATAAATGTGTTGCTCCCCAACCTGTTTTAGTACATAAATATTAGTTTTTTGTGTGTTTCAATATAAGATTTAATTAGTTATTTCAATATTTGTATGTTTGAAATTAATGTATATATATACACACACTAGTTTGATAAATTTTGAATTGAACAATGACATTATAAAATATCTAGTGTATATTAATGAAATAAATAATAATAAGAATAAATAAATTTAAAAATGAATAATTATTATTAATTATTTAAAAGGTAAATAAATTAAAAATGAATATTTGTATATGTTAAAATGGAAATAAACACATATTAATTGTATAAATTAAAACCATATTAAAAAAATTAAATGTTAACAAATAAACATGTATAAATAAATATTAGAAATTGGAAAAAATACAGAAATGTTTAACAATGAAAAATTGAAAATGAATAAATTACAAAAATACTAAATACATTAATGAATAATTTTGTATAAAATACATTAAAAATGAATAAATTACCAAAATATTAAATAAATAAATATATAAATTATATAAATTATAAAAAATAAAACACACACATAACACTATCAATAAATAAATTATATTAAATGAATACAGGTTAAAATGTGTGAAATTTAATTATATATATGTGATTAAATAATTAATATACTATTTATAAATAATAAAAATGACTAAAATTATTTTTAAAAACAATAAATTTAATATGTATATCAATAAATAGTATATTAATTATATAATTAGTATATTATGTATTTAATTAGTATATTATGTATTTTATTAGTACATAGAAATAAACAGTATATTAAATTTTTATTAGTATATTATGTATTTAATGATTAATTATATAATCCGTAAGTTATGGCCACTTTGCTCGGGTCCTTGTAGAGGTTGATCTCGATTCTACTTTAATAGATAAGGTGATTTTATCTACTCAACAGGATGATATTTGTCTTCGAATTGAATATGAAAACACTCCTGTGTTTTGCATTCCATGTCAAGTAATTGGGCATGAAGAATCTGCTTGTAGAAGAAATATTGTTTGTGACAACTGCCAACATAAAGGGCATGACCTACAGCACTGTAGGAAGCTACCTAAACAGGGTACAACACAAAGCACAGAGCAGAATTTGAAAGCTGCTGTCAATGGTATTGACCTTCTAAAGGAGTCTGATGAAAATAAGGTTAAGTCTTCTGAAAAATCTCAATGGTCTCTTAAAGAAGAACCTAATGTCAAAAAGGGATGTTTTGAGGAACCCATCAAGAACAGCTCTTCAACACAAAAACATAAGAGATTTCTTCTATCCTGGGCAGATCTGTGGGATGATATTCATCCATCCGTTAATGATAGTTCTGTTGTGGCAAATAATGGAGCCTCATTCAAAGATATTTTGACAAGGGGTCTCAAAGATGAGGATGATAATGAATCAATTGATAGCCTTGATGCTCTGGAAACTGTTGCTCAAGAAGATGCAGACTCCTTCCTAATGCAAGAACAGATTTTGATTAATGCCAAAAGTAGAAGAGGCAAAGAAAAGATGGATCTTCCTGTCATAATGAAATCTAAAGATAAGAAGGAGCTGAATGATGGAAACTATACTTCGGCAAATGAAAATACAAAGGTACAACCCCATGCCTCAAATGGAAAAGACACCATTCTGTTTAAATAAGATAGAGAAACATCTTTTCCTACAACGACCAACAACACTAATGTGGAGGTCTTCCCTCTGGAAGGTAATCCTAGAGCCCATGTTAAACTCAACTCACTTCCTGGTCTTCCAACCAAGGTTTGTGCTGGAAATACTTCACTGTTGCATGATAAAGACTTTAAGAATATAGTCATTTCTATTCCAGCCTATTCTCCACTTAAAGACGCTAATGCACAGGATGCTATGATTGCCCATAGCTTGTGCCATAAACCCACTCTATCTGGGAAGCATGAACAGACCAGTCCATTAAAGGAAGCTGTCCAAGCCCCCTCTCCTGAAATGCATGCGGACTCTCCCAAATTGAAGGGAATAAAAAATGACCAAGTGTCAGGATCTCCATATCCTCCACTAAGTTGTGGCATCCCTATATCGCAAATACATAAAGTTATGAAAAAGTTGAGTACCTGTAATTTGTTTGACTTGCTTGCATCTGTTAGTAGTGATGAAGACAAGAAATCAACGGAAGATCAGGATAGAGTTAATCATGTGAACATTGATGTACCTTATGAGTTTCTGGATGATGGTGGAGGTCCCTGGACGTAGGCAAAGGCTGGGCGGAGAGGGAGGAAACCGTGTGGCAGGGGTGCTCAGACATCTCATCACAGTATGAACACTCGCTCGCGAGTGTGCTGATTTTATTTTTATGCACTTGCATTGTTGTGTTTTCTCCTTTTTTTTCTCTTGTATGACTTTATTTTTAATAATAGGGGCATGTGCGCCTCAAACCTTTTAAAAAATGATTTTAGCAGTTGTGGGATTACTTGAGTGTTAAAGGCTCCCCGTAATTCTATATCAGACCCGGGTTCAAATTTAGGTGGGTGTAGGAACTATTATAGTACAATTTAGGTGGTGATGCAGACAATGATGCAAACATATAGTGATGTATGCATGATGTAGGCAGGTGAAGATGCTGAAATGACACGAGCCTGGTGATGCATGTAGGATGATGTAGGCATGACACTAGACTAGAATTTCATGTCATGTTATGGGCTTCATGGTTACTGAGCCTATGGGCCATATACTCAATAAATAAAGGTTACCACTGTTTAGCGGCGGTTGTTTAGTAGCGGTTTATAATAACCCGCGGCGAAAAGTTCATTTTTTTAACACTCGACCCTTCTTCCCCCGCGACCCCGGCCCCCCGAATCCCCCGGCGACCCCGCGACCGCGACCCTGGAGACCCCGCGTGACCCCGGTGACCCTGGAAACCCCGTGACCCCACGACCCCCAGCCCCTCGCGACCCTGGAAGATGCACCTTCTTCCCCTCTAGGTAGGGTTTTTCTTCTCCTTTAGGGTTTTTTGGTTTTCCAGTAGGTATAAGAATCAAATCCCCAAGAAGGGTTTGTGTGTAATTAATATAATAAAATTTTATTAAAATGTGTTTGAATATAATGATATATGGGGATGTTTCTATTATGTGTTTGGGTTTAATGCCAACATAGAAGATATATTTTGGGTGTGGTTGGCTATAATGAAAACCTGATGAAATGATTTACATGGATTTAGGTGTAATTCCATCTCAAGTGTGTTTATTAGTGAGGGGTTGCGTGTATTTATAATCATGGATATTCATGAAATATGGGTTTGTTTTAATGACAACCATAGACCGTACAGGGAATGGAATGGATGTAATTACAACAATAAACCTATTTGAGTTATGGGTTGCGTTCACTTCCAACATGTGTTGTTTTTTGATATGAGTCGGTTCTTAAATTGGATATACTTCCAACTACCATTCATTTTGGGAATATTTCATGATAACAATAGGTATTTATTTGTAACACATTTAGAAATAATAGTAAAACTGGACGAAGCATGTATAGTTGATCCTGGAAGTCATGATGGAACCCAATAACATAAGGGGTATTTTTTATTTAGCTTATATTATTATTATATCAATGTCACATCTATACAAACATATATTTTCTAGATTTGGGTAAGAAAAATGTTAGTGGTGGCCTCCTAATTTGTACTCAATCCCTACTTAGGCTAAATTGTATTTGAGAAGATTTCATGGTTTTTTTCAGGGTCATCGACCATCTGGATATCTCGATTCACATCATCACATTCATTTTATTTGTCAAAAAATATCTCAAATGTTGATTCTTAAACATGTTTTGTTCTCTTTAAACCATAGGTAGTTTCGAAAATAATGGGGTAATATCTAAGGTAGTATGTCTGAAGTGAGAGATATGGAATGTTAGAATAAATTAGTCCATTCACCCAAACCCAGGAAATGGTCTAGTTGTTCAGCAATAAAGGTGTTGATCATGTTCCCTTAAAACCAAGTCTAATGAATATCTGCATGTCCCATATTAGTAATCCCTACCCTCATTGTTGTATGATGGAACTACATCATGGAGGCATGGAATGTACTATCACCCTGTTTCTTTTTAGAATAGAACATAATTTTTTAATGTCCCCTACGTACCAAACCATTCCGAGAAAATTTTCCCATAGGCTTGAAGAAGATTCCATGAATTCTATTTGTCACTATGAGAAAGACATCTATGAAGACCAAGAAAGTACCAAGAAGGGGTGTTCTAATGGTGAATAGAGGTGACAATGTGGTCTGAAAAGAATGATTAGATTCTATCATTAATGTATTCATTTAAAATAAGTAAAGGGACACCAGAGTAGCCATTGAAATAGATATGGAAGAACCCAGGAAAGTTATCTAAGTTCCCATACCAATAATGTACTTGAATTCGAATATGGATTCAAACTACAAAACCATATCATGTTGGCTTGAAGTGAAACTATGCTAGATAATTTGAGCTGATCCTGTGTTTCCAAGACCATGATAGTTATAGTATAAGGTTTTGATTATGATTGGTGGGGATGGTTAATGAAAGCCTCCACAATTATAATTTTATGACTGTTTCCATCCTCTACCACATTCTACCTTTTGGATGGTCTCTCATTAACCAATGGATACTCCATACACTATTTTGAACCATTTCATTGTGTTGAGTTTTGTTCACACCCTATAGCCCCTCTCGGTCTCCTTTTCCACACCTTTTATTTTAAATTACACTTAAATGATTATTTTACTGGTTTTTTTCATTATAGGGCGGTATGTAAAGGTGTAATGAGGCCTTGGGGGATAGCCCTATATATTGGGTCTATAGGGATCTTCTAAAAATTTGTTGTGGATGTTGATTTATTTGGATCTAACCTATTAGGATTTCATACTGAATGTCACACCTTTCCTCAAAGCATATAAAGTTATCCCTATGGGATATTTCAGTCATGGAAGATAGTTCCACCTAAACCACATAATCAATCAATAGATTGATTGAGAAAATATCCAACCTACTACCATTAGATTCTATTGAATGAGAATAGTATTAGTATTCCACTATTTGTAATGGTCATTCTTCACCAGTTGGTCTCTATTTCTTATTGACTCAGGCATTCATAATGTATGTTTTAAACCTTCCAAAATCATTCTATTCAATGTGATTGTTATACCCTGAAGTTTAAAAATTTGAGAATCATTTTAATAGTTAAATAAATAATGAAATTATATTCTTCTACACCTTCCAATTTGGGTATGAATCTCTTTTGGATACCCCAAATACATAACATTAGATTCTCCTTTTGTAATGTCTTATCAAAACCATGGTCCTTTTCATAGGATATTAAACTTTGTGAAACAATGGTCTAAACATCATGAGCATAAAATTAATGTCCCCCTCCAAGGTATTATATGATACAAATAATACTTAATTCACATTAGGTTGTGTTTTGGAATATCTATGAAGACTAACCAATCATTGGTTCTATGTTTTTATATATAAAAATGTTAGCAGCTACAGGTTTAAGAACCATGACCATAAAATATCTGAGTCATCACCTAAGGATATATGATTATGTGTGTCAAGATCTACATCCATATCATATTTTTATTCCTCTCTTATATCGCTATATATATCACATAATTTTTTTCAAGGATACATTCCCTTAAACTCTATACATAGATTATTCTATGAACAATGAAATTAAACATAGTGTGAATATCCATGAGATTTTTTATATGATCATTGGTCTATGAACAATGAAATTAAACATAGTGTGAATAGTCACTAGGCCACTCAAACATGGATAGTGTTAGATCACAAATTTTATACTCATGAACAACCTAAGGGTACTGTTTCCTCATTGCATGGGAAAAAATTGATTGATATATAGTAAATTCTACATGACCTCAATCTGGTTATTGTATAATAACTTTATTAGCTATAAATATGTTCATGAGAGTCCGATAAATAAAATATCTCAATATAAACATATTCCCCTACCCATTAATCCATGGTATGTTAATGATGTCCACTATCATACATAGGATATATTTCTACATGATATATTTCACCAGAGACTTATTCATCAATGTACTTATATTTAAATTTAGTCCTTATGTTTAAAATTCAGTCCTTTAACTTCATGAATGTATGAATTGAAATCTCATCAAGATTGATTTTTTTAATGGTTATTTCCTAAGGGAATGAATGTAGAGAAATATACTGATCTCATGAGACTTTTTATTGGTGAGAGATCAGTATGGGAGTATGTCAATAAACTTTCAAGGTTTGTTATATATTCTCCAAAGATAGGGGTCATCAATTATGAGAAAGATCATTTATTTGGTGATGGTCTTCACCCAGACCTCGGTACATCTCTACTTTCTTTAGGCATAACATCCATTTTGGAGGTTGTCACTAGGGACATGTGAGTGGAAGCTAAATATTCTTGGAAATTGATGGTTGTTCATTCCTTAGTTTTATCAGATATGCAACAAATTAATAGTGTGAATGAAGATAATCCAATGTGCAAGGAGTAGAGGCAGGATGAACCATAACACGATGAAAAGGCCTATTCTTATAGAAATAGTTCATCCATTTTGTGCTTTCAGTTTAGGGACATTGAGGAATTTTGAGACCCATTTCTTGATATATCATTGAATTTTTCCCTATTATGGAAATTTTGTTCATCATTATTTGTTTTTGATGATGGGGTTATAGAAGATGTCTCTTGTTTGATTCCTTGTTTTTTGTGTAGGCACATTGTGATATACATGGATAAAAGATGGATCACATTACTGAGGAACACACCTCAGTATGTTAAGGGTTTGAATGAGTTTTTAGATTTTGCAATTTCTAATCGATCAGTTGAAGGGAGAATAAAATGTCCATGTCCTAAATGTAAATTTAGAACATGGATGAAGAGAGATGAGGTTTATGAACATTTAATACTGAAGCAATTCCTTGCTCAATATTTGTGTTGGATTTGGAATGGAGAATCGAACGTTACAGAAAGATTGAGCACTGATGTTAATCCGCAAAATGAGGTCCCAAGTTCGTCAACAATGGAAAATGAAATTCAAAACCTAATAAATGATGCATTCAGCACTGCAAGACACCACTATCAGCATCAAAACATAGCAGAACAACCAGAAGAGGGTGCTACAAATTGCAACGTGAAAAGTGATGTTTTTGAGACGGTAACATAGGAAGATCAATATTTTCACATATCATTGGATCCTCCTCTTGATTGTGTGGAGAGAAATGTAAGAGAAAACTTCACTAAGGAAAATGTGTATCATGATTTAGTTGATGATGGAAATCAAGTGTTGTATAGTGGGTGTTTGAAATATTCAAAGATTTCATTTTTGCTGAAGTTGTACCATATCAAATGTCTATGTGGAATTATAAATAAGGTAATGTCCATGATATTGGAATTGATTCGTGATGCATTTCCTGAAGCAAAAATCTCAGAATATTTTTATAATATGAAAAAAGTTGTTAACAAGCTTGGTTTGAATTATACAAAAATACATGCATGTCCTAATGATTGTATGCTTTATTCGGGAGAAGATTCAAGTAGAGAGAATTGCAAGAAATTTTCTTCTTCTAGATGGCAGGCAAAGGGTGATGTTGGAAGTCTGAATGAACATAATTTCATGAAGAAGAAGAAAAGGAGCACACCTGCAAAGGTTCTGCGTTACTTTTCATTGAAGCCTCGATTGCAAAGATTTTTCATGTCATCGAAAACCGCCGAACACATGAAGTGGAATTCTGTAGATAATAACAATGATGGGTTAATGAGACATCCATGAGATTCCCAATCGTGGAAGACATTTGATTCACTACATCTCGATTTCTCAGCTGATCCTAGGAATGTTCGATTGGGATTGGATGCCGATGGATTCAACCCATTTGGGACTTTGAGTACCAATTATAGCATTTGGCGAGTTGTTTTGATCCCTTATAATCTGCCTCCATGGATGTGTATGCAACAAACATCTTTTATCCTTTCAATGATTATTCCTGGAAAACATATTCCTGGAAATGATATTGATGTATACTTGCAGCCTTTGATTGAAGAATTGGAGGAGTTATGGAGCAACGATGTTGAGACATTTGATGCTTCATCTAAAACAATATTCAAAATGCATGATACTTTAATGTGGACCATTAGTGACTTCCCTGGGCTTGGGAATTTATCTGGTTGGAACACTTACATGGTTTTGGCTTGTCCCATTTGTAACTTTGATTTTGTGCCCAAACGGCTACCTCACAGTAGAAAATTGTGCTTCTTGTGTCATCGAAGATTTCTTGATGCATCTCATAGATTTCAGCTGAACAGATCAAAATTTAATGGTTCCATTGATCGTAGACCACCTCCAAAGTTGTTAAATGGTTTTTAAATATTGGCACTACTTGAAAATGTTGAAACAGAATTTGGGAAGGTTCATCATTTGAATGATAGAGGAAAACAGGTCCGAAGTGTATCGTCAAGCGAAACCGGAACGCAACAATGGAAGAAAAAAGTATATTCTTCAAACTTCCATATTGGGAATTTAATTTTTTGCGGAATAATCTTGATGTGATGCATATTGAGAAGAATGTCTGTGACAATTTGATTTTCACATTGTTTAATGAGCATGGAAAGTTGAAGGATCATCTCAATTCTCACAAAGACTTATAAGAAATGAACATAAAACGCGATATCTGGCCAGATGAGAATGGAAAGTATCCTCCAGTAATTTTTGTAATGAAAAATAGGGATAAAGATACATTATTTCGAATGTTAAATAATGTTAAGGTATCTGATGGGTATTCAAGTAACATCTTGAGGTGTGTTGACTTGAAGAATTGTAAGTTACATGGATTGAAAAGCCATGATTCACATATTTTGTTACAACAGTTACTACCATTGGCATTGCATACATTTTTACCTGAAAAAATTACTGCTGTTGTACTCCAGTTCTGCACATTTTTCCGAAAACTATGTGATAAATCACTACATCCATTTCAGCTTGACAACCTCTGGGAGAGGTTTGTATTGACCCTTTGCGCAATGGAGATGATCTTTCCTCCATCCTTTTTTACTGTAATGATGCATTTAACTGTGCATTTGGTTAAGGAAGCAAAATTATGAGGCCCCGTTCATTATCGATGGATGTATCCAATTGAGAGGTAATTTATTTATATGTTTTCCAGTTAAGTAAACAATTTTTGGTACTTAATTAAATGCATAATTATGTCTATTTTATTTCACAGATATCTTGGGCATTTGAAATCATATGTGAGAAATAAAGTTAAACCAGAAGGCTCAATTGCTGAAGGCTATGTGGCTGAAGAGTGTCTTACCTTTTGTTCTTGATACTTGGATGATATTGAGACAAGATTTAATCGAGTTGGATGTGTTGACGACACATCGACTCAATCTCAAATACATCATAATTCCAAAATATTTCCTGTTATTGGCCGATCAGTTGGGAGGACTTCAAATGTGACACTGACTGAATTGGAATTATTACAGGCACATAGATATGTGCTGCTGAATAGTGAAATTGCAGATCCATTTATTGAAGAGTTGAGGATACAAATAAAGAGACGAATGATAGGCTGAACATGAAATGAGAAAGATATAATGAAAGCTATTAATAAAGATCTTGAAGAATGGTTTCCACAACGTGTAAGTTCAGAAATATTACAATAAATACGAATATTAGTTTGAAACATACATTTTGTAAATCTAATAAAGTATATTTCTTTTTTCAGATCATGAATACTGATACTCGAGCAGAGGTATCAAGAATATTTGAAGTTTCTTGCTATAGGTCCTCTAAAAGAAGTTAGAAAGTTCGACGATTATAATGTGAATGGATTTAGATTTCGTACAGTCGATCGAGAAGTGGGTTTAAGAACACAGAATAGTTGTATATTTACATTTGCTTAAGTGGATTACTATGGAAAGCTGCAAGATATTATTGAATTAAACTACCACAGACATTTTTCGGTTGTTTTATTCAAATTAAAATGGGTTGATATTATCAGAGGCGTTAAAATAGATTATTTGCAATTTACTTCTGTGAACTTCTCTCGCTTGATGGATGTTGGTGATCGTGAACTACATGATCCATATATCTTAGCATCGCAATAAAAAATGGTATATTATGTGAATGATGTTGCCGATGAAGGGTGGAGTGTAGTTTCTCACGTAATACAAAGAGATTTGTATGATATGGGTGGTGAAGTGGAAAATTTGACCTCTCAAATTGAATTTAATCAGCAACAGGAAGCAGAATTATTTGTTCGTCGTGATATTGAAAATATTAGTCTAGCAAGGATGAATAAAGTGGATGAAGAAATGGAGCAGGAAACTGACATTATTGAATGGGAAAATTATTGTATGTACAATTATTTATTTATTCAGCAACCACTTGTTTCATTTCTGCAGTCATTCATTATCATTGTTATATATATTTTGTCTGTTAGTACTCCATCTGTTATCATTTTTAATTTTTTTTATGCATAATTTTTTTGAAATATATATTCTGAACTTAATTTTATTTGATTAAATTATAGGAATTCCAAGGAAGAAGCGTTACATTATTTCATCCAGTTCTGTGACAGATGACTATCCATCTGGATCCCTCCCCACGACATCTGATACACCAGCTGCCGACACCCCTGCACCATCTCCCCCTGCACCATCTCTCACACCATCTGTGGATGCCCCAGTAGAGGCTGAGTCATCGACTCCCCCTTCAGGAGCCTCAGTAGTGGGGCAGCGACGCACCCCTTCCAGTTCATCCCAGACATACTGAAGTGTCACTATCATAGGTACAAATTTTAATTAAATAATTTTATTTCATTTTTTTATACTAATTGTTTTCTCATTGAAGATAACGAAAATGAAACCGTGGAGAAAAAAATAAAAATTTCAGATGTTTGGAATCTGAATGGCGAGAAGATTTTTGTGCCATTTGATTCTTATGGGGTCCCTACGGATTATGCCATAGGGTTTCTTGGCCAGATTCTAGGCCAGCTGACAGCGGAGCCCATTTCCCTTCCCATTTCATATGACGATTGGAGACATATGCCTCCAAGCTGGAAAATGAAGTGTTTTATTCTAAAATTAATGTAAATTTATTACATTATGGTTTAATTTAATGTCATGTTACTAATATGTTCAAAATGAATTTCTATATACAGATGTTCTTCCACTTTACCGTTGCTGATGTGATAGCACGGAAGTGGACATTGAAAAATCTAGGTAAGAAGTGGAAAGATTTTAAATGGATATTGTGGTGTAATGTCAACGATGCTTCGTTGACCACATTTAAAATGTATGAGAAGCTACCCAGTGGGGTACCAAAAGAGAAATTGAAAGTGTTTGTGGACAGGAATTGGGATTAGAAGCGGATGGTATTGAAATATATGTATTATTATATTATCCTCATTTTACAATTATACATGTATATGAAAAGGACATGACATTCAATACATCAGTATTAAATTTCATTTTATTTATTTCAGGATCTATCAAGACAGAATGCGTCAAACCGAGCGAAGCAAGTCATCCCGCACACTATGGGCTCAAAAAGTTTATCTAGAAATCTAAGTTCATTGGTAATCTTATAATTAGTTTAAATATTTATAAGACAATATTATCTGTTTAATATATTGATTTTTTGATTTATCTTTGATTAATGCAGTCACAGAGTTTAGGCCATGAAGCATCCAGAACTGAAATATGGTTGGATGTTCACAAGAAATCAGATGGATGTTTTGTTAATGAGCCTGCTAAAGAAGTTGGGGTATGATGTAAATTTTTTATCATAATAACTTCTTATCAATTTTTTCTGTGTTAATATAAATTGATATTTTATTTATAGGTCAAAATTAAAGAACTATGGGATGTCAATCCTGCGCATTCCTACTCTGTCTCCCAGGATGACCCGGTTGCTAAATTCCTTGGGAAGGAGCATCCTTGGAGAGTGCGCGGGATGGTTTTGGGACCCGTGCCATCTGATATTTTTAGCAGCCCACCGAGGATAGCTTTTGTATCTACTTCTGACTTTATTCAGCCCGAAGATGCTAAGAAAGATATTATTTCTTTATGAAACACAGTTCACCAGCAGGGGGATCAGATATCTTCATTGCAGAAAGAGTTGACTGAACTACGTCAGCAGATGAGCAGATATTCCCCTGATGGGAGTGCATCTATTGGTGGTATGTAGGTAAATCACATAAAATCAGAATCATTCAGTTTTATAACTTTAATTTGTTTTAAGTTTTAATATAAATATGTAACTGTATTCAATTCTTAATATAATGTTCTTATAGGTGACAGCACAAAGTGTAAATGAAGGTCGAGAGGGTGACGATGCATCATCGGACCCTGAGTAGTTGTACTATTGATGTGTTGAACAAAAATAAAAACAATTGGTTTGTATATGTAACATTTGTGGCACATAGTTGCCACCACACATTTTCATGTCCTAAAATTTCCTCGATTTCTCACGTTCCTTTTTATGCATTTTATTGATTTATGATGTTTGTTTTTATGTCTTCATTTCTCGAGTGTGGTATAAATCATTCTATTTAGGTCTATGTTTGAATTGGTAGTCAAGATTTTGGATGACTAGGAGTTAAAACCATTGTTGATGTGTTGAACAAATTGGGTCATTTCATAGTGATCAAGGGGATAGTGTTGTGGACACTTTGGTGAGGCCCATTGTTGAAAATGTCTGATTTAAGCATCAAAAGTATCTAAACATGCTCTAGATCTTCTAAAATGTCATGAGAATGTTCTAAATCAAGGGTGGTTCACTAAGATATAGGTGTGACTGAGGGGTGATAAATTAGCATACATCCATGAATATGGGCAAGAATACATTATAAATTAAAATATAATCTCGAAGATGGATGTCGACTTGACGCACAATTGGTATGTCTTATAAAAACATGAATTTTAAGAAAAGAACTTCTACCAAATACTTCAATATTAGGATGTTTACAATGGACCATTTCCAACCACAACTGTTTTGATTACTGAACGGTTACTGCATGACTTGTACTGCATTCCCAACACAATTTCCAGTTAATCATGGTCTGTCTGGTAATTATTACCTATCATTATATCCCTGAATTATTTATATTATGATTCTTAATTCCATTTTTTGATTCATTACAAGTTATCCGGTCATGAAACTTTAATTACTGGAATTCCAGAACTTTCTTCTTTACCATTCATGACTATTCATTCTACAACCACTCTCCCAAAGGTTACATTTTCCATGACATGTGTGATTCTCCCCACCATAGGATTTTAATATTCATCATTTTAATAAAAATATGAATCTAATTCCCATGAAAAACACTCTTTCCACCACTAAACATGGTTTCTGGATGTGAGTCAACATAATTATACCATGTTCTATCACGATAATCCATCCTTGGCATACGCTGAAGCCTCATCTAGAACTAATATTCCATCCTTGAACAACCTGTGGTTCACTTCCTACCACATAGATTTACATCATCCACTTAATAATGAATAGAAATGGTCTATTCATAATAACATGTATTATGCAATCATCATTCCATGCACACACATTCAATCAACATCAATAACTACATCTTGAACTTTAACCCAGATTGATGATGTTATAAAACTCGATCCTCTTACATAGTCATCCATAGAACTAGGATAAATTAGCTTTTCTACTAAAAACTCTGGTCTATATCACTCACCACAACGTAGTTAATACCTAACCTATATTCCAACATAAATAGATATCAACTAAGACTCACTGGAAATATCTACATTCCTATAAAATCTATATCCCAATGTAACTCTAAAACTATTCCCACATTAGGATTTTTTATAACAATAAATTTCAAATGTGTTATTTAAGCTATTCCATCAGTTCAAATTTATTATAAGTATTAAGTATGGTTTCTAGTCCACAAAACCAAAAAAATAATTATATAAATGGGTTGGTAATAATATAACTACTAATTCATCAATTATCAATTTTTATAAGTAGAGTGGAATCACTATGGATGATCTATCCTAAGAAAGTGAAGTTATAAGATTTAGTGGAATCCAGTTTGGGATGTTACAATGTTGTATCAATGGAGTTTTATCTTCCTAGTATTTACTATTTAGGATATTGTATACATGAGTATGAGGAATGTGTTGGAACCTTTGATTGTTTTTCTGGTTTTATTTGTTTTTCAGGGTAGTGGTGCAGCATAATCCAAGAATTATTTTTTTATTCTGGGAAGCTTTTAGTGGCGGTTTTAACCACCGCGAAATGTATACTAGCGGCAGTTTAAACCTCCGCTAAACATAAAATAAAATTTACTTCTAGCGGTGGTTATAACCACCGCTAAATAGGAGCATCGTGGCTACCTCATTCCACGGCGGTTTACCTGAATTTAGCGGCGGTTTTACAGCCGCTGGAAATTGAGTTTATTCGCGGTTGTTATAACCGCCGCGAATAAAGCGATATCCAGGGCTCGTAAAAACGCCACTAAATTCTGGAAAACCGCCCTGAAATGAGGCACCGACGACGCTTTCCAAAAACCACTACTAAACATTAAAAACTGCCGCTAATAGATTGTTGACGCCCTATTACGCAGCGGTTTCTGTAAACCATCGCCTAACTGTATAGCAGCGGTTTAAACCACCGCTAAACGCAAAAAAACCACCGCTAAACGGCGATTATATTGTAGTGGATGGGTGTGATATCACCATGGGGGGGCTATGGTCTGCCTATCCGGCTTTTGTGTGTGTTGTGTGTGTGTGTTTGAGTGTAATTGTACCCCCAAGCACCTAACACGCACACATATATATATATAATAGCATTCATTTTTATTAATTATAAATAGTATATTAATTATTTAATTATATATATATATTATTAATAAACTCTTTATTACTATATATATAAATTTATTAAATTTAATGATAAAATATTTGGGGGTTGGACCGGTCTAGCTCATGAACCTGCATTACTATATATTTAAATAAAAATGAATATATATTAATTATATAAATTACAAATCTATTAAAAACATTAAATGCTAAAAAAATATTTTAAAAATTTATTAATGAAATGTTTATTAGTAAAAATGAATTAATTTAATATATATGTATATATACAGTAATAAATACTATATGAATTTTTTAATTAGTGTCTTAAGTATTTGATAAATTTATTATTTTTTGTTAATTATAAACAGTGTGTTACTTATTTAATCACACACACACACAAATATATATATGTATATAATATTCTTGTAATTTATGAATTTATAATTCAATAATTAATATACAATTTATTATATATATATATTAAATTTCATAAATTATATATATAATTAAATTATTAATATATTATTTATTAATATATATTAATAAATATATTAATGAATATTTATATATTTTTACATAAATCAATATATATTTTTATACATTAATATTTAATATATTAATATATATTATTATATATGAAAAAAGAATTTAATTAAAAAAATGAATAAATATTAATAAATATTAAAAAATTTATGAAATATTAAACAAATAAAATTGGAAGAAAATAAATTTAATATATATATATATATATATTAATATTAATATTTAATTGTTAATGAGACATTACCCACATGGTAAAGGCTCATGCTTAGCTTGCAAGAGGTCCTGAGATCAAGCCCTGTTGAGTGCATGTACTACTCTATACTATCCATGTTTTGACGTAGAGGATGACACATGTAGGATGATGCAGGCAAGAGGTTGCACTAGGCTTTTAGGCCATGTTATGGGCTTCATGCTTACTGGGCCTACGTGCCATGTACTAGATAAATAAGGCTTGATGGGTGGTCTATCCCCTAGGGGTTTATGGCCTACCTCTTGGGCATGTGTGTGTGGTGTGTTTGTGTGTTTGAATATAATTATACCACAAACACCTAATATATATTTTAACATTTAATATATTCATATGTATGAATATATATTTTTATATATATAATTAGAATTTAATAATAAAAAATTAATTAACCCAACTAAACTTTAATAGGGAAGGCATACTGAGCATGAACCATGACGAGAAGGTGACCCAATTCTCGAGGGGGCTCATGGACAGTGGACCGTGATGATTGGAGTGTGGTATGGGGCCCATGCAGGCTTGTGCATGTAGTCACGATCCCATTTAGATGTGGGGAGAGCGTATGTGGGAGTCGATCCCCACAATAGGATTCTGGCACTATGAAATGATATAAAAAGAAGTGGTAAACCATCCACAAGTTTTATGTGGGACTCACACACTAATTATATCATCACTTTAACCAGTATTGATAAATATAGCCTTTACCAGTGCTTGAAAATGCACTAATAAAGGATACCCTTTTTCGGTGCTAAAAAAGCTATGATAAATGTGTTATTTTTCAACACTTTTTTAGGAGTAATAAAAGGTACCCTTTATCAATGCTTGTCTCTAGCATAGAAAAAATATAGCACTGAATAAACCTAAATAATTAGTATTGAGAGGGAAAACTGCTTTTATTTTTTTTCTAGTAAGAAAAAAGTGCATCCTTTATATAATATTATTTATAATTTTAATTTTTTTTATTCTTTCTCTCATTCTATTCAATTTTGAACTTACATAATTATTAGTCTATAATCTCTTTAGTTTCTATTAAAATTTTTATATTCATTCACTTTTATTGATATAATCTGAGATCATAGAGGTTGATACTTTTTATTGTGTCATTACTTTGTGTAATTTTATTTTCATTACATATTTCTCAAATTTATATTGATTTTTCAATGTTGCTCATATTGTAGATATATTGATTTTATTTTCAAAACAATGTTGTCTCTATTTGTGTTGATGTCAAGTTCAACATTTTTTACCATTAAAAGATATAGAGATGATGATTTTTTTGGTATTCAACAAGAATTGCTTTCAGTGATCAGCATCACCAACATTGTTTTCATTATTTTGGAAGTTTATACTGACTATCACTAAATAAAATTATTTAAGAAAAATCTTGGGTCAATTCATATTGTATCATCATACCTTTTTTTAAATATAAAAAAAATTAATATCTCTGTATTTTTATTATATAAACTAGAATATATAAATTTTAACATACTAACTTCTTCAACATTTTTTATTTACTCTTTCATAAAATAAATTGACGATGGATCTCATGATGTTCCAATTCTTATAATCCATTTTCTTCATTGATTATTGTTATGTGTAGAATAATCAATAGAGCTAATGGCTGTGATGAATAATCCCCAAGAATTTTTAATGAAACCCAAATGGAAGAGATTGTTTAGTGAATGTGGTAATGAACATGGTGAGAACATTTCCTATTAAAACCAACCTCAATAAGTTCATTCCAAAAATCTCAGATGGTAAGAAAAAACGTTCCCAATACTAGATTCATTTTTATAATCTAATATAAAATAATGATTTAATAGATGCATAAGGTTATTCTTGGGAATAATTGGTTTAATATATACAGAATAACTTAACAAGGATGTTATTTCCATTTTTTAAATTATTACTATTAATAAAATAATTACTGAAAGGATATACATAGAGAATAATCTAGAAATATTTAGCTGAATAAATTCATTGATTGCTAAAATCAATTAAAGTATCAAATTCTATATCAAATAACTAGATCTGATCAACTTATTAGCCTAAACTGGTCTATCATATTTTCACTAATAATTATTTTTTATTTTATCCATTTATTAAAATGAAACATAATTCCTTTATATTTCTTAAAGTATTGTGAAATTCTATCAAAATTTCACACCATATTTCAAACTCAGTTTTATTCACGACCCATCCTCGGGGCCCGTGCCGTGACTACCCCAAGCCCGCCTTCCATAGGCCAGGGGCTGGTGACTAGCACCAAAGGCATAAATCCCAATAATTGGGAAGGCATTGCCTTTATAAAAGTAAACAAAACACCACAGAGTACAAGAGGAAGCAAAACACTAAGTACAAAAGAAAGTGCTGAAAAGTAAATGGTCCAGAATACAAACCCAACTAAAAGTGACGCTACAACTGAATGAAAGTACAATAGAAAAAGGAAAATAGTTGGAAGAAGGAAGCATCTCATGGGTCGTCCTCCTTGGATCCTACCTGAAAGGTAGGTACAGATAGCGCAGCTCCTAGATCGTCCGCCACAGATCCTACCTGAAGGGGAGGTACAGATAGCCTCCTCAATGCTCTCGCCCGTCAACCTCCTCCGTGTGTCATCTCATTGTGAAGTCCTCCTCCAGATACTGACTCGTCGTGTAGTCCACCTCTAGGTACTGACTCGTTGTGTAGTCCACCTCCGGGTACCGTCCAGTCCTCGAACACTCGGCCTCTATCAGCACTGCCCGTTGTCTACAACCAACCCAACGAGGTGCGGGCATAGCCCGTGCATGGGTGAGTATAACGATACTCATTAGGGACCCCGAGACCCTCAAGGTCTCACTAAAACCAATAAGGATAACCACAAAGAAGATCTCAACAGAAAACCTCTACTTAGGTATATGCCCATACATATACCTAAGTTATCAAGTAACCCATCTCAATCATGAGGAAGACACAAGGATCATGAAATCAATGGATAACATCTACCCAGGTATATGCCCATACATATACCTAAGTTATCAAGTGACCCATCTCAATCATGAGGTAAACACAAAGGTCAAAAGTCTCAACTCAAACTAGGATTTTCATTATCGAAACCGTAACTGCTGAAGAGCCCCATATCTGGAGTGTACATTGGTCCTGTCACGACTCCGAGGTACTTCTCACTAACCTAAGACTGCTAAGGTACTCCTCCTGTCAAGTACCGCGGGTCAGCCACCCAAACAGAGTAGTGCTTCCCGCCGAGGTATGTCACCCAAACACAGTAGTGCACACCCCCTAGTAGCCTGCTGAGGTACTCTCCGGATGAGTACCGCGGGTCTGCACTGTCACACAGGTAGGGCTCTGTCCTCCATGGGTCTGCACCTCACAAAGTAGTTCTTCGTCCACTGGGCTAGTCGACTCACTCCAAGTCGAGTCGGTCAAGCATTCGACATGTCTCAGTCGGCTACACGGTCTCCGTACTCCGCACGCTCATCTCCGGGAGGGTCCGCTCCACGAGCTATGGGTCGATACTCCAAGTATCTCAAAGTCCCAAGAAGAAGTATCTCAAAGGACCGCCTCGTCATAGGGGTCTCAACGCAATAGACGGCGCGTCAATTGGACGCCCGGTCTGTGAATTAAAAGCCTTTTCGTCCCAGGGGCCCGGTTGGTTTCGTGAGCAAACCAACCCGGCCATATCTCAACTGTACCCCGAACTCTCAACAGGTATACTCATAGGGACTGTTTCTCAACGAGATCACCAACGCCGCTGACGGTTCATCAAACGGACGTCTGGTCTGAAAGATATTAGCTTTTCCGTTCTAGGTGCTCGGTTGGGTTTCGGGTGCAGTCCAACCCGGCCACTATCCAACAGCAACCAAAACTCGGGCGAAGTATGCCAAAAGTTCCGTCTCATCAAGAGGAAATCAAAGAGACAGACGGCACGTCAATCAGACGCCCGGTCTGTGAGTTATTGGCTTTTTCGTTCCAGGGCCCCGGTTGCTTTTGTATCCGAACCAACCCGGCCGAACCCAAAGTATTCCTAAACCTTGAGTGTGATATACCGAAAATACCGTATCGTTCCAAGTATTTCTACGCAACTAACGGTGCATCGATCGGAGGTCCGTAGCCCAAGATATGGGCGTTTGAACCAACTCAGTCTGAAAATACGGGGTCTGGGCCCGGCCGAGCCCGACCCAGTACCCCCTGGGTCGGCCGAACCGGGTCGACCCGGCCCGACAACCCGGCCCGACCCAGAAACCCGGCCCGGCTGGCGGCGCGGCGGCGCGGCCAGCGCGGCGGTGCGGCCAGCACGCTGCGCGAGCGCATCCAAGGGAGGGGCTTCGCCCTTCCTTTAATTCAAACGGTGGCCCCCATTATGGGGTCGCTCCATGTGCAACCCGGGGGGTGTAACCCCCCAGCTTTTCCCCTGTAACAGCTGGCCAGTGCAGGGCCGGCCGGTTTCTCGCCGCAGGACCCCGCGGTCCCGCGACTTCCGGCGCCGGCGGCCGGAGTTTCGGCCACCTTCTTCGAATTCTTCGGTGGGTGGTTTTTCCGGCCGCTACTTCCAGGATGGCTGCAAATTCGTCCGGTGCGGTGTGACGACGCCGCGTCCTTCCGGCGCGGCCCGACTCCGACCCCGGCCACGTTTGTAGCCTCGACGCGGTGCGACGACATCGCGTTTCTTCGTCGTGGCTGACATCGTTCATGTCTCCTTTCGCTCAAGCGCGGTGCAACGATGCATTACCGTCTTAGCTAATCAAAACCGAAGAATAGAAAAGGGGGAGGGGTATCGGCCGTGTTTGTGCGGACCGATCCCTTCCCGTTATATCGATAGCAGTTGTCCAAAATGTAAAACGTTTAACCTTCACAATTTTATTAATTTAAATAATAATTGGAACATGGATGTTAGATTTATCTTTCATATTCGAAGGAAAGAATCACCAACTTAAAATAGTCGAACCCCTACCTCGGTTTCAAGAACGGTGCACGTCAACGAGCCGCGGAAGATGAGCGTCGCGGAGGTCGGGAGTCGCGGAAAAAGAACTTCGACGTCGCGAAGTGAGGATTCGAAGACGTTGACCGAGATTTCATCGCAGAAAGCCGTCACGGAAGAAGAACGTCGTGGAAGAAGTTCTCTGTGTTCTTCGGCGGAGATGTTCTTCGCTAAGGATGGTGTTCTTCACGTTCTTCATCGAAGAATAAGGTGTTCTTACCAAAATCTCTCAACGAAAAAACTCTAACAAAAAAATAAAATAAGCCTCCCACTTATTTTATTAACCCAACATAGGTTTTTGAATTTCAAGAGTTTGAAAATTCAAAACCAACATTTAACTCATTTAAGTTATAACATAAGATGTTATAAAATTAATGAGGACATAAGTTAGCAAAACTTAAATGGGGGGGGGTTTAGAGGGGTTAGGAAAGTGAGGGGTTTGGCTCGTGTGGGTCCCACCTTACTTTATCCTCTCAAGGTTGGTTATCACAAGTGGGTCCCACCCCCAACATCCTTACATAGGATTAAACTACCAAGTGGGAAAAATAAAAATTTTTAATTTTTACTTTCAACAACCACAAAAATTAATAACTCCCCTTGTGTAAACACAACTCCGAAACAGGAGTTCCTAAGCAATTACCAGCGCTGAGGTTCCATCGGTGCCCTCGGAATTCGATTCCGGGCACCGGTTCAAAAGTTAGAAATTCTCGCTCGTTCGTTCACTAAACGTACCCGATCTAAACTTCAGATAGAAATTCTGGGCACACCGGGCCTCAGAATCAAGCACCGTCAAAAAATGCGTTCTTGTAAAATCTCAAAGAAAATTTAGAAAAAATTTCCCTTGAATTTTACAGGTCTTTACATTACTCCCACCTCAGGGCTTTACGTCCCCATAAAGCTTCAACACAAACTAGGGATACAAAAGCGGTACTGAGCACGCATCTGAGCCTCCCGCTCTCATATGCTCACCTGGAGGTTCCCGTACTGCCAGAGAAAGTGCACCCGAGGAATCGATCATCCTCGTAGGATCCGCTCATGTCGATCCTTGATCTCCACTAGAACCTCTGTGGAAGTAACCCCATCGCCATTGTCCTGCTCCTCATGGTCAATGATATGAGAAGGTTCATGCATGTATCTCCTCAGTTGAGATACGTGGAAGTCGTTGTGCACTTGGTGCAACTGAGGTGGATGGGTCAAGTGGTAAACCACCTCTCCTACCCAGTTGTGGACCTAGAAAGGTCTGTTGAACCTCAGAGTTAACTTGCCACCATGGCCACATCTCCGTAAACCTCATCGAGGTGAGACCCGTATTAGGACGTGATCATCATCATCGAACTTTAGAGGTCTCCAATTCCTCTTAGAACTGGAACTCAAAACAACTGCTACCATGAGGGTAAGGTTGACCGACTCAAGAGTGATCCATCGCACCCTCCTGTGAAAAAGTTTATCCTGTACTTCCTGGGGTTTCCTTTTTGCCGACCAAGGAAAACCATTCCCGACGTTTGCCTAAAACTGTCAATTTGAGTATGAACAGTTATAGCCCATTCCATACTCAAACTAACGTCGTAAGGCCTCGATGCTGCCACCAAGAGATTCCAACCTAAACTCTCACCTCGAGGGTCTGACCACACCGTCGACGTAAGTGTGATTATCGAGTCTCCTCCCAAGGTATCTTCAGACGTGAGGGTAAAGTCCAAGGCTTACCGGAAACTCTAGGTATGGGACAAGATTTGTGAAAGAGAGAAATGATTCACATCGACATCTGTTACTATAGCAGCTAGTAGTGGACACAGACTGTCCCTTGAATCATTTTTTTAGAGCCATTGAGTCACACTCCTTGACCGCATGCAGTTGCACTCTTCCTCCGCTCTCTAGATCCCTGAGCCTGGAGGGGATAACTAAGGTGGGTGGTTGTAGCATGTTAAGATGTACACCACCTCATGCTGCCCTCCTAGCTCTGCCTCCACGTCTGCTGCTTCGCAGACTCATCTCTCCTTTAAGCTTCCTCTTCTTTAACATTTAACATGCTCGAGTCTCTAAGGCTGGAGCCAGTTTCCTGTTTCTTACTGCACTGTGCAGTCTTCATCCGCTCCTGGATGATCTGTACCTTCTTTGCATAAGATCTGAAAGAGCTGCTAAAATTTCTCCTTTGCCGAAAAGAGAAACTCGGTCTCATCCCCTAGATGAACCACTCCCATTGCCTAATACAGTCAATCCTGACATGAATGATGCATTCATTCCATGGATGACGTCGTAAGGCCTCGACGTAACTACTAAGAGATCCAACTTTCACTCTCTCCTCCAAGGGTCGAGTCACACTGTCGGAATCAGTGTGAGGTCACTGGGACTCCTCCAGTTGAAATCTCAAAAGTGAGGGTCAAGTCAATAGTTTAACTGGGACCACTCAGTATCAACCAAACAAAAGGATAGGAAAGAAAAAAAAGATAAGTGTCTTTTTATTATTTCAGCTCATAGTACAAAGACACGAATACAACATCAACATGGAACTATAAGTACAAGGTATGTATCCACTAGTTCTGCTCCTGTCCACCTGCTCCCGGAGCTCTACTGCCTTGTCCACTGCTCGGCTGTTGCTCAAGCACTCGTCGCTGCTTCTGCCTCGGTGGCTCCTCCAACGCCTTCGGATCAACTGTACGAGGAGTCGGACAGTCACGTGCCAGGTGACCCTTCCCGCAGCATGAGTAACACTGTCTATTTCTGGCACGCATTGCTCTGACCCCACCCCGGGTGCCCCGCACCACCAGTCCTAAAACCCGAGATCATCTAACTGCTGGTCTAGTCCTCCTGGACCTCTGCATCATCTGTCTACTGCCCACAGATGACTCAGATACTGATCGAAAAACATGCGGAAGAGGAACAAGCTCCTGTACACGCTCGGGGTGTAGAGCTACTGGCACAAACTCCACCCTGAAGAAGGTCTCGAAGTCTTCCCATGCGAAGGTCATCCCGTCGTAAAACTGAAACAAGTGGCTCCACCACCTGCCTGCTGCTTCCTGAAGAAGGATGGCAGCAAAGATCACCATGAAGTCTGCCAGCGTCTCCACTAGCCTGAAGACTCTCACCATAGCCTCCAGCCAAACCTCAACCACCTGCGGTTCCATCTCTCCCCGGAACCTGGGTGGACTCTAGCGCTGGAACTCGTGCAGTGCACTCAAGTGGCGTGCATCGCCTACTTCTGGGGCTGGTGGCATCAGTGGCCCAACGTATGGTAGTACCGCTGGCGCCTCCACTGGTGCCTCAACTGCAAGAGGGCCCTGTACCGAAGACTCGTCGCTTGACAGGCTGTCAGTACGCACATCCCTCTTGGCTCTAGCTGGTCGTCCGAGAAAAGGCATCCTGAAAGAAACAATGTGACATGGTCAAATGATTATACCTGGTGAGCTGACCTAGTTTGAGCTGATATTTAAATAAAACTTCTTGGAAACACACACACAATCAGTGTTTTCGTGCACAAAGTCGGAAATCAGTTTTCAGGGTCCTGGTGTATGGATACGTTGGCCGCCTTCACCGACACTGGACTCCCTGAACTGAAAACCACACTCGGTACTCTTAACACTATTGCTTTATAGAAAGAAAATATCAGCGTTATAAGTTCTACGGTAGAACCGACTCCTCTGATAACAATTTGTCAAGACCCGTCCTCGGGGCCCGTGTCGTGACTACCCCAAGCCCGCCTTCCATAGGCCAGGGGCTGGCAACTAGCACCAAAGGCGTAAATCCCGATAACTGGGAAGGCATTGCCTTTATAAAAGTAAACAAAACACCACAGAGTACAAGAAGAAGCAAAACACTAAGTGCAAAGGAAAGTGCTGAAAAGTAAATGGGCCAGAATACAAACCCAACTGAAAGTGAAGCTACAACTGAATGAATGTACAATAGAAAAAGGAAAATAGCTGGAAGAAGGAATCACATCCTGGGTCGTCCTCCTCGGATCCTACCTGAAGGGTCGGTACAGATAGCGCAGCTCCTGGATTGTCCACCACAGATCCTACCTGAAGGGTAGGTACAGATAGCCTCCTCAACGCTCTCGCCCGTCAACCTCCTCCGTGTGTCATCTCGCCGTGAAGTCCTCCTCCAGATACTGACTCGTCATGTAGTCCACCTCTGAGTACTGACTCATCGTGTAGTCCACCTCCGGGTACCGTCCAGTCCTCAAACACTCGGCCTCTGTCAGCACTGCCTGTCGTCTGCAACCAACACAACGAGGTGCGGGCATATCCCGTGTAGGGGGGAGTATAACGATACTCAGTAGGGACCCCGAGACCCTCAAGGTCTCACTAAAACCAACAAGGATAACCACAATGAAGATCTCAACAGATAACCTCTACTTAGGTATATTCCCATACATATACCTAAGTTATCAAGTAACCCATCTCAATCATGAGGAAAACACAAGGATCATGAAATCAACGGATAACCTCTACCCAGGTATATGCTCATACATATACCTAAGTTATCAAGTGACCCATCTCAATCATGAGGTAAACAAAAAGGTCAAAAGTCTCAGCTCAAACCAGGATTTTCATTATCGAAACCGTAACTGCTGAAGAGCCCCGTCTCTGGAGTGTATAGTGGTCCTGTCACGACTCCGAGGTACTGCTCACTAACCTAAAACTGCTAAGGTACTCCTCCTGTCGATTACCGCGGGTCAGCCACCCAAACACAGTAGTGCTTCCTGCCGAGGTATGTCACCCAAACACAGTAGTGCACACCCCCTAGTAGCCTGCTGAGGAACTCTCCGGACGAGTACCGAGGGTCTGCACTGTCACACAGGTAGTGCTCCGTCCGCCATGGGTCTGCACCTCACAAAGTAGTGCTCCGTCCACTGGGCTAGTCGACTCACTCCAAGTTGAGTCGGTCAAGTAGTCGTCAGGTCTCAGTCGGCTACACGGTCTCCGTACTCCGCACGCTCGTCTCTGGGAGGGTCCGCTCCACGAACTAGAAGTCGATACTCCAAGTATATCAAAGTCCCACGAATAAGTATCTCAAAGGACCGCATCGTCATAGGGGTCTCAACACAACAGACGGCGCGTCAATTGGACGCTCGGTCTGTGAATTAAAAGTATTTTCGTCCCAAGGGCCCGGTTGGTTTTGTGAGCGAACCAACCTGGACATATCTCAACTGTACCCCAAAATCACATAGGGTATACTCATAGGGACCGTTTCTCAACGAGATCACCAACACCACTGACGGTTCGTCAAACGGACGTCTGGTCTGAAAGATATTAGCTTTTCCGTTCAAGGGGCTCGGTTGGGTTTCAGATGCAATCCAACCCGTCCACTATCCAACAGCAACCAAAACTCGAGAGAAGTATGTGAAAAGTTCCGTCTCATCAAGAGGAAAGCAACGAGATAGACGGCGCGTCAATCGGACACCCGGTCTGTGAGTTATTGGCTTTTTCGTTCCAGGGGCCCGGTTGGTTTCGTATCCGAACCAACCCGGCCGAACCCAAATATTCCGAAACCTTGAGTGTGATATACCGAAATTACCGTCTCGTTCCAAGGATTGCTACGCAACTGACGGTGCGTCGATCGGAGGTCCGTAGCCCATGATATGGGTGTTTGAACCAACTCAGTCCGAAAATAGGGGGTCTGGGCCCGGCCCGGCCCGACCCCGTACCCCCTGGGTCGGCCGAACTGGGTCGACCCGGCCCGGGCGGCAACCCGGCCCGACGACCCGGCCCGGCCCAGAAGCCCGGCCTGGCCAGCGCGGCGGCGCAGCCAGCGCGCTGCGCGAGCACGTCCAAGGGAGGGGCTTTGCCCCTCCTTTAATTCAAACGGCGGCCCCCATTATGGGGTCGCGCCATGTGCAACCCGGGGGGTGTAACCCCCCGGATTTTTTCCTGTAACGGCCGGCCGGCGCAGGGCCGGCCGGTTTCTCGCCGCAGGACCCCGCGGTCCCGTGCCTTCCGGCCGCCTTCTTCGAATTCTTCGGTGGGTGTTTTTTCCGGCCGCTACTTCCAGGATGGCTGCAAATTCGTCTGGCGCAGCCCGACTCCGACCCCTGCCTCGTTCGTACCCTCAACACGGCGCGACGGTGTCACGTTTCTTCATCGTGGCCCACATCGTTCACATCTCCTTTCGCTCAAGCGCGGTGCAACGATGCATTACCGTCTTCGCTAATCAAAACCGAAGAATAGCAAAGGGGGAGGGGTATCGGCCGTGTTTGTGCGGACCGATCCCTTCCCGTTATATCGATAGCAGTTGCCCGAAACGTAAAACGTTTAACCTTCACAATTTTTTTAATTGAAATAAAATTTGGAACATGGCCATCAGATTTATCTTTCATATTCGAAGGAAAGAATCACCAACTTAAAATAGTCGAACCCCTACCTCGGTTTCAAGAACGGTGCACGTCAACGAGCAGCGGAAGACGAGCGTCGCGGAGGTCGGGCGTCGCGGAAAAAGAACGTCGACGTCACGAAGTGAGGATTCGAACAAGTTGACGTAGATTTCGTCATGGAAAACCTTCACGGAAGAAGAACGTCATGGAAGAAGTTCTCCGCGTTCTTCGGCGGAGATGTTCTTCGCTAAGGACGGTGTTCATCGCGTTCTTCGTCGAAGAAGACGGTGTTCTTCCCAAAAGCTCTCAACGACAAAACTCTAACAAAAAAATAAAATAATCCTCCCACTTATTATATTAACACAACATAGGTTTTTGAATTTCAAGAGTTTGAAAATTGAAAACCCACAGTTAACTCACTTAAGTTATAACATAAGATGTTATAAAATTAATGAGGACATAAGTTAGAAAAACATAAATGGGGGGGGGGGGGGTTTAGACGGGTTAGGAAAGTGAGGGGTTGGGCTCGTGTGGGTCCCACATTACTTCATCCTCTCAAGGTTGGTTATCACAAGTGGGTCCCACCCCCTACATTCATACTTAGGATAAAACTACCAAGTGGGAAAAATAAAGATTGTTAATTTTTATTTTCAACTACCACAAAAATTAATAACTCCCCTCGTGTAAACGCAACTCCGAAACAGGAGTTCCTAAGAAATTACCGGTGCTGCGGTTCCATCGGTTCCCTCGGAATTCGATTCCGGGCACCGGTTCAAAAGTTAGAAATTCCCGCTCGTTTGTTCGCTGAACGTACCCGAGATAAAATTCGTATAGAAATTTCGGGCACACCGGGCCTCAGAATCAGGCACCATCAAAAACTGCGTTCTTGTAAAATCCCAAAGAAAATTTAGAAAAAATTTCCCTTGAATTTTATGGGTCTTTACAGTTTTGTAAAAAAACTGAAAATTATGAAGTGGCCTACTTTTCATTTAATTCTATTGCAATGTTGCATATGTTTTTATTTTTATGTACAAGCATTAGATGTATTATCTATGTGATCAAGCATATGTTTCAATCATTTCAAATGACACAATATTCCTGATTTCATTATATTCTATCCATGGTAATATTTCTAATTTCATTGTATTATAAATTTTGAAAAATATAAAATTTTAAATGTATATTTAATTATTTAAATTATTAAAATATATCATGAATTGTTTCAGTTCATCTGGAACATGAATACATCATAATCTGTATAGTTTATTTATACAATTCACATTATTTATTATATAGTTTTTAAAAATATTCTATTAATTTATTTCATTTACAATAAAATGTATACCATTTCAATATATTCATACTACTAGAATCCTAGGCTATACCAACAGTTCTAAACAATTGGTATAGGTTGGAGAACCATTGGTATAGCTGATACATGGTTTTCCTATAAATTAATGGGATTATAAATTCCATCCTTTTCATTTTACCACATTTCTGATATACTGGAGTCATGGTAGAATCCTTTAATTTTTTCGCCCTATCAACATCATAATATTCACTAGATGCATCATGTGTGTTCGTATCAATGTCTTCTTAGCTTGACATCCTTTCATTCTCATGATGATGAATAAAATAAAACCGACCATCTAACAAACTCTCCAACCCAGTCCTCTCATTTGGGTCATAATAATTTTCATATTTCATTTTCTCCCCATTGGGATACCTTACATAGTAGTTTTTTTGAAAATCATATTTGGTTATATGATAGCTAATTTAATTCCCCGACCCCATAAACCCAGATTCGGTGCATTATTATGTATCATTGGCATGATCACAAAAGATCAAGTCTCGAAAGACCGATTTGTTTAGTAGCCTTGGAATTACTAGATACATTCCTAAGGTTTACATTACATCATAAAAAAACTACAAAAACATTGTTTCCAGAGAGCACACTCATATCCCCTCATACTATCCATGCATTTCAGTCACAAAATACTTCTTCACATCCTGGAAAAAATAAAACATAGAAATGGGTGAGCTCAGATGTTCAGTAAGAATAACAATATAGCGGAAAATTTCATAAATAAGCAGAAAAATTTAATGCAATGTATAAGACTAAAACAAAAGAGTTTTAAACTTTAACTTCAACATAATATGGAAAAGATAAAATCAAATAATTCCATTTACATACTCACATGGATATTCTACTAGTCAAATAATCACATGCAATATCAATAGCCACTTTCATAATGATGGAATGCATAATGCACGAATTTCATAACCACATAGACAAGGGCTTATGCCAAGACTAAAAATAAGATTCTTTCATGGACTTGTTCCAAGACATTACGTTGTCTCATGAGACCTACTTATGCATCGATGAGCTATAGTAGTCTCCACCCGCCACTAACTAAGTCCAATGCATTCCTCATATGAAAAGGTTTAAACATTACATAAACATTTGTATTAAAACTAGAATAAAAAGTGTCAATACTTTACCCATAAACCATGAATGGTATAAAAATAACACATACACATTAAAACATATCACAAAACATTCAACACAATATAGATGTTTTGTATCATAATAAATCAACTTCAAAAAAATTAAAATCAATCAAAGGATGTTGACATAGATGAAATCAAAACCTTTTTTAGAGAAATATCTCTTTCTATTTTAAAATCATTTAAAATTTATATAAATATAAAATAAAACATTTATTTTGTAAATATTTTATAAGCATTTAAGGGAATCTTTGATGATGTTATAATGGTGGAAAATAGCCACACCCGATGTATAAGTTAAAAAACATTCTTACCTTAATTTTGTCGAAAAGGTCATAAAGTACCTTGTTTGGAAAACAATGGAAAGATTCCTTTCAAAACATATAAGGTCACATAAGGGTATAAATGAATTTACCCCATTTTCTTGTAAATATTAAAAAAAATTTGAAATACATTTTTAAGAAACATGGATATGGATGATAACGAGGTCCCAATAGATAATTACGTATAAACAACCTCGAATAATAAAGAGATTGTGAAATTAACCCTTAAGTTGTACTTTTCCTTGGTTGGGGTAGGTTAAAATCCTGTATAATGGTGAAATAATTGTTATTAAATTATAAAAGAATCATATACATCAGTATGATATCATATATTATCTTTTAACATTGCTTTGTTAATAATATCTTAGTATTATCATTGTTTCAGGTGTTAACGGATTCATTTTCCTTTATATTCTTTGTTATATGAGTTATATTTGTTATGGGTGGGATGTATATTATTCATATCAAGAATGATATAAAGTCTTTAAGCATTATTTTTATTCATCTAATGAAAATTATTCTTGAATGGATACGATGGGGAATGAATCTCATCACGTTCGTGGAGACGGTAATCCATATGTACACACGAGCGAAGATATCATTCTTTTGATATTAAAATAATATATAATTTCATGGTATATCATATATACAGAATCATTATCATGTTATATTTATTATTTAAATCAACTAAACATCATTTTTATACCCATCCAAATAATAATGTATTGAATAACAATTACACCACGACATGGAGACGGTAAGCCGTACGTCCGCCCGTATGGTGACATGTCATTCAAAGGATGTATATAATAATGAATTTGGTTGTATCATATTTATAATAACATCAAAGTATATAGAATATAATGGGGTTATTATTTTATAATGGAAACAACAAAGAAAAAGTAAGTGGAAGAAGAAAGGAACTTGAAAGAGGGGATGAAATATTTACCTCTTCTCTAGGTTCCTCCTTTTGATTTGATCAAAAGGTCTCCATTGGTTGGCTTTATGACTAATGTAAGGCCTATAGTATGAAGGGAGGATAGTTGAGAGGGTATTTGGGTAGAGTTTTTCCGAGCCAAATGGCTTTGAAGGTGTGAATTAGAGAGAATGGGGAGTTCCCTTTTATAAGAGGGGTGAGGGGAACCTTAGGAAAAGATAGAAATATTATTTTATAATAAAATAATTTTCGGTTTATAATGTCTCAAAAATGAATTATTTATAGGATATGGTGGGGATGGGTCAAAAACCACTCAACCAATAGGTTTTAGATAGGTTTGGGTCACTATATTAACTTTATCTTTTAGATTTAACTCTTAGTTAAATAGTTTGACATTTACCATGTCTCATTGTATTTTTATATTATATGGTTAATAAACTTACTATAAACTTGAAAGAGAACCCCAAGTGGTTAATTAATGATACACCTATCATTATATAAGTCTTTTGGCTGAACATTAGATTTTTAGGAATAAAATATCAATTAATAATATAATATTTTTTTAATAACTCTTTTATGTCAATTTTGACCTAACCAACCCTAACATGTAATATTAACATATAAAATCAGTGGAATTTATAAAAAGTCTCAAATTAAATTTATTTGGATTTTTATAATATCAATTATTTTAATATTTCGTTAATTATGTAATTACTGCATCATCATTGTGAGATAAATAAATTTAATTATTTAATTTATAAAAATTATAAATAAAATACCATTATGATGGAAATATATTTATCTTTATATTGAATATTTATAGTCTAATTTATCTTATGTGTAACACAATATAAAAAAAATTTAGTTATTAAACATTGAATTTAACACTTTTAACTCTTCTTTGAATTAAATAATAATAAATTTCCTAATCTAATCCAAGTGGACCTAAAGGATCATATTTTATTCATAAGGTTGTTATTGGTTGAATTACACTTATCCAATATAATTAGGACATGTGTTAGGGAAATAATAATATCATTTTTACCCTTAATTACCCTATTTACTTTTAACCGTGGTAAATTAAAGAAAAAAGTTACTATTCACCATAAATTATTTTCATCCTATTGAATGATATTTTACATACTGATATCAACCATGTGTCTTGGATTTTTGAAATCAAAATGATAAAAGCGATAAAATTATGTTTTATGTAAATTTGCAAATTCTCCTAGGAGGTGTGTAAAAGACGGTAAAAAGTTCAATAAAATTATTATATATCTAAAATTATTATAAATTGACTCTAATAAATTACATTGAACTTATATAGGTATTATGTATCTAATTTGACCTAAAATAAATTTAAATAAAATAAATAAATTTTTTGTGTTAAGCTATAACTCAGTGTTTTTCACTATTCATTAAAAATTTAATGTTTTCAGAAAAATACCAAAAATTCACCCTAAACTAATTTATATATTCCAAATCCCAAAATGAAGTCCATATTGAATGATAAAATTTATAAAATTTCAAAAAGTGGGTATTACTATTCATATCTGCTAGTTTGATTGGATTGTGGTGTGTGTTATAACTCGAAGTTGCGTACAACACACGTTACTGTATTATTCAAAGAGAAGCATATAGTGGAAGCTTGGGGTGTCAAATTCTCCCCTACTTCAAATAATTTCATCCTCAAAATTTCTATAATATTACTGTATAAAAAAAATTTGATGGTTCTTCATCATAAGTTCCTCGGGTTCCGACGTTGCCTCTTCCATCTTATGGTTTCTCCATAGAAATTTTACCAGACGAGTCGTCCGGTTTCTCAGCACCTGTTATCTTGTATCAAGAACCTTGACAGACTCTTCTCAATAAGAAATATCGGGTTCCATCTCTAATTACTCATAGGTGAGTACATGCGTTGGGTCAAGCATCTATTTTCTCAACAGTGATACGTGGAACACATCATGAACTTTTGAAAGACTTAGTGGCATTGCCAAATGGTAATCTAGAACACCAATTCATTCTAGAATTTTGGAAGTTCCGATGTACCTGGGACTCAATTTACTCTTCTTACTGAAACATATAACACCCTTCCCTGGAGATACCTTCAAGAAAACATAAACTCCTACCTAAAATTCCAAATCCTTCCTTTGGTTGTCAGCATAACTCTTCTACCTACTTTGAGATTCCTTGATGTGGTTTTGGATTACCTTCACCTTTTCCATAGTTTCCTTCACAAGTTCTGAGCCGACGAGTTTTCTTTCACCAACATCATCCCAATAGGTTGGTGTGTAACATCTCTTTCTGTATAATGCTTCATATGGTTCACTACTGGAAATCCTAGTTTTACAAACAGTTATATCCCAACGGTTTACTAAACCGTTGGGAATAGCCATCTATACCAACGGTTCTCAGAAACCATTTTTATATATGGTTTTATAGACACTTTTACCAACGGTTCATTGCAACCATTGGTATAGAGGAGTTTTTACCAACGGTTCAATGAGAACCGTTGGTAAAAGTTGGATTTCGGTGACCTTTTACCAACGGTTCTCATTGAACCGTTGGTAAAGGTTTGGGCTGAATGTATATACCAACGGTTTTTAAAAACCATTGGTAAAAATTTCCCCCAAATTGGCAGTAGCCCGTCCTCTCCTCCATTCGCGATCCAGAGCCCTAAACAGAAGCTATCGGTGATTTTGGAGGTGCTTCTGGTTCTCTTCCTTCATCCCATCCAAAGTGAGTTATTTTCTTTAACTTTCAGTTTTTATTTTCGATTTTTATGTCTATATGTTTCCCTTTAGGATGAGACCAATTTCTATTCTCATATTCCCACCCAATTTATGTTCCATCCCTATTTATGTTTCAGTTCTTTATTAAATTTCATGCATATTCCATCCCATATAGATTGCATTAGACGGTTGTCTAATTTTTTGATGTTCCTTTCAGGTTTCATTACCAATAAATTTTCATTATATGTTATAAAATTCAATCACATATTTAGTTTTAACATTCATAGTTACTTTATTATCTTGTGTCAATAATTTATATTAATAATCTTTTCATATATTCCATCGTTGAGTGTTTTTACTTGTGCAATAGAATTCCAGGCTCATGTTACTTCATAGTGATTATTTAGATTTCAAAGTGTTTTATTTTTCATTTTAAATTTATTAAAAAGTTTTGGGGACTAATTAAAGTTATTAGATTTCAATTTCCATGCTTCTATGCTTGTTAAGAACTAAATGAAATATGATGGTTGTAATTAAATGAAATTCAATGTTCAATTTTTATCATGTATGGGTGATTAATAAATTGGAATGTGATGAACCATATAATTGAACCATTGTTGATGAAAATTATATACCAAAAGGTTATTGAATAAAAGTTATTCTTGTGAATTTGGTTACATCATAGATAAAATGGTTGTGGTTATATGAGAGATACCTCCGATGGTTCTTTGATCATTGTTTTATGGAGAATGAATGGTTTAGGTCCGGTATTAATAGTATCTTCCAGTGAGACCATTTTAGTATAAGGGGAAATGAGATTATGATCTACAAGGGGGTGATTGAGTTGCTAGAGACCAAACATTGTTTGTTCCTTGTGTTCAAGAACCATAAATAGAGTGTTCCAATTAGGTGGTCATCATTAAAGTCGTAGGTAAGATTTCCAAGTCATGTTTCATGAAGTTGAATATGTCGTGCTATAGTGGTTTTGGATTGTTTGAGGTACTCTTAGGGTATTTTAAACCCTCATTTGTTCCATATTCATTTAAATTGATTTAATATTATTTTTTTCACACACACCATTATATCCTCTCAAACTATATTTAGAGTGTATTTTCATTCGTATGGTGTTAAATATTTTAGTAAATGTCCATACTATCTTCTTTTATGTGTTCTAGGGGTTTAGACTAATGACAGGGCTGCATGATTATTGTGGGGGTATTCTTTTCATATAAATATACCTCTACACCCCGACCCCCTTGGACAACCTGACCACCCCCATGGACAGCCCGCCCACATGGACACCCCGACCCCCCTAGACAGCCCCCCACCCCCTGGACACCTCTGACCCGCCGGACGGCCCCACCACCCCCTAGACACCCCGCACCCCCCCTGGACATGACACACCCCCCTTGGACAGTCCCGCCACTCCCATGATCCTCATCCTACTCCTCATCCTGATCTACATGAAGAAGTTAAAGTATAAAACTCATATACTCCCAACAAGACCCTTAAAGATTATGTATTCCTTGATCCACTTCCAATATCTTACTGGTCAATCCTTGAATATAGGCATTAGAAATTTTGTATCTTATTTTCTTATATACACTGTATTTTGTTCTATTTCTTAATATGATTATCATATAGAGTAATGTGTCAGCTATGCTTTTATATAGAGTAAAAAATTATCATTTACATAAATATTTTTTTGATTAAACTTTAATATTATTGAATTGCTTTGAAATGACTTATTGCGATTTTTTTACAGAATGGATAGAAGTTGGATGTACGAAACTGATCAGATTTCAACCGATTTTCAAAATAATTTGAACAGCTTTCTAGATTTTGCATTTGACAAGGCTTCAGATAGTGGTCGCATACACTGCCCATGTTTTAATTGTGTTGGAAGACCTTGGTTGAGCCGTGGAGCAGTTAGCTATCATATAACCAAATATGTTTTCCAAAAAAACTATTATGTGTGGTATAACAATGGAGAGAAAATGGAATCTCAAAATGTTGATGATCCAAATAATAGGACTGAATTGGAGAGTTTGATATATGATCGGTTTCCATTTATTCAACATCATGAGAAGGAAAGGACGTCCAGCCAACAAGATTTCGATACAAGAACACATGATGCGTCCAATGAAAATGATGATGTTGATAGGGTGAAAAAATTGAATGCTGCTGTGATGAATCCAGTATATCAGCAATGTGATAAAATGAAAATGTTGGAATTTTTAATCTGATTGTTTCATGGGAAAACTATGTATGGGATTTAAAATACTTCAATTGATTACATTCTTACCTTCTTGAAGGACTTACTTCCAGATGATGAAGATATTCCCTCAAACCACTATATGACATGGAAGTTGGTTGATGAACATGGATTCTCAAAAAAAATTCATGCTTGCCCGATTGATTGCAGCTTATTTTGGGAGGAAACTACTGAAAGAAATGATTGTATAAAATGTGGAGCCTCCTGATGGAATCCAAAAGATGATGGAACACCATCTCGTGTGCCAAAAAAAGTAATGTGGCACTTTCCATTGATCCCCATATTATAGAACCTTTTCATGTCTGATGAAATATCCGTAAAAATGTGATGGAATGACACCGAGAGAAAAAAGAATAATGAAGAGTTGGTTCACCCTGCAGATAGATTTGCATGGAAGATATTTGATGCTCGATATCCTGAATTTGCAGCCGACATGCGTAATGTGAGACTGGGTATTTCAGGTGACGGTTTTAATCCATTTGGGCAGATGCTTACTTCGCACAGCACATGGCCGGTTTTCATACACATTTATAACTTTCCCCCTTGGTTGTGTATGAAAAATCCTTACACTTTCTTGAGTATACTGATATCTGGCCCTTCTGATCCCGGCAATGATATAGATGTGTACATGAAACCTTTAATAAAAGAGTTGAAACTTATTTGGGATGTGGGTGTGCCCACATACGATGCATGTTCGAAAGACATATTTCAGATGCGTGCTGCACTTATGTGGACTATCAAAGATTTTCCTGCTTATGCAATGATGTCTGGATGGAGCACAAAAGGAAAATTGTCAGGTCCTATTTGTATGAAGAATACTCGATCGAGAAGACCGAAATATCGTCGTAGTTTTAGTTTTATGGTACATCGACGATTCTTGCCAATGAACCATCCATATAGAAACAATCGTAGAAGATTTGAAAACACCATGGAGAATGACGATCCACCTCAGCATATGTCTGGAACTGATGTGCTTAATGAATTGAAAGATTTCAGTTATTCATTTGGGAAGAGTGTAATAAAATCTAGAAAGAGGAAAAATGTTTCTAATGATACCTGTTACAATTGGAAGAAGAAGATTATATTCCTTGAGTTTTCATATTGGTCAACCAACTTGTTACGTCATTGCTTAGACGTAATGCACATTGAAAAGAATATATGTGAAATGTTGCTTTCGATTCTTCAAAATTTAAAGGGGAAGACAAAAGATGATTTACGATCTCAGCGCGACTTGGTAGATTGGGGGATCAGACCAGAATTGCATCCTGTCTATATCAGTGAAAATAAATGGCAAGTTCCATGTGCTTCTTATGTGATGACTCCTACTGAAAAAAATCAATTTCTGGAAGTGCTAGAGACTATTAAAGTTCCTGATGGCTATTCAAGCAATATATCAAAACGGGTCAACAGAAAAGAGTTGAAGTTGAAATCTTTGAAGACTCATGATTATCACGTCCTTTTGCATGAGTTGATTCCAATAGAAATCTGTCATCTCTTGTCCAATAATGTTAGAGTCTCAGTTATTCGGTTGTGCTATTTGTTTAGAGATCTTTGTGCTAAGAGGTTTTCCAAATCCCTCATGCAAAAATTGTTGGTAGAGACACCATTAATTTTGTGTGAGTTAGAGAAAATATTCCCTCCATCATTTTTTACATGCATGTTGCATTTGACTGTCCATCTTCCGACCGAAATACTTCTTGGAGGACCCGTTGCTTTCCGTTGGATGTATCCAACTAAATGAAACATGTTCACATTGAAATCATATGTTCAGAACAGGCGCGGTGTGGCTGGCACCACTCAAAGTGTCTAACTTTTATTTGAAATAGACAGGATTTTAAGTGAAAACAACAACTAGCATATGGAAAATAGACCAAACGCATTTGGATTCTGTTTAAACTATAGGACAACGATCCATGGGTCATATGTGATGTGTACGAGTCAACCCCGCCTCAATCTGAGGGCCAGTGTGGCCGGTACCACTCAAAGTGTCTTTCTTTTGTTTAAAATGGATGTGCTTATAAGTAAAAAAACCACATACGGAAAATGGACCAAAGGCATTCAGATACTATTGATACTTTAGGACATATATCCATGGGTCATTTGTGGCATGTAAGAGTCAACCCCGCCTCAATCCGAGGCGTGGTGTGGCTGTCACCACTCAAAGTGTCTAACTTTTATTTGAAATGGACAGGATTTTAAGTGAAAACAACAACTGGCATACGGAAAACAGACCAAACACATTCAGATTCTATTTAAACTATAGTAAAACGATACATGGGTCATATGTGACGTGTACGAGTCAACCCCAAATCAATCCGAGGGCCAGTGTGGCTGGTACTACTCAAAGTTTCTTTCTTTTGTTTAAAATGGATGCGCTTTTAAGTAAAAAAACCACATACGGAAAAAGGAACAAAGGCATTCAGATACTGTTGATACTTTAGGACATGTATCCATGGGTCATTTTTGGCGTGTTGGAGTCAACCCCGCCTCAATCCGAGGTGTGGTGTGGCCGGCACCACTCAAAGTGTCTAACTTTTATTTTAAATGGACAGGATTTTAAGTGAAAACAACAACTAGCATACAGAAAATAGATCAAACGCATTCGGATTATATTTAAACTATAGGACAAGGATCCATGGGTCATATGTGACGTGTATGAGTCAACCCCGTCTCAATCCGAGGGCAGGTGTGGCCAGTACCACTCAAAGTGTCTTTATTTTGTTTAAAATGGATGCACTTTTAAGTAAAAAAACCACATACGGAAAACGAACCAAAGGCATTCGGATATTGTTGATACATTAGGACATGTATACATGGGTCATTTGTGACGTTTAAGAGTCAACCCCGCCTCAATACGAGGTGCGGTGTGGCCGACACCACTCAAAGGGTCTAACTTTTCTTTGAAATGGACATCAGTTTAAGTAAAAACAACAACTGACATACAGAAAACTGACCAAACCCATTCGGATTCTATTGAAACTGTAGGACGATGATCCATGTGTCATTTTTGACTTTTACGAGTCAACCCCGCCACAATCCGAGGCGCGGTGTGGCCGAAACCACTCAAAGTGTCTAACTTTTCTTTGAAATGGACAACAGTTTAAGTAAAAACAACAACTAACATACGAAAAACCGACCAAAAGAATTCATATTCTATTGAAACTTTAGGAAAACGATCCATGTGTCATATGGGACGTGTACAAGTCAATCCTGCCTCAATCCGAGGGCCAGTGTGGCCGGCACCACTCAAAGTGTGTCATTTTTCTTTGAAATGGACAACAATTTAAGTTAAAAAAACAACTGCCATACGAAAAATGGACCAAAGGCATTCAGATACTGTTGATACTTAAGGACATGTATCCATGGGTCATTTGTGACGTGTAGGAGTCAACACCGCCTCAATCTGAGGGCCGGTGTGGCCAATACCACTCAAAATGTCTTTATTTTGTTTAAAATAGATGCGCTTTTAAGTAAAAAAACCACATATGGAAAACCGACCAAACACATTCGGATTCTGTTGAAACTTTAGGACAACGATCCATGGGTCATTTGTGACGTGTAGGAATCAACCCCGCCTCAATCCGAGGCGAGGTGTGGGCAGCACCACTCAAAGTGTCTAGCTATTTTTTGAAATGGACAACAGTTTAAGTAAAAACAACAACTGACATACGGAAAATGGACCAAACACATTCATATACTGTTGATACTTTAGGACAAGGATCTATGGGTCATTTGTGACGTGTACGGGTCAACCCTGCCTCAATCCGAGGCATGGTGTGGTCGGTATCACTCAAAGTGTATTTCTTTTGTTTAAAATGGATACGCTTTTATGTAAAAACAACCGGCATACGGGAAACCAACCAAACGCATTCAGATTGTGTTGATACTTTAGGAAAACGGTACATGGGTCATTTGTGATATGTATGAGTCAACTTCGCCTCAATACGAGGCGGGGTGTGGACGACACCACTAAAAGTCTCTCTTTTATTTCAAAAGGAAATCATTTTAAGTGAATACAACTGAAATTTACACTCATCAACGATAGTCGCAAACTATTTTTCATGAGTTCGGTAGTTTCACTAATGGGGCCATAAGTGATGAGACTCCTAAGAAAATACCTTTTCACCATATATTATAAACAATACATGTTCAATGCAAAATTCATCACAAATCATTACATACCCAAACCTAGGATCACAAAAAAGGGATTTTAGCCAATTTGAAATTATTATTCAACTCTAATAGATATTTATCAAACTATTCTGCCTATTAGAATTTGATGGGGAGGTGTGTTGGTTGGGGGGTTGTTCATGGGTGAGGTGAATTACCACCGGATGATTGTTGTCATATGTGTTTTTTGGGCTATTTTGGTGTTTTTTATACTGTTTGAAATATGTATGTGGTTTTTGTGATATTTTTTATACAGGTGTATAGTGGAGGGTATATTGAGGGTTGTTGTGCAATGTTTTTTTATGAAGGTGGATGGTAGGGCTACTGGAGGGCATCTGGGGGGCTGCTGTGCAGCAGCTCTGGCAAAGGTTATACCAACGGTTTAGAACCATTGGTATATCTTTTTCCGGAATTATGGAAAAGGCTATACCAACGGTTTTGAACCGTTGGTATAAGATTATCTAGAAAAAATCTATCCCAATGGTTTAGAACCGTTGGTATATCCTTTTCCATAATTCTGGAAAGATTATACCAACGGTTCAGAACCGTTGGTATAACTTTTTCAAGAATTCTGGAAATATTATACCAACGTTTCTAAACCGTTGGGATATCTTTTTTTGGGGAATCCTATACCAACGGTTCGGAACCGTTGGTATGCCTTTTCCAGAATTCTGGAAAAAGATATACCAATGGTTCTGAACCATTGGTATAGGTTTTTCCATAATTCTGGAAAGCTTATACCAACGGTTCAGAACCGTTGGTATAGACTTTTCCAGAATTCTGGAACACCTATACCAACGGTTTAAGTGAAACCGTTGGTATAGGGATTTCCTCACGGCTTACTAGCCAATGGTTTGGAAAACCGTTTGTATAGTCTATACCAACGGTTTTCCAGCCTATACCAACGGTTTTAAACCGTTGGTATAGCCTACTTTTCCAGTAGTGGTTCCATCTGAATACTTGAATGGAAGCAATTGTTATAGGAAAATTCTACCAAAGGTAAATATTGATCCCACAAACCTTGAAAGTCAAGGGATCATGATCTCAACATGTCTTCTAATGTTTGAATAGTCTGTTCGGATTTTCCATCAGTTTGAGGGTGGTAGGTAGTTCTCAAACGAAGTTCAGTATCTAGGGATTTTTGAAGACTTTTCTAGAATCTTGATGTAAAACGTGGATCACGGTCAGAAACAATCCATAGGGGTACTCCATGAAGTCTCACAACTTCATTAATATATATTATTTCTTGAATTTCAAGTGGTAAATCTTCTCTTATATCAATAAAATGTGCTAACTTGGTAAGACGATCAACAATGATCCATATTGCATCATTCCTTCTAGGAGTCTTTGTTAGTCCCATGACAAAGTCCATTGTAATATTATCCCATTTCCACTCAGGTATGGGAAGAGGTTTCATGACTCCTTCAAGATGTTTCCTTCCTACTTTCACTTGTTGAATGTAATACCCCATGCTTCCATGGTACATTTCCCTTTGAATAATGCAATAGTTTGCATTGTACACAATTTCGAGATTCGAACACACCGTGACCAATCAAACTAGTCGTTATGAATAGTAATACCCAATTTTAGAAATTTTAGAAATTTTATATCTCAAAATTGACTTCATTTTTGGATTCAAAATATCGAAATTAGCCTAGGGTTAAATTTTGGAACTTTTCGGATAACTTTTATATTTTGATGAATACTGAAAATTTCTAAATTTTAATTTAATTTTTTTTTTAATAAAAATAATTAATAGTGATAATTTATGAATTTGAGTGGTTTTAAAGTATATTTAGAACATATTTTTACCATTTAATACAATTTTGGGCATTGAACTTAATTTTACAATTAATCCGGACATAAACAAGTATCAATCTTTTGATAGTTATTATTTCTTAAAAACACGCTTTTTGTTTTGACAACGGGAATTAATTTTAAATTAATTTCTTCCACTTATGTATTTTGAATTTGGAAAAATGGATTCTATATTTGAAATCAGGATGTACAAATTTTTTAAATAGGTAACTTTTATTTTTAGATATTTTGAATAATTACTTCGGTAAATATTTTATTTACCATGGTTAAAGGGTAAATCCGGTAAACAAGGGTAAAAAAATAATATTATAATAATAATAAATTACTCTAAAATGATTCCTAAACTTATTGGATGATTGATGTTATTAATATTTTCATGACTTATTATATACTCCCTTTACTGATTTTATATGAAATGTGCATAATTTGTGTGAAATATTAATGTTTTAATATTAAGTATAATTTTTGAGCATTTTTAGAAGTAGTCCAATTGAGTCAGTTTAATGTTTTAATGATAACTGTAACTATAATGATTCAAATTTTTTGGTTCTTGTTTTGTAGGATTCTCCTTGAAATATAGAACATTTCCTTATAAGGTACCATGAGCCAATTCTGTCATTTGAAGGGTCATATGGTCCTCACAAACAAGACCAAAGAATCTGTGAACAAACTGGACCAGCCTTGAAGATTGATTTACTGGGCTCAATACAGAATTCCAAAAACATTAACTCTCCACCATAATTCTGGGGACACTAAATTTTATCTTGGATAAAAATTTCAAGGCCCAAATTCAAGTACAAAAGGCCCAAATAAATCTTTGAAGTCCATCCCACCATTCTGGCCTAGAATTAAAATAAGTATAGTATTCATAACATATCTCCTGATGTAAGCATCAAATCGATCTGATATTTTTCAGTATGAAAGAAGCGATATAGGCGGCCGATGTTGTTGAAGAAACCATTCGGATTTGAAGGCATCTTCATATTCAAAAACCCTTTAACATTATGGACTTCAAAAAGACTGGATTGAAATGGACAGTTTAACTTTGTTTAATAAAACCACCATAACTTTGGCTCCACTTGTCCAAATTCCTCCAACTTTTGAGAGTAGTCGACCAACGTTATTTTATACAACTTTGAAGAAAGAGATATTTGATGATTCGGATGTCTGAATATCCAAATTGGATATTCAAGTGGAGGGACAGATTGGGAATGCAAATAGTCCACTCCTTGGGCTATAATACTCTCCCCTTCTCTCCTTGAGAGGGGTTGGAATTTCAGAATAGAGGATATCATATTGGCACGACCAAAGTCTTTCCAAAGGCTTGGGAGGACCTTCCATACTCAATTTTTCACTTTATAGACCTTTCCTCCTCTCTCTATTTTCACTTACTTTTGTGTTCTTCATTTTTGTAATCTTGTAGTTCTCATTCTTTGTAATTCTGTTTTAATGCAAGTTACTTCTTCAATATCTCTTATTCTAATCAACCTTCTATAGTTTAATATTTATGTTACTAAAATATTTTAAATTCAGTTGAATCCCCTTCCCTTCTTTTGCTTCCTCATTCAATCGAAAATCCATTTTTAATTATCATCATCGTTCGTGTGTGTGTGTCAACGTACCACTATTTTCTAATCCCTTTCTTTTTATTCTATTCTTAATTTATCATCATAATTATTTTAACCAGAATATTAAACATCCAAATGGCTGAGTAAATCTCTCATTGGGGTGAGTTATAATTCGGGGATGTTAAGTGATTGAGATTTTTGCTCGATGAGTATTCTTTAAATTAATATTGTGTATGTTAAACTTAATATGTCATGGATTAATGATATGTTTTATTTAATGAGTGGTTTCCATGGATTATTGGAACCATAAATACACTACAATAAATAAGTTTTTATTGATATTTGAACCCTAAGTTATGTTAAGGCTTGGATTAAAGCCTTCACACTTAGGAATTTCAATCAACGTCAACTTATGACATGGGTGTTAATTTAATGCAATACAAAGTAAGGCTCAAGGATATCACATGCTTAACTCCCCAATGATGAACTCACCCCAATCTTTATCAATTTGGTAAATCAAACATCATCCATAAATCATTTCAATTAAGCTCTGAAAACAAACCCCCCTAATCAAAAAACAATCAACTAAAAACAAACGACTATTACAAAGTATCATCGCCGAGGATTCGACCCGAGTGCTGCTATACACATTTGCAGAGCACGGGAATTTTGACCGGTCGATAGGCGACAATAGGTCGTGCGTTTCAATGATACATGTCCAACCATGGCCATCTTTTCGTCGATTTTGGGACCCATGGAGCCACTTGTAGGTGATAAGGACACTTTATATTAATTAAGTTAAAGTAAATACAAAAATGACAAAAGCATATATCTTTTAGCAAAACAATTTTTACATAGGGTTATATATGTTATATTTTTGACTATAAATATTCATTAGAACGATAAAAAGTTTTCCTACATAATGGTACTTTATTTATAATTTTTATACATTTAATGATTAAATATATTTATGACACAGTAATTATGGAGTATTTTCCTTATTAATGAAAGAATCAAATAATTGGTATTATAAAAGTTAAAATAAATATAATTTGAAAGTTTTGATGCCATACAAGATTTTTATTGGTTTATATGACATTTTATGATTTCTTAAATGAATTTTTTTTCGAATTAATAAACTATTTAAGATTTAAAAAAATCAATTATTACATATTGTCAAAATTGTAATAAATTAGTTTTTAAAACAAGTATTATATTATTAATTGAAATTCAATTCATAAAAATAATAGGTTTGGCCAAAGGACTTATATAATGATATTTATATCATTATTGGACCACTTTGGGGTCTCTTGGATGTATATAGTAAGTTTATTAACTATATAATATAAAAATTCAAAGTGACATGGTTAATGTCAATCTAATTAACTAAGAGTTAAAACTAAAAGATAATGTTAATATAATGACACAAACCTATATAAAATAAATTGGTTTAAAGGATATAGACCCATAACCACCTTAGACTTTGAATAATTCACTTTGGAGCCATTAGAAACCGAATATTAATTTATTATAAATTAATACTTTATGTTTGTTTCTAAAGAGCACATCCTCCCCCTTATAAAAGGACACCACTTCTAACCAATTCTTCATACCTTAAAAGCCTTTTGGGTCGTCCAAACTCTGCCCAAATACCCTCTAAAATATCCTCCCTTTATCCTAGAGGCCTTACTTTTGTCATAAAACCAACCTAAGGAGCCCTTTAGATCAAATCAAAAGGAAGAACCGGAAGAAGAGGTAATGTTTTCACCACCCCTTTTCAAGTTCTGTTCTTCTTCAACTTATTCTTTCTCTATTATTTCATTTATAAAATAATAACTCCAGTATCTTCTATATTCTTTGATGTTATTATAAATATTTTACAACCATATTCAGTATTATATCTATCCTTTGAATGACATGTCACCATACGTGCGTACGTACGGCTTACCGTCTCCACGTCGTGGTGTAATTGTTATTCAAAACATTATTATTTTTATGGGTATGATAATGATGTGTAATTGATGTAAATAATAAATAAAACCTGTTAATGATTCTGTATATATGATATAAGATCCAATTATATATTATTTTAATATCAAAAGAATGATATTTTTGCTCGTGCATACGTACGGATTACCGTCTCCACGAACGCGATCAGATTCATTTCCCCATCGTATCCATTCTAGTATAATTATAATTTTATGATTTAAAATAATTTTTAAGGACTTGATATCATTTGTGATATGAATAAGATATAACCTATTCATAACAAATATGGCTTATGTAACAAAACATATAAAAGAAAACAAGTAAGTTAACACCCGGAACGACGATAATATTAAGATATTATTAACAAAGCAATGTTAAAAGATCATTTATGATATCATATTAATGTTTATGATTCTTGTATAATTTAATAACAATTATTTAACCATTATAAAGGAGGTTAAACTACCCTCGACCAAGGAAAAGTACAAGGTAAGGGTTTATTTCACAATCTCTTCATTATCTGAGGTTGTTTATACGTAATTATCTACTAGGACCTCTTTATCATCCACATCCATATTTCTTAAAAATGTATTTCAAAACATTCTTAATATTTTATATAATATGGTTTAAAGTCATTTATACCCTTGTTTGACTTTTTATAAACATTTTATAAAGGAATCTTTCCATCATTTTCCAAACAAGGTCATTTTTAACCTTTTCGACAGAATTAAGGTAAGAATGTCTTTTTTTAACTTATACAGCGGGTGTGGATATTTTCCACCATTATAAAATCATCGAATCTTAACTTAAAATCTTATAATGATAATTTCAAAGTAAATGTTTTATTTTATAATTATTTAACTTTTAAATGATTTCAAAAAAAGAGATATTTATCTCAAATAGTTTTGATTTCATCTATGCCAACATCCTTTGATGGATTTTAATATTATTTGAAGTTGATTTATTATTATTCAAAACTTCAATGTTGTATTAAAGGTTTTGTGATATGTTTTAGTGTGGATGTGTTATTTTTATACCATTCATGGTTTATGAAGAAAGTATTGACATTTCGTATGCTAGTTTTAATACGAATGTTTATGTTATGTTCAAACCTGTTCATATGAGGAATGCATTAGACATAATAAGTAATGGGTGGATCCTGATATAGCTCTTAGATGCATCGGTAGTTCTCATGAGACAAACTAGTGTCTTGGAATGAGGCCTTGACAAAATCTTATTTGTATTCTTAGCACGAGGCCTCAGATATGTGGTTATGATAGTCTGGCATTATGCATTCCATCATTATAAAAGTGTATATTGATATTGCATGTTATTATTCAATTAGTAAAATACCCATGTGAATAAGAAAATGGCATTATTTTATTTTATTTCTACCATATTATGCTGAAGTTCATGCTTAAAAGGATTTTGTTTTAGTTATACATTGCCTTAAATGTTTATGCTTATTTATGAAAGTTTCCGCTATATTTTAGTCCTTACTGGGCATCTGATCTCACCCCTTTCTATGTTTTATTTTTCCCAGGATGTGAATAAGTATTTTATGAATGACCTGCAGGGATAGTATGAGGGGATATGAGTTTGGACTATGGATACAATGTTGTTTTAGTTTTTATTTTATGATGTTTTGTAAACTTTATGAATGTCTCTAGTGTTTCCAAGGCTACTAAAGTAATTGGTCTTTCGAGACATAATCTTTTGTGATCATGCCAATGTTATGTAATAATTCCCTGACATTGGGTAACTAGGGTTGGGGCATTACAGTTGGTACCAGAGGAATTTTAGTAAAAACCATGGAAGCTAGATTTATATAAACTCTCATTAGAGCACATAGACCTAAGATGGAATTTGAGGATTAGTATAGAAGAACTTCATAGAATTTTTGTATTGTAGAGATTTTATGAGTTTTCCGACCAATACATCCCTTTTTGGATATGAGCAGGTAGAGGTGGCTCTGGTACAAATGTACCTAGGGGTAAAACCCAAAAACACCACTTTGAGCTAGACTTGAACGTGAACTGGTGCACGACAACGGGCCTTACTGCACTTTTGGTTACGGAACTCCCAGGGGATATGATTAGGATAATTATCATTTTTTTATAATCCATTATGAAGGGTTTATGAGTATATACTTCCTCAAAGAAAACATTTTTTTATGATTATGGATTATATCCATAAATAGTTCAATTTATGTTAAGTTTTTTACAAGTATGGAATTATGTATTTTGATTCATAAACTGATCTAGTTTATGCCACTGTTTATAAATGGATCCTAGTGGAAGGAATGGAAACTGTATCAATGAATGCACTCTATGTAAGTATTTCCTTCCTGCTCAAGATAATTATAGTGGAGCTGGTGATGCAACTGGTGTTGATCAGCTAATCACCATTCTGGGACACCTCACTCAGGTTATGAATAATAACCTTACCCGTATAGAGCACCCGGATCTACAGCGTGGAGGATCAATGTTAAATAACTTCATGAGGTAGCAACCACCAACATTCAATGGGAGTAAAAATCCATTAGTAGTTGAGAAATGGATAAATTCCCTAGAGAAAATATTTTAGGCTTTGGGGAGTAGTGAAAGGGAAAAAGTTATCATGGCAGTTTATAGCCTCAGTGGAGATACTAATCAATGGTACTCATTGATACAAAACACGAAGTAATATGATGAAGTATAAAATATGGAATGGAGGGAGTTCAAATAGATTTTCTTAGAAAAATACTTTCCTCGTGACCATCGAGCAGATATAGAACGGTTATTTCTGAGTCTGAGGCAAAAGGAGGATGAGAATGTCACAAAGTATGAGGCTAACTTTAAAAGGTTAGCGAGGCGTGTAGCAGATTATATACGTAACCCAAGAAGTAATATTGATCCTTTCTTTGATGGGTTAAAACTGTTTCTCCATCGACCATTATTCTCATTATTGTTCTCATCGTTGGAAGATATTGTCTCATGTGCTATCAAGACAGAAAATTAATTCGCTAAGTCATACGACTTTAAGGAAAAGAAAGAGAAGAAGAGATCTTCTGACCACTCTGGAAATGGAAATAAAGGTAAGAAGGGAAAATTTGATTATCCATATTGCTGTAAATGTGGGAATAAACACCCTGGTACTTGCTTGAAGAGAATGGTATTCTGTTACAAGTGTGGTGAAAAAGGCCACCAAGATCATGATTGCAAGGGAAAGAGAGTTTCTATCAACATGGAATGCTATAATTGTATGGATATGGGACATTATGAAAATGAATGTCCTAAGCGTTAGGGGAACATACCTCAGAAAAGGCCAAGGGATCAAGTCCAGGCATAAGCTATCACTACTGCTGAGGTAGAAGCTCCGAAAGACGTGGTGGCAAGTAATTTAATGGTTTCCTCAAGTTTAGAAAATGCTTTATTTGAATCTGGATCCTCACATTGTTTCATATCTTCTCAGTTTTCTAAGAAAATTAGATATTTCCGATTTGATTTAACAAGGGAGTTGTTAGTTAAAACTCCTAAGGGAAGTATCATTGCAACAATGATTTGTGAATCAGTCCCCATTAGAGCACATAAATGTTCTTTATATGCTGATCTCATCATCATACCTTTTATTGAGTTTGATATAATCCTCGGTATGGATTGGAATCCAGAACATGATGTGAAGATTTATTGTAAGAAGAAGGAGGTTACGATTTTTGATGATGATGATAAGGAACACCTTATATTTAGAGCAGAATTGTCACCACCTAATTATTATCAAGATCCACCCCCAGTAGCTCAACTAAATTCAATTATTGGGGAGGAAGAGAATGAAATGATTGTGGTTGAGGAAATGAACTTTCAAATAGAGGATTTACCTATTGTGAAAGAATATGTAGATGTGTTTATGGAAGAATTACCTGGACATCCTCCAGAACAACAAGTTGATTTTTCTAGTGATTTAATTCCTCGATCAAGGCCTATATCGAAGACCCCTTATAGAATGGACACTGTGGAATTAGTTGAACTAAAGAAACAACTAGAGGAATTGAGTAATACAGGATTTATTCGCCCTAGTTTTTGTCCATGGGGAGCCCCTGTTTATTTTGTTAAAAAGAAAGATGGGTCTATGAGGTTATGTATCGACTACATGGAGATCAATTATATAACAATAAAGAACAAGTATCCCCTACCGCGCATTGATGATTTATTTGACAAACTTCATGAAGCTCAATAATTTTCAAAGATTGACCTTCGATCTCCATACCATCAGTTGTGTGTAAAGAAGGAATACATTCTGAAGACAGCATTTTGAACTAGGTACGAGCATTACAAGTTTACAGTAATGCCTTTTGGGATGACTAATTCACCCTCAGTGTTCATGGATCTAATGAACAGAGTTTTCAAGAAATATCTCGATGATTTTTAGTGGTTTTTATTGAGGATATCTTGGTATAATCCAAAAGCTAAGAAGATCATGAAAATCACTTGTGAATTATATTGAGACTCTAAGAAGACATGAATTATATGGGAAGTTTAGCAAGTGTGAATTATGGCTTCAGGAGATTTCTTTTCTTGGACATATTGTCTCTAAGGATGGAATCTCTGTTGATCCTTCTAAGACAAGAGTAATCCAAGAATGGCCAGCACCAATGAGAATAACTGAGGTACGTAGTTTTATTGGTTTAGCAGGTTATTATCGACGTTTCTTCCAAAATTTTGCTCGATTGGATTACCCATTAACAAAGCTCACATATTAAGGCTTTAAATTTGTTTGGAAAAAAGAGTGTAAAGAATTTTTTGAATAACTGAAGAGAGTATTATTCAATTCTCTTATATTGACACTACCATCCGGGAATGATGGGATCGTTATTTATAGTGATGCATCGAATAAAGGACTTGGTTGTGTCCTTATACAGAATGATAGGGTTATTACCTATGCATCACGACAGCTAAAAATTCGTGATCAAAACTATCCTACTCATGATCTTGAGTTAGATGTTGTAATATTTTATTTGAAGATATGGAGACATTATCTCTATGGTGAAAAATGTGAGATATATACCGATCACAAGAGTTTTAAGTATATTTTCTCACAGAAAGAACTCAACATGAGGAAAGGGAGATGGCTTTAACTACTCAAGGATTATTATTACATGATACACTACCACCCGGGGAAGGAAAATAAGGTGGAATATTCTTTGATCGGAAAGGATCATGGAGTTTTGAACGTGATGAGAATTAAAAGGGATCCTATTTTCATGGATCTAGTGAAGATGGATATGGGAATTACCATGGAAGGTGAAACATCGATGCTTTTTCAAATGGTTCCCAAACCATATTTACTATAAAGGATAAAGAGTTCTTAGACCGATGATGAAGAATTTGAAAAGAAGATTAAAGCTATGAATGATGGGAGATTGAGTGACTTTGTGTATGAAGATGGAATTTTGAAATTTGGGATGAGAATTTTTGTTCCCGATATACTTGATCTAAAAAGGGAATTGTTGGATGATGATCATAGTTCCAATTTCTCTATACACCCTGGGAGCACCAAAATGTATAGAGATTTTAAGGAACATTTTTGGTGGGACAACATGAAGAGGGAGATTACTGATTTTGTGTCAAGATTTATGGCTTCTCAACAAGTGAAAGCTGGAAGGCAACAGCCTGGAGGAGTCATGAAACCTCTTTCCATACCTGAGTGGAAATGGGATAATATCACTCTGGACTTTGTCATGGGACTACCAAAGACTCCTAGAAGGAATGATGCAATATGGGTCATTGTTGATCGTCTTACCATGTCAACACATTTTCTTGCTATAAGGGAAGATTTACCACTTTAACATATATCATGGATATATATTAATGAAGTTGTGAGACTTCATGGAGTACATATATCAATTGTTTCTGATCATGATCCCCGTTTTACTTCAAGATTCAGGAAGGGTCTTTAGAAGGCCTTGGATACTGAACTTCGTTTGAGCACTACCTACCACCCTCAAACAGATGGAAAATCCTAATGGACTATTCAAACCTTAGAAGACATATTGAGATCATGGTCACTTGACTTTCAGGGTATGTGGGATCAATATTTACCTCTGGTGGAATTTTCCTATAATAATAGCTTTCATTCAAGTATTTGGATGGCACCATATGAAGCATTGTATGGAAAGCGATGTAGCACACCAACCTGTTGGGATGAAGTTGGTGAGAGAAAACTTATAGGCCTAGAACTGGTGGATGAAATGATGGAAAAGGTAAAGTTATTCCAAAACCACATTAAAGCAGCTCAAAGTAGGTAGAAGAGCTATGCCGATAACCGAAGGAAGGATTTGAAATTTCAGGTAGGAGGTCATTTTTTCTTGAAGGAATCTCCATGGAAGGGAGTTATATATTTCAGTAAGAAAGTTAAATTGAGTCCTAGGTACATCGGACCTTTCAAAATTCTAGAACGAATTGGGGCTATAGCATACCGTTTGGCAATGCCACCAAATCTCTCCAAAGTTCACAATGTGTTCTGCGTATCACTGTTGAGAAAATACATGCCTGACCCAACGCATGTACTCACCTATGAGGAATTAGAACTGGAACCTGATCTGTCTTATTGCGAAGATACCATCAGGATTCTTGATACCAGAGAACAAATGCTGAGAAATCGGATGACTCGTCTGTTAAAAGTTCTATGGAGAAACCATAAAATGGAAGAGGCAACGTGGGAACCCGATGAACATATGATGAAGAATCACCCGAGTCATTTCATGCGGTAGTATTCTAGAAATTTTGAGGATGAAATTATTTTAATGAGGGGAGAATGTATCACCCCAAGCTTCCAAAATAGGTTTCCCTTTGAATAATGCAATAGCTTGCATTGTACGCAATTTCAAGATTCTAACACACTATGACAAAGCAAAGTAGCGATTATGAATAGTAATACCCACTTTTTGAAATTTTATAAATTTTATCTCTCTAAATGGACCTTATTTTTGGATTCGGAATATCTAAATTATCCTAGGGTGAAATTTTGGTACTTTTCGGATAATTTTTATATTTTGATGAATAGTGAAAATTACTAAATTTTAATTAAAAACAAATTTTTTAATAAAAATAATTAATAGTGATAAATTATTATTTTGACTGGTTTTAAATAATATTTAGAATATATTTCTACCATTTAATACAATTTTCGTCATTGGACATAATTTTACAATTAAACCGAACATAAACAAGTGTCAATCTTTTGATAGTTATTATTTCTTAAAAACACGCTTTTTGTTTTGACAGCGGGAATTAATTTTAAATTAATTTTTACCACTTATGTGTTTTGAGTTTGGAAAAATGGATTCCATATTTGGAATCAGGATGTACAAATTTTGTAAATAAGTAACTTTTATTTTTAGACATTTTGAATAATTACTTCGGTAAATATTTTATTTACCATGGTTATAGGGTAAATCCCGTAAAAAAGGGTAAACAAATAATATTATAATAATGATAAATTACCATAAAACGTGTCCTAACCTTATTGGGTGATACATTTCCGACCATGGGCATCTTTGGGTCGATTTTGGGACCCCATGGAGCAACTTGTAGGTGATAAGGACACTTTATATTAATTAAGTTAAAGTAAATACAAAAATGACATAAGCATATATCTTTCAGCAAATTTTTTTACATAGGGTTATATATGTTTTATTTTAGACTATAAATAATCATTAGAAATCAAAAAATATTTACTACATAATGGTATTTTATTTATAATTTTTATAAATTTAATAAATAAATTTATTTATGACACAATAATGATGGAGTATTTTCCATATTAATGAAAGAATCAAATAATTAGTATTATAAAAGTTAAAATAAATATAATTTGGAAGATTTTATTCCATACACGAATTTTATTGGTTAATATGACATATTAGTATTTATTAAATGAATTTTTTTTTAATTAATAATGTTGTTAAGATGTTAAAAAAAATCAATTATTAAATATTGTCAAAATTGACATAAATGAGTTTTTAAAACAAGTATTATATTATTAATTGATATTATAATCCTAAAAATATAAGGTATATAAAAAGGAATTATATATTGATAGGTGTATCATTAATGGACCACTTGGCGGTCTCTTTGATGTATATATCAAGTTTATTAACTATATAATATAAAAATACAAAGTGACATTGTTAATGTCCATCTAATTAACTAAGAGTTAAAACTAAAAGATAAGGTTAATATAATGACCCAAACCTGTCTAAAATATATTGGTAGAAAGGATATAGACCCATACCCACCTTATACATTTAATAATCTACTTTGGAACCATTATAAACCTAATATTAATTTATTATAAATTAATACATTAAGTTTTTTCTAAAGAGCCCCTCCTCCCCCTTATAAATTGACACCACTTCTAACCAGTTCTTCATACCTTCAAAGCCTTTTAGTTCAAACAAAATATTCTCAAATACCCTCTCAACTGTCCTCCCTTCATCCTAGATTCCTTAATTTAGTTATAAATCCAACCTAAGGAGCCCTTTTAATCAAATCAAAAGGAAGAACCCGAAGAAGAGGTAATGTTTTCCCCACCCATTTTCAAGTTCATTTCTTCTTCAACTTATTCTTTTTTTGTTATTTCCTTTATAAAATAATAACTACAGTATCTTAGATATACTATGATGTTATTATAAATATGTTACAACCATATTCAGTATTATATCCATCCTTTGAATGACATGTCACCATACGTGCGTACGTACGGCTTACCGTCTCCACGTCGTGGTGTAATTGTTATTCAAAACATTATTATTTTTATGGATATGATAATGATGTGTAATTGATGTAAATAATAAATAAAACATGATAATGATTCTGTGTATATGATATACCATCCAATTATAAATTATTTTAATATCAAAAGAATGATATTGTCGCTCGTGCGTATGTACGGATTACCGTCTCCACGAACGCGATTAGATTCATTTCCCCATCGTATCCATTCAATTATAATTCTCATTTGATGATTAAAAATAAGTTTTAAGGACTTTATATCATTCTGGATATGAGTAAGATACAACCTATCCATAATAAACACGACTTATGTAACAAAACATATAAAAAAATGAGTAAGTTAACACCCGAAACGACGATAATACTAAGATATTATTAACAAAGTAGTGTTAAAAGATCATATATGATATCATATTAATGTATATGATTATTTTATAATTTAATAACAATTATTTCACCATTATACATGAGTTTAACCTACCCTCGACCAAGGAAAAGTACAAGTTAAGGGTTTATTTCACAATCTCTTCATTATCCGAGGTTGTTTATACGTAATTATCTACAAGGACCTCTTTATCATCCGCATCAATGTTTCTTAAAAATGTATTTCAAAACATTCTTACAATTTTATAGAATATGGGTCAAGGTCATTTATTCCCTTTTTTGAATTTTTATAATAATTTTATAATGGAATCTTTCCGTCGTTTTTCAAACAAGGTTCTTTTTAACCTTTTCGACAGAATTAAGGTAAGAATGTCTTTTTTTAACTTATACGGGGGGTGAAGCTATTTTCCTCTATTATAAAAACGTTGAAGCTTACCTTACAAGCATATAAGGATATTTTCAAAGTAAATTTTTTATTTTATAATTATGTTACTTTTAAATGATTTCAAAAAAAGAGATATTTCTCTCAAATAGTTTTGATTTCATCTATGCCAACATCCTTGGATGGATTTTAAGATTATTTGAAGTTGATTTATTATTATAAAAAACTTCCATATTTTATTAAAGGTTTTGTGATATTTTTTACTGTGGATGTGTTATTTTTATACCATTCATGGTTTTTGGAGAAAGTATTGACATTTCGTGTGCTAGTTTTAATACGAATGTTTATGTTATGTTCAAACATGTTCATATGAGGAATGCATTGGAATTACTATGTGACGGGTGGAGCCCGCTATACCTCCTAGATGCATTGGTAAGTCTCATGAGGCAAACTAGTTTCTTGGAATGAGGCCTTGTCAAAATCTTATTTTTAGTCTTGGCACGAGGCCTCTTCTACGTGGTTATGATTGTATAGAATTATGCATTCCATCATTATGAAAGTGGTTATTGATATTTCATGTCATTATTCGATTAGTAGAATATCCATGTGAATAAGTAAATAGAATTATTTCATTTTATTTCTACCATATTATGCTAAAGTTCATGTTTAAAAGCATTTTGTTTTAGTCATACATTTCCTTTAATGTTTATGATTATTTATGAAACTTTCCACTATATTGTTATCCTACTGGGTATCTGAGCTCACCCCTTTCTATGTTTTATTTTTCCCAGGATGTGACGAAATATTTTATGAATGACTTGTAGGGATAGTATGAGGGGATATGAGTGTGGACTATGGAGACTATGTTGTTGTAGTTTTTATTTTATGATGTAATGTAAACTTTATGAATGTATCTAGTGTTTACAAGGATACTAAACTAATCATTCTTTCGATACTTGATCTTTTGTGATCATGACAATGTTATGTAATAATGCAGTGACTCTGGGTAACTGGGGTCGGGGCGTTACATTGAAAAACCATACATCTTGACACAAAATCAGCAATAACCTTCTTCATGTTGTCCCACCAAAAATATTCATTCAAATCTCTATACATCTTGGTTCTACCAGAGTGTATAAAGAAATTGGAACTATGAACATCATCCAAAAATTCCCCTTTTAGATCAGGTATATTGGGAACACAAAGTCTCTTCCCAAATTTCAAAATTCCGTATTTATACACAAAGTCACTCAATCTCCCATCATTCACAACTTTAATCTTCTTTTTAAACTTTTCATCATCGGTCTAATAACTCTTTATCTTTTCCTGTAAAGATGGTTTGGAAACCATTTCAAAAAGTATTGATGTTTCACCTTCCATGCTAATTCCCATATCAATATTTACTAGATCTTTATATATAGGATCCTTTTCAACTCTCATCTTGTTTAAAAATCCATGATCCTTTTTACTCAATGCAACTGCCACATTATTTTCCTTCCCCGAGTGGTAGTGTATAGTGGAATCATAATCCATGAGTAGTTCAAGCCATCTCCTTTGCCTCGTGTTGAGTTCTTTCTATAAGAAAATATACTTCAAACTCTTGTGATCGGTATATATCTCACATTTTTTACCACATAGATAGTGTCTCCAAATCTTTAAAGCAATTATTACAGCTTATAACTCAAGATAATTAGTAGGATAGTTTTGCTCATGAATTTTTGGATGTCATGATGCATATGAAATAACCATATTATTCTGGATAAGGAGACAACCAAGTCATTTCTTTGAAGCATCACTATAAATAAAAAACCCATCATTATCTGATGGTAGAGTCAAGATAGGAGAATTGACTAATCTTCTCTTCAATTAATCAAAAAATTCTTCACACTCTTTTGTCCAAACAAATTTAACCCCTTTTCGTGTGAGATTTGTTAATGGGTTAGCCAACCAGGAAAAATTCTAGACGAAATATCGATAATAACCTGCTAAACCCATAAAACTGTGTACCTCAGTTATACTCGTCGGTGCTGGCCATTCTTGGATTGCTCTTGTCTTGGAAAGATCAATGGAGATTCCATCCTTAGAGGCAATATGGCCAAGAATTGAAATCTTTTGAAGCCAAAATTCACACTTGCTAAACTTCCCATATAATTCATGTCTTCTAAGAGTCTTCAGAATAATGCGCAAGTGATTTTCATGATCTTCGTAGCTTTTAGAGTATACCAAGATATCTTCAATATATAACACTAAAAATTCATCAAGATATACCTTGAAAACTCTATTCAATTGATCCATGAAGATAGAGGGTACATTATTCAATCCAAAAGGCATTACTATAAACTCGTAATGCACGTACCTAGTCCGAAATACTGTTTTTGGAATGTCTTCCTTCTTCACACACAACTTATGATTTCCAGATCGAACGTCAATCTTTGAAAATTATTGAGCTCCCTGAAGTTGGTCAAATAAATCATCAATGTGAGGTAGGGGATAATTGTTCTTTATTGTTATAGCATTGATCTCTTTGTAGTCAATGCATAACCTCATAGATCCATCTTTCTTCTTAACAAGAAGGAAAAGGGCTCTCCATGGAGAAACACTAGGTGAATAAATACTTTATTACTTAATTCTTCTAGTTGTTTCTTTAGTTCCAGTAATTTCATAGTGGAAATTCTATAAGGGGTCTTTGATATGGGCCTTGATCCATGAATTAAATCAATGGAAAAATCAATTTCTCATTCTAGAGGATGTCTAGATAAATCTTCTGGAAACACATCAAGATATTCTTTCACAATAGGTACATCATATATTTGAACATTTCTTTCCTCACCCAAAGTTATTTCATTCTATTCCTCCCCAATATTAGAATTTAGTTGAGCTACTGGGGGTGGATCTAGATAAGAATCCGATGGTGACGATTCTGCTATGAAGATAAGGTGTTCTTTATCATCGTCATAAAAAATCGTAACCTCCTTCTTCTTACAATAAATTTTCGCATCATGGTCTGAAATCCAATCCATACTGAGGACTATATCAAATTCAATAATGGTTATGATGATGAGATCAGTAGATAAAGAACATTTATATGCTCTAATGGGAACTTATTCACAAATATTTGTTGCAATGATACTTACTTTTGGAGTTTTGACTAAAAACACCATTGTTAAATCAAATTGTAAATAACTAATTTTCTTAGCAAACTGGGAAGATATGAAATAATGCGATAATCTAGAATCAAATAAAGAATTTTCTAAGCTTGAGAAAACCATTAAATTACCTGCCACTACGACTTTCGGAGCTTCAATCTCAGCAGTAGTGGTATCATAAGCTTGGTCTTGATCCCTTGTCATTTTCTAAGGTAAGTTCCCCTAATGCTTAGGACATTTATTCACATAATTCCCCCTTTCTCTAAAATTATAGCATTCAACATCGACAGCCTCTTTCTTCCCCTTTCAATCATGAGCTTCGTGTCCTTTTTCACCACACTTGTAACAGACTCCCATTCCTTTCAAGAAAGTACCAGGGTGTTTCTTACCACATTTACTACAGGATGGATATTCAACTTTTCCCTTCTTCCCCTTATTTATATTTCCATAGTGTATAGTAGATCTCTTATTCTCTTTCCTTTCTTTTAAGCCGTAAGACTTAGAGATTTCTTTTTCTGTCTTGATAGCACATAAAACAATATCTTCGTATGACGAGAAGGATTGTTAGACCAATTCTCGATGAAGAAATGGTTTTAACCCATCAAATAAACGATCAATATTACTTCTTGGGTTACATATATAATCTGCTACATGAATTTCTATCCTTGTAAACTTAGCCTCATACTTTGCGACATTCTCATCCTCCTTTTGCCTCAGACTCAGAAATTGCCTTTCCATATCGGCTTGATGATCACAAGGAAATAATTTTTCTAAGAAAAGTTCTTTAAACTACCTCCATTCCAAATTTGATACTTCATCATCTTCCTTTGTTTTTTGAATCAATGATCACCATTGATCAACATCTCTAGTGAGGCGATAAACTACCATGACAAATTTTTCCTTTTCACTACTCCACAATGCATGAAATATTTTCTCTAAGTAATTTATCCATTGCTCAGCTACTAATGGATTTTTACTCCCATTGAATTTTGGTGGTTGTTACATCATGAATAGATCTAACATTGATCCTCCATGCTATAGATCAGGGTGCTCCATACAAGTAAGGTTATTATTCATAACTAGAGTGAGTTGTCCCAATATAGTGATAAGCTGATTAGCACCAGTTATATCACCAACTCCATAATAATTATCTTGAGTAGGAGGAAAATCCCAACATGGAGTGCATTCATTGATACAATTTCCATTCTTTCCACTAGGCACCATTTATAAACAATGGCATAAACTTGATTATTTTATGAATTGAAATACATAATCCAAACTTGTAAAACACATAACATAAATTGAAAAGTTTATGGATATAATCCATAATCATAAAAAAAATATTTTATTTGAGGATGTATATAATCATAAACCCTTTATAATAGTTTGTAAAGAAAATGAGAATTATCCTAAGCATACCCTCGGGAGTGTCGTAACCAAGAGTGCAACAAGGCCCGTTGTCGTGCACCAGTTCTCGTTCGAGTCTAGTTCAAAGTGGTGTTTTTGGGTTTTACCCCTAGGTACATCTGTGCTAGAGCCACCTCTACCTGCTTTTATCTAGACATGGATGTATTCCTTGGAAAACTCACAAAATCTCTACCATACTAAAATTCTAGTATGTTCTTCTATACTAATCTTCAAAGTCTATCTTAGGGATATGTGCTCTAATCAGAGTTTACCTAAATCTAGTTTCCAAGGTTTGTACTAAAATTATTATGATACCAACTATAACACACCGACCCCAGAAGCCCAAAGTCAGTGTATTGTTACGTAGCATTGTCATGATCACAAAAGATCAAGTCTCGAAAGACCGATTAGTTTAGTAGACTTGAAAGTACTAGATACATTCATAAGGTTTACATTACATCATAAAAGGAAAAAAACTAAAACAACATTGTTTCTATATACCACGCTCAAATCCCCTTAGACAATCCCTACAGGTCAGTCATAAAATACTTCTTCGCATCCTGTGAAAAATAAATCATAGAAAGGGGTTAGCTCAGATTCTTATTATGGATAACAATATAGCGGAAAATATCATAAATAAGCATAAACATTTAAAGAAAATGTATAAGACTAAAAAAAGCCTTTTAAACTTGAACTTCAGCATAATATGGTAAAGATAAAATCAAATAATTCCATTTACTTACTCACATGGATATTCTACTAGTCGAATAATCTCATACAATATCAATAGCCACTTTCATAATGATAAAATGCGTAATGTGAGACTTTCATAACCACATAGTCAAGTACTTGTGCCAAGAATACAAATAATATTTTGTCAAGGCCTTGTGCTAAGACACTAGTTTGTCTCATGAGACCTAACGATGCATTGAGGAGCTATAGCGGGCTCCACCCGTCACTTACTAAGTCCAATGCATTCCTCATATGAAAAGGTTTAAACATAACATAAACATTCGTATTAAAACTAGCATAAGAAATGTCAATACTTTATCCATAAACCATGAATGGTATAAAAATAAAACATCCACTGTCAAACATATCACAAAACCTTCAATACAATAAGGATTTTTTTATCATAATAAATCAACTTCAAATAAACTTAAAATCTATCAAAGGATGTTGACATAGATGAAATCAAAACCTTTTTTAGAGAAACATCTCCTTCTATTTTTAAATAATTTAAAATTCATATAATTATAAAAGAAAACATTTGTTTTGGAAATATTCATATAATCTTGTAAGGGATTCTTTTATGATGTTATAACAGCGGAAAATAGCCGCACCCGCAGTATAAGTTAAAAAAACATTCTTACCTTAATTTTGTCGAAAAGGTCATAAAGTAACTTGTTTAGAAAACGACGGAAAGATTCCTTTCAAAACATATAAGGTCAAATAAGGGTATAAATGACTTTACCCCATTTTCTTGTAAATAGTAAAAATGTTTTGAAATGCATTTTTATGAAATATTTATGGGGCTGATAAAGAGGTCCCAGTAGATAATTACGTATAAAAAACCTCCAATAATAAAGAGATTGTGAAATGAAATCTTACCTTGTACTTTTCCTTGGTCTAGGGTAGGTAAACCTCCTGTATAATGGTGAAATAATTGTTATTAAATTTTAAAAGAATCATATACATCAATATGATATTATATATGATCTTTTAACATTTCTTTGTTAATAATTTCTTAGTATTATCGTTGTTTTTTGAGTTAACAGATTCATTTTACTTTTATATCCTTTATTATGTGAGTCCTATTTGTTATGGATGGGATGTATATTATTCATATCCAGAATGATATCATGTCTTTAAATATTTTTTTTAATCATCTAATGAAAAGTAGTCTTCAATGGATACGATGGGAAATGTATCTCATCGCGTTCGTGGAGACGGTAATCCGTACGTACGCACGAGCGAAAATATCATTATTTTGATATTAAAATAATATATAATTGGATGGTATATAATATATACAGAATCATTATCATTTTATATTTATTATTTACATCAATTACACATCATTATTATACCCATCCAAAAAATAATGTATTGAATAACAATTACACCACGACATAGAGACGGTAAGCCGTACGTGCGCACGTATGGTGACATGTCATTAAAAGAATGGATAGAATAATGAATTTGGTTTTAATATATTTATAATAACATCACAGTATATATAAGATACGAAATTTAATATTTTATAATGGAAACAACAAATAAAATGGAAGTGGAAGAAGAACGGAACTTGAAAGTGGTGATAAAATATTTACCTCTTCTCCAGGTTCTTCCTTTTGATTTGATCAAAAGGGCTCCTTAGGTTGGATTTATGACTAAAGTAATGCCTCTAGGATGAAGGGAGTATAGTTGAGAGGGTATTTGGGAAGATTTTGGACGATCCAAATGGATTTTAAGGTGTGAATTAGAGAGAAGGTGGAGTGCCCTTTTATAAGAGGGGAGATGGGCACCTTAAGAAAAGCTGGAAATATAATTTTATAATAAAATAATTTTCGGTTTATAATGGCTCGAAAATGGATCAGTTAAAGTATAAGGTGAAGATGTTTATAAAACCACTCAACCAATAGTTTTTAGACGGGTTTGGGTCACTATATTAACATTATATTTTAGATTTAACTCTTAGTTAAATAGTTTGACATTTACCATGTCTCTTTGTATTTTTATATTATATGGTTAATAAACTTACAATAAACTTCCAATCGAACCCCATGTGGTTTATTAATGATAAAAAAATCATTATATAAGTCTTTTGGCTGATCCTTATATTTTTAGGAATGGAATGTCAATTAATAATATAATATTTGTTTTAAAAACTCTTTTATGGTAATTTTGACTCTATTTGGTATTTTGTTTTTGATAAATTCATAACAGCATTATTACATAAAAAAATTCATCTAACCAATTATGACATGTCATATTAACCTATAAAATTAGTGGAATTTAAAAAAGTATAAATTAAATTTATTTGGATATTTATAATATCAATTATTTTAATATTTCATTAGTTAAGTAATTACTACATCATCATTATATCATAAATAAATTTAATTATTTAATGTATAAAAATTATAAATAAAATACCATTATGTAGGAAATATTTGTATATTTCTAATGAATATTTATAATCGAATTTATCTTATGTGTAACCCTATATTAAAAATGTTTTAGTTATTAAACTTTGAATTTAACACTTTTAACTCTTCTTTGAATTAAATAATAATAAATGTCCTAATCTAATCCAAGTGGACCTAAAGGATCATATTTTATTCCTAAGGTTGTTTTTAGTCAAATTACACTTATAAAATATAATTAATACATGTTTTAAGGTAATAATAATATCATATTTACCCTTAATTATCCTATTTACTTTTAACCGTGGTAAATAAAAGTAAAAAGTTACTATTCACCAAAAATTATTTTCATCTTATTGAACCACAATTTATTTATTGATATCAACCATGTCTCTCAGATTTTTTAAATTCAACTCATTCAAGCGGTAAATTTATGTTTTATTTAAATTTGCAAATGCTCCTAGGAGGTGTGTAGAAGACGGTAAAAAGATCAATAAAATTTTTATATATCTAAAATTATTATAAACTAACTCCAATGATATACATTGAACATATATCAGTATTATGTATCTATTTTTATCAAAAATAAATTTAAATAAAATAAATAATTATTTAAATAAAAAATCGGTTTTAAGCTATAACTCAGAGTTCTTCACTATTCATTAAGAATTGAAAGTTTTCAGAAAAATACCAAAAATTCATCCTAAGCTAATTTCTATATTCCAAATCAAAAAATGAAGTCCATTTTGAAAGTTAATTTTTATAAAATTTTAAAAATTGGGTATTACTATTCAATGCTGCTAGTTTGATTGGTTGTGGTGTGTTAGAACTCGAAGTTGCATACAACACACGCTACTGTATTATTTAAAGAGAAGTGTACCGTGGAAGCTTGGGGTGTTATAGCTAACTTCATCATGGCTTGACCAAGTTCTTACAACACAATTATAACATGGGAAGTGTATGTTACCACTATCAAAAGCATTATCAAATGAAAAATCTAAAAATATATCTTTTTTTAATCTCTTAAGATACGATTGGTTTCATACATCCAACATCTGTCCATTATGTAAAAAATTGTTACATGTCATTTCATAAAAATAATTAAATAATATTTAATTTTAATCAAAAATATATTTAAGAAAATGAGAATTGTTCACTTTATATAAAACCATAACTGACACACTAGTCTATATTATAATAATAATATAAAAGATAAAAAATACTTTATATAAAACAAAATACTATAAACATAAAACCATGATATTGAATTAATTTATATTAATGAGTCATAACTATACATAATACTATACAAATTTTTTTTTATAATTGTTTTTTTATTTTTTTCTCTTATTCTATTCACTATTTAACAAATATTATACTTATTCAATAAATTCTTGTATAAAATATTATTACTTCTAGGTAACCATATTCTATTTCATTCGGATCAGTTTTGGTTAGTTCTATTTGTTTATGATTATTTTATTTTTGTTCTATTAAGTTTGTTTGGGTTTAGTTATTTTATTTGGATTGCATTGGTGATTGCCTATTGGGGTTTTATTAAGGTTTTTTTATGTCAATTAAATTTTTATCATTAATATATAATTTCATTTTTTATGTTCAATTTAGTTCAATTGTTTTTATTTTAGTTCAGTTTAATGCAGTTTATTATAGTTCGGGTCTACTGAAGTCTACTTGGGTCAAATCAAGTCATTTCAATTCATTTCAATTGGTTTGGTCAAGTTAGTTCAGTTATGATATTGATAGGAAGTTTTAATTCATTTAGGTTTCAATGTTTAAAGGTTAAATAGGTTTAATTCATTTATATTCAATCCTAGCTAGGTGGGTTTGGTACAATTTAGTTTTCTTAGGGTCTGATCAATTCATTTCAATTTAGTTTACTTAGTGGGTCATCATAACAATGAATAAATTGGGAGATTATGTGAAATGTAGTGGATGTGAAGAAAATCATTGTATACAGAAATATCTCTCTAGGATAATTATGAGAAATAGTTGATATTAATTCTAAATTTATAGAGTTCATTTTATTTTATAATTAATAATATTTACAATCAACGGTGATCCTCAAGTAAAGATTCATTTACTGTAAGGAATCAAAATTTTAGTATTGGTGATCAATTATTTCATAGTAGGATATTTTTATGGTAAATGTCTTATCACAATAAGGTGTATATGTTAAATATTTTATATATTGTTGAAGATGATATTTTTTATAGGGAGTGTTTTTAAGGTATTCATCTTGGAAAAAAATATATTTTTTATTTATTTGTATTTATCATTTTAATTTTATTGATTATCAATGTCTTTTTATGGGACTCATATGGACTCATATAGTTTTATATAGGATTATATTTAACATTAAAAAAATATAAAATAATTTTCCATCACCTAATCAAGTTAGATTTGATTTTAAAATTTTTAATTAAATCTTAATCAAGTTACTGTAGATGAGTTTGAGGTGTATAATGTATATAATGATCAGGGAGTCAAGAAAAACCACCATATTGGTGGATGATGTCATTATATCCTAGGTATGAAACATCCCGTATTAGCACTATGTTTTTTCCCAATAATTTCACAATAAAACCCAAAATGTAATAACATGTATGAAAAATAATATTATCAAGTTTTATCATGTATTATAGAGCCATACATATTAAATATTTATTCAAATAACCATATAACATGTATATATCATCAAATACATTGAAAATCATTATAAAAAAATCAAAATAAATTATTCCTTCAGTTCTACCAATAAAAACTTGTTTGTGTTGTTATAAACTCATCTCTATAACAACGATCTATGACAAGAAGTCCTCACATGCATCTCTTTTGAACAACATTGGTCACCAAATCTCGATACCAGATCTGAATCTATACCACCCTCTTGCTATGATTGTGCTAACACCGCACTCAAACTATAAATATTTTATAAAACCTTCGATGCCTCATTCTCTTTTTCAACACACACACTATATATTTTCTAAATAATTTGTGTATATGTTCATACTTTACATAATATTTGGTTATATATGATAGTGACACCTAATAACTCACTACACCAACTGACCTAGAAAAACCCTGATGGCTTCAGTAGTACAATTCCATCTATTTCTAAAAACTCTAGAAATATAACCCACCCATAAAAGAGATGAAGTATTTAGAACATTCCAATTTTATATTCAAGAATAATCAAATGAAAAACTTAACCGATTAGAGATTTTAAAAGATGGGCAATGAAACTAAACATCATAGATAAAAAGGAAAAATTAATCTAGGTAGAAGATATAACTCTTTTCAAACTCACCAATTTGATGTAGAAGAAACTGAATGAATTAAACCAAGGATGGATCGTCGGTTGGGAAGAAGAGGAGCACTCACCAACTGGAAAGAAGAAGAGCACTTGGGTAGGAAAAATTCTGATCAATTTTGGAATGAAGAGGGTGGTTGCACACTGTGCATTTGGAGAAATTGTATCCCAATGTTCTCTTAAAACAATTGGGACAACCTTTTATAAAATAGCATATCCCAATGGTCAGGATGAACCATTTTTATAAGACCCACTATAACAACAATTTTTTAAAATCATTGGCATAATGGCATTGGTATAGCTAGGATTTCTAGTAGTGTCAAATTGGTAATGTAATATGAACTATTTATTAAAATTTCTAGTGTGATTTATGTAGTAAAAAATTAATTGTATATTCTTTTACGCTATGTATAATATTCAATGCAATTTATATTCAAATTGATAATGCAAAAAATATATGTAAAATAGTGAAATGTATATATTGAAATTTATATAGTTTCTTCAATTTATATTCAATAGAAATTGAATTTTTTAAGTTCTTATGTTCTTATTTATTTTAAATAAATATGTATTCGGTATGAAATTTATTATATTGAAACAAAATTTTATATTTAATACACAATAATTTTAATCTACTTAATATACTTGAAAATTTTATTAATATATGAAACCTTAATTTTTAAATATGAAATAAATATCATGAACTAAATCTCTATGTGATAGGAAATATTAAATTACTTTGAAATAATGTAATAATATATTGAAACCAAAATATATTTTACAAAATATCCACATTCTTAGCATGATATATATATATAATTTTAAAAATAAATTTATTATAAACAAAAAAATGATATTTCTAATATGAAATATCTATATTTTCTCCATGAATCATGAATAAAATACTATATGATAAATACATCTATAGAATATTCAATTTGGGAACAAAATTTTATTACAATGGGAAAAAAAATTCAATTTATTATGGAATATGAAATATATATATTCCAATATTTCAAGATAGGAATGGGAATACAAGTTCAATGAAAAGGATATCTACCTAGATAATACCCCATGGGGGATCATAATGAGGATTATAATAGTTGTAGATGGTCTCCATATTATATAAATGTAACCTTTCCAAATGTCTAGTTTTGTAATTTATTTCTACTGAGGGTAACAATGATTTGTATATTTTTTATGACAAGTATAAAATTAAGAAGAAAATACTCAACCATAAGCCCATATTTAGAAAGAAGGTAATTATATTTCTCAATTATTTTTTCTATATAAAATTTTCAATTGAATATCTTAGGTTGTGTTTCATTTTCAAAAACATTTTCTAATTTTATTTTCTGAACATGTGTTTTAAAATATATTAGATAGTGTTCTAGAGAGTGTAGGGAAAAAAATTATTAGAGTTACCCATCCAATCATTTTCATTTTCTTGATAACATGAATATAAATTAGGGTTTTGTTTTATAAAAATATTTATGTTTTTATTTTCTAAAAATCATATTATAAAATTTATTGGAAAATATTTTGGATCGTTGAGGAAACCAAGTATGTGATTTATTTTTTCTTTCATTTTTTTATGAAAATGAAACTTTCAAGAAACTTCCAAAAAAATTCTACATAATTTTTTTAATTTACAATTTACAATTTGATTTTCATATTTTTTTTATTTATGAAATTTAATACTATTTTGGAAAAAGAATTTTTTAAACTGAACGCAACTGTGTTCATAGTTTAATTAGTTTTTAAGGAAATATTTGTTCAATAATAATGTTCTCTCTCAATCTCCACCTCTCTAATTTTTTTACACTCTCATTATTCTTTAAAAAATAATTTTCAACATGTAATAAATATACTAAAAAAATATTTTCATTAAAATCAATGTACTTACTAATCTTCCTTCCAATTAATATAGGTTAATTTTTTAATCTACATGCTTATGTGTAAATGGTTTGTCAACCTACCTTCTAATCCTCCTTCTTACTAATTCATGAACATTAAAAATATTATCCAGTATTTTGTTCTATATAAATTTTTATTTTAGTGTTTTTACTTTTTTATTTTATTAAGCACAAAGGCGAATAGGCTTTCACATTCAAACAAGAGATTTACTGGTTATATATAATTATACGAAAATATAAATAAAAATATGTATATATATGTATATAAATATATATATAATAAAATCTAGAAAAAAATGAAATAGAACTGTGGTAAGGGCATTTATCGTGTACAACAAGGTCTCGGGTTTGAGTATGCAGTGGCATGGGTTCATGGGCATGTATAAGCATTGATAAATGGGGATATAAGAACTGGTGTAGGGTGGGTGAGAACTAATAAAGGGGGTCCATTTTCTTGGGGGAAACACTTATAAATTGGTTCTTGGGTGCTAATAAAGGGAGGGGTGACATCAGATATGCAATTTATTTAAAAAAAATATTCTTTTTTATCAACACTGATAAAAGTGACCCTTATCATTTCTAGAAATGGCATTGATAAAGGTTATATTTATGAAAACTAAAATTGTACTGATAAAGGTCCCTCTTTATTAGCACTTTTTTAGAACTGATAAATGAGACTAGCTTTTAAGGGCGCTTAAAAAATCAACCATGTTTAGCTCTATTAAACAAGAATTCTATTGTTACTAAAGGAGGGATCTATAATAGTGATTCAATGTATCATTACATTCATCAGATTATTATCTATCTAAACACATTCTTCTTAATTATGGAAAAATACTCTTCCTCATAACAAGTAAAACATTTATATTTTTTTAATCAAATAATTCAATAAAAAATGTTCCCTCGTAATACCATGTATGAAAAAATATTTTTTTTTTCATTTTATACTTGTAAAATATATATAATATATTTAAAAACAATAAGTGAAAAAAATAAACTACATGGTTAAGTAAAAAGGAAATTCTATTAAAATGGTTAATCTTATTCTTATTTATATATTTATATGAATAACAAAAAAAATTCACTTTAATATAAAAACTAGTAGCATTGACCAATGTTTTTTAAATATAATTTTATAAAAAACATTATTTGTATTACAGAATCTTAAAAAATAACACACTACAATTTTAAAATTAAGTAGTTTCTAAATTCATATAATACATGTTTCATTTAAGAAAAAAATTTCTTTGTATTGAAAAATTTGAAAACTATTTTTTTAAGATACAATTTAAAAAGAAATTAATATAAACATTTTTTTGTTAATAATATATCATATTAGATGTTATTATTACAAAATTACTAAATATGCCTCTTTTTTAATATCTAACATTATTTGTTTTCAAGATAAATAAATTATCATTGCTAACAAAAATGACATTCCCAGTCATTAAAAATGTTATATACATCAAATTTATGAATTATATTTAAATTTTATTCAAATAGAACACACAATATAAACAAAAAAAACATGTTTCACCTTATTCCATAAACTTATTAATAATGGATAGGTTAAAAATAACTTTCTTCAATGTAATACTCATAGGAATAATTATAATCTATTTAAATAATATTAAAAAATAATTATAACAAACAAGTTTTTTAGTTTAGAATAAGACATATATAATTAATAAAAATAATCCAAAACATTTATAATTTGAAATAATTTATCAAATATATATAATCCAAAAATAATATCATAAGAAATACATATCTGTTTCATAATATTTTAAACTATTCAAAAGAAAATTAGTTAGGTTTCATAAAAAACATAAAAAAATCAATTTTGTAATTCAAGAGTCCAATATTGGCACTTATATTTCATAAAAAACATAGTGAACATATTTTCAAAATCATAAAAAAAATTCTTGGTTAAAAAATAAAATAAACTTCAATAAATAACATTAAAATATTTTAAAAAAACCCCATTTTTATAAAAAAGTAGTAACCAACCTTAATGAATCCAATTAAATATTTAATTTTTGTTCTTAATTCCTATTATACACTTTTTATTTTTATTATTCAAAATGAATAATATTCAAATTAAAAATCATATGAAATTTGGATAACTCGAAATATCAATGGCATGCATAAAAAAAATTCTTCACTATATTTACTATAAAAAAAATATAAATTAGTTTTTCTTTAAAAATAACATAATAGAATAATGTTAATAACATAATACTTTATAAACTATTAAAAATAAGAAAAAATGTAACAAATAATATATAAAAATGAATCATAAATAGCTTTAATTTAATAATATTTAAAAACAATGCATATTAAAAATGAATATGTAAACCAACATGCATATGAAACAAATATTTAAAGTTTTATTGATTTTAAATTTATGATAATGTAAATTCGTATATTTAAATATAATAAATCAATTAATTTAATATATATAAAGAAAAATAAATAAATCAAAATATATAAATCAAAATATGTAAGTTTTAATTATATTTACAACAGAATATAAATTATTATACTCAAAATAAATGTATTTTGACAATATAACACAGATTAAATTTCTACATAATGGATTAGGTACACACAACACAATTTTGTGTTCAAATAGTATAATTCTAAATAATTAATCAATATCTTTATTATTTAAATATTATAATTCTATGGAGTTAACACCCCTAAGGCTACCAAAAAAATTCATGGATCATTATTGTATTAAATCATCCCTTGAATTATGATTTTCAAATTTACACTTGTATATAAATATATAATGGTATGGAGAATTATAAAAAAATAACCACATACATAAAAATTGAATAAATAATAGAATAGGATATTAGTTGAATTATCAAATTGATGAATTATTTATAGAAATTGATTTTTGTATTACCATATGATATCATATTTGATTTAATATTATGTTCCAAATGTGATCAATTTTATATTTCACACAAAAAAATCAATATTGGTGAATTTTCATGAATAATGTATGGGTGTGAGTGGAGAATGAGTTAGGGTACTTATGAGCAGTGACTATGAGTGGAGGTGGTAGTGATTGAAAGAAGGGTAAGCCTCAATGGGTATAGGGGACGTATGAGGTGACAACATGTTGAATTTTCATTCTTGTTAGGTCCACTAGGCTAGATACCTTGAGAGGGGGGAGAATCAGGGTATGAAAGATTAAAACAACTACCCCTTTTGATCTTGTTTTTCTATTAGAAAAAACCCCTCTTCTCTCTCCTTCCCGTTGCAGAGTATGAATAAACTTTAAAGAATGCACAAGACAGAACAATTTTTACTTGGTTCTCCCTCACTAGGCTACGTCCAAGGAGCATACACTAACAGTGTGTTGATGTACCAATTCTACTATAAGCTCACTGTTGTTTATAAGTTTGAATCAGACTCACTGTCCCTCCTGGTTTAAAACCACTCAAAATTTTGAGAACTCACTACTCTCTCAACTAAAGTGATCTCACTACTTCTTCAGAAGATCCACTCATAGTTTATAGACCTGTTGATCTCCTCATTACCACTAATTAATTCATCCTCCACTATATGTATATTCTCTATTGAAGTTAAAATTTCATCCACTAATGAATATCCCTTTGCCCCTGAACACTGGAAAATTCCTTTGGAAATACCTTCGCAAAGAACCCTACTTCCCGAGGCTCCCAATTTCGTGAAGCTCAAACAAGCCTTCACGAAGATGTTGCCTTTTCACGAAGCTCACTCCTTCGTATAGCTCAGCCCGTTATAGAGCTCAAGTCATCGTAGAGTGACTTCCCTCATGAAGCTCACTGATCAAACGCGGAGCACCCAACTTTTGTGGAGCTAGAATAGCCTCCATGAAGCTCTTTCCTTTCACAAATCACACTTCCTTCGCGAACTACCTTCACAAGATGAGAGCAAAATATTTTCTTAGAAAACTCTCTTTTTTTTTCTCCCGAGGGGGTCGAGGTCAATTTATAGGCGATTCCACCGACCCTCAAACCATCCACGCGAAGTCAACCCCACATCATCTCAAATCGCGAAGCTCCAAAGTTCCCGTCGAAATTCTCTCAAAATCGTGAAGACTCATGGCAATTTTATAATCACAGAGCTCATTGTAATCATGAAGCATCCCCTCAATTCCTTCGCACCTTCAATGTGAAGCTTCAGTCGCAATTACCTTCACCACCACAATTCTCTTCAACGCTTCCATTCATGAAACTCTTCGTAATCACGAAGAATCACAGTCAACATTCTTCATGTTTTCATGAAATCCAATCCATGAATCCTATCTTTTCTAAAATCATACCATTTCCATATTTAAATAAGATCTTCAAAGAAATCCAATTTTCGTGATGCTCACCCAACTCTAAATTTTGGACCCCAAAAATTTGGCAAACACTGGAAAACAACGCCCCCTTTTCTTTTTTACCGTCTCCAGATCTTATGTTCCTTTTTCATGGTTCATTGTCAACATGGATTGTCAAAAACTTCTTTAAAACTCGACAATTCACCAAGGAAACCTGCATTTTCAACAAACACAAGAAACCCCAAAAATTATACAATGTTACCTTGAGAGATTTTTGCTCAACAAATCTTTAACTTGTTTTTAAATGAAACTAATTGTTTTTTATTTTTCTATTTTTATTTTCATAATTAATATGTTTATGATCTTCCATGAGATGTTTATTTGTGTTTTTCATTTTATTATTCTCATTATGTTCACTCTTACATGATTAGTTATACATTCTACCTAATCCTACTTGAGTTCCTTCTAATTTTAATTGAGGCTTTTACCCATCGTTTCATCCTTACAGGGATATTGGTTTATCATCCATGTGATGAATTTTTTAATACAACATAGTTATTGTGCATTTCTGTTTAATCAAACTTGAGTTTATTTTTATATCATGTGAATTATTGAAATGGGAATGGAATATTTCATAGCTGGTGATTTAGTGACTTAATCTCATGTGAGTTGTTTCTGTTTGTATTGGGGTGTGAAATAGAAGAAAATTGGTTAGGGATTTAAAATTTTCAACACTAGATCGATATAAATTTTTCATTTATGATTATATAAGCCCTGGTAAAGGCTTTATGATTTCATGTGAATTTATTTAATCTTAAAAATAAAATTAACAATTATATCATTTGTATTGATGGAACATTCGACAACAGCTCATCACCGATGACTATTACTCGAAGGATCCATTGTTTAATCACTATATATTTTCAAACATTCTTGAAGAGTCCATGGGAACACCAATAATAAAAATATTGGTTCTATCGTGGAGGTCTGAGGAAGCCTTAAACATCCTAATGATGATCACTATCATGTTCCTTAGATGCATGAAGAAGATCTAAGATCAAAAGCTTGAAACAAATATTTCTCTCTCTTGGATGTGGGATAGAGGAGTGAGGAGATTTCAAATTTTATTATGTCAATATTCCCTTAAAAATTAACTCACACTTTCTTATATATTGGAGGTTATACACCCATAAATGGTTCCCCAACCTCTGTATGTGTAATTCCCCCTAAATAATTCATAAATGACACATTATAAAAATTAACCACATCATAAATAGAATTTATATTTAATCACCAACTTATAATATATAATAAATATATTAGGTGATATAAGTGAGTATTTAAATTGAATCATAATTATCTCAAATATTAAATAACCCTTGAATATTAAAATAATATTTGTTTGTATTATATTTCACTACGTATTTACTTAATACCTTTTGAATATATTTAACAACTTATTAAATTCAAATTATTATATACATGAATAATAATGAATTTATTTTTTCATTGGAAATAATATATTCACGAACATCTCTTATACCCCATGGTAGAGCCCTCTATGTCATGTACTCTTATTCATCAGAATCATTCACACTTTTCTATATTCTTAGTGTTTGAACTTTTAGGAACTTATCTAGATAGTAGTGAATATTATTCATAGACTAGGAGTAGATACTATCAACCCATCAAGGCCCCTTAAGAGATAAGGAAAATTCACAACAATAAAAACCTTTCCTATAAACACACACAATGTAATATAATCTCTTTATCTCATAATATCTCATGAGAGGGTATGGCTATGCCATCGGGGCCAGCAAGTGCTTGTATGGGAAGCCTAGCCAAACAACCATAAAAAGGTGGAGAGCTACTATCATGACATAGATGCTGGGGAGGTGCAGTTCCTTGTAGATAGTCTAGTTGAATTCCCTAAGACCTTCAGGTCATGTAATCTCTTAAGCCTTTAGGCCTTGTAATCTCTGAGCCTATGGGTCTTGTAAGGGTTCCCCCTCATCCCTTGAAAGGGGGTTATAAAAAATCAATAAAAATGAAGGCCTTTGGGACATTCTGGCTAAAGGTACTTCCATCTTGATCAACTAGGCTTAAGATATCTCTCCACACCATAAGGGTAAAAATTATATTGATCACTCAATAAATGACATACCACCAATGATGAACCCAATGTATGGTACCTCTCTATGAAATCAATGCTAAATTTTTTATCTTGAATAAAAGTATATAATCAAATAGTATACTCTAATATTAATCTCAAGACAAGTTACTATTATACATGTTCACAAATAGGGACTACCAATGGCACATGAAACATATGGTGTTCTAATTGGAAAGTCTGTCCTCATGATCTCGTCTAATCAAGATCACCTAGTGAATGCTTCATAAGAATGTGTCTAAATACTTATGATCCCAAAACACCTGATGATGATACATCATTTGTTCCCAGTATAAATAATGTATCTAGACCAAAAGAATTATGCTTAATATTAGTGTAACATTATCTCACGGTTATCATTATATCATGGAACCTACTATAACCTTTTGATATGGAAAATAATCTAAGTATATTACCATATAAATAGTGTGTCCATAAGTATAAAAACATTTATGGTTAGTGTATATCATTCATAACTAATTTTATACATGATATGATAATTAAAAAATACTATTCAAGTTGGGTATAGGTAACCCAATTTTACAGATAACCCACTTTCACTAGAGAAAATTTTCTAATTAATCTTGTTAGATCTCACATAATACAATCATTTTTCTATTGAGTTATGGATTTTGTTGTTGGGATTTCCACATCTCTACTATGTGGCTACTCTATTATCTGTGAATTCAAGTCCTTTGGTATAACTTCTAAAGAGATGATATTCATGAGTATAATACTTTTTTTGTGGTCAAAACATGGGATCATGGATAGTATTAGCAGTATACTTATTATAATGATAATAATTAACTTACTAGGTGTGATTCCAAGAATTGGAACATATTGATGCATTTTTACACTACTTCTTTAGCTATATTAGAATCCAAAACACACTCATTATTTTTAATATGGATACCAATGGATTGAATGAGATTTTATTTCTCATTACATTATCCTAATTAAAATTTAAAATCATGTAAATCCAAAGGAATAATTGTTTATTCCCCCTTAAACTAGTTTCCTTTCCTCTCCTATTACTAGGAACACATCTTTTGTACTCTCTCAATTACAATTGGATAGTTATGGAAACTTCATGGGAAGTACTACTGAATTGTACTCATATTTTACCACCCTAAATTATATGTTTATGATATCATATTTAGTATATATCATGATATATGTGATTGATCCGTTGTATAAGAATATAGAATTATTCTCACCACATTAATATTATCATAGTTCTTTTACATTTCTTATTTGATAAATTTATGGCATGTGAAATTGGTAACAATTGCCTCTTGAATTTTTTAAAATTTTCTTTTTTAATACCTTGTTAGTATATATACTTTTGAAATGGTCTAAGAAACCCATTAGATATACCTCAATATATATTGTTCCCTGAAACATAGGTTGTTACTTTAAATCAATATTTGGGGATTTACTTTCACTTTTGTCTTAACTGACTATAAGTCCAATAAATGTTTTTCATATGTTATTATCATAACTGAATTAGAAAACAATGGTGCTTACACTAACCTCTTTTAGTCACATGGAGTTAATTCATTTCCAATGAACATTATTTGATATTATTGATTACTTTATTCCAAAACTAGATTCCAGTAACTTTAACCCCTTATTGTAATTAAATAGTGTCACCAACACTTTCTTTTTATATCATATAAATACCTTCCAATAATGGTGGTGTAACACCCCAACCCCAGAAGCCCAGAGCCAGTACCTAAAATTTGGTGTGTAATTGTTTTTATAAAAATATGATAATAAAATTACACATCACATCTCATCAAAGAGGATCTTACCAGTCTAGGTTCTCGAAAACTAGATACAACCAAAACTTTTCTTCAAAACTGTATGAGATAATCTCTATAGTGTTGGAACCACATATAATAACTCAAATATGAAAAATATAATAATATTGTATAAATAAATTAAAAATATTGGGTGAACATTTAAAATTAATAGTAAGGGGTTTTAAAAATAATTAATAAAATACATTTTAAAAACATCCATTTAAAATAATTATACATACATAAAAAAACTTCTTAAAAGAAAAAAACATTTCTTGTAGCACGTCATCATCATTTTTCATAGGTTACTAGAAATAATTTTTAGTGAAATCTCTTACATAAGTATTTATATATTTATTTAAAGTCTAAAAATAAAACACATATAAAAATATGCATACTTGTAAAAAAATGCATGGAAAGTTGCATATAAGTCAGGAGTTGATCAAACTAAATTAAGGGTGACATACAAGAGTGTAGGTAAAAATTAGCACATGAATGAATAATTTATTATATTTTCACAAGAGACAATTCCATAAATCACTTATCACATAAAATTCAATTCATGAAATGATAGATTAATTTCTAACTTTTATATCAATGTTCTGAAAATAGATGCTAAAATTTCATTATAAATGATTTTCTAAGTACTTAAATCATTATGCCATGTGTATTTACTAACATAATCATAAGTAAAATATTAGTAACCAAGTATATTATACTAGTAAAATAATCACATTGTTAGTTAAATATTAATCACATAATAAGGTAATGCATAATACAAGACAATCCTAAACATCCAGTCAAGGCCTAATGCCAAGAACATACATAATCATTCTGTCAAGGCCTCATGCCAAGACCTAGTTTGTCTCATGAGACCTACTGATGCATCTAGAGGCTATAGAGGGTCTCAACAATAACATAATAAGTCATATACATTCCTCATATGTTTAATAATAATATGAATTTAAATCAATGTGTCATACACTACTTTTATTTATTTTAATATTTATTATAGGTGAAATAAATTCATTAAACAAACCAATGTGCCCCAAACCACTTTTATTCATTTAACTGTTATTCACAGATGAAATAAATTCATTAAATCATCCAAAGTGTCTCATACCACCTTGGAATGTTTAGTTCGTAATCCATATATTATCATAAAAGATATATCCCAAACTTGCAATAACTGTTTACATTCGTAAATAAAGTGGATCATGAAATAAATTCACACTTAATATAAGATTGAAAGGGTATTCAGTTATAATTTAGACTATGTATATATCAAATTTATCAATGAAATTCATGGATGAGTAGACACACTTTTTCACACGTGATGATAACTAGTGCACATAAAATATTAGATTGTTTAATTTTGTCACATAAAATAACAACTCTTAAATTCAAAACCCTCGTTTAATTAAAGTAAACCATTTATATACAATAAAAACATGTTTTTTAATTTAATATACTTATCATTATTGTTTAAAACATATAAAAAAAGGGAGTGTCAATCAAATTAAATCATAAACTTTAATAATTAATAGTATTCATTATGATAGATTCATCATGAATTTAAATATAATAGTTATAAATGTAAAAAATTCAATTCATGTGAGATATTGTTTCATAAGAAAATAATTAAACACACTTCACTATATGTGCTTATGAATCTATATATATTTATGTGTGTGTATTAAACAGAAGATAATTCCAACCTTTTGTACTAAAATTATAAATTGGGATGTATGGATGTAATGATAACAAGGTATTGATCCCTTTTAAAAATTTTGGCAGACAATAAAAAAACAAGGTTTTGTTATTGTTTGCCATTATAAATTAGTATTCATGATCACACATACAATTTGGCCATGTAATCTAAAACATTAAATTTAGGGATTAACTTACAAATGAAAAAAATGTAAAAAGGTGACTATAGATATATTTATACATAAATATTTATGCCTAAACATAAATTTTATTCTTTGATCTAATTAATTGTACAACATTAAAAACATAAAATCATAGCAAAGCTAATACCCTTATAAATTTTTTTAAATGAAAAAAATATTGAAATATATCTATGAAATTGTACATACTTATATATATATATTGGGTTCTTCATAAATAATTAGAGAATCAAAAGAATCCTTATGTAAAATATGCGGGTAGGGAAACACCCTTTTTAAAATAATTGTTAATATTTTAAAAAGAAACATAAAATAGGTTGAGTATGCCATTTCTACAAAATTGCATAATCAAATATAAATATATGAGTCTAGAAAACTCGAAAAAAACACCTAGAAAACCTTTTCAATTATTATAAGCATCATAAACATCATAAACATAAGTACTGTAGCAGGTACTATAGCGGGACTGTAGCAGTACTATAGCAGGTACTGTTTGGAAATGTAGTAGCCATGACTATTCCTCCGTTAAGGCCTTCAGGCCATCGATTTGGCCTCTAATTCCTCTAAGGCCTTTGGGCCACCCAGGCCTTCGGGTCAGTAAGGCATTCGGGACACCTTAAGGCCTTCGAGCCACTTTAAGTGCAGATGAAAACTAGACAACCTACAAGGAAAAAGCTCTATAAAGAGGACGATCAAGGATCTTTCCCCATAGATGAAGCTAAATGGATTGCAAGAATGATAGGGTATGTCACCTGCCATAGGGATAAGCTTGTGAATGCCTAGGAAAGCCTTTTTGAACATCTATGCAAAGGTGGAGAGTTGATTTCATGTTGAAGATGTTGGGGTGGAGCAGATCCAAGTAGTTAGTCTGAGTTGTATGTAATTTATGAAGCCTACGGGCAATGAATTCCTCTAAGTCCTACAGGCCATGTAATGCTTATGCCAACAGGATTTGTAAGGGTTCCACCTCATCCCTTGAAAGGTGGATTATCAAAAAAATCAATAAAAATGAAGGAATTCGGGCCATTAGAGGAGAAAAAGAAGAAAAAAAACCCTTACTTGACTTTGAGAAGGAGATCGAGTCGGGCATAGGTTATTGGAGAGTTGGGAAGAAGAAAACCCATAGGGTTAAGTGTTAAAATGAGGGTTTATATAAGATGTTTATATGTATTTTTATACACTATTTTTGAAACATAAAATCTATTTTAACAAACCTGAATCTAACCATATCAAACAATAACAAAAACCATATTAAATATAAATATTAAATAAATAGTTCTTTTTATAATATATATTTTATGGAAAACGTACATTAGAATATAATGGGATTTTAATTAAACTAATGTACCCATGGTAGAAATTTGAAAAAATCAAACAAATAGGTCTGGGGATAGTGATGGGAGGGTCATGGGATGACGAAGAACATTGGAGGAGGAATCTGTGGGTTGAGGCTCACTGGTTTGAGGGTTCATCAAAGAAGAAGAGGAAAAGGGATGGAGGGATCAAATCATTTCATCTTGATCAGACAACTGCTCGAGTGGGAACAAGGAATAGAGCATCTTAATAGATGTGGATGACAGGGATGACATGAGGATAAACCAATATCTAGGATTATTTCCTCAGGTTAAAATCGTAGTCCCACATCGAAACATCCAGGACTTTAGGTCCCCCATATAAGCGATGGTTCACCGGCCATATATAAATAACACATGCACACACACGGGATTATACACATGGGGACCCACATAGGCTTTTTCCCAAACCCTACATCGTACTTGTGGGAGCCTTATACACGGGCCCATGTGCATTCTTAGCCCACACAATGCATGGCTTGTGCATGACTCAACAAGCACCATGCATGTAGTTAGCCTGACTTGGCCTAACTTTGGTTTCCATTGTGAGATGCCCACTGACCTTGAGGACTTGACCTTCAAGGATGTACTCGGTTAGATGGGGTACACACCATATTTTTATCAAAAATTTGTTAAACACAAATAGTTAAAAAAACAAAACATATATATTAATTTCTTTATATATAAAAACATTCTCTCTCATATTTTAAAAAAATTATAAATTTCATTATTTTCATAAGTTTTTATTCATTTTGATTTTCAAAACATTATAATTTCAAAATAAAAATATAAAATACAACTTCAATTAAAACCATGTCAACATTTAACCATAGAGTTTTTATAAAAATACCAATGGTCACATGTTTCTGTACATTAATTAATTGTATTAAGAGAAACTAATGGCCATATTTATCTGAATCGGTTACAAAGGCCTTATAAATAAATTTTTGGGGTATTTCAAAACATCAAAACATTTTGGATTATAAGCATGGTGATATAAATCCCCTTGACTCTCTATATTATGGCTATTCTTATCACTATTAATTTCTTTGTTTTGGTGGATTCAAGGTATGAGGGCTACTTAATCGATCTCTTTGTGATGTTAGGTGGTCTTATGTTGTTCTTTTAGGTCTTGAAATGAGTTTCCTTGATTAATTGTAATCCCTTCCATCAATTTAATGTATTAGTGTTTCAATTTTAAAAAAAAATTCTTATTTCATTCTACAAGAATTTGTTTTGGGTGGAACCAATATTAAACAAAAAAACATTAATAATATTAACCAAAATATTATTATTACACTTATAATTACTTTTGGGGCATTAGAATACCCTCTAATAGAATTTTTCCCTCACAATTATATTGTACTCATACGCTTCCACAAAACCATTCTTTTGACATCATCCTTGATGTCCCTAAAAAATATTTTTTAATTATTATTAATTTAATTAACAAAATTTGAATAAAAAAAATTAATTTATATCTTTACCGGTACCACAGGAGTTGGTGATTCTCCATTTTCATGGTTTCCAAGGTAGTTCAATGTTCTTTAATTTCTTTGGTCCAAACACACCTCGAGCAGCTAGAGTCAAACTCATATATGCAGCGATCAGACTTGAGGTGAAATTAATGGGATATGAAAAGACCAGAGATATCAAAAAGGTCTTGATTCCTTTTGACCAATTGTACAACCTTGTTTTATAAAATTTTAAAATCATAAAGCCTCATATACAAACTGATGTATAATTGTTGAAAAAGATAAGTTGCGTGGAGGTCAATAGCTTTAGTAGCTTGCCAAAACTTTCTTAAAGACAGATACCTTTCAAACATGGTAAAACATCTGAAGATCCCTTGAAATAATTCCCCTGTTGTGCATAGAATTCATGTTGTGCATGCACTATGAGGAAGTAAATGAAACCTAACCCCCCATAAAAATTGGAGTACACTAAGGGTGTTGGCAAATTGATAAAGTTGTTTGCAAGACAAATGTAGGTTTCATAAAGGCTTGAATACATCTGAACATTACTTTAACAATATCATTTCTAGTGTCTTGTCTAGAAGGGAAGTGATACTTGTTTCTGATTATCTTCATTCCATCTAAAAATGTATGAAAGGAATTTTATTTTAGAAAACATATTTAAGTCAACAGTTTTATTCTAATTTTCCAAATATCACTAGGTCATTCCTTTGATACCAACTTTAATGCCCCAACCCCAGAATCCAGAAGATGATGCCTAAAACATCGAATGTAATTTTTTATAAAATTTGTGAATAAAATAACACATAAAAAATCATCACATAGGATCTTCTCGTTCAAGGTTCTGTAAAACCAGATACAACTGATACTTTTCTTCAAAATAGAATGAGATAAACTATATAGTGTTGCCACAAAAAATAATAGTTGAAAGCTAAAAAATATACTAATCTTGTAAAAGTAAATTAAAAATCTATTGTGACCATTTAAAATTCTCATTAAGGGGTTTTAAAAATAATTAATAAAATTCATTTTAAAAACATCCCTTTAAAATAATTATACATACATAAAACATTTTCTTAAAAGAATATAACATTTCTTATAGTACATTATCATCATTTTTTAAAGGTGACTAGAAATAATTTTTAGGGAAATATCATACAAAAGAATTTATATATTTATTTAAAGTCTAAAAATGAAACACTTTTCAAAATATGTATACATGTAAAAATATTCATGGGATGCTTCAAATAAGTGAAGAGTTGATCAAACAAATTAAGAGTGGCATGCAAGGGTGGGGGTAAAAATTAGCACATAAAATAATACTTTCTTTGAATTTCACAAGAGGTAATATCATAAATCACTTATCACATAAAATAAAATTCATGAAATTATAGATGAATTTATAAATTTTGTATTAATGTTCTAAAAATAGATATGTTCAACTTTATTTATAAATGATTTTATAAGTACATACATTATTATGCCATGTGAATTTATTACCATAATCCTAAATAAAAGATTCTTGACCAAGGATATTATACTAGTTGAATAATCACATGGTTGGATAAATACTAATCACATAATGAGGGAATGCATAATGCAGGATATTCATAAACATTCTGTCAAGGCCTCATGCTAAGACCATATATAATAATACTATCAAGTCCACATGCCAAGACCTAGTTTTTCTCATTATACCTAAAGATTCATCGAGATGATATAACGGGCCTCACCTGTCACATAATAATTCATATGCTTTCCTCATATGTCTAATAAAAATCTGTATTTAAATAAAAGTATCCCATACCAATTTGATTTATTTTAATCTTTATCACAGGTAAAATAAATTCATTAAACAAACCAAATTGTCTCATACCACTTTGATTCATTTAAATCTCATTCATATATGAAATAAATTCATTAAACGATCTAAAGTGTCCCATAAAACCTTGTAAATTTTATTTCTTAATCCATATATTATCATAAAAGATATATCCCAAACTTGAAATCATTGTCTACATTCATAAATAAAGTGGATCATGAAATAAATGAACAATTAATATAACATTGCATGGATTGTTAGTTATAATTTACACCATGGCTATATCAAATTTATCAATGTCATGATTGGATGAGAAGACGGACTTTTTAACATGTGATGATAAATACTGCACAAAAAATATTTTATTCTTTCGGTTTGTCACATAAAATAATAACTTTTAAAATCAAAAACCTTATTTTATGAAAGTAAACATTTTATATACAATAAAAATACATGTTTTTGAATTTAATATACTTATCATTCATGTTTATAACATCCATTGATAAATGAGAGTGTCAATCAAATTAAATCATAAACTTTAATAATTAATAGTATTTATTGTGGGAGATTCATCATGAATTAAAATATAATATTTATAAATGTAAAACATTCATTTCATGTGAGATAATGAGGCATTAGAAAATAATTAAACACACATTACTCTATGTGTTTATGCATGTATATATATATACATATATGTATTAAACAAAAGATAATTCCAACATTTTATCCTAAAATTATAAATTGGGATGTATGCATGTAATGATAACAAGGTGATGATACCTTTTAAAATTTTGTGAATATAATAACAAAACGAGGTTTTGTTATTGTTTTCTACTATAAATTAGTATTCATGATCACACATACAATTAGCCCATGTAATAAAAAACATTAAATTCATGTTTTGAATTAAAAATGTAACACATATAAAAAGGTTAGTATAAATATGTTTATATAAAAATATTTATGCCAAGACATAAATTTTATTTCTGATCTAATCAGTTGTACAACTTTCAAAACATAAAATCATATAAAAGATAATACCACTAAAAAAATTATTTAAATTAAAACAAGATTGAAATAAATTTAAGAAATTTTACTTACATATATATATATATATTGGTTTAGCATAAATAAATAGAGAATCAATATAATCCTTATGTAAAATATATGGGTAGGGTAACACCTTTTTTAAAATAATTTTTCATCCTTTAAAAAGAAACTTAAAATAGGTTGAGTATTCCATTTATACAAAACTGTATATACAAATATAAATATATTAGTTTAGAAAACTCAAAAAACATTACTTATAAAACATTTGAACGTGTTATATGGATCATAAAAATCAATTAAATACCAGTAATATACATTTAGAATACTTAAAATAGTTTAGGATTGAAAGTTGTATAAAACCATATATACACAAAGTGTATATATGGGATTTTCATAACTAAAACAAAGTTTAATAAATCCTTACAAGCATTATATACTTCAAAAACATTAGTTAATCACTAATAACAATCATATGAAAACCTAAATCATATTAGTATTAATATATATATATATACACACAACTTTATATACACAATAATGTATTTAAGGTTTTTTTCATAATGAAAATGAAGAAAAAACCCTTAATTGACTTAAAAAAGGAGATAGAATCGAGCATAGGTCAGTGGAGAGTTGGGAAAAAGAAAACTTGTAGGTTTAAGTGTGAAAATGGGGGGTTATATAAGCTTTATATATATATTTTTATACACTATGGTTCAAACATAAAATCTTATTTAATAAAACTAAATCTAACTATTTCAAACAAGAACAAAAACGATAATCAATTTAAATCGTAAAAAAATTAGTCGTTTTATAATATATATATATATATTATGGGAAACTGACCTGGGAATCTAATAGGGTTTTAATTAAACTAATGTGCCCATGGTATACTTATGAAAAAACAAAATGACTAGGTCCAAGGAGAGTGGTGGGAGGGTCACGGGATGAGGAAGAACAGTGGAGGAGGAGGAATCTGCGGGTTGAGGCTCACTGGTTTGAGGGTTCATTGACGAAGAATAGGAAAAGGGATGGACTACTCAAATCATTTTGGCTTAATCAGACGGTTAAAGGAGTGAGTACAATGAATTGAGCGGATTAATAAAGGAATATGACTGGGATGACATGAGGAGAAACCAATATCCATGATAATTTCCTCAGGTTAAAATCATCCTTCCACTTCAAAACGACGGGGACTTTGGGTCTCCCTTATAAGTGATGGTGCACCGACCATATTCCAATAACACACATAAACACACAGGGGCTCCTACACATGGGGCTCCATGCGGGATTTGGCCCAAACCCTATACTACACCCTTACGGGCCTTATAAACGGGCCCTTGCACACGCTTAGCCCACACCATACACGGATTGTGCAAAACTCAGAATGCACCATGCATGTGCTCGACCTTACTTGGCTTGACTTCAGTTGCCTTTGTGAGATGCCGACTGACCTTGAAGACTTTTCCTTCAAGGATGTCCTCAGTCAAATGGGGTACACACCATATTTTTATAAAAAATTTATTAAACACAAATAGTTTAGAAAACAAAACATATATATCAATTTCCTTATATATAAAATCATTATTTCTCATAGTTAAAAAATACTAAATACCATTATTTTCATAAGTTTTTATTCATTTTGAGTTTTCAAAACATTATAATTTCGAAATCTAAATATAAAATACAATTTCAATTAAAACCATGTTATAATTTAACCAAAGAGGTTTTATAAAAATACCAACGGTCACATTTATCTAAACTCTAATGACTATTAAGAGAAAATAATAGTCATATTTATCTTTAACAGTTTCCAAGGCCTTATAAATAAATGTTTATAGTATTTCAAAACTTCAACCCATTTTGTATTATAAGGATGGTGATCAATGTTCCCTTGACTCTCTATATTATGGATATTCTTCTTACTATTTATTTCTTTGTTTTGGTGTATTCAAGGGTTGAAGACTACTTAATCATCCTTTTTGTGATGTTGGGTGGTCTTATGTTTGTAATTTTAGTTCTTTCAATGAGTTTCCTTGAGTAATTGTAATCCCTTGAATCAATGTAATATATTGGTGTTTCTATTGAATAAAATGTTTCCTATTTCATTCTGCAAGAATTTTTTTATGAAACCAATATTAAACAAAAAATAATAATAATACTTACCAAAATATTATTACTACATTTATAATTATTTTTTCAGTGTTACAAGTGGTCTTTTTATCCGATGCTCAATATAATGATCATAGAATGTAGTTATGACAAGAAAAATATTATAAAGGATTTAGTAATCAAAACTTGGTCTATCCAATCAAGACTTCTTGATACAAATCATGTACTATCTATTTAATTTTTCTCATGAATACCACCCCAGTATAAATAATTGAAAAATTAAAAATAATAAGCACTGGTACTTTGATACATGGAATCCATTGATAAATTCTAATTGATATTATCAATCTATTCTTGTTTCTTTTTACATCGTACTAGTAGGATTTATTATTCTCATTAATTAATCCATTACTAACCATTATGAATGTAAAACCATTAACATGGTTGTTTCCATCCTACTTAGTATGTGTCTCTAGAATTTTTTTTATACATGATTATATGGAACTTGTTACTATGACAACTATTTATACATCTTTGGAGTTTTTTAAATCCATGTCACACTTGGTCTTACTGTCTCAAATTAATATGTGAACCCTTTTTATAAATAAAATATATAAATTAACAATAACTTTTCTATCTATGGTATTTCAGTAATATCCTAAGATAACTTCAGAATAATTACATTAGATGTAAATTTTTTTATTTATGAAAGTTTTTTTATATTCATAACAAACTCTTTGCATATAAACACATGTTATTATGACATGGTAGATTTATTTCATCATATTACCCATATAATATCCACTTGTCATTATAGTTGGCATATGGTTACATTATAATGCCTCTATTTTCAACGTATGTCTCAAATAATTATGGATGTTTTTTCAGTGCATATGAATCTCAACATTGATGATACTTTTACTTAAATAATGATGATGATGTGTATCAGGAAATGTACATTTAGTATTTACTCCACACTATATTTTAATGATCAATGTTTATATCTAAGACTGATTATCAATCCTCCTTACTAACATCATATCTTTGATGCATATAAGGAAATGTGATTTTAAGAATAAATATCTTCTATATTTCATGATTGATGAATGCTTGGTTAAGATATTCTTTTCCAAATGGGCCTAAAGAAACCCATATATTCTAACCATAAAGATACCTTACATTACTTATATATTAATAATTTTTTAAAGGAACATTATGAAGTATATTTACTACTAGCTTAACCTTGGAATAGTTTAGGTTCTCTAGCTGAAAAAATTCCAAAATCATTATAGGTTACCTTTATTTATAATAGTTTATTTTTATAAATATAAATAAGCAAATTTTTCAATAGTACCTATGTTCTTTAACTCCAAAGATTCAAAAACCATATTGGTTATATCCTTGAAAACAAAATTTTTTACTAGAAAAAGATTTTTAATTCCATAACTGTGTATATCTATATCGTACATTTTATATCCATCATGTATGGCCAAGGAATCAAGAATTAATGAACTATTAGTTGAGTATCAGTCACCGAAGAAATCATTTTTTACTAAATTGGAAAAAACTATATTTTTCTATAATAGACATGTGAGATAAATGTTTTGGTTATACTCAATAAATGATTATCAATAATTGTTAAACATAGAAATTATAAGTTGTGTATTTCTCACCTATGTATTAGGAATCACCCTTTATCACCAACTTTGGAAATTTACCTCACTTAGTGTAACATTTATTTTCTTACATGGTTACTATATTTAAATACACATATATGATAGGAATATTTTATTTAATACCCAATAAGTAAAATAGAAACATTATTTATAATTGATGAATATACCTAAATAATAAGTGGCTACTTTCTTCTTGAATTTAGTTTATATAATTTAAACATTCATAGTCTTATCTAATGACATGCGATGAAAATTACCTCTTGTTTGATGATCATCCTCCTTTATTTCAAGTAATTATAGAGGTTCATTTGGAGTCACATTTTATATTGATATTTACACCTTATCTTTCCACTTTCTCACCGTAAAAACTAAATATTATCATGTCTTTAATTTCTTATCAACTTGGATAACATTACCCAAAAGGGAACAAAGAATTTTCACATACTATTTGTTTTTGAATCTTAAAATAAACTACAGTAAGTGGGTGATAAATATTTAAGAATTTGATTTACTGAAAAATTTTGATCTAACTTTATATTTTAATATATTCAATTTAATCATCATCTCATTCTATTTCTCACTTAACTTTCTCCTTGTATGATTCTCAAAGAAAATACAACATGTGATATCATCCATGTCCTGATGATGTATCCACAACTCATTGGATAATGGTTACAATATTATTTTTTAAACATAAAATTTGATATAAATGAGTATCCTGTAATAATATTTCTCACCCCTATTTCCATAGGTGTCTTAACATCTAGCAGAGACTCCAGAACATATAATTTTCTATATCATAGCACTTTGTGAAAACACCCAAGATACACTTGGAAATTCATGCTATATAGGACATGCACTTTGTAAAGAATTAATCACAATGTATCTTTGATGTTTATTTCCATCGTTCTATAAAAATAATCACTAGAATATTAGTACTTTTATGTTGATTACCAATTATACAATACAGATTAATTAAATCATTAAATTTCACACAATATTTTTTTAAAACCCTAGTATCCCTCATTACCAAACTCAAAATATTATGTTTATAGAGTATTGTAGTGATAGGGATCCATAAAAATTCTCCTCGAAGTCTAATAAATAGTTACTCAACTACTCTGAGAGTTTTATAGTAGGTATTTAACTGAAGAACCACATTGACTTACGACCCCATAAACTGTTTAGTGAAGTCTCAGCTTCTAATATCATAAAATGGATTTAATCAATTAATTGTCTCTAAGGATTAATAAATATAGTTATGGATACATATTTTCTACCATATTTAGTTAATTAAACCCATAATTCTTTTAAGAACTCCATAATTATAGGAGACACCTCTAATTATGGATGACGAGCACCTCATACTTTAGGTTTTGTTCAAATTTAAATGATAGAATGAATTATGAATTAACATTACATTGAGGGTTTTAATTTATTTTTTATTGAATGAAATCATTTCATTTCTAATATTCATGTATTATATAATCATGCTCACAATTGAACAAATAGTAAATAGAAATAATTCATTGTGTTTTAATTAATTTTAATCTATTCATTATTTTTTTATATTCCTACAATATATTATTGGTCATAGTAGGAAACTCAAGAGGGGGGATGGGAATTGAGTTCCTATAAAAATTTCTATCTAAAATTATTTTGTTAAAAATCCCCAAATATAAAATCAAAGACATGCCAGTTAACCAATGTAGCATATTTATAAAATATTTGATTATTTTAAATATTTCCCAAAGATTTATTTGCTCTTAGTTAAAATAATATGGATCATTATTTTGAATTTTGAAATCAATATACTAAATCAAATTCGAATATAAAGACTGTATAATAATATCTATCAAAGTAAAGTTACGTTTTCTGAAATATTTATAATAACAGAGAAGAATAGAAATTGAAAGCACACAGTGAAAGTAAATAAGAGGTTCAATCTCAAGACGAGACCAAATCCTATCCACTTGTTAATCACCTTCCACCAAGAAATTTATATAAATAACTTTGATCAGTACCTTGGATTAGGGTAAATAACATCATACACACCTGTCCAGGTTAACAAGACATCTTCTATAGTTTTTCATGTGATTGAAAATTACAATAGGCAATGTGGGGAACTCTTCCAATATTATCCATGGGAGTGTATGCTGTAAAAATATAGGTTTGTGAATTTATTATAGTATCTTACAGTTTGTCATAGGGGACAGTGTGTTTTTATATAAAAAAGATACACACACTACTCAAAATGTAATTTATGTACATAGTCAGGGAAATATAATGAGAGTAGGGTTTAGAAGGATATGTGTGATGCGCTTCACAGCATTTAAACACATTAGAGATGGTAGAAGTGGAGATGGATTCATCTTCTTGAAACAGGAAGAAAAATAGAGATTTGTGAGTGCTTCTGTCTTCTATTTCCAGTGAGGTGTATGGATTTTTGGATGAGCTATTCTCATTTCATAGATTGTTTCAACAAAAAGGTTATTAGGTTTTTGTTCTCATTAATATATTCATGTTTCTTCAGTTTTAGGTTATTGAGGTTTACAGGCTCATGAGCTCATTACTAAACTACATGGGGCCTCTTCCACTTTTTGATCAGGTATACAATTTATAAAATGAAGAAAAAAAGCAGCATGTTCTCTTGTACCTCATGCCTCATACTGGTCTCTAATATCATTAAATGTTTTCTAAAAAAGATAGACAAGATCATTAATATAATAAGTAGTACTATGTTTTATAAATATGAATATTAGTAAAAATTTTGAACTTGAGGGATAGATCATTGGTGTCTTAGTATGTAGGTAGGTCGGTTTGTCGATAGATCATTCTATAACAAGGTGATGCTTTGGTGAATCAGCTATCGGTAGATTATACTTAGTGAAATTATGAGTGTCGGTCAGTCACTCTATTCGTAGGTCAGGCATCGTTAGGTCAAACATCAGTAGGTCAGGCATCAGTAGGTCAGTTGTCAGTAAGTTAGGCATCAGTAGGTTAGGCTTCAGTAGGTCAGGTGTCAGTGACTCATACTTAGCCAATTTTTTCTAACCTATCTTATGCAGTAACACACTAATAAAAAAGATCTAGGTTATATTTAATCATAATTTATAATAATTTAACATTATGAATCATGATAAAATAAAATAAAACATGATTAAAAACAATGTAACTTGAATCATAAATAATCATGATTTGTGAGAATCTAAACATGAGGAGACCAAAAATATCCCCCTCTTTGATGATGACAAATCATGGAATTATATAGCATAATAGTTGACTTATAATGATTAAAGTAAGGTATGCTTACCGTATGATAAATTTTAAGATAAAAAAAATAATATATAGATTACTTATTAAGATTTATTTTAATGTCAGGCACCCATAAGATATATTACATATATACATTTCTCCCCATTTTTGGATTATCAAAAATTAAAAAAAGAATGAAAATAAATAAAATATAATAAGAAGAAAAAATTGAATATATTTCATTAGAAAATCAGTAAAAGTGGTTACAAAGAGAGTATAATAGATCCTTATTAAAGAGATATCCAATCACTATGTGTTACAATCCTCCACTTATTTTCCCTTAGCAGGCACAGAAGAGATGGGAGAAGGAGGTGCATAATTAGTGGTTATAGGTATAAAGTGTATACTGAGGAAAGGAAAAGGAACTCCTATGAAAACAGAAGGAGATGGGATCAGAATAGAAGAGGTAGGAGGTCTTGTAATCTCATGATGAAGGACAGGTCTGGTTCGGCTTAGAGCATAACAAGGGGTAATAGACAAAGGTGAAAAAAGGGTAGAAGGAGTGTTAGAAGGGTGAAAGACATGTCGAAAAGGAGAATATTCTAGAGAAATAATGGTTGTACTGTCATAATGTAGGTAAGGTTTCAGTAGACTGATGAATTCCTTAATGATCTGACCACTATAATCCATATCCTTTTCAAAATATTCCTTATTCTCCACAAACTAATCAAGTGTACGATTGAATTACTTAAGCTTCTTGACTTGATCCTTGAAGTCTTGAGTAATAGGAGGGATCATAAATTTTTCTACCAAGTATTTGAAATTACTATCTAGCTGATGTTTTGTATAAATTCTATTAATTTAGAAGTATAAATTCTTGGTTATTTCTTCCTGAGCATTGGTATAACATTTGTTGTAAAATCTAACGATGTCATAGATTTGATCACAATTTTTCTTGATCTTAGTGAGTCTTTCTTGATCAGTTCCACCCATCTTGGTTTGAAGTTCTTCTCTTATGACATTTCTAATCATCTAAACATCAGTATTATGAACAATAGGAGTAGCTGAGGTGGAGGAACCTTGCATGATATCACATATATCTAAGATTAATTGATTTAAATCAATGGTTGGAGGATGAGGATTATTTTAAGTTGAAACATAATTCATTGCATTTTTTATAACTGAAATTAAAATGGCTCGATCAATAGTTGGAGGAGGAGGATAATCATCCTCCTAACACTTAGAGGATGTATCTCCAAAACCTTTTAGAACCTTTTCCAAAGACCCCTTATATTCAATTGTTAACTTGTTAAGGTCATAGACCATAATGACCAATTCATTATGTATCTTTTAATTGTTTGTTACAATTACTTCCAATAGTGAGATCATCTGAGGTTCAACCTGAGAAACAACCCTATCTTTGATTATACATATATCACTTTAACTAATCCGTTCCACTGGATTTGGTTGATGTAGATGAATAGATCAAACTATAGCAAAAAAATCTTCGTTAAAAGCAATAAAATCATCCTTATACACATAGTCTGTAGGAACTAGTAGAGCCATAGATTTTAGAGCATCTATAGGAGCAAGAGCAGCTGTCCTAGCCTATAAATCAGAGTACTCCAAACCCAGATTAACATACCCTGGATCCTTTCTTCACACATGATCAACTATTTCATCAAGAGGATAAAGTATATAAACTTTTACCCTCATTTATTATATCTACCCTTCAATAGATACTTCCACTTCAATGGGTACATCTATTTTAAGAGGTTCTTTTTTTCTAACATAAACCAAATCTTAAATAGGATCCACTGAACCTTCTCTTTCATCATAAACTTCATCCTGAAAATGGACATCAGAAGTGATCTCCTCAACCATAGATGCTTCAGAAGCTTCATGGGATTGCTCAACCAGTTCCAATTCTAGTTCCACTACAAGAGCATCAGTAGGATTTTCATGATCAATAAGCTCTAAGGTAAGATCAATATGTTCATCATCAGAACCTTGATCATCACCTGGATGATCTAATTCACTATCAGATCCATTAATTCCTCCATATTCCCTTTCACTTGCATCACCATATTCTTCATTTTCTTCCTCATCTCTATCAGAATCATATTCTTATTCTTCTTTACTAACACTTTCTCTTTATTCCCTATTTGATTCCTCATCACTACCAGATCTGATTTCATACTCAGTATCCTCTCACTCTTCTATCTCATCATCACCATCCTCATATAAAAGTGTTTCCTTTGAGGGTAGAATCCTAGGAGGGATAGTAGGACTATAGGTCATCCCTTCAGGACTTTCAGATATATCAGGTTCACTTCTATCATCAATTGGTGACACATTCCCTTGATCTTACATAGCTACGTATTCTTCATCTGAATACTCACTAGATTCATCTGGTCCTATACCGGGATCAACCATGTTCATTGTCCATGAGGGGTTCTCAATAGGATTAAAATCCTTATGCATTTGTTCATTATCCTCAACCCACATCTTCTTCTAGGTATTCCAATTTATTCTCATCCTTTTACAGATATATTTGGTCAGATAATAACCATCACATTCTAAAACGATTTCCTCACATTCACTTACTAAATCATTATCTTTCAAAATAGGGGAGATAATCCTAGGATAAAACAAATAATTGGTCTTACATAAGGGTTTTATTATGCACCATCAAATATCTACACAGGTAATCTTATATCCCTTATTCAATCGATAAATAAAATGGACATCTTGGTATTTGATGGAGGTAACGCACTCTTTCCTTTGACATAATTGGTGTTTAATGAACTTTATTAGTATCCCACACTCACAATTTAACTATATTTCTACAAGACTTCTTTGATATCCATTTCCTGTAAGCTCCTTCAATACTTCCTCAAAAACAAATATCAATGGTTAGAGGTACACTTCACTGATGATCATATTACACACCCACATGGAGTACCTTTAAGCACCCTACCCAATGCTTGGATGAAAGAAGAGATTTTTTTTTCTATCTAGTATAGATTTGATCCAAAGTACCTCTGACCCTTTAAGTAGAAACTCCACATATAGGTAGAACTTGTGCACTATCCGTGGATAAAATGGTCTTTCGTTGTAGATAACCACTCCAACCAACCATGTGTTTGCAAAAAATTAAATATTGTAGGATTACTTGTCAAAAGAAATTATAAATGTACTTCCTTCTCAGATGTCACAATACGTTTTATGAGTTATGAATGAAAACGTTGATATTTAGGTTGACAAAATTCACCTTTTTTCTTCTTAGATAGATGAAAATCTTCCAAAGATATCTCAGAAACATTTTTAACTCAATCCATTACTGAGATTTGAGGGTTTGGGGTTCAAAGAAGAAAGGTAGCAGGAGTTCGAGAGAGAAATATTCAAAGGAAAGAGTGTGAAAGCAGTAGTGTGAGAGTGAGAAAAAGTGTTGAACCGACCCTTAATTTTATCATTTAGTTATTTAAAATCATAAAAAACTAAATTCAGATTAAAATAAAATGAAATAATTAAAATATTTATTTTTTATATTCTAGATAGAAAAAAATACTAGGTATCGATCGGTGAGACACATCGGTGAGACCTATCAGTAAGTCACCATCAGTGAGTCTTGTCTATGAGTCACGTCGGTGAGACATCATCGGTGAGTCATGTCGGTGAGACCTCATAGGTGAGTCACATCCATGAGACATCATCGGTGACTCAAGTTTGTGAGACATCATAAGTGATTCACCCAAATTTGATCATTCCTAACTCAGGTATGATGTAACTCATTCTCTCAGAGTTTAATGGCTCAGTAAAAATATCAGCAAGCTAATGTTAAGTTATAATGATTTCATGACTAATATCACTTTTTTGATAATGATCTCTCGAAAACTGATGTCTTACATCAATATGCTTTGTTCTTGATTGAGAAACTAGATTCTTAGAAATTTTAATAGCATTTGGGTTTTCATAGTTTATAGGGACATGCCTAATTTTCTATCCATAATGTAGTATTTTTTGTTTCATCCAAAAAATATGATCACAATAGTTACTAAAATCTATGTATTCAGCTTCGGCAGTAGATAATGGAACAAAATTTTTCCTTTTTACTACTCTATGAAACCTGAGACTTGACCAAAAAGTGAAATGTTCCCGAGGTTATTTTTCTATCCAACTTTCAACCACCAAAATCAGTATCATAATAACTAACTATGTCAAATGGTTTTACTATAGGGTAGAAAAATCCTAAGTTGGAAGTATATTTGAGATATTTGAAAATTCTATTAACAACAAGTAGATTTTACTCTTTAGTATTTTCTTGAAAATGAGCACACATACATACACTAAACATAATATCTAGTGGAATAGAAGTTAATTAAAGAAGACTTCTGAATCATACCTTTGTAATTGGTTTGATCAAAATAATTTCCATTTTCATTAAGAGCCAATTTATAGATGGTACTCATAGGAGTATCACTAATTTTTGTGCTATCCAATACAAAAAGTTTTAAAATAAATTTAGTATATTTACTTTGATTTAAAATAATACCTTCTTTATTTTGAATGACTTGAAATCCAAGTAAATATTTTAGTTCACCCATTAAACTCATCTCAAATTCATTTTACATTAATTTTCAAAAATCAATACAAAAATAATTTTTAGAAGATAAAAAAATAATATCATCAACATATATTTGAAAAACTAAAACATATTTAGAAATTATTTTTATAATAAGAGTAAGATCCAAAATTATTTTTTAAAACCTTTAGAAATAAGAAAAGTGTTGACACTATCATACCAAGCTCTTGGAGGCTATTTTAAACCATAAAAAAGAATTTATTAATTTAAAAACATGATTTGGAAAATTAGGATTTTTAAAACTATGGGGTTGTTCAACAAAAACATCCTCAACTATATATCCGTTTAGAAATTAACTCTTGGCATACATTTGATAACGTTTGAAATTCATATGTGTTGCATAAACAAGTAAGATTTTAAGGGATTCTAGTATGGAAATAGGTGAAAAGTTTTATTCACAGTCAATTCCTTCTTCTTGACTATAACCTTGTGCAAATAATCTAGCCTTATTCTTTAATATAGTGTGAGCATCATCTACTTTATTTCTAAACACCCACTTAGTGATTATTATTATGGTGTATTTGGGTCTATCAATAAGTTTCTAATTTTTTTTCTTTCAGGCTATTTTCATTATTCATTCATATACATTATCCGAAATTCATCATTTATTTCATCATTGATTTCATCATTTATGTTCGTAGGTTCAAGATGTGATAGAAGGGATTGATGTTCAACCCGGTTCCTTAGAGAATCTTTAGTATGTGTCCCTTTATCTTAGTCTCCAACTACAACATCTATGAGATGTTTCTTAAGGGTTATAACATATATAGAAAAAGATAGGATAGTTATTTCAAGTTCTTCTATAGGTTTGAGTTCACTATGATCAGAATATATAAATTTTTCAGAACTGCATGATTTTGAAACATTCTTAACAGCTGAGTTAGAAGGTTTAGAATTCATGTCAAGATTTGAAAAATCATCCTCAATATTTTCTAGGGAGGTCTTAGTTTCATGTGGATCTATTTCATCAAATTTTTCATGTACATATTCTTTGACACACTTGGTTTTCTTATTAAATACCCTATATGATTTTCTAGAGGTTGTATAGCCTATGAAAATTCCTTCATTGGTTTTTGAGAAAAACATGTCAATATTATCTTTTGCATCGAAGATAAATAATTTTCAACCAAAAAATTTAATGTAATTAACCTTAGGCTTCCTATTGTTCCATAACTCATAGGGAATTTTCATAAGGATATGTATAATTTAAACTTTATTGATTATGTAACAAGATGTTTTCACATATTATTTTACAAAATAAACAGGTAAATCATATTCATTAAGCATAGTTCAGGCTATTTCATGTATGGTTCTATTTCTCCATTCCAAAACTCTTTTTTTTATGGTGTCATAGGAGAAGATAAGTTATGAAGATAGCTATTTTGTGATAAAAATATTTTAATTCTTGATTTTTAAACTCACAAACATGATCACTTCTTAATGTTTTTATCCTAAGTCCACTTAATTTTTCTATTGACCAAGCATACTTGGTGAAATAAGAAAATTCTTCACATTTGTGATCTAAAAAGAAATTCCTAGTATACCAAGAGAAGTCATATTCTAGAACATAGATATAGTGCTTCCCATTAGAACATGAAACTCTAGATGGTTTAAAAAAATCCATCTGAACCAACTTAAGATGTTGAGAAGTTGAAACATATTTCTTTGGTTTAAAATATATTTTATGATGTTTTCCCTTTTGAGAAGGATTGCAGACATTATCATTTTGAAACTCATGTTTAGGCATATCCTTGACTAGTCATTTCTTTGATAGATTTCTAAGGGAGTGAATATTAAAGTGGACCAATATCCTATCATAGATTCAAGACTCTTTATGAAAGGCACTCAAGAAAGAGACATTTTTAGAATCTAAAAAATATAAATTCATATTATAAAAAGTTTCATTTCTAAAAGCAGTGAATACTAAATAATTATTTAAATTGAAAACATTATAAGAAAAATTTTCAAATTTAACATAAAATCCATCATTACATAACTGTGAGATGCTAAGAAGATTATACTTAAGACCATCATTAAAAATAACTTTTGAAATTAAATTATAATTAGTGTTACTGATTTGGCTAAGGCTAATAGTTTTTCCTTTCACATTTTTACCAAAGGTGACATTCCCACCATCAATCTTGATAAGGTTCTTGAATCTTGAATAGTCCCCTTTCATATGTATAGAACATCCACTATCCAAGTACCATAAGCTCTTAAAGTAAATATTTAAACATCTTTTCTACAAAAATAGATCAAACAAGAAAATATGTTGGTACCCAAACTTTCTTAGGTATAGTAAAATTACTAATTAATGCTTTGGGAACCCACATTTGTTTAATGGGTTTCCAATACATTGTTTTTAATGTTTTAGAAAATTAAATTCTATTGTGTCTAGAAAAACTAAAAGCAGTAAAAGATTTTCCAATGCTAGAAGTTGCAACAAATTTTTCAAATCTGGGCATAAAACGGAATTTTCTAGATTTTGAAACAAAATTGTTTTTAATAAAATTTATTTTCTCAAGATGATAAAAAATACTAGTAGTATATTTTAGAGAATTTTTTTAAGAATTTCAACTAAGGCATCTTTATCATTTGTAAATGTATAAAGATTATTATTTAATTGTTCATTAGACAGTTTAAGCTCATTGTTCTCATTGAGAAACTGAGCATTCTTTTCCTTTTCCACAGTAAGTTCAAATTCAACAGAAACTGAAAGAGAATGTTGCTTCTTGAGAGATTTATATTTATCCTTTAGTTCATTTCATGTGTCCTCAATCATTTTACATTATTTAAACATATCTTAATTTATCATATTTTTATAACCAGATTTATATCAAGAATAATAAAAATTCTATATAAGAGATTCTTCGGTTACTTCCGATGTGTTTTTTATAAAATACATGTTGTATTTTTAAGCCTTCTCACCCCCCCACCCCGAATGGCCCGAAGGCCTTCTTTTTATTTTATTTTATTATGGATAATCCCCCTTTTAAGGGTTTAAGGAGAACCCGTACATGACCTATAGGCCCAAGGCACAAGGCCCAACAAACCTGCAATAAATGACCTGAAGGCCTAGAGTCATATCATGCACATACATGACACGTAGGCCCAGCCCAATTGAACTACCCCTCCACATCTTTCTTCATCATCGATCACCTAGCTCCCACCATGCATTTCTGGTCAGCTAACATTTCCCCGTACAAAGATTCACAATGTCTGGTCCCAATGGCGGCTGCCATACCCTCTCATTCTTCCAATCCGGTTATCTCTACATCTGGTGGCTACTACTCATGTTGCTCTTATCCTCTTCTAGGGCATGTTCTGTGTGAATTGGGCTACTCCATAGTCTATGTGACCCAAAGTCCATGTGTCTCGAAGGCCTTTGATGACCCGAAGGCCCTGGAGACCCATAGGCCCCAACCGGTGGCCCGAAGGCCCAAATCAGATGAATAGTTCTGGCTGCTACAGTACCCCAGAAATTTTCCTCCTCCCGGTTTTGAACCCGGGTCTCTTGTATCCCAAGCAGAAGCCATTACCACTCGGGTATGGGCTCTTTGGTGCCTTCTGATCAAGTGATGACTCTGAATCCCTATATCTATCATCAGAATCACTTCATATGGCTTTAATTTCGTTTTTATAATTTCTATATTTGTACCCATCCTTATTTTTATACTTTAACTTAGTATAGTCCTATTTTACATGTCCTCTCCTCTTGTACCCATAACAGACTATTTCAGTAATATTTCCACTTTTATTTCGATCCAATTTCTAGTTTCCCTTATTGTCATACATCCATTTATAACCAGGATTTCTAAATAAATTATTATTTATATAGAATGTTTTAAATCTTCTAGATAAATGATCTATTTCTTCATTACTTTCACTTGATGATTCTTCATTGTTGGAACTTTCATCGTGAACTTGTAGTTTCACTTTTTCATTGTGTTTAGAAGTAGTTGTTTTTGAAATCCACTGACTTTCTGTTTGGTTCATCATATTTCCCTCTTTTGACTTCCAATTTTTCCTCATACATCATTAGTTTGCCTATAAAATCCTTTACTAGTAAAGTGAAGATATCACAAGACTCCCTTATTGACACTGAGGTTTCTCTCCATCTTTCTAGTAAACATATGATAATTCTCATTACTTGTTTTCTGGATTTGGTTTTCTTTCTTAGAAACACCATCATATTTATAATTTCATTGATCCTGAGATACATGTCAAAGATAGGTTCATCAGGCTTCATTTTAAAGTTATCATATTTAATGGTATATATATTAAGTCTCAAATATTTGACATTAGTGGTTCCTTCATGTGAAACAACTAGTGTATCCCAAATTTCAAATGCTATTTTACATGAAGAAATCCTATTAAATTCTTCATCCCCTAAAGAGCAGTATAAGGAATTCATATCTTTACATTTATTATTTTAGGATTCCTTAGTGGCATCATCCCAAGTGTTCCTAGCGGTTGTAAGAAATTTATATTCATCTACAATTGAAGAGTATATTTCAAAACCCAAACATTTCAAATTCATTTTCATTTTAATTTTCCATTGGTCATATTTTGTTCAATTAAAGTAGGGAGGTCTGTTGGTAGAAAAATCTTCCTCTCTATTGTCCATATAAAATAGATTTTCAATATTATAAATAACAATAAATTTTCAACTGAAATAAATTTAGAGACCTTTAAAACACAACTAAAATCATAGTTGAAAGAGTAAAAAACTTTGAAAACATTGAGAGTAAGAGAACCTATGATGCCGAATTTTGGTCTGAGTATGACACCCAAGAGGGGGGTGAATTGGGTTTCTATAAAACTTTCTATCTAAAATTATTTTGTTTAAAATCCCCCAATTTAAAATCAAATACGGCCCAGTTAACCATAGTAGCAGATTTATTAAAGATTTGATTGTTTGGAATATTTCTTAAATATTGATTAGTTTACAATTAAAACAATACAGATCATTATTTAAAATTTTGAAATCAATCTACTAAATCAAATTATACTATAAATATTATTTGAGATTAACTATCAAAGTAAAGTAAAGTTTTTGGAAATATTTATAAGAATAGAAAAAGACATAACATCAAGGCACACAGAAAAAGTAAACAAGAGGTTCACCCTCAATTCAAGACCTAATCCTCTCCACTTGGTGATCACTATCCACCAAGAAATTTATTTAAATAAAATTGATCCACACCCTGGATTGGGGTAAACAACATCATACACAACTATCCGAGTCAACAAGACATCTTCCATAGTTTTTTGTGGGAGTGAAAATTACAAAAGGCCATGTAGGGACCTCTTCCACTGTTATCCATGGGAGTGTAAGGTGTAAAAATATATTTTTTTGAAGATATCATAGTATCTTACAGTTTATAATAGAAAAAACTATGTGTTTATATAACAGAGAAGCACAAACCCTACTACAAATGTAAATAATGTACACATGCTGAGAAATATAATAAGAGTTTGGCATAAAAGGCTGTGTGTGATGCGCTTTACAGATTATGAACTCTTTATAGATGGAAGAAGTGGAGCTGGAGTCAACTTATTGAAATATGTAGCAAAATAGAGTGTCATGAGTGATTCGGTCTTCTATTTCTAGTGATGTGTATAACTTTGTGGATGAGATCTTATCCATTATTATATTATTGATGAAAAAAGGTTATTCACTTGTTTTTATCAGTAATATATTATTGCTTCATCAGTTTTAAGTTCTTCAGTTTTATAGGTGCATGAGCTCTCTAGAGGACTGCATGGGGCCTCTTACACTTTTGACCATATATATAATTTATACAATGTAGCAGACAATCATCATTTTCTCTGGTACCTCGTACCTCCTATTGGTATATGGAATCATTAGATGTTGTCTACAAAAGGAATACAATCTCTTTAATATAATAAGTAGTTCTAAGTTTCATAAATTTGATCATTAGTAATAATTCTAAACTTAGGAGACAGATCATCGATGTCTCGGTCTGTTAGTAGGTCGGTCTGTCGGTAGATCATTCTGTTGGTAGGTGATGCATCAATGACTTAGCTATCAGTAGCTTATACTTTGCGAAATTCTGAGTGTTGGTCAGTCACTCTATCAGTAGTTTAGGCATTAGTAGGTCAGGAGTCGGTAGGTCATGCGTCGGTAGTTTAGGAATCGATGACTCGTGCTTAGCCAATTTTTACTAACATATCTTATGCAGTAACACACTAACAGAATATATCAAGGTTATATGTAATCATAATTTAACTTAATTTAACTCTATAAATCAAGATAAAACATGATTAAACACAATATAACTTGAATCATAAATAATTATGATTTATATGTATGATTTGTGAGCATAATTTATGATCATTATTTGTGAGTATTAAAACTAGAGGAAAACAAACATATATTCAAAAAAATAATAAACAATGCATAAATTAAATAAACTAACTAAATGATCTTAAGAATTTTGTATTGATTGATCCATTTATACTCAGTTGATCAACTGTGACCCTATGGGTAAAATACATGAGTCGGGTCTGACTGGTATTGTAGTTCACACCTTAGTCCAATGTTTCCACATCTCCTCTGAAATATCACCTCATCTTGGCATATTCCACATCTTATAGAGACATTGTCATAATACATAAATACTCACATGTGGGTGAGGGGGGATTGAGAAGTTCAAAATACAAACAAAATTATACCGATGGATGCACAATCCCTTATACATATAAAGATAAGATATAAAAAACACAAAATATCAGAAATAAATAAATTATTATAATCATTACACACGATTGTAAAAATTAATTATATAAATATAAACTCAGAGAAACATTGGTTGATCAATGCTTAAGACCAGTACACCAGTAAACTAGATTTCCAATAAAAATTAAAATATTATAAATTTAAATTTATGGAAATTAATTTAATTAAATGAATTATTTTAATTCAAATAATTTATTCGTTTGGTCCGGAAATAAATTTAATTTTATTTCAAAATTAATTTAATTTTTATATTTTTTTTAAACAAATTTTAAATTAATTTCTGTGAATATATTAAATTTTTGAGGCCTTAATAGGTTTTTGTGGGTTAGTAAATACCTTCCCTAACCCATTCTAGAATAGGATGGACTCACCTAGTCATGTTCTGAGTTGAGATAGAACCACCTGGGCTAGTTTCAGGTTGGCCGGACCTCGCTTGGTCATAGGTTGGTTAATCATAACAGGGACTATTAGAAACATGGGCCGATTGTGGCAACAACTTTTCCAACTACGGAAAGTTGAGGATGAAGGGGTCTGTGTGGCAGGAGGGCAACCCAGGGTTTCCATTCATAGTGGGTCACTAAGGTAGAATGGGAGGCCGAGCCAGGTGGTAGCACCCGCACCATGATGGTCGATGCTAGCCGGAGAGGATGGTTTGATGACTGTAGCACCAAGCGGGGTATCCATAAAAGGTGGAGATGGTAGCTGCTAGGCAATGGGGTTGAGACAACGCATTGGTAGGAGGAGGCATGCGAGAGAGTTCTAGTTTTTTTAAGCATATTTTGAATTTTTCTTACAAAAAAGAGTTAGGGATTTTTTTTTTAAAATGCGCCTCAAAGGCGGCATCACGGAAACCGCCTTTGCATTACGGGTGAAAGGCGGCATCACGGATTCCACCTTTGCACTGCTGGCGCGGATCAGTGACGTGGATAAGGAGGCACCTGCGGTGCCGCCTTTTCCTCCACACCCTATAAATGGTTAGTGCCCCCTACCCTTCTCCCCACTTCCAAACACCCAATACCTCTAAATTTCGATTGTTTGCAGCAGATTTTTTCAGTTTAAAATTTTTGCAAAGATTTTAGAGGAATGGTTTTTAATTTAATGTTTTTTATTTTGTAGAATTGTTTTTAGTTTAAAATTTTTATAAATTTAATGTTTTTTATTTAGTTAAATTGTTTATAGTTAAATATTTTTATTATTTAGTAGTTTAGGTAGTTTTAATTTTTTTTTTGTTAGATTATTTAATTAGTTATATATATTTAAGAATTATAATTATCATTAGTATAAATTAATTTAGGATTCTTTTAATGAAATTTTTGTAGCATAAAGACTATGTTATCTAAGAAATAAAATCCTTTTCTGGATACAAACAAGTGAATGTGGCTCTGGCACAGATTTACCTAGGGGTAAAACCCGAAAACACCGATTTGAGCAAGACTCGAACGAGAACTGATGCACGACAACGGGCCTTGTTGCATTCTTGTTTGACACTCCCGGAGGATATGCTTAAGATATGGATATTTTTTTATAAACTACTAAAATATCTAAGAAAAGAAATTATAAATTGATAATTTAGTAATGACGTTGATAGTTATTATTAGGAATGATTAATTAGAAATTAAATAATAAATAACATAGAGTTAAAAATAAAACTACAGTTCAATTGATATTCAATAACATGGAGTTGAAAAATAACATGGAGTGAAAAAATAACATAGTTAAAAAACAATATGGACTGAAAGTGAAAAGAAATAACATGGAGTTAAAATATAAATAACTTGAAGTTAAAATATAAATAACATGGAGTTAAAATATAAATAACATGGAGTTAAAATATAAATAACATGGATTTAAAATATAAATAACATAGAGTTAAAATATAAATAACATGGAGTTAAAATATAAATAACATAGCGTTAAAATATAAATAACATGGGGTTTAAATATAAATAACATGGAGTTAAAATATAAATAACATGGAGTTATAATTTAAATAACATAGAGTTAAAATATAAATAACATAGAGTTAAAATATAAATAACAGTATGTTAAAATATAAATAACATAGAGTTAAAAAATAAATAACAGCATGTTTATAGCTTCTTGATTTTCTTGTAGTGAATTGAATATCAAAATTTTAGAAATCCCATGTGACAACGAGTTTTCTGAAATTTTGATGTCCAATTCACTGCAAGAAAAGCTAGAAGCTCGAAAAATGGTGTTATTTATTTTTTAACACTATGTTATTTATATTTTAACTCACTATTTAGAAAGTGTACTAAGAAATATCCTAGTTTAGGTTATAAGATCTTTTAAAATTTAAGTATCATAAAGATTGTATATATTTTAGAAGTAATAGGTCTCTAGAGGTTATTCAAATTTAATGTCACTTACATTATCAAAATCTTTATCAGAAAACTTTTTTTACATAGAGCGAAATGTTTGCCTGTGTGTACTGCTATGGGGAGGTTATTCAAACTAAGCAAGGAGCTTCTTACAGTACACAACCAATAATAGTGGTTAATACAACTGACTATGTAACCCTGAGTGACCTTCAAGACAGAATTCACGGCTCATTAAACCTAGGACCCGATCAAAAGTTCAAGTAAATGAGTTATAGACATTTGTAGTTCTTGTCAACATTGTGGCATATTGCTTTTCCATTGGTTGATGATGCACAATGGATCCAAAAAATTAATTTGATTTCTCAACTTTCAGATGGTACCATGATGGAGTTATATGTTGATGTTTCTATTGTACAACAACAACATCCAATTGTACAAATACGTAGACTTACAAGAGTCGTTGAAGATAGTCCACCCCATGAAGTTGAGACTATTCCAAATTATATAGAGGACAACCTACTTGATCTCCCGGATATACAAGTTAACCTGACATCTGATGAAGAGTTTCGTAATAATGAAACAGATGGTGATAGTAGTGCTGATGAGGAAGGAACAACAGAAGTTTCTAGAAATGCATTAGTTGTACAACATGCTCGACCTATAATAAATCATCCACCTCTCTTTGCATCTTGTTCAGAAGAAACGAAACGTGTTCTTGAATTTTAAGATAATGTTCTCACACCAGAAATTGAGTTTCCCAGAGTTATACGAGATAGGTTTAGTGAGATGGACAAAACATTATATGTTGGAAGGAATTTTCCAAGTAAAGATGCATTAAAAAGTAAGCTAAATAGATTTCACATTGAGAGGCACTGTAGCTATGTAGTTTAAAAATCAGAACATAGAAAATATGGCATACGATGTGAGAAGTATGGGGATGATTGTAGATTTCAATTGAGGGAAATTCCAGACATTGCATTTGGAGGTTGGAGAATCTCGAGGATTGAGGCAGCTCATACTTGTGTTCAGCCAAGAAAGACACAAGATCATACTTCATTGGATGCAGAATTTGTGTCATCTATTGTTATTGAGATGATTAAGACATTTCAAGATGTTCTGATAGCCCTTGTGCAAGATAGGATACAACATACATTCGGTTATAAGATATCCTATAATAAGGTATGGAAGGCAAAACAAGAGGAAATTGTGAAGGTCTATGGTGATTGGGATGACTCATATCAGGTGTTGCCGCAATTGATAGCCATAATGAGGCATCATAACCAAGTTGTCTTCCATTTGGATATAAAAAAACATGTGTCTCACGATAACCGACTAGATGCATCTCGTGTTCAATTTCATCGGTTGTTCTGGGCATTCCTTCCCTGTATCTCCGCCTTTCGTTTCGATAAACAGTTTATTCAGATTGATGGAATATTTCTATATGGAAAATACAAGGGCGTATTTTTGATTGCGGCAACCCAAGATGGAAACCATTCACCTCTTTTTCTTGTATTTTCCATTGTAGATAAAGAAAACAATGAATCATGGAGTTGGTTTTTAGCATGTATCAACACCCATTTCCCCAACATTCGGGATGTTTGTTTGATATCTGATCAACATTGGGCAATTAATTAGGAAATCAATGCGGATCCTGATACATGGAGTTACCCAAATGCACATCATTGGTTTTGCATTAGACACATTGCAACAACTTGCATAAAAAATCCACAATGAATTGATGAAGAAGGAAATCACAAGACTTGGTATGCATTGTATTTGTTATTTTTTTGTATATCAACTTAAAGAAAAATTCAAAATATGTGAAATAATAACTATTCTGTGTAGCATATGAGTCTGATCAACGATGGTTTGAAGAACGTTTCGAAAAAATCCTTCTGTTTAATGAAGAAGTTTACGATTATATGATGTGGATTCCAAAAGAAAAATGGACATTGGAATATGATGGGTGTAAGAGGTACGAACACATGACCACCAACCTTGTAGAGTGCATAAATGGTGTCTTCAAAGGGATTCACAAGCTACCTAAAACAACTCTAGTCCAAGAGACATTATATCATTGTGTGAAGTACTTTGTTGATAGATAAAAACTAGCATCAGATGGAATAAATCAGGGGATAACGTACGGAAGACATTTTCAACGAGTGATTGAAAAGAATATTGAAGAAGCTTCTGGTTATCATGTCCACCTATTTCGACAAGAAGACTCTCAATTTGAAGTTCAAGAGAAGATGAACCCCATATAAAATTGGTGAAAAAATGGTGGTATTACTAGAAACGAGGCAATGTCAATGTGGAAACTTTCAGGACTTATGGTTTCCATGCTCACACGCCATCACAACATGTGCCTTTGTTAACATATCATGGGAAGCATATTTTGATCTAGTGTACTGGATGAACACCATTGCTAACTATTATGCTGAACCATGGAAACCTTTTGGAAAGTTTCATTATTTACCAATTCCTGAAGGTCAACCGATAGTGGTACCTGATATGAATCGGTTACATCCCCATGGGAGACCGAAGGCCAGCAGGATGCGAAATGAGATAGACTATCCACAAGAACAAAGACAGAGTCTGAGATGCACCATATGTCATCAAGAAGGTCATAATTGGAAACGATTTCCTAACATTGTTGGGTTGAGTTCACACTCTAAGACGCAATGATGTATTGTCGTTATTGGGAGATTCTCATATTGTAAATTTTATGTTGTTATCTCTTCCTTTTACCTTGGTTTTCTAACCCCCAAAACTAAAAATCATAATAGTAAACTTAGAAACATATTTTGTATACCATAATCCTAACATTCTAAACCATAATCCTAAAAATATTTTCTCAAATCATTAACCTAAACTGTAAAATGTTAAAATAAATCCAAAATCCTAGATCCAAAAGGAAAAATGTGAAACCGTAATCTTTAAATACTGAAATTGAAAGAAAATAATCATGAAACATATAACTAGGTTATCTAGTACAATCATACAAAAATATGACTAATACGCCCTACAAATCCCTATAACCCATGCATAATGTTATAGGGAATAGAGGAGCACCCCATAAATTTAACCCTCCTATATTGTTAATGAAGTCATAGAGACAAATGAATCTTGATCTAGTAATATAATAACACCTCAAAAAGTGAACTCCCTTACAATATCAAAATATGAGCCCTAGTAATACACCTGCCACCTGTATACCCAAGGATCACATGTGAGATATACATAAAATCATTTTGAAAGGTCATTATAACATTAAAAAATAACAAAAAACCATTTCCTGATATAAAAAAATTCTTTGAAAACTAGTTCACAATTCTTTAAAAACACCCTTCAATTTACCAAAATTAGGGGAAACCATATTTTATCAAAAATCCTTTTTAGAAAATTAATAAATCATGCCAATTATTTTATAAAAAAAATTATAAAACAAAGTGAAATCATGGTTCATCCAACATAGATTAGAAACGGAACCACCTATAGGTCGTGAATGATCCATAATGTGATTCCTTGATAAAACTTAATTTGTTTATATATAGATGACTGACACCATACTAGTCGGTCAGCAGGCTACCCATTGTTCATAGGTTGTGATAGAGGGTGGTCCATATCGATTGATCAAGGTGCATCGAGCACACCATTTTCATCACACAGAGCCTCCTCCTTCCATTATACCATACTTACGTCGTTCTGGCTTCTATGGTATTGCAGTATTAGATTTTACATTTGTAGACCATCACCTGATAGCTACACTCGTGGAGAGGTGGAGACCAGAGACACACACATTCCACCTGCCTGAGGGAGAGATGACCATCACCCTCCAGGATGTGGCTGTGCTTCTTGGTCTTCCTATCCAGGGGACACCCGTTGTTGGATCCACTCATGCAGCTTGGACCGAACTTTCCTAAAACTTGTTAGGCATTGATATTTTTTTTATCATAGTTCTACCAATGGAGCATCGATATCCATGCCTTGGTTGGAGTCATAGATTCCACTTTTAGCTGATGATGCTGACGAGCAGACTGTGATGCATTATGCACGTGCATATATATTATGACTTATTAGAGGGACCGTGTGTACAGATCATTCAGGGATGCACATGCACATGATGTATCTACCCCTGCTAGAAGATTTTGATCGTGCAAGGATGTACAGTTGGGGATCCGCCTACTTGGAATACACATACAGAGCATTATGAAGGATATCGAACAAGTGGATCACAAGTATTGGGGATGCGTCATCCTTATTCAGATGTGGGTATATGAGAACATCCCTGAATTCTTCCCTGATCTTGCTGGTCCGCCGGTCGAGATGGTGGTGCTGCATGACGCTCCGCATGGACTCTAGTATGATCACTCATTTATATCAGTTTCTGATGCTACTACAAGTTATTGACTTTAATTTCTCATTATTTATCACTATCCATGTTTTATTTTATAGGTGGTGTCAGCGACACAATTTCAATGAGGTTCCAAGACACGATTTGGCTGTATATCAGCTCGAGTTGGACATTCACTTACCCCATTAGGTATGTATATACAATCTATAGCTATCTAAAAAATTTAATAATAACATCGTTTTTTTAGTTATAAGTTTTTTTAACAAAGGTAATATGTTATTTCAGATTTTATGGGTTCCATATTGTTCTCTTATGGACCAGTTGCCTCTATACTGCATGGTTGGTCTTGACGATGTTATGGATGCAGTGACACTCATTCACTTTCATATTGATGAGTGGCACTAGCCTGACAGAGTCATGCGCCCATTTATCTTCACTTAGTGGATTCTATTACCGCCGAGGCAGACAGATCAACTTCATGGGATAAAGCTGATAGTGAGGAAGGATGAAGACTGGTGTCGAGTACATGATGTATTTCCCGACTGTAGGCATAGACACATAGAGTTTCGTATCTAGGGAGTTCCTATGATGTAGTTCTCTCTTTCATCGCAGCATGAGTATGAGCCATGGTATAGACTGAAGTCTATACTGTATATTTCCCGAGCCGGCAGAGAGATGCATATTATTGTAAGTTAATTAAATTATATTACTATGTTTATTGAGTTATTTTTTAATTAATTTTTAATCTATTTACAGGAGAGTCACACAGATAGACTTATTCATATGAGTGATGAGGCTGAGGATAGAGTCTTCATCCAGGGAGCCGTTCATTCTCAAGTGTTGGAGCTGAGGTCATTTATCCATGCATTTGCAGAGAGCCTCTTAGAGCATCCGGCATGGAGACAGTAGGTTCCTGCCACATAGGAATATCCTGCAGCACTTGCTGGTGCTGAGGATCCATGACCACGACGACGTAAACAGTGTCCTCCTACACGTCAGGCCTCACCAGTTCCACAGGCAGAGGTCGGCCCTCTAGTAGTCCAGTCTGAGCCGATGCAGGATGTGCCTCAGCCGTCATGGGATCCATCTTTTTTGACAGGATATCCTCAGTTTTCTCCATCATGGGGTTCATATAAAGCACAACCTTTGGGTCCAAACTCATCATAGCCTTGGGGTCCAGACCCATCGCAGAGTTGGGGTATAGCACCACCATATGATTTGTCCCTCACTGTGATGATGTCAGGTTCTTCTACCATCGAGGTGGGAGAAGGATCAGGAGGGCTATACAAGGTGGAGTTGATATTTTCTCCCACTGGAATAGATGTAGAGGATATGATAGTCAACGTTCCAGTGCCCGAGTACCAGCCCTCTCCAGGTCATCAGACTCCCTAGAGATCTCACCACAGGTGTCCTATTATTATACCACCATGTGGGATAAGATCTCCTCACCGTAGACATATAAATTTATTATTTATTCTCATTTATATGTTTTATGTCTATGGAAATGAAAAATTATTTTTTATGAAATGATTTGTGTTAGACCACCATGTGAGATAGGATCTCCCCATCTTAGACATAGACAATAATTGTTTATGTTCATTTATATGTTTTATGTCTATGCAAATCGAAAATATTTTATAAGCTTTCAAAAATTCCTAATTGAAACTTAAAAATGTTTCAACTATGTGACATTTAAAGACTATAAAATATAAACCATAAGACCAATATAAACGAAACTTTAAACATTCATTAAACATATAGGATTCAACCCCGCATCAATAGGATGCACGATGTCGCTAGTATTACATACATCTATAATCTACGATGCATGAAAACATGTTATATCTTCTTTCATGGGGAAAATAAATCCATTCTTTCATCTTCCATGTCCATATCCATAACAACATACGGCCTAATAAGGGTATGATGAAAGATATGCCACATGAAATTATCATATGTTCCCATTCCTACAAATATCAACCCCTCCAACACCACCATGCATCCTACCATTATATTTTCATCTACAATTGTCACCCCATTTCCCCAGGCCCAGTTGATCAGATGAAAACACCAATGATTCCACATAGCCCATAGAACTCTTCATCACCAAATCTTTTTCCTTTATCATCTTTAAAAGGCCACTGTAGGACTTCCTTGATCTATCCATTCCAAAAACTCACATACAAGTATACTATAAACTTAAAAACCTAAAAATTTGTTGGTTTTTATTCTAGAGTATACTTGTATGTGAGTGTTTGTAATGGATAAATCAAGAAGTTCCTACAGTGGCCTTTTGAAGATGATAAAGGATAAAGATTTGGTGATGAAGAGTTCGATGGGCTATGTGGAATCATGGGTGTTTTCCTCTGATCAACTGGGCCTGGGGAATTTGGGTGACAATTGTAGAAGAAATTATAATGGTTGGATTCATGGTGGTATTGAAGGGGTTCATATTTTCATGAATGGGAACATATGATAATTTCATGTGGCATATCTTTCATCATACCCTTATGCGGCCAAATGTTGTTATGGATATAGACATAGAGGGTGGAAGAATGGATTTCGTTGTCCCATTAAAGGAGATATAACATGTTTTGATGCATCAAAGATTATAGATGTATGTGATACTAGAGACACCGTGCATCCTATTGATGTGGGGTTAACTTCTATATATTTAATGAATTTTTAATGTTTCGTTTATATTGGTCTTATGGTTTATATTTTATAGTCTTTCAAAGTCATATACTTGAAACATTTCTAAGTTTCAAGTAGGTGGTTTTGAAATCTTATAAATCATTTTTCATGAACAATTTTTATTAAATTATTTGTGTTTTCAACAATTGATTATATTTTTAAAGAATTTTTAAAGTTTCTTTTATATTAGTATTATGGTTTATATTTTATAGTCTTTCAAAGTCACGTACTTGAAACATTTATAAGTTTCAAGTAGGCGGTTTTGAAAGCTTATAAATTATTTTTCATGAACAATTTTTATGAAATGATTTTTGCTTTCAACAATTTCTTATATATTTAATGAATTTTTACAGTTTCATTTATATTGGTCTTATGGTTTATATTTTATAGCCTTTCAAAGTCACGTACTTGAAACATTTCTATGTTTCAAGTAGGCAGTTTTCAAATCTTATAAATTATTTTTCATGAACAATTTTTATGAAATGATTTTTTTTTTTGACAATTTCTTATATGTTTAATGAATTTTTACAGTTTCATTTATATTGGTCTTATGGTTTATATTTTATAGTCTTTCAAAGTCACGTACTTGAAACATTTTTAAGTTTCAAGTAGGTGGTTTTGAAAGCATATAAATTATTTTTCATGAACAATTTTTGTGAAATGATTTGTGTTTTCCACAATTTAATATATGTTTTATGAATGTTTAAATTTTCGTTTATATTGGTATAATGGTTTATATTTTATATTTTTTCAAATTCACGTACTTGAAACATTTCTATGTTTCAAGTAGGCAGTTTTGAAAGCTTATAAATTATTTTTCATGAATAATTTTTATGAAATGATTAGTGTTTTCATAAATTGCTTATATTTTTAATGAATTTTTAATGTTTCATTTATATTGGTCTTATGATTTATATTTTATAGTTTTTCAAAGTCACGTACTTGAAACATTTCTAAGTTTCAAGTAAGAGGTTTTGAAAGCTTATAAATTATTTTTCATGAACAATTTTTATGAAATGATTTGTGTTTTCAACATTTGGTAATATGTTTAATGAATTTTTATAGGTTCATTTATATTGGTCTTACGGTTTATATTTTATAGTCTTTCAAAGGCACGTACTTGAAACATTTATAAGTTTCAAGTAGGCGGTTTTGGAAGATTGTAAATTAGTTTTCATGTAAAAAATTTATGAAATGATTTTTTTTCAACAATTACTTATATGTTTAATGAATTTTTAAAGTTATATTGGTCTTATTGTTTATATTTTATAGTCTTTCAAAGTCACGTACTTAAAACAATTTTAAGTTTCAAGTAGGCGGTTTTGAAGGCTTATAAATTATTTTTCATGAACAATTTTTATGAAATGATTTGTGCTTACAAAAATTTCTTATATGTTTAATTAATTTTTAATGTTTCGTTTATATTGGTCTTATGGTTTATATTTTATATTCTTTTAAAGTCACGTACTTGAAACATTTTTATGTTTCAACTTGGCGGTTTTGAAAGCTTATAAATTATTTTTCATGAACAATTTTTATGAAATGATTTTTGTTTTCAACAATTGATTATATGTTTAGTGAATGTTTAACGTTTCATTTATATTGGTCTTATGGTTTATATTTTATAGTCTTTGAAAGTCACATACTTGAAACATTTTTAACTTTCAAGTAGGCGGTTTTGAAACAAAATTTTAAAAACTAATAATTTTTTCTGTTAGGTGAATGGCGGCAACCTCCTAAACATTTTTTATTAATTATATATATAAATATATATATAAACATAAAAAACATAAAAAATCATTTTTTTTGTTAGGGGAAAGGCGGCATTGCGGATGCCGGCTTTTAGCCCTAGTGCAAAGGCGGCATCGCGGATGCCGCCTTTCACCCATAATGCAAAGGCGGCATCCGTGATGCCGCCTTTGAAGTGAATTTTGAAACGAAAACGCCCTAACCATTTTTTGTAATTTTTTTTTCAAAAAAATGCATAAAAAACTCGAGAGAGTTGTCTTTGCGAGGAGGCAATACCGGTGTGGGTATGTCATCCGAGGTGGCATGGGTTGCTTCCACCAGAAGCCATTCCCATTTTTTAATATTATTTAGTCCATGTCTTTTTAATCCATTGGAAAGCCCCATTTTCAAACTAGCCGCCTCTCCCTTTAGACTCTTTATGCAATTTTTTTAGTTTTATTGACCCGCTGAAAAATATACAACCTTCCCATTTCACTTTTTTGTTTTTTTTGTTTTTTAAAGCCTAAACTATATAGGCCCTTTAAAGAAACAAAATTTCATCCATGAATTGATCCACCTTCCAGAACACTTCTCAGGGCTTTAATGATCTGAGCCTTGGAAAAGACCTAAGGGCCTCACGTAAATTTATTTAAGAAAAAAATAAAATAAAATGAATGATTACCTTAAAAAATTTCATCACCAGTGACTTTTTCTCAAATTATTTGAAGCTTAATCCCTCCAGATCATCCACACATGATTAAAGAGTCTATTTGAGTTCTAATCATTGAAATATGAGTTCTAGTTCCTATGTATGATAAAGCCTTCGATGTCCCGATGATCAATACTATCTTGTTTCTTTAATACGTGAAGAAGATCGAATATTTAAAGCTTGGAATGTGGAATTATCTTTCTAGGATGTGGGAAGGAGGATATAAGAGCTCTCAAATATGAGGTTATTAATAGTCCCTAAAAAATGAACTCCCACTTATATAGCAGAGGTTAAACACTCATAAAGGGTTCATCGATCCTTACATAAATAACACCCACTAAATAAGCATTAAATGACATGTTATGACCAATTAAATATGTCATAATAATCATTTATATTTTATCAAATACTTTTGATTTGTAATAAATATATGAAGTGATAAAATTGAGTCTTTATATTGACTTATAATTCCGACAAATATTAAACAAACCTTGAATATTAAAATAAAATTTTTTTGTATAAATTTTTTCCACGTATTAACTTAATAAATTGTGAATACTTTTAATAAATAAATTGAAACCAAATTATTCTATACTCGAATTATGTTGAATTTATTTATTTAGTCATTATTGTTTATTTTCAGACAGATCTCAAACCCCATAGTGGGTCACACCATGTCCTATATTCCTATTCATTAGAATAGGGTAGAATTTTGAATATTCTTAGTGAATGACCCTCTAAGACCTTATCTCTATAGAAAAAAATACCATTCATAGACTATGAGTAGAGTCTAGAAACGCATCAAATCCCCTAAAAATATAATGAAAATTCATAGAACTGGCAACCTTTTATAAGAACACACACCGTGTAATATAATCTTTTGGTCTCGTAATATCTCAAAAAGTAGGATGCACGCTTCATATCATCATCCTTTCTTACATTATTTTTTTACCTTAATAGAAGGACATACCTTATTCTACCATAGTCATAGATTCAATGAAGGTACTAACATCCTGATCAACTAGTCACGATATATTTCTTTATAACAGAATTGAAAAAATTTATATTGATTATTCAATCAATGCCATACCACTAATGAACTTAACATCAATTCCATTGTTTTCTTCTCTTGAAAGTATGTAATAAAATAGTATATATTGGTAATAATCTAAGGTCTAGAGACCATTACACACGTTCACAGATAGGAACTACCAATGATACCTAGAATATGTGGTGTTTCTATTAGCAGGTCAATTCTCACGATTTCATCTACTCAACATCACCAAATGCGATCTTCATGAGAAGAAGTATCAATACTTCCAATACCCCATATCTTGATGCTTATACATCATCTATGTACAATTAGAATGATGTATGTAGACCATACAACATATGTTTAATATGAATTTTATAGTATCTAAAGGTTCTTATTGTAGACTAGGAACTTATATAACGTTTCGATACAACAAATAATCTAATAACATTATCATATAAATAGTGGAAAAGAAATTAAAACACTATTTTTTTACGTGTACATCATGAATAACCCAATGTATACCTAAAATGATAATTGAAAAGTATTGTTGAAGTTGGGTCTAGGTAACACACTTTTAAAACAATTTCCCCTATAATTTAATCTTAAATAGAATTTGATCCACATATTTTTTTTACTATGTGTCATCCCATGGATACCATTGGATGTTGGTTGTTGTGATTGATTTTTCGATGAATTTCTACCCTTACTCAATTGTTACATCACATCCTCATCTCTTAGGTATTTATCATTACTATTATAGCTTAGTTTTTTGATGATTTTTTACACACATATCGATTCAAACTAAATAATAATGAAATATCTAGAAAGATAATACTTTCACTGAAGCCAAAGCATTCCATACTTTGAAGAAGAGTAACTATAGCCTTTCTATTCTAAAATGAAATAAGTCTTAAAGTTGTAGTATGTTTGAGCATAGGTATGGAACCTATGGGGATATATTTTCTCACTATTATCGACAGCATCAAGAATTTTTAAAGAACATGAAAATAAAATTGGTTGGTAAAATTGGTTGGTGTGTATGTTTCCTTGTTTTTTTAATTATTTCATGTATTTTTAAATATGGATTATGTATTCTATATATTTTCATTGTTATACTAATTAATGTAATTTTTTTTGAGAATTAATAAAATAAGTGAGTAGGTTAGTGTTCTTTCCATGAACATAAGAATAAACTATTCTAAAGCATGTTAAATCTATGTTGTATATTTTACTAATTTATTATATTTTATCTCACAGATTTCTTGAATTTTAAACTAATCCCTTATTTTTTCCTTTAATTCTATAATTTTATTTCTAAACATAAAGAAACCATTAAAAAATTATGTGCTTCCATTTCTATTTATTATGTGTGTACAACCAGAATTTTCCATAACAATTTGTATCAAATATTCCTATAATTTTTTCTGTTATCTTGTAATGATATGTACGCCTTTTCCGAAAATTAGTTTTCTAGTTTTATGTGTTGGAGGTTCTTAGAGGAGGCCTAGAGTGGATATGGAGTAGTTTGGCTGCTAAAATATAATAGTATAGGAAATACATACCATGTAATGTTTACATAATGTGAAAGTAGGGTTCACAACGTGTGCTGGTCTGTTTCATGACATTTAATAAATTCAGGGTTTAATGGTTGAGGTGATGCAGTTTTTTGAAAAATGAGAAATTTTTGGGAAACCTATGGTTTACATGCCATATAAGTTTCACATGATGTGTAACTGGAAAGATCTATGTTATCTTATAAAACTTCATTTAAATTTTTCTCATTCTTCTTACTCACTTATCTATTTTTTGGGAAAATCATAGGCACTCCAAGGAGACCTTCGATCCATGCTTCCTCTCGCTTCAATTCATTGGTTCTACCCCATTGGTGATCCATAGTGTGTTCTCATTCCTTACCTATGGTTTTCTTTTGTTCTTCTTAGGGGGATTCACTATAGGGATTTTTTTGGTTTGGGGTTTGTGTTGAGGTGTATTTTGACAACCCTTTGCTACATTGTAGGTTGATTCATGATTTTCTTATGTAGTAGTGGTTTCTAGGAATTTCTTCTTTGACCTACGATGCAAAATGAGATTGTAAAGATTCTTTATGGTAGGGGATCCTCATTCTCACCCATTTACATGCTTTTTGTGGGATCTTATAGCTTTTACTTACCTTTTGGTGGATATTAAAGGTCATCATAATCATATAATTCATTGTAATGTCTAAAATTGATGGGTATGGGGAGTTATCACATGCTTTACTACTTTGATATATGTTATTGAGATTATTATGCATTCCTATTGTTGATTTTGAAAATAATAGCTATTTAGATCCTTATTTTCACTACAATAGTTATGCAGTGATGACCCTTTCGGTGTTGTTATGTTATCACACTTGAATAAAATGTTAAAGAATGGTTATTTGGCTAATAATTGGTTTCTTATGGACATTCTGGTTTATGTGATAATACTTATGCTAATATAAAGTAGTATCCTGATAAATCCCCTAAATAAATGGAATTTGGAATGTTTGTTTTGATGAGTAGTTGTTCTAGTTGGGCTTACCTAAGTGGTTTGGGTAGTTATGCGATGATCGATGTGACCAAATGGGTTGTGCAGTGTATGGGGTAGTGATGTGATGGTTGGTTAGAATGGATGCGATGTTGCCAATTTTGTGTTGTTGGTAAGATGTTGTGTTGTACTAGTTGTGTCACTAATGTTGGGTCATATTAGTTGTGTTGTAGTGATTGTGGCATAATGGTTGTACCACATTAGCTACGGCACAATGGTTTTTCTACGTGGAAGTTGTGGCTGTGCGATGGATGAGATGTGTGGTTTTTTTTATGAGATGGGTTGGGAAATGAGATACAATGATAATGGTTGATGAGTGATTCTATGGTGATTTTTTTGTTTTCTGGATATGTTAGTATCCTAGGTAGGAATGGAACAAATTAAATTTCTGAATGAAATGAATTAATGAGTTGGTTGGTAATCGAATGAGTGGGTGAAAATGATATATGATTAATGGGATAAATTTAATTGAATGAATGGGTGGTTTAATTTGAAATAAAAAAGGTAATGCATAAAAGTGGTGGAAATTGTAAGATGAAATTGTAAAATATTGTGTCAATTTTGTGTCAGATGTGTGGTTTGTTGCATATAGTGGTACAATCAGTTGACAAGGTTGATGTGTGGTACACGGTGGTGTTGTGGTGTGTTCTAGTATTGTTGATGTGAACCCTTAGGTTGGGTATTGTGTTCTATCTCTATATAACGTATTTTTTTTTGTTATTGTATACATACCCACCTGAGTTGGATAACCATACCAATGATCAGAGGTGCTAAGTTACAGGTGCATTCCCCAAAATCTTGGATTGTAGTGATATGGTTGGATGGTTACCCCCTCTCCACAAATCTTTTTTTAGTAGTGAAGTTTGGATCATGTTTTTATAGGATAGATTTTATCTATTATCCCAGGTGTTTGTGGGATAGATTAAATGTGTAGGCCTGGGTTTTTTTAGGTGAGATGTGATGCGGTATATGTTGTGGGTTATGTGTGGTAAGAGGAGGCAACATGGTTAATTTCCTTAACTTTCATGATACCCCAATTCTCTAGTTCTAGTTTTTATATGTGCCCAAGTGTCTGAGGGTGGGATGTGATGTGATGTGATGTGATATGTGTGGAAGTGATGGAGGCATAGTAAGTTCTATGTTATGGTATGAGAGTGAAAATTCAATAGAGAAGATTCAGTAGGGTGCATTTCTTTATTATGATCTCGATGCCATATTATCATATTGGATATGTGATTTGATGAGCGATCCCTAGTGATGATGGGTTGTTTAGATGTCTTGTGTAGGTGCTTGTTGGTTCTACTATTTGTTCACTTGCGCATTAGAATGTTATTTTTACATGTTCACTTGAGTACATGGTTATGTGCTTACTGAGTATACCTGTTATAATCACCCTACATATATTTGGGGACTGATTTAGACATTACTTGTTGGGTTGGAGTTGATGTTGAGTTGATTCCATAGAATTTTCTCTTTGGTATTTACTTTGGAAACTTTTTATGCATCAGTATTACTATATTCATGCATTTTTGGATGGTTTTTGGTTTACCTTTATATTTTCTGATGATGTTTTTTGGGGATTTTTTATCCTATCTACCATTCCTTTTTTTCTTTCATAGAGGGAAATGCCTCCCATATTGTGAGATTTTTATACCCTCAATTCTAGTCGCCATCTTGGGCCCTATGGGAGGTAAGACTCAGAGGTCATTAGAACTATATCTCTTCATTAAAAAATATTTTTTGGGAGCGGGTCATGAAAGTATGGTATCAAAGTTTATGATTGAGATATAGGATAGAGTTTGGAGTTAGGAACAGTGAGTATTTCATCAGTTGGTATGAAAATAGTACCAGTTAAACTTGGTACATGACATATGCCAGTGAGATCAACTTAGAAGTGGTATTTTAGGTCTCCCATGATCCAATGCATAAACACTAAGATTATTAAAAGACAAAGTGAGGTGGAACAATTTTTAGGGAAGAGACCTACTATATGTACATGAATCATGATGATTTGTGTTCATGTTTTAATTGGGTGATTTGGAAAAATAAATGAATAAATTAAATAATATTTAAAAATATTAAATGATATTAGTCTTAGGATGTTCTCTTTGTTTTCAGGAATGGATCTTGTTCATTGTTCATGGGTTTTTAAAATTAGTTTAGGATTTATAGGATGGTCTTGTTGGTCATTGGAGGGTTTAACTGATAGAGGAGGATGAGGAATAATAATGGGTTTTTTCATGTCTTTTAGTAGTAGATTTCGGAATGTACAAGGGGGGTGTCTCAAAGGTGTAGACAGAGAATTGGATAGAGGATCTTGATATCACTATTAGTTTTATCTAAGAATTATTTGAGTTTGGGTGCCTCTAGTAGTTATTCAAATGTTGAGATCTATGAATCCATGGTGGAAAATGTTTCGTAGTGACTGCAAGGAGGAATATGTGTTGTATACCAACATTCATAGGGAGTTTTGGGAATAGTTTCTATCATAAATGGTGATTGAATGAAATAGGTAAGATATTCCCACCCTTTAGTAGGGGAGTATGAGAGTGCAAGAACTTTAAATAAGGTTCATGTAAATCCTTCACTTTTATATATTTTTTTTTCAAATGAGGGATCTAGAGAGAAATGTCTGGAGGAAGATTTGTACTCAATGATCAGGAATGAAGTCACACTTTTTATTCTCCCAACATATCTAACTGTGAATAATAAGTTTGAGGTTATAAATCATATTGTTTCACTTTTATTTTAGCCTTAGTTTAATGGAAAATAGGGTTTTTTTAGGATTATATCATTAAGCAGTGGCATGTGGGTGTTCAGGCAGTTAGGGTTTCATTCAGCAGGGTATCAACTGCACCAATTTCTTTCCAAATCATTAGATATAGGTGGTTTTCAAGCACACTTTTGGGGTTTTCTGTTTTCATTCCATATATTTGGGATATATGGGCATCACCATGCTCAATGTCTAACCACTCAGGGAGGTCATTTTCATATGGGTGGTTAGGTCCCTTTTTAGAAGCATTAGCTACCTTCGAGGTAGTTCCAGTGGCATGGACCACTAGTTATTGTTCAGTAGCTGAGAGTATATGTAGTTAGAATTGGGAAACCTCATGATGGTCCCTGTCCACAGGGACCCAGACTATAGGATAACTGTGGAAGATGAAAGTAGAGAGGAAGAAGAGCTGGGCGTGGTTAGATACACGTGTTAGAGGCAACAATGCCAATAGAACCATGAGTTGATTGAGGTACAATTACTTTATCATCTACCCTTGGGTGTTATTTTTTTGATTTAGGATCCATTTTATTCTTTTGTTACTCATTATTTGGTCTATATGTTGGTAATAGACTTGGAGAGGATTCTAGTTCCCCTGGTGTTATATATGCCGATTGAGGTCTAGAATTCCTTGTTTGATGTGTGCTGGGAATGTAGACTGGTGATGGGGTAACACTAGTCAATGGGGGGATTCTTCTGGTTACAAATACATCCGTATAATTTTATTACTAACATGGATTTCCTGTATTCCTTGTGTGAAGTCATTGACTGCTTTCAAATGAGTGTCCCATTTTTATATGTGGAGGGCCAATGAGTGGTGTTTTTTAGTGAGCGAGGTTATCAGTTAGGTGGTAGAAAATCTGATCCACTTTTGTCTCATTTGGTATATCTATCAGTAGAATCTCATGTTAGGGATATTCCCATGGTTTGGGAGGTGTTTCTAGATGGTTTCCCATAGGAGGTTATGACACTACTTCCTTGACGCAATGTCATTTTCTGGATAGAGTTTTAGTTGGGTGTGTCTCTTATTTCGATGGCTCCATATCAAATTTCACCCTTGGAGTTAGGATTTTTTGTAGACAGATCAGTTCCAGAAAGTGTTTAGTTACCTAAAGAAGATGTTTGTTACTGATCTAGTACTTCATTTTCCTAAGGAGGGTGTGTTTCTTGAGGTTTTCTGTGACACATCCTGTTTGGTATTAGGGAGTGTATTTGTGATGTATAAAGTGGTGATATAATGGGAGTCTAATTAGTTACATACCCATGAATGTAACTATACCACTTATGATATATTGTTATCAGTTGTTGTGCTCATGCTGAAAATGTGGATACATTACCTCATCAGTGAGTATTTTGTTCTTTTCACATACCACAAGAGCCTGATATATGTTTTATTTGTACATGATCTAAATATACTCCAGTTTAGGTGGATGTATTTTATTCATAATTACAATTTTGACATATATTACACCCCAATAAAGGGTAATGTAGTTGTCTAAGAATTGAGTTATAATTCCAGAGAGGATGCAGCTCAGATGTTTGTATATTTTTAGAAAGGAATGAAGGTTCTTGAAGTGATTAATCTTTGCATTGGATATATTAGTGTATGGGGTTGTCTTTACCAGATGTCCGTGTAGTAATTTTTGATGTAACATGTGGAGGAGTCTCCTTGGGGAGAATCAGAGTCCTAGGTGACATGTGACCACATTGGCCGTGGTGATGCTTTTGAGGGATGTTCAAAGGATGGTCGTAATTGAGTGTTGTTCCAGGAGAGTATGTTTGTCCCAAAGGTGATGCATGGGGGAGTTATCTAGGAGTCTCATAGCACACATTTATCCTTACAACCTGGTGTAACAAGGATGTATCATGTCTCAACGAGACAACTATGGTGGTCCAGGATGAAATGTTTAGTATTGGGTTTTATGGAAAGATTTTAGTTTGTCAGTGGATGAAAGCAGAGAACCATGTTTTAGAATGTTATTTGTGGTCCATGGATGTTAATGAGTTGAAATGGAAGGAAATATTATTGTATTTTATCATAGGATTACCTTGAGATCAAGGATGTTATGATGAATTTTGGGTGATAGTGGGTTGGATTATTAAATTGGCTCACTTCCTGGTGATCCGAGAGTCATGTTTAGTGGATGTTTTAGTGTGGTGGTATGTGGATTATGTGGTTAGGATTCATGGGGTGCCAAGGACTATCCTCTCTAATCAGTATACTTAATTCCCCCTAAGTTTAGAGGGAATTTTAGCATTATTTTCACCCTAAGATGCACCTTAGCACTGCATTACACCCACAAACTCATGGAAAGATGGAGCAGACCATCTAGATGATGGAGGATATGTTGCGGGCTTTCATACGGTCCTTTTTCTGATCTTGGGTGTGACACCTTTATTTATTTGAGTTTGCGTACAAAAATATCTATCACTATCCCATTGGTATGGAACTATTTGAGGTGTTGTATGGGTGGTCATGTCATTCTATGTTGTGTTAAATAAAGGTTAGAGAGTCAACTATTATTGGTCCTGATGTGGTGTAGAGAATGACTGAGAATATATAGTTGATTCATGAGTAGATGAGGGTGTAATAGGACCATCATAATGACTATGTTGATCGTATTAGTGGGCCCCTGTATTTCTAGGTTTGAGACCATGTATTCTTGAGATTCTCTCATTCATGTGGGAAGAAGAGGATTGGTAGGGGGATTAATCTTTCTACTAGGTTTTTAGGACCTTATTGGTGTTGGGTAATATTGGTGATCAAGAATAATGGTTGGTGTTTCCACTATAGTTATATAGGATCCATGACGTCTTCCTCATATCCCAACTTTGTCGATATCTACTGGATGGCTCCCACATTATTGACTAGGGGGATTTCAATATTGAGGATGACATGAAATTTTTAGAGAAACTAGTAGAGGTCCAGGATAGTCGATAGATGGTACTAAATGGGAGAAACATCATCTTGGTTCATGTGTTAAAGAGGAATAGTGTCTTGGAGGATAGTACTTGGGAGAAAGAGATGCAGATGCATTCCCAATACCTGAAGATGTTTTGATATTTTTTCTCATTGGTTGGTTTTTCTTGGATGATGTGATATTTGAATCTTGATATGTAATGAGAAGTTTTATTTTCATTGATATATATTGTGGAATGAAACCCCCAATATATGAAAATGGTAGGAGTTGATTAATAATCGAGATGCATTAAATGTGGTGAGATTAAAATCGTGTGTGAAAGTCAGTTCCACCCATATCCGATAGTATTTTAACATGGAGGAAGGAATTCACTGATTTGTATGTTTGGGGTTGTGTGGTTTGTTGGTTTCAATGGTTTTTGGTTTTGGATGTGTGGAGGTTGAATGGTTGTGAATGTTTCAATATAGTGTGTGTTGGATTGTGGTCGACATCAAATTTTGAGGTGTTATGGTTATGTAGTGACAATATTGTGTGAGTTTCTTTGTGGAAATTTGTTTTGGTGTTTTTGGATAGTGGTACCGTCGATGAGTAATGAGATCCTTGAGAGGTATCTCATGGGGTGGTTAATCGAACCCCTTTTACTGTTGGGATCTGTTTTTCATTATCAAGGGATAGAATTAATTGATTGGTATCTGATGTAATGGACTATTCTGTCCCAACACATTAAATTTCTAGTTTTAGGTGTTAGAGGTTCTTGGAGGAGTCCTGGAATGTTCATGGAGGAGTTTGTATGTTGAAATATGGAAGTATATGAAATACATGTCGTTTGAACTTTACACGATGTGAAAGTGGGGTTCAAGTCTTGTGTAAGACTGATTCACGACATGTAATAAATTTAATATTTAATGGTATATTTGACATATTTTTTGGTGAATGGTGGAAATTTTGGAAAAAAATGGTTTAAACTCCAAGTAAGTGTTACATGACATGTAACTGGGAGGATCCAGGTTATTTTATAACCCTTCAGTAGATTTGTTTCTCATTTGGATGCATACCATCTATCTTTTTTTGTTGAACCCTATACACCTGAAGGAGACCTTTAATCCCTCCTTCCTCTCATATTGATCTATTGGTTCCTGTGGATTCCCATTGGTGATACATGGTGAGTACTTCTCCCTCCCTTATGGTTTTCATTTGTTCTTCTCTTATAGATTCACTATGTTGATGTTTTTTGGTTTGGGATTTGATTTGGGATGTTTTTTGACAAAAATGTTGTGCATTGTAGGATAATTCATTATTTTCTTGTGCAGCGGTGGTTTTCAAGCACTTTTACTTTTCCATATGGTTAAATGCTAGAACAAAAGGCTTCTTTAAGGTAGGGGATCCTCATTATCACCCTTTTATGTTTAACATGTGGTATCTTCATAATTTTTGTTACCAATCTATGGATATTAAGGGTCGACATAATCATATAATTAATCAAAATATCTAAAATTTACGGGTATAAGAATTTATATCATTCTTTATTGCTTTTATATATGTTACTAATATTTTTATGCATGCTTTTTTCAAATTCCGAAAATAAAGGATGTTTGGATCTTTGTTTGTGATGTAGTAGTTATGTTGTGATGACCCTTTCTATGTTGTTATGTGATCACCCTTAAATAAATGGTTAAAGAATATATATTCAACTAATAATTGGTTTCCCATGGACATTCTATTTTTTGTGATAATACTCACGCTAATATAAATAAGCAATGTGATAAATACACTAAATAAATGGAATATGGAATGTTTATTGTTATGTGTTTTGGTGATTTTTTTTGTTTCTTGGAATGGTTTGGGGAATTATGAAATGATCGATGTGATCGGTTGGGATGTGTGGTGTGAGGGGTAGTGATGTGATGGTTGGTCAACATGGATGTGATGTGAGAAGTTTTATATTGTGGAAAAATGTTGTGGGGTAGTGGTTGTGGCATGGTGGTTTTTATAGAGGTTATCGAACAGTGGTTGTGGAACAATGGTTGTGGCATAGTGGTTGTGGAATAGTGGTTTTGGTGCATTGGTTATGGCTTGTGGATGTTTTGGTTATGTTATGGATGATATTTGCGGTTATTGTGTTGTGAGATGGTTTCGAAAATGTGACTTGACGATGATGGTGGATGTGCAGTGTTGTGGTGATAGTTTTATGGTGTGGTTGTGTTATTTTCCTAGGTAGTAGTGGAATAAATTATGATGCTGAATGAAATGAATATATGAATTGGTGGGTAATTTAATTAGTGGGTGAAATTGATATGTGAGAAATGGATTCAATTTATTTGAATTAATGAGTGGTGTAATGAGAAATTAAAAGTATAGTGAATAAAATTGGTGGAACTTATAATATAAAAGTGGAAATTTTTTTGTTGATTGTGTGGAAGTTTTTTGGTTTTTTGCATATAGGGGGTGGCATTGGTTGAGACAGTTGATGTGTGGAACGTAGTGGTGATATGGTGTGCGCTATTATTTTTTATGTGAACACTTAGGTTTGGTATTGTGTGTTATGTCTATATCAAATATGTTTTTTTTATTTTTATGTCCCCCACCCAAGTTGGATAAACTTACCAAAACTCAGTGGTGATGAGTTTTTCCTTTTACCAAACATCTAGGATGGTAGTGATATAGATAGTAGCGACCCCCTCTCCCCACTATTCCTTTAACAGTGATGTGTGGCCCAAGTGTTTCTGGGAAAGCTGTGATGTGTTGAACCAAGTGTTTATGGGAGAGAGTGACGTATTGGCCCATGTGTCTTTGGGTGAGATGAGATGTGGTGTGATGGAGTATATGGTGGGGGTCAGGCATGTTAGAAGAGTGAATGAGGTTGATGTCCTTGAAATTCAGGACACCCGACTACTCGAGTTCTAGTTGTGATATGTGGTCCATGTGTCTACGGGTGGGATGTGATGTGATGAGATGTGATGTGATGTGATGTGATGTGATGTGATGTGATGTGATTCGATGTGATGTGATGTGATGTGATGTGATGTGATGTGATGTGATGTGATGTGATGTGATGTGATGTGATGTGATGTAATCCCTAAGTGTCTATGAGCGGGATGTGATGTGATGTGATGGGATGTGGTGGAAGGGATGAGAGCATAAGAAGTTAGATGTTGGGCATGAGAGTGGAAAATCAATTGGGAAGAGGAAGTGGGGATCCTTTCTTTGTTATGATCTTGATGATATATTGTTATATTGGATGCGGGATTTGGTAAGTGAGCCATGGTGAGGCTGGGTTTGGTTAAATGAATAGTGTAGGTGCTTGTTGTTTTTGTTGTTTGTTCACTGGTTCATTAGCATTCTATTTTCACATGTACAATTAAGGCCTCAGTTTGGTCCCAACTGAGTATACAAGTTATGATCACACTTTGAATATAAATTGTTTTTAGGTGTCTATGAAGAATTTGGGTAATGAGGTGGTCATTACTGGTCGGGTTAAAGTTACTATTGTATGCTTTTTATTTTTGGTATTTACATTGTATACTTTTCATATATCAGTATTACATTTATCATGCATTATTGGATTGTTTTTAGTTTACCATTATATTTAATGTTGGATATTTTTTGTGATTCTTTATCATATATCCCAATCCTATTTCTTTCATAGAGGTAATGCCTCTCATATTGTGAGATTTTGGTACCCTCAGTTCTAGTCTCCAACCTGGGGTCTACTGGAGATAGGAATTGATGGTCATTATCTCTCTCCCATGATTGTAAAATCTTTTTTGGTTGGGGGTTGTGACATATATTCTATGTATGAAATAAATATTTTTGAAGGAGGGAGTGATTAAATCTTCGGATAGTTATGATACATGTGTTCCTGGTCTAACAAGTACTTTAATATGTGCTTCATAGGCCCAAGATTCATGTGGTGAGTCCATATACTAATGGATAGGCTATAACAAACTACATATATATGTATCTCCTAAAATTTAAAAAAAAAGAACATAGCCCTATTATTCATTATTTAGGCGATAAGGTCATATATCAGGTTACTTTTAAAAACTATGATCCTCTTATATTCTGTAAAATTGAGAAATTTTACATGAATAATTCATTATTTTTTCGGCATAAGAATCATAAATTTTATAATTTCATGATTCATCATGGGATCCTAATATGGACACATCATGATGAATTTAGTACTATTATGAATGATATTAATAATATTAATGTTATATTATATGATTAAGACCAATCTATATTTTTTTTTTGAATTTCCTTAATAACTATTAAGATAATTTTTTTATTCTCTGATGTATGGTATAAATTCCTTGCCTTTAGTGAAAGTTAAATCTACCTAAATTTTATGAAAATTGCTATGTAAACATAAGGTCAAGCCTGAGTAAGTGAGTCTCATAGTGATGGGTAGATATAAATTTAAAGGTTAAAAATAAAGTATTAATGAAAAAATAAAGTAATAAACTATAGTCATTCTTGGGATAATCATTACATATCTATTTCTAGAGATGATACCTACTACTTTTGTGGGAAACTTTGACAAGTAAGTCCAAAATGACCAAAAATGATTTTTTTTTAGAATTAATTAGAATTTAGTAACTAATACCTATATACCGATGTTGGATATGACATTTTAATGGTCTTGATTATGTATGGTCACTATAAGAGTAATGTATGAGTTCATTACTCATGTTTCACTTTCCATATGTTCCCTAATAGACTTTCATTTCATGAATTAATTGAGGGAGTTAAAGGTATGGTTTTTTTGGGAATAATAAGAGATGTATGGTCATGGATAAAGGATCATTATTATTAGAGATAGAAGACTACTCCATTTTCATCTTACATGATGTAAGGTGGTTCTTTGACCTATATAAAATCCTAGTTTTTTTAGGATTTCATTGCCAAAAGGGGTTTACCTTCAAATATGAATCCATTTTTCCTTATTATCTTTAATGATTCTTAGAAATTCATTAAGTGATTTAATTTTAATGTACTATATGTTTTGAATAAAAATAGTCATATTAGGATGTTGGGTAGTATGTATGTCACTAATAATGAAAACACTATTCTTTTCCAAAAGAGGTTGGGGAATATAAGTGCTACAGAACTTACAGAGTTGTGTTTAAAGGGGATTTTATCTAATGTTACACCAAGAAAATTACTATTTTATAAAAAAATGTGTTCTAGTTAATTATAAGATACTCATTGAAACACCCTAATATTTTATATATATTCCATTTGAAATAAAATTGAAGTATTCGATAGCTTTCTTTACACGCAAGGCCGATTCTAAATAAACCACGTTATTGTAAACCAGTTTCAAATAGCTATTAAATGTATTAATAATAACAACCATATTATATAAAGGTTTTAAATAATTAAAATGTATTTATTAATGCAGAATAAATTAGTACTCATTTTTTAGTAAATCCAATTATTCTTTAAAAATATTTTTTCTTCACAAATAGTTTTTACTACATTTTTCAAGTGAACATTATAATGAATTTATAAAATTTTTAAAAATATTATTTTAAGTAATGAATATAATTTTTTAAATAATAGTTCCACTATTATCTTAATATGAATTTTTATATTTTTCTACAAAGATTGATTTTTAGGTGAATGGTGCAAAATATCATTTCTATAAATAAACAAGAATTTATGGAATTATTAGTGTATAAGTAGGAATTAGAATTTTTTGAAACATTTATATAAGATAAAATATAAATGTTATAATTAAATTTATAATTTTAAATATATTGGTTTTAATTTATAAACCCATATTTGTAATTTTTAAATTTAAGTTATATTTTTCAAAAACAATGTTTTTATTACATTATACATTAAGTATTTTAAAATTAATTTTTTTCAATTTTAAAAAAAATTATTAATCAAGATATATTTATTAATATTAATAACTAAGCCTAAATTATATGTTAATGAACTTTTTTTTGGGATTAGAGGATTAATTATCTATGTAAAAACTAGTTACCGTAGTGAAAACAAAAATGGTATAAGTGAGTAACCTTATATGTAAAGGGACTAACATGTTTAAAACATGTTTAAATTTGAATTTTGGAGATTTTATGGATTTTATATCCTATCCACTCCCTTATTTTGTAATCTTGGAGTCACTTTCATTTAGAGTGAGTTCCCTTTATTGAATACTTTTGTGTATTTACAATAATGCCACTCTATTTCACTTGTAAAAGGGGAACACCTCTCCTCACTTTCCCTAAAAAAATATTATTTTCCTCCAAATATATAACCAATAATATCCTAAATATTCTTATACACCTTAACGAGGTTCTTTTCTTCTAAAAATAACAACATTAAAAGGTTTAATCTCCTTTACAAATGAGATAATCCAAGAAGTGAGGTATAATTTGTTAACCAATTTTTTTTAAATTATTTATGCAATTTTGTTTATAATAAAATTTTATTTAATCATAAAAATTATAAAATAAACATAATTATTATTTTATTATTTTATTATAATTATTTTACAAGCATTAACCACTCTCTCCATTTCCTTTAAGAAAAATGAAAACATGAATTTTGCATTGTGCGGACTACCACCCCCATGAATAAATATGTCATTTTCCATATCATTAAATCATGGTTGGTTATTATGTTAGATTTAATTTTTATATATGATATTTATGATATATTAATGGTTTTTTTAATTTTAATTATCATTTACCTTTCTTTCATTCCATCAATTGAAAAATGGAAACATCACATGTTCGTACATATTGACTACCATCTCCATAGTGTGATGTAATTCATTTTTCATTACTGATTTATATAATTGATTATAAATATTTATATAATGAATATATATAATATTTATAACATTATTAAAAATATATTTATAAATTAACAATGATCAAAGTTCAGGGACCATAATCACCGAACCAAAACACACATGAAAAATGATGTATTTAACACCTAAAATGATGATGGCAATGAAATATTGTTGATGAACAAGTGATAAAATATTGTAATTAAACCATGTATGTTATTATAATTATTATTATGATTCTTTAATATAATTCTAATAAATTTAAATTTATTATATATGATGCTAGAGTACTTATGAGGAAAGATAAATATTATGTAAGGGTTTCGACTCAATTTATATTCATTTATACATATTTTAAATTTATGCACCAATTTATTATTTATATAGGGTATATATTATACAAGAATTTATTTTGGAATAATAAATTATTTCATTAAAGTTATTTAAATAACCATATAATTTTCAATATCACAATTACTTTTAATTAAAAAACTACTAAAGTTGTTAGGGTTTTTTGCCTTGATTTTGTTTTGTTGAGACATATTTGATATTTTGAACCTATTTATGATAATAATGTGTATATGATAATAATTTTAAATATTATATCACATATCCATATAAATTCATGGTATATAATGTTATAATTCATATTATATCATCTTTGTGAATTTGATTCAATAGTTACAAAAGTGGTAAGGGTTTACCATCTCAAATGGTCTTCTTTGAGACATATGTTATATTATATACCTATTTTATCTTATGAGGTGTATGGAATGAATGTTTTATATATTTTAACATGAATAAAATTATTTTAATGTTATTTAAATAATAATTTGAAGGTATTTCTTTCATGGGGGTTATGAACCAAAAGTTACCAAAGTAGTAAGAGTTTTATGTTACAACCTCATTTTATCAGGATTGTTTATGCTTAATTTTTCAATGATAAAATTATTTGATCTATATATCCAAAATCATATGAATTTTATTATCATATAGTTATTTATATATATTATACATTTTCCTATAAATTTACACCCTTTATATACTTAAGATACTGAAAGAATATTTTTAAGTGAAACTCACAATATTTCTCTCTTCAGTTGGAAATAAATTTTTTTCTAATTCAATGTTTTCCAAAATGTTTTCAAGATTTTTGAACTATTATTAAAATATTTCATAAATTCATATATATTTAAGTTTTAATTTCTATATTTTTTGTAAAGGGATCTTTATTTTTATGTACGTCATGTGAACATAATTCTGACAATCATGTATTCTATTTTCTTTGAGACTTACAAAAAAAGTTCAAATGGTTATTTAAAATGAATTTTTTTCCATAATTTTTTTTAATTTTTAGATTAAAATTTTGTTATTTAAAAATGAAAAGATTATTATCCTCAAGAAATTTTTTATTGATCTTTAAATTTTAGTTTTTATCTATAACAATATCATTTGATGTTTATTACGCCTTACTAGGGATATGATAAAATGTTACCATCACTACTAGAATTCAAGGTATTTGTGAGGGGTTATTTATGATGGGATCCTGTCGCAAATACTCTTTAGCGACGGGGTCCCATCGTAAATAGCCTGTTGTAGAAAACGCCGTCGCAAAAAATATTATTTGCGACGGGCCCGTCGCAAAAGCGTATATTTTTTGCGATGGGAAACTTTACTGTCTCAAATAAGTCTCTGGTTATATACTTTTTATATATAAGCTCTTTTGCGATGGGCCCGTCGCAAACAGTATTTGCGATGGGCCTGTCATCCTATCGCAAATATGTTTTAAAAAAAAATATTTGGACTATTTGCGACGGGACCATCATAAATACTTTTTGCGATGGGTCCCTAATCCTGTGGCAAATAATTTTTTTAAAAAAATGTATTTAGACTATTTGCGATGAGAACCCGTCGCAACGGATCCCATCACAAATAATAAATAATTTTTTAAAAAAATAAATTTAATAAAATTATGATGATTGAAAAAATAATTTTAATATTAATAAAATAATTAAAATAAAAATATATTAAAATTCTAAATATTCACAAAAAAATATAAAAAATAAAAAATTATTATTATTATTATTATTATTATTTTTAGTAAAATAATCAAACATTAAAAAATATAATACTAACAAAATATATTTAATAAAATTATGATTAATGAAAAAATAATATTAATATTATTAAAATAAAAAAATAAAAATTATTAAAAATATCAATATTTACAAAAAAAATCATAAAATATTAAAAATTAAATTATCTAATATTCGCACCAATATAGAAGAAAGAAACTATAAATAGTTCATATTACAACAAATGTTAAATTCAAATGTTTTTAACATAAAAAAATCACTGGGGGTCGTCTTCTGGGGGAGGTGGAGGAGCTGAAGTAGATGGTGGAGGAAACTCCATCCCCAAACTACGAGTCAGACGATTCATGTACTCCATCTTCTCCTGATGCTACTGCTGCCATCGACACATCACCTCTTCGTGCTGCTGCTTCAACTATAGCTGCTACTGACGCATCACTTCTTGCAGCTTCTGTAAACCCTCCATAATGTCATTCTGAGCTCAGAACTACTCCTGATACTGTAATGCAGAAGATGATGCCTTGTCACGAGCTCCTCTTGAGCTGGATGTCGACATCATAGCCGTAGTGTTGGTCACCTCGCAAGTAGTGTTGCAATAGGACGACCAAAGCAATGTCATTCTCGTCTCTAAGAATCTTCTCGCTCCCTTTATGTAGATCATTATTTCTTAAATATTTAAGGGGACTTCAGTATCTTTCCCTTAAATTTTCAAGGAAGAATGGTCTATATAAAGGGTCATTTGAGATAATTCTTATAGATGAGAAGGGAATGACTTGGGTTGTCCTATTATAATGCTACTTGTAAGGTGATCAACTAAGCAAGGACAATTATAGAGTTTACATTGGACATGGATAACACTTACTAATTATTAGAAATTATAACTAATTATTACTAATTATTACTAATTAGTACTATTTATTACTAACTATTACTAATTATTACTAATTATTACAATTTATTACTAATTATTACTAATTATTACAATTTATTAATAATTATTAATAATTATTACAATTTATTAATAATTATTACTAATTATTTCTAATTATTACTAATTATTACTAATTATTACTAATTATTACTAATTATTACTAATTATTAATGTTTATTACTAATTATTAATGTTTATTAGTAATTATTAATGTTTATTAGTAATTATTAATTTTTATTGGTAATTATTAATGTCTATTACTAATTATTATTGTTTATTACTAATTATTACACTATAATACTAATTATTACACTTTATTACTAATTATTACACTTTATTACTAATTATTACAATATATTACTAATTATTAAAATTTATTACTAATTATTAAAAATTATTACTAAATATTACAATTTATTACTAATTATTACTAATTACTACAATTTATTAATAATTAATACGATTCATTACTAATTAATACAATTTATTACCAATTATTACAATTTATTACTAATTTTTACAATTTATTACTAATTTTTACAATTTATTTCTAATTATTACAATTTATTACTAATTAGTACAATTTATTAACAATTATTACAAATTATTACTAATTATTACAATTTATTACTAATTATTACATTTTATTACTAATTAATACATTTTATTACTAATTATTACAATTTATTACTAATTAATATAGTTTATTACTAATTATTACAATGTATTACTAATGAATACAATTTATTACTAATTAATTTAATTTATTACAATTTATTATGAATTATTACAATTTGTTACAATTTATTTATAATTATTACAATTTATTACTAATTATTGCAATTTATTACTAATTATTACAATTTATTACTAATTATTACAAATTATTACAAATTATTACAATTTATTACTAATTATTACAATTTATTACTAATTATTACAATTTATTACCAATTATTACAATTTATTACTAACTATTAGTGTTTATTACTATTTATTACTTTCTATTAATAATTATCAATATTTATTACTAAATATTAATATTTATTAGTATTTATTACCAATTATTATTAATTACTACAAATTAATTATATACATTACTAATTATCGTTGATAATTACTAATTACTACTAATTATTAAAAATTAATACTAAAAATTTCAATTTATTAGTACAAATAATAGTCATGCCAAAACAATTTAAATTCAATTTAATTACAACTTGTCAACAACAACAAAAATTAACATAAAAAATTGAAATAAATAATAAATTAAATAAAACATAAATACCTTTAAACATGATTCTCTATTGATGTAGACGATGTCACAACTTCTTCGTGACCCACAAATTAACTTAGATAAATTTTCCCTCTGAAATCAGAGTTTAGGGAGAAACAAGATCTAGAAATTGAGTTGAATGAGTAGAAAAATGGATTGGGGTATATATAGGTTAGATTATTTGCGACGGGACCTGTAGCAAATACCTACGCCCGCATTAATTTCTGTCGGCGGTTAAAAATTTATTTATGACGGGTCCCATGGAAAATAGTCCCTGCCAACACACCTTTTGCGACGGGAGGACATCCCGTTGCAAAAAGTTATTAACCATCGCTGGTTATTTACGACCGGGGGATCCCCCCCGTCGCAAATAACCTTCGTGCGGTTTTATGCGCTACCCGCACGAAACCTTTTGCAACGGGACACGAAATCTCATCACAAATAATCTGTTATTTGCGACAGGGGTAACAACCCGTCGCAAATAACCTCTTGGATGGACTTTTTGGGACAGGATTTATTCCCGTAGTAAAAAGTCCCTTTTCCTGTAGTGCATCTTTATTATTTTTTTGTATAGTTTATGATTATGAATGATGTAATTTTTATGATTCCTATTTTATTTCCATGGGTTAAGATTTTATGTAATGATATATGTTTTAATGATCTAGTGGTATACATATGAATTGATTATGATTATGTGATGAGTCATTCTTTTATAAAACAAGGACAGGTGGTTACATTAGAAACCAATGATGGGTGGTTACATTTTATGTAACCTCAGCAACCTGGAAGCCACTAAACTGGTTCTTCGAGCCAGGTCACCACATGAACTAAAGAATGCTTCCCGATACTCCATAGTCTGCCAATTCACAGTGAGGGTCTAATAAATCACATGGGGAGACTATACCCTCTTTATCATAGTAATCCACAACAGATATCATATGAAACAAAGGGAAATAATAAACATAAACTTGAACATGCATTACCAATCATTTCCCAAATAGGGTACAAACCAAAACTAAACAATAAATATGACATGTCATACTAATAGTGCTAAAAAGTGAAGGAAAAACAAAATATATACCAAAATAAGTATCCTAAAATAGATTTGAAACCAAATCTGTATCCCTCATCCATGCACATCCCATTCCCAAATCAACCCTCTAGTATGGGGCCCTTTCCATTGTCCAAACCCGTAATAATGAGGTCTTCTTGGGTACCCAATGGTGTCTCGAGCAGGGTGTGAGTACAACACAATAGGCCACCACCAATGGTGTCTATAAAATACCTAGTCTAAATAGAGAGTGCATGAATGTACTAAATAAATGACAAGATAAAAAATACAACATGGGTTCCATTAGTTAACAATATTCACTTTATCCATTTTCATTATTTGTTCCATGAGTTTGGAATTTATATCATCTACACTATAACCTAAACATGTCAATTACCATACATAAGATAATAAGTCAATTTCCTTATCTAACTATGGATAAAAATTTCATAAACAAATTCATCACACTTACCTTGGAGTATCAGTCTAGGTAGTCTCATCAAATACAACCGTTAAGGGTATAAAGCCTTAGTCCCCTTACCTAACCCATGCATTATAGTGGTAGGGTTTAGAGCCTCATTCTAACCTGACTCGTGGGCATAGATCCTTAAGTCCAATACTCCACAACAACCAAGACATGTGCACATGATTATTTATCTATTTACCACATATACCATGTCAAAAACCACATACACATTAAGTAAACATAACTTTTACATTTAATATTCATTCAAAATATAGAACAACAACAAACCTTAACCCATTAGCACATTTACCATTTGATCAGCATATACCATTTAACCCATTTCCCTTTCTCATGAAATAGCCTATTAAGAAAATCCAAGAATTGCCATTGATTAGTACATTTAATATATTCATCAATTCACATGATTTAATCCATTTAATTATTTCAATTACAAACTCGTAATCCATTTGAAACATTCACATTAATCCATTTAACTCCATTTCTCATTATACCAATGAATACCCTATTCCAATTCCAATAACTAGAAACAAATACCAATGGTGCCTCTTTATGATTTGAACTAACATTTAAACATGTTCATCATGGTATCTACTTCATCTCAAGTCAATAAGAGGATTAACATTAAAATTCTCCATGTTCGGGAATGTTTTCACACTCCATGGGTGGACCCAAATTAGTCTAGTCAACCTCCATGCATCCCATAGGGATCATGGGGTGGGGGGGGGGGTTAATTTATCATTAATTTAATAATTTTAACAAATCATGCTAAATGCCTCAAATTCGCAACAATAGAGAACCCACAACACAAAAAAATATATGCACAAATAAATATTAAGACTATGTGATATAAATAGTAGACCACCAACCTCGAATCCATAGACAAATGCTAACTTAACCTTATCCTTAGATCTAGATTCAATCACCTCTTGAATCCCCAACCATGGATCTACTGGGAAAACAGGGTTTTAGGTATTTGGATGAATAATAATGAAACCAAAATCCCTAAATAATAAAAGATAAGAATGAGAAGTGTTATAATTACCCAGATCCTTGATCCACAACCAACGACACACCAAATATCATAGAATCAAAGAAGATCAACTCTTGGGAAGCATTGGTCATTGTGGCTCATCACTAGTGATGGAGGAAGAATAATGGGGAAGAAAATTGGGTCAAATACTTAAAAACCCAAGGGGGATATTAAAAATCATCTTTTAATGGGGTGCACAGTTTGGCCACATGGTGTGAAAAACCATGACCTACCCATGTGCTTGCCTTTGTCAAAGAGGGTTACAAGTTGCCGGGTTACCTATGAATTCAACACAATTTGAAAAATCATGTGACAGCTAATTAGAATGAATATATCCAAGCCTACGTGAATTGGATTCCCCCCTTGCATGGTTTACCTAACTATGACCCACTCCTCTTGGTCAACACGGTTTGGGTGCACGGTTTCCACTAACTGTGTTCCAACTATGAAACTTGTATTGGGTAGCCCAATTTCCTTTTCATTAATGTTATGAAGCCCCGGGATGGCCTTGATCTTATAGGTACACCTGTTAATCATTCAATTAACCAAATTTAAGAGATTTCTACCAAAATTTAAACATGGGAATACCACCATGAAGTCTGGAATCTTACAATCTCCCCACATTATAATTCCCCATCGTCGATCCACGCTTCCAAGAATCACTGAGATTTTGAGGTAAAGAGATTGGTCTACTGAGCCCACATAGATATCTATCTCCACCAAGTTTTTTCATGAACATTACTATTCCACCACAAAACATGAACAAAATGCACAATCTTTCCCCATAAGACTTTCACACTATGATCCACAATATATGCTAGATGCTCCTCAAAGTTTTCATTAGCCTCAAGCTCCACACCCTCAACATCAATCACGTTTGATGGGTCAATGTGATACTTCCAAAGTTTAAACACATGAAAACATCATTAATTACACTTTACCAATATGGAAGAGACAATCAGTATTCAAATGGTCTTATTCTCTCAATGATCTCAAATGGCCCCAAGTACATGGGTGCCAACATACCCTATTTCTGAATATGTCAGTGACCCAAACTTGGTGACATTGGAAGAAAAACCTGATCACCCACCATAAACTCAAGAGGTTAACGACGCCGATTAGAATATGATTTCTTCCTAGTGTGAGACATTTCCATATGTTTTTTAATCAATTGAACCTGTTCTGACGTCTAATCCACAAGACTCCACCCCAAAAGCTCTGATTTTCTAGATTCTAACCAAAATAATAGAGATCTACATGGTCTATCATAGAGTGCCTCAAATGGGTTCATTAGAATTTAATCGTGCACTACTACAAAATAGGCATTTAACAATGATAAAAATAGACTTCATCAGCACTAGAGAAGCGATGGCTACCAAAATCCATAGTATTTTATCATCACTAAAAAACCATTGATAAATGGTCCATTTATCAGTGCTTCTAAAAACACTAATAAAGGGGCATGCTGGAGTGTGCTTCTACAACACATTATAATACCAGTGTAATGTGTGGTAACAATACACCGTAGCACCCAAAACAGCACAAAATTTTCAAATTAATGTAACAATATAGGATTTAAATGAAATAAAATTTAAAACAAAAATACAAGAAAAAAAAACTATAGTATAGATATTTCAAACATTTCTCTATGCTATTATATAAGTACAAATTATTACATAAATTAAAAAACAACAGTGTTTTTTTGTAATTTGATTCGAACACCTTCTCAGTAAAAAATACACCTATATAAGAAAAAAATTCTTATTTTAGTAATAATATAAAAAAATAAATTAACATAAATTGTTAATTCTGAACTAAAAATTGAGTCATACCAGGAACAGTGTGTATAAGATTGAGTTGCAGCTGATTCTTAAATGTCACACTATTTCGTGTTTGTCTTCAAGAATTATATCTATGAAAAATAACTAAATAAGTATAAGACAAAATCAATAATAAAATTAATTAATTAATATAATATAATATAATGAGTGAAAAATATAGACTTGTTTCTCGATTTTGGTGATGTGATGCATGTTTTAAACTAAAATGACACTTATATATTGAAAAGATGCACGTAAAGTCATACCGATCACACCCTCCATTGGATTGAGGTGAATCTAAAACCTATATGTCTCAAATGACTTACGGATCATTTTCTTAAAGAATCAAAATAATCTGAATGTGTTTTGTGGTTTTCAAAAATCCAGTTGTCTTTTTACTAAAATTAATGTCAATTTTAAATAAAAAGATGCACTTGGCATCATACCAGTCACATTGTGCATTAGATTGAGGTTAAGATAATTCATACACATCCCAAATGACCTATAGATCATTTTCCTAAAGTATCAAAACAATCCAAATGAATTTTTTAGGTTTTTAGTTGATCATTTTTCCCTTTTACTAAAAATGATGTCAATTTTAAATAAAAAATGCACTTGGAGTCATACTAGTCGCATCGTACATCAGATTGAGGTGCGTCTAATTCCTACACATAAGAAATGACATACAGATCATTTTCCTAAATTATCAAAAAATATGAATGTTTTTTCTCTGTTTTCAGTTAACCGGATTTTATTTTTACTAAAATTGATGTCAATTTTAAATAAAAAGATCCTCTTGGAGTCATACATGACCCACCATGCATCGGATTGATGTATAAATGATTCATACACGTCCCAAATGACTTAGGATCATTTTACTAAAGTATTAAAATAATTATAATGTACATCTGGTTTTGAGTAGGGAAATTTTCCGCTTTACTAAAATTGATGCTAATTTTAAATAAAAAGTTGCACTTGGAGTCATGCCAATCACACTGTGCATCAGATTGTGGTGAGGTTGATTCCTAAATGTTCCGGTTGACTTATTAATCATTATATTAAATTATTAAAACAATAATAATATTTTTTCCTTATTTTTAGTATGTCATATATCTTTTTTACTAAAATATCATTTTAAACTAGAAACATATAATTTGACTCATACCCATCCCATCGTGTATTGGTTTAAAGTAATACTGATTCCAACACATAAAAAATGAATTATTTTTCAATATACTATATTATGAAGAAAATATAAGAGAATTTTCTTGGTTTTTAGTGAGTGATACTTTTTAAACTAAATTGTCAATTTTAAAATGATAACGGACACATTGAGAAATATTATGCACATCATATATCTGATTTAGGTAAGGATGATTCTTGCACATAAAAAATGGATTATTTATCATTTAAATAAAGTATTAAAACAATAATAACTCTTTTTTTAGTTTTGATTTCATCTATTTTTTTACTAAAATGTCCTTTTAAACTTGAAACATGCACTTGGAATCATACTGATAACATCATATATCAGTTTTAAGTAACACCAATTCCTAAATGTCAAAAATGAATGATGAATTTATTTAATAAATTATCAAGAAAATCCAAGAGTGTTTGAGAAATTTCTATTGAGAGACACTTTTTGACCTAAACTATTGATTTTAAACTAATAATAGACACATTGATTCATACTGAGCACATTGTGTATTGGATCAAGGTTCAGATAATTCTTACACATCAAAAATGAAATATCTATCATTTCCCTAAAGTATCAAAATAATATGAATGTTTATTTTTGGGTTTTGAGTATGTCGCTTGTCTTTTTTAATAAAATTTCATTTTAAACTCAAAACACAGACTTTGAATCATACCAATCACATCATGTATCAGTTTTATGTAAGACTAATTCCTACACATCTAAAATGTCATATTTATCGATTTCATAAATTATCAAGAAAATCTGAGAGTGTTTTCTCAGTTTTTAGGGAGTGACACTTTTTGAACTAAATAGTCGATTTTAAACTGATAATGGACACATTGAGTCGTACTAGGAACATCATGTATCATATTGAGGTTGTGATGATTTCAACATGTCAAAAATGACTTATGGACTGTTTCCCTAATGTATCAAAACAATATGAATGTGTTTTCTCGGTTTTGATTATGTCATTTCTATTTTTTACTAAAATGTAATTTTAAACTGGAAACACATACTTTAACGCATACTTTTCACATCTTGTGTCATTTTGATGTATGAATGATTCCTACACATCTAAAATGACTTCTGAATCATTTTCCTAAATTATCATGAAAATTATAGTGCATTTGATTTGTTTTTAGTGAGTAAAACCTTTTGAACTAAATTGTCGATTTTAAACTGATAACAGACATATTGAGTCATATTGAGAACATCATGAATCATATTGAGGATATTCAGATTAATAAAAGTAAAAAATGAATTATGGAAAATTTACATAATATATCAAAACAATATGAATGTGTTTTCTCAATTTTGAGTAGGTGAGTTGTATTTTTTTCTAAAATTGATGTCAAGTTTAAATAAAAAGATGCACTTAGAGTCATAATGGTCATATAGTGTGTCATATTGAGGTGTGAATGATTCCTACACATCCCAAATGACTTATAGATCATTTACCTCAAGTATAAAAACAATTAGAATATTTTTTCTCGGTGATGTGTATTTCAGTTGACCTTTTTACTAAAATTAATGTCAACTTTAAATAAAACGAGGCACTTTGAGTCATATCAATCACACCATGTATCAGAATGAGGTGGGGATGATTCCTACACATCCCAAAGTCTCTGAACAAACATAAATTCCATTGTTACCATGATTTCCATTGTATTTCTTTGTCAAACTTCCAACACTTCATATTTACCTGATTTTCTTAGCCAAAAAACCATTATCATTCTAGAAATATAGAAGATAAGAGGAAACTCATGTGTACACTATATCATAAGAATTCAATACAATGGGAACATGATCTTCCTCTAATCTTTTTGGTTTCAAAAATTATAAATGTTTTTAGCTAAGATAATTGAATCAATATGCAGTGTTGGAATCTTGACAAAGAAAAGAAATAGAAATGGAAATCATTGAAACATTAGCAAAAATAAATTTTTTTGTCATTTGTGGCTTGTTGAAGATAGTTGAAAGAAAAATATTACTTCTCAAAAGATATCTATAAATACTAAATACATATTAGATAAAAATGATAAAGAAAATTAGTAGATGAAATGATGAAAAAATTAATTAAATAAGTAGTATGAATCTACCTTTTCATGATGTTTGTATTCATTAATGACAAATTTCATTTTTGTAATTATCTCAGTTGTAGGGTTGAAGTCCAACACCTCATGATAATGAGTAGCTTAGAAAAAACCAATCCGACTCAAACTAAATAATCCACTTGTATCATATAACAATTATAATATGAGTATTACTAAAAATAAATAAATTAAACATAAATACAAAACAATATATTAATTATATGGACAATAATTATACTTTGAAAACATGAAGATTATATTTTTGATTGATTAGTGGAGGGAACTTGAAGGAAAGTGATAAATTCCAACATATAGGGGTGAAATGGTTTTCAGGGAGAAAAAGTTTGTGGATGTTTTGGTGCAGAAATACATGAAAGATGGACATACCACCCCAAACCGAATAAAATAATACACCAATATAAGAAAAAAAATGATGTGAGTAATAAAAAAATAAAAAAATGTTAATAAATACAGATTAACTTTGTGATTGAGCAGAGGTATCTTCGTTTCTCTTCTTGTAAAGGTATTGGAGGTAACTTCAAAGAATGTGATAAATGAAACATTGTAGGGGTGAAAAGGTTTTGAAGGATAAAAAGTATATAGAACTTTTGGTGTATACTGGAAAGAAATATGGACTAAAATATTCTAAAATAAATGATTTTTTCATGGAATAATGAAAATTAAAACAGTATTTCATTATATAATATTTTGGTAAAATAGAGAAAGTATATCATAACATTATCTTTACATCATCCCAAAGGGTTTCCTTCGTTATAGTTTGTTCTTATGAGGGATTGTTAACATCATCATGTACATAAGATATTTTATAAATGAGTATTCAAACATTTATATAGATTATGTTAATGTAGTAGAGAACATATAATATTATGATGAAAAAATAGTATATTAAAAAATACTTTTACATTCTCATTGAACTCTCTTTTTTTAATTATTTTAGGTATTTGGTTCTTATATCTAGAATCCAAATCCCATGTTTGGGGTACCCTCTAACATACAATAAAATTACTACATTGGGACCGACATGAACTTATTTTTTCTCCTAATCAGAGTTATAGAAAACACTCATCCTCATCAAATCATCTCCTGAACATTTATAATTTCATTTTGTTGTCCAAGACACATCCTTCATCTCTTGTGGGAATGCACCTATGTTGATTTAAATAATCTATGAAGTATTTATATATTATATGACAAAGTGTATGCTTTATAATAAAATTTCATTTTCGTGGCCATTATGGGTTCTATGGTAGTTTTGGGCACATGGTATAAAATTTTATTTATAATGAAATAAATAATATTAATTATGGAATATTTGGAGGTTTAAAGTAAAATGGGAGATTACCAAGTCTTACAAAAATAGTTCTGAAGTGAGACGAATCTTCCAAAGTAAAATTGGTTGATGGATTTCAAACATTGAATGAAATCCATTGAAATATATTTGTATAATATATTTTTATAGTATATTTTTATAATATAAAGTTTTAATATAAACTTTTATATGCCCCCTATAGTCAGATGAGTTAGTGACAGTGGGATAGGGTTTGGGGTGTGGTTGCAGGGTCAAGTCCTTAGGCCAACAGGTTTCTTTGCAGCTTCTTGTATCATTTTTGAGCTACCATTGGTAGTTGTACTTAATATAAATATATATATATATTTCTGTATTTTATAATATATATATATATATATATATGTGTGTGTGTAATATATATCTTTATTTGCATAATATCTGTTTTTATTTTATATATTTTGTAATATAATATATATTTGTGTTTGTATAATATATATATTTGTATAAAATAAATTTATAATATATAAATATATGATTTTTAATATATATTTATTTACATATAAATATAATATATATAAATATATAAAAAAATTATTATACATATAAATATTTGTAATATAATTTTACAATATATATTTTTATAATATAATTGTATAATATATTTATATAGTATATTTTTTATATAATATATTGGTATGGTATATTTTAAAGATATATTTGTATAGTTTAATATATATTTTTATTTGTATAATATATATATTTTTATAATGTATTTGTATAATATATATCTATAATATATATATATATATATGTATTTATCTGTATATATATATTTGTATTTTTTAAATATGCACTTGTGTGTAAATAAAAAAAATCTTATATTTTACACCTCTATCCAAAACCATGGAACCCTGCGTAATTTTTTACTTTTCATTCGTAAACCATGAGCCAAATCCTACTTTATCCAGCTGACCAACTAAAATTATGTTAATCCATAATCTTGGTATGTACTTTGACTCTTTCTAAGTTCATGTAACTTTTATATGAAATATCTTCTTTAGAAATACCCTTCCCCATATTTTGAAGATCTTTATCATTGATTAAATGTACATTTCTAAAAAAGAGATACATAATAATCCATGCATACCATATTGGTTATAGAGTGTAATGAAGTCTTATAATTAATGATCAATTATTCCAATGGAATTTTTAGACTTAATAATAAACAACTACTTCTTTCGGTGGCATTAGGGTGGGTTGTTTGCACATAATTGTCAAGGGGAGAGGGTGGGGGAGTGAAAGGAATGATATCCCTATCTTCTTTAAACCAAACATCACCAATAAACATTTTTTACCACATGGATGTGCCGAAAGTAAAGAAAAATTGATGATAAAAAAATGAAAATAGATCTCACCAAATAATCAATCAATGAGTGGGGAGGAGGAGGTGAAAATAACATACCTTATATTGAAGCTTTGAATCATCCACAGGAAAGTAAAGTTATCTAAAACCTAGAAAATGTTTGATCATTTGATTCATTCAACCCTTAAATCATTCGATCATTGGATTTGAGCCTTCAAACTGTTCGATCATTGATTCAAGTATTGATTCAAACTTTGATTAACTGAGGAGGATTCCCAATAGAGAGTGGATTATGTTGAAAGCCTTGAATATCATGACAATTTTCTGACTGGTTAGGGTTAATTTAAATAGATTGGGACACTTTTATCAGTGCTTTCAAAAAAGCACTGATAAAGATCACTTTTATCAACACTAGATTAATTAGTGCCAATCAAAGGAATCTTGATCGACATTTTTTTAGCACTAATAAAGATAAAACATTAAAATCTCTATGAAAGTGCTGATAAAGATGGATTTTATGAGTGCTAAAAAAGCACTGATAAATCTCTATCTTTATCAACACTAAAAAAACAATGATAAATATTCTTTTTATCAATGCATATTAATCTACCAGTGATAAATGTTTTATAATTATAATTATTTACTTTTTTTTGTAAATATAATTATAAATATAGCAAATATATTCAATATAATTTTATAATTCGTTAAATATATAATTAATTATTTATAATTATATAAATAATTTTTCAAAATATAATATTTATATCATTATATATATTTATACAAATATATACAATATATATATATATAGTAAACATATTAATTATTTAAATAAATTTACTATAGTTTTATAATTATTTAAATATATGTAATTATTTAGTTATAATTATATAAATAAAATTTTAAAAATAAAATTTATTTATTTATAATTATAAATATATAAAAATAATAAATATGTTCATTTATAAAGATATGTATTTATAAATTTTTTTACAAATATAGTTTTACATTACTAATAAATTTTTAATCTTAGGGTCATGCATGTTAAAATGAGGGAAATTTAATAATTCAAAATGAGTACCCTTTAACAATATTGAAAAATTGGATAAGTTTGATTAATTAAATATAAAATAATAAAAAATTTGATATATATTGAAATAAAGATGATTAAAAATTGTAAATATGAAAACATAATATATAAATATAAAAATAAAAAATAATAGAAATTGATTAAATTTCAAAAAAAAATATTTTTGTGTGTGTATTGTATATAAAATTTAATTACTCACATATATGTGAAATCAATATACTTTGTTTGATCTATGTTAAATTTAAAAATCAAATGAAATTCAATTATGTCCATCAATCGATGAAATTTATCAGTATTTTTAATTCATATTAATTTTTAAGAATGATTCAATCTGGAAAGAAATGAGCCACCTTAGTCAACCGATCAGAACTACCGAGATCGAATCATTCTTATGAGGCCTCCTCAGGATACAAACAATAAAAACTTTGTTCAAATCTTCTAAATTTCATTTTGGAATGGGAAATGTCTAGAAAAACCAACCAACCATTGAAGTTTAGCCTTCACCTGTTGGTACGTAAGGCGTCGTGCCATGAAACCTGCAACCTGATTCTTCATCCCTGGCCACCAATATAGCCTACAAAGGTCATGATTCATTTTGGTAAAACTATGATGTACTTCCCACATTGATGCATTAAACTCACACATCAACTCTTCTGGAATACACATAGGCATGAAAACAGGTCCCTAAACATAAATTATCCCATCATCTTCAACAATCCAACCAGAAGTTGACTCCCCACCTTTAAAATCTTCCCTCAAAGAAAAAAAATTCTTGATCCTCATACTTACTCTCCTTAATCTTTCATAGAATCCTTGAATCAACTACCAAGGATGAAAGGTTCATTTTCCATTGGCTATCTGACACCTTTAGATGTATTTCATCAAAAAATTTCTTCATCCTCTACTCAGAACTAGATTCATGAACCGTTTGATTTGAGGGTTTTTTCTCAAGGTATTTTGCAACAATATTTCCCTTTCCTAGTGTGTAAACTGGATCAATGTAAAGTGAATTCATGTACTCAACTCAGTCACACAGTGTGTAAGATTGAGGTGATAATGATTCTTATAAATCCCAAATGACTTTTGGATCATTTCCCTCAAGTATCAAAACAATCAGAACATTTTTTCTCAGTGTTGTGTATGTGAGTTTTCATTTTTACTAAAAGTAACGCCAATTTTAAATAAAAAGAAGCACTTTGAGGTATATTAGTCACACCATGTATCAAATTGAGGTGGGGCTAATTCATACACATCCCAAACTCTAAAAAAATATAAACATATAATGTTACCATGATTTCCATTATCTTTCTTTGTCAAACTTCCAAAACTACATATTTACACAATTTTATTATAAAAAAACCATTCTCGTTATTGAAAAATAGAAGATAAAAGGAAACTCATGTGTCCATTATATCATAAGAAGTCACCACAATGGGAACATGATATTTCTCTTCTTATATGGATTTCAAAAATGAGAAATGTTTTTTACTAAAAGTATTGAATAGATATGAAGTGTTTTAATCTTGACAAATAAAGGTAATAGAAATGGAAATAGTGGAAACATTATCAGAATGAAAAAATTTATCTCTTTTATGGCATGTTGATGATAGTTGAAAAAAATATTACTTCTCAAAATATCTATGAAAAAACTAAAAAAGTATTATATAAAAATGATAAGGAAATTAACATGGAAATATTGTATAAAATGATGAAAAATTTAATTAAATAAGTCGTAGGAATTCACCGTTTCATGATGTATGTATGCATTCATGTATCATTTACTTGTAATTATCTCACTTACAGGGTCAAAGTCCAATAACTCATGAACATGAGTAGCTTAGAACAAACCAATCTGACTCAAACTAAATAATCTTCCTGTATATAAAAACAATTATTATATGAGTAATAATAATAAAAAATAAATTAAACATAAATATGGCACAATACATTAATTATATGGATAATGATGTTACATTGAAAACATCAAGAATATCTATGTGAATGAGTAGTATAGGTTACTTGAAGGAAATTGATAAATTCCAACACTATAGGGGTGACATGGTTTTGAGGGAGAAGAAATTTTTGGATGTTTTGGTACAGAAATACATGAATGATGGACATACCACCCCAACTCGAATAAATTAATCCACATATATAAGAAATCAATTCTTATGTGAGTAATAATAAAAATAATTAAATGTGAAAAAATCATGATTACCTTTGTGATTATGTAGAGGCATTGTCATCACTCTTCCTGTAAAGGTATTAGAGGGAACATAAAGGAAAGTGATAAATGAAACACTATAGGGGTGAAATGGTTTTGAGTAATAAGATGTCTATATAAGTTTTGGTGTATAATGGCATGAAATATGGACCTAAATGTTCTAAAATAAATGAATTCTGCATGGAATAATAAAAATTAAATGTGTATTTCATTATACAATATTTTGGTAAAATAGAGAAATCATATCGTAACATTACCTTCACATCTTCACAAAAGGTTTCCTTCATTATAGTTTGTTCTTATTTGGGGTTGGTAACATCATCAGCCACATAATATATTGTCTACATGAGTAGTCAAACATTTATTTAGATTATGTTAATGTAGTATAGAAAATATAATATTATGAGGAAAAAATAGTATATTAAAAAATAATTTTAAATTCTCATCGAACACTATTTTGTGTTTTAATGATATTAGGTATTTGGTTCTTATATTGAGAATCAAAATCCTTTATTTGTGGTACCCTCTAACATACAAGACATTTTCTACATTGGGATCGACATGAACTGATTTGATCTCCCAATCAGAGTTATAGAAAGCTCGCATCCTCATAAAATTATCTCATAAACATTTATCATTTCATTTTGTTGTCAGGAACACATCCTACATCTCTTGTGGTCATGCACCTATGTTTCTTGAAATAGTATAAGAATTATTCATCAATTGGATAACTAATGATTAGATTAGTATAATAAATATAAAATATATGAAGGATGAGTCTCAAGGAAACAAAATGAAATAAAATTAGTTTTAGAGATGAAGTTGATGAGGATGACTGTTGCACTACACTATGTTCTCTAAAAGGGATAATGTCTCCCATTTTTTAGAACTACACTATTAGAACTAGTTATTAACTCATTCCCTATTTAAGGTGAGATTTGGGGGGGGGTGGAATAAAGATTTATTTCATATTCATATATGGTAATAAGAGATTTCTAGGGGTGGAACCAATACATGTAAGCCTAAAATGATGAATACCTAAAAATAATTCCTAATAATTATTTAAATATATAAATAATTTAATAACTTACATTCTATTTTTTGGATCATGTGATGTAACATCTTTAGGAATTATTAAATTTAATATTAATAGTATATCAAATATTTTAAAACATCTTAAAATTTCAATTTCAATTTCAAAACGATAAGGAATAGGAAAAATAATTTTAGGAAAATTGTATACCTAAAAACGATAAAGGATTTAAACATATAAACATTATTAGTTGAAAATTTTATTCAATAATTATCTCTAGATAGGTTGAAAATAAGAATTATTTTCAAGCAGAAGACGAGTAGGCATTATAATAAAATTTCATTTTCATGTCCATGATGAGTTTTATGGTGATTTTGGGCACATAGTATAAAATTGTTGTCATAAAAAATAAATAATATTAATTATGGATGATTTGGAGGTTTAAAGTAAAATGGGAGATTAACTAATCTTAAAAAAATATTTTTGAAGTGAGACGAATCTTCATATGTAAAATTAGATGATGGATTTCAACCATTGAATGAAATATATTGAAATATATTTTTATAATATATTTTTATAATATATTTTTGTACTATATATTTTTATAAAATAATTTTGTAATATATATTTTTATATGCCCCCTGTAGTTGGATGAGGAGGTGACAGTGGGATGGGGTTTGGGGCATGGTCACGGGGTCAAGTTCTTGGGCAAGTAGATTTATTTGCAGTTTCTTGTAGCATTCCTGAGTTACCATTGGTAGTTGTACTTAATATATATATATATATATATATATATATATATATATATATATTTGTTTGTGTAATATATATATTTATTCGCATAATATATGTTTTTATTTTATATATTTCTGTAATATAATATATATTTGTGTTTTTATAATATATATTTTTGTATATAATATTTGAATAATATATAAATATGTAATGTTTAATATATATTTATTTACATAAAAATATTATATATATAAATATATAACAAATTTTTATTTTTTAATTTTATACATATAAATTTGTGTAACATATTTGTATAATATATGTTTTTATAATATAACTGTATAATATATTTTTATAATATATTTTGTTTATAATATATTGGTATGATATAATTTAAGGATATATTTATATAATATATATTTGTATAGTTCAATATATATTTTTATTTGTATAATATTTATATTTTCATAATGTATTTGTATAATATATATCTATATTGTATATATATATATATATATTCATTTTTTAAATATACATGTGTGTGAAAATATAAAAAATATTATATTTTACACCTCTATCCAAAACCATGGCACCCTAAGTAGTTTTTCACTTTTTATTCATGAAACATGAGCCAAATCATACTTCATCCAACTAACCAATGGAAATTATGTTCATCCATAAACTTGGTATGTGCCTTAACTCTTTCTAATTTATTGTAACATTTATATGAAATATCTTTTTTAGAAATGCCCTTCCCCATACACTGAAGATATTTATCATCGACTAAATGGAAATTTATGAAAAAATGAGATACATACTAATCTATGCATACCATACTAGTTATAGAGTGTAATAAAGTATCATAATTAATGATCCATGATTCCAATGGAATTTTTAGACTTAATGATAAACATTTACTTCCTTCAATGGCACTGGGAAGGGTGATTTGCACAAAATTGTCAAGGGGAGAGGGTGGGGGAGTGAAAGGAATGATAACCCTATCTTCTTAAACCCAACATTCCTAATAAAAATTGTCGACCACATGGATGTTCTGAAAGTAAAGAAATATTGGTGATAAAAAAATGAAAATAGATCTCACCAAAAAATCAATCAACGAATGGGGAGGATGAGGTAAAAATAACATACCTTATATTGAAGCTTTGAATAATCTAAGGGAATGTAGGAATATCTAAAACCTTGAAAACATTTGAGCCTTGGATTCATTCGTCCTGTGAATCATTCGAGTATTGGATTGAACCTTGAAATTGTTTGATCCTTGATTCATGCCTGGATTCGAACTTCAATTCACTGAGGAGGAGCACTAATAGAGGGTGGATTCCCTGGAATGCTTGGAATATCAGGATAATTTCATGACCGGTTAATGTTAATTTTAAATAGATCAGGACACTTTTATGAGTGGTTCCAAAAAAGCACTGATAAAGATCACTCTTATCAATACTATATTAATTTGTACTGATAAAAGGAATCTTGATCAACAATTTTGTAGCGCTGATAAAAATAAAACATTATCATTGCTAAGAAAGCGCTGATAAAGATTCCTTTCATCAACTATAAAGTTTTAGCACTAATAAAGATGGATTTTATCAGTGCTAAAAAAGCACTGATAAATCTATATCTTTATTAGCACTAAAAAACCGTTGATAAATATTTATTTTATCAATGTAGATTAATCTACCATTGATAAATGGTTTAAAAATATAATTATAAATAATTTTTTTGGTAAATATATTTATATAATTATATGTATTTATTAAATATATATAAATATAAATATAGTAAATATATTCTTTATTAAAATATATTTATTATAATTTTATAATTCTTTAAATATATAATTAATTATTTATAATTATATAAATAATTTTTAAAATATAATATTTATATCATTATATATATTTATATATTTATATATATATATATATAATAAATATATATAAATATAAATATAGTAAACAAATTAATTATTTAAATAAATTTATTATAAATTTATAATTATTTAAATATATATAACTATTTATTTAAAATTATATTTATTAATTTTTAAAAATAATATTTATTTATTTATAATTATCAATTTGTTAATATATAAAAATAATAAATATGTGCATTTATAAAGTTATTTATTTATAAATATTTTTTTACAAATATAGTTTTAAAAATTTTAATGAATATTTAATCTTAAGTGCATGCATGTTAAAAATGAGTGAAATTGAATAATTAAAAATGAGTACACTTTCATCCATCCAACGATCCGAAGGCCTTCAATTTTTTTATTATAACAAAGCCCCCTTTTAAGGGGAGAAGGGGGGGACCCAAAAAAACATCAAGAAATTAAGACAAATCACGAATCGAAGGTCTAAGAGTATAAAACCAAACTGAAAACATGGAGCTACCCCTCACCATCGTTTGATCGTGATGAAGCTCTCCACTATTGCAAGGTTGTTCGGCAAGCAGGTGTCCTATGTCAAAGCACATGCCTGATATGATGGATGACTCCATACCCTCTCAAACAACCAAATCTGTAAAGCCTACAAAGATGAACCGCCACCTCTAGATCCTCCTCTGTGGAATTTCAATGTGGTCTGCACTAGATGCACTATCTCCCTCCCACCACTGCCTTCAATTCCAAAAACCATAACCACTTTTGGAATCAAACCATACAAACAAAAATCATCCACCATACCGCAAAACCTTCACATCAGGCAGCCTGATTCCTCCACCAACATGAACCCATCAGTCCTAGCAACACAAAATCCAAACAATGCCAGCCAAATTGTCCAGCATTAGAAAATTCACCTAAAAATATTTAACACCATCTAAATAGAACATCACCTCAACTAAAATCATCCACTCCACGGAACAAGAGCTGGGGAAACCTTCTAGGACACCATGGTCGAATAAACACACTTCACAGAGCTTGCTAGAAACCAATGCATTTGACAGACTGGGAGAGCGGTGAAGGGAGAATGAAACCAAACCATAAAAGATTTGAATAGGTCTTCAATAGAGAAGAAGCCACCAAAACCAGCCCAAAAAACCTCAGAAACACCATACCACCAACTCCTGCAGTGGATAATCCTCACATCCCAAATCCCCATGAAAACCACCACTCAAATCCACCTTAGATAGAGTAGAGGAGTCTTGGAGTAAGAGAAAAGGAACAAACTTCCGGAAGACGCAAGTGACGTTGAGTCTAGATCTCAAACTTTTCACAGGAGTTGAGGGGAGCTGAGCATATCTGATCCAGGAATGCCACTCTAGGCTGGAGCCATCTAGAACAAAGCCACGGTCTAACCCATGCTGGATTCTGAAACAAACAAGCTGGAGGAGGACAAATTGACCCACAATGAATCTGGATTCTTCTAAAAACATCCCCTCCACAAGAGAAACAACCACACACCATAAACAAAACATATCAGAAGAAACCAAACCTCCCTCCTCTGATTCGTGTGTAACTGGCACCGAGTCACACTGGAACACACCCGAAGTTGGAGTCCAGCCGATTCATATTAATTTTTAATTATACACCCTTATTTAAAAACATATTACTATTTAATATAACGCATAAATATTTTGATTGTATATAATTAAAATAGAAGAAATGAATCCCCTACCTCAAAAAAGGGTATCAACATTCTTTGCACGATAATGGACTAGAACTGTGGATCTCATTTGCCTCTCCTACAAGAACTGCATCCACCCAAGGACACCATGCCACAACCATGCCAACAAGAAACCAAAAAAACTCCTTTAGAAACATGTAGATAAAGCACAATCACATGTAAAGTAGGAATGAAAGGAAATGGATTGAATAAACCACAATAACGGAGGTAGAACATACCTTGAATCAAAGAAGGATCACTACAGGTTGAAGGAGGGAATCTAGAGATCAATCCTGGACAAAGTAATCCAAAAAACATCAAAGATGGGGTTTCCGAGTTTCCTGGAATCAAAATAGAGGTGATACAACTATAGGGTTTGATAACACCTAAGTGGCTAAAACATTTAAAACATACAACACGAGGGATTTACAAAAATTGTAAACCCTTTTCATGTTGTGTAATCCTCAGGGTTTTATTTCTACTGGAAAATGCATCGCCTTGTTATTTTTAAAACCCCAATTCATTACATTTCGTGAAACTCACTTTCACATCATGTAAATTTACATGGAATGAAATCTCCCTACTTCCATATTTTAGCTTCTAAGTACCTCCAAACTTCATCGGAACCTCCTATAAGCACCTCAATATTTAGAAATCTGCAAATGGTCAATCCATGTTGATCTAGGCCCTTATAATAATTATATACATTCATATATATTTATATAATATTAATTATTAACATTATCAATAATTATTCAATTAATCAAATGTTTAATATTCTTCTCAAATTTAATTATTTTTAATTTGTATTTGTTTAATTTTCATTTTTCATATACTTATACATTTAACATATAATATTTATTAGTATTTATAATTTATATATAGTATAATCAATTTATTCTTTTTTTCAATAATAATTTAATTATTTAATTTCTTAGTATTTTATTTCAATAAACTCATTTTAATTTTCTATTTATTTAATTATCTCATTTTATTCAAACATTTATCAATGCTAAAAAATACTGATAAGGATCCCATTATCGGTGCTAAAAATAAAGAACTGATAAAGGGTACCCTTTATAGGTGCTAAAAATAAAGTGCTAATAAAGGATATCCTTTATTAGTGCTAAAAATAAATCACTGATAAAGGGTACCTGTTATCAGTGCTAAATAATTCACTGATTAAGGGTGAATTTTGTCATCGCTAAAAGTAAGTGATGATAAAAGGATCCCTTTATCAGTGCTTTTTCCATTCACTGATAAAGGATAGTGCTTTAAAAGGCCTATTTTGTAATACTAATGAAAACTATTATTATAGGAAAACTCAACCTACACTACATTATTTTCCCACCATCCACTAAAGTCTAGGTAACATTCCCTAAACATGTCCTATATCACTTGAATAATATTCTCCTACTACCTGTCTATCTATGGGTGGAAAGACGTACTCAAAAACACTTGGGTACCAAGAACCTTATGTAATCATTACCAGAATCATGATGTAAAAGGTTAATCTTGATCCAAAACTATTTTCCAAAGTACCCCATGAAACTATAATATCTCATGAACATACAAATCACCCAACCGATCCATGGTGAATGTCTATCTAATTGGAAAGAAATTATCCACCTTAGTCAACTTATCAAAAATACATAGATCAAATAATTTTTATGAATAATCCTCAGGATACAGAAAATAAAATATATTTTCAAATCATCGTATTTTCATTTTGGAATGGGAAATTTTAGAAAAAAATCAACCATCCAATGATGCCAGCCTTCACCTATTGGTAGGTAAGGCATCATGCCATGAAACTTGAAACCTATTTCCTTATCCCTAGCCACCAATATTAACTAAAAAGGTTATGATAAATTTTGGTAAAACTAGGATGTAATTCCCAATTCGATGCATGAAACTTACACATAAACTCTTCTGGAATACACATAGGAATGAAAACATGTACCCAAACATAAATGATACCATCATATCTAATGGTCCAACTAGAAGGTGACTCCCCACCTTTAAAATCATCCCTCAAAGCCAAAAATTCTAGATCCTCATACTTCCTCTCCTTAATCTAGATCAGAAACATGGATTCAACTACCAAGGATGAATGTTTCATCTTCCATTGGCTATCCTCCACCTTCAAATTCATTTCATCAAATAATACCGTTATCCTTCACTCAGAACTGGATTCCAGAACCATCTGATTTGAGTCTTCCATATCAAGGTGTTTTCAACAATATTTCCCTTTCCGAGTGTGTAAACCGGATGAAAGTCAAAGGACTGCATGTACTCAACCCATATTCACTTCCTAAGATTCAAATATTGTTGGGAGAATATGTATATAAGGATTTTATGATTGGTATACACTATGAACCTTCTTCTTAATAAGTAATTCTACCAACACTTTAAAGCATGAACCACCATGGATAATCCAAGATAGTGTGCAGTGTAGTGACTTTCATGGGGCCTCAACCATCATGACCCATACACAAGACCAAATATTCTTTAATGAAAACTACCCTAATTCCAACACTAACTGAATCAAAAAACAAGGTATACCCCTTACCTGGCTTGAGTGGATCCTTCTTGGTCAATCGTGAAAGTGGTACTACCATTGGGAAATGTATTTAATGAACCTTTAGTGATAGCTGAACAAACCTGAAAAAATTTGGGCATTAGAAAAATTGTTGGACTGATTTCAAGAAACAACTGTATTCACTTTCTATGGGTCAACTAGCACACCTTCCTCAGAGATAATTTGGCCTATGAAATTCCCCCATCAATCAAGAAATTTCACTTGGATATCTTGGCATATAGCCTATGATATCTTAGTGTTATCAAGACAATTTCAATATTTTTGTCATGATCATCATGTGTCTTTGAGTACAACAAGATTTCATCAAAAAATATAATTATGGACTAAACTAGGTAAGGGTGAAATGTTCAGTTCATTAGGGACATAAACACTACTGGTGCATTGTTCAAACTGAATGAAATCATAAAAAACTCATATAATCTATACATGCTCCTGAATTTCATCTATGGTAAATCATAAAGTATAACCCTTAGTTGATGATACCTTGATCCTAGATCAATCTTATAGAACATGGAATCACCCCTTGTATGATTAATGAGATCATTGATTCAAGTAATAGGGTATCAGTTCTTAACCATCATCTAATTTAGCTTCCTACAATCAACACACAATGTAAGGACCCATCAAACTTCTTGGAAAAAAATAATGGATATCCCCAAGGAGATATACTCGGGATAATAAACCCCTTTCTATCTAGATCCTCAAACTAAGCCTTAAGTTCTAAGAGTTCAGCTGGTTCCATTCTATACAGAGGAATATAAACTGATTCTTCCCCTGGAAGAAACTCTATCGTGAACTCAACCTCTATCTCGGGTGGAAACCTCAAGAATTACATATGAAGAAAATCCTGAAACTGATTCACCATAGGAGGGAAGATATGCTACCCTACTTCCCCATCATTAGGTATAAGACGAGACACTTGGGTTGTGAGTTCACCTAATTGTTGACTGACTAGCCTTGCACGACCTACTCAGATAGCTCATTCACCATGATAGACATAAGTGTCTCCCAAAAGAGACATGAATGATACCATAAATTGGTAACAATCAATATTGTATTGGTATAACATTTTTCATTCCATGCCCAAAATCAAATTAAAACATGAAATCTCAAGAATAGACAAGTCCCATAGAAAACGGCCCCCACCAACATCAAGAGAATAACACCTACATTACCCAGTTTATTTTTTCACAACCCTAATAGTGTACTAATTAACATAAAACCCCACACAAATTCCACTATCAGTCCTAACACACCCAAAAAACTGAGAATAAATGAAATAATTAGAGGAAAATTTATCAAAAAAATCACTAGAAAGAGAGGAAGCTACAAGAATCACACCTCGAACTATTGATGGTCTGGCCTCACCACCTCTACGTGTTGCCTAAAATTCATGAAGCTAACATGACCCTATGACATGGGATCTAGTCTGAGTTCATGGCACTCTAATAACCTGCTAATATGGTTGCTTTCACTTTTGAGTACCATGCCCACCACCCCAATAGATATGACCAGTCGAGCTGTAACTGCCTTCCTGATAGGGGGTAATTGATCCCCTTCCTACACTCAAAATCTTACTTGATCCTCCAAAAGTGCCTGGATATCAAGGGTTCTTATAAATCCTTTCACATAACCCATTCTTTCACACACTCTACACTCAGCTGGTCATGAGGGACATTGGCTACGCTTTTTCCACTAACCTGCCACACTGATAGAAAAATAAATGGTCACCACCATGAGAGGATGATATTATCTTATTACAACTCTAAAAACTTCCACCCTAATGAAGAATCCTAAAATAAAAATTCATTCCCTTGGAAGTCACACGAGTGTTCTGTCCAACTCGAATAAAAAACCTGCTGCCTGAAGCCTCCATTAACTTCCCCTTTGAAATAAGATCCTTGTCCACCACTTATGTAGACTTGTTTAAATGAAATATATTCACCTAAGAAATGATATAATATCTATTTACATCCTCAAAGAATATCTCCATAGCGGCCTCGACCCTTGATAATTCTAGGAAAATGAATCACAAGTTTGTGAAGTGGCTTCCATAATCCATCACCAACATAGTTATCTGGTTTAGCCTTATAAACTCTATTTCCCCCTCCTACCTCAATGTCTCTAGATAGAGATGATGCAAAAAAAATTTCTAGAAGTCTTTCCATAACATACCACCGTGATACTAAGTTTGAACCAAGATACCCCACCAGTGCTTTACTGGTCCCTGAAACATATAGGCTTTCCACTTGACACTCTTCTCAGGATGAGTATCTAAGAAATTCAAAATTGTCTGGATGGACTCTATCCAAAAATCTATAGCCTCAGGTCCAACCTCTTCAGAGAATGCTGAAGGTTGTTTCAACTGAAAATCTCTAGTCATATCAAACATACTCATCCGGACCCACCCTAGGACCCATTTTATCATCTGAATAAAATGAGAAAAGTTCCTATAAAACTACTCCTCTCATTGATTTTCTTAGACCAATGGATTTTCATTCTCTGTTATTGTGGAGTATTCTCGACAATATCCACTTGTCACCCAACCATCACACAACATCATAGTGGTATCTTCTATAATGCCAAACATGAGTCTCATAGCACATAACATAAAGCTTACAGAGTTTAAAAAAAGAGTCTCTCTACTAGTTATAAACAACTCATACTTCATACGACATTTCAACAGATACAACCTCCTGTATATCACTTCCCTTAGCATTCCCTACCCCAGTTCATGGTCATCATGGGGTAAAATAGATAACATTGTCACAATTATATCATTAAAACCCTTTTTAAAACCATTTCCACACTCACACATAAATCTTTCCTCTTATACACATTTACCATTTCAAAAATTATTACAACCAACATTTTTAACACATTTACAGCCCTTCATTAAGAATAATTATTTAACCAATCTTTATCATTATTTCCTTTTTAACCATTAGATTCATTTTTTTACTAGATGTAATTTTCTTTAAATTTCTCAAGAATTTAAAATACAATATTCCCTTCATGTCCCACACACCCATCACCTATGTGCCTATCATGATGTGTGCCACTTATATCCTTATGTTTCTATAATGATGCATGAATGTAAAATCTTGGGGCATTTTGGCCATGATAAAAATATCATAAAATAGTCACATCACATAAAAATTGCATCACCCAATTGTGAAATACCATTCATCCGTAACAACATATATCAATAATAATAGTCCCCACCCTGGGTACTTGGGTTTTTCCTCATAAATGGGTTAGATACTCCCATGCATGAGATAATTTCCAAGGAAAGACACCTCTAAATATACTATCTATCATCCCTAAATAATATAACCATCAAAAAGAACTATTTTGATACCACTTTGTAACAATCCTGACATCGGTGCCCCTAAATTGGTGCCCCGATTCGGGTCACAACATGACCTCAAGTGCACATTCCCATATGCCAGAGGATTCTAACTAGTAGTGAGGGTCTAATAGATAATAGGGGGAGATTATACCCTCTTTATCAAAGTATGACACAATAACATTATATGAAACAAAGGAAACAATAAAAATGTTCGATAACATGAATTACCAATCATTAAAAAAATAGGGTAAAAACCACAAACAAACAATAAATTTTCCCTGTCATGATAAGAGTGCCAAAATTGAAGGTAACCAAATATACAGACCATCAGAAGAATCCTCAAATAGTTCTTGAACCTATGTTAGGATCCCTTATTCATTCACAACCCATTCCCAAATCATCCCTAAAGTATGTGGTCCTTTACCTTGTCCAGAACTGCAATATTAAATTCTTCCCAGGTACTTAGTGGAGACCTCACCAGGGCGTGATTACAACTCAGTATGCCACCACTAATGGTTTCTACAAAATATCTTGTCTAAATAGATAGTGCATGAAATTACTAAATAAATGAAAAGATAAAAAAAATATAACTCGGGTGACATTAGTTAATAATATTCACTTTATCCATTATCATCATTTGTTCCATGGGTTAGGCATTTATATCATTTACACTATGGCCTAAGATGGTCAATTACCATACATGAGAGAATAATTCAAGTTCCCTATCTCACTAGGGATACAAATTTCATTAAAAAATGCATCACACTTACCTTGGAGCCATGATCTAGGTAGTCTCATCAAATTAAACAGTTAGTGGTATGGAGTCTAAGTCTCCTTCCCTAACTCACGCATTTTAGAGGTGTGGTTTAGAACCACAGTCTAACCCAAACAATGAGCATAGATCCTCAAGTCTAAAACCCCATAGCCACCAAGCCATGTGCACATGAATATTTATCCATTTACCATATATAGCATGTCACAAACCACATACACATTAAATACACATAAATTTCACATTTCATTTTCATTCAACATATAATACAACAACAAGCCATATCCCTTTAACATATTTACCATTTAATTAGTATATCCCATATTACCAATTTCTCATTCTCATGATATAACACTACAAGACATCTAACTATTTGCAACTAGTTATTTGCAATGAGTTATTTTCAATGGGATCCCATCACAAATATTCATTTACAACAGAGAACAATCATAAATAACCTTTCATGGAAAACGACATCACATATAGTCTAGTCTGGTTTTTTAAAAACTTATTTTTATGGGTGGGCCCTCCCGTCACAAATAAGTATTTGGGACGGGAGGGGGGGCACTCATCAAAAATAATTTTGAAAAATAAAATAAATATTATATTAAAATATTAATAAAAATTTAAAAAATAGTAAATAAATAATAATAAATTTTAAATAAATAATAACAAATAATTCACTTAATAAAAAAATCAAAAATATAAAATATGAGATATATATATATATATATATAGAACTATAAATATATGAATTAATTAAAATATTAAAAAAATGTATACATTCAAATGTTTATAAAAAAATACATAAATCACTGAGGGGGAGGGGTCATCTGGATGAGGTGGTGGAGGGAACTCCATACATAAACACTGAGTTTGGTGTCACATTTACTTTATCATCTGTTGGTGCTACTACTCCATTAATTTACATATCTTCTCCTCATACTACTGCTACTGCTTCCATCGACACATTATGTTATGATTTTCCTTGTTTTGGTGACCTAATGATAAAATTGGACATGGATGGCATAAATTGGTTATTTATAATCACCTTAAGATTTAAAATTCTATGATTTAATAAAAATGTATAAATCATAGATTTTATAATCATCAGATGATGAAACTAATTTATTTAAACCATGTCCATATTTTTCATTGCACCAATTAATGCCAACGGTGTCCAATCATAAACACATATTCTCCTCCTAATACTACTATAACTGTCATCAACATGTTACATTCTATTTGTCTTGGTTATGGAAACCTGATGAAAACAATATACATAGTTGAAAATAATTTGTTTTTTCTTATCACCTTAAGATTGAAAATTCTATGATATACTAAAAAGGTATATATCAAATATTTTACAATCATTAGATGATGAAACCAATTTATTAAAACCATATCCAAATTTTTCATTGCACCAATTTATGTCACCCATATCCAATCATCAAAGAATATTCTCCTCCTCCTCCTCCTCCTACTATTTTCATTGAAAAATAATAGTATGCATGACATAGTATATACCAGTCACACTGTGCATCATATTGATATGTGGTTGATTCTTACACCTCCCAAAGTCTCAAAATAATATTACCAGCTAATGTAACAAATTTTTTCATTATCATTCATTGTAGAACTACAAGTACTGCATATTTAGTTTATGTTTTTATTCGAAATATTTTTCTCATTCTTGAAATTCAAAATAAGAGACGAAGCTCAGGTGCCAATTATATAACGATAAGTCACCACAATGGGTAAATGAGCTTCTTCTACTCTCTTATCATTCAATAATGATAATGGTTTTTCAGATAATAACATTAAATAAATATGAAGTGTTCTCAATTCAATAAAGAAATGCAATGAATATGGAAAACATGGTTACCTTGGTAGAAACAAACATTGTATCTCCTTTGTGGCTTGTTATAGATGGTTGAAATCAAAATATGACTTCCCAAAAGACATGTAAAAAAAACTAAATAAGTATTAGATAAAATTGATAAGGAAATTAACTTACAAGTAATAGATAAAATGAACAAAAATTATTTAAATACATAGTAGGAATTAACCTTTCCTTGATGGTTGTATGCATTATGGACATATCTCCTCCTCATGCTATTGATGTCATCGATATGTCACATCATGTATGTCCCAATTATAGTGACATAATGAAAAAGATGGACATGGTTTTCATAAATGGGTCATTTCTAATCACCAGAAGAATGGAAATTCAATGATTTACTAAATGGTATAAATCATAGATTTTACAATCACTAGGTGATGGAACCAATTTACACCAACCTTGTATAAATTTATCATTACACCAATTTATGTCAATTATGCCATGCCATCGACATATCCCCTCCTACTACTACTTCCATCAATGTATCAAATCATATTTTTTTTCAAATTCTTGGTGACTTAATGACAGATTTGGAGATAGTTTGCGTAAATTGGTCATTAGTATTTTTTTTCAACAATGTATGTATAGTTTTTTTTCTTGGGGGATGAAAATTATTACAATTTATTGCTATTTAATTATAATTACTACTATTTAATTATAATTTATTCTAATTAATAATAATTACTTATATTTACTAAAATTTACTGCTATTTACAGCTATTTACAGCTATTTACTACTATTTACTACAATTTATGGCTATTTGCTGCTATTTAGTGCTATTTACTGTAATTTAGGGATATTTACTACTCTTTACTACAATTTACTACTATTTACTTCTATTTACTTTTAATTACTGCAAATTTCTGCTAATTAATTCTAATTAATGCAAATTTCTTATAATTACATTTAATTGATGCTAATTACTATGATTTACTTCAATTCACTAATTTTTACTACTAATTATTACTAATTACTACTACTAATAACTACTACTAATTACTTCTAATTAATACTATTTACTGCTAGTTACTACTAATTACTACTATTTACTACTAATTATAACTAATTACTGCTAATTACTACTAATTAATGCTATTTATGGCTATTTACTATTATTTTCTACTATTTATTACTATTTATTACAATTTACTGCTAGTTATTACTAATTACGACTACTTTTAATTACTGATAATTACTGTTATTGCTAATTACTGCAAACTACTACTATTTACTGTTATTTTCTACTAATTACTTCTAATTATTACTATTTACAGCTAATTACTATTATTTACTGTTATTGGTAATTACTACTATTTGTAATTAATACTAATTACTTCTATTTACTATTATTTACTGTTAATTACTAATAATTTCTGCTAATTACTATTAAATACTATTATTTACTACTAATTACATCTATTTACTAATATATACAACTAATTACTTCTATTTATTACTAAATACTGAATATTACTAATTACTATGGTTTATTACTAAACACTGCAAATTACTACTATTTATTACCATTTACTACTATTTAATGCTATTTACCGCTGTTTACTTCTAAGTACCATTAATTACCAGTAATTATCATTAGTTACCACTAATTATAACTAATTATTTCTATTTTTTTCTAATTATTCCTAATTATTACTATTTAATACTAATTAATACTAATTATTACTAATTATTATTAATTATTATTATTTATTATTATTTACTACTATTTATTAGTAATTAGTAATAATTAATAATAATTATTACTAATTATTACTAATCAACACTATTTATTACTATTTATTAATATTTATTACCATTTATTACTATTTATTACAATTTATTACTAATTATTACTAATTAGCGGTAATTACCACTAATTATCGCTAATTATTACAATTTATTACAAATTATTACTCTTTGTTACTAATTATAACTAATTATTACTAATTATTACTAATTACCGCTATTTATTACAAATTACCGCTATTTATTACTAATTACTGCTATTTATTAATAATTATTACTAATTATTATTAATTACTTCTATTTATTACTAATTACTACTATTTATTACAAATTGTTATTAATTATTACTATTCATTACTATTTATTACTAATTATTGTTATTTATTACTAATTAATGATATATATTAACAATTACCACTATTTATTGCTAATTATTATTAATTATTACTAATTATAGCTATTAATTACTAATTACCACTATTTATTACCATTTATTACTAATTATTACTATTTATTACTAATTACCACTATTTATTACTAATTACCTCTATTTATTACTAATTATTAATAATTAATACTAAATAATTATAATTACACGTAAATATTTTTAATTAATGATAACTGAACTAAATTGATGCAATTTAATACTAATCACTTTAAATAAGAAAATTAAATCTTAATAAAACAACATATTTGTACAAATAAATAATGCAAAATAAAAAAATCTATTTCTAATATAATTTAATTACCTCTAATTAATAATAATTATTAATAATATATATTAAAATGAATTAACTAACAAATAAAAGTAACACATAAATACCTTAAAACTAAAACTTTCGTTGGATATAGGTCCTTAAAATTGTTCTGCTGTAAAATTTAAAAGTTTGAAAAAAATGTGGAGAGAAATATGAGGACAGGGAAGGATGGAGGAGTTGAGAGAATTATGAAATGAGAAAAAAAATTTGATGTAGGTATATATAGGTTAGATCATTTGTGACAGGTCCTATCGCAAATAGTAAGGCATTTATTAATTGAGGCATCGGTAAAAAATAGTATTTGCGATGGGACCCATCACAAATACAATTGTGTTGACACATTATTTGTGATAGGTTGTCGTAAATAGTGTTTTTTCGATGTGACCTGTCACAAATAGTTCATTGGTTATTAATTGAGGCGATGATAAAAGATAGTAGTTGCGATAGAACCCATCGCAAATACTACCATGAAGAACATTTATTTGCGACTGGGATTCTTCCCCACTGTAAATTTCATAAACCAGAAAGGATTTTCTAATGGGGGTTTAGTCCCCATCACAAATACCTATTTTTTATGGACTATTTACAACAGGTCAAAATTCTCATCAAAAATAGCCTCTTTCGACGAACTATTTGTGACGAGCCCTTGGCCCATCGCAATAACCCCTCACAATAAGTCATTTTATATAGTGTAACATATTAAGCGTATTCATAGATTCCACTTCATTAGCCCAGTTAACATATTCATCAATTCACATGCATTAACCCATTTATGTATTTTAATTACAAACTCCTAATTCATTTGGAACTTTCAAATTGATTAATTTAACCCTTTTTCACATCATGCTAAACAACCCCTTATGCCATTTCCAATAATTATCCACAACTTCAAATGGTACCTCTATGGTTTGAACAAACATGTCAACATCTTCATCACGGGATCCCGTTCATCTCAAGTCAATACTAGGCTTAACATTACAATTATCCAAGTTCGGTAATGTTGTCACACTCCATGGGTGGCCCTAAATTGGTCTCGGCAACTTTAATGCATCCCACAAGGATCATGAGGGGTTTAATTTATCATTTTTCAACCATTTTACTGAATATTACTAAATGAATAGGATGCACAACAAGAGAGAACCCACAACACAAGCACATATGAACAAATCAACGTTAAGACTATGGGATATAACTTGTAGACCACCTACCTCGAATCCTTAGATTAATGATATCTCAACATTAGCCTTATATCTGGACTGAAGAACCTATTGAATCCCCAACCCAGGAAACTCTAGAAAAAGTGGGTTTTAGGGCTTCATAAGAAGAAGAACACAACCACAATCCTTAATCTGAAAAAGAGAAGCAAGAGAAGTGTTAGACATATCCAAAGATTTGACCCCCATGAAACAACACTCTAAATGACCTAGAATCGTAGGAGATCTACTCTTGGGAAGCCTTGGTCATTTTGGATCATCACTGGGGTTGGAGGAAGAAGAATTTGGAGGAAAATAGGGTGAAACACTTAAAATCCCAAGGGGGTAAAATGGTAAAAACACACATTTAATGGGGTGCATGGTTTGACCACACAGTTTGAAAAGGTGTGTGCTAAAGGTGAGCCTACCTCTATCCAAGAGGGGTCCAAGTTGCATATTTACCTAGGGAATCTACATGGTTTGACAAACTATGCGCCAATCGTGCAGAATGAATTTTTTTAAGCCTACATGGTTTGAATTTCCCACTTGCACGATCTACCCAACCATGCACCACTTTTCCTGGCATGCATGGTTTGGGAACACAATTTCTATAAACTGGGCTCCAACCATGAAACATGCGTAGGATAGCCCGATTACATTTTCTTTCATGTCCCAAACCCCCGGGCCACCCACTATCCTCCATGTAAACCCGAAAATCATTCCATTAACCAAATTTATGAGATTTAAACCAAATTTTAAACATGGTCTTACCTACACAAATTCAAGGATATTACAATATAGACCAAATATGGGTGGGTTTGTTATAGTTATCCAATACATTGGGGAATGATGATGGTGCAGAGAATCTCATAAGAAATAGATGAGTTAATAAACTCCTAAGAGATGAAAAAGTTAACTATATTGAAGTTATTTCTAAGTGAATATTATAAATGACCAAGTAGGCATCTCAATTATGAAACCTCATCCATAAAAATAGTTTTGGGAGTTAAATTTGATTAAGTAATTAGTTTTCTATTTTTTTACAAATTCCAAAAAAATTATGCTTTACGCTTATATTATTTTATCACGACTTATGAATTTTTGTTGATGATTCCTCACTCTTATATCTTATGTCTTTGATTGATAATTTTTTATAGAAGGGTTCATGATTATGATATGTTAATTGTTGGTTATGATTTTCAAATGTAAATATCATGTTCTCATACTTGTATTCTCATGATATGATAACATATGATCATTCAGTAACATCTCCCTTTCTTATTATTAGTGATCATATGATCTAACCATTTATTATGTTTATTTTTACCTAGGATATGAAGAAAGGTTTTATGTATGATATGTCTAAGACGGTTTCTATTTGTGACGAACTAAGAGGGAGATGATTTAGTTCTTTTATGTACTAGTTATTTATTTTTTCATGTTTACAAATATACTAAAAATTTATGGTTCAGGAATGAATCATATTGATATGCAATGAATATTCCACTAATAAGATGTAGTATTTATGTTTGGAAATTATGGGCCTCTATAGTTTTTTATTAGATCAATTTTTAGTTATTTTGGGAACTAGGTTAAGAAAAAATGAGGGAGAACTATTAGGATAATCCTAAGTGATATGAGTTGATTTTTTAAAAATAATTTGTGTACTATTATTTGAAAATACCCCCAATTCAAACAAATCCAGGATAAAAATATTGATTTTCCTTACATTTTGAAATTATGGATTTAATTATTAAATATAATAATTATTGTTTTTTAATGATTTAATTATTTTTTATATAGATATTTAATCTATACATTTATTTTTAACTTTAAAAAAAAATTTGGAATTCAATTTTTAATTAAAATTTTAAATTAATCTATTTTGTGGTTTAATTTCTTCCAATATTTTTTTGTGAATTTAATGAAAATATATAAATTTAAAGTTTTAAACAAAAATTGTTGAATTTTAGTTTTCAAGGTGAAACTAAAATGATATTTGGAAAAATTATTGGAATTTTTCACTTTGAAAATTTGAATTTAAAATTGGTTGATTTTATAATGATTTTTTTAGAATCAGATTTAATTTATTTTTTTTACATTAGTTAAGGGTGGGGGGGGGAATTACCAAGATAATTTTGTGTGGTGAGTATGTATATTGAGACCTCTAAAAACACCACCATAGGACATAACTAGTTGGATGCATACATGGAGAATTTGAATTTAATTTTGATTTTAATTGATTTTTTATAAATTTGATTGAAAAAAATATACATTAAAAAATATATTTTTGAAAGTGAAGGTTGTAAAATGAAGAAATGTGTTGAAGTGACCATGCTTCTTGATTTTTAAGTGACCTTATTCCATATTGTCACTATACTGACAAAGGGTACTAACTACACCTCACTACCCACCTACCATGAACCTCTTTCACAGTCACTTACTGACTGACCTTGTGAAAAAAAGATGGTCGCATGAAAAATAATTAACCATAAATGCCAACATACCATGGAAAACCTACCATCCATGAACACTTCCACTCCCTACCATGAATTTAAAGCTCATGGTCACTTCCCCCACTTTCAACCTACCAAAACACTATTAATCACATTCCCTCCACTACCCATCCATGAGATTCACCACCGCACTATAACACTACATACGCATGCATCACTAAAGTTGTGGGTCACCATCACTTGAATATTTAATGTCTCTACCTACAATATTTTAAGGATGTCACCCACTAAGGCCAATTTCCACTAATTTCATGCTACCTAGATGGTGTTTTGGATAAAGAAGCTTCCCTTCAAAGGAAGCCGAACTGACCTAGTGAAGAAGAGACAATGTAAGACAACATCCATTTGATGCTTGTTTTTGTACCCAAAAAGGAAAAACTAGTATTAAAATGAGGGGATGATAGATTATGTATCACCAAAATCACATATTGAGTTCTAGATAAAATGTTTCTGAGAGATACTACATGAATCGATCTCTATTGGGAACACTTGATCCACGCCGTCATGATAGAGTGGACGTTGTCACTCCAAAAAAGTCCCACTACTTCTGAATTAGAATTCGATTCAAAATTATTCTAATAAGCACCCTGTGATAGGTGCATCAATAAAAATTAGTTTTGTTTCTGGGGAGATCATAGCTTTGTTTTGCTACTTTTTAAAAATTAATGTAAAAAATGGAAAGATCAAACTCATCTCACCAAATTAGTTTTGATCTCGAGGTTGAGATTATAAGGACCCAGCCTTAAACCTTAATTAATATTGAATTAAATAAATAATTCACATTGAGTATTTTCTCATGTTTAGACTTTTATAGAATTAGGACATAACTATTACATCTCTAAATATTACAAAGTTGACAATTCTACACAATTTCCATTTTTTTACGATACATGAACTCTTGACAAAAAAGAGTCATGTCTAGTTCCATGTTTAAGATAGCATGACCTTTTCTTCATCCCATCCTTGACCCTATTCCACATTATGACCTATGAAAAACATTTAAAAAACTTGGGATGAGCATAATAAGTTCATTAAGGGATACACAAAGAAGGAAAACTCTAAGTTTTTTAAAACAATAAGTAAACTGTGAATAATTTAACATAAGTAATAATTTTTACCTTTATGAAGTATTAAATACTCTTCACTAAATAAAAAATCATTACATACCCTTTTGTAACCAAAATATTACCATAAAACCCATATAAAGAACACATAACAAGGTAACTTGGGACAAAAACATACTTAAATGGAATAACTATATGGTCGAATTCCACACATATCACTAAATATAATATCCATACGGCCGACTTCCATACCTAATGGATTGGAGGTTATAATGTAACCACCCATCCTGGTATTCACCGCACCACCCATCATTTGGTTTATCACGTAAGCACTCGTCAAATGTCCAAGTACAATTATAAAATAATAAAACATAAATCAAATATAAAGGAAAAAATAGTTCCACATTTAAATCACAATATATCACTTAAATATATTGACATAACAAATCCATTATCAAAACCATTTTAAATACCAAAATATATATGATTATATGGTATTTATTTTCTTTTAAAAACATTACGGGTTGTTGAGGAAGACAATCATAAAATAATACTCGCGGTGGAGGAAAAGTTCATTGTCACCAGTTATGTTAAAAGAAACATTCCTTTTTGTCATTTAGTAAAACAATTTGTAGGAAAATATTCCCTTTGAAAATTCAAGGGTGTTTATACAGCATATAAAAGAAAGTCGTGTATTAAAACAAAATATGCATCAATGAAAGGATATTGAGACGAAGTCCCTTACCTCATGTCTGACTTGACTCGATCATTCTTTAATCTCTTTAATAATAAACTAAAGTTAATTTATACTTGGTTAAGAATCATTTTTAAGTTTATTATTTCTTTTATATCACTTATTACCATGTTACAAACATTATGTAATCATTTAAGTTAATAATGTTCGTTTTGTCGATATTTGGTACTTGAGTCAAAAATGGACTTCTTATAATCACATGTTATTCATGTGGTAAAAGGTTCATTATATCCAGAATGATATTCATGATTTGGAAATCATATATATTATATATATCCAGCATATATATGTATTCATAATATTACATAACATTTAGAGTTATGAAATGAAATGCACCGTTCATGGAGACGGTAAGCCATACATACGTATGAATGACAATTCCTTTTCTATTTCATATTTAATGGAATTAAGACATAGTGATACATAGTAGTAATATAATTCCATTATTTTATCATATATAATATCATTAAATTTATCCTTTATATGTACCACATATGGTATGAACGAGTCATATCACTTTGAGGGGGCGGTAGTCCCCACTTCCTCAAATGAAATTATCGCGTTTACCCGTTATGGAAACCATAAAGGTATGATATAAATGGAAATTACAGAAGCATAAAAAACATAAAAATAATATATATCATATATAAATACAGTGCCATCATAATGGCCACCATGAGAGGCGGTTGGAGATATTTGAACAATCATCGTTTCACGAGACGTTAGTTTTCCATCCACAGAAACATTATGTTCTTCATCCATTAGATGGAGGTGTGTGTAAGTTTAGTTGGAATCCATCTCATAACAACATCCTAGTATATTTAGGATACTGTTTTTGTTACAAAATAATAGAATAAAAAGTGGTTAGGGGTTGGATAAGTTAAATAAAAGAAAACAATTTAAGAGAAACCATTACCTTTGATTTGAGTAACTCCATTTGGTTTGAACCAAAGGACTTCTTGAAGTGCCTTATGCCTATGGTAAGGCTTCTAGGTCGAAGAGAGGGATGTATGGAGCTTAATTGGGAAGATTTTGGATTATCCAAAAGGCTTGAGAGGTGTGTGGAATTGGTTATAAATTGTCTCCTTTTATAAGGGGGAGGAGGGTCTCTTCAGGAAAGTGTGATAATATTATTTTATTATATAATGATATTCGGTTTCTAAAGGTATAAAAATCATTAAAGTAGAAGATAATATGACTCATATTCTAAATAAAATCATCCAATCGGAATTTTACATGTTTTGAATAATATTTTAATCATTATAATCTTATTTATTTAAATCATTTATTAATGAGGTAAACACTTCATCATTATTGTGTCATAGATAATTTAATTTATTTGATGTCTAAAAATTATAAAAAAATTACCATGATGTAGGAAATATTTTTATATTTCCAATGAATATTTATAGTTGAAAAGATAATTTATATAACACCATATAAAAATTAATTTACTAAAATATTTTTGTTTATGTCATTTTTGCCTTTACATTAAATTAATTAATCTAAAGTGTCATTATCTTTCATAAGTGGCTCCATGGGGTCCCAAAATAGACCCAAATATGACCATGGTCTTCCATTACTCATCCAATAAGGTTAAGACAAGTGTTAAGGTAATTTTGAATTATTATAATATTCTTTTAACCTTGAATTGCCCAATTTACCTTTAATCGTGGTAAATAAAAGTCAAAAGGTACTATTCACCAAAAAATATTTTCATCTTATTGAACCAAATTATACTTCATTATAACAACCATGTATGTCAGATTTTCTAAATTCTATTACAGAAGTGATAAAATTTCATTTAAATGAAAAAGTTGGTTTTTTTAACTACTACAAAGTGGTTTCACTATTCATCAAAAATTGATGTTTTTCAGAAAAATACCAAAAATTCAGCCTAAGCTATATTTGATATTCCGAATTCAAAAATGATGTATATTTTTTAAAATTCAAAAAATAGAAGTGGAATTACTTAATTTTAAAATTAATTCCCGTTATCAAAACAAATAGCGTGTTTTTAAGAAATAATAACTATCAAAAGATTGATACTTTTTTATGTCCAATTTCAAAGTGAAATTAATTTCAATGACCAAAATTGGATTAAATGGTAAATATATATTTTAATTACACTTTAAAACCAATTAAAAAGATAATATAACTATATAAATAAATTATATTAAAACACATTTTTGAATTAAAATACAATATTTTCACTATTCATTAAAAAATGAACTTTATTAGAAAAATTCCCAAAATTTACACAAAGTAAATTTTGATTTCCCATTTCTAAATAAGGATTTTATTTGGTCAATTATAATTTATTAAAGTAAACCAAACTATATTTATATAGGGTTCACCATTAGAAGGCAGTAAATCGACCTTTTAATATAAATTATGCTTAAAATTAGATTCCATCACATTTTAAGCCTCTAAATTTTTCTTGGATAAATGTAAATACATTTAACAAACATGTATAATAATATTGTAGTAATTGTTTTTCATTCCTTCCAATAAAATGACTAAGAGTTAACTACCATTTAAAATAATATTATATTATTAGTGTGCAACGTAATATTTCCATGAAACCTGTTGTTGCGTATCGGGTATGCTACTGAAAAAAGAAACCCCTTTAAAGTAAAATTAATATTTAATTCACAAATATTAATAATTATTAAATATTTCATATTCTTTATTTAATTGGGATGTTACATCCTTCCCCCTTTTTTGGAATTGCATCCTTGCAATTTTACTTATCAAAATAAGTGGGGGTATTTATCCCTCATAGCATTTTTTGATTATCATGTTGCCTCATCAACCATATAGTTCTCCCACAAAACCTTTACCCAGTGAATTAACTTATTTCGCAACACTTTCTCTCTATGGTCAAGAATCTGAACTGGTTGTTATTCATAAGAGAGATTCCCTTCCAACTGAACTACCTCTGGGATCAAAAGATGAGATGGATCAGGCATATACTTTCTCAACATCGAAACATGAAAAAAATTGTACCTGGGATAAACTTGGAGGTAAATCCACTATGTATGAAACTGATCCAACTTTATCCATAATTTTATAAGGTCCAATGAACCTTGGACTCAACTTTTCCTTCTTAGAAAAACTCATCACACTTTTCCAGGGAGAAACCTTGAGAAAGACATGATCACCTACCTCAAAAGAAAGATCCTTCCTCCAGTTATCTGCATAACTTTTCTGTCTGCTCTGAGCTGTTCTCATGGGCTTCTGAATCAACTGAATTTTCTGTACCATATCTTATACCAATTCTGGACCCATGAGCTTCCTTTCACCTACTTCATCCAAAAAAGATGGAGTTCAACAATGCTTTCCATATAATTCCTCAAATGGAGCCATCTGTATACTAGAATGAAAACTGTTATTATATGAAAATTCAACCAAAGAAAGATGTTGGTCCCAAATTCCCTAATAATCCATTGAGAAATCACATAACATATCCTCGAAGGTCTAAATTGTTCATTCTGACTTCTCATCTGATTGCAGATGAAAAGCTGTACTAAAATTTAACTCAGTACCCAACGTCTTCTGAAGGCCTTTCCAAAAGATAGAAGTAAACTTGAGATCACGATCTGATACAATGGATAGGGGAACACCGTACAACCTGAATATCTATTTAACATACAACAGAGCAAGTTTATCTAGAAACAAAGTATCTTGAATAGGAAGGAAATGATCATATTTAGTCAGTCGATCAACAATAACCCAGATTGCATTATTACCTCGAGATGTCTTCGGTAATCCGACAAACGAAGTCCATGGATATATTTTCCCATTTCCACTCTGGCACCAGTAAAGGCTAAAGCATTCCTTTTAGTAACTTCCACTCTACTTTTACCTGCTGACAAGTCAAACGCTTCACAGTAAAATCAAAAATATCTCTTTTCATTCCTTCCCACAAGTAATACTCCCAAATATCTCTGTACATCTTAGTAATACTAGGATGAACTAAAAATGGTGAACTATGAGCCTCACATAACAACTCATTCTTAAACTGTGAATTACAAGGCACACATAATCTCTTCCCAAAACTCAAAATACAATCATTATCAATGTTAAATTCATGAAACTTACCCTTCTAAACCAACTATACCTTTTTATATAACTCATTGTCTTCCTTCTGTGCTTGCTTAATTCTGTCTGATAGAGATGATCTCACTGACACCTGATACAAAACAGAATAATTTACTACACTAAAAACTTCTATGCCAAAGTTCCTCAAATCAAAAACCAAAGGATCCTGCTCCAAACGTAACATAGTTAATGAAGAATTACTTTTTTGACTCAAAACATCATCCACTTTATTTGCTTTTCCCAGATGGTAATGGATCGTGAAATCATAATCCTTGATTAATTCGAACCATTTCCTATGTCTCATGTTCAATTCTTTTTGAGTTAATATATACTTCAAACTTTTGGGATCAATATATATTTCACACTTCACTCCATACAAATTATGCCTCCAAATTTTTAAAGCAAAAACAACAGCAGCTAATTCCAAATCATGTGTAGGGTAATTTAACTCATGGGGTTTCAACTGACGTGATGCATAAGCAATTACCTGATCATTCTTCATAAGGACATAACCAAGAACTTTCAATAAAGCATCATTATAGATAAAAAACTCACCATTTATGGAAGGCAGTGCTAAAACTGGATCATTCACCAATCTTCATTTAAATTCTTGAAAACAATCATCACATTCTTTTTTCCAAATGTATTTAACACCTTTTCGAGTTAACTTATTCATTGGGCTAGATAAACATGAAAATTTTTCAACAAACCTCCAGTAATAACCTGCCAAACCAAAAAAACTACGAATATCAGTTATATTTTTGGGTCTTTTCCATTCTTTAACAACTTTTGTTTTTGTATAATCAATAATTATGCCATTTTTTGAAACAATGTGACCAAGGAAAAAATTTGTTGTAACCAAAACTCACACATTCTTAATTTCCTAGATAGTTTCTTTTCTTTTATGGTTTGCAAGACAACCTTTAAATGACTTTCATATTCCTCCTTACTTTTTGAATAAACCAAAATATCATCAATGAACACATCCACAAAATAATCCAAGAACTCAAAAAAAATTATATTCATAAGATCCATGAATACAGAAGGTGCATTGGTTAATCCAAAAGGCATAACTACAAATTAATAATGGCCATATCTAGTATGAAACACAGTCTTCGGAATGTATGATTCCTTTACTTTCACCTGATGGTACCCCGACCTCAAATCAATCTTCAAAAAATACTAATCTCCCTGGAGATGATCAAATAAATCATTGATATGAGGCAAAGGATACTTGTTCTTAACAATGCTGTTATTCAATGATCTATAATCAATGAAAAGTCTCATTGAACCATCTTTCTTTTTAAAAAACAATACAAGATCACCCCATGGTGATTTACTAGGTCGAATGAAACCTTTATCTAATAAATCCTGCAATTTCTTCTTTTACTCTAAAAGTTAAATTTTAGCCATTCGATAAGGCGGTTTTGAAATTGGCTTAGAATCATGAACTAATCCAATAGTAAATTCAACTTCTCGATCAGGTATAATGCCAGGAAACTCATGAAGAAAAACATCAAGGTACTCATTTACCAATGACACATCATTAATCTGAAAAGTTCCTTTATTTTCAACAATATGTTCAAGGTAACATTCATTTCCATTTTTTACTAGTTTCTCAGCTTCCAGATATGTTACCAAAATCAAGGGTTCATTCTTGTACACAAACTGTAAATCTCTCTGAAAAGAAACCTCTTTATCTCTATATTCAATCTTAGAGTGATAAACAAAAATCCAATCTATGCCCAAAATAAAATCAAACTCTACTAGAGGAAAAACAATAAGGTTTGATGGTAGGTTCTTTTCGCACACAAAGACAATAGGGTTATTATAATTTCTTTTTGTCTTAACATTTCCTCCAAGTGTTTTTACCATAAGTTCAGTATTCATATCATGAGATGGAATTCCCAATTTACTAAAAAAATTATCAGAAATGAAAGAGTGTGTAGACCCTGAATCAAACAACACATTGGCATAATCTGAACAAACAAAAAGTATACCTGATACTACTTCATTCGATGGGCCAACATCTGCTGAAGTAGTTGCAAAGAATTTCACCACCCATTTCTTCTTGTAGTCTGGATGCTTTACCTCAGTTGAGTTCTTCTCTGGACACTCATTTTCATAATGACCCATTTTATTACACTTAAAAACATCTTACTGATGGATTTTCATTTCCTACTTGATCATCTTCCTTACAGTTACGAGCAATATGGCCAGACTTACTACATGAGAAGAACTTTCCAGACTTTTATAAACATTCTCCGGGATACTTTTTGCCACACTTCTCACAAGATGGATATTTAGTTTTCTTACCTCCATGCTTCTTTGATGAATTATTCCCTTTTTCCTACCAACTGGACCTCTTATTCTGTTGTTTGTCAAAGAACACCTGATCATCTGCAAACTCAATTTCCACCTTCTCTGCACATCAAACAAGTTTTTAATAAATTTTGAACTCACGAGAGGCTAACACTCTTTGATATCATGGCTTCAGTCATGAGTAAAATATATTTATCTTACTATAAAAATCTCGGATGAAATTTGGTGCATACCTTTCCAGTCGAGTGAACTTTTCTTCATAAGCAGCCACTGAGTCATCCTCCTACCTCAATTCTTGGAATATTTTTTTTATCCTAATACGAACCACCTTAAGAAAATATTTCACAAGAAACATACCTTTGAATTCATCCCAATCAATAGAATCAATCTCTTCACTATCCCTAATATTTTTCACCATCGACCACTACTTATCAGCTTCACCTTGAAAACGATAAAAAGCGGGACTAACCTTTTCATGTTCTGAACAACCCATGACATCGAAAATCTTCTTCAGTGCTTTAATCCACCCTTTAGATAGCACTGGGTCAGATGATCCTCTAAATGATGGGGGTTATTGCCTCATGAAATTCTCCACTATGGACATGTTCCTCTGTGGTTGATCTGGATGATCCCGTACATGGATACCACCACCATTTGTAGCCTGAATCAACTGTGCCATCATTGAAAAAGACTGTTCATTTCCGATTCTTACCATCTCAGTTTGTTGATTTAGAAAGTTGTATTCTTCCTGATGTCATCCAAACATAGATGTCATGTTTCCTCTACAGAAAACCATTCTGAACACATAAATATCTTAGGCGAAGCAACATGGTAATCTTTCAATGCTATATCATTTCAATATTACTATAAATTAATTTGTGGACATTTATTTAACAATACCCTAACTCCTAAAGTTATCTAAACCGACCTTTGATACCAACTATAAAGAATCGGCCTTAAACCTTACTTAATATTGAATTAAATGAATAATCCACATTGAGGATCTTTTCAGTTTTAGAGTTTTAGAGAATTAGAACATAACTATTACATCTCAAAAGATTACAAAGTAGACACTTCTACATAGTTTAGCTTTTTTTACAAAACATGAACTCTTGAAAAAAAGATTCATGTCTAGTTCCATGTTTAAGACAACATGACTTTTCCTTGATCCCATCCTTGACCCTATTCCACAATATGTCCTGTGAAAAACATTTCAAAAACTTAGGATGAGCATAAAAAGCTCAATAAGGGATACACAAAGAAGGAAAACTGTTATTTTTTCAAAACAACAAGTAAACCATGAATAGTTTAACATAAGTAATACTTTTCACCTTTATGAAGTAGTAAATACTCTTCACTGAATAAAAGATCATTACTTACTATTTTGTACCCAAAATATTACCATAAAACTCATATAAAGAACACATAACATATAAAGGTTACTTGGGACATAAACATACTTAAATGGAATAACCATACGGTCGACTTCCACACATATCACTAAGTGGAATATCCATACAGCTGACTTCCATACCCAATGCATTAGAGGTTATAATGTAACCACCCATCTTGGTATTCACAGCATCACCTGTCATTTGTTTTATCACGTAACCACCCGTTAAATGTCCAAGTACCATTATAAAATCGTAAGACATAAACCGAATATAATGGAAAAAAACTTTTCCACATTTCAATAACAATATATAATTTAAATATATTGACATAACAAATCCATTATCAAAATCATTTTCAATACAAAAATACATAAAAGAGTATATGGTATTTATTTTCTTTTAAAAACATTACGGCTTGTTAAGGAAGCCGAAGATCAAATAATAATCACGGTGGCGGAAAAGGTCGTTGTCACCGCTTATATTAAAAGAAATATTCCTTTTTTTCATTTAGTAAAATGATTTGTAGAAAAATATTCCCTTTGAAAAGGAAAGTGTGTTTATACAACGTATAAAATAAATTCCTGTATTAAAACAAAATATGCCTCAATTAAAGAAGATTGTTACGAAGTCCCTTACCTTGTGTCCAACTTGACTCGATAATTCTTTAATCTACTGAATAATAAAATAAAGTTAATTTCTACATTCTTAAGAACCTTTTTAAATTTTATTATTCCTTTTATATCACTTATTACCATGTTATAAAAATTATGTAATCCTTTAAGTTAATAATGTTCATTTTGTCGATATTTGGTACTTGAGTCAAAAAATAGACTTCTTATAATCACATGTTTTTCATGTGGTCAAAGGTTAATTATATCCAGAATGATATTCTTGATTTGGATATCATATATATCATATATATCCATCATATACATGTATTTATAATAGTACATAACATTTAGATGTAAGAAATGAAATGCACCGTTCACGGAGGCGGTAAGCCGTACGTACGCATGAACGCTACTTCCATTTCTATTTCATATTTAATGGAATTAAAACATAATGATATAGATTAGTATTATAATTCCAGTATTTTATCATATATAATATCATTAAATATATCCTTTATACGTAGCATATATGGTATGAACGATTCATATCACTTTGAGGGGGCGGTAGTCCGCATTTCCTCAAATGAAATTATCTCGTTTACCGATAATGAAAACCATAAAGGTATGATATAAATGGAAATTATAGAAGAATAAATAAAACATAAAAATAATATATATCATATATAAATATATTTCCATCATAATGGCCTCCATGAGAGGCGGTTGGAGATATTTGAACAATCATCGTTTCGTGAGTCGTTAGTTTTCCATCCACAGAAACATTATGTTCTTCATCCATTAGATGGAGGTGTGTGTAAGTTTAGTTTGAATCCTTCTCATAACAGCATACTAGTATATTTATGACACTGGTTTTGTTACAAAATAAAGGAATAAAAGGAGGTTAAGGGTTGGAGAAGTAAAATAAAAGAAAATAATTTAAGAGAAACCGTTACCTTTAATTTGGGTAACTCCCTTTGGTTTGAACCAAAGGACTTCTTGAAGTGCATTCTGCCTAAGTTAAGTCTTCTAGGTGAAGAGAAGGATGTATGGAGCTTAATTGGTCAGAGTTTTTACGAGCCAAAAGGCTTTAGAGGTGTGTGGAATTGGTTATAAATGGTCACCTTTTATAAGGGGGATGAGGGGCTCTTTAGGAAAGTGTGATAATATTATTTTATTATATAATGATATTTGGTTTCTAAATGTCCAAAAATCATTAAAGTAGAATATTAGATTACTCATATTTGAAATAAAATCATCCAATCATAATTGGACATGTTTTGGATAATATTTTAATCATTATAATCTTATTCATTTAAATCATTTATTAATGAGGTAAACATTGCATCATTATTGTTTCATAAATAATTTAATTTATTTGATATCTAAAAATTATAAAAAAAGAAATGATTTAGTAAATCTTTTTAGCTTTCCAATGAATATTTATAGTTGAAAATATAATTTATATAACCCCATATAAAAATTAATTTTCTAAAAGATTTTTGTTTATGTCATTTTTTCCATTACAATAAATTAATTAATCTAAAGTCTCATTATCTTTCATAAGTGGCTCCATGGGGTCCCTAAATAGACCCAAATATGCCCATGGTTGGTCATTACTCATAAAATAAGGTTAGGACAAGTTTTAAGGTAATTTTTAATTATTATAATTTTCTTTAACCTTGAATCACCCTATTTACCTTTAACCGCGGTAAATAAAAGTCAAAAGTTACTATTTACCAAAAATTATTTTCATCTTATCGAACGACATTTTACTTTTTTATAACAAATATGTATGTCAAATTTTTGAAATTCAATTCATAGAAGTGATAAAATTTCATTTAAATGAAAAAGTCAGTTTTTTTAACTACTACTAAGTTGTTTAACTATTCATCAAAAATTGATGTTTTTTAGAAAAATACCAAAAATTCAGCCTATGCTATATTTGATATTCCGAATTCAAAAATTATGTCTTTTTTTCCAAATTCGAAACATAGAAGGGGAATTAATTAATTTTAAAATTAATTCCCGTTATCAAAACAAATAGCGTGTTTTTAAGAAACAATAACTATCAAAAGATTGATACTTGTTTATGTCCAATTTCAAAGTAAAATTAATTACAATGACCAAAATTGGATTAAATGGTAAAAATATATTTTAATTAAACTTTAAAACCAATTGAAAAGATAATCTAACTATATAAATAAATTATATTAAAAGGAATTTTTCAATTAAAATACAATATTTTCACTATTCATTAAAAATGAACATTATCGTAAAAATCCCAAAAAATTTACACAATGTAAATTTTAATGTCCCAATTATAAATAAGGCTTATATTTGGTAAATTATAATGTATTAATGTGGAAAAAAACTATATTTAAAAAGGGTTCTCCATTAAAAGGTGATAAAGCGACCTTTTAATGTAAATTATGCTTAAAATTAGATTCATTCACATTTTAAGCCTCTAACTTTTATTGGATAAATGTAAATACATTTAACAAACATCTATAATCATATTTTAGTTATTTTTATTCATTACCACCAATAAAATGTCTAGGAGTTAACTACCATTTAAAATAATATTATATTATTAGTGTGCAACGTATGATTTCAAAGAAACTCATTGCTGTGTATCGAGTACGCTATTGAACATAGTAACACCTTTAAAGTAAAAGTAATTTTTAATTCAAAAATATTATTAAATATTAAATATGTCTTATTCTTTATTTACCTGGGATGTAACAGAGAGAACCTTTTTGGATATATTAAGAAATTTGAGAATCATTGAGGATGAGGAAAGTGATTTTGTAACCATTCCACTAACTGACTCTTAATCCCCTCATTTAGCTTACACTAGAGTCACTCTAAGAAACAAAAATATAGAAGACAATAAATTTCAATTGAATAAAAATTTAAGAGAATTGTATTCACCTAATTTCAATAAAAATAATCGATAGTTGTAAAGGAATGATCAACAAAATTATGAGCATAAAAATGTAATGTTAACTCATATACCTAAGTTTCATGGTTTTTTAGAAGAAGACCCCAGTAAAACCCTATGAGATTTGAAGAAATCTGTAATGGATTCAAACCTAGAGGATCCATCGAGGCTCATATCAACTGGAATGCATTTCTCTTCTCTCTCGAAGGGCCTTCCAAGGAGTGGTTATATAACACCTAACCTAGGGAAATCACCATGTGCGATGAACTAAATCAATACTTCCTCTAGAATTATTTCCATACATCAAGGACTCTCTAGCTAAGGAATGAGATTTATTCAATCAAACAAGCAACTGGAGAAAGCATGTATGGGTATTGGGAGTGTAAAGACCCAAAAATTTCAATGAAATTTTTTTCTTAAATACTTTGGAATTTTACGAGTCCGCGGTTTCTAACGGTACCTGATTCCTAGGCCCGGTGTGCCGGAAATCAATTTCTGAAGTTTTTTTCGGGTACGTTCAGTAAATGTACGTGTGGGTTTTCCAATATTTTGAACCAGTGCTCAGAATTGAAATCTGAGGGCACCGATGAACTCGCAACACCGGTATTCGATCAAGGGGACCTTTACCGTTGTTGCGTTTGTTCGGGAGGAGATGTTAATTTTGGGGATTTATATTAAATTAAATTAAATTGTTGTACACAATTTTATTGTTTAAAGACTTGGTTATTTTCTTACAAGGGGGATTTAGAGGTGGGGCCCACACCCACATAACCTCACATTATAGGATAATGTGTGGTGGGGCCCATACGAGCCCCTAACCCTTCAAATACCCATTAATTCCCCTTCATTTAATTTAAAAAATCCACTCTTTTGAATTTTAAACATTCAACCTCCCTCTCATTAAGTATGCCAACAAAAATAGTTCTTGACTTCATTAATTAATTTGTGGGTGAACAATTCTTCTGAATTGTTTTGAATTTCATGGCAATTCTATTTTATTGAGGGAAGCCTTTCTAAAATATTTTCTAGGCAAATATTTGGTGGTGGAGCCTTTGGAGAATTAGAGGAGAGCTTCATCCCTCACCAAAAAATAACACGAGGAATGATATCCTCTCGACGTCCATGGGAAGAATGTGAGTTGATGATCATGAAGAACACCTTAATCCTTTCTTCTTCCTCTGCGTCAAGGGAGAAGACACCGCTCACGAGGAACATCATCTACGAAAATGAATTCCAACATTGACAGGATGACACCGTCTTCCGCGACGCCCGACTACCGCAACACTCATCTTCTATGGCTCGATGACGTGCAAAGTCAATTATCGAGGTTGGGGGTTTATGTTTAATTTTGAATGAATTAAATTAAACTCTTGTTCATCGATGTTTGTTTTTTCAAGGGTGTCCTTTCTTATCAATTAATGCGGAGGGTGCGTGCAGAATAAACATGGCTTGACGTCCCTCCATTGGTTTATTATTTGTTTGTCGAAGAAGGGTGGCAACGTCGGCAACCAGAGGTAATGGCGGTCGGGTGCCGGCTGTGTAGAGAAGAACTGCGGCCCGCATCTGCGGGTCGCTCGGCCAAAGAAGAACTAGACGACTAAGCCGGTCAGGCCGAAGGAACCGAGGCGCAACGAGGGCGCCGCGCTACGGAAGAACCGTTCGGCTGTGTCCGACCATACAGGAAGACCGCGACGCCACTAGGGGCGCCGCGCTGCGAAGGACCACTGCCCGTGCTCCGTGGGCCGCTTCAGGAGAAGACCGACCAGCTGGATGAGAGGGAGACGACGCCGGTTCAGGAAGTTGGGGGTCTGCGCACACCTGCATCGGCTTGGCCAGTTGGTTGAGCCGTGGTCTGCCACGGGCCGGGCCGCGCCCCGCTGGGCTGAGCCGTGCCCCACCGAGCTGGGCCGGTCTCCCCCGGACCGGACCGCGTCAGCCTGGCCGGGCCGCGCTCCGCCCGGCCGCGCCCTTGCGTTGGTCGGGCCACCTGCCACGGGACGGTCCGTGCCCCACCAGGTCGGGCCAGGAATTATCGGGCCGATCCGACCCCTTAGTTGGGTTGGACGCAGCGAGCCAGAACAGGCCGACCCGCCAACCCACCGAGATTGAAGGGTCGGGCCCGTTTCTCTTAAATGTGAATAACTTCATGACCGTGCGTCTGATCGACGCGGCGTCTGCGGTATTGGAACCCTCATGATGAAGCCATACTTTTTCGATAATCTATGTGTGTTTTGGATGACTTTGGAAAACGGCCAGCTTTGGAATGACTGTATTTCCAACAGGGCCCCTGGAACGAAAATTCTAATAACTCTCAGACCGGGCATCCGATTGACGTGATGTCTGTCGCGTTTGGTTTATTTTGATGAGACAGAACTTCGGGATACATAAACTCTAGATTGAATGATATTTGACGTATCAAACCCTTGGATCAAGGAGAAGACCCTCCTAGAATCAAGCGTACTGTGTGCGGGAACCCTAGAGCTGGCTACGACTGCAACGACTACCGTACTAGAATTCTCCATGGGTTCGACGATGATGAAAACTATACTGGAATCCTCCATGGGTTAGACAACGATGACTACTATTCTTGTATCCTACGTGGGTTTGATAGTTTTACTTCTATTCTAGTATCCTACGTGGGTCCGACAAAGTAGTTGGTCTAGTATCCTACGTGGGTCCTACAGTTTAGCTGGTCTAGTATCCTATGTGGGTCTAACAGCTTATATGAATCAATGACTACATCTGATCGTCTCTAACGCTATATGAAAGATGTATACTTGTGTGAGATGAGTGTTGATTTTAAATTATTAACATCGATGTGATTTACTTGCTTTCCTGTGTGGACTGGGTTGTGCTTAGCCTTGAGAGTTGGAGCCGAACGTGATTGATAACTTAGGTATATGTATGGGCATATGCCTAAGTAGAGTTGTTTGATACATCGTGATTGTATCTTTATTTTGTGTTTTATCCTTCATGGATTTTTGGAGACCTTAGGGGGTCTCAGGGTCCGCACTGAGTATCGTATACTCCCCCCTGCACGGGCTATGCCCACACTACGTTGTGTTGGATGCAGATGATGGACATCACTGATCGAGGTGGATGCTTGTGGAGCTAGACGGTACCTGGAGGTGGACCACTTGGTGAGACGTACACGGAGCGGACGGTCGGGCCTGAGGTGTTGAGGAGGCCATCTGTACCCACCCATCAGGTGGGATTTCCATAGGACAACTAAGTAGTTGTTTTTTTACATTACTGTATTTGTGATAGCTTTTCAGTTGTACTGTACTTACTGTTGGGCTTGTATTTCCAGCCCCTTCCCTTTCACCACTTTCTTTTGTATTCAGTATTACATAATTCTTACTTATGTTGCGTACTTTGTTGGCACTGTTTAATTTATAATGGAAATACCTTCCCTTTTATCGGGATTTACGCCTTTGGTGCTAGTCGCCAGCCCCTGGCCCATGGAAGGTGGTCTTGGGGTAGTCACGGCATAGGCCCCAAGGACGGGTCGTGACAAATTGGTATTAGAGGAGTTGGTTCTACTGCAGAACTCAAAACTCTGATCATTATTTTCCGTGAAGAAATAGTGTTAAGAGTATTGAGTGTGGTTTTCAGTACAGAGAGTCCAGTGTTGGTGCGACGGCCGACGTATCCATACACTACGACCCTGACCTCTGATTTCCGACTCAGTGCACAAAAACACTGATTGCATGTGTGTTTCCAAAGTTTTCTTTGTGATTACTTTGTGTCAGCTCACCAAGTATACTGTTTGACTGTGGAACACCTGTTTCTTTTCATGATGTCCCCATGAAGGCAGCCAGCTAGAGTTCCGAGTTAGGTACGGGATGGTAGCCCACCGAGTAACGAGTCCTCGGTGCAGGGCCCCATCACAGCGGAGGCACCAGTAGTACCACTACCCGCTGGGCCACTGATACCACCATCTCTAGCAGTAGAGAGTGCACGCCGCCTGAGTGCATTCCACGAGTTTTAGTGATAGTGGCCGCCTAGGTTCCATGGACAGACGGACCCACATAAAGCTGAGGACTGGCTGGAGGCTATCGTCAGAGTTTTCAGATTGGTAGGGACACCATCCAACCTTATGGTGATCCTTTCCGCGAGTCTCCTGCATGCAGCAGTAGGTAGATGGTGGAGCCTGATGCTCCAGGTTCATGACGAGGCATCTTTAATCTAGACTGACTTCGAGTACCTTTTCTGCTCAAAGTTTGTTCCATTCACCCTTCGTGCGGTGCAGATTCGGGAGTTACTTCATCTGTAGCAGGGCAGCATGATAGTAGCTCAGTACTCAGTGAGGTTCACATAACTCTCACGCTACTCCACAGACATGGTATGAGACCCATTATTTAGGGCTCAGACCTTTGACCAGGGACTCCGACATGAGATCAAGGATTCGATGATCTCCCTCATCATTCCGACGCAGGTGGGAGTGCAAGAGAGATCCCTTCTTGTGGATATCTTTCTTGCTGATCCGACACCAGCAACGAGACCCACCGGAGGGAGACACGTAGCAGAGTCTTCCTAAGCCAATAGTATACAGTTGATGAAGAGGTCCAAGCAGACCAAGCCATCAGGTGGGCGACCTTAGGATATAGGTTTGGTTGTGCTGGGCACACAAAACCGTGCCAGCTATACGAGGAGTAGGCAGTGCTATGCATGCGGCGGGTAGGGTCACATGGCTCGGGACTGCCCGAACCACCATGCAGATGAGCAAAAAATAGTTGAGGGACCTCCCAGGCAGAGGCAGAGGTTTGACCGTGGTGGTCCACTGGGAATGGGCGGATGAGGAAGAGGAGCTAGCCGAGCAGTGGGTGGTGGACGACGTTTTGAGGCTCTACCACCACCACCAGGAGTTCCACTCCGACCACAAGGAGATGCCGCACAGAGGTGGGCTCAGCTCCAAGTAGTCGAGGCCTACAACCACGGCTCACCTGAGATGATTTGAGGTACTATCTGTGTCTACTCCACCCTTGCTGCAGTACTTAAAGAAACAGCTGTGAGTCATTCTTTTGTTGATGTTGCCCCTGTTCGGAGCTCGAAGATTCTGACAGAGCCGTTAGCTCGATCCTTACGGCTAGAGACTACTACGGGATAGGAATCTATGATTACACACTAGTGCCGGTAGTGTGAGTTTACACTAGGAGGCGAGAGCTTCAGCTGGGATCTTCTTGTAGCGGCGTCGAGGCCTTACAACATCATCTTGGGTATGGACTGGTTGTCTATAGTCCATGCTCAGATTGACTGTATTAGGAACAAAGTGCGGTGTGTCCTCACGGATGAGAGCAGGTTCACCTTCACTGGTGAGAAGGGAGACTTTGCAGCGTAGGATGGACTTACGCAGAGGACAGGGAATCCAATCACACATAAGTTGGCTAGTCTCATCCTCGGAGCAGTTGATGTGCGTATTTCGAGTTTTCCTGTTGTGGTGTATCAGTATGCAGATGTTTTTTCTGATGATGTTCCAGGACTACCTCCTCGCAGAGAGGTAGACTTCTACAAAGAATTGTACCTCAGGAAAGCACCGATATCTACTCCAGCATATCGGATGGCTCCCGCTGACCTTCATGAGCTATGGGTATAGGTGGAGAACTTACAGGGAAAGGGATTTATCTGACCCAGTGTTTCACCCTGGGCTTCTCCAATTTTGATCGCCAAGAAGGTGGATGGGAGCTTGAGACTATGAGTTGACTACCGTCGCCTGAATCAGGTGACTGTGAAGAACAAGTACCCACTCCTGAGGATTGACAACCTCTTTGATCAGCTCAAGGGAGCACAATGGTTCTTGAAGATAGACTTCAGGTCAGGCTATCACCAGCTCAGAGTTCGAGATGAGGATGTGTAGAAGACAACATTGAAGTGTCGGTATGGCCACTACGAGTTCTTGGTTATGACCTTCAGCGTAACCAAATATCCAACGGTGTTCATGAGTCTCATGAATAGGATCTTATAGCCTTACCTCGATCAATTTGTTATATTCTTCATCGACAGCATACTGATTTACTCGAATAATGAGGAGGAGCATGCCTACTAGTTGCAGGTTGTATTGGATACACTCTGAGAGCACCAGCTTTATGGTAAGCACTCAAAGTGCCAGTTCTGGATTAAAGAGGTTCACTTCCTGGGACACGTCACCTCGGAGGCTGGAGTAGCGGTGGATCAAGTGAATATCGAGGTAGTTCTTACTTGGGAGCCACCCAGGAGCGTGATAGAGGTGCAGAATTTCCTGGGTTTGGCTGGGTACTATCGGAGATTTGTGCCAAACTTATCCAGGGTTTCAGCAGGGCTTTCAGCCTTGATGAAGAAGGGGAAACCCTTTGTGTGTTCAGATAGATTTCAGTAAAGTTTTCAGGATTTGAGGCAGAGAATGACCAGTGCACCCATCTTGAGGGTACTGGGGGAGGGCATTGGATACGTAGTGTACTGCGATGCATCAGGAACTGGACTCGAGTGTGCCCTGATGCAGGAGAGAGCAGTGATCGCTATGGTTCTCATCAGCTGAGACAGCATGAGCAGAACTATGGTACCCATGACCTGGATTTTGTAGCAGTGGTCTTTGCCTTGAAGATGTGGCAACACTATCTGAAAGGAGAGCGCTTTACAGTCTGTTCTGACCACCAGAGTCTCAGGTACATCTTCACGCAGAAGGACCTAAACCTGAGACAGCGGTGATGGATCTAGTTCCTCCAGGACTATGACTTTGAGAGAGTCTATACTCCTGGGAAGGGAAACGTTGTAGCAGATGCTCTTAGTAGAATATCGGGCATTCAGCTACTAAGAGAAGCGATGGAGCTGCTAGCCGCGTTGTAGATATCGTTTGTGGACATAGATGGAGCATCCTTTCTTCAGTCTCTCACAATCACTCCTCCACTTCTTTAGTGAGTCAGTGAGACACAACATGTGTACGTTGACTGTGAGATGTGACGTGCTCAAATATCCACAAGGCAGGAGCTGATGGATTTTTTGAAGGAGTGGAGCACGTCATCCTCTTCAGGGGATGTACTATGGAACCAGCTGCACTACAGGAGGAGGTGTTGAGGGAGTTCCACACTTCCTCTATAGCAGTACATCAAGGAGTGGTGAAGATGTATTAGGACCGCAGACTACAGCACTGGTGGCCGGGTATGAAGAAGGTTGTAGCAGATTTTGTATCATGATGCCTCACTTGTCAACAAGTGAAGACGGAGCACCAGGTACTAGTAGTCTTAGTACAACCCTTAGAGGTCCCAGATTGGAAGTGGGATGGAATATCCATTGATTTCATGATAGGGCTTCCACATACATCCATAATACACGACTCTATCTGGGTGATTGTCAACCGACTCACCAATTCGGCCCACTTCCTACCGATCAGAGAGAAAGGCTCAGTAGAGATCTTGGGACGCCTCTATGTTCAAGAGATCCTACGGCTTAATGGTGTTCCATAGTCTATCGTTTCAAATTGAGATGCTCGATTCACTTCCCGACTATGGAAAAGGTTACGTGAGGCTTTTGGGATGCAGCTACGTCTGAGCACCGCCTTCCACCCTCAGATGGACGACCAGACTGAGAAGACCATTCATACTCTTGATGATATGCTCTACGAATGTGTCCTTGACTTTGGTCACAGCTAGGAGGATCACCTACCCTTGGTGGAGTTTGCGTACAACAAAAACTACCACTCCACCATCGGGATGGCCCATTACGTGGCACTGTACGTCCGACCTTGCAGATCACCTTTCTGCTGGACTAACCCAGGGGAGTCAGCACTTGTAGGACCAGAGATGGTTCAGGCTATGATGGAGAAGGTGCAGATCATCCAGGAGTGGATGAAGACTGCATAGAGCAGACAGAAGTCCTATGATGATAGGAGACAGAGACCACTGGAGTTCAAGGATGGAGACCACGTTTTCCTACAGGTCTCACCTCGATGAGGTCTAAAGAGATTTTTCTGGGGCGACAAGTTATCTCCGCGCTTCATCAGAACTTTCCAGGTCCTCAACAGAGTAGGTGAGGTGGCTTACCACTGGGTCCTTCCACCTCTGTTGCACCGGGTGCATGACGTCTTCCACTTATCTCAGCTGAGGAGATACGTGCACGACCCGTCCCACATCATCGACCACGGGGAGGTGGACATCGATGACAAGACGAATTTCACATAGGTCTCGGTGGAGATCGAGGATCGACAGGATCATGTCCTACATGGATGGTCAATTCCTCCGGTGTGCCTTCGCTGGTAGCACAGGAACCTCCAGGAGAGCAAATGGGAGTGGGAGGCTCAGATGCATGCTCAGTACTCTCATTTGTTTCCCTAGTGTGTGTTTTGCTTTATGGGGACATAAGTACCTGAGGTGGGGGTAATGTAAAGACTCATAAATCTCAATGAAATTTTTTTCTTAAATACCTTGGAATTTTTTCAGTCCGCGGTTTCTGACGACACCTGATTCCGAGGCCCGATGTGCCCGGAATCAATTTCTGAAGTTTTGTTTAGGTACGTTCAGAAAATGCATGTGCGGGTTTTTCTATCTTTTGAACCGGTGCTCGGAATTGAAATTTGAGGGCACCGATGAACTCGCAGCACTGGTATTTTCTTAAGGGGACCTTTACTGCAATTTCATTTTCTTAGGAGGAGAAGTTAATTTTGGGGATTTATTTTAAATTAAATAAAATTGTTGTACAAAATTTTATTGGTTTAAAGAGTTGGATATTTCCTACAAGGGGGAGTTATAATTGGGGCCCACACCCACATAACCTCTCATGAGAGGATAATGTGTGGTGGGGCCCACATGATCTCCTAACCCTTTAACTCCCCATTAACTCTCCCTCATTTAATTTAACACCTCCTCTCTTTTGAATTTTAAACTCTCCACCTCCTTCTCATTAAGTATGCCAACACAAATAGTTAATGACTTCATTAATTAATTTGTGGGTGAACAATTATTTTGAATTGTTTTGAATTTCATGGAAATTCTATTTTATTGAGGGAATCCTTTATAAAATATTTTCTTGGAAAATAGTTGGTGGTGGAGCATTTGGAGAATTGGATGAGAGCTTCATCCCTCACCAATGAAGAACACGAGGAATGATATCCTCTCGATGACTGAGGCAAGAATGTGAGGCGACACTCATGTCGATCGCCTTCATCATTTATTTTTCCTCCTTGTCATGGGAGAAGATACCACTCATGAGGAACGGCGTCTATGACAATGTCTTCCAATGTGGATGGGACGACATCGTCTTCCACAATGCCCGACTACCGCGACGCTCGCCTTCCACGGCTTGACGAGCTGCGACGTCAATTATCGAGGTAGGGGGTTTATGTTTAATTTTGAATGAATTAAATTAAACTCTTGTTCATCAATTTTTTCTTTATCAACGGTGGCCTTTGTTATCAATTAACGCGGAGGGCACGAGCCGAACAAACACGGCCTGACCTCCATCTGTTGGTTTATTGATTGTTTCTCGAAGAATGGTGGAGACGTCAGAAACCAGAGGTAATGGCGGCCATTTTCTGGCCACATAGAGAAGAACCATGGCCCACATCCGTGGGATGCTTGACCGAAGAAGAAACGGCCGGCTAAGCGGGCCGGGCTGAAGGAACCTTGGCGCCACGAGGGCACCGCACTACGGAAGAACCGGCCGGCCGTGGAAGGCCGGACAGGATAAGTGCGGCACCACTAGGGGCGTCGTGCTGCAAAGGAACGTGGCCCGCGCTCTGTGGAATGCTTTTGCGGAAGACCATCCAGCCAGAGAGGAGGGTGGCATCGCTCGGTGCCGCTGGTTTGGGAAGTCGGGGGGCCACTCCCCCTCGCACCGGCTCGGCCAGCCGCGGGTCGCGCCGCGCCGCGCCGCGCCCTTGCGTGGGCCGGCCCACCTGCCACGGGCCAGGCCATGTCCCACCAGGCCGGACCACGCATTATAAGGCCTGGTCGACCTCTTAGCTGGGTCGGACCCACCGAGCCAGAACGGGCCGACCCGCCAGCCCACCGGGCTTGACGGGTCATGCCCGTTTCGCTTAAATGCGAACAACTTCACGACCGTGCGTCCGATCGAAGCGCCGTCTGTGGCACTGGGACCGTCGTGAAGAAGTGTTCCTTCTAAAATACTCTAAGTGAGTTTTGGATGACTTTGTATAATGGATGGGTTTGAAATTAGTGTATTTCCAACTGGGCCCCTGGAATGAAAATGCTAATTACTCTCAGACTGAGCGTCTGGTTGACGCGCCGTCTGTCACGTTGGGTTTCTTTTGATGAGACGGAACTTCGGGATACATCAACTCTGGACTTCTTTATAGTTGATGTATCGACCCCTTGGCTCGAGGAGAAGACCCTCCCGAAATCGATGGTGTTGTGCGCGGGAACCCTAGAGCTGGATACGACTGCAACGACTACCGTACTGGAATCCTCTGAGGGTTCGACGACAATGACAACTGTACTAGATTCCTCCGTGGGTTCGACAGCGATGACTACTGTTCTTGTATCCAACATGGGTCCGACAGTTTGACTTCTGTTCTAGTATCCTACATGGGTCTGACAGAGTAGCAGGTCTAGTATCCTACGTGGGTCCGACAGCTTAGCTGGTCTAGTATCCTACGTGGTTCTGACAGCTTAGATGAATCAGTTACTACATCTGATCATCTATATCTCTATACAAAATATGTATATCTATGTGAGCTGAGTCTTGACTTTAAATTATTATCATCGATGTGATTGAATTGCTTTCCTGTGTGGACTGGGTTGTGCATGGGCTCGAGAGTTGGAGCCAAACTGTGATTGATAACTTAGGTATATGTATGGGCATATACCTAAGTTGAGTTGGTTGATACTTCATGATTGTATCTTTCTTTTGTGGTTTATCCTTCATGGATCTTGGGAGACCTTCGGGGGTCTCGGGGTCCCTACTGAGTATCGTATACTCTCCCCTGCACGGGTTATTCCTGCACTACGTTGTGTTGGATGCAGATGACAGACAACACAGATCGAGGTGGAGGCTTGTGGAGCTGGAAGGTACCCAGAGGTGGAACACATGGCGAGACGTACACAGAGCGGACAGTCGGACCTGAGGTGCTGAGGAGGCAATCTATACCCACCGTTCAGGTGGGATTTATGGAGGACGACTCATTGGTTGTTGTTTTACTTTACTACAGTTGTACTAGCTTTTAAGTTGTTCTGTACTTACTGTTGGGCTTGTATTTCCGTCCCCTTTCCTTTTAGCACTTACTTTTGTATTAAGTATTAATTAGTACTTACTTCTGTTGCATACTCTATTGGGTTTGTTTAATTTATAAAGGCAATTCCTTCCCTTTTATCGGGATTTACGCCTTTGGTGCTAGTCGCTAGCCCCTGGCCTATTGAAGGCGGGCTTGGGGGTAGTCACGGCATGGGCCCTGAGGACGGGTCATGAAAGGGAGAGATTTAAATGATTAAAAAACTTCTAGCCACACTAATCTTATGAATATAATCATTTATTGGTATTTTTTAAGTATTTATAGATATCTACCCAATCTATTTTATGCTTCCTTTTAAGGAGAAATAATCAAAAAATCATTTTCTAAAGTCATAGAGCTTAATGAAAGGATCTCCCATAATTCTAAAAATTTTGGTACCATAATTAACACAATGGGAGTACATGAGATTAATGGTTCTAAGTCTCTATATTTTGATAAAATTGATTAAACAACCTCAATTGTGAAAAATATAGATGTGAATAAATTGAAAGATACTTCCCCTACCATACCCCCTTTGGTCTATCAACTTTTTTCTCTCAGGGACACTTCACTAACCGGTGTCCTCAAGTTTAAGAAAACTATGAATCCTCATACCAGAGACCATACTAGTAACAACCAAGCTAAAATCAAGGAGGCAGAGAGTACTCCAACACTCAAAATAGGGCTAGAAACCAATAATTTTAGAAAACACCCTTTAAAAAATTATTTCAAAAAAACTTACTTCCACCACCATTTCAAATAAGAAAGTATGAATCATATACAAGATACTAACCAAGGAAAGCTCAATATTCCCCAATGTATTATTTGCTAAAATAAGTTGTGAAGAACAGTATCTAGATCCTAACTGTCGTTAATGAATTGAATAAAAAAATAAGGTAAGTTTCTTAACCAATCCATTACTAAACCCATGGTAAAATTTATTTCTATTAAAATGAGTAGTATAAATGATCTAGATGATAGTGAAGAATCATCATCACCTGATGAACAAGGGAGAAGTAGAACACCTACTAAATCTAAAAATAATACCACTTCCAAAGAACATGAAGAAAAAGTGGTACTGGAAACACTCTCTACAAATATGGATAATGGAAAATCCAAGATGAAACACCCAATTTAACCCCTACCACCATTCCCTAGAAGAATATAAGATCCTAATAAATCCAATGAAGAGTCACTACAACATGAGATACTAGATTTGTTATAAGAAAGTTGAAATCAAAATCCCTATGCTGGAAGCCATCCACCAAATAACAAGGTAATCAATGTTTATTAAATATATGTTCACTATAATAAGGTGATTATGTGGTAAAGAAAAGTTATGTTTAGATAAAAATGTTTCATACCTTGTAGCCACAAAAAATACCCCTGATGTTCCAAGATCTATATATTTTTTCTATCCCATGAATCATTAGTGAACTCAAATTTTCCAATTAATTATGTGATTTAAGAGAATCAATAAATATTATGACTTATTTATTTTGATCATATATAAATTTTGGAGACCTCAAAATCACCTGAGTGGTTGTGATACTTTCCAACAAATCCACTGCTTACTCAATAGGTGTTTTAGAAGATATTCTGGTAGGAGAATAATGTTATCCATTCCTTTCTTAATTATAAATCTCAAATATGTAGAATGAAAAAGGTAAAAATAATTCTCCCATCATATTGGGTAGTACATTTATCGAAAATACCAAAATAATAAGCAATGTTAATGAAGGAACACTTTCTATGACCTTTGGTGAAGAGAAATTTGATTTTAATATAATAGTCTGAATGAAATAACCTCATGAGGACCAAACATATTTTACTATAACCCAATTTGAAGTGACATGTTTTTCTAAAAATGATAATGAAAGTTTGGATGACAAGATATTATTAAAAAATTATTTTAAAATTCATTATTTTTCTACTGAAATATATTTTTTAAATCTATTTAATATATATTATGTTTTATGTTCTGAATAATTTGAAGTAATTTGTGAGAATTATTCAGAAAAATCGCTTTAATTTTATAATATAAAAACTATATTACTTGTGTATGTTTAGGGAACTGATAAAATGTATATTGAGATGTAGGAAAAATACTGTTATTCTACTAAAAACGTGTACTTATGTTTTGGGTAAAAAGAAGAGAATATGAATCTATAGAAGATATAGATAAAGAACAAGAACCAAAATCCCACATGAACACGCTAATGTGTAATGAAAAATCCATTTCTATCCATGAAAAACTCACCTAGAATAGAAATTTTAAAATCATAGAAAATGTGTTACTACACTCTCCAAGGAGACTAATTCTTGGTAATAATCATTTCATGATTATTGGACATTTTCAGCGACCAAAATTATTTCATATGGTGTAGTGAAGATCAAAGGAGTTGATTCTCATGAACCCTTCAATTTGAATGAAAGAAAGATGAAATATTATATGAAGATCCATAGAAAGATCCCTTGGAGGAGTCCAACCTCCTCCATGCTTCTATTAATTGAATTAATTTTGGTTATCTCTTTCCTTCACATTATCATAGAAAACTTTATTTTGAAATATCTTTCTAAAAATTTTCATATTGAAAATTAATATAATAGTGTCTAGACTAAGTGTTGGGGAGTGGAAAAAATTAGTTTGTAAATATCATTGTTTCTATTTTACTAAAAATTAAATTTACAAAAAAAAACAAAAAAACAAATCTCAATTTATTTGAGGAACCTTTATATAGTTTCTATTTATAGATTGTAAATAAATAAAAAAATAAATGTCAAAAAAATATAAAATAATAAAAAAATGATCTATTTTTAAATATTAAAAATAATAAATTTATATTTTAAATAGTGTTTCTATTTATATTTTAAAAAAATAATAAAAAAAACTAAAAAAATGTCAAAATGCTAGTTTCTATATATAGATTTTGTATAGTTTTTTGTTCTTATTTCTCAAACCACTATTGAACATCAATTGTGTTCTAGCTAGTTAAAATTATATGAAGGTTGAGAGGATTTAATTAATTATAAAATATAATATGGGTGATTAATTGATGATAATAACCTCTATAAAATGGAAATTTTGTTTGAGGACTAGGGAAATCAAGAGAATACTAGAAAGATCATTGAGAAATAAAAATTATAACATGTGGCCACTAGAATTTACAAATCAATCTCACGCGACTTGGATATAGTAATTAAGTATCACCTTAGGGATCCTCCCTAAGATAAATTCATATAAGACACCAAACAAATTTAGTTCTATAGAGAACCCACAATATATGTTGTTGTGGTGGAGTGGTCGATGTCACACCAACTGTGTCCAAGAATTCACTCTTTAAGAGATGACCTTATAATCCCCACACTGCTATATGAGAGGATCCCTATGAGCACCGCTAATAAATAGAAGTTTTATTGATCCGTGTGGTTGAAAGGGAACCCTATAGTGATCCAATATCAAATAAAAAGAAAAAAAGAAAATAGAAGAAACAAAAATAAAAAGAAAAAGAAAAAAAATAAATTGTAATACATATAGATATATTATGATAAAATTTAAATAAAAAAAATTAAAAAGGGGGAGATATATAATTTTAATAATAAGTTTACACATATATCCACATATGTAATCATATATATAATTATTACTTAATAAAAAATTTATCATTTTATTTTTTCTATTTATAATTTCATATTTGAAGACACTTAAGCCCAGGCCGAATGTGTTTGTCTCCATTCTTCAATGCGTCCAATGTGTTGTGAAGCACTAAAGCACTAGTTACTCAAAAAATTTATGAATTTTAATCACATAAGGAACACAAACCAATTATTCTAATTAGATATGTACACGTGTCGATCCTCTAACCAATAAAAAATCTTTATTCGACACTGAAATTGAGGAACATTTTAGAAGAAAGTGAATATTCTCATGATGCTCATGTAGATAATTTTAAATCATTCCAAGGATAGATGATCCTATTTATTTAAATATCTCATTGTCTCACTATGCTCAAGAGGTTGGAATCTTTCTCCCAATCACTCAATCTCAAAGGATATTTTGTGACATTTCTTGTTTTCATCATTTCTTGTTTTCTTCATTTCTTTTATTATAAAAACTCCCAAGATGGCACACTAATCCCTTAGTGGATATGATGAGGAGATTAAACAAGTCCCTTTAAATGAATTATATACTTTAACAGTTTTATTTATTCTCTTTATATCTCTAGATTCATTTAAATTGTATAGTCAATAAGTGATTTATTATTCTTATCATTTTTAGTTTATTTTCTCTTCTTAACATGATCTCATCGACAATCCACTTACGCCTTCTCTATTTATTTCAACCATGAGTTGTAGGATGATTTAAGGGTAATTTAATATTTATAATTACTAATACTAGAAACAATAGAGGTTTCTTTGTTATTTTATTCCCTCTAATTGAACCAAATATTCTTAGAGAGAGTAATTCATTGATATTTCACCAAATTAGAGGGAAGACAAAAGAGTAAAAATTGAATAGTCATTTAACAAAGTAGTAAGGGGATGTCGAAAGTAAATCCACTCCTCCCTTAATTGATTTCAAAATAAACCAAAATAAATATTTCAAAATGGTTTCCAAAATTAAATACAAAAATAAAAACAAAGAAAAACTCATAGATTTTCTTATATGTATTGATAGATTTTCCTATCATGGGGTGGTCAGTAAAACAATTTTTAGTGAACATAATGAATAACTTCTCATGATGGTCATTCTGTCCATTTTGGTTTTAGTGAGGGATTAATAATAGAAAAATTAAGTTGAGGTAGTGATAGGTATTCTAAAATATTTAATTATCTCATTTAATCTTAGTTATACAAATTCCTTTATATCATGAATGGTCTCTAGGAATCAAACACCCCGAGATTTTGTGAAATATTTTTTTTCAAATGAATTTAATATTTTTGATAATTTTAATTAAAATGTTTTAATCAAATATTCCATTACACACTACACTAAGTTTATATTGTTTTACACGTAACAGTTATTTTGGCTTTTGTTACACACATCATTGAGTTTAGCCTACGTTATACACAACATTGAGTTTAAACAAAATATAACTTATTATTAAAATGTTATTATATGATAGATATCCACTATCCATTGGAATGGTGGGTATGAATATGATTAAATAAATTATAAAATTATTTGGTTTACACATGTATATAAAATGAATTATTTTATGTCTATTTAATTAAAAATGAAAATAAAGAAAATATTTTTCTAAAAAACTATTTTTATACAAAAATGTATTTTACCAAAATATATTAAACAAAAAATTTTGGGTGAATTAATTTAATGAAATTTATATATTATATATTCAATCAATTATTTAACATTCATCTTATGTGATTTTTATACAAGTGATAAAAATAAATCAAATTTTACACTTAAAACAGTATTTTCTAAAAATAAATTTTGTACATTTTGTTAAACTTATTTTAAAACTAAATTTTGAAACTATTAGAAAATTTATTTTAAAAAATAAAATTAATTTTTTAAATCATTATATCAAAATTACATTATGGTGAATTTGTGAAATTTTTTATAAAAGATTAATTATTTGATAAATAGTGGAAAATAAGGAATTTTAATTGAAAAATGTATTTTTTTTGTTTTCATTATTCATAAAGTTAAATTATATTTTAAATTGGGATTAAATTAAAATTATTAAAATTATATATCTATTAAAACAATTTAGTTCATTAGAATCATTTTAATATTGAATTTTGATATAAATATATTGTAAACATTTGAATATTTTCCCTTTAAAAACTTTCTTTCTCATCACATATGAGGGATTAATTTTAAATTAAAATTTTCCACTTATGAAAATAGAATTTGTAAAAATTAATTCCATATTTATAATCATAATAATTTATAATATACAATATGGTCTACTTAATTGTTTTCCATAATTTATAGTGAAATTAGTAAAAATTAATTACCATGTTTAAGGTAAAAAATGTTTTTACTGAGGGTCAAACTAATTGATAAGGGTTAAAATAACCTAAATTTTTTTCCAACATCTATTATATTTTCATATTTATGACCTAAAATGTATAAGTCTTGATAATACTTCATTTTGAATCCCTATTTCATGAGAAAAATGTAGGTACACCCATTTATTTTCAAAAAAGTACAAGTGTGCCACTCACCACACATATAAAATCCCACCCCTATCCTCTCTTATTCACACCTTAAAACCATTTTTGTTTAAGAAAACCAGCCCAAATAACTTCAAAACATATCTAATATCACCATATATAAATTTATTTTTGGAATAAATCTTACCTATGAAGGATTTTGGTGCAAACCTAGTGAGGATACATGAAGAAGAGACAACGTTCTTCAAAAAGAGTTTTTATTTTATTTATTATTCCTCCTTCTTAATTTATTTTTAAAACGTGATTATATAATAACATTATAATATGAAATATAATTATATATTTTGTATTTTATGGTAATTATCTAAAACCATATACACTTCCATCAAATGGGTTACAGAATCATTATCCGTATATAGGGTGGACTACCACCTCACGAAATGATGACATTCATTTTTACATTACCACCTATTATGATTGGATATGATGATGGATATAAATTAATATTTATAATTTAATTATACCTATTGAGTTATTATAAAATATATAATTTTTTTACTTTCCATTTATTATGGGATACGATAATGTCGCTCATGTGTATGGTGAACTACCCCTCACAAGGTGATGTGATTCATTTTCCAATAACACTGTACATAATGAATAATAATGATAATTTTAATGAATATATGTTATATAAATTAAATAAATATGACCTTTATAAAATATTTATCAGTCTTAAAATATAATATATCATTTTATTTTCTACCATTTCACTCACTGAAGATGATAATGTCGTTCATGTATGTGTGGACTATCGCCTTTATGAAGCATTGTGACTTGTTCTTTTTTTCACCAAAAGACATTAATGTTTTATATAAGTATATTTAAAGGAATAATATTTTATTTATGATATTAAGATCATTATGTAAAGGAAAAATATTACATACCTTATTTCTATAACGATCGTTGAAACATGAAAATGTTACTCATTCGTACGCATGACCTATTGTCTCTATGATCGTATCATACTTCATTTATCAAAAAACATCTTTCACGATTAGTATTAAAAGTATAATTACTATATATATATATATGATAATTATATCATGATAATTATTTTTTATATTATGGTACCATGACCGAATTAATAGGACAAAAAATAACCAATCAAAACATATATGAAAAACAAAGCAGTTATTACCCAAAACATGATTTTAACAATGAATTGGGAATAAATAGGTAATAAATGATCATAATAAAATCATATATGATAAGATATATATAATTATCGATATATAATATATTTATAACAAACTTATATTTATTATACTAGAGGTTCTAACATGTACGAAAAAAGTCGATACTTAAAGTAAGAGATTTCTAGTCTCTCTTTTATTTCAGGGTGACATATGAAAATTCAGCACTCATTTATTTTTTGTGGTGTATATAAAACCCAATTTAAATGTAATATCATGAATTTATTTTTTCTCATGATATTTTTTGTTTATTTTAATGTTATTATTTCATGGTGATTATGATTTAAAGTTACCAAAGGGGTAATAGTTTTATGTTATAATCTCATCGTTTCTCGAGAATATTTATGATTATGATTTCAATGAGGAAATATTATGATATATCACTTTAAAAACACTTAAATTTTATTATACATTGTTTATTCATTCAGAATACTAGTTTAACATTCATTTTCATATCTTTATGTACTTAGGAGTTTAAAATAACATTTTTAATAAAAAATGTCACTATTTCTCTCTTTGGTTGAAAACACTTTTTCTTCTAAAACAATGTTTTCTAAAGATGTATTAATTTTTTTAAAATTTTTAAAATGATTTATTAAATTAAATTTTACTAATTTTTTAATTTTTACAATTTTTTTGAAAGGAATATTCATGTTAGTTTCCAAACAATGTCTGTATGTATTTTACAAAAAACATGAAAGAAATATTTGTCTTAATGCGTATGGCTTGAAAAAGTTTTCAATAAAATGACCATAATTTGAATTTAAAAATTATATTATAATTTTTCAAGGTTAATTTTAAAGAAATTTATTTTAAATATATTTTATGAATTTTTAGTGTTAAAACAAGTGATTTTCAAGGAAAAGTTATTTTTGTCAAGAAATGTTCTAAGTGATCCTTTAGAATTATTCTATATCTAAGATGATTTCCTTTCATGTAACTTATTCCTTTATAGGTATATTAACTAAGGAAACATTATTATTTTTCTAAATGTTTTATAATGAAAATATTTTTATGAAACCTATTTATCTTCCACGTTTCATACCAAGATAAAATTATTATGAAACCAACTTCTTTTCCCACAGGTTATGGTATTATAAAGTGATTATGAAACTTGAATATTTTTCATAGTTTATTATATGATGAAATGTTTATGAAACCCATTTCATTTATTCTGTTATTATATGATGAATTTTTTGTGATATTATGTACTACATATTTACGATTTTGATTATGTGAAAGGTGATACCTACATCTCCCTACAATGAATTGGGTAAAGATGGATTACCCAGGAGTAAATATTTTATGCATGAAACTGATTACATGTTCATAATTTGATGTATGAATTTGATTACTTGTTCAAAATTTTATATGTGAACCTTATTACATATTCATGGTGTTATGTGTGGATATTTGTTTCATGTCTATACTGTTATGCGTGGACCTGGTTACTTGTCCATAAGTTTATGTGAGGGACTTGTTTCATATTCCCAACTTAATGAGTGACCCTGTATCTATTTATACAAGTTAAAAATGTTATAAGATAACGTTTATGCCACTAATATATGTATTAATCCAATTTCATGTTATCATATATTATTTTCTTAGATTAAATTATGACCCATGTCTTATAAATTTATTCCATGACTCATGTTTATGACCTATGATATGTAGGGAATGGTTTTCAACTGCTATCCATAAATTCTCATACCCATATTCTCATGTATAAGGATATATCCATTTTTTTACCCTTACTAAGAATATGAGATCACCCTACCTTATGTTTCCTCTCCATAGATTATGAATAAAGGACTTAATTAGGTTCTTTATAGAAAGAGTACTTAATGGGAAGATCTTTGTCAGATACATTAAATATCTTTCGCCAAATTAGATGATTGTGTGACTTGTATCCAAAGACACTAAACTATTTGAGTCCCCAGGTGTGTGTATGGGTAATATATTTAATACTATTGTAAAAAGATATAATATCTAGGTATGATAAGTCTGGGTTTCTATAGTTAGTATTCTAATAAAGGTTTAGTTAACTATTGGAAACCAAGATGAGAAAATAGAATATTTAACTAGACATGATTGTAACTTAGTGCGTGTCAATGGGTCATTCGGCACACTTGGGTTGACACTCCCAATGGATATGAGTTTGGAAGTAAAAAATTCATTATAGACCATCAAAAAGGATTTAAAAAGATAATGATTATGAATGAGCTAGGATTAACTTAAGGTGTCATAGATTAAATAGTTGTCATGATTTTGACATACTATAAGTGAGTTTCATGATTATTTGGTTTCCCGTTAAGATTATAATTTCTAACACTATGCCTTTCGGTTTTAATCAATGGCGGGAACCAGATAGAACTGGGTTAACATTAAAAACAATGGAAATTTTTTTGATAGGCATCCAAATGAGATGACGACTGGAGAAAAGGATATTTTTATTATCCCTGACTAGTTATCACAAAACATGATTAATAGTGTGTGTAACAACCTGAGATTTTATGAGAATCATTCTTTTTAATTTCATTGAAGTCTTTTATTTTACTCTACACCAAAATTAGCTTGTTCTATACCCAACACCGTATTAGATTGCAGTATACGCAGCACTATTATTGGCTTGTGTTACACAGAATTTCAATTTTGTTTTGTGGAAATTATTCAATGCAACATTAAGTATAGATTTTTTTTAATATACAAATGAAATATGTTTTGATTATGTTATACGCAACAACAATGGAAGCTTTCACTACACACAACCTTGACTTGGCTTTCATTACATGTAATCATGACCTTCCACAATACTGTGTGTTGTACGCAAAACTGAGTTTCACTAAACCACGATATTTATTAAAATATTATATAAACTAGCCATTATGAATAGTTATACCCAATTGTTTAAATTTTATCTTTGAAAATGGACTTCATTTTAGGATTCAGAATATCGAAATTAGCCTAGGGTGAATTTTTGGTATTTTTCTGAAAAATTTCAATTTTTGAAGAATAGTGAAAACACTAGGTTACTATTTCAAAACAGAATTTTTATTTAAATAATTATTTATTTTATTTAAATTTTTTAGGTCAAAATTGATACATAATACCTATATATGTTCAATGAAATTAATTGGAGTAATTTTATAATAATTTTAGATATATAAAAATTTTATTGAACTTTTCACTGTCTTTTACCCACCTCCTAGGAGCATTTGCAATTGTGCATAAAACATAATTTTACCGCTTCTCTGAGTTGAATTTCAAAAATCTGAGAGACACGGTTAATATCAATGAGTAAAATATTGTTCAATAAGATAAAAATAATTTTTGGTGAATAGTACCTTTTTACTTTTATTTACCACGGTTAAAATTAAATAAGGTAATTAAGGGTAAAAATGATATTATTATTATTACCCTAACACATGTCCTAATTCTATTGGATAAGTGTAATTTGACCAAAACCAACCTTAGGAGTAAAATATTAACCTTTAGGTCCACTTGTATTAGATTAGGACACTTATTATTATTTTAATTAAAGAAGAGTTAAAATAGTTAAAATCAAAGTTTTATAACTAAAACATTTTTAATATAGGGTTATACATAAGATAAATTAGACTATACATATTCATTAGAAAGATAAAAAAAATTTCTACATAATGGTATTTTATTTATAATTTTTAGACATTAAATAATTTAATTTATTTATGACACAATGATGATGCAATAATTACCTTATTAATGAAATATTAACATAATTGATGTTATAAATACCCAAATAAATGTAATTTGAAACTTTTCATAAATTAAAATAATTATTTAGGTTAATATGAAATTTTATTATTGATTTAATTAACATTTTTCGAACTAATCATGCGGTTATGATTTTCACAAAAATCAATTACCAAATAGTGTCAAAATTGACATAAAATAGTTTTTAAAACAAATATTATATTATTAATTGTTATTCTATTTCTAAAAATCTATGGTTCGGGAAAATGAATTAGATAAGGTTATATATATTAATAATTAACCACTTGGGGATATTTTGGCTTGATATAGTAAGTTTATTAACCATATAGTGTAATAAAATAAGAAGACACGGTAAAAGTTAAATTATTTAACTTAGAGTTAAATCTAAATGATAAGGTTAAAATAGTAACCTAAAGTTGTCTAAAACCCATTGGTTGAGAAGATTTCGACCCATAACCACTTTATTTTAGAAATAAATCAATTTTGATCTATTATAAACCGAATATGACTTTATTATAAAAACAATATTTTCTGTTTTTTTCCAAAAGTGCCCCTCTCCTCCCTTATAAAAGGGAACCTCCTCCCTCTTCTATTTACACAATTTTTAGCCATAAATATTGGCCACCCCCTGACCATTTCCCTTATAAACTTACCTAGAAACATTATAGAGGTTCTGGTCTCCTCAAAATACCAACTCTAGTGCCTTACGAGGAAGCTTAAAAGAGGTGTGTCGAAGAAGAGGTAATCTCTTCTACCGATTCTTTAATGTTTCTTTCTTCTTAAACTTATTCTTATTTCATTGTTTAATTATAAAGTAATAACATTAGTACCAATAATATAATGATGTGTTATTATAAATATTAAACAACCCCATTTCACCTTCTATCCATCCTACAGAAAATGAAATCACCGCGGGTGCGTACATACGGAATATCGTCTCCAGGCCGTGGTGTAATCAGTTTTTCCACCACCACCTTACTTGGATGGGTATAATTGTGTAAATAATAACTATATATGGTCATAATAACATCATACTGATTCTGAGATATTATATCATCCACTCTAATTCAATTCAATAATTATGGGAACGATATCATTGCTCGTGCATACGTACGGATTACCGTCTCCACGACGCGATGGGATACATTCTCCATGTTAACCATTCAAGAATTAATATAAAGTATATATAATGAATAGTAATGAAATATATGACATAATTAAGCTACTTTATTTACATATATATATATATATGTCATATACTTACTTCTATTCAAGTCAATAAGGAAAAGAAAACATCGTTCATGCGTACGTACGACCTACCGTCTCCATGAACGGTGTATTTCATTTCATTTATCTATTTATTATATATATATATATATACTAAATATATATGATATATAAATCATTATTTAAATTATATATGTAATTAAAACATGATATAAGTAATAATAATATCCAGAACAACAAGTCCAAACACGTACGATAAATAAAATGATTTTACCCAAAACGCTACTTTAACATGGAATTTACAAAATAATGGGTAATATAAAGTCTTACGTGAACCATATATGATATAATAACAATTAATATGATTATATAATAGGTAAATTACATTATTTAAATCATTATAAAGGAGGTTCTGATATATACAAAGAATATCGGACCTAAGGTAAGGGATAATTTTTCAATCTCATTTTTATTCGAGATTGCTTATACGTAAGTATTTACTATGGATATATTTTTCATCCATGTACATAAAAATGTTTTTCATAAAGTGTTTAATATTCTTCCATGTATTTTTAAAGACATTTTTATCCCTCTTTGACTTTTACTTTGTGTTATGGAAGTAATCTTTCTTTTGTTTACCATACATGGTACTTTTTGACTTTTCCGGCAAAAGTAAGAGAAGAATGTTTTTTTAACTTATACGGATTGAATGGATTTTTAAAGTTTCATAACGCCTTATTTTATTAAATATTACTCTACAATATTTCGTGATTATTTTCAAGAAAATATTTTTATTCTAAAATTTCATTTCATTTTTTGAAAATAAAATAATTTTAAAGTAGAAAGGATATTTTCCTCAAGAATTCATTTCAAGTGTTTTTTCAAAACTATTTTCCCTCTAAGATGACATTATTTGGTATGACTATGTTTCAAGTATAATGTCTATTTTATTTAAGTGGTTTTATTATTTTTATGATGAAATTATATCCATTTGTTTTATATGGATTACATTATGATGGGATGATGTTTATGAAACCCATTTTATTCTTTGGGTCATAATGAATGATTTATGTTTATTTTGTGGAACAAGTAAGATTGATTTCATTATGAGATGGGTGGGACCTATATATCACTCCAACACACTGGGTAAATATTTATATCTCATTAGATAGACATGAATGGAATGAAAAGTTAATCTGGTTCAGTGATACAGGACTGTAACGAGGAGTGAACTCGAATTAGTAAGGGACTTTGTCCACTAAGATGGTTTTGGAAGCAATGCCTTGGATAATATGGAGACCATAACATGTGCTTAATGGATGACACAATTACATGTTTTATTCCCATGCTATTTTATCTTGATTAATGTTCCATTTTGATCTATTCCTTATGTACTGCAATGTTTTATGTCATTGCTCAAGATTTTGATGTTTAAACATTATGTTCATGTTTTTACATTCAAATGTATATGTTTTGTTTTATTTTCTTCATGATTACCCTTAATAAGCATTTGAGCTCACCCATTATATGTTTTACTCTCCCCATGATATAAAGATAGGTTTTAGGTAAGAAAACAAAAGGGGAAGATCTTTATGGGAGATGTTGAAGATCTTTCGCCATGATTAGAAGATTATGTTCTGAGTTTCCAAAGAAAATGAACTATTATGGTCCTTGAGTGTTGGTTTTTGTTATGTATTAAGTATTCCTCCAAATTAATTTAATGTCTATGTACGTCATGCTTTGGGTCTCTATAGTTGGTATCAGAGGAAATGTTTAGTAAACCTTTTGAAACTAGGATACGAAAACTTTAGTGAAATACCTGGAGATATTTTGAAGGTATGTCTAGGGATGTCACTAAGGATAAGTATATGTATAGGTTATAGTCCTAGACTTATATTAATGATCTTAGAATTAGACCTAAGATGTTATATATTGAAGGTAATCCCCCTTTATTATGTTGTTTTCCCTAGGATGATTTTTTCCTCTCACACTATTCTTTTTGGGTTTTAGACGATGGCTGGAACCCAAATGAACCATGTTGATAAATGTAATGTTTAATTCAATGACTGTCTTCTTGAAAAAACCAATGTTATGGGAGATGGAGTGCAAAATATTATTTCTATACTTACACAAGCTATGATTCATTTTGGACTTCCAAATGAGTAGAGAAGGGAACAATATTCTATTGAGTCCTTCATGAGGCAACATCCACCTTCTTTCAGTGGGTCTTCTAATCCACTTGTTTATGAACAATGGATCAATACCACTGAAAAGATATCTTCCATACTTCGTTGTTCAAAACATGAAAAATTCATTTTGGCTGTTTACTGGTTATAAGGTGAAGCAGGCTAGTGGTGAACTCTAATTAAGAATACAAGGACCCAAGATGAAATTGAATCCATGGAACGTGATGAGTTCAAAAACATATTTTTCAATAAGTACTTTCCTCGCATTCTTCAAACAAAGATGGAAGAGGAGTTCCTTGAGCTTCATCAAAAGGATGATGAATCTATTTGTATATTCGAAGATAATTTTACAAGGCTTGGAAGGTATGCATTTGGCTTTATCATCCAACCTGAAAGTAAAGTTGATCAATTCTTTAGTGGCTTAAAACCAAGTCTTCAAAGGGAATTAGCTATAAGAGACTTCAGTACCTATGAAGAAATTGTGTGTTGTTCTATCAAGTTATAACTATAAGTTGGTGTTACATATCCATCTCATGGTTTTGACAAAAAACAAAAGATGTATTTCAAGGAAAAATCTCAGAACAATGGTGAAAAGAAGATGAATGTTTCTTTATTCTCAAAGTGTGGAAAGAAGTATGGTGGAGATTGTCTAAACAGTACTAGAAAATGTTTCAAGTGTGGAAAATAAAGTCATCAAGTAGCTGAGTGATGAAGTAATGGGAAAAAGGTTTCTAATGATGTGAATAGAAAAAAGAATACAGAGAACGCTACACCAACACTTCAATGCTTCAAGTTCAAGGAAATGGGGCATTATGCTAATAAATGCCCTAATCTAAGGCTTAATGATGATAGACATGAGCAACCTTTTAAGGAAAAGGACAAAGGGAAGTTGCATGAGATCACTATTTGTGATGTTGAGTATGAAAATGATGTTGTGGAATGATTAAGTGCTTATGTAATGGGATTTCAAAATAGTATCATGGAATCTCATTTATAGTATCGTGGAATTTTGGAATATCTATGTATTGGTTTTCAATAATTGTATTGTACCGGCAACCATGAAAAGTTATTGAAATATTTTTGGAAAGCAGATGATATGCCCATAATTAAGGGATAGGGAGAAAATGAAATGTTTAATAGTATTCATGAGCTCATGACTGATATATGGACAAAGTGATATCATGGTTTGAGTATATAGAAATTTTGGGATTTTGGTATGTGGAAAGAGTTAACTTTTGACAGCACTCATGTTTTCACTAAGGTTCTATGGTAATACATGATTAAGGTATTCACTTGTTTGTAATGTGACCAAAAAGATATATCTTATGATATATGGTGGATAAATGATGGTATTCACATGCTTTTTACGTAACCTCTCAAGTAATCGTTAGCTTTATACTATGAGATTGGACAGATGTATTTTGGATAATCCAAAATATTGGAATTGATTATGTTGGACATAAAATAGTATTATTTAAGGATAGAACTTGTTTTTTGATATTATTTCTGGAATGTTATAATATTATATTTTTAGAAAAAGGACAACCCATAGGATGAACGACAACCCGTCGCGTCGGACAAGGCTGTGGGAATCAAACCCACAACTAAAGTGAGAAAGGCCTTTATCGCATACCACTAGCCTACATGAATTCCTTGGTTAGTATAAATTAGTTTTAATTTATTATGTGGTATGATATATGAAGTGTAAGTCCATTTTAGGAACCATATATGAATAATATCACTATAGATGGACTTATGTATATTTAATAACTTTTGCTAACCTTTTTTTGAGACAGATGGAATGACCTAATATTCTATTGCATGATCTTCTAGCACTTCACGAATGACAAATTCAACATCATTTCTTTAAGAGATGAAGTGGAAATTGTTCAAGGAACGACCAATAGTGAGATTGTACCAAAATCAAGAAAGTATTTCTTCTAATTCCAATTTTTCAACTTTATGGAAATGATCCTAATAACCAAAAATGTTGTCCTATTATATGATGAATAAGACGGTACCATATATCATCACAAATTTATGGATTTTTGATTGTTGGATTTTTCATAGCCATGTTTTCTACCAGTCTCCATCAGAACTTGATGGTAATATTTCTCTTATATATCCATATTTTCACCTATGTTCTATTATGTGGAAACCCAATGATGAGTTAATTTGGGTAACCATTATGTTTCATACTTCACTTTTTAAAATGAATTTTTAGTATTCCTTTTTATGATGTGTGTTTCTATGAATGTAACTTTCATGTAGTAAACCATTTATAACCCCGATGAATTTCGAGGGAGAAATTCATTTTAAGGGGGTAGACTGTAACAACTCGAGATTTTATGAGAATTATTATTTTTCATTTCATTGATGTCTTGTGTTTTACGCTACACCAAAATTAGCTAGTTCTATACGCAACACCGTATTAACTTGCAGTATATGCAACACTATTCATGTCTTGTGTTACACTGAATTTCATGTTCGTTTTGTAGAAATTATTCTATACAACATTAAGTATAGATTTTTTTTTAATTTATAAATGAAATATTTTTTGATTTTGTTATAGACAACAAAAAAGTGAGCTTGGACTACACGCATCCTTGACTTGTCTTGCATTACAAACAATTGTGACCTTCCACGATAGCGTGTGTTGTACGCAATATCGAGTTTCACTAAACAACAATATGTTATTAAAATATTATATAAACTAGCAATTATGAATAATAATACCCAATTTTTAAAATTTTATCTTTCAAAATGGAAATCATTTTTGGATTCGGAATATCAAAATTAGGCAAGTATGAATTTTTGGTATTTTTCTGAAAACATTCAATTTTTGATGAATATTGAAAACACTATGTTACTATTTAAAAACAAATTTTTCAATTAAATAATTATTTATTTTATATTATTTTATTTTAGGTAAAAATTGATACATAATACCTATATAATTTCAATGTAATTCATTGGAGTAATTTTATAATAATTTTAGATATATAAAAATTTTATTGAACTTTTCACCGTCTTTTACCCACCTTCTAGGAGCATTTTCAATTGTCCATGAAACTTAATTTTACTGCTTCTGTGAGTTGAATTTCGAAAATCCTAGAGACACGATTAATATCAAATAAGTAAAACTTGGTTCAATAAGATAAAAATAAATTTTTTTTGTGAATAGTAACTTTTTACTTTTATTTACCACGATTAAAAGTAAATAGGGTAATTAAGGGAAAAATGATATTATTATTACCCTAACCCATGTCCTAATTCTATTTGACAAGTGTAATTCGACCAAAAACAACCTTAGGAGAAAATTATTACCCTTTAGGTCCACTTGGATTAGATTAGGACACTTATTATTATTTTATTTAAAGAAGAGTTAAAATAGTTAAAATCAAAGTTTAATAACGAAAACATTTTTAATATAGGGTTATATATAAGATAAAATAGACTATAAATATTAATTAGAAATATAAAATTATTTCCTACATAATATTATTTTATTTATAATTTTTAGACATTAAATAATTTAATTTATTTTTGACACAATGCTGATGCAGTAATTACCTTATTAATGAAATATTAACATAATTGATGTTATAAATACCCAAATAAATTTAATTTGATACTTTTTATAAATTAAAATATTTTTATGTTAATATGACATTTTATTATTGATTTAATTAATGTTTTTATAACTAATAATGCTGTTATGATTTTCACAAAAATCAATTTCCAAATAGTGTCAAAATTGACATACAAAAGTTTTTAAAACAAATATTATATTATTAATTGTTATTCTATTCCTATAAGGTTCGGAAAAATGACTTAGATAAGGTTATATATATTAATCATTAACCACTTGGGTTTCTTTTGGCTTTTTATAGTAAGTTTATTAACCATATAGTGTAAGAAAACAAGAAGACACGGTAAAAGTTAAATTATTTAACTTAGAGTTAAATCTAAACGATAAGGTTAAAATAGTAACCTAAACATGTCTAAAACCTATTGGTTGAGAGTATTTCAACCCATAATTACTTTATCTGATAAATAAATCAATTTTTAGCTATTATAAACCGAATATGACTTTATTATAAAATAATATTTTATGTTTTTTCCTAAAGTGCCACTCTTCGCCCTTATAAAAGGGCACCTCCTCCCTCTCCTCGTTCCACAATTTTGAGCCTTAAATCTCGGACAAACCCTGAAAATTTCCCTTATAAAATTCCCTAGAAACATTATAGAGGTTCTGGTCTCCTAAAAAGACCATCTCTAGTGCCTTAAGAGGAAGCTTAAAAGAGGTGCGTTGAAGAAGAGGTAATCACTTCTACCGATTCTTTCAAGGTTCTTTCTTCTTCAACTTATTCTTATCTAGTTGTTTAATTATAAAGTAATAATATAAGTATCACTAATATACTGATATGTTATTATAAATATGAAACAAACCCATTTAACCGTCTATCCATCCTATGGAAAACGAAATCATCGTGGGTGCGTACGTACGAAATATCATCTCCACGCTGTGGTGTAAACTGTTTTTCTACCACCACCTTACTTGGATGGGTATAAGGGTGTAAAGAATAACTATATATGGTTATTATAACATCATACTAATTCTGAGATATTATATCATCCACTACAATTCAATTCAATAATTATGGGAACGATATCATCACTCGTGCGTACGTACGGATTACCGTCTCCACAACGCGATGAGATTCATTCTACATGTTAACCATTCAAAAATGATTATAAATTATATATAATGAATAATAATGAAATATATGACAAAATTAATCAACTAAATTTATGTATATATATATGTCATCTACTTACATCCATTCAAATCAATAAGGAAAGGAAAACAACATTCATGCATATGTACGACCTACCATCTCCATGAACAGTGTATTTCATTTCATTTATCTATCTATTATATATATATATACTGAATATATATGATATATAAATAGTTATTTACATTCTAGAAGTAAGTAAAATATGATATAAGTAATAATAATATCAAGAACAACAAGTCCAAACACGTATGACAAATAAAACGATTTTAACCAAAACGCTGCTTTAACAAGGAATTTACAGAAGCACGAGTAATATAAAGTCATAAGTGAACAATATATGATATAATACCCATGAATATGATTCTGTAATAAGTAAATTACATTATTTAAATCATTATACAAGTGGTTCTGAAACGTACGAAGTATATCAGACCTAAGGTAAGGGATAATTTTTCAATCTAATTTTTATTCAAGATTGCTTATATGTAAGTATTTACTAGGGTTATATTTTTCATCCATGTCCATAAAAATGTTTTTCATAAAGTGTTTAATATTCTTCCATGTATGTATAAAGTCATGTATACCCCTCTTTGACTTTTACATTGTGTTATGGAGAGAATCTTTCTTTTGTTTACCATATGTGGTACTTTTTGACTTTTCCGGCAAAAGTACAAGAAAAATGTTTTTTTAACTTATACGGCGTGAATGGATTTTTATGGTTTCATAATGCCTTATTTTCATGAATATTAATAAAAAATATTTCATTATTATTTTCAAAAAAATCCTTTTCTTTTAAAATTTAATGGCATTTTGTGAAAAGAAAATAATTTTATAGAAGAAAGGATATTTTCTTAAAGAATTCATTTCAAGTGTTTTGTCAAAACTATTTTCCATCTAAGATGACATTATTTAGTATGATTATGTTTCAAGTATAATGTCTATTTTATTTAATTAGTTTGATTATTTTTATGATGAAATGATATCCATTTGTTTTATATGGATTACATTATGATGGGATGATGTTTATGAAACCCATTTTATTCTTTGGGTTATGATGAATAATTTATGTTTATTTTGTGGAACAAGTAAGAATGATTTCATTATGAGATGGGTGGTACCTATATCTCCTTAAAATGCATTGGGTAATGATTTATATCTCATGAGATATACATGGATGGAACGGAAAGTTAATCTATTTCAGTGATACAGGACTGGAACGAGGAGTGAACTCGATTTAGTAAGGGAATTTTTTCACTAAGATGGTCTTGGTAGTGATTCCTTAGCTACTATGGAAATCATAACATGTGCTTAATGGATGCCACAATTACATGTTTTATTCCCATTCTAGTTTATCATGATTAATGTTCCTTTATGATATATTCCTTATGTAATGCAATGTTTTATGTCATTGCTCAAGATTTTGATGTTTAAACATTATGTTCATATTCTTAAGTTCAAATGTATATGGTTTGTTTTATTTTCTTCATGCTTACCCTTACTGAGCATTTGATCTCACCTTTTATATGTTTTCTTTTCCCCATGATATAAATAAAGGTTTTAGGTAAGAAAACAAAAGGGTAAGATCTTTATGGGAGTTGTTGAAAATCTTTCACCATGATTAGAAGATTATGTTCCGAGTTTCCAAAGACACTAAAGTATTACAGTCCTTGGGTGTTGGTTTTTGTTATTTATTAAGTATTATGAAAAAGTAATTTTAAGTTTATGTACGTAAAGATTTGGGTCTCTGTAGTTGGTATCAGAGTAAAGGTTTAATTAACCTTTGGAAACTAGGATGCGAAAACTTTAGTGAAATCTGTAGAGATATTTTTAAGGTATGTCTAGGGATGTCTGTAAGGATAAGTATACATATAATTTATAGTCCTAGAATTATGGTAATGATATTAGAATTAAACCTATGATGTTAGATATTAAAGGTACTCCCCCATTATTATGTTGTTTTCCCTAGCATGATTTTTTCCTCTCTCACTATTCTTTTTGGGTTTTAGACGATGGTTGGAAACCAAAGGAACTGTGTTGATCAATGTATTGGAAAATTCAATGATTGTCCTCCTGAACAAATTAATGTTATGGGAGATGGAGTGAAAAATCTTATTGCTATACTTACACAAGCTATGAATCATTTTGGACTTCCAAATGAGCAGAGAAGGGAAAAATATTATATTGAGTCCTTCATGAGGAAACGTCCACCTTCTTTTAGTGGGTCTTCTAATCCACATGCTACTGAAAAATGGATCAGTACCACTGAAAAGATATTTTTCATAATTTGATATTTAGAACATGAAAATTTCATTTTGGCTGTTTACCGATTAGAAGTTGAAGCAAATCAGTGGTGGACACTAATTAAGAATACAAGGCCCCAAGATGAAATCTAATCCATGGAATGGGATGAGTTCAAGAACTTATTTTTCATTAAGTACTTCCCTCTTATTCTTTGAACAAAGATGGAAAAGGAGTTCCTTGAGCTTAAGCAAAAGGATGATGAATCTGTTGGTAAATGAGAAGTGAATTTTACAAGGCTTTCAAGGTATACATATGGCTTTATCATCCTACCTAAAAGTAAAGTTTATCGATTCTTCAGTGGCTTAAAATCAAATCTTCAAAGGGAATAAGATATAAGATACTTCAGTATCTATGAATAAATTGTGCATTTTTCTGTCAAGGTAGAACTGTAAGTTGGTGTTACATATCCATCTCATGTTTTTGACAAAAAATGAAAGATAGATTTCAAGGAAAAATCTCAGAAAAATGGTGAAAAGAAGGTGAATGTTTATTTATGCACAAAGTGTGGAAGGATACATGGTGGATATTGTGTAAAAGGTACTAGAAAATGTTTCAAGTGTGGAAAATAAGGTCATCGAGCAGCTGAGTGCCAAAGTAATGGGAAAAGGGTTTCTAATGATGTGAATAGAGAAAAGACTAGAGAGAATGCTCCACCAACTCTTCAATGCTTCAAGTGTAAGGAAATGGGGCATTATGCTAATCAATGCCCTAATCCAAGGGTTAATGATTATAGACATGAGAAACCTTTTAAGGCAAAGGAAAAAGGGAAGTCACATGCGATCACTATTTGTGATGTTGAGTATGAAAATGATGTTGTTGAATGATTAAGTGTTTATGTGATTGTATTTAAAAATACTATCATGGAATCTCATTTATAGTATCGTGGAATTTTGGAATATCTATGTGTTGGTTTTCAATAATTGTATGGGACCAGTAACCATGAAAAGTGATTGAAATAGTTTTGGAAAGCGGATGATATGCGCATAATGAAGGGATAAGGAGAAAATAAAATGTTTGATAGTATTCACGAGCTCATTCCTGATATAAGGAAAAAGTGATATCATGGCTTGAGTATATAGAAATTTTGGGATTTTGGTATGTGGAAAGAGTTAACTTTGGACAGAATTCATGTTTTCACTGAGGCTCTATGGTAATACATGATTAAGGTATTCAGTTGTTTGGAATGTGACCAACAAGATATATCTTATGATATATGGGGGATAAATGATGTTATTCACATGCTTTTCATGTGACCTTTCAAGTAATCGTTTCCTTTATACTATGAGATTGGACAGATGTATTTTGGATAAGCCTTAAGATTGGAATGGATTATGTTGGACATCAGATAGTATTATTTAATGATAGAACTAGTTTTTCGATATTATTTTTGGAATGTTATAATATTATACTTTTAGAAAAAGGATAACACATAGGACAAGCGACAACCCGTCACGTCAGAAAAGGTTGTGGGAATCGAACCCACAACTGAAGTGCGGCAGGCCTTTATCGCATACCACTGGCCTACAGGATGTCCCTGGTTAGTATAAATTAATTTTAATTTATTAAGTGGTATGATATATAAAGTATAAGTCAATTTTAGGAACCATATATGAATAATCTCACTACAGATGGACTTATGTATATTTAATAACTTCTGTTAACCTTTTGATTGAGATAGATGGAATGACCTATCATTCTATCACATGATCTGCTAACACTTCACAAATGATAAATTCAAATTTATTTCTTTAAGAGATGAAGTGGAAATTGTTCAAGGAATGACCAACGGTGAGATTGTACCAAAATCAAGAAAGTATTTTTTCTAATTCCAAAATTGTAAACTTTAGGGAAATGATCTTGAAAACCAAAAAAGTTGTCCTATTATCTGATGAATTAGACGTTACCTTAGATCATCATAAATTTATGGCTTTGTGATTGTTGGATTTTTCATAGCCATGTTCCCTACCACTCTCCATCAGAAATTGATGGTTAGATTTCTCTTCCATATCCATATTTTCACCTATGTTCTTTTATGTGGAAACCTAAGGATTTGTTAATTTGGGTAACGGTTATGTTTCATACTTCACTTTTTAAAATGATGTTTTAGTATTCCTTTTTATGATGTAGGTTTCTATGAAAGAAACTTTCAAGTAGTAAATAATTTATAACCCCGACGAATTTTGAGGGCGAAATTCATTTTAAGGGGGGTAGAATGTAACAACCTGAGATTTTTTTAGAATTATTCTTTTTAATTCCATTGATGTCTTGTGTTTTACGCTACACCAAAATAAGCTTGTTGTATACGCAACACCGTATTAGCTTGCAATATACGCAACACTATTCTTGGCTTGTGTTACATACAATTTCAAGTTCATTTTGTAGAAATTATTCTATACAACATTAAGTATAGATTTATTTAATGTATAAATGAAATATGTTTTGATTATGCTATACACAACAACCAAGGGGGATTTCACTACACATATACTTGACTTGGATTACATTACACGCAATTGAGACCTTCCATGACAGCGTGTGTTGTACGTAATACTGATTTTCACTAAACAACAATATGTTATTAAAATATTATATAAACTAGCTGTTATGAATAGTAATACCCACTTGTTGAAATTTTATCTTTCAAAATGGAATTCATTTTTGGATTCGGAATATTGAAATTATCCTAGGGTAAATTTTAGGTATTTTTCTGAAAACTTTCAATTTTTGATGAATAGTGAAAACACTAGGTTACTATTTAAAACCCAATTTTTTATTTAAATAATTTTTTATTTTATTTAATGTTATTTTTGGTCAAAATTGAAAAATAATAACTATATAAGTTAAATTTAATTCATTGGAGTCATTTTATAATAATTTTAGAAATATAAAAATTTTATTGAACTTTTCACCGTCTTTTACCCACCTCCTAGGAGTATTTACAATTTTGCATTAAACTTAATTTTACCACTTCTGTGAGTTAAATTTTGAAATTCCAAGATACATGATTAATATCAAATATTAAAATGTGGTTAAATAACATAAAAATATTTTTTGGTGAATAGTAACTTTGTACTTTTATTTACCACGGTTAAAAGTAAATAGGGTAAGTAAGGGTAAAAATGATACTGTTATTACCCTAACAAATGTCCTAATTCTACTGGATAAATTTAATTCGACCAAAAACAACCTTAGGAGTAAAATATTACCCTTTAGGTCCACTTGTATTAGATTAGGACACTTATTATTATTTTATTCAAAGAATAGTTAAAATAGTTAAAATCAAAGTTTAATAACTAAAAAAATTTTAATATAGGGTTATACATAAGATAAATTAGACTATAAATATTTATTATAAATATAAAAACATTTTCTACATAATGGTATTTTATTTATAATTTTTAGACATTAAATAATTTAATTTATTTATGACACAATGATGATGCAGTAATTACCTTATTAATAAAATATTAACATAATTGATGTTATAAATACCCAAATAAATGTAATTTGAGACTTTCTATAAATTAAAATAAATTTTTAGGTTAATATGAAATTTTATTATTGATTTAATTAACTTTTTTAGAACTAATCACGCTGTTATGATTTTCACAAAAATCAATTACCAAATAGTGTCAAAATTGAAATAAAATAGTTTTTAAATCAAATATTATATTATTAATTGTTATTGTATTACTAAAAATCTAAGGTTCGTAAAAATGACTTAGATAAGGTTATATAGATTAATAATGAACCATATGGGGTTCTTTTGGCTTGTTATAGTAAGTTTATTAACCATATAGTGTAAGAAAACAAGAAGTCACGGTAAAAGTTAAATTATTTAACTTAGAGTTAAATCTAAATGATAAGGTTAAAATAGTAACCTAAATTTGTCTAAAACCTATTGGTTGAGGGTATTTAGACTCATCCCCACTTTATCTAAGAAATAAATCAATTTGGAGATTTTATAAACCAAATATGACTTTATTATAAAATAATATTTTAAGTTTTTTCTTAAAGTGCCCCTCTCCTCCATTATAAAAGGGAACCTCCTACCTATTCTCTTTACACAATTTTGAGCCTTCAAGATCGGCCAACCCCAGCCCATTTTCCTTCTAAACTTCCCAAGAAATATTATAGTGGTTCTGGTCTCCTCAAAAGACCAAATCTAGTTCCTTAAAAGGAAGCTTAAAAGAGGTGCGTTGAAGAAGAGGTAATCTCTTCTACCGATTCTTTTAAGTTTCTTTCTTATTCAACTTATTCTTATTTAGTTGTTTCATTATAAAGTAATAATATAAGTATCAATAATATACTGATATGTTATTATATATATTAAACAACCCCATTTCACCTTTTATCCATCCTATTGAAAACGAAATCACCATGCGTGCGTACGTACGGAATATTGTCTCCACATCGTGGTGTAATCTATTTTTCCACCACCACCTTAATTGGATGAGTATAATGGTGTAAAGAGTAATTATATATGGTTATTATAATATCGTACTGATTCTGAGATATTATATCGTCCACTCCAATTCAATTCAATAATTCTGGGAACGATATCATCGCCCGTTCGTACGTACGGATTACCGTCTCCACGACGCAATGAGATTCACTCTCCATGTTAACCATTCAAGATTGATTATAAAGTATATATAATGAATAATAATTAAATATATGACATAATAAAGCTACTTAATATATATATATATATATATATATATATTTCATCTACTTACTTCCATTCATGTCAATAAGGAAAGGAAAACAACGTTCATGCGTACGTACGACCTACCATCTCCATGAACGGTGTATTTCATTTCATTTATCTATCTATTATATATATATGATATATAAATAATGATTTGCATTTTTTAATTAATTAAAACATGATATAAGTAATAGTAATATCAAGAACAACAAGTCCAAACACGTATGATAAATAAAACGATTTTACCCAAAACGTTGCTTTCACATGGAATTTACAAAATAACGGGTAATATAATGTCATAAGTGAACCATATATGATATAATAAAAATGACTATGATTCTTTAATAAGTAAATGAAATTATTTAAATAATTATACAGGAGGTTTAGATACGTACAAAGCGTATCATACATAAGGTAAGGGATAATTTTTCAATCTCATTTTTATTCGAGATTGCTTATACGTAAGTATTTACTGGGGTTATATTTTTCATACATGTCCATAAAAATGTTTTTATTAAAGTGTTTAATATTCTTCCATGTGTGTTTAAATTCATATTTACCCCTCTTTGACTTTTACTATTTTTTATGGAAGGAATCTTTCTTTTGTTTACCATACGTGTTACTTTTTGACTTTTCCGGGAAAACTTTGAGAAAAATGTTTTTTTAACTTATACAACATGAATGGATTTTTATGGTTTCATAACTCCTTATTTTCATGAAGCTTACTATATAATATTTCATGATTATTTTCAACAAAATCCTTTTCTTTTAAAATTTAATGGAATTTTGTGAAAAGATAATAATTTTAAAGAAGAAAGTATATTTTCCTCAAGAATTCGTTTCAAGTGTTTTGTGAAAACTATTTTCCATATATGATGAAATTATTCAGTATGATTATGTTTCAAGTATAATATCTATGTTATTTAAGATGTTTTATTCTTTTTATGATGAAATAATATCCATTTGTTTTATATGGATTATGTTATGATGGGATGATGTTTATGAAACCCAGTTTATTCTTTGGGTTATGATTTATGATTTATGATTATTTTGTGGAACTAGTAAGAATGATTTCATTATGAGATGTGTGGGACCTATATCTCCATAAAATTCATTGGGTAAAGATTTATATCTCATGAGACAAACATAGATGGAATATAAAGTTAATATGGTTCAGTGATACAGGACTGGAACGAGTAGTGAACTCGATTCAGTAAGAGAATTTGTCCACTAAGATGGTTTTGGGTGTAATGCCTTGGCTACTATGGAAATCATAACATGTGCTAAATGGATACCACAATTACATGTTTTATTACCATGCTAGTTTATCATGATTAATGTTCCTTTATTATCTATTCCTTATGTACTGCAATGTTTTATGTCATTGCTCAAGATTTTGATTTTTAAACATTTGTTCATGTTTTTAAGTTCAAATGTATATGGTTTGTTTTATTTTCTTCATAATTACCTTTACTGATCATTTTAGCTCACCCTTTATATGTTTTATTTTCCCCAGGATTTAAAGAAAGGTTTTAGGTAAGAAAACAAAAGAGGAATATCTTTATGGGAGATGATGAAGATCTTTCACCATTATTAGAAGATTATGTTCCGAGTTTCCAAAGACACTAAACTATTACGGTCCTCGTGTGTTGGTTTTTGTTATGTATTAAGTATTCTGAAAAACTAATGTAATGTCTATGTACGTCAAGATTTGGGTCTCTACAGTGTGAACCTGAAACAAAACACAGACTCAAAAAAAATTATAGTGTATTCTAAGATTTTTGGAAGTAGAGTCCATGGAGTAAATGAGATTTAGTTTATTACAGGTTGATAATGCCGGAAAAAAGCACTCTAGGGAATGTCTCAGATAGAAGGGAATATTTTTTGGGTGTGGAAATGAAGTACACAAATAAAGTAACTATAAAGGAAAAAATAGAATTGTTGGTTAACACAATGGATGAGAATAATGGTCTCCCAAAGTTATCATCGACTATTGAATGTTTTAATTGTGTAAATTATGGTAATTATTAAAATTAATGTGCTAAGGGGAATGATAATGAAGATAATCAACATGTTTTTATGAGTAATGGTTATATTTTTATTGATGAAGAGACTATAAATGAAATATGGAAGGAAAGAGGTATTAAAGAAAATGTTTATGAAGCATAGTTAATTGTTTTATAAGAAAGTGGGATGATTAATTTATTAATATTTTTAAATTATATGATTATATTATATGAATCATGAAATATATAAGGATTTTTCAGTGTAATTTTTTGGTTAAGGGTTTTTAAAAATATGTTAAATGGTATTGATGGACTAGAAAAGTGATTAAAAAACGTGATATTTTGATTATTGGATGATAACGCTTAATATGTTTCGAATGTTGAGATGCTGATGTTGGGATAAAGAGATGTTGGACATGAATAAGCAAATTGGATAGTATTGATTGCATTAGAACTGATTAATTATTTTATGAGAATGTTTTTTATTCTATCATTGATGGAGTTTGTTGTATTTTTTGATTTATGAAATATATCAAATAATTTATGTTTTATATAAGGAATGAAGAAGAATGTATGTTTTTAATAAGATTTTATGGTAATTCAGGTTATTACCATGTTTTAATAGAACACATGATGAAGGTATTCACATTTTAGGAATGTGACAATCAAGAGATACTTTATAACATAAGAAGGATTAATATTATATTGATTATGAGGAATTTAGTGACGTAAATTATGCATTTTTAATTTTTAATAGTTTATAAGGATAACCATTAATGAAAATATTTACTTTTAAATTTGGATGAGTGTTTATAGAATAATATTTTACTTCACCATATGAAGATTTATCTATATTGGATAACCAATGATAACCTTTTTTTTACTAGAGATAGAGGGAATGGCTTATCATTATTTTATGAATTTTATTTAGTGCTTTAGACCTGAAAAAAATTTGTCACTTAGAGTAATATATGAAGTGGAAATTGATCAATTCACAACCAAATGAGTAATTTATTCATATGAAATAAAAAGATATCAAGTAAGTATATTTTTATATGTTCTTAGTCTATATTGAAAGGTAATTCTTTAACATTATGAAAATGATATTGAAATAAAATTTTGTCCAACTATAATTATTTTTGATGATATCAATGACCGATTTCATTCCTATTTAGTTTATTTATTTGTGGTCATTAAAATTTTATAGATCACCTAATTTCTTATAATCAATGATCACTATCACTCTTTATAATTATTTACACATTTCTTACATGTTCGTATCTTCACTTCCAACCTATGTTATCTAATTTAGAAACCTAGTATGTGTTATTATAGATGAGTTTTTAACAACCATTTATCTTTCTCAAGAGGATTTTTATTAACCATTTTTAAAATGTTGGATACTATGAAGGAATTTTTAAATGTTAAACCATTTAGTACTGAGAAACATTTCAATGGTGATATAAATTTTAAGGCAGGTTGAATGTAACACCTCGAGATTTTGTGAAATATATTTTTATTAAATAAATTTAATCATTTAAATATTCTAAATTACAAGAAACACAATGTTTTGATTTTATTACACACCATACTTAGTTTATATTTAATTATATAGAACACTGTGTTTTTCTTGCATTATATGCAACATTGAGTTCAGCCTGCATTAAACAGTACAAAGAGTATAAATGAAACATGATGTATAATTAAAATATTTTTATATGATAGATATAACCTACAATTTTAAATTATGATTATAAATAATATTAACTTCATTAAAAAAATACATTCTTGATACATTTATATTAAATTAATTCTCTTATAACCATTTAATTATAAATAAAAATACAGTTAATATTTTTCTGAAAAATTATTTTTATGAAAAAAACACCTTTTAACTCAATGAATTTTAAAAAACTATATTAAATCATTTGTTTGAAATTTATCTTATGTATTTTAAAGACAATAGATAATAGTGAATCGAATGTTTAGCTTAAAAACTATTTTTTTTATAAAAAACAGTCTTATCGCATTTTTTCACACTGATTAAAATTTTTTAAAACTATTAGAAAATATTATTTTAAAAAACAACTTATTTTTTAAAATTATCATATCAAAATTATATTAGGGTTAATTTTTTAAAATTTTTGGAAAATATTAATTTTTTGGTGCATAGTGAAAAATACTAAATTTTAATTGAAAACTGTCTTTTCATTTAATTTTTTTATAAAGTCAAATTATATTTTAAATTGTTTTTAAAATAAAATTTGTTCAATTATATATTTATTAAACTAACATAGGTCATTTTAATCATTTTAATATTGGATTTTGATATAAAACACTTATAAGTGTTTGAACATTTTCTCTTTAAAAAATCACTTTCTCATTGATTTAGAGGGATTAATTTTAAATTAAAATCTTCCAATTATGAGAAAGTAATTTGTAAAAATTGATTTAATATTTATAATTGGAATAATTTATATTATATAATAAGGTTTAATTAATTTTGGACCAAAATTATTTGTGAAAATAGTAAAAATTAATTATCATAGTTAAGGTAAAAGTTGTTTTACTTGGGGGTTAAACTAAAAAGATAGGGGTTAAAATGACCTAAAAATTATTTTAAATATATTTTATGGAAATATTTTTAACTTATAATATATAACTCTTGATAATACTCCATTTTAGCCTTTTATCAAGATAAAAAATTGGGTAAACCTTTTTCTTTTCAAAAAATTACAAGTATTCCACTCACCTCACTTACAAAAGGCCACCCCTATACTCTCTTAGTTAGACCATAAAAGCATTTTTTTTCTCCCAAAACTACCCATATACCATGAAAACATCCCTAATATCATCTTACAATCCTTATTTTTTAAAATAAATCCTACCTATGAAGGATTTTTGTGAAAAACTAATGTGGATACCAGAAGAAGAGGTAACGTTTTTCAGCGATCATTTTTATTTTATTTCATCCTATACCTTCTTGAATTATTATTAAAACATTATTATATAATAAAATAAGTATTTTATATATAATTATATTTTTATGTTAATTTCATTACCTCAAACCATCACAACCTCTATCAAATGTGTTATGAAGTCATTATTCATATTTATAGTGGACTACCATCTCACGAACCGATGTCATTTATTTTTTCATTTACCACATCTCACAGTTGGGTTTGACGATGTATCTAAAGTATATATATTATATTTATAACATAAATATACCTATTTATTAATTATATCAAATATAACTTTTTTACTTCCCATTTTATAAGAGATACAATAACATCGTTTGTGTGTATGGTGGACTACAGCTTCACGAAGCGATGTGATTCTTTTTTCAATAATGCTTTAAATGGAAGATAATAAAGATAAATTTAATGAATATACATAAAATAAATGAAATAATTATGATATTAATGAAAAAAATTTCATTCTTAAAATATAAAATATCATTCTATTTCTTAACTTTTCACTTTTCTGAAATATAATAATGTCGTTCATGTACGTGAGGACTATCACCATCACAATGTGAAGTGTATCAATTTTTCATAACCCCAAAAAATGTATGATATTTATAAGTATATTTTAAGGTATAATATTTTATATATGATTTTATTATAAATATTTAAATTTAAAATATTACAAACCTATTTTCTATAATGATCATTGAAAAATGGAAATGTCACCCATACGTATGTACGGTCTACCATCTCCATGACAGTAACATATTTAATTTCTCAAAATAAATTTTTATGGTAGTTATTAAAAGTATAATTAATTTATAAATATGTTTATTATTTCATTATTATTACTATTAATATGACGGAATCATTGAAATTTAATAGGACCAAAAATAAAAAAAACTTATACAAATAAATAAAGCGGTTATTACCTGAAACATGATTTTAAAAAGTAATTTTTAATAAATATTTAATAAATTTTCATAATTAAATAATATATGAAATTATATATATAATCATGGTTCTATAATATATTTAAAATAAAATTATATTTATTATAAATTAGGTTCAAACATATATGAAGGAAGTCGATACATAAAGTAAGGGATTTCTAATCTCTCTTTTATTTATAGGAGACAAATGAAAATTCACCACTAATTTAATTTGTGTGGTGTATATAAAACCCAATTAACATGAAATATCATGAATTATTCTTAGGATATTTTAATTTTAATTTTATTTTATTCTTTCAAATGGATTATGATTCAATGTTATTAAAGTGGTAAGAGTTTTATATTAAAATATCACCATTTATCAGAATGTTTTATGATTATGCTTCCAATTATGAAATATTATGATCTATATATCAATAAACTAATGAATTTTATTCAAATATATTTATTTATTTATAATAATATTTTTACATTAATTTTACAACATTAATATAATCATGAGTTCAAAATAATGTTTTTAAGAAAAACAATCATAATTTTTATATTTGGTCAAAAACCCTTTTTCTTCCAAAAACATGTTTTATAACAATGATTTTATTTTTTTAATATTCTAAAAATAATTTATTACATATATTTTACCCTATTTTTTATGTTTTAATTTTTTTTAAATGAATCTTCATTTAATTTTCAAAAAAAATAATTTTTATCTTTTACCAAAGATGTTGAAGGAATATTTGTTTTAGTGTGTAGGACGAAATAAAAATTTCCACCATTATGAACTTTATTTTATTTGAATTTAAATTTAAAAAATATAAAATTTATTTTCCTAGAAATTTATATTCAAATTTTTTTATGAATTTTTAGTTTTAAAAAATTGATTTTCAAACAAAATTTATTTCCATCAAGAAATGTTCCATGTGATATTTCAAATTATTTCCATATAAAATGATTTACATTAATGTAAAATGTGATTCTCTAGGGATATGAACTAAGTAAACCATTATTATTATTTCTATAGATGGTTTATCATGAAAAAATCTTTATGAAACCTATTTATCTTCCATGGGTTATACCATGAAAAAATTATTATAAACTCACTTTTATTTTCATGGGTTATTCTATGTTGAAATGATGAAATGATTATGAAAAATATCTATTTCAAAAAGGTAATGTTATAATGAAATTTTTATGAAACCCATTTAATTTCAATTTTTATGATATGATGAATTTTTTAAGATTTTGTTGCAAAAATATATATGATTTTTATTATGTGGTGGTAGGGACCTATATATCCCTCCAATGCATTGGGTAAATATGGAAAACTCCTGAGTAAATATGTTATTCAAGAACTTTATTACATGTTCACAATTTTTATCATGAACCTAATTACATGTTCACAATGTTATGCACGGACCTAATTATATGTTTATAATGTTATTCATGAACCTGATTACATGTTCATAATATTATGTGAGAATCTAATTTCATGTTCATAGTGTTATGCATGGACCTGGTTTCACATCCATAAGTTTATGCGAGGGTCTGATTTCATGTACCTAACATAATGAGTGAACCTATATCTATTTATCCATGTTCACAATGTTATAAACAGGTGTGTATTCCACAAATATATGACTTGTACCAATTCTATTTTCTCATGGATCATGTGTATAGATTTTATTATGATTTATGTCTTATGAACTACCAAGATCTATTTCATGACTTAGGTTTAAGATCTATGATCTGTAGGGTATAGTTTGCAAATGTCAATAAAATGTTACCATACCCATATGCTCTTTTTATATGCATATATCCAGAGATTACCCTTGTTGAGAATATAATCCCACCCTTTATTATGTTTTCTATCCCATGGTTATGAAGAAAGGTTTTAAGTAAGTTATGTATATGGAGAATAATGAATTTAAAGATATTTACTGGATACATTAAACATCTTTCACCAAATTATAATATTTTGTCACTAGTATCCTAAGTCAGTAAACTATTATGGTCATCGGGCATTTGTTCATGTAATGCATTTAATACTAATATAAAAATATATAATATCTATGTATTAGAATCATGGGTCTCTATAAGGAATGTTAATTGATACCTTAATGATTATATGTTCAATTAGAAGTATAAATTCCTAATGGTATGATAAATATACCTCAAGGAAATTATTCTTCATTGATTGAATTTTATGGGAATGTGCTTCCAATAAATATTATTATTCTCTTTCTAGTTAGAATTTTATGTCATTTTTGGAATGGATTGGATTTATTTTTATATATCCCATATCAATTTCTAAGGGAAGTCACACTTTATATTCCAAAACAACCTATCATTTTTTATTAGTGTGAGGATAGATATGAACTTATAATTTAAATTGTATTCATTTCATGGATCTTGATACCTATTCAAAAGATTTATTTATCTTAGATAGTTGGGGAGAAACTCAATTTCAATGTTATACCTATTATATGGGAGTTTTTTTATATCTTTCAGAAATATTTTACTAGTATTACCATGAATACTAAAGTTGAGTTTTCGATAAAACTCATACCCGATGCTACAACTATTTCAAAGACTCCATAAAGAATTGCCTCAATTGAGTTACAATAATGAAGAATAAAATCGAGGAGAATCTTGGCAAGGGATTTGTTTAGGAAAGTGTTTCGCCTTGGGGTTCTCATGTTCTCAATAATAATGATGGATCAATGTGACTCATTACTGATTATTGATAATTTAAGAATACAATGATTAGGAATAAGTATAATATACCCCATATTGAAGATTTTTTCGATCAATTAGGATGAGCTCAATATTTTTCAATGATTTATCTTCGATTTAGATACTATCAATTGAGAGTAAAAAGTGATGACATACCCAAGGAAACCATTTGATCGATGTATAGAAATTATGGATTTATAGTGATTTCATTTGGTATTATTAATTCATCCACTACCATCATGGGTTTAATTAATAGATTATTTAGAGAATAACTTGATTGGTTTGGGGTAGCCTTTATTTTCAATATTCTTATATATTTTAAGAGAAACAAATATCATAAAGATCACATGAAGATTATACCGAATACCCTAATGAATGTGATGTTTTATGATAAATTTACCAAATGTTTATATTGGATACAAAATATTTCATATTTAGGTTATATAATCTCAAGTGATGGTATATCAATAAATCCATCAAAGACAAAAGTTATTTAACATTGACCTAGACTAACAAATTTGACCAAGGTCCATAGTTTTCGTTGATTGGATGGATATTATTGATTCATTTTGAATGATTTATCACATATATCTAATCCAATACCCAAATTATTTTAGATGGGTGTTAATATTAATTGGATAAATGGATGTGAAGAAATATTTAAGGAACTAAAGAGATGGTTGTCACTACACATATGCTCACACTACCCTATAGTAGATAAGGTTTTGTGATTTACAGCGACGAATCAAAATAATTTATTGGATGTGTTCTCATGAATAAGTATATGTTGATATCTTATGCCACATTTCAATTGAATATTAATTTGAAAAAATACACAACTCATTACATTGAGTTAACATCAACAATCTTTACATTAAATATATAAAGGAATTTTCTTTTTGGAGAACGGTGTGACATATATATTGATAATAAAAGTTCAAATTATATTTTTTTATAGAGAGAGTTGAATATTCATTAGAGAAAATTGTTGGAGTTGATTAAATGATATTAATTCTCAATACATTATCACCATAGGAAAGCAGAAAAGGTGGATGCTACTTTGATTTTAAAGGATCATTCTAGAAAATTGATGATGAGGGAAATATAAGATTTAATAATTATAGATTTTAAAGTATAGACCTTGAAATCTGATAATAATGTTAAAAATATTATCTTTATCATATAATTGTTAAAACCAACTATCCATTTGATGATTAAATAGGTGTAAAAGATGGATGTATAGTTAAAAAAGAAGGTGAAAAATGTTTATGAGTTTAACATTGTTTATGATGGAATGATAATATTTAAGAAAATAGTATGTGTCCCATAAATATTGTACATGAAGAGGGAAATATTGGAATAATATCATATATTATAATTATTTATTCATCATGGATGTACGAAGATGTATAAAGATTTAAAAGAGTATTTTTGGTGGAAAAATAAAGAGAGATATTGAGGAGTTTGTATCTATGTGCTTGGTATGTAAGTAGATTTAGGCTAAGAGATATAAGAATAATGGGATGTTATAACCATTACTCATAACAAAATGGAAATGGGAAAAATTCACCGTGGATTACATCATTGAACTCCTAAAAACATATAAAATCTATAATGTAATTTGGGTTTTATTCAATATTCTTATGAATTTGCCACACTTCATTTCTATCACCGAATATTTCTCACTTAAACAAATTTTCAAGATAAAAATTAATAAAGTGGTATGGTTTTAAGGAGTACCACATTATATTTTATCTGATCAAGATCCAAGGTCTACCTTGATGTTCTTAAGAAACCTTAAGCAATATCTGGATATAAAGTTTGGTTCTAATAATGCCTATCATCTTCAGAAAGATGATTAGTTTGAGAGAACCATTAAACCCTTGGATGATATTTTATGATACTATTATCTATATTTCAAAAGATTTTGGGATCAATACCTTCCTATAGTTTAGTTTTCTTATAATAATAGATTTCACTCCATCATTTATATAGATCCTTATGATGCACTCTGTGGAAAATAGTATTGAACTTTGACATGTTGGTACAAAGTTAGATAATGAAATCTACTGAGACTCGAGTTATCTATGGAAATGATAGAAAAGTTTAGATCCATTCAGCAACACATCAATGTAGCTCAGATTCAATAGAAGATTTATATTTATAATCATTGGTGAGATATGTAATTCAATGTTGGTGAGAAAGTATTCATATGAATATCTCTATTGAATATGTTTATGAGATATAGAAAAAAGGGAAAGACAAAACTAATATATATTTTTTCTTTGGATATTATTAATTTAATTGGGATTGTTTCTTATATCTTGGATCCACCATCAAACCTATCTCCATGAAGTGGTCCATATATCTATTTTGAGGAATTACATAATAGATGCTCCACATATATTGAACTTAGAGGTTATATAATTAGATCATGATATTTATTATATATAACATCTTTTAGAAGTATTGGAACATTTAGATAAAGTTCTAAAAAATAATACTACTCACCTGGTTGATGTTCTTTGGAGGAATCATAAATTTGAGTAAGTTACATGGGAATCCAGTAATGTGATATAGTGTTGGTATCCTCATTTGTTTGTATTACATTGATTTATATTAGAGTATGAAATTAATATGAGGGGGGTATAATGTAATGGCCTAATAATTTATATATATTTCCTTTACAATAAACATGAAGCATTAGATATCTTTCTTTACATGAAACTGCATTTCTAAATGAGCCGCAAAATATAAAATCATTTTATAGTATCTATTAAAGGTATGAATAATATTAACCACATTATATAATGGTTTTAAATAATTAAAATTCATTTATTAATATATAATAACTAAGTAATCAGTTTTCAGTAAAGTCATTTATGCTTCAAAAATATGTTTTCATAAAAAATTGTTTTATTTAATTTTTCATATGAACATTATTATTAATTTATACTATTTTGAGAAATTTTATTTGATGAAATGAATACAAATTTTTAAATACTTTTATCACTATTATCTTGATAGGAATTTTTTATATTTTTCTAAAAATATTATTTTAGGTGAATAATGAAAATTATCATTTTAAAAAATAAACATTCTTTTATAACATTAATTGTATATAAGTATGAATTGTAAATTTATGAAACCTTTTTATAAGAGAATATATTTATTTTACAGGTTAATTTTTAATTTTTAAAATATGTTTTTTAATTTATAAACCCATATTTGACATTTTAAAATTTAATTTATATTTTTCAAAAAAAATATTTTTAATACATTTCACATTTAGTAATTTAAAATTATTTTTTATAAATTTTGAAAATTTTATAAAAAATTGATTTGAAATAAAAAATCATTAGTTTCAAATTATATAATAAGGACCATTTTATTTTTGTGTTTAAATAATTAATTACCTAGGTAAAAACTAGTTACCTTAGTGAAAACTAAAATGGTTAATGTGGGAAACCTTAGAGGTAAATGGACTAAATTGTTGAAAAAAATTATATTTGAATGTTGTAGGTTTATATTGACTTTTTATTCATTCCACTAAATTATTTTTAACTTTTTTACTCACTTCCCCAGAGAGTGACTTCCCTTTATTGATTTTTTTTTGTATTTATAAAAATGTCACTCTTTTTCACTTATAAAAGGGGAAATCCCATCCTCAAATCACCTTATACAAAAAATTATTCATTTTAGGCCAATATTTAACCAATAAAATCCAAAAAACTTATAGAAACATTAATGAGGTTTTTTTATTGTCAAAATAAAACCCCAAAAATATTTAATACCCTTCACAAAGGAGATAATCCACGAACTAATCTATAAGTTCTTAACCTCCCTTTATTTCTTTTTATATTTCTTTATCTACATTTATTATTCCTCATATTTCATTTCACAATATTAAAATTACGAAATAATTATATTTATTTTACTGTTATTTCATTATAATGAAGGTATATTCATTAACCACCTACTTTTTTCCTTTAAGAAAAATAAAAATGTGAATCGTACGTTGTGCGAACTACCGCCTCCATGAATAAACATTTCGTTTTAATTTAATTACAAACATGGTTGTCTATTATGTTATACATAATTTTTATTTATTATATTTATTATATAGTAATGGTTTTTAATCATGAATTGTTATTTTCATTTATTTCCTTCCCTCAAAAATTGGAAACATCACTCTTGCGTACTTACAGACTACTGTCTCCAGGTAGTGATGCAATTCATTTTTCATTACCAATTTATATGAATGATTACAAATATTTTTATAATTAATATATAATATATTTATATAATGATTAAAATATTTATATAAATGAACCATGATCAACATTCAAGGACTATAATCACTAAACCGAAACATATATGTATAACAAATCTTATCTCCCTAAATGATTATAATAATGAATGATTGTTAATAAATGGGCGATAAGATGATATAAATAAACCATGTATTATATTATATGTATGAATTTTCTTATTTTATATAATAAAAATAGATCTAGATTTATTATCGAAGAGGTTAGAGTGATTTCAAAGCAGGATGAATATTAGGTAAGGGTTTCATCTCAATTTCTCTTAAGTGAGACATGTTTTAATGTTATGCATAAATTTATTTTTCATATGGTGTAAATGATACCTAAGAATTTATTTTTTAATAATACATTATTTATTGAAAGTTATTTATAGAACCATATTATTGTTAATCTCCCAATGTCTTTCGATTCAAAAATAACTAAAACTGCAAGGGTTCTTTGTCCCAATTTTAATTCATTAAGATATATTTGATGTTATGCACCTATATGAGGTGTATATATTGATCCTTTGAAATATTATGTCTTTGATACTTCTTAATTCATGGTATTTAAAGTTTTAATTCAAATTATGAAATCCATTAGTATTTTATTAGAAATACACAAAAGTGGTAAGGGTTTACCATCTCAAATTATTTTCTCTGAGCCATATGTTGTGTTATACACATATCTTCTTATATGAGGATTATATACTAACCCATTGATATATTTTATCATTAATTTAAATTTTTCATGGTATTTAAATATTCAGGGGAAGTTATTTCTCTAATAGAGGCTATGAATAAAAAATTACCAATGAGATAACAGATTTATATTACAATCACATTTTTCACCGGGATTGTTTATGCCTGATATCCAATTATGAAATTATGTTATCTATATCTCCAAAATATTATTTATTTTATTATAATACTATTATTTCTAGATATTACATGTTTTTATTTTAATTTTTCAATCATTATGTACTCAATATATTGAAAAAAAAAATTTAAATAAAAGCATCATTACTTCTCTCTTCAAGTTAAAAAACAATTTTATTCCATATCTATATTTTATAGAATGTTTTGAATAATTTTTTTCTATTATAAAATGATTATTAAATTTATTTTTACCCATTTTGAAATTTATATTAATTTTTTAGAGGCATATTTATTTTTATGTACACCGAAAAAAAACAATTCTCACTGTTATGTCTTCTCTTTTCATTGATGCTTCCTTAGAATGTTTCCATAGTTATTTGCAACGAAAATATTTTCCATAATATTTTTGAGATTTCTAGATTTTAAATAAGTGATTTAAAAATAAAAAGGTTATTTTTTCTCAATAAATTTACGAGTAATATTTTAAAGGTATGTTTCATCTATAGTTACATCCATTAATGTTTCTTATTGATTACTATGAATATGATTCAATGTTACTATATTTATTCCTTTTCTGTATGGTTTATGATTATGAATGATGAAATATTTATGAGACTTATTTTATTTCCATGAGTTAATATTTTATTTAATTATAAATATTTTCATGATATTTTTCGACACATATGAATGTAATATGATTATGTGATGGGTGGTTCTATTATAAACTAAGGACATGTGGTTACAAACCAAGTATGGGTGGTTACATTATAAACCAAGGATGGGTGGGTTTATCATATCCCTAAAATGAAATGGTTAAGGATTAAGGATTCAAGAAATAAAAAAGAGATGAAAGAGTTAATAAACTCATATGATAATGTTAGAATTGATTGATTATGCATTTCCATTATGATACTTTTTCCACAATGATAGTATTAGGAGTGAAACTTGACTAAGGAAGTTATTTTATATGCTTATGTGAATTCAAAAAACCAATTCCTTATGATTATTCTTTGTTCTCATGGATTATTATTGATTATTTCTCACTCTTATGTCTTTTGTATTTGATTAATAAGACATTATTCCAAGGATCATGATTATGATCTATGAATTTGTAGGTGTGTTTTTCAGATGTTAAACTCTTTTTCTCATACCCTTATACTCATCATATGATTAAATACGATAATTGATTTATTCCTCCCTTTTTTACACTTACTGATCATCTAGACTAACCCTTTCTTAGGTTTCTTTTCCCTATGTCATGAAGACAGTTTTTATGTATCATATTTATAAAGGGGTTGTATTTGTGAAAAAATAAGTGAGAGATGATATAAATATTATATGTACTAGTTATTTATGTATCAAATTTTACAAAGATATAAAAAATTTATAGTTATAGAGTGGTTCATATTGATATGTAATGAATATTTCACTAATAAGATGTATTATTTATGTATGAAAAGTATTTTTTTTCTATAGTCAGCTTTAATGAGTCTAGTTTTAATGGAAGTTAACCACTAGAGTGTGTACACTCAGATTTTTGGGGTACCTATAAGATCAGTTCCCATGGAAGAGGCTCATATTTTTTCTTTTCCATAGATGAGTTTTAATGGAAGTTTTGTATATATATATATATATATTTATTTATGAATAAGTATAATGTATTTAAGGTTTTTACAACATAGGAAACCTATATTGAAAATAAAAATGGGAGTATGTTTAAGGCCATGATAACCAACAATGGTTGAGAATACAAGTCAACTGAGTTTTCTTTATTTTTTCAATCTATGGGAATAATTAGGAACTTTATTTTTTAACACACTGTATAATAAAATGGATAGAAGATCACATGAATCAAACCATTTTATAATGGGTTTGTAGAATTATAGTATGCTCATGCCTACCCAAATATTTATTTCATGAGTTTTACACCATGAAATTTTACCTTATCAACCTATCCTCATCTTATCGTAATCATTATAAGTCACTAAATGAACTTTATAGAAAAAAAGCCATCTTATTGACATCTAAGGGTGTTTCGTTACACTTCCTATACAGATATCAATACTGATAATCTCAAAGTTATGTTCTTTAAGAGAGTTTTCGTAGGTTATCTTGAGAGGTTAATGGTTAAAGATATTGGGTTGAAAATCATTCTTTTAAAAAATGTATCATAACTTGGGATGTTGTGTTCTATGAGCCATTTTATTATAAGAAAAATATTTCCAATGATGATAGTGGTCCTATACCAAAAATAGGGATGTTTAAGTTGAGCGTCTAGTTAAAATTGAGCCTCATGTTGAGCCTCAAAAAAGTATAAAATATGGATATATCCATGGTCCATTCCCATCAATTCTATAACACCCCATGTTTTTAGTTTATTTTTCTTTTAAATTAAAAATATGTTAGAGAGTGTATAACACATACAATACTAAGCTTAAAAATGAACTGTGATAAACTATAGAAATATTATTATTTAAATAAGGCTCTTATAACATAGATTCTGGATTAGAGAGTATAGAAAGGACAACATGTATTATGATATATATGCCTAGAAGTTTTCATTAATAAAATTTTAATAATTAATTATTAGGAAATAATAACTCAAATTTAAATAAGATCATATAAAAAGACATATTTTTCAGAAAACTAATTTATGTGCCTAATATATTGTTTATCAATTTAAATTAAGTTAATCACTATATATGAATCGTTTTAATGAAATTTATAGTTCATATATTTTATAAAATAAACTAACATTCATATAATGGTGTTTATTAGATATGTAATGGATAGAAATTTATTTTATAGTTCAAAAATATTCTTCAGAAAAGGTTTTAATTAGATTTTGTTTTTGGATAATATTAATAATTTATACCAATTTTAGATTTCTTTTTTCAAAAAATGGTCATAATTTTCTAAATAATCATGTCATAATAATTTTAAGATAATTATTTTTAGTTTTTCTAAAAAGATTGATTTTTTGGTGAATAGTGAAAACAATGATTTTGCAAAAATGACCATTGTTTTTCATTTAATAATTGTAATTTCAATGTTACCTTTGGTTTTTTATTTATTTAAAATTAACATGAGTTTATTTTAATTAAAAATAATCCAATTAATTCCATATTAAACAACATTATACTTCATTTTGGTACAAAATAATTTTTATCATTAAAACATTTATTTTTCTAAAAAAATGTTTTTTTCATTTAATTTTTCAAACATATATTATATGTAATTTCTAAAAATTATAAAAATTTAATCTTAAAATATAGAATTAATATTTTTAATCATAAGTTTTATATTTAGTAAAGAGTTCAATTTCATTTTTTTATAATGAATAGTAACAATGGTAAAAAGTTGTTACCACGGTAATGAGTAAAACATATCAATTAAGGTTAAAAGAATTTATAAGTGAAAAAATATAATATTAATTATTATTTTATGAGATTATATAAAAAAATTATCACCTAATATTATAAAATATGGTAATTTGGTATCAATTTTATTTTATTATTACCTTTATATTATTTTAAGTAAAGGATAATTTCAAAATGTAACTCTCGTTTTTTTAAAATATATAATATGTTTTCATAAAGATAAAAAGAATTAATGAATGGATATAAATAGTTTTTTAGTAAATAATTTTAATGATATTTTTTTTTAATATTTAGTGATGATATAATTACCTTGAATGCTTACACAATAGTGATTTTGCGCTTGTGCAAACTGTAGGAAAATAAAGTAAATAATTTTAAAAACATTAAAAGAAATACGTTTGGGATGAATTATATTGTTACATGAATTTTTTGAATAATTATAAGGTTTTAGTGGTGGTTAAAGTATATATATTATAATTACATTATTATCTCGATGCCTTTAAATTCCAGTTATGTGTATATTCATGAAAATTAATTTAAATGATATTTAATGTATAAAAATTAAGTTTAAATCTTTGTAAAATTATAAAAATACTAAAAATACTTATGTTTATGGGATATTTTTATTTATATTATTAATATTTAATTTATTTGAAACTTAGAATATATAAAATTAAATTCATGATCCTTAATTATAGATAATTATGAATATTCCATTTATTTTTTTCTATAAAAAGTGACTCACTTAAACCTTTTTAAAACACAACTCATGTTCTATTTTATTGAATAAATCCACAAAAAACCCCTATAAACTAACATTTAAACATCCCCATTCCCATGTAATTACCATAAACATATTCTTAAAATTTTTTAAGCTTAGTCAAAAGGAGGATATCAAAAGAAGAGGTATAAGTCTTAACAGATTTATTTTTAGTTTACTTATTTTTCTACCACCTCGATACCTATCATAACAATTTATAATTATAAAATCAGTATATAAATTATAATTAAATATTATTATGTTTATGGTAGAAAAAGTTTACATTACCTTTTCTATCCAAAATAAAATTAGCACTTCGCACTTGCGTACACGTGGACTACCACATCCACGAAGCGATGTGTTTCATTTTTAAAAAATCCCAATCATAGATAATTATCATGATGGATTTAATAAAAATATAGGATATTTATGATTTAATTATGGTTTTTTACAGATAATATATTACTTTCCTTTTTATCATTTCAGGTGTAAAGAATTGATAATGTCACTTGAGCACACCTTTGGACTACCACCTCTATGAAGTGATGTGATTCATTTTTCATGAAAACCTCACTTGAATGGTAATAAGGATGTAAATAATGAATAAATATTATTTTTGAAACATATTTATGATTATTTAGTATTAAAATATCATCTAATTTAATTATTTTCCACCTAGGAGAAAAATGAAAATGTTTTTCATGTGTAAATAGAGACTACCATATCCATGAAATGATGTGATTCATTCCTTATAACCACCTTACATGGATGGTTATAAAATTATATTTATTGTATAAATATGATAATTTTAATTTTTTGAAATTATAAAGATGATAAAACCACGATCCCTTTATATATGATCAATGCACTGAAGTTATTTTTTAATTAATAACCAAACAACATTCTAATTTTTGACATAAATTTATAAATTTAGTAACTAAATAATGAATTGTATTAAAAGTAATAAAATTAATAATAATAATGGAATGAAATTTAACTTTTTTATGAAGTATAAAATTAGCACAAATTTTTTACTCTAGATGGTAGATGAGCGTATGAAATGATTGACGACTCAAGGTAAGGGGTATCTCATCTCAAATTTCTTTCTTTGAGACTAATTCCATTTTAAACATATATTTTCTTTTTATGGTTTATAAACTACCATATAGATGTATTTTATCAATAATTAATAAAATTTAATTGGGTTTCAAATCAATTTATTTTTTAATCATTAATTGGTATTTTGATTTAAAAATTTATCAATGACAAAAGATATTTTTATTTAAAAAATGGTTTTAATTATTTTAAAATCTTCCTCTATGTCCACGTTATTTGTAAATGTTTTCAAAAATGTTCTTATTTATGTTTCAAATATTTTTAATGGTACCTTTAAAATAATTTTTACCTTCTTTATAAAGTTTTAAAAAATAATGTTTTAAAAGTTTTCTATACAGGTAACTTTTAACTTATTTAACCAAAGTGAATTTTTTTAACATATAAGGCATGAAAAGATTTTACAACCACCATATAATTATTTTTTTTATTAATATTAATCTATAAGTTTTCATGTTTTGGTAAATTAAATTAAATTTACCATTTTCTATCGTTTTTTTTTTATTTTAAATAGTTTTCAAAAGAAAATGATATTTATCCTTATTTCCATTATAAAATAGAAAGTCATTTTCTTATGGGTTTAAAAGAGTTTTTTAATGGTTCTATAATAAAAAAGTAAATATTATAAATGTTGTTTTTTCATGATATGGTACTTAAGAATTAAAAATGATGACATATGATCTTGATATAGCTCGGAAGGATTGGTGAGCCTAATATAACTCTCCAATGAATAGGGTATTGATTTAGTCTTTGAACTTGAAAATGAGGGAGATAACATGGTAGGTTACTACTATAGAATAAAATGGGATCAAATAATTCTAACATGGGTTAGACACAAGTGAAAATTAACTATGAATATAATGCTCCATGATACCAATTTTATGAAATCTAAAGGTTTTTATAGAATTATTTCAATTTCATAAGGTAAGTAAGGTTTTTAAACTTATAAATACAAAAGTTTTATTTTTTATATAAATTTTTTCATGATGACTTTATAGTTTTATTATTATTCCTAAAGGGTTTAAAAGGTTTTTTTGAGAAAACGTTGATTATTTATGTGGCTATATTTTTTTTGTGTTCAATGTTTTATTTTAAAAAAGGTAAATATTAAAATTTGTTTTCATGTTTCTTCATTAGACTAATAAGATTCCTTTATTTTTTATCCATTATTGATATTATTATTTATCATCCAAAATTTTCAAATGTTTTTCAGTGGATCAAAAAAAGTGTAAGAACTATATTAATGTCAATCTTTATATGATGGTGACTCATCTAAAAAGATTCAGAAGTGTTTTGAATGAGATAAGAGTTTAAATTTATGAATCATATTTTTGTGTAAAAAATAAATTTAGTGTAAGTGTACACTTTTTATTGTAAGGTTTTGATATATAAGGGTTTTTATTAATTCTATAATAGTATAAATCTAATAGATACTGAAAATATAAGAAAGTGAAACCCTTTTTATAAATCATGTTATTATGGGTTGGTTATGGAATAAATATTTATAGTTAGTATCAAAGGAAAGGATTCTACAAATTTAATTTTTAAGTTGTTATAAAATGATGATAATTTAAGAGTTTTAGATACCATCAAAGGTTAATAAGTCTATGATTTCAGATTATAAGATAAAATTCTACTATTATATAATAATATAGTATGTTATGAAAAATTATAGTTATTTTTTACTCATTCAAAATCATTGAATAAAATACGACATGGTTAAGTATATCTTAGTATTTATCTTCCACATAAGACAGTTTATTAATTTTTTTTTGATATAATCACTCTAACCATTTTGGTTTTAGTAAATGGTTGGAACCAGTAGGAACCATATTAACAATGTATGTGATGGAAAATGCGATGGTTGTTTGAATAATAAATAAAATTCGATATGATATGGAGTGAAAATAATGTGGTTATTCATAACAAGAGACCTCCATTTATGATTAATATCATGGCCCTAGGTGATTTTTCTAAAAACAAAAAATAAGATAGAAGTGAAGATTTGAGGAATTTCAACTGATAAAGGCCATGAATGTTATTTGGGAAGAATGTGTTTTATATTTTGGATAAATGATTTAAGGTAATGACACATTTATGGTTAATACTATATTTTATGATAAGGTAATTATGGTAAATTGGGACAAACTATTATTGAATTTAGGGAAAATATTTTTTATAATATATATAACCATGTGATTAAAAATAGTTTTGGATACTAGATGGATAATTTTATTATTAATGAAGTTTACTATTTTAGGAGCATTATATGATTAAGGTAAACATAATATATTTAGATAATATGAGATTATTTATTTATTAATAATGGGTGAGTTATCTATTGGAAGAATATATTATTTTATTATGGATTTATGGTGAATCAGGTTATTTATAGAAAATATTATAATGTTTTTGAGGTTGTTTGATCAAGGCATATAAATTCATGGTATGTGAATTTATGAACAATTGAAATTATTTGAAGATAAATTTTAAGTTGTTCTTGGAAGGATATGTGATCATTTATTTATAACTTTTAGGTTTCAATTTTGGTTTGGAATATTTTTACTATTTTTAAGGTTATTTTTTTAAGTAATGACTTAACTTTATCCTTGGGTATTATTTATGAGGATATTAAGATTAATTTATTTTTTCTTCATATGAAGGTTTTTCCATATTGGATATTACTTTAACTTGTGCTAACAATTTTTTATTTTTATTAGTGGATAAAAAATGAGGAAACAATTATCATCATTTTATTGGTCTTGTGATCCATTGGAAGTAATTTTCGTGATTTATGCATGAAACATTCCTCTTTAATATTCATTTTTTGGAGTGAGATATGAGATATAAGTGATAATGGATCGAGACATAACCGAAGGATTAATTTTTTGTAATAAATAAAGTATGTATATTTTTAAAAAATATATGTCTATATGTTAAAATCATTTCTTAAATCTATCAAGTCTTATAGAAAAATTAACATTTAACTATAAAGGTATGATTTTAGAAACCTATATTCAAGTATGTTTCTTATAGTGGTATTTGAATTTATGAAATTATAGGTTTCTTATCTATGAACTAGAAATTAAATTTCATGATAAAATATATATATGGTTTTATTACTATGTTATGATAAATTAATTTTGGGATAATCAAATTAAAACTCTGAGGAAACATTTTCTTTATGTTTGGGAGAATTTACCACCCTATTATTTTAGTTTATTTTCCATTAAATGAATACTATTTTTGATAGAGTGTACCACACACAATACCGATGTTAGAAATGAACTTCAATATACTATAGAAATATTTTTATTTAAATATGACTATTATAACCTACCCATTTTATTAGAAAGTATGAACAAAAGAAAACAAATTATTAAATATACATAGATAATTTTTCAATAATAAAAATCTTCTAATTAATGCCCAATAAATAATAACTCAATTTTTTATAATTTTATATATGATTAAAAGATATATTTTTTAGAAAAAAGATGTATGTGTGAAATTTATTTTTTATCAATGTAAATTAAGTCAACCACTATAGATTAATTATTTTAATGAAATTTATTGTAATGTTTCAAGCTCTAAAAACCTTCCCTTTGTAAATTTTTAATGCCTTGAAGTGTTGGGTGGGTGTTCAGAGTGAATTTCAGTTTTAAAATTTCTATGTTTTCTCTCACGGTCAGTAGACTAATTTTTTAGTCACTTATTCCTCTATGTTGTTACTTATTCTGTCATGTACTCAGTTGGTTCATTTTTACAATTATTTGGTTCCTTCGTACAACCAATTATTTCCTTCATGTGGTTGATTGGTTCTCTTTTTTTAATTTTGGGGCTAAAACCTCATATTAATATTAAAGCAAAGAACTATTTTTTTATCTGGGTAGAGGGAGAACCATTACATATCCAGAAGGTCCAAGGAAAAGTGGCTTGAATACAAGGCATAAAAGCCCATTTTTTCCCAAAGGTCCCTTTAGTAAATATTAATACTATAGTACCTGGGCTGCTAAAGTAATTTCTAGAGTACCACCACCACTACAATTCCTACTATAGTGCCTCCACTACTATAGTTTTACTACAGTGCCTCCGACTCTGTAGTTTCACCACTTCTACAGTCCCTCCACTACTACAATACTACTATAGTACCCTGCAATAGTGCTGCTATAGTACCAAAAAATCATTCCTGTGTGGATTCATCCCTGTCCGGAATTGATCCAACAATTTTCAAATCTCTAGTTTTTTAAAATACCTATATTTTCCAGAATAACATGAAAAGATATTTTTAAATAAATTAATTAATTATAGTTATAAATACATTTATTTAAAATTTATCTATTTATGATTAAATATAGAATTTTAATTCCTTAAAGGTTGTAGTTTTATACAGGTTGTTTCGTGTGTTTTAAATAAAATTAAATCAAATTAAAAAAGAAAATAAAAGTTGATCATGTTAATCTTCATAGTAATTCTATGATATATATTTGGTATCTGAATGCAATGGATTTACATTGTTATGCATTTTCTTATTTTATTTTATTGTGAATGAACCAAAACCTTAATCTTGTGCTATAGATTCATCCTCCATTTAAACCAAGCCTTAATTCCCATGATTCTAATCATATTCGATAACTTGGTTCACTCTTTACATTATATAGAAGGGTGTCACATTTGAAGTAGAAGTTTGTTTCACTTTCATATTCCTTTTTTATCTACAAGTATTTTATGATTTATCAAAACCTTACCATTATGATATCAATGTGGTGAAATCATCATCTATTTATCTTATTTTTAGTGAAGTGAGTCTTAGAACTTATTTTCCTGGTTCTTTGATACTTTTTCACATCTGTTCATTTAACATGATTTTTTACATTGTTTTGGTGGTAAAAAATAACTAATAAATATAATGAACTGGATTAAGTTTAATTGTTAGGGATGTGGAATAATCACATGTGTTTATTTTTTTCCTTGTTATTTCCAGTTGTTTTCTATTAAAATATATAACTTGTTGTGATTTTAATATTGTGTTTTCAATGAATTATAAAAATTTTCTATGAATTGATAACCATTACTAATTTAATCTCAACACTATTAAATATATAAGAACATTTATGTGGCCAACAAACTAGTTGAGTGAGAATATGGATACTGTATGAAAATACCAATTCATGAGATGATGAATTTATGAGAAACCTAGCTTTAAATTAATAATAAATTTATGTTATTAGAAAATAAAATGTTTTGTAATTATTGTATATTTTTTGTTTTCCTTGTTTTTTTACCTTTGGGGGATTGTGTGATGAAAATGATGAATAGTTAATGTGCGGTATCTATTGTGGGATGTGGAAGTGTGGGGGTTGATATGTGGTTTTGGTGATATGGTTGGGTTTCTGTGTTAAATTTGGTAAGAAACCTGATGGGTTATTTTGTGGTGACTTATTATAATATCTTAGTAAAGAAAAAAAATATTATTTTAGTAATGATGAAAGGGTAATGGTGTGGGGTAGATTTTAATAAAACTAGTAAGAAATTTACATGAGGTAAAGAGTTTAATGAATTGAAAAATCATTTATAGACTAAAAATTAATGTTAATAAAATGTGGGAGTTAGTTAATGTGTGTTTTCATCAAATAAAAACTAAATATATAAATTAATGAATTATGGATGGTAATGTAATAATTTGAAAATTGGTAGAAACTTTAAATAAAATAAATTAAATTGGGTTGTGTGTGGATTTTTTATGGTGAAGATTAATTTAATTGTTGAATCATGTGGTAAAGTTAGTATCGTGTTTATAAAAAGATGAAAATAATGAATAATTGATGTGAAACCTTTAATATGGTCTTGTGTGAAATCTATGTTCACAAATATTCTTTCATTTTCATGTTAATTTTATAAAAATCCTACCCACATTGAGTGTCATGTACTAAAACCCAAATGTTTTAGAGGGTGTTTTCCTTAAAATTCGGATGGAGAGTAATGGATGTATTCTTACCCCATTTTCATTGATCTTCTTTTAGTAGTAGTACGAAACATCAATACCTAGCTAGTGGGGAGTATTTACCAATTATTTTACAATTAGTGGTGATTTCTGATAATGAGAGGATGTAACATCTAGTGAGGGTTATGTGTGCTAGGTGGAGGGAATTTGGTTGTCATCCTTCATATTCATAATACCTAATTCTGGGTGTATTTATGATGTTTCATTAGTGTAATGAGAGATATTAATGATAATATTGATTCCAACATCAGATGTCGGGCCCTAAGGGAGGCTAGGGTGTGTATGGTTTTAACCTAACCCATACTAGAGATGACTGGATACATGGTTATGGGATGATATAAAAGGTATGTTAGAATATGACATTTAATATTGGGGCATCATAGTGTAAACTTAGATAAGGAAGTAAATTGTAGGTTCCTTTATTGATGTTTTATTGATATTTTCTCACTACTTGCGTTTGTTATTTAGTGATTGAGCCATTTTAAGGTTGTCATGGATAGATGACCTCTCAAGTTAACTTATGGTTTCGTTTTTTGTTCATTGGTTCATTAATATATTTTTTTCAAATTTTCTTGTGATACCCAGGGTATGATCTTCATGATTAGACATTCTATGATCAAAAATACATATATATAACTTTTTTTGGTTTCTAGGGAGGTTTCAAATACTGAGTTGGATATTTATTTCTTGGAGTTTAGAGTTATTGTTGAGTCACGGTTGCATCTTCCGCTTTGGTTTAATCTTTAATAATTTTATAGGTATTACTTTATATGCACATGGGTTGTGGGTTTATTTATGTTATATGATGTGGTTGTTTTATGGTTTCTATTTTTCTCTCAATCCCTTCCATTTATTAAGGTTAATGCCTCCCATTTGAGTTCTTTACACCCTTAGTTATAAACAAAAATCTGGGGCCAACTAGAGGAGGGGATTGTGGGTAACTAATCTTTGATACAGGCCAAGGAAGGGTATCATAAGAGGAGGAGGGGTTCATGATAGAGTGGTGTCAAAGTCTTTGGTTGAGAGATGGGATGGAGTTTAGAGTTATACACTGGTAAAATTTTCATATGAATAGTAAGGTAGTAGCGATTATTGAACATTAGTGGGTTATAATAAGGATGAATGGGTAGGACATTTTCCTTAATGCCACTTTTTCATCGAATTCATGCAACTTAAGACTATAAAAAACCCTATGTGAGATAATGATAATTACATGGGTGGAGACCTAGGAGAGGTAGATTCATCATGATTTTGTAAATTTGTGATTTAATCGGTTGTTCTTAGGAAACAAAATGTAATTAATTATTTAATCAAACTAAATTCCATGCTTTTAAGATTAGTTTTAATATCATTATGCTATTCCAGATGTGGTTTCTAGTCATCTTTTATATTCAGGTTAATATGTAGATGTTTAGTAGGCTAATTCAATCAATCATTAGAGGATTGATACTATATATAAGGATGATACATGAATGAGGGAATTTTGTGATTTCTAGTGTTAATGTGAGGGAATGTATGAGGGTAGTGTATCTGATCTAGAGAAGAAGAGTTTGTTTGAGGATCTTGAGATTTCCTTTAGTCTAATTTGAGATGAAGTTGAGTACTGGGTTCTGTTTTAGGCCAGTAAACAAGGGGTGGATCATCTATGGAGGATGATACATTTTAGAGAGTGGATAGAAGAGTATATTTATTTGTTTAACTTATATAAGTAGCTTCAACTCAAGTTCTTACCATAAATGATGAAATAAAAAGGGAGGTAGGATCTTCTCTCCCTTCCATAAGGGATTATGAGTGTGTGAGAGTCTGCGACCAATTTTACGGAAATCCTATATTTTACTCTATATCTCCTTCTATGTGAGGAGTCTATAGAATTATGTCTCAGAGAATCATTTCATCTAGATATCATATATATAGTCACACCATTTATGTGTCTAATATATTTAGTGGTGCAGAAAAAGGTGTAAGTAACCGAGTTGATGCACCGACAAGGGATGAGTTCTTTGAGAGGGAGGTCAACATGGATTCTTAATAATTAGATATTTAGGTGGGAAATATTCTATTTAAGGTTTATAAATGTTTAAATCATAAGGTATCCAATATTTTAATTCCATTTCACACCACTCTAGGGATAGTAGCTATTAAAAATCTACTGTGTGATTCCCTTTTTCATGTTATTCCCAAGGAGGCTATGGTCACTATCAGTCTTAATACCTGACTACCTAGGGTAGTCAAGATTATTTCCAAGAACAAAAAAAAAAGTGATCCCAAAGGATATTTTGAAAATAGAGGCCTTCAATGTTCATTTAACATTAGTGGTGAGATCGAGCTAGTAGATGTTTTCTCTATGATGGTACTCATACTTAGGGACCCAGACTAGAGAATGTCCATGGAGGTCATTATAAATGAGGCATAGGAGTGGAGAATAGAAAATTTCATGCAATATAGGTGTAAATTCTAGAGGGAAATAATACTATTTGAGGTATGATCAATTTATCATATAAATTAGTTTTTTCTTTATTTTAATCTAGAGCTTCACACACCCTTATTTTACCGCATATGGTCTATGTAGTAGGACTATATGTGAAGAGGCTTCCAGTTCTCCTGATGTTATCCACACTAGTTGGAGGCCAAAATTTATTGTTTTATGTGTGTTGGGGTTGGAAACTAATTATGGGGATATATTAATCTATGGGGATTTTATTATTTTTATAGATATAACCATATGATTTCATCATTGGCATAGAATGGTTGTATTACATAAAATTGGTTGTTTATTTTTTTTATAGGAGAGTCATGTTTTTTAATTTGGAGGGCCAGAGAGTGGTGTTCGTTAGAGAATGATGTAATCAATTGGGTAGAAGGCATGAATATCCTATTCTATCTCATTTTTCAGAATTATCAGTGGAGGAACAAGATACATATAACCCTAATGTTATTGAGTAGTTTCTCTATGTCTTCACAGATGAGGTAGTGACACAACCCCCTTAACATGATGTTGAGTTTGGAATAAAGTTTCAACCTAGAGTATCTATCATTTTGATATCTTCATATTGTATGGAACCCATAAATCTATGTGATATGAGACTCCAAATAAATGATTCATAATAGAAGGGATTTATTTGGTCCATTGTATCCCTTGAGGGTTCTCCAGTGTTTTCCTCTAAGAAGGTGGGTGATAATATAAGGTTATATATAGACTACCAATGGTTAAAACAGGTGATGGTCAAGAACCATTACCCCTAAAAAAATATATGATGTTTTTTACTAAATTAAGGTGTAAAATTTGTTTTCAAATATCGATCTATGGTATGGATATCACCAAATGAGGTTGAAGGAGGTGGAAATTCCTATGGAAAATTTTCAATGTTGGTATGGTCACTTAGAGTTTTTGGTCATTTCATTTGGTTTCACGAACACACTATCAATGTTTATGGGGATCATAAACTCTATATTTCATGATTTTAATGACTAATTTGTAGTCATGTTCATTGATGACATCCTTATATACTCATGGTTATAGGAGAGGCATGTTGAGAATCTCAAAAGAGTATTGCAGGTTCTTTGACACCATAAACTACATGTAAAATGATCCAAGTTCAATTTTTGGACCTAGGAGGTATATTTACATGGACATGTGGTGCCTTAGTAGGTTTTTTCCCTAGACCCTTCAATGATTAAGGTAGTTGTTTCTTGGGAATCACCCAAGAACATAGTATAGCATTACAAATTTTTTGGACTTGTGATCTATTATATATGATTTGTGTTTGAAATTTCTCTAATTTTAGTCCCATTTAAATATTATACCAGGAACGGCTAGGATTTAATCTAGAATGATCAGTGTTAGGAATATTTTTACTACTTAAAGGAGAGGTTTGTCAGTTCCCCTGTGTTTCAGTTTCTAGGAAAAGGGGTGATGTTCAATGTCTTTTTTAACACTTCCCATATAGTCCTGTGGTGTTTCTTATTGAAAAAAGGAAAGTGTTATCTTATAAGTCTAGGTGGTTGTGTCCCCATGAGTTTAACAATTAATGACATAACCTGGAGTTTGTGTTAGGGGTATTTGTTTTAATATATGAAGATATTATCTCATCGATGAGTGATTTGTGGTCTCCACTTACCACAAGAGTATAAGGTATATATTATCTTAGTGGGATATGAATTTACATCAATATAGATGAGTGGAGTTTTTATAGGATTATGATTTTGATATCTTTGACACCACCATAAAGGGGAATGTGGTTTCTAACTTGTTGGGTTAGAAGTTATGGGGAGATGTCATTCGAGATTATAGTGATTCTTGGAAAGGGACATAAGAGCATGTGACCAAGCATCTCAATATAAAGAAGGTCTTGGTATCTATTATTTCTATAATTATTTTGGAATCATATCTTATATAGGAGGTGTATGAGTCATAATGGAGAGACTCATATGTATATTTTATGAGATACTATGTCAGTTACGGGGATTCTCCAAAGTTGTGGTCAATAGATGGTAATAACTAGATGTTATTTTTGGGAAGGATATTTTTTTGTTGGAAATGAATAAAGTAGTTATTCAAGAGTTTAACAACTAAATATTTTCAGTTCATATAGATTTGTAGAAGATGTATGTTTTTTTAGAATGTAGCATCAGTGACCTAAGATAATATAGTATGTGGAAACGTTTGTGGTGAGGAGTCTAATTTGTTAGCAGGTGAAGGTTGAACACTGTGTTATTGTGGGTTTGTTTCATACTTTGGATTTCCTTTAGTGAATGTGGACATTTTAATGGATTTCATCATTAGGTTACCATGATCCCATGTAGGTTTTGAATTATTTGAGTGATTATGGGTCGACTGATGAAGTCATCCCATATTATAGAAATTATATATTTTAGGGTTATCGATGCTCTAAAAAGGTGGAATACAGATGAAATTGTGAGACACCATAGGGTTACCAAATAAAATTTTATCTTATTGGGATATTGATTTTACATTATAATTATACAGAGTATTGTAGTATTATTTTGTCTCTCTAATATACCATAACAGTACTTTACATCCCTAGATAGATGAGAAAATAGACAGGACCATCTACGAAACTGGAGGATTTGTTGTGAGCTCATGTTGTAGAATTTAGCAGATTCTGGGTGAAAAATATAATATTTTATTAGTTTTCTAATAACAAAATATATCTATAATCTATCAGTATGGCTTTGTTTGAGGCATTTTATGGGTGGTCATGTTGTTTTCTATTGTGCTAGACATAGTTTGGGGAGTCAAAAGTCCATGGTCTTGATGTAGTATAGAGAATAATAGATAAGATCCATGTGGTTAAAGAGTGCATAAATGTGATTTGGGAACCTTATAAGGCCTATGAAGAATTTTGGTGGAGGCCTTTGGAGTTTTAGGTTGGAGTCCATGCTTTCCTAAAGGTTTCCCCTCATTAGGGGATACAAGGTTTGGATGAGGGAGTAAGATTCCCCAAATATTATCAAGCCTTTCAAGGTATTAGAGCATGTTGGAAAAGTTGTTTATTGGTTGTCACTAAAACCATGGCTTGAAATAGTTCATGATTCCTTCAACACATACCAAATTCATTGGTATCTTTACAATGACCCCCAGGTCATTGATTAGGGAGAGTAGGACATCGATGATGAACTGAAACTTCCGGATCGTTCAATTGAGATACATGATCATTAAGAGAATATTATTCATGGTAGAGTTATCCCCTTGGTTAATTTTCTATAGAGTTATGGTGGCCTAGAGTAAAGCACATGGTAATGGGATTTGTAGATGCATTATCAATATCCTGATTTTTTTGATGTTTTATCCTTCTAGTTGTGATACTTTTTATGTTTCCTTTTACTAAGATGACGTATTTATCCTTATTCTATATATGAGTTTAACTATCTCCCTTAATTGATGATGTCTCCTGAATAAGTTTTTTTCATCTAATGTATGGTTGTGTTCTTAATATAGAGAGATCCTTGAGAGAAATCTTTATGGTGATTTTCAGAACCCCCTTTCCCTTTTATTTTTGTTTTTTGTTTTGATTATTGAGAATAATGATTTTTTGGGTGGTACTCAATATAATGTCTCAAGTTACAAAATCCTTTCCATTTATATTTCCCATGGTCTAGAAGTGTTAATACAAAACTCATGACCTTTTTCCTTTTTAACATTTCTATGTTTTCACTCATGGTCACTTAACTAACTATGTAGTCACTTGTCCCTTCATGCAGTCGCTTGGTTCCTTCATTTATTCAGCTGATTACTTCATGTGGTCAGTTTGTTCATTCATCCAGTCAGTCTGTTCCTTCATGTGTTCAGTTGGTTCCTTCATGCGTGTGGTTGGTTCCTTCATGCAATTAGTTGGTTCATTATTGTGGTTGGTTTGTTCCTTAATGTGGTTAGTTGTCTCCTTCATGTGGTCAGTCGATTCCTTTCCTACATTCAATTGGTTACTTCATGTATTATGTTGGTTCTTTATTGTGGTAGGTTTATTCTTTGCGTGGGAACATTTTTGGGTCACACAGTTGGTCAAACAATTTACAAATTTTGAATTTTTTAAAACACCCATTTTTTTCCGAATGATGTGAAAAATGATATTAACATAAAAAGAGGAATTAAAGGATTAAATAAATTATTTTTAAATAAATTTTATGGAATTAAATATAGTATTTCAATTCCTTAAATCCTGTGGATTTAAATGGGTTTGTCTTATGTTTTAAATGTATGTAAATTAAATTTCAATTGAAAATGAATGTTGACCATTGTAATCTTTGTAGTTATTCCAAGATCTATATCTACCATATTATGGTACATTATTTTTTTTTTCAAGTATTTTTATATTTTATTTGACTCTGGATGAATCAAAAACTTTCTCTTGGGCCTTTGAGACATATTTCTTTGACCCGAATCCTTCCTGATCACGATTCTAGTTTTGTTCAATAGCTCAATTACCCCTATTTTATGTTGTTGTGTGCCACATTTTAGGTAGGTGTTTTTTTCTATTTTATATTCCAACCTTATCAAAACATATTTTATGATTTATCCATCCCTTAAATTTTTGATATATAATTAGAATAATAATCTTCCTTTTATATTTTTCTTGTGTAACATGTTTAGGAACTTCTTTTCTTGGTAGGAGATCCTTATTTTCTTCTTATTTTCTATATATGTGTGATTAAAAATATTTTATTTTCAGATGGTTGGGTGGTATAGATTAACTAATGATGATAATTAACAAGATTAAATTGAGTTGGAAGTGAAGGGGATTAATCAGACATGCTTATCTATTTCATTGTAATTAATAAATGTTTTCCGTTGAAAAATATAACCTATTTTGAAATTCATGTCGTGGATAATAAGAATTATAAAAGTTTTCTATGGTTTGAGAAACTTTACAATTTTAAACATTTCACTCATGAAAGGTTAATAACTTATATACTTCTAATAAACTATTTGAGTGTAATATATAAATTCTGTGAAAGTACCCATAAATAAGATTATGAATTAATGAGAAAACCCCCTTAAATTAATTGTGGATTAATTTGGTTTGGAAATCTACTATTATGTAATGCACAGATAGTTTTTTTTTTGGCCTTGTAGTTATGTGCCCTTTGTTGGGATTGTGTGATGATGGTGGTGACTGATTCAGGTGTGGGATATGTTGTGGTTAGTATAATTATCGTAGTTGATATGTGGTTGTGGTGAGTTTTTTACTGTGGTATTAGATTTGGAAGGATACTAATGGGTTTATCTATGGTTACTTGGTTTAGTATCATGGTACCAATGGAATATGAGGCTAGAAACGGTTAATGAATAATGGTGTGTGATGTAATTTAACAAAATGTCAAAATAATATTTATTTGGTAATTCGTTAAATGAATTTAATATTCATGGATAGTCAATTATTAAATGTAAATTGAACGTAGATGTTGGTTATAATAGTTTTTTCTAAAATATAAAGTCAAAAGGATTAATTAATTAGTGGTAGATTTTAATGTAAAATCTTGAAAGATATTTAATATTTAATTAAAATAAAATAAATTGGGTTGTGTGTGGATGTTTGGTATGGTGGAGGTGCATTTATTAGTGGAATCATTCCGGAATATAATCGTGGTGTTGATGATAAGATGAATATAGGAATGTATTGATATAATTTTTTTACCATGCTTGTGTTTTTTCTATGCATATATATTCTTATATTTTTACATCACTTTTATATTCACACCATAGACGTCGAGTGCTATCTACCAAAACCAAAATGTTTTAGAGATTATTTTACCCAACATCAGGATGGTGAGGAACAAATGGATAATTACCCCTATTCCTTGAACTTCCTTCTACAACAATACATGGAAATAGAATATAGTTTTTAGGGAGTACTGACTGATGATGGAACATTTGATAGTGATTCCTAATAACAATATGATTTTATATATAGTGGGGATCATGTGTGTTAGGATAATGGAATGAGGTTGATATCCTAAAAATTCATGATAACCTATATCTGTGTATATGTGGTTATGTATGGATGTGTGATGTTGTGGAAGTTTATTGAGAGATTTTGATTATAACATTGATTCCAACAAAAAATGTTCATCATTATAGGAGGTTGGGTAGGTAGGGTTGTGAGCTGAACCACTTCAATGATGGTACATACATGGTGATGGGATGAAATATAACGGGTAGGAGAATAGGATGTTTGATGTTGGGGTGTAAGGTCAGAAACATAGTTGGGGAATTGGATACAGGGAACCTCTACTGAAATTTTCCTGATATTATCGTACTACTTGATTTAATTATTTAGTGAGTGATCCATTTTTGAGGTTGGGGTTGATAAATGAAATTTCTGGCCACTTTTTGTTTGTTAGTTCATCAATATGATCCTTTTACATTTTCATTGAAGACATTTTGCTTGATCCTACTGAGTATACATGTTATGATCAACCTAAATATATAGAAATATGTTTCGTATTTTTAGGTAGGTTTCAAAGACTGAGCTAGACATTACTAGCTTGGAGGTCGAAGCCATTATAGAGTTATTAATATAGGTTTACCATTTGTTTTATCTTAGATAATTTTATATGTATTTATTAACTTTCAAATGAGTTTTTTCATTATGTTATATGATGGAGTATTGTTGTTTTTTTATCTATTCTCTGGATTATTTCCACTTATTGAGGGTAATTCATCCTATATGAATGTTTTACACCCTCATTACTAGTATGAAACCTAGGGCCTACTGGTGGTGGGACTCGGGGGTCACTCATTTTCTTTATTACCAACCCTAGAGGGGAACTAGTGGATAAAGTGTGGGATCATGAAAAAATGGTATCAAATGTTTTTTTTTTTGAGATATAGGATAAGGTTTGGCGTTAATCACCAGTGATGTTTACATGAGAATGGTAGTGCAACAACGATTGTCAAACCTAGAATTTGATGTAATAGGGAGACCAGCTAATAAACATGTATTTAGGCCCCCCATACGATCCTAAAAATAGAACTTAATCATACTAAACACTATAGGTGAGATAATATTTATTGTTGGGGTAGAGGACTAGGATAGATTCATGCATCAATCTTGTTTTCATTAGTAATTTAACAAAGTATTTTTGGGAAACAAAAACTAGTGTTCTTAATTATTCTAAAAGAATAACATACTATCAGGCTTAGGCTTCCTTCCATTGCACTTTCTAAGAGATGGATCCAAGTCTTATTCCAAATTCTGTTCAATATTTAGAGGTTCAGTAGGTTTATATATTCAACTGACCGGGGATCAATATGATAGAATAGGATGAAACATGGTAGACGGAATTTCATGATTTCAAGTGTTAGGGTCTATAAAATCATGAGAGGGGTGTCTTTGATCTAGATATAGAGTATTTTCCAGAGGGGATTTAGATTGAATTTAGTATAATTCAAGCCTAATTTTAGCAATATGTTTTGTTTCTGGTCAGTCAGATGCAAGGGGTAGAGTGTCAGTGGTGGACACTTTATCATGGAGATCGGAATGGGGATGGTGTTTCATAGGATAACTTCAAGAAGGTGTATTTTATTGAGTTTATTTTATTGAATATGATATCAGTAAAGATGTAGGATATATTCTACTTTTAGTAGGGTATACTTAGAATTTTAGATCTTGCGATCAGGTTTAGGGACCTCTTATATTTTTCTCCGGATCTCTTTCTAAATGAGGAGTCTAGAACATGAAATATTGAGGTCGAATTTCATGCAGTGATCATTTATGAATCCACCCCATTTATACATCCTATGTAACATAAATTTCATAAGAATTGAAAGTGATCAATAGGATGGACTCATATAGAGGAATTTCTTGAGAGGGAGGTCAAAATGGATTCTTGAGGAGCAACACTTTACGTGGGGGATCATAGGTTCATGGGTAGTTGATGTTATAATTAATGGGGAACCGACCTTATTAGATTGTTTCATTCCATTTTGAGGCAAGTGGTTTCCAATTTTCTACCCACAAATCCCAATTTTCATGTTTTTCTTACAAATTCTATGGTCACCATCATGCTTACTTCCCGAAAACCTTATGATGTCAAGCCTATTTACATCCACAGTAGTAGCAGTTTCCCCCAAGTCCATTTAAAAAATATAGGCATGTAGTGTTCATTAAAAAATTGAGTGGATATAGTGGTTATAGAGGATAGCCCCGTGATAGTCATTATCTACTCGTACCCAAAACAGAGCATGGTCGTGGAGGTTTTCAGCAATGAGGTAGAGAATATAGGCATGATAACATACATGATACAGAGGTTCCATCACTAGAGTAACCATAGGTTGTTCTAGGTATGATCAATTTATCATTTCCCATAGCTTCTTCTCTATTTGTATATGGATATTCACACTCTTTTATGGAACCATCTACTGTATAAACATTTTTCATGGAATTTCAGAGGCTTCTAGTTCCCCAATTGTTATCCACACTAGTTGGAGGCCATAATTTCACATTTGATGTGTTCCAAGGATGTATATTGATGATTGGTAATCATTAGTTGGTGGGGAGTTTATTATTGTTGCAGATGCATCCATATTATGTAATGATTTTCATATAATGCCTCTATAACATACATTCAATTTTTGATTGTTTCTAGTGGAGATCCATGTTTATCGATATATAGGTCCATCAAGTGGAATTAAATAGAGAGAAAAGTAATAAGATGGCTGAAAAGTATAAAGAACCTATTCTATTTTGGGATAGATTTACAACTTATATGTTTTTAAAATTTTATGACTCTTTATCATATTACACCCATATATCTATGTGATTTGAGACTTTAGATTAATTATTTCTAGAAGAAGGAAAAAATCCATCCTTGTGTATCCCATTAGGGTGCTCCAATATTGTTTTAAAAGAAGGTGGATGGTATAATGATTTTCTATGTGGGCTATCAATGGTTGATCCAAGTGAAAATTAATAATTGTTACCCCTTTATTAGAACAAATTATGTGTTTGAATATCTAAGGGGGTCCATTTGGTTTTCAAATGTTAATCTATAGTATATATATATCCCCAAATGAGGGTGAAAGAGGAGGATATCTTAAAGAAAACTTTTCGATGCAGGTATGGGAAGTTTGAGTTTGTGGTTATATCATTCATTATCATGATGACACCACATATTTTCCTGGGTATCATCATCTCTATATTCTTTTAATTCTTGAATGAGTTTATAATTATTTTCATAAATAATATCCTTATAAACTCAAGGCTATAGGGGCTATATGTAGAGCATATCAGAAGTATCATATAAGTTCTTAGATTCCATTAAATTTACGAAATTCTATCCAAGTGAATGTTTAAAAAAAAGGTGCATTTTCATGGATATGTGGTGTCTTGGTAGGGTGTGTTCATGGACCTATCAATTGATAGGGTCGTTGTTTCTTTGGAATCACCCAGTAATATAGTAGAGGTTTCATTATTTGATGTCCTAGCGGAATAATATTAGAGTTTAATGATTAAATTATCTTGGATTATATCCCTATTTATAAATTTGGGTAGGAAAGACCATGCTTCCATCTAGATTGATTAGTGTCAGGAATCATTTGACTACGTGAAGGGGAGGTTGATAATTTCCCTTGTGATTCTATTTCTAGAGGAAGGGGTGATGTTAAAGGACATTTGTGAGACTTCCCATCTAGGATTTTAGTCTATCTTAATTCATCAAAGGGAACTTATATCCTATACATCTAGGAATTTGAATCCCCATGAGTGTAAATATTACACACGTGACCTATATTTGGAGGTAGTAGTGTTTTCCTTGAAGTCATGGCAGCATTACCTCATCGGTGAGTGATTTTTGGTCTACACTGACCATAAGATAAAGGGGTAAGTCCTCTTTATGTGGGATCTGAATGTGCATTAGTAGAGATGGATAGAGTTCTGCTAGTATTATAATTTTTTTATCTCCTACATCTCTTGAAAGGGGAATGTGGTTGTTGATGTGATGAGCTAGAATCTACCAAGTGATATCATTTGAGAGCCAATTTATTCTTATAAAAGAATGGAAAATATTGAATAAATGTAAATCAATGCATAATATTTCATCAGTATAGGTTTTATTTATCAAATAAAAGTTTAATCATCTTAGATCTGCTAGGAAGAGGCGTCTTAGATTGAAGACTCAGAGGTGAAGGTGATGCGAGATAATTTCAGTTATGATGTTGCTCCAAAGGGGTGGTCAGAGGTTGGTTAGAACTAAATTCTATTTTAATGAATTTCATTTTTTCCATTAGTGATACATGAAGGATTTATTCATGAGTTTAAAATATCACCCTTATCAGTGCATCTAGGTGTGTATAATATGTATCCTATTTTGAGGATGCATCTTTGGTGTCTTTGGATAAATTGATCAGTGGTAGAGTTTGGGAAGAGGTGTCTCATTTTTAGTAGGTGAAGGTCAAGTACCATGTTCATGGGTGTCTTTTACATCCTTTATATGTCCTTGTGTGAAATTGGGAGTCTAATTCAATATATTTTATCAGCTAGTTATCCCAAGAATAGGGACATTGTAATTCCATTTGGGCGATAATGGACCAATCGATGAAGCCAACCCATTTTCATGAAATTAAAGATATGAAATTCATGGATTCTATTTAGTGGTGGTATATGTATGAGATTGTGAGACTTAATGGGGGAAAAATACCATTTTATTCTAATATGACACTAATTTTAACTCATAAGTATGGAGAAGATTATATCATGATTTTGGGTATCAGCTATTCTATAACACTATTTTCCATCCCCAGATAGATGGGAATATAGAGAAGAACATCCAAATACTAGAGGATATTTTTCATTCTTAAATATTATAATTTTTTTAATTTTTTTATGAAACAACTACCATTTCTTGATTATACCTATAAAAACTATCACTCAAATATTAGTATGAATCCATTTGAGGCATTTTATGGGTGGAAGTTTCATTATCTATTATGTTTGACTGAGGTAGATGAGTTAGTCGTCCTTGGTCATTATTTATTATAGAGAATAATAGATAATATCTATGTGGTTTGAGAGTGGGTGAAGGAGTTGTATGACCATCATAAGTCCTTATAGGATCACAAGTAGAGGCCCTTGGAGTTTAAGGTCATAGACCATGTATTCCTAAGGGATTCCTCTTATTGGGGGTAGTGAGGGTCTTCTCAGGGGAGAAAGCATTCCCCCCAGATTTTTAGGCCTCTTGAGGTGTTGGAGGAAGTTGGTGAGGTGGATTATCAGTTAGATCTATCACCAAGACTTGATAGAGTTCATGATGCCTTCCACATGTCCTATCTATATTGTTGTCTTCAGGAAAATCCAATATTATTGAGTGGGAAGAGTTGGACATTGAGGATGATGTGATGTTTTTGAATAATTAAATTGAGATACAGAATTATATGTAGAAGTTTATGCATGGGATAGTTTTTTAATTGGTTCATATGATGGGTAGACATTATTTCTTAGAGGAGGATACATGGTAAAATGAGTAACATATTATTTCTCAATACCTCAAGTTTTTATTTGGTTTATCCTTCTTGTTATGTTTCTTTAAATTTTTACTTTTTTATATTATGTGTTTAAACTTATGATATATCTGAGTTTAAATATATTAATTGGATGAATATGTCATCAAGATATGTGTTTTTTCCTCTGATGTGTGGCTATGTTATTTTTATAGCGAGATCCAAGAGAGGTATCTCATAGGTGATTGTCAGGACCCCTTTTACATTTTCTTTTTGAGTTCTTTTTTTATTATAAAGAATGATAATTTTTTTAGAGGAATATTATCTAATGTCATGGCTTCCAATTTTTTTGATTTCCTAAAACATAGAATTGTTAAGATGAAGGTTAAAGGATTTTTCCTTTATAAAATTTTTAATTTTTCTTTCATAATCACTTGACTAACTGCATGGTCACTTATTACTTCCTATTGTTACGTGTTCTTTCATGTTGTTGTATATTTTCTTTTATGAAGTCAGTTGGTTCCTTTGTGTGGTTCGTTAGTTCTTTCATGTGGTTGGTTGGTTCATTTGTGCAGTTAGTTGGTTCCTTCCTATAGTAGGTTGGTTCCTTCATGCTTCAGATTGGTTCTTTTGTGCAGTTAGTTGTTCCTTAGGGACGGAAATGTATTCTTTTATGTAGTCAGGTGGTTCCTTAATATGATAGGTTGGTTATAACAATAATATCTTGGTTGGTTCATGTAATTCCTTGACCCCAAAAGTCCAGATCTGGTGCATTATTTAATTAAATTGGCATGATTATAAGTAATCAAATCCCAAAGGACCAATCAGTTTAGCAGCATTGTAAATCCAGATTACATACATGATACCCATAATATATTAGGAAATAGTAAATACAATCAAGATATATAAAAATAAAATAAACTTAATCATTGATATCTTATTCAAATAGATTATTTTCATAACCTAGGCAAACAAAACATAATAAATGTGATCTCAAATTCTTAGTAAGGGTAAGTAAAGAGGAATACATAATGAATCAATATGAATAAATTAACATATAATGGTAAGAAATTGATAACACATTCCATAAAAATAACTAGATAAGGTAATCTTAATATGGAAAGTTAATAAAATTAAACACATGATATTAAATCATTGAACTAAAAATGAAATGGATCTATAGATATATCGATGCAAAATCTCATGGATAAATAATATATGAATTCTCAATAAAAGAAATTCTTGATCATCAGATGTCATATTTTCTAGGAACACGATTCCTTTACCATAAAGATACATTTTAACTATTTTACCAACTAATTCACCTCACAAGACTACTGATGCATTGAGGGACTTGCATTAACTGGTCTATAACCCGTACAACTTTCCCTAAACAGTCCACAACCTGTGTATTTCATGTCCAAAGAATTCATAATATATTGAATAAACAATGTTCCTTATCAAATATCAATATTGAATAGAGAATATTGATTTATCAATAATACCTCAATAGAGTATAAGTAGCAACATGGGATGTTGATATTAAAACATTCTTGAGGATAGAGAATCATTAAACATTCCAAAGTGTCCCATAAAAATTTGAAACATTTAAATCATAATTTATAGAAAGGTATGACATTAAATTAAACATAAAAATACCATGAGAATAAAAGGATTAATGATATAACATTAAAAAGTAATTAAATACACCAAATAAAATTGAATTCGCATATAATAACAAATAAGTCTCAATGGAATGTAATTTGAATTAAAATTCTCTTATGTTAAAATTAATTTTTATTGTGTGATATTTAAAATATTTTATATTAATTTAAAATATTTTACTAAATAATATCATAAAAATAATAATTTTTATAATACCATATCTTAATTTATTATATTATCACATTACCTTTTGTTAAAAACTTTCATTAATTTTACTATTTAGAGTGTTAATTTCTATGCTTTATTGAGTATGTTTTAACTTGTTATTTGTTTTTATCATTAATTATATCATGGTTTAATCATTATAAAATTAAATAAATTATCAATTATCATATATAATTATTATATATTTATTTATAGTATTCCATAATATTAGGATATTATAAATGAAGTGAATCGTTCATGGAGATGGTAGGCCGTACGTACACATGAACGCTACTTTCATTTATTTGTTGTATTAAAAGAATAAAAAATAAATGATACATTTTTATATTATAATTAAATTATCATATACATGTTATATATGTTACATAGGTTTCTTAAAACCAACTTTTATATGTTTCATGTATGGCATGAACAAGTCGCATCACTTCGAGGGGGAGGTAGTCTACACTTCCTCAAACCAAATTATCATTTTTACACAAAATCGAATGTGTAAGGATATGTGTTATAAAATAATTAAATAAGATTAAATACATAATTATTACTATATATAACATATATCAAAATATTGTCTATAATAATGGAAACTATGAGATTAAGTAAAGTAAAATTGAATAATCCTCATTTAGTGAGGCGGTAGTCCGCCATACAGGTAAACAATATATTCATTACCCATTAGATGGAAGTTTTGTAAGTGTAGGTCATATACTTAGAGTAAAAAATAATAGTATATTTATGATATGGGTGTTGTTATACATGAATTTAATAATAATATTTGAGGGAGTGGAGAAAGAAAATAAAATTAAAGGGATTTAGGAAAGATGTTACCTCTTAATTAGGTAACTCCTTTTGGTTTGAACCAAAATGTTTCCTTGTATTGATTTATTACCAAAGGGATTATTCAAGGAGGAAGTTATACATGTTTAGGAGATATTTTGGAAGATTTTTCCTGAACATAAGTGTCTTTATAGGTGTGAGTAAGTTTGAGGAAAGGAGGCCTTTTATAATGGAAGAGTGTCACTCTTGTAATATTTTAAAAGAAAGGAACCCCACCCATGTTTTTTATTGAAAGTGGATAAATGATGGTAAAAATTCAATAAAATGGAGTATATGGACATCCAATTTCTTTTTTATAAGATTATAAGTCGTTTTGGGTCTTAAGTTTATGGTTTAGTCCCTTATTAAGCTTAATTTAATCTTAATCGTTGTAATTAATTTTAATTACTTTCCCTAATTTATTTGGTAAAAAACTAAGTTGGAATTATAATAAATATTAAATAATTCTGATTCCAAATTTTGAATCTATTTTAGCAAATTTAAATCATTGAATTGAAAAAATTAAATTAAAATTAATCCCACAAACATGACGACAATATGAGTTTTGAAAGTAAAAACGTCTTAAAGTTTAATAAGTTCTTATAGTAAATTTAAAAGTTAAATTGTTTCCAATAAAATAAATTGGACTTAATGATTAAAAATATTATCTAATTAAACTTAAAAAAACTAAAATTTTAATTTTAACTTATAAATAAATTAAATGAAAAGTAGTTTTGGATTAAATTTCAGTATTTTTCATTATTCATTAAAAAATGAATCATTATAGAAAAATACCAAAACATAACCCTAAAATAATATTTATGTTTCTCTTAAAAATATTATGTTTATTTTGGAATATTAAATATATAAAAGGGTCCATAATTGGATTTAAATAGGTTTCACCATCAAAAGGTGACAAAAATATATGTCTAAAAATATACTGTTTTTTGTGTTTTATTGGGTTTGTTATTATATTATAACTATAAAATATATTAGATTAGTGTAAAAATATTTATGTGGATATATAATATATAAATTTACAATATAAACTCTCTAAGAGTGTTATTATTTGATTTATTGTTCAAATTGTGATTAAATAGTGTTTGTTCGGGTGTTGTGTGTATTGCAAATCTATTAACAAAATATAAAATAAAATATGGTAAAGTTTTGGGGTGATAAATTCTTCCATCCTATAAAAATTTTGTCCTTAAAATTTTAGGGTTATTACATAAAAAATATATGGGTAGTTATACTTGATAGAATCCTCTAGTTCCCATGTTTGTTCTTCCATTTTGTTATTCCTCTAGAGTACTTTTACCAGATGAGTCATACGATTCCTCAATACATGCTCTCTGGTAACAATAATCCAGATGGGTTCTTCACAATATGAAAGGTAAAGTTCCAACACAATTTTGTCAGAGGTGAGCACATGTGTTGGGTCAGGCATGTGCTTCCTTAGCAGGGATATATGGAACACATCGTGAACCCTTGAAAGATTTGGTGGCATTTCTATGTGATATGAAATTACTCCAACCCTTTAAATAAATTTTAAAGTTCTGCTGTACATTGGACTCAATTTTTCAATTTTACTAAATCTGATAACACCCTTAATTTAAGATACTATCCCAAAAACATGATCTCTCACATGAAACACAAAATATTTACTCCTATTATCAGAAAAACTATTTTTCCTACTTTGATCTGATTTAATATGATCTTGAATAACCTCTAGATTTTTCATTTTATCTTCAAAAAATTATGGCCTTGTGAATTTCCTTTCACCAAATTTATCCCAAAAAGTTGGATTACATAATATCTTTCCATATAATGATTTATATGGTTCCATTTGAATACTTGAATGGAAACTATTATTATAGGAAAAATCTAGAAAAGGTAAGTACTGATCCCACATACCTTGAAATTCAAGTTAACAATATATCAACATGTATTCCATTGTTTGAATTGTTCTTTCATACTGTCTATCAGTTTGAGGATGGTAGGTAGTTGTCAAATAAAGCTCAATGTCAAGATCCTTCTAAAGACTTTTCTAGAATTTTGATGTAAAGAAGGGATCTTGATCAGAGAAAATGGATAGATTTTCCTCATAATGTCTTATAATTTTATTAATGTAGAGCCTTACAAGGCACTCAATAGGAAGATATTCTATTATGGAATGGAAATGATCACATTTGTTTAGATGATCAATAATAAACCATGTTACATCATTCCTTCTAAGATTATTTGGTATTATTGTGAAAAATTCCATTAAAGTATGGTCCCATTTCCACATAGGAATAGGGAGAGGTTTTAGTACTCTTTTAGGATGCTACCTCATAACTTTCACTTATTGACAAACCAAGAATTTGGATACATAATTAGAGATTTCCTACATCATGTTATCCCACAAAAATGTTCTTTCATGTACCTATAAAAAATTTTTCTTCCGAGGTGTATAGAGAATTTTGAGCTATAGGCGTCATCCAAAAATTCCCATTTTTATCTCAGGTATAGATGGAATGCATAACATATTTAAAGACATTATAACACCATCTTCACAAATAATTTTTGGTAATTTTCCATCATTCATATCTTTAATTTTATTTTGAAAGTTCTCATCATCATATTTAAAATTATTTATCATGTATAATAAATATGGTTTTCCAATCATTTGAAAAATGATTGATGTATCCCCTTCCATAGAAATTCCCCTATCCATATTTACCATATCCATGAACTAAGGAACCTTATTAATCCTCATCTGGTTCAGAACTCCTTGATCTTTTAGACTCAGTGAATATTCTACATTATTTTCTTTTCTTGGGTGGTAGTTTATTGAGAAATCATAATCCTGGAGTAGCTTGAGCCATCACCTTTGTCCTATTTTGAGATATTTCTGTGAGAAGATGTATTTTGGAATTTTATGATCTATGTATTTCTCACATCTTTAACCATAGAGATAATGTCTATATATTTTAAGAGTAAAGATTACAGCCACTAAATCATGAATATGGGTTTGATAGTTCTATTCATGAGTCTTCAATTTCCATGATTCATAGGTAATAACTTTATCGTTTTCATTATGACACAACCAAGTCCCTTCTTTGATGAATCACTATAAATGAAAAAACCATCACTACTAGATGGTATTATAAAAATCAGAGCTTTAAATAATATTCAATTTAGTTATTTAAATTATTCTTCAAATTTCTTTTTCCATAAAAACATAACCCATTTACAGGTATGTTTGGTTAAGGGGTTAACCAATCAGAAAAAATACTGAAAGAATTGCTGATTGTAACCTATCAAACCAATAAAAATACATACCTTGGTTATGTTTTTTTGAATAGTAAATTATATGGCTACCTTTTTATTTACAGGATCAATTGATATCTGATACTTGGAGATAAAATGTCCATGAAAAGGAACTTATTAAATATAGAAATCTCACTTACTAAATTTACCATACAAATATTCCCTTGTAAGAGTCTTAAGAATGATCCGAAAGTTATTCTCAAGGTCCTAATATACTTTAGAATACACTAGAATATCATCAATTAATACCAAAACAAAATCATCAAGATATTCCATGAATACTCGATTCATTGGGTCCATGAAAATAGAGTGTGCCTTAGTTATTCCAAATGGAATTACTGTAAACCCGTAATGTAAATACCTCATCTGAAAAGTTGTGTTCTGACATCCTCATTCTTCACTCACAATTAGTTATCCCAGAATAAAGACGAGTCTTTTAAAAATATATGGCTTCGTGAATTTGAAAAAAAAAGTCATCAATGCATGGTAGAGGATACTTTTTCTTTATTTTAATATTATTGATTTCTCTATAATCAATGCACAACCTCATGGATCCATATTTTTATTAACAAAGAAGATAGAGGATCCCCATATTGAAACACTAGGGTGAATGAATCCATTATTACCCAAATAATCTAGTTGTTTATTAAAATCTACCAACTCTGCAGTGTCCATTCTATAGGGAGTATTTTATATTAGTCTTGCATCATTAACCAAATCAATGGAAAATTTTACCTCACACTCTAGGGGAAGTCTAGGTGATTACTTAGAAAATACATCAATTTATTTCTAAAAAATAGTAAATCATCAATTTGAATATTACCTCCTTCATCACAGGATATTTTATTCTCTTATTCTCCAATAATTATATTCAGTTGAGCTATTGGGGGTGGATCTAAATAAAAAAATAGGTGAGGAAAATTCTTCTCTAAATATAAGGGATTATAAATCTTTCTCCCAAAATGTATTTTCCTTATTCTTGTAATTGTATCAGATTTTAAGATCTAGTCCATACCAAGGATTATATCAAAGTATAACATAGGTATGATAACATGATCATAAAGAGAATCATGTTTATGTGTCATGATGGGGACTTCACGACACGTCTTTGTGGCAATAATAATTACATTGTGAGTTATCACTAAAAAATATCTTATTAGATGAAAATAGAAGTGTCTAATTTTCTTGAAAAACAGTGTAGATATGAAATATTGTGATGATCCATAGTTAAATAATGCGTGGGATAAATTTTAAGATATAATTAATGTACCTTCCACCACATCATTTGACACTTCAACATTTGTCGTAGTGATCGTATATTCTTTTCCATCTCCCTTTACTTTTCTTTGGTAAATTCCCTTGATGGATAGATAATTCATTTGAGTATTTTTCCCACCCCCTATAGGTGAAACACTAAATTTTAGTGTTCTACTTCTTCCCTTTACAGTCTTTAATATGATGACCCTTTTCTCCACACTTAAAACAAACTCCCAATCCCTCCAAGAATTTCCCAAAGTGATTTTTTCCATAGTTCTCACATTGTGGGAATTGATTCATTCCCTTTATAATGATGTTAATATGACCTATTAATCTATTGGTTTATTTCAAATATATAAGATATTGGTAATTATTTCTCTGTCTTGATGACACATAAAAATATTTATTCATATGATGAAACATTCTATGAAACCAGCACCTCTCTGATATTTGGCTTAAGGCCTTCAAATAAGTGGTTGATCTTGAACTAAATGTTGCACATATAATATGTAGAAAAGATAGCTAAACTTTTAAAGGTATCTTCATAATATACAACACTCTATTCTTTATTTTTATTTAAGCTAGGAACCTTCTCTTCATCTCAATTTAATGATCGAGAGGGAAGTATTTATCAAATAACTTCTCTTTAAAGGTTCTCCATTACATGAGATCTATATCTTCTTACTCCCAAGTATTTTAGATTAGAGACCACCACCAATCAACATCACCTTGGAGAAAATACACAACAAGTGTAACATTTTCCTTTCCCCTACATTCCAAAGTTGTAAATATATTTTACATAGACTTAATCCATTGATTAACTATAATTGGATCAGTATCCCCAATAAATTATGGGGATATTTTTTATATAAATAAAACCAACATAGGAGATTCCCTTTGTGGAATAGGCTTCTCTATTCATATAAGATTTATTATCATAACATGATTATGTTTCCATAATATTACAATAATTTTCTCTATTACAATACCAGCTGTATTTGCTTCCTTAGTAGATAAATCTAAAAATTTTCTATGACTATGAATACCATTCTTCCATAAAGGCACCATTTCTAAAAAATGGAATATAATGGACTAGCTCATAAAATCCAGAATTTAAAATATGATATAACAATCAACATAAATTAAAAAATTATGCATCGTAAATCATAACTTTGGTCACTTTTAGGAAAAGTTTACTTTTAAATCCTTCATAATGGTAGGTAAATAGAATTTGAATTGTCCTAATAATATATCCTGAGAGTGTAAAACTAGGTTCACATTAATGCCCATTATAATGTAGTAGGTTAACCCAAGTCAAGACTGAAACACCTTATCAAATTTATTACACATAGGTACATCTGTTCCAGAACCACTTCCACCTGTAGTTTCTCAATTGGGCTGTATTTCATGGAATTCCCACATAATCTCTACCTTTACAAAATTTAGGATGTTCTTGTATAATTTTCTATAATGTATATATTAGGTTTGTTCTCCCTAATATATGTTTTCTAAATCTAGTTTCCAATGTTTCAACTAAACTTCCTTTGATATCAACAATAACACCCTAACCTGAGAAGCCAAGAGTCGGTGCATTATTTTATTAAATTGGCATGATTACAAGGAATCAAATCCTAAAGGACTGATTAGTTTTGTAGTCTTGTAAATACATATTACATACTTGACAACCATAATACATTGGGAAATAAAAAATAATAGAAATTTACATAAAAAACCATGTCCTTGAATTCATATTTAAAGATATCATGTTTCATCACATATGGAAAAGAAACATAATAAGGGTGATCTCAAATGCTCAGTAAGGGTAAGTAAAGTGGAAGTAATATCAAATCAACAGTAATTAATTATCATGGAAAGCTAGGAAATTGACAACACATTCCATACAAGTAACTATATAATGTGATATCAATACGGCAAGGTAAGAATCTGAAACACATTCCATTAAATCAATGAACTGAAAATAAAATGCATACACAGATACGTTGACACAAAATCTCATGGATAAATAATAACTAAATTCATAATAAATTCAATTATTTATCACCAGATGTAATGGTTCCTATACACATGATACATTTACCATCTAGAGACATATTATCTATTAGGGAAACTAATTCACCTCATGAGACCACTGATGCATCTAGTGGCTTGCATTAACCGATCCCCAACCCATATGGTTTTCCTTAAACGGCCCCCAACCCATGTATTTCATGTCCAATGAATTCATCATATATTGAATAAACAATGCTCCTTATCAAATATCCATATTTAATTGGGAATATTTATTTATCATAAACACATCAAAGGAGGATAAGTAAAAACATGGGTTGTTGACATTAACACACTCATGAGAATAAATAATCTTTAAACATTCCAAAGTGTCCCAAACCATTTTGATGCATTTAAATAATAATTTATATAAAGTTATGAAATTAAATGAAACTTAAAATATCAAGATAAAAAAGGGATTCATGATATAACATTAAAAAATTAGTATATACACCAAATAAAAGTGAATTGGCACATAATAACAAAAAAGTCTCAATATAATATAAATTGAGATGAAATTCTCTTACCTTAAATTTCATTTTTATTGTGTGGTATTTAGACTCATGTATAGTCATTAAAAATATGTTACTAACTAATATCATAAAAATAATGATATTTATAATTTATATATTAATTTCATTAATATCTCATTACCTGTTTGTTAACAACTTTCATTAATTTAACTATTTTAGGTGTTAATTTCCATGTTTTATCAAGTACATTTTAAGTTGTTATTTTTCATTAACATTAATTAGATCATTGTTTCATAGTATTCTTAATGTATTCCATGACTTAATTATCATATATAATCATTATATATGTATTTATTTTACTCCATAATATTTGGAGATTAGAAGTGAAGTGTAACACCCCAGATAAATAAAGAATATGACATTTTTATATTTGTCCATATTTGTGAATAAAATGTTAATATTAATTTAAATGGAACGCTATGATGGATGGCGTGCACAATACGCAACAACGAGTTTCTTAGAAATCTTACGTTGCACTCTAATAATAAAATAATATTATTTTAAATGGTAGTTAACACCTATACATTGTTATGGCGGGAATGAATAGAACTAACTTCAAAATGATTAAATATTTTTTTCAAATATTTTTACTTTTATCCAATAAATGTTAGAGTCTTAAAATGCAAATGAATCCAATTTTAAGCGTAAATATTCTAATATTATTTAAAAGGTCGATTAACCGCATTTTGATGGAAAAACCTTTTTAAATCCACTTTTTGACAATTTTATATGTTATATTGGACAAAATAAAATTCTTATTTAGAATCGGGATATCAAAATTTACATTGTGTAGTTTTTTGTTATTTTTTTTGATAAAGTCCATTTTTAAGGAATAAGTGAAAAATGTTGTATTTTAATTCAAACCCTCTTTTTATTCTAATTTATTTATATGATTAGATCATATTTTGAATTGGATTTAAAGTTCAATTAGAATATATTTTTACCATTTAATCCAATGGTGGTCATTGGAATTAATTTCACTTTAAAATTGGACTTAAACTACTGTCAATCTTTTAATAGATATTGTTTCTTAAAAACACGCTATTTGTTTTGACAGTGGGAATTAATTATTAAATTAATTAATGTGACTTATATGTTTTGAATTTTGTAAAATAGAAATGATTTTTGAATTCGGAATATCAAATATAGCTTAGGGTGAATTTTTGGTATTTTTCTAAAAAACATCAATTTTTGATGAATAGTGAAACCACTAAGTGGTAGTTTAAAAACTGATTTTTCGTTTAAATGAAACTTTACCACTTCTATGTTTTTAATTTCAAAATTCTGACATACATGGTTGTAATTAGGATGTGAAATTTAGTTCAATGGGATTAAAATAATTTTTTTGGTGAATAGTAACTTTGATGTTTTATTAATCGCGATTAAAGGTAATTAGGGTAATTTAAGGTAAAGATAATGTTATAATAATATGAAATGACCTTGACACATATCCTACCCTTATTGTATGAGTCATATCCGAACAAAACAATCCATGGGTCAACTTGGGGACTCCATGGATCCACTTTGGTAGGAAAATGACATTAATAACTTTTTATTTAAAGGTAAAATAAAAATGTCACAAACATGTATTGTTTTACTAAAAAAAAATTTACATGGGGTTGTACAAGTCACATATTTGACTATAAATATTCCTTATAAAGCTAAAATTATTTCCTATATCATGATATTTTTTTTATAATTTTTAGACATTATATAGATTAATTTATTTATGACACCATGATGATTCAGTGATTACCTCATTAATGAATGATTTAAATAAAATGAAAAGATAATGTAAAATATAAGACTAACACTTGTCAAAATCCTATTGGATGGGTGCATTTCTAACCCTTATCACCTTGTCCCCGAAATATATAATTTTGGGACCTTTAATATCCAAAAATCATTTTATAATAAAGTAACATTTAAAGACATTCCAAGAGTGCCCCTCCTCCCTCTTATGAAAGGCCCCCACCTCTACCCCCTTACCCACACCTCTCAAGCCTTTGGCTCGACCAAACTCTGTTCATTTTATCTCTCAACATCCCTCTCTTCATCCTAGAAGCCTTACCTTAGGCAGAAAGCTCTTCAAGAAACCCTTTTGGTTCAAACCAAAGGGAGTTACCCGTTTAAAGGAATATAAAGAAACAAACAAGACAAGCCGGACATTAGGTAAGGGATCCTACCTCTCTCTTCTTTTTAAGTACTCTCTTTTGTGTCATTTATTTTAAGCTCATATTTCATATGTTTGTGGATGTTCTTTTATATTCATCATTATGTACTTTTTATTTTCATATTATGAGAGACCCTATTTGATCTCATAAATCCATTTTTGGAAGTTTTATGTGGCGCTGTTAGGCTGCCGAGTTTGTGTAAGGGATTTTTCATCTCACTTTTATTCTTGTGAGATTTATGCTACATTTTCCCCCATTTCCTTTGAGTGGTGTATCTACTGCCCATTATTCTACTCTTTGTGTAATATACTTTCATTTATGAGTATTTACATCAATTTTGTATAGTCTTTCTTTCATGGGGTGTACATTTCGAAAGTTACCCAAGTCGGGAAAGGAACCTTTCACCCTCCCCTTTTTAAAAGACTTCTTTTGTTATGTATTTTAATTTACATCTTATTATGTTGGGATATGTTCTCCTATATTTTTATTGATGTAAATTTTATTTCCAAATGATGAGATACCATTTTCTATCTCATCAACTCATTTATGAATTTTAAAGTGACATCGTTAGGCTGTCAAATTATTGCAAGGTAACTTCTTAACTTAATTTCAATCCTTTGGGTTAAACTTGTACTCCTTGAATATGTCATTCTATGAATATATATGAATGAATCTGGTTGTTTTACACTTAATATCCACTTATTTTGGGTGTATTAATACTTGTCAAACATAATTAAGTAATTGATTTATCCTTAATCTAAGGTTGCCATCTTTGAATGGGACTTCTTCTCAATCTCCTTTCATTGAGGTATATTTTGTTTTATACACAACTTTCCTTTATATAGTGTATAAACCACCTTTCACTTTTACTTTTATTCAAAAGGAATATTTTTCTACAAATCGTTTTACTGAATGACAAAAAAAATGTTTCTTTTTAACGTACGCGGTGACAACAACCATTCCGCCGTCGTGAGTATTATTTGATCCTTGGCTTCCTCAAAAATCCGTAATATTTTTAAAAGTAAATAAATACCATATACTCTTTTATGTATTTGGGTATTGAAAATGTTTTTGATAATGGATTTGTTATGTCAATATATTTAAGAGATATATTATGATTAAAATGTGGAAATATTTTCTTTCCTTTATAATTATTTTATGTGTTATGAATTTATTATGGTACTTGGACATTTTGCGGGCGGTTACGTGATAATACAAATGGCGGGTGGTGTCGTGAATACCAGGACGAGTACTTACGTTATAACCTACAATGCATTGGGTATGGAATTCGGCCGTATGGTTATTCCATTAAGTGATATGTGTGGAAGTCGACCATATGGTTATTCCATTTAAGTATGTTTAGGTCCCAAATTACCATTATATGATATGTGTTCTTTATATGGGTTTATGGTAATCTTTTTGTTACAAAGGATAAGTGGTGATCTATTATTCAGTGAAGAGTATTTACTACTTCGTAAAGGTGAAAATTATTAATTTGATAAAGTATTCATGGTTTACATGTTGTTTTGAAAAACTATCAATTTTACATCTTTGTGTATTGTTTATTGGGATTTTTATGATCATCCCAAGTTTTTGAAATGTATTCCATAGGACTTAAATATGAATAGGGTCAAGGATGGGATCAAAGAAAGACATGCTATTAAAAACATGGAACTAGACATGTTTCTTTTTAAGAGTTTTTATTATATGGAAACTTAGTAGAAGTTTCTACTTTGTAATCTTTTGAGATATAATATTATGTCATAATTCTCTAAAACTTTAAACCTGAAAAGATCCTCTCTGTGAATTATTCATGTCACGAGCCGTCCTCGGGGCCTCTGTCGTGACTACCCCAAGCCCGCCTTCCATAGGCCAGGGGCTGGCGACTAGCACCAAGGCATAAATCCCGGTAAAAAGGGAAGGCATTGCCTTTGTAAAGTAAACAAGAACCTCAGAGTAAACAAGCAGAAAAAGTAAACACTAAGTAAAAATAGAGTACAACTGCAAGTGCGGAAAGTAAGTGGGCCAGAATACAAACCCAAACTGAAAGTAAAGTACAACTTGAAAGGGAAAATAGCAACTGAAAAGTAAAAGCCGCTACGCTGAGCTTTCCACTGAAAATCTCACCTGAAGGGTGGGTACAGATAGCTCCACTGCTCCTCGGGTCCCGCCGTCCGCTCCGAGTACGTCCCGCCCAGTGTTCCTCCTCCTGGTACTGTCCTGCTCTGCAAGCCTCAACCACGATCAACATTGTCCGTCGTCTGCAACCAACACAATGTAGTGCGGGCATAGCCCATGCAGGGGTGACTATAAGCTACTCAGTAGGGACCCCGAGACCCCCGAAGGTCTCCCAAAATCCACAAAGGATAAACCACAAAGGAAAGATACAATCACGAAGTAACAACTGACACTGCTTAGGTATATGCCCATACATATACCTAAGTCATCAATTCCAATACGCTCCAACCTCCGAGCTCAAGTACAACCCAGTCCACACAGGAAAGTATACGTATTCTACATAGGAAAACATGACGTAATCCACACAGGATAGCACAACACAATCCACATAGGAAAGGAAACAGGATTCAGCTCACACAGGTATACATCATTGAAAAGGTAAAAGAGATGATCAGACATAGATACTGAATCATCTAAGCTGGGACCCACATAGGATACAAGACCAGTTGTCTTCATTGTTTCATCTATGCTGGGACCCACATAGGATACAAGACCAGCACTGAATCATCAAAGCTGGGACCCACATAGGATACAAGACCAGCACAGCTAGGACCCACATAGGATACAAGACCAGCTATCTTCATTGATTCATCTATACTGGGACCCACATAGGATACAAGACCATTATTGAATCATCTAAGCTGGGACACACATAGGATACAAGACCAGTACAGCTAGGACCCACATAGGATACAAGACCAGCTGTCTTCATTGATTCATCTATAATGGGACCCACATAGGATACAAGACCAGTATTGAATCATCTAAGTTAGGACCCACATAGGATACAAGACCAGCACAGCTAGGACCCACATAGGATACAAGACCAGCTGTCTTCATTGATTCATCTATACTGGTACCCACATAGGATCCAAGACCAGTATTGAATCATCTAAGTTGGGACCCACATAGGATACAAGACCAGCACAGCTAGGACCCACATAGGATACAAGACCAGCTATCAGATTCACAAAGGATCGATAGGTACTAATCCCCGCAAGGCCCACACAGGATCAGACCCACACAAGATCTGTAGCACTGATCCCCGTAGGATCGCTGAGTGCTGTAGTCGTTGCCGTCGAATCCATTGAGGATCTCTGCATAGTCGTCGTTGTAGTCGCAGTCGTAGCCAGCACTAGGGTTCCCGCACACAGCAAGCTCGTTCGAGAGGGTCCGCTCTACGAGCCGAGAGGCTTGATACATCAACTTTCACATAGTCCGAAGTTGATGTATCCAAAATTTCCGTATCGTCAACAGGAACTCAACGCAACAGACGACGCGTCAATCGGACGCCCGGTCTGAGAGTTATTGGCTTTTTCGTTCCAGGGGTCCGGTTGGTTTTTAAGGAAAAACCAACCCGACTGTACTCCACCTGCATCCAAACCTCGGTTGGAGTATGCCAAAATATCCGTCTCACTAATAGGAACTCAACCAAGTCGACGACACGTCAATCGGACGTCAGGAGTTCAAGATATGAGTGTTTCCGCTCTGAGGGCCCGGTTGGTTTCGTGTACGAACCAACCCGGCCAAACTCAAAGTATTCAGAAACCTTGAGTGCGATATACCGAAACGACCGTCTCGTTCTGAGGATCGTTACGCAACTGACGTTGAATCGATCTGAGGTCCTTAGCCCATGATATGGGCATTTCACCGAATTGGTCCGAAATCGGGGGGTCTGGGCCCGGGCAGACCCGGCCCGACCCCCCCCCCCCCCCCTGGGTCGGCCCGAATCAGGTCGACCCAACCCGACTGGGCCCGGCCCGGTCCAGCTCGGTCTGGTTCGGTCCGGCCCGACCGGCCGACCGCGACCCGGCCAGCGTGGGCGCGCCGAATCGCAGAGCGGGGTGCGCGACTCCCCCGCATGCCGCTAATTGAGGCCGGCGGCGGATCCCCCGGCTGCCAACCCTCTGGCGTCGCGCCGCCGCCGCCTTCCGTGGACCACCGGACACGCTCCAGTGGTCTGTTTCTCCTTCCGTCTTCGCCTATGGTCCCCCCGGGACCCGACCTTCACTGCGAATGAATTCAAACACCAAAGCGGCCTTCTTCGTCCTCGCCCTTCAATCCGCACGTCAAAACGAATAGCGTCGTCTTTGTAGTTTTCCAGTGTGACCCGATGGCGCCGCGCCCCTTCGCCGCGGCCCGACTCCGACCGTGATTCTTTTGCGGTTTTTCAGCGCGACGCGACGGCGTCAGGGAATTGATTCGAAAATTAATTGATTGCGTGGCGTGACGACGTCGCGCATTCTTGCCACACGATTCCGCGTGGTGCGTCGGCACCACGTCACTTCCATTCCATCTGCAACAACAAGAAATAAATAATAAGGGAGGGGGGAGGCCGTGTTTGTGCGGTCCGGCCTCCTCCCATTAATCGATATCAAGTGGTCCGAAAATACGCGGATAAAAGACGGAAGAGAAATCACGCAAAGAAACACATAAACCCCCTGCAACCTCATAAATAAAAAAGAATCATAACAATAATCCCAACCAGCAAATTAATCTTCGCGGATCAACATAATATTTAGTTGATCCGCGTTCTTAGATTTAGAAGGGAGTAAATGAGGGTTCACCAACAATCACAATTTAAATTCCCTACCTCGGTTCAGGAACGGTGACCGTCAACGAGCCGCGGAAGACGAGCGTCGCAGAAGTCGGGCGTCGCGGAAAACGAACGTCGTTTCCGTTTACGTCGAGGTGCGTTCGAAGAGGAAATGTCGTTGGAAGAAGACGTCGCGTTCTCCGGCGGAGATGTTCTTCATTGAAAAATGGTGTTCTTCGCGTTCTTCATCGAGGTTGAAGAAGAAGAAGACTTCACGCTTCCCAATCCTCCCAAGGTTGAAAAACTCTAACAATAATAAACTAAGACCAAGTCTTATTTTATTAACACAACCTAACCATTTTAATTTCAAGAGTTTGAAATTAAGAAACTCACTTTATTAATTATAACAAGTTGTCAAAAATTAATGAAAGTGAGTTAATGGGGAGTTAGGAAAGTGAGGGGTTAAGAGGGGTTAGGGAGTTTAAGAAATTTTAAAAGGTGGGGGGTTTGTGTGGGCCCCACCCTTTCAATTATCCACACATGGGAAGTTGGGTGAATGTGGGCCCCACCACCAACTTCCCATGGGAGAAATAAACCACCTTGAAAAGAAAAAAAATTGACTCAACAATTTTATTTACCTTTTTAATTAAACCCCATAAATTAACTTCTTCACCCACACAAATGCAACTACGATAAAGGTTCCCTTAAGCATTTACCGGCGTTGCGAGTTCATCGGTGCCATCGGATTTCAATTCCGAGCACTGATTCAAAATATAGGAATTCCCGCTCGTTCGTTCACTGAACGTACCCGAGCCAAACTTTGGAAATTGATACCGGGCACTCCGGGCCTCGGAATCAGGCGCCGTCAGAAACCGCGTTCTTTTAAAATTCCAAAGAAAATTAAGAAAAAATGTTACTTCAAATTTCCGGGTATTTACATTACTCCCATCACAGGGCATTACATCCCCGTAAAGCTTCAACACAAACTAGGGATACAAAGGCAGTAGATCTAGGCGGTAAGCCACCTCGCCAATACTGCTGAGGAGCTGGAAGGGTTCGATGAAGCATGGAGACAACTTGCCACATTGGCCAAATCTATGTAATCCAAGTCGTGGTGAGACCCGCATGAAGACGTGGTCGCCATCCTCAAACTCTAGTGGCCTCTGCCTCCTGTCAGCGAAAGACTTCTGTCGGCTCTGAGCTGTCTTCATCCGCTCCTGGATGTCCTGGACCTTCTCTATCGTGGCATGGACCACCTCTGGTCCCAAAAGAGCTGCTATGATTTTTTCTTTGCTGATAAGAGAAATCTGGTCTCATCCCTTGGATGAACCACGTTCTTTGCCTAATACAGTCAATCCCGACATGGATGATACTAATACCTACCAAGGATGACGTCGTAAGGCCTCGACGCTACTACCAAGAGATCCAACCGTTACTCTCACCTCCAAGGGTTGAGTCACACTGCCGGCATCAGTGTGTGGTAATTGGGCCTCCTCCAGTAGATGTCTCACAAGTGAGGGTCAAGTCAACAGTCAAAATTGGAACCTCTTAGTAACAACACAAAAGAGGACAGGAATGAAAACATCACAAAGGTATGCGTCTTTTGCTATTGCATCTCATAATACAAAGACGCTACACAAAAGCAACAAGGAACTAGAAGTACAAAAGACGTATCCACTAGTTCCACTCCTGTCCATTTGCTCCCAGAGCTCAATGATCGAAGGCCTCAGCTGCCTGAAGCTGAGCTCTCTCATGTCCACCAACTCCCTGTGGTCGGGGCGGACCTCCTGGTGGTGGTGGTGGAAACATCTCGAAGCGTCGTCCACCACCTGCTACTCAGCCAGCTCCTCTTCCTCGCCCGCCTTCACCCTGCGGACCTCCATGGTCGAACCTCTATCTGGGAGGTCCCTCTACCACCTTTTGCTCATCTGTAAGACGAGTCGGGCTGTCTCAAGCCATGTGACCTTGCCCGCTGCATGTGTAGCAATGCATGCCCCTCATGTAGCTGGCTCTCATTCGTGTGCCCCGCACAACCTAATATTCATCTAGTGACTGCCAATCTGATGGTCTGGCCCGTTTAGACCTCTGTGTCACCTGTCTACTACCAACTACAGAAGACCCTGCTACAGGCCGTCCTACGGAGGGCCCTCTCACTGGAGCCTGCTCGGCGAGAAAACTCTCCACTAGAAGGGCTCTCTCCAACACCTCTGCCTACGTCAGAATGTTGAGGGAGATCATCGAAGCCCTGATCTCGTGCCTCAGTCCTTGCTCGAAGGTCCGGGCCCGGAAGAACGGGTCCCGTACCATATCTGTGGTGTAGCGCGAGAGATCAGTAAATCTCGCCGAGTATTGGGCCACTGTCAAGCTACCTTGCCGCTGCTGATGAAGCTCATGAATGTGCACCGCACGGAGGGTGACTATGACGAACTCAGAGCGGAAGATTCTCTCAAAGTCCGTCTAGAGAAGAGATGTCTCATCGTGCACCTGGAGCATCAAGCTCCACCATCGTCCCACTGCTGCGTGCAGTAGGCTCGCTGCGAGGATCACCATGAGGTCTGCTGGTGTCCTCACTAACCAAAACACACGTACCACTGCCTCCAGCCAGTCCTCTGCTACCTGGGGGTCCGTATCCCCACGAAACATGGGTGGTCACTGGCGCTGGAACTCATGCAGTGCGCTGAGGCAACGTGCATCGTCAGCAGCTGGTGCGGGAAGTATCGGTGGCTAGGTGGGTAAAGCTACCGCCAGTGCCACTGCTGACAAAGGGCCCTGCACTGAGGCCTCGTCGCTCGGTGGGCTGTCGTCATGCTCGACTCTCGGAACCCTAGCTGGCTGCCATCGTGGGGCCATCCTGAAAAGGAAACAGGTGCACCACGGTCAGAACAGTATACCTGGTGAGATGATACAATGTAATCACAAAGAAAACTTGAACACACATGCAATCAATGTTTTCATGCATTAAGTCAGAAATCAGAAGTCAGGGTCCTGGTGTAAGGATACGTCGGCCGCCGCACCATCACTAGACTCCCTGGACTGATAACCACACTCAATATGCTAAACACTATTTCTTTACATAGAAAAGATCAGAGTTCACAGTAGAACCAAACTCCTCTGATACCAATTTGTCACGACCCGTCCTCGGGGCCTATGCCGTGACTACCCCAAGCCCGCCTTCCATAGGCCAGGGGCTGGCGACTAGCACCAAGGTGTAAATCCTGCTAAAAAGGGAAGTCATTTCCTTTCTAAAGTAAACAAGCACCTCAGAGTAAGAAAGCGGAAAAAGTAAACACTAAGTAAAAACAGAGTACAAATGCAAGTGCGAAAAGTAAGTGGGCCAGAATACAAACCCAAACTGAATGTAAAGTACAACTCGAAAGGGAAAACAGCAACTGAAAAGTAAAATCCGCTACGCCGAGCTGTCCACTGGAAATCTCACCAGAAGGGTGGGTACAGATAACTCCACTGCTCCTCGGGTCCCGCCGTCCGCACCAAGTACGTCCCGCCCAGTGGTCCTCCTCCAGGTACCATCCTTCTCTGCAAGCCTCAACCACGATCAATGTTGTCCGTCATCTGCAACCAACACAACGTAGTGTGGGCATAGCCCGTGCAGGGGTGAGTGTAAGCTACTCAGTAGGGACCCCGAGACCCCCGAAGGTCTCCCAAAATCCACAAAGGATAAACCACAAAGGAAAGATACAATCACGAAGTAATAACCGACACTGCTTAGGTATATGCCCATACATATACCTAAGTCATCAATTCCAATACGCTCCAACCTCCGAGCTCAAGTACAACCCAGTCCACACAAGAAAGTATACGTATTCCACACAGGAAAACATGACGTAATCCACACAGGATAGCACAACACAATCCACATAGGAAAGGAAACAGGATTCAGCTCACACAGGTATACATCATCGAAAAGGTGAAAGAGATGATCAGACATAGAAACTGAATCATCTAAGCTGGGACCCACATAGGATACAAGACCAGTTGTCTTCATTGTTTCATCTATGCTGGGACCCACATAGGATACAAGACCAGCACAGCTAGGACCCACATAGGATACAAGACCAGGTGTCTTTATTGATTCATCTATACTGGGACCCACATAGGATACAAGACCAGTATTGAATCATCTAAGCTGGGACCCACATAGGATACAAGACCATCACAGCTATGAGCCACATAGGATACAAGACCAGCTGTCTTCATTGATTCATCTATACTGGGACCCACATAGGATACAAGACCAGTATTGAATCATCTAAGCTAGGACCCACATAGGATACAAGACCAGCACAACTAGGACCCACATAGGATACAAGACAATCTGTCTTCATTGATTCATCTATACTGGGACCCACATAGGATACAAGACCAGTATTGAATCATCTAAGTTGGGACCCACATAGGATACAAGACCAGCACATCTAGGACCCACATAGGATACAAGACCAGCTGTCAGATCCACAAAGGATCGATAGGTACTAATCCCCGCAAGGCCCACAGAGGATCTGCAGCACTGATCCCCATAGGATCGCTGAGTGCTGTAGTCGTCGCCGTCGAATCCACTGAGGATCTCTGCACAGTCATCATCGAAGTCGCAGTCGCAGCCAGCACTAGGGTTCCCGCACACAGCAAGCTCGTTCGGGAGGGTCTGGTCCACGATCCGAGAGGCTTGATACATCAACTGTCACATAGTCCGAATTTGACGTATCCAAAAGTTCCATATCGTCAACAGGAACTCAATGCAATAGACGGCGCGTCAATCGGACACCCGGTCTGAGAGTTATTGGCTTTTTCGTTCCAGGGGTCTGGTTGGTTTTTAAGGCAAAACCAACCCAACCGTACTCCACCTGTGTCCAAACCTCGGGCAGAGTATTCCAAAAGATCCGTCTCACTAAGAGGAACTCAACCAAGTCGATGGCACGTCAATCGGCCGTCCGGAGTTCAAGATATGAGGGTTTCCGCTCCGAGGGCTCGGTTGGTTTCGTGTACGAACCAACCCGGCCGAACTAAAGGTATTCCAAAACCTTGACTGCGATATACCGAAATGACCGTCTCGTTCCGAGGATCGCTACTCAACTAACGGTGCATCGATCGGAGGTCCGTAGCCCAAGATATTGGCATTTGACCGAATTGGTCCGAAATCGGGGGGTCTGGGCCCGGGCCGACCCGGCCCGACCCCCCCCCCCCCCTGGGTAGGCCCGAATCGGGTCGACCCGGGTCCGACTCGGCTGGGCCCGACCGGCCGGCCGCGACCCGGCCAGCGTGGCCGAGCCGAATCGCGGAGCGGGATGCGCGACTCCTCCGCCCGCCGCTAATGGAGGCCGGCGGCGGATCCGCCGGCCGCCAACCCTCCGGAGGCGCACCGCCGCCGCCTACCGCGGACCACCGGACGCGCTCCGGTGGTCCGTTTCTCCTACCGTCTTCGCCCATGGTCCCCACGGGTCCCGACCATCACTGCGAAAGAATTCAAACGCAAAAGCATCCTTCTTCATCGTCGCCCTTCAATCCGAATGTCAAAATGAATAGCGTCGTCTTTGTAGTTTTCCAGCGTGACCCGATGGCGCTGCAACCCCTCGCCGCGGCCCGACTCCGACTGTGGTTCTTTTGCAGTTTTTTGGCGTGACGCGACGGCACCGCGGAATTGATTCAAAAATTAATTGATTGTGTGGCGTGACGACGTCGCACATTCTTGCCACACGATTCCACGAGGTGCATCGGCACCGTGTCACTTCCATTCCATCCGCAACAACAAGAAATAAATAATAAGGGAGGGGGCGGCCGTGTTTGTGCGGTTCGGCCTCCTCCCGTTAATCTATATCAAGTGGTCCGAAAATACGTGGATAAAAGACGGAAGAGAAATCATGAAAAGAAACACATAAACCCACTGCAACCTCATAAATAAAAAAGAATCATAACAATAATCCCAACCCGCAAATTAATCTTCGCAGATCAACATAATATTTAGTTGATCCGCGTTCATAGATTTAAAAGGGAGTAAACGAGGGTTCACCAACAATCACAATTTAAATTACCTACCTCGATTCAGGAACGGTCCACGTTAACGAGCCGCGGAAGACGAGCGTCGCGGAAGTCGGGCGTCGCGAAAAACGAACGTCGTTTCCATTTACGTCGAGGTGCGTTTGAAGAGGAAACGTCGTTGGAAGAAGACGTCGTGTTCTTCGGAGGAGATGTTCTTCGTTGAAGAACGGTGTTCTTCGCGTTCTTCGTCGAGGTTGAAGAAGAAGAAGTCTTCACACTTCCCAATCCTCCCATGGTTGCAAAACTCTAACAATAATAAAATAAGACCAAGTCTTATTTTATTAACACAACCTAACCATTTGAATTTCAAGAGTTTGAAATTAAGTAACTCACTTTATTAATTATAACAAGTTGTCAAAAATTAATGAAAGTGAGTTAATGGGGAGTTAGGAAAGTGAGGGGTTAAGAGGGGTTAGGGAGTTTAATGAATTTGAAAAGGTGGGGGTTCGTGTGGGCCCCTCCCTTTCAATTATACACACATGGGAAGTTGGGTGAATGTGGTCCCCACCACCAACTTCCCATGGGAGAAATAAACCACCTTGAAAAGAAATAAAATTGACTCAAAAATTTTATTTACCTTTTTAATTAAACCCCATAAATTAACTTCTTCACCCGCACAAACGCAACTACGGTAAAGGTTCCCTTAAGAGTTTACCAGCGTTGTGAGTTCATCGGTGCCATCATATTTCAATTCCGAGCACTGGTTCAAAAGATAGGAATTCATGCTCGTTCGTTCACTGAACGTACCTGAGCCAAACTTCGGAAATTGATTTCGGGCACTCTGGGCCTCGGAATCAGGCGCCGTCAGAAACTGCGTTCTTGTAAAATTCCACAAAAAATTAAGAAAAAATTTTCCTTGAAATTTCTTGGTCTTTACAATTCATTTAATTCATGATTATGTAATGTTATAAGGTCGGGTCCTTATAGTTGGTATCAGAGGTCGGTTTAGATAACTTTAGAGGTTAGAGTGTTGTTTAAGCATAAGTGACAGGTTTTGAATAACCACAATGGTTATTATATTAGATAGAGTCGTTGTTATTTATGAAAGTTGGAATGATTTTGAGATAACTTGGATAATTATATCTCAGTGTTTATCTTCCTCTTTAGTACATGATGATTTTGTTGATATACTCACACTGACCTTTTTGGTTTTAGTAAATGGATGGATCTATAAGGAACCAAAGTGACAATGTGTTTGAAGGAAACTATAGTGGTTCTCTGATTAAGAGACTGGATGAAATGGGGTATTCCATGAGAAATCTCGTGGTTATTCTAAACCAACTATCAGGAGTCATGATCAACCACTTGAACATTGGTGAGTTCTCTAATGCATCATCTACGAGAGAACCAACTCGATGTGGAAGTTCGGGTAATAATTATAAAGGTAACCATTAGGGTTTATATGATCCTTACTTTTGAGGTAATTATGGGTTACTATATGTTATGATGGAATATGAACGACATGAGATAAACTTGAGGTTAAATTATGTTATGATTATTTTTGAATATTTTAACGCTTTTTGGGGAATGTTATAAGAATTATGTAGTTTTGGAAAAAGGACAACACGTAGACCGTTTGACAACCTATCACGTCGGACGAAGCTGCGGGAATTGAACCTACAACCAAAGTGCGATTGGTATTTATCACCTACCACTGGACTACATGAAGTCCCTGGTTAGTTTGACTAATTATTTTTAGTTATATGATCTTATGAATCTAGAATAAGTTGATTTTGGGTTATCTATGGAAATTATTAACCTATCATGGAGGATATGTGATTAGGTTAATTACTTTTCAATATGAGACTTTTGGAGCAACTGATGTAATTTGGAGATAAATGTTAACATTTACCTTGGAAGACTATGTGATTAAATCCTTCAAAGAATTACGTTTCAATCTTAGTTCAGTTTACTTTGAAGAATTTTATGGACAATTGTTTATCGAATGGTCTTTGTTGAACTTTGGGTTTTGTTGGACAAATTTTGGAGATTAAGAATATATTTTATTTTTATAAAGGATTATACTTTTTGGGTATTATCTGATCTCGTACTAACAATTTTAATTTTTGTTTTTGTCTAAAGACATGGAAAATATATAGTTCTCTTTTTTGGATTAGGTGATTCTCTAGATGTTGATTATACCACTCTTAATGTGTACAAGTCATCCTAAATACTCATCATTTAGATAAAGTATGAGTTTGTGTTAGAAATCTAGTAAAATATGAAAGTCTACGCGATAAGTAAGTATCTTCCCTTATGATTTAGTTAAACTCATAAATAAATTCCTCTTTGAAAAATAACTTAAAACAAAAATGTTGTCTGTCAACTTTTCCTACTGGGGAATCACATACCGTTTAACCCATCATAAGTTTGTGATTTTCTGGTGGTTAACTTTCTCCTAAAAATGTTTTCTATCACTCTCCCTCAGAACATGACCCTTTGTTTTTTTCTTCCATATCCATGTTTTCCTACATGGAATCCAAGTATGGGTTAACTCGAGTGACCTTTGTACTTCTCTTTCTTTCTTTTAAAGTGATAGTTTTACCAACACTTGTTCCGATGTGGGACTTTCAATGAAGTTTCTGAGCCCAATTTTAAAATTGCAAGGACGCAATTCCCAAAAGGTGGGGAGGATGTAACACCCCAGATAAATAAATAATATGACATTTTTATATTTATCCATATTTTTTAATAAAATTTTAATATTAATTTAACGGGAACTCTATGCTCGATGGTGTACCCAATATGCAACAACGAGTTTCATAGAAATATTACATTGCACTCTAATAATAAAATAATATTATTTTAAATGGTAGTTAACGCCTAGCCGTTGTTATGGAGGGAATGAACATAACTAACTATAAAATGATTATATATGTTTGTCAAATATTTTTACTCTTATCCAATAAATTTTATAGGCTTAAAATGCGAATGAATCCAATTTTAAGCGTAAATATTATAATATTCTTTAAAAGGTCGATTAATGACCTTTCGATAGTGAACCCTTTTTAAATCCACTTTTTGACAATTTTATATGTTATATTGGACCAAATTAAATCCTTCTTTAGAATTGGGATATCAAAATTTACTTTGTGTAGTTTTTTGTTATTTTTTTTGATAAAGTCCATTTTTAAGGAATAGGTGAAAAATGTTGTATTTTAATTGAATACCTATTTTTAATCTAATTTATTTATATGATTAGATCATATTTTGAATTGGTTTTAAAGTGAAATTAGAATATATTTTTATCATTTAATCCAATGGTGGTCATTGGAATTAATTTCACTTTGAAATTGGACTTAAACTAGTGTCAATTTTTTAATAGATATTGTTTCTTAAAAACACACTATTTGTTTTGACAGCGGGAATTAATTATTAAATTAATTAATGAAACTTATATGTTTCAAATTTTGTAAAATAGAAATCATTTTTGAATTTGGAATATCAAATATATCTTAGGGTGAATTTTTGGTATTTTTCTGAAAAAACTTCAATTTTTGATGAATAGTGAAACCACTAAGTGGTAGTTTAAAAACTAATTTTTTGTTTAAATGAAACTTTACCACTTCTGTGTTTTGAATTTTAAATATCCGACATACATGGTTATAATTAAAATGTAAAATGTGGTTCAATGGGATTAAAATAATTTTTTGGTGAATAGTAACTTTTAAGTTTTATTAATCGCGATTAAAGGTAATTAGGGTAATTTAAGGTAAAGATACTGTTATAATAATATGAAATGACCTTGAAACATGTCTTAACCTTATTGGATGAGTCATATCCGACCAAAATAATCCATGGGTCAACATGGGGACCCCATGGATCCACTTTGGTAGGAAAATGACATTAATATATTTTTATTTAAAGATAAAATAAAAAAATCACAAACATGTATTATTTTACTAAAACAATTTTTACATGGGGTTGTACAAGTCATATTTTTTAATATAAATATTCATTATAAATCTAAAATGATTTCCTACATCATGATATATTTTTTTATAATTTTTAGACATTAAATAAATTAATTTATTTATGACACCATGATGATGCAGCGATTACCCCATTAATGAACGATTTAAATAAAATTAAAAGATAATGTAAAATCTAAGACTAACACTTGTCAAAAACCTTTTGGATGGGTGGATTTCGAACCATTATCACCATATCCTCTAAATATATAATTTTGGGACCTTTAATATCCGAAAATAATTTTATAATAAAGTAACTTTCCAAGACATTCCAAGAGTGCCCCTCCTCCCTCTTATAAAAGGCCCCCACCTCTACCCCCTTACCCACACCTCTCAAGCCTTTGGCTCGAACAAACACTGCTCATTTTATCTCTCAACATCCCTCTCTTCATCCTAGAAGCCTTACCTTCAGCAGAAAGATCTTCAAGAAACCCTTTTGGTTCAAACCAAAGGGAGTTACCCGATTTAAAGGAATATAAAGAAATGAACAAGACAAGTTGGACTTCAGGTAAGAGATCCTACATCTCTCTTCTTTTTTAAGTACTATCTTTTGTGTCATTTATTTTAACCTCATATTTCTTATGTTTGGGGATGTTATTTTATATTCCTCCTTCTGTACTTTTTATTTTCATATTATGAGAGACCCTCTTTGATCTCATAAATCCATTTTTGGAAGTTTTATGTGGCGTCGTTAGGATGCCGAGTTTTCGTAAGGGATTTTTCATCTCACATTTATTCCCGTTATATTTATGCTAAATTTTCCACCATTTCCTTAGAGTGATGTATGTACTACCCTTTATTCTACTCTCTGTGTAATATAATTTCGTTTATGACTATTTACATCAATGTTCTATAGTCCTTCTTTCATGGGGTGTACGTTTTGAAAGTTACCCAAGTCGGTAAAGGAACCTTTCACCCTCCTCTTTTTAAAATAATTCATTTGTTATGTCTTTTAATTTTCATATTATTATGTTGGGATATCTTCTTCTATATCCTTATTGATGTAAATTTTATGTCCAAATGATGAGATACCATTTTCTCTCTCTTCAACTCATTTATGAATTTTAAAGTGACGCCGTTAGGCCGTAAAATTCATGCAAGGGAACTTCTTAACTCAATTTCAATACTTTGGGTTAAACATGTACTCCTTGAATATATCATTATATGAATATGTGTGAATTAATCTGATTGTTTTACACTTAATATCCACTTATATTTGGTGTATTTATACTTGTCACACATAATTAAATAATTGATTTATCCTTAATCTAAGGATATCATCTTTGAATGGGACTTCGTCTTAATCTCCTTTCATTGAGGTATATTTTGTTTTATACACAAAATTCCTTTATATGGTGTATAAAACCCTTTCAATTTTACTTTTATTCAGAAAGAATCTTTTTCTACGAAGCATTTTACTAAATCAAAAAAATGTTTCTTTTTAACGTACGTGGTGACAACAACCTTTCTGCCACCGCGAATATTATTTGATCCTTGGCTTCCTCAACAAGCCGTAATATTTTTAAAATTAAATAAATACCATATAAACTTTTATGTAATTTGGTATTGAAAATGGTTTTGATAATGGATTTGTTGTGTCAATATATTTAAGTGATATATTATGATTGAAATGTGGAAATGTTTTCTTTCCTTTATAATTGTTTTATGTGTTATGAATTTATAATGGTACTTGGACATTTGACGGGTGGTTACGTGATAAACCAAATGACGGGTGGTTCCATGAATATCAGGACGGGTGGTTACGTTATAAACTCCAAGCATTGGGTATGGAAGTCAGCCGTATGGCTATTACATTAAGTGATATGTGTGGAAGTCGACCGTATGGTTATTCCATTTAAGTATGTTTATGTCCCAAGTTACCATTATATGATATGTGTTCCTTATATGGGTTTATGGTAATCTTTTGGTTACAAAGGATATGTGGTGATCTTTTATTCAGTGAAGAGTATTTACTACTTCGTAAAGGTGAAAATTATTAATTTGATAAAGTATCCATGGTTTACTTGTTGTTTTGAAAAACTAACAGTTTTCCTTCTTTGTGTATCCTTTACTGGGATTTTTATGCTCATCCCAAGATTTTGAAATGTTTTCCACATGACTTAAAGATGAATAGGGTCAAGGATGGGATCAAGTAAAGACATGCTATAAAAAACATGGAACTAGACATGTTTTTTTTAAGAGTTTTTATTTTATAGAAACTTAGTAGAAGTGTCTACATTGTAATCTTTTGAGATGTAATAGTTATGTCTTAATTCTCTAAAACTCTAAATTTGAAAATATCATCTATGTGAATTATTTATTTAATTCATGATTATGTAATGTTATAAGTCCGGGTCCTTATATGAAGTGCACTGTTCATGGAGACAATAGGTCTTACGTACACATGAATGCTGCATTCATTTATTTGTTGTATTAAAAGAATGAATAATAAATGGTATATATGTATATTATAATTATAGTATCATATATATGTTATATATGTTACATAGATTTATTAAAACCATCCTTTATATGTTCCATGTATGGTATAAATGAGTTATATCGCTTTGAGAGGGTGGTAGTCCACACATCCTCAAACGAAGTTATCATTTTTACCAAAAATTGCAAGTATAGGGATATGTGTTATAAAAAAAATAAATAACCTTAAATAAATAATTATTATTATATATAACATATATAAAAAAATTTCATTTATAACGGCCACCAAGAGAGGAATTAAAGGATAATTGAACAATCATCATTTAGTGAGGTTGTAGTACGTTATACATGTAAACAGTTTGTTAGTTACCCATTAGAAGGAAGCGTGTGTAGTTTTATATCGTATACGTATAATAATTACATAATATTATATTTAGGATAATCTTTTTGTTATAAATTCATGGAATAATAATATTTTAAGGAGTGGAGAACGAAAATTAAATTGAAGAGCTTTATGAAAGTTGTTACCTCTTAATCAGGTAACTCCTTTTAGTTTGCACAGAAAGGTTTCCTTGGATTGATTTATTCACAAAGTGAGGCTTAAAGAAGGAAGGGAGTGATATTGGGGAGCCATTTGGGAAGATTTTGGATGAACATAAGTGGCTTTAGATGTGTGAGGAAGTGGGATGAAATGAGGCCTTTTATAAGGGAGGAGCATCACTCTTGTAATATTTTAAAATAAAGGAACCACACCCACATTTGTTTTTTGAAAGTGGATCAATAATTGTCAAAATATTATAAATGGAATTATAGGGTCGATATAAGGCCATAAAATGTCTTTTGTACAAGTGTATAGGTAGTTTTGGGATTTAAGGTTATGGTTTAGTCCATTAATCGTTGTAATTAATTTTAATTACTTTCACTAATCATTTTGGTAAAAAAATATGATTAAATTATTATAAATTAGATATTATTATTATTAAAAATATGTAATTAATTTCACCAAATTCAGATCACATAAGTGGCATAAATGATTTTAAAATTAACCCCGTATACAGGACGACAATGTGGGTTTTTAAAGTAAAAATGTCTAAACGTTTGATAAGTTTTTATAGTCAATTTCAAAGTGAAATTGATTAAAATGAACTAAATTGTATTGAATGATAAAAAATATGATCTACTTAAACTTTAAAAATAATTAAAATTATAATTTAATAATATAAATAAATTAGATGAAAAAGTTGTTTTGGATTAAATTTCAGTATTTTTAATTATTCATTAAAAATGAAACTTTACATAAAAACAAACATCACCATAAACTAATTTTTATGTTTATTTTACAAATATAAAGTTTATTTTGACATATAAAATTTATTAAATTGTCCAAAATTGTATTTAAATAGGGTTCTACATCAAAAGGAAACAAAACTAAATGTATAAAAATATAGTATTTTATGTGTTTTATTGGGTTTGTTCTTATATTATTCCTCTAAAATATATTATATGGGTTTAAAATTATTTGAGTGAATATATAATATATAAATTTACTATATAAACTCCCTAAAATCATTAGTATTTTATTGAGTGTGTAAAATGTGGTTAAATAGTTTTTTTTAATTTGGTGTTGTGTGTATTGTAAAGCTATCAACAAAATCTAAAGTAAAATATGGTAAAGTATTGTGGTGCTAAAAGTCATTTGGTATGTCTAAAAATTTGAAAAGTTTCTAGTTTTTTGAACTATGATGATTTTTTAGAATGATATGAAAAATTTTATTAACATAAAATTTAAAATTAAAGGATTAAATAATATTTTTAAATACTATTTTATATGAGTTAAATATAGTATTTGAATTAGTGAAATACCATGGTTTTAAAGGTATTATTCAACATGTTTTAGTTGAAATTAAATTAAATTATAATTGAAAATGAACTTTTATTGCAATAATGTTTATAGTTATTCTAAGATCTGTATATGGAATATTCATATATGGGATTTCTGCCATTAAAGTTTTTACTTTTTTCCTTTAAACCAGGATCAACCAATACCTCACTCATGATCCTTAGAGACATTTTTCTTCGACAAAAATCCTTCTTTCTTGTGATTGTAGTTGTGTTCAAAATCATGTTTCCCCCTCTTTTTTATAGTAGTGTGTCACATTTTATCTCATAATATGTTTCAATTCATATTCTTACCTTCTCAAAAAGTATTCTATGATTGATCATGGTTTTAATTTCATGATATATAAAAAATTACATCATCTTCCTTTTCCATTATTTTTTGCTGAAATATGTTTTGGAACTTATTTTAAAGGTATGGGATCCTTATTTATCACTTTTTCATCTATATAATTATCATGCATATTTTTTCTAGTGTGTAGGTGGTATATATTAAATAATGAAGTCAATGGGATATATTAAATTTAATTAGAAGGTAATGGGTGAAATAACACATATTTATAAATTTCATTATTATTGTACCTATTGTTTTGTGGAATTTTTTAGGATTGTGTGATTGTGGTGGTGACCATTTTAGCTGTGGGATGTGACATGGAAGTGGAATTTAGGTGGTTGATACATGGTTATAGTGATATTGTTAGATTATGGTGTTGGATTTGGAATAAGACATGATGGGTTATTGTGCTATTAATTGTTTTAGTAAGCTGGTAGTGATGGGATATGAGGTTGGTAATGATTAAAGGGTAATGATGTGTAATTGAATTTAATAAAAGTGTAATATAATTTTTATAGGGTAATTTTTTCAATGATTTGAATAATCATGAATAGACTGGACTTAAATGGAAATCAAATGCGTTTTTGGTTATAATGGTTTGTCATAAAATATGATTTTTAATGTCTTAATTAATGAATAGAGGATGGAAATTTAACTATTTGTAAAGGGATTGAATTTGTAACTAAAATAATGTATGGTGGGTTGTTTGTGGTAGATTGGTGTGGTATAGTTTCATTTAACATAGGTTGTGTGTAATAACATTAATATGGTGTTGATGATAAGAGGAAGGTGATGAAGTATTGATGTGAAACCTTTATATTAAGCATATGTGTTATATATATATATATGTTCTCATATTTTCATGTTACTTTTATATACACCCACACGGATTGAGTAGTGTGTACCAACACCTAAATGCTTTCAGGGGTGTTTTTCAAACACACTAATGGGGAGGAATGGACAAATGATTTCTCCTTCTTCCTTTCTCTTCCTATGGAAGTTTTATGGGGAAGTGGAACCCAATTAATGTGAGTAATGACTGATTATATTGTAGTTGGTGTTGATTTATGATGAATAGATAATGTGAAATTTTGAAGGGGTTATTCAAAGTATGAGGAGGGCATGAGTCCTATGTTCTACACATTCATAATACCCTACTACTTTTGATATGAGGTTGTTGACATATGTGTGATGTTTTGATATTGGAATGAGAGACGTGGAATATGATATTTGTTCCTATATAGGATGTTGGTCCCTGTCAAATATTGCGGTAGGTAGGGTTGTGACTCAACCAACATAATAGATCACTAGATGCATGGTGATGGGATTACATGGAAGGGATGTGAGCACATAACATTTTATGTTAGATAATGAGAGTGGAAACTCAGTGGGGAAGTATATATATGGAACCATTATCAATATTTTCTAAATATTATCTAACTTATTTATTGTGTCTTTTAGAGAGTGATCCCTGGTGAGGTTGGGGTGTATATATGACCTATATAGGTACTTTTTTGTTTTTTTGTTTGTTCACTAGTGCATTAGTATTATCTTTTCACATTTTCATGAGATAACTTAGGTGTGACCCTACTGAGTATACATATTATTCTCACCATACATATATATATAACTATTTTTCCTGTCTCTAGGGAGGTTTTGGAGACCAAGATTAACATTACTAGCTTGGATGGAAGAGTTGTTTTGGAGTTTCTATTACATGTTTTCCTTTAGTTTTATCTTTGAGATTTTTATATGTATTTATTCAAATTAACTTGGTTTGTTGGTTTATTTTATAATATATAATGGAGTATTTTATTTGTTTTTTTATCTTTTATCTCAATACTTTATATTTATTATGGGTAATTTCTCTCATTTGAGTGATTATCACCCTAGGTTCTAATCGCCAACCTGGAGTCTACTGGAGGTGGGACTTGGGGGTCACTCCTTCTCTCCATTACCATACTAGGAGGGGTATCGATAGGGGTGAAATGTATAGATAATATATTTAACAAAATAAATTAAAATTTATCTAATGGTTATTATTATATTAGTAATAGGCCAACAATATTTTTTTTCAAAAATGGTTTTTATTATATGTTTCGCATAGATATTATGATTAATTTCTACCACTTTTAGAAATTATATTTTATTAAATGGAATTAATTTTTCAAATAATCATGTAAAAAATATTAAGATATATTTTTGAGTATTTATTGAAAGGATTTATTTTTCAGTGAATAGGTAAGAATACAACTTTTTTATAAACCATCATTAAACTTGATTTTGTTACAAAATCATTTTATTCTTCAAAGAGTAATTTTTCTGAAAATAGTTTTTCATTGTTTTTTGAAATGATAATAGTAATTTCATAAACTTATAAAAAATTAATCTTGGAAAATTTATTTCAAGTTTGGATTTGTATTATCAAATTTATTAATGATTCTAATTTATTTTTTAGACTTAATGAATTGTAACTATCATAAAAATTTGTGACCATAGTAAAGGGTAAAACAGGTTAATTAATGTTACAAATTTGAAAAAATATCAAAAAATATCATATTATTTCTTATTGGATGATATTATTTTGAAAATTTTCATCTTATCTTTGAAAATGTGGAAATTTTGTTCCACTTTACTTTGATTGTGTCCTTTATATTATTTTATGTGAAAAATAGTTACAAAATATCACTCTATTTATTTTAATATATTTAATATGCTTTCATAGGGAGAAAAATAATTTATTAATGGTTCTAAATGATTGTTTTGAATATTTATAAATCATTTTTATGATATCAATTTATTTTTATTTTATAGTGATGATATAATTTTAGACAAAGGGTGAAGATGACCTGTGTGTGTATGGTTCATCTTTCTCGAAAGGCGATGACGATGATGGTGATTTTTGTGTATGGAAGCTACATGAATGAAGATGATGTTTTTGGAGGAGAATACAGTGATGTAGATCGCCATATATGTGGGATATTTTGAATTTTTAATTTCATTCAAGACTGGTGTTATCACAGGGTTTAGGTTTTGTCAGGCTGTATATCGCGAGGAGGTTCATGGTCCATGCGGTGATGATGATTTGTGTTCATATTTTGAAATGGTTTGAAGATTTGAATTTTAATTTTGAAATCATAAGGGGATGTATTTTGTTAGTTTACCAATTTTCATTAAAGTGTATATTTAAATAAAAATAATAATCAATTGATGGATATAATTAACTTGAATTCTTACATACTGTTGGTGCAGTGCATGTGAAAGCAGTAAAAAAATAAAGTAATTAATTTTAAAAAAATTACAAGTAATATGTTTTAGATAATTTACGATGTCACAAGAAATTATTGGATAATTATAAGGGATTATTGGTGGTTAGAGTATTTATATTATAATTATATTGTTATCTTGATGCCTTTAAAGTCAAGATATGTGAATAGTCATGAAAATGACTCTAAAATATATTTAAATTTAAATTTTTTTTAATTTTTTTGACAATAATAAAACTATTATAATTACTCAATTATGTACAAAATTTTTGATATAATAATTCATGGTCCATGTATGTGGCACTTGTAATTTCTAAAATTACATTCATGACCTAAAAATATTGAAAAATTACTAAAATTCAATTATTTTTTTCCTATAAAAGGGACTAACCTAAACATTTTTGAAACAAAAAACATGTCCAGTTTTCTATATATAATATATCAAAATTACTCTATAACATTTCATTTTTTAAATTCCCAATACCCTATAATTACCATAAACCTATTCTTCAATGGCCATAATCTCAATCAAGATGAGGATATCTGAAAAGGATGTATAAATCTTAATCGATTTATTTTAAGTTTTTTTCTTATTCTACCTTAGTAAGACCTATTGTAACCATTGATATATAATAACAAAAGTTTATAAAAATTATTAAAATGTTATTATTTTTATGCTATAACCATTTTATATTATGTTTTTCATGCAATGTAAAATGAACACTTTCTTCCATCATACATGTTTACTACCACCTGTACGAAGCGATGTGTTCTATTTTTCATAACCACCTAATATGGATGGTTATCATAAAGTATTTAATAAAAACATATTATTTTTAATAAATAATTATGTTTTTATAAATATACTATATCACTTAATTATTACCCATAAATCTATGGGAAAATAGTAACATATCTCACGCGTACATATGAATTACCTAATCTGTGAAGTGATGTGATTAATTTTTTATTATTGACTCACATGGATGGTCATGAGGATGGATGTAATGAATGAATATAAAATTTATAACATATTTATGATTCTATATAATTAAAATATTATGTACTTTATTTCTTTCATACCCAATAAAATAATTAAAACATCATTCATGTTTACGTACTAACTACAATCTCTATGAAATAACATGATTCATTGTTAATGAAAACCTTAAATGGATGGTTTTAAAAGTATATTTAACTTGTAAACATGATAATTATATATTTTTCTATATTTTATATATTAATCAGCCATGACTACTTTGACCACATTCAACACACTGAAGTTATTTTGAGGTTATGAACCAAATGAACTCAAAATTCATAATGCAAACTTAATTGATTTAATAACTAAATAGAGCATGGTAATAAATGAAAAAGGGGGAATAATAATAAAGGAAAAAAATTTAAAAAAAAATTCAAAGATATTACAAAATAAATATATTTTTATTACTCAGGAGGGTAGATTAACATACAAAACGAGTTGAGACTTGGGGTATGTTATTTCTCATCACATTTCATTTCTTTAAGACTTAGCCCATTTTCACAACATGTTTTATTTTTTGTTGTGTATAAACATTCATATAAATATATGTATGTATGTATGTATCTATTTCCATTCATTAATAAAATTATATTACTTTTAAAATCAATATCATGTTTTCTAATTCAATTTTATTTTGATTTTAAAAGTTATCAATGACGTAAGGTATTTTTCTTTTAAAATTTTGTTTTACATGTTTTAAATTATTCTTCCTCCATTACCATTTTCTTTTAAATGATTTCAAGAACACTCTTAATTATGTTTCAAAGATTTTTAAAGGAAATTTTAAAAGAATTTTGAATTTATCTAAATAGGTTTAAAGAGGAATGTTTTAAACATTTTCCATAAACGTTACTTTTTATTTTTTTTACCAAAGTAAAAAAGAATAGTTTTTTACATATATAACATGAATGGATTTTCCATCATCATGAACTTTATTTTTATTAATAATATTCTATAATTTGTCATTATTTTCAAATGTAAATTCAATTTCCCATTTTTTGGTGATTATTTTTCATTTTCATGTGTTTTTAAAATTATAATATATTTCCTTCTATTTTTATGTGAAAAATGGAAAGTGATTTGATTATGGGTTCAAAAACGTTTAGAATGGTATTTATGATGAAAAAATTTATATTTATAAATATTTCTTCATTATATGGTAATTAATAAATTTAGGTGATTATATGTGATCCTTCTATAGCTTATGATGATGAGTGAGAATGATATAACTCTATAATGCAATGAGTAATGATTTAGTCTTCAAAGGGAAAAAATGAGGGACATTACTATATAGGTTACTACTATGGAATTAACTAGGATTCATAAATTCAAACATAAGTCAAACCTGAGTGAATATTGGTTATTAATATGATTATCCAAAATGTATATTTAATGATTCATAATGTTTTTAGTAAAATATTTCTATTTTATAAGGTAAGGAAAGTTTTTTAACATTTAAAGGTGAAATGTTTATTTTTCAATGAAATGTTTTAATGATGGATTTATAGTCATACCATTCTTTACAATGGGTTTTATAGGTTTCCTTTGAGAAATATTTTATTTTATCATGTGGATAGGTTTTATTTATGTGTTAAAAGTTTTAATTTGAAAAAGGTAAACATAATCTTGGGTTTTCATGTTTTTCATAATACTAATGAGATTACTTTTTTCCCATATCTATTAATGAACCTTAATTTTCTCATTCCACAATTTCAAAAAGTTTTTAATAGGATCTATGGATGTATTGGAACTATATAAAGGTTATTATTTCTATTATGGGAAATCTTTTTAACATATGGAAAAGTGGTTTGAATGAGACCTGATTTTAAATTTAAGAATCCCATTTTTGAGGGAAAAATGGTCATTGAGCAGAAGGGTCTACTTTGTATTGTAAAGTTTTAATATGTAATCACTTTTCTTAATTATCTAAGTATCTAAATATAATAGATCATATAAATTTAGGACAGTGAAACCTATGTAATAAATCATGTAATTATCAGTTATTTATGATTTTTGCAATTATAGTTATAACCCCATTACCCATGACTATAGCTTATAGCCATGTGCATGGTGCTTGTGGTTGTTATCAACATGCCTGTGGATATAACTATATTGATATGGAATATAGACCATATGAACCCTATAGCTATGATCAAGGTACCAGTGGTGATATGGTGTTGGTTTAAGAGTTATAGCCATGAGATAACCCACCCAAGCCTATATGACATGGGTGGTTGGTTACAACCACAAACATACCAAACAACACACTCCATCACATCATTAACACTCTGATTCTATATATATATGTAATATATATATATATATATATAAATGATTAAATTTGTAGATATTTATTCCATATTATCAAACTAATTATAATATTTTTCCGGATGGGGATTATATCCATGGGCACACCAAACCATGTCTATAATCACCCTAAGACATTGAAAAACTTTCTTATAGCTATACCCTCACCCCAGATCCTATACCCATTGGAATGACCACCCATGTATATATACCCCCACACTCCAGGACCCTATACCCAAAATCCATCCTACCCATGGTTATAGCCCTCGATCCCACAACCAACTATTATGGGTCAACCTGTTTGTGGTATAGCACTTTCCCTGATACCTTAGATCCATGGACAACCCATCTTGTGGCTATATATCTAAACCCCACACCCTATAGCCACAAGTATCCCTACCTATGGATATATCCCCCAACCCTACAACCTATAGCCATGGGTGGGCTGACTCAAGTCTATAACCCAAACCCGAAAAGATATATCCATGATCTGAACTACCCATTGATCTATTCCTATGAACCAACACCCTATAAACATGAGTGGTTATACCCATGGGTATAGGTTCTACATTTAACAGAATTAGGTATACCTAAAATTTTACCCAATATTATTCACCACAATACCTAAATCACATTCCCAATTACCACAAATAGATGACAAGTAATAGGGTATCAAAATTAACTCATTGGGAACCATTTCATCCTTATAAATCCAATAATGGAATCATTGATTCTACCTAAGAATATTGAATGACCCATATGTATGTGGAATTTCATTCCCATAAACAATCAGTTTAAAAATATATAAAGGACCAAACATATCATGATAAGTTAATTCTTAAGAATAAATCATAAACATTACACCATGGGAATTAAAAATGAAATAAATAACATCTCTATATAAAGGGTAAAAAACATTGTCAGGAAAATGTGGTTGATATAAAATGTAACGACCCAAAGATTCATTAATGGAAAATCCCTCTTGATCCAGTTAAATATCTATTTATGAAAAATGTTTTTATAAGATGTCAACTTCTTTGGTTTTATGTTAATAATTTTGACTGTTTTTAATCTAGCCGTTGAACAGTGATCACATGATTAGTATAAATATAAGGCTTTAACAAACCCAATTTTACTCAGACAAAGGAAGTGATGGCCTCATCCAGTAGAATTCCCCCATACGAAGCACATTTGTCAGAGCTCAGAAAAGTGTTGGCGTCTTTTGGCTTCACCCTTGAACAAGCCCAAGCTGAGATTCATTATTTCAAGCTTGAACGTGATTGTCAACGGGAAAAGTGGAAGTTGATAGAGATTACCACTCGAGCGATGTTATCCGAGCCTCCCCAAGAGTCTGTCACCATCGCACACCTTACCCTTAGGTCTTATGTGCCTATTTTAAGGGGTTATGTAACAAATAAGTAGTACTATGTTCATGTAAATTATTTTTTTGTATATAATAATGAATATAATTTGTAGTCATTTTTGATAAATTGTAAATAGTTTTTAAAGTACAAATGGTGTTTTTAGTTATTATTTAATTAAGAATTCACTTTGATTAAATTAAGGGATTTTTTAATTAAATAATATTTTAATAAAATATTATTATTTAATATTAAATTAATTTTTATTAAATATAAATGATCTTATAATTTTATGAATGTAATTAAAATTTTTATTAAGGTTTGAAGGCCATTTCTGTCAAAACCCTTGAATTTTCGATAAATGTTGGTTTTTATTTTAAAAGTGAAAATTAACATATTTAGAAATTTTTTTAAGATAAAATAAATTTCATTTCTGGAATCAGGACGTCGAAATTATCCAACTGAGAATTTTTCATAATTTTCTGAGACAGTCAAATTTTTTGGTAAAAATTAAATACCATTTAAATATATAATGTGTTTTATGACATCATAATGACGGAATGGTGATGTAATAAAATAACATAATCCTTATGTTCGGCCAATATATGTTTTATCATTAAAATAATGAGGTTTTGGGTTTGTTTGACTTACTTTTCAAAGCATTAATGAACCCCTCAAGACATATTCAACACTTTTCCTTTTTAAATTAATTTCCATGGGAGTGTGACTCACCTACACATAAGCAACCCTAATATTTTAATAAGTTCGGCCCTTGGCCTTGTAAAATATTGTTTTCCTCTTTCCTTTTCCAGAAACAATGGGAAAAAACCATGGGATGGTTTGTGGTTTGGATTAGTTTAATATAAGGGGTCCCAAACCAAAATAATAAAGAATTCTCTCACCTTTACTATATAAACCCACCCAAGCTCCCACTTCCTCCTCACTAAAATCCTTTGAAGTTCGTCCAAAATCTTCCCTACTCTCTATAGAATCCTCCCAAGGTTCCCCAAGCTCCCAAGAAGCCTCTCACAAGCCTCTCTCTAGCCTTTGGAAGCACACTTCCAAGTAAGGGTTTTTTCTTCCTTTCTCATTTTTGTCAATTTTCTTTAAGTTGTATTGCCCTTTTAATTTCAATTATGAATGTTGGGGTATGGTTTCTCACCTCCCCCATACATCCCTCTTATTGTTTTAATGATTGGAGACCCCTTTCTCTCTCATTAAATGCCTCCCATGTACACCCATTACTATGCCGAAATTCCAAAAGGAACTTCTCTCTCTTCTTTTACATTCAAGCAATACTTTTGTATCATGAATCTAAATTCCTTTTCAATTGTTGGGAAATGTATCTATACGACCTCTTTACTTTCCATTACATGTAAATATGATGAGGAACCCCTTTCTCTCTAATTAACCATTTTTTATGAATTCTTATGTCACGCCGTTATGCTGCCGAAATCACACCGATTTTCTAAGCTAATGTCATTGTGTAGTGAATACCATTCCCATTTCTCCATCAAGGGAATTCACCTTTATGCACATTTACTTATTGAATATAAAGTTTCATTTATGAATTCAACATTCCTTTATCGTAGAATAAATGATTATGTTTTATGAATCCATGTTTTATGATCCATGTGGCACACTTATGCATGAAATGAAATGTTTAAGAAGGGTGCACCCTTATAGCACTCCAATGCATTGGGTAAAGTATAGTATCATGATAATTCATGTGCAATGAGTGTTTACTCATGCTAATTCAAGTGCAATGAGGGTTTACTCGTGCTTCATGTGCAATGAGGGTTTACTAATGCTCCATGTTCAATGAGCCTTGGCTCATGCTAATTCAATGTTAAGTGTTGTTGCCACGTTTCAATGTTATGATTATCATGCTTTATCATGCATTTATGTTCATGTTTCTTTTATGCTCCATTGATATTCCTATTTTATAACATGTATTATACTCCTCATGTTATTCCATGTGTACTCCCTTACTGGGCTTTATAGCTCACCCTTTTCTTATGCATGTCCTCAGGTTATCCCATGCAATGCTAAGTACGAGGGAATGTAGTGGTCATGTAAAGGACGTTTTCAATAAAGATGTTGTATTTCATGTTTTAAGTTTTTATGTAATGATCCTAAGCCCCAAAGACACTAAACCTCTCGATCCTCTTTGTTGTATCAAGTGAAGTTTTATGTAATAAATCATGTTTAAGTTGTAATAAAACCAGGGTTGTCATAGTTGGTATCAGAGGATAGGTTTAGTTATTTTTGGGATTAGGAAACCCAAGTAAAGCCTCGAATACAAGACTAAGTATAATAAAAACATCCCTAAGTTATGGTAAATACTAAGTAAGTGGTTTATCAAACAAATACATCCATGTCTGGATACGAGCAGGTAGAGTCGGATCTGGCACAGATGTATCCTAGGGGTAAAACCCAAAACACCGCTTTGAGATAGACTCGAACATGAACTGGTGCATGACAACGGGCCTTGCTGCACTCTTGGTTACGACACTCCCAGGGGATATGTTTTGATAAATTCACAATCTTGGTATGAACCCTTATTAAGGGAAAAATTCCCCTAAGAATATATGTTAGAAAGTAGATCATGAAAAGCCTAGATTGAATCCTATAGACTCATGAGTTAAAGAAATTAATGTTTATTTATAAGTCATCAACTTTTGTCTTTGGATTACCATTTATGTGTTACCCCTAACTTTCCTTTTATTCCAGCCAATGGCCGGTAATAGTAGGACTCGGGCTAACAACCATTGTGAAGATCAGTGTGATGATTGTACTAATGAGATGCCCAATCCAATGGGAGTGGGAATCGCAAACTTTGTCACGCTTCTCTCTCAGATAACTCAAGTTTTGAATAGAAACACTGGTCAAGAGGAGCGGTCAACCCCCCCTAAGAAAGAACAAGTCGCTATCGAGAGATTCATGAGACAAAGGCCTCCTACTTTTAGTGGATCATCTGATCCCACGATCGATGAACAACAGATCAACTCCATTGAAAAGATCTTCTCCATCCTTCAATGTCATGAACAAGAGAAGGTTCTCCTGGAGGCTTATCGTATGGAGGGTGAATCTGATCAATGGTGGACGTTGATCAAAAATACGAAGCCTGAGGAGGAGATCGAGTCTTTGGAATGGAAGGAATTCCGGAAGATGTTTTTCGATAAATATTTTATGCGCACCCACCGTCTTAAGATAGAAAGAGACTTCCTTTCCCTCAAGCAAAAAGATGAAGAATCTATGGGATCATACGAGGAAAACTTCACAAGACTTGCACGATACGCTTCCGGCTTTGTCATTACCCCCGAATGCAAGGTTGACCGCTTCTTTGGTGGGCTGAAGCCTAGCTTGCGGAAAGAATTAGCGATCTGTGACTTTGACGGCTATGAGGAAATTGTCCGATGTGCCCTCAAGGTCGAAATGGAGATCAGAGAATCACAGGGGTATCATGGGGACAAGAAGCATAAGGTGGAATTCAATGGTGGTGGTCTGATGGATAAATCCAACGGCACTAAGAAGTTACAGCACCCCACTTTCCAAAAGTGCAGAAAGAAGCACCCTGGAAATTGCCTTAAGGGGATGAGAAAATGCTTCAAGTGTGGAAGAGAAGGGCACCTGGCTATTAACTGTCGGCAAGAAGGACCCACGGCTACGACATAGGAGAGGAACGATTCGTTCGAACCTCAACGCATTGTTCAATTCTATAAATGCAATGAACCGGGTCATTTTGTAAATCAGTGCCCTAATCCAAGGGTTATCGGAGGCAACCAACAACCTCCAAGACAGCAAGGAAGAACTTTTTCCATCACTTCTGCCAAAGTGAACCCCGACAACGAAGTGGTGACAGGTACACTTTTTATTCATTCAAGAATAGTGAACATACTTTTTGATTCAGGTTCTATGCATTCTTTTATATCTCGAAAGTTTAGTAGAACAATCCCAGCACCACCACGAATCATGGAAGTAAAGATGTCGGTGAGTACGGAAAATGGGGAAATCATTGCATCCCATGAATATAAGTCCTCCCCTGTTATAATATGTGGATTGAATTTCCCGGAGAACCTCATCATACTCCCTTTGGTGGAATTTGATGCAATTCTTGGCATGGATTGGATTTCCTTAAATAGATCCAACATAAATTTTTGGGAGAGGGAAATCACACTCCATATGGAGAATCGACCCCCGGTTCTTTACAAGTTTCAGGAGGAAGATGAATCTCCTTTAGCTCCATCATCTCAAGCATGGATATTACTGCCCTATGAGCACGCGTATCTGGCTCAGATTATTGAGTCCAAAGAAGAAACCATCCATGAAGAAATGCCTATTGGGAGGGAATTCACGAAAGTGTTTCCCGAGGAACTGCCGGGTCTTCCTCTAAGAAGAGATGTTGAGTTCTCAATTGAACTTATACCTGGGGTGCTACCAATATCCAAGAATCCATATAGAATGCCTGTTGTTGAGCTTGAAGATATGAATAAACAACTACAGGAGAATCTGGATAAAGGGTTTATACGCCCAAGTGCTTCACCATGGGGTGCACCGGTCCTCTTCGTCAAGAAGAAGGATGGGTCAATGCGGCTTTGCATCGATTATCGCGAACTTAACAAAATCATGATAAAGAACAAGTATCCACTCCCACAAATTGATGAATTGTTTGATCAGTTTCATGGAGCACAATACTTCTCCAAGGTGGACTTGCGATCGGGATATTATCAAGTAAGGCTGAAGAAGGAAGATATCCCCAAAACTGCTTTTCGTACAAGATACGGGCACTATGAATTCATAGTAATGCCTTTCGGACTCACCAATGATCCAGAAATATTCATGGACTTGATGAATAGAGTCTTTAGAGATTACCTTTGAAAACTTGTAGTAGTCTTTATAGATGATATTCTAATATACTCCAAAACCAAGGAGGACTGTGAGGATCATTTAAGAACTGTACTAGAGACTTTGCACAAGGAGAATCTCTATGAAAAGTATAGCAAGTGTGAGTTCTGGTTGAAGGAGGTCTCATTCTTGGGCCATATCATCACAAGCAATGGGATATCTATGGATCCCTCCAAAACAAATGCAATTGAGGGATGGCTGAGGCCAACATCGGTAACCGATATCCGTAGCTTCTTGGGGTTACTGGATATTATCGATGATTTGTGAGAAATTTCTCACAATTGTCCAACCCTCTTACCAAGATAACTCGGAAGGGAGTAAAGTTTTCTTGGAGTGATGAATGCGAAGAAAGCTTCAAGGAGTTGAAAAGTAGGATTATCACTGCACCCATGCTCACTTTACCCACAAGTGGGGAGCTTTTTGTGGTATTCAGTGATGCTTCAAAGAAGGGCTTAGGCTGTGTGCTGATGCAGAATGATAAAGTGATATCCTATTACTCAAGGTAGTTTAAAATCCAAGAGCGAAACTATCCAACACATGATCTGGAGTTGGCGGTTGTGATCTTTGCATTGAAAATCTGGAGGCATTATCTCTATGGAGAGAAATGTGAGATATATACTGACCACAAGAGTCTTAAATATATATTCACACAGAAAGAGATTAATATTCTCCAGAGAAGATGGATAGAGCTCATCAAGGATTATGACTTTTCAATACATTACCACCCTGGGAAAGTGAACAAGGTTGCGGATGCCCTAAGTAAAAAGGATCCAGCGATTCTATCAATTATGAGAATTGAGAAGGATCCAATCTTCTTAGACTTGATGAAGATGGACGTGTGAATCATAAAGAAGGGAAAATAATCAATCCTTTCACAAATGATTTCTCAACCATCTCTTTTTGAAAGGTTAAAAGATGCTCAAAAGGATGATGTGGGAATTCAAGAAAAAGTGGAAGCTATCAAAAAGGGGAAATCCCCAGAGTTTAATCTTAATGAAGAAGGAATTGTGCGGTTTGGGAAAAGACTATGTGTTCCATCAAGTCCGGAGCTGAAGAAGGAACTTTTGGATGATGCACATAGTTCAAATTTCTCTATTCACCCAGGGAGCACAAAGATGTATCAAGATCTCCGAGAAAACTTTTGGTGGGATAATATGAAGAAGAAGATCGCTGAGTATACATCAAAGTGCCTGGTGTGTCAGCAAGTGAGGGCAGAGAGGAAGAAGTCTAAGTGGATGATGCAACCATTTCCCATACCAGAATGGAAATGGGAGAACATCACCATGGAATTTGTCACCGGACTTCCGAGGACATCCAAAGGCAATAATGAAATTTGGGTTGTTGTGGATTGTCTTACAAATACTGCACACTTCATTGCTATTCGGGAGGATTTTTCATTGGATCAACTGGAACGGATATATATCAGGGAAGTGGTAAGGTTGCATGGAGTACCACTATCCATTGTGTCTGACCGAGATCCAAGATTCACCTATAAGTTTTGGAAGAGTCCTAAACATGCTCTGAATACTGAACTGAACTTCAGTACGGCCTATCATCCTCAAACTGATGGCCAATCCGAGCGGACTATCCAAACACTTGAGGATATGTTGAGAGCATGCTTGATGGACTTTAAAGGAGGATGGTATCAACATCTTCCTCTGGTTGAGTTCTCTTATAATAACAGTTTCCACTCGAGCATCCAAATGGCACCACATGAAGCCCTGTATGGGAAAATGTGGAGAACACCGGCATGTTGGGATGAGGTCGGTGAACATAAGCTTCTTGGACCAGAAATGGTCGAAGAAATGGTGGATAAGGTGAAAACCATTCAGCAGCATATCAAGGCAGCCCAGAGTCAATAGAAGAGTTATCCAGATAATCGTCGATGAGACCTTGAGTTTAAAGTTTGAGACATGGTTTTTCTACGCATATCTCCATGGAAGAAGGTCATGAGGTTTGGAAATAAAGGGAAGTTAATTCCAAGGTACATCGGCCCCTTCGAGATTCTTGATCGTGTTGGGGCTGTGGCCTATCGACTAGCACTTCCACCTACTATGGCCAAGGTGCATGATGTCTTTCATGTATCCCTCTTAAGGAAGTACATACCAGACCCTTCACATGTACTCTCTTCCGAGGTGGTACAATTGGAATATGATCTTTCTTATGAGGAGCAACCAGTGAAGATCTTAGATCGTAGAGAAAAAGTTCTACGAAATAAGACAATGCCCCTCGTCATGGTGTTGTGGAGAAACCACAACTTTGAAGAAGAAACTTTGGAGTCGGAGGATACGATGAAGCAGAGTTACCCACATTTGTTTTAGTGTGGGGAAAGGAAAATTTCGAGGGCGAAATTTCTTAAGGGGGGAATATTGTAACGACCCAAAGATTCATTAATGGAAAATCCCTCTTGACCCACTTAAATGTATATTTATGAAAAATGTTTTTATAAGATGTCAACTTCTCTGGTTTTATGTTAAGAATTTTGACCATTGTTAATCTAGTTGTTGAACAGTGATCACATGATTAGTATAAATATAAGGCTTTAATGAACCCAATTTTACTCATACAAAGGAAGAGATGGCATCATCTAGTACAATTCCCCCACACGAAGCCCATTTTTCGAAGCTCAGAAAAGAGGTGGCGTCTTTGGGCTTCGCCCTTGACCAAGCCCAAGTTGAGCTTCATTATGTCAAGCTCATGTACATTATTTTTTTATATATAATAATGAATATAATTTCTATTCATTTTTGATACATTGTAAAGAGTTTTTAAAGTACAAACGGTGTTTTTATTTATTATTTAATTAAGAATTAAATTTTATTAAATTAAGGGATATTTGAATTAAATAATATTTTAATAAAATATTATTATTTAATATTAAATTAATTTTTATTAAATATAAATGATCTTATAATTTTATGAATGCAATTAAAATTTTTATTAAGGTTTGAAGGCCATTTCTGTCAAAACCTGTGAATTTTCGATAAATGTTGGTTTTTATTTTAAAAGTGAAAATTAACATATTTAGAAAAAAAATTAGATAAAATAAATGTCAGTTCTAGAATAAGGATGTCGAAATTATCCAACGGTGAATTTTTCATAATTTTCTGAGACAGCCAAATTTTTGGGTAAAAATTAAATACCATTTAAATATATAATGTGTTTTATGACATAATAATGACCCAATGGTGGTGTAGTAAAATACCATAATCCTTATGTTCGGCCAATATATGTTTTATCATTAAAATAATGAGGTTTTGGGTTTGTTTGACTTACTTTTCAAAGCATTAATGAACCCCTCAAGACATATTCAACACTTTGCCTTTTTAAATTAATTTCCATGGGAGTGTGACTCACCTCCACATAAGCAACCCTAATATTTTAATAAGTTAGGACCTTGGCCTTGTAAAATATTGTTTTCCTATTTCCTTTTCCAGAAACCATGGGAAAAAACCATGGGATGGTTTTTGGTTTGGATTAGTTTAATATAAGGGGTCCCAAACCAAAATAATAAAGAATTCTCTCACCTTTCCTATATAAACCCACCCAAGCTCCCACTTCCTCCTCACTAAAATCCTTTGGAGTTCGTCCAAGATCTTCCCTACTCTCTATATAATCCTCCCTAGGTGCCCCAAGATCCCAAGAAGCCTCTCACAAGCCTCTCTCTAGCCTTTGGAAGCACACTTCCAAGTAAGGGTCTTTCTTCCTTTCTCATTTTTGTCAATTTTCTTTAAGTTGTATTGCCCTTTTAATTTCAATTATGAATGTTGGGGTATGATTTTTCACCTCCCCCATACTTCCCTCTTATTGTTTGAATGATGGGAGACCCCTTTCTCTCTCATTAAATGCCTCTCATGTACACCTATTACTATGCCAAAATTCGGAAAGGAACTTCTCTCTCTTCTTTTACATTCAAGCAATACTTTTGTATCATGAATCTAAATTCATTTTCAATTTTTGGGACATGTATCTATATGACCTCCTTACATTACATTACATGTAAATATGATGATGAACCACTTTCTCTCTCATCAACCATTTTTTATGAATTCTTATGTCACGCCGTTATGCTACCGGAATCGCACCGATTTTCTAAGCCAATGTCATTGTGTAGTGAATACCATGCTCATTTCTCCATCAAGGGTATTCACCATTATGAACATTTACTTATTGATTATAAAGTTTAATGTATGAATTCCACATTCCTTTATCATGGAATAAATTATTATGTTTTATGAATCCAAGTTTTATGATCCATGCGGCACACTTATGCGTGAAATGAAATGTTTAAGAAGGGTGCGCCCTTATAGCGCTCCAATGCATTGGGTAAAGTATAGTATCATGATACATCATGTGCAATGAGTGTTGACTCATGCTAATTCAAGTGCAACGAGGTTTTACTCGTGATTCATGTGCAATGAGGGTTTACTCATGCTCCATGTGCAATGAGCCTTGGCTCATGCTAATTCAATGTTAAGTGTTGTTGCCACATTTCCATGTTATGATTATCATGCTTTATCATGCCTTTATGTTCATATTTCTTTTATGCTGCATTGATATGCCTATTGTCTAACACGTATTGTACTCCTCATGTTATTCCATGTGTACTCCCTTACTGGGCTTTATAGCTCACCCTTTTCTTTTGCATGTCCTCAGGTTATCCCATGCAATGCTAAGTACGAGGGAATGTAGTGGTCATGTAAAGGAAGTTTTCGATAAAGATGTTGTATTTTAGGTTTTACATTTTTATGTAATGATCCTAAGCCCCAAAGACACTAAACCTCTCGATCTTCTTTGTTGTATCAAGTGAATTTTTATGTAATAAATCATGTTTAAGTTGTAATAAAAGCAGGGTTGTCATATAAAATATCCCAAACATCACTATATAACCAAAATGATTCACATGGGACCAAAATCCTTGCGATCCATGGTCACCACCACCTCTATATCAAATTAGTTTGATGATAATTAGTAAGAGAAGACATGTGGCATTGAACCCTTTCCATTACCTATATCATGAAAAAAAAGGTCTGCATACACCTGATGGGTATATTCATGATGCGAGAAAAATATTTGTAAGAATTCACCAAGAAGTTTATATTGAAAATAAACTTGATACATAGCTTGTATCGGGATTTACAATAGTTTTCACAATTTTTCTAGAGTTAAAACCCTCTACCATAGTTCTTCATGGAAAAAACAAACAATACAGACTACACATGGTCTCTTCCACAATTAGGCATGGGAAACAAGGTTTAAGTGAAGTATGATGTGAAGATTTTCAGTATCCTCTATTTAAGCACATTAGACAATGTGTGTAACACAAACACACACTTCTCAGAAGTGTAAAATAAAATAACCCAATAGAGAAAATAATATAAGATTGATTTTAGAAGGCTCTAGGTGTTTGCAGTTTAGCTCTTGACTCCTTGGAGTGAATAAATTGCAGTTCGAGTCTTTCATTGAATGTTTTCCATGAAACAGAGTGTCACAACTCTAGGTTCTATGTGTTATTTTTCTTGATTGTATAGAGAGTTAAAGAATAATAGAAGATGTAAATTTGATCTCCCATATGATCTTTGAGATTCTTCTGAGTTCATAGTGTGAATGCTGGATGGTTCTTCGTTGATATCACGCATTGTTGTACCCCACACTCTTTGATTTTCATGATCACAATCACTTTCATATGTGTTTAACATTGTTTTAAGTGTTTTTGTTTTATAGGAAAAAGATTGCCAAGGAAATGGGCCATGAAGCACATCAAGTGGACTGAAATTCAGTCCACCGGCCAACCGGTGTGATAGCACCGGCCGGCCGGTGGACCTGGCAGAGGCATTGCCCACTGCCAGGCTCCACCGGTCAGCCGGTGGCTTGACCACCGGCCAGCCGGTGGCATCCAGCCCGAATAGTGACAGCTACTGTCTGCCCACCGGCCAGCCGGTGGCTCTGGCACCGGTCAGTCGGTGGTGCCTGGAAAAGAATTCTTCTCCTCTGCCAAGGCACCGGCCAGCCGGTGGCCCTGTACCGGCCAGCCGGTAGCCCAGTCAAACTAGCCGTTGGCTTTGACCAGTCAACCTTCTTTTGGCCTCCAACGGCTCCGAAGACTTCTCCAACGGCTCCGAAGACTCCCCAAGGGTTCCATGCCTATAAATAAAGGCCATGGAAGCCCCGGACACCAACCGGAACTATTGTGAAGCCAACAGACACTTTTTCCATCATTCGGCAATCCTCCGGCGAGCCACTTCAAAGGAACCCCAAGTGCTCCAACCAACTTCCAATCCAAGGAGCACCTCAAGAAGCTTGGGAGAGCACGCTACATCAACTCCATCTATCCAATTGGCGCCCAAGGCTTCTCCTCAATTACGGTTTTTATTGCATTATTTATTTTGAGCTTAAAATTGGGTTTGTGCCTACAAACCCCAAACCTTTTCTCATCCCCTCTTTCTTTTGGGTTTCACATCACCACTAAGGTGTGAAGAGGTTGTCAAGCTTTCCTTTAAATAGCTTGAGACATAGGTGAGTTATCCTTCACCTGTAATAAGGATAGTGGGTTATTGCTAAACCATTAAAAGCAAGTGGGTTCTTGCATTACCACCAAAAGCAAGTTGTAATAGGTCCTAGTGCTACCTCAAAGCCTAGTGGGTTTCTTGCTAAAACCATTGAAAAGCAAGCGGTAGGAATCTCTCAACGGTTGAGTTGGGAGCGGAGACGTAGGCCGGGTTTTTGGCCGAACTCCGTTATCAATTTCTTGTGTGATTGCCTCTTTAATTCCGCTGCACTTTCACTTTGATTTTTAATTTGTTAATCTTTTTTTAAAAGGCAATTCACCCCCCCTCTTGCCATCTTTTCCCCGTTTTTTCCGACCCATCACGCATAAGTTCTTTCTTTTAAATTTTTCTTCTTTTCACATGTATCCATCCACACCACCACACAAATTTTCTTCCTCAGTCTTCTCATTTATATTTGAGGTCCGACAATAGGAATGAGTAAATCACGTGCGGTCCTCATCGTACTTCATACTGTTTCCAGATATGGTCTCTTCATATATCTATAATAAGCATTAATTAATTATAGAATCATTAAAGTGACCAAATATAACTGTTAGTATAATATTAAGAATTTGACAAAGTATGGAAGGGTATGAATTGGAATACTAGTAACGGTATCCTTCATAACTATAGGCTTCAATATTAGGCGTGCATCAGTAGCCTTCATCGGTGACCTTCTCAACGGTAACATTTAGTGGTGGCCTTGCATTGGTTACCTTGCAGCAGTGCCCTTGCATCGGTGACCTTGCATCGGTTCCCTTGCATTGGTGACCTTGCACAGGTGACCTTGCATCGGTGACCTTGCATCGCTGACCTTGCATCACTGACCTTTCATCGATGACCTTGTATCACTGACCTTGCATATGTGACCTTGAATTGATGACCATGCATCGATGACCTTTCATAGGTTACCTTGCATCAGTGACCTTGCATTGGCTACCTTGCATTAGTGACCTTGCATCAGTGGCCTTGCATCAGTGACCTTGCATCGGTGACCTTTTATACATAGAGAAATTTTGCACTGTAATATTAAACAAGAGGGAAGTGAGATTAAAAGTAAATAGTTATTACTTGGATATAAACATGATTTGGGATTATCAAAATAGGTGAGTCCAACAATCTCCCCCTTTTTGATAATCATAAATTATGTCAGTATTTTTGAATCAGGGTTAAGCACATTTTCTAAATATCATCAAAGGTGTGTATGAGTAAAATTGAACCATATTTATTATAGATAGTATATATACGCAAGGATTCTAGTTAACTGATAAATTTATGCCCCATTTAATTAACCTATAAATTTTCCCCCTTTGGGATTAACAAAAAGAAAGGACGACCAAAGAGAAGTCAAAATTGGATTTTATTACCTAGGAAGCAAGAGTTCAATATACAATAGGTTTACAAAACATCCATATCAACTAATATATACCACATTCAATCCAAATAAGATATGTCTATGGGAGAATTTTCTTTGGAAAATGAGGAGTCTGGTTCTGAAGAAAGATGAATAGACTGAGGGATAACAGTCAGTAGGGTTGGTGGAGCTGAAACAGAAGCATCAGCAGACCTGTAGTGAGGAGATCTCTGAGGAATGGTGGGGGTCAAGCTTCTGATGTCCTATGAAATATTCATCAATGGAGAAGCACTGGAAGATCTAGAGGTAGCAGAGGAAGAAGGTAAAGATTTAGGAACAATGATAGGAGTGTAGTCCACATGGAGGAAGGGAAAACGAAGATTTCTGAAATCCAAAATGATATTTCCTCCTCTCTCCAAATCTGAGATAAAATCATCATTATTCTCCATAAATATCTCTAAGGTAGGAGTAAACTCTCTAATCATGCTAACCCAATCCTTAAAGGCTTGAGTGACAGGTGGAATTCTCAAGTTTTCCAATAGCATCTTAAAGTGACCATCCATCTGATGCTTAGTATATACCCTTTTTATAGTAGAAATAAATTATCTCTTTGATTGAATTTTGATCATGATAAGATTACCTTAAATAATTTCCCACAAGGTTATGAATTTCTCTGGTAGTGGAAATGTCCTGAGTCATTGACAGAGGGTCTAAGGTACTTTCACCAAAGAACTTCTCCACTTCTTCTCTGACAACAGATCTAAAAGTTTCTAGATCAAATGAAGGACCAGATGAAGATGAAGCAGATGCACACATAGATGCCATATTGAAAGCCACTATCTCCTTAAAAGAATTGGTCATACCACTGATCAAATTCTTTACATCAATATCCTGGCCACTCACATGTGTCTCCATAGACTTTTTAAAGTCATAAAACACAGTGACCATTTACTGTACAACACTTTTAACATATCTAAGATCTCTTTCCACTTGAACTCTTGAAGCCATATAGGATTATAAACTGGAAATAAACTACTTCACATATTTTATAGACTCTGCCAATTCTCGGACCTAATTCTGAAAATCCTTGAATTTATGTAGCATGAATGAGAGAGAGAGGTAGAAACTAGTATTTCCACTACATATTCCATAATTCCTTGATTGTGAGATACTATTCTCTCTATCTTAGTAGTTTTTTCATCACAAAGACTCTTTAGATCCAACTTTAATGAATCCAAATCATCCTTCTTTACATAGTCTCGAGGAAAAATTACTATTGGTTTTTCAATAGTAGTCTTTATAACTGAAGGAATAAGAGGACTTCTAATAGGTTGTTCATCATCAGAATATCTATAGTCTAAGACCAAAACCACAAATCCAGGGTCTTCTGACCAGTCTTCTATCCCATGAGAGACAACAACTGAGCCTGTGGAAACAGGTTCCTCCCCCTAACTTGGACCAGTCACTTTAGCAACCAAATCCTTATCTGTCATACCTTCTTGAGAAACTTAATCAATAAGAGGATCCACTGCCACTTCTTCTACAGAATCTTCAACTATATCCAAGGAAATTTTAGCTTCAAATGAATCAGTAACATCCTCATCTACAATTTCTTCAATTTTTCTATATCCTATTAGAGGACTGAGACTTATATATTCCTCTTCACTTGCATCAGTAGCTATCTCAAGGTCATCATGACTAGATTCAGTGTTCTCATCCTCATCTGAGGTATCTTTAATGTCTCTAAAGGCATTTTATACCCCTTCTTCTTCACTAATTTCTTCATCATAACTATCCCTTAGGATAGTCTACCTTCTGGGTAGTGTTTTTGGTGGGCTAGGCTCACCAAAAGATATATTATTAGCACAAGTATTTGATGGAAGGTCAGGATCACTCCTATCATCTATAGGAGAATCCTTTCTTTCTAGAACTGTAACGACCTCTTCCTATTCATTTGAATAACCAGTCTCCACTTCATCGGACTTAACACCATGGTCTCTCTTATCCTTTGGCTTAGTATAATGGGTAACATGGTTGTATTATTTATATAACATATCCTCATCATGCACCCATCTTTTTTTACAAGGGTTCCGGTTTATCTTTATCAACTTGAAAATCATCTTAGTAATGCAGAAGTTATACCTTACTACAACTGTTTCCTCCTTATTTCCAACAAATCCTTTCACCTTCAACATCAAGGATATCAGTCTGGAATGAAACAATTCATTGGTTTTGGAACTGGGATTTGTCATATCCTCTAATTGAATCATTAGCAGCCAACACAAATTTATTATATGTCCATGCTTCAACAGATTCAAGAGAAATACATCTTAATATTTCAGGGTATCAAAGTCCCCTCTCTTGGGACTCAAGAAATGCTGAACAAATTTAAACAACTTATCTTCTCCTTCCAAATCACCAGCAAGGACTCTTCTAGGGATACCATTCCATGTCAATTCAGCTATATCTTCTTCATAATAGAAGAACTCACTAGTAGGAGTATAAGGCCTCATCCTTAAACCTTACTTAATCTTGAGTTATTACAAGAGTAAACAATGAGGATCTTTTCAAGTTTAGAGTTTTATAGAATTAGATCATAAAACTTTCATTAAATTCCACATTTAAACAAAGTGGTTACATAAAATATATTATTCATTTTTCCCATCAACAGAAACATATTTAAAATAAAACATGGATTCTTTCTTGACACTTCCTTGACACTATCATCATATCATGTACCCTTCCCTTGACCTTTGAAAAACATTTCAAAAACTTGGGATGAGCATAAAAAGCTTAGTAAGGGATATAAAAATATGGAAAGGAAAATGAGTACATGTATACATATGAATGAAATCATACTTTACCCATAAAACATAATCATTTTAACATAACTCATAAAATCATGAATAAATAATAGAAATCATAAGACATAAAGGTAACATGAGGCATTCATAACATTCTTACGTAGGGAGTAACCCTCTTGGTTACATTTGGAATACCCACCACAGTATATTCCCTAAATCTCTTCAGAGAAACCTTAACGTTTCACTCCTTCGCGTTACCCAATGCATTGGAGATCTATATCAGGCTCACCCGCCCTTAGTTTATCATAGAACCACCCGTCTTTATAACAATTCCCAAGAACCATAACATAATCGTATCACATAAAACATGCATAAAGGAAACATAACATTTCCACCTTTCAATCACAAGATATTAATAAAACACATTGATATAAAAAACCTTATGAAAACCATTTTCAATACCAAAATAAAAGAAAAGTAAAACATGGTATTTATTTTTATTTTAAAAAGAAGGTATGGCTTATAGAGGAAGCCGAAACTCAAATAATGGTCACGGCGGTAGAGAAGTCATTGTCGCCGCATACGTATGACAAAAACATTCCCTTTTGTCATTTTGTAAAATTCTTCGTATAAAAAAGATTCCTTTTGGATAAATGTAAAATTAAAAGGGGTTTATACACCATATAAAAGAAATTTGTGTATAAAACAAAATATGCCTCAATTAAAGGAGATTGAGACGAAGTCCCTTACGAAGACAGTATCCTTGGTTTAAGGACAAATCAATTACATAATTATGTGTGACAAATGAATACACCAAATATAAGTGGATATTAAGTTTAAAAAAATAAGAGGTTATTCACAAATATTCATAGAACGACATATTCAAGGAGTACATGTTTATCCCAAAGAATCAAATTTGGGTTAAGAAGTTCCCTTGCAAAAATTTGACAGCCTAACGGCGTCACTAAAAAATTCAGAAAATGAGTTGATGATAGATAAAAAGGGTATCTCATCACATGGACATAAAATTTAAATAAATAAGGATATTGAATAACATATCCCAACATAATAGTATGTGAATTTAAATACATAACAAAAGAAGTCTTTTAAAAAGAGGAGGGTGAAAGGTTCCCTTACGGACATGGGTATCTTTCGAAACATACGCCCCGTGAAAGAAGGACAATACAACATTGATGTAAATACTCATAAATGAAACTATATTACACAATGAGTAAAATAATGGTCAGTACATACACCACTCAAAGGAAATTGTGGAAAATGTAGGATAAATCTCTGGGGAATAAAAGTGAGATGAAAAATCTCTTACGAAAACTCGGCAGCCTAACGGTGCCACTTAAAACTTCCAAAATGGATTGATGAGAGGAAATAGAGTCTCTCATCATATCAAAATAAAGTTTACAGAAAGAGAAATATAAAAGAACATCCCCCAACATAACAAATATGAGATTAAAAGAAGTGACATAAAGGAGAGTACATAAAAAGAAAGAGAGGTTGGATCTCTTATGAAAATTTGGCAGCCTAACGGCGCCACTCAAAACTTCCAAAATGGATTGATGAGAGAGAATAGGGTCTCTCATCATATGAACATAAAAATTATAGTAAGATTAATATAAAATCATATCCCAATAATACGAAAGATGATCTTTAAAATGAATGACATAAAAGAGTGTACTTTAAAAGAAAGAGAGGAGTCGGATCCCTTACCTCAAGTCCGACTTGTCTTGTTCGTTTCTTTATATTCCTGAATAATAAACTTTGTATAATTTATAATTGCCTAAGGACCTCCTTTAAAGATTATTATTCAGTTCATATCACATATTATAATTTTATAATAAATGTTTAATAATGTTAGTTCATATTAGACGTTTTTGCCGATGTTTGGTACATGAGTCAAAAATGAACTTGTTTGAAAAATGATTTCCCATGTAGTTATAAGTAAATAATTTCCAGAATAGTATTAATGATTAAAATATCATATATATCCAGTACATATTCATTTTATACTATTCCATATCATTTGGAGATAAAAAACGAAAAGCACCATTCATGGAGATGGTAGGCCGTACGTACGCATGAACGCTACTTTCATTTCTATTTCGAATTTTATGGAATGGAATAATAATGATATAAAGGTATATTATAATTACAGTATAATATCATATATATTATCATAACTCCATCCTTTATACATCCCACATATGGTATTAACGAATCAAATCACTTTGAGGGGGCGGTAGTCCGCACTTCCTTAAATGAAGATATCGCGTTTACCCATAATGGAAACCATAAAGATATGCCATAAATGAAAAATACAGAAGCTTAAGTAAAACATAAAAATATTATATATAATATATAAATATAGTGACATCTTAATGGCCACCTTTGAAGGTGATATATGAGTGTTGAACAATCATTGTTTCGTGAGGCAAAAATTCTCCATCCACGGAAACAGTATGTTCTTTAACCATTAGATGTAGGTGTGTGTAAGTGTAGATCTAATCCTTATTATAACAACATACTATTATATTGAAGATACTGTAGTTGTTACAAAAGAAATAAATAAAAAGAGTTTATGGGGTTGGAGAAGCAAAATAAAACAAAAGGACTCAAGTGAAGACATTACCTTAAAATCGGGTAACTCCCTTTGGTTTGAGCTCAAAGGCTTACTTGGGAAGACTTCTGCCCAAATTGAGGCTTCAAGGAGTTATAGAGGGATGTGTAGAGACAAAATGGCTAGGTTTTGGCCGAACCAAAGTCTTTGTAAGTGTGGGTAAGGAGGTATAGGTGGGGGCCTTTTATAAGAGGAGAGGAGGGGCACTCTTGGAAAGTAAAGAAATGTTACATTATTTTAAAATGTGTTTCGGATTCAAAAGGTCCCACATTGAAATACTTCAAGGTTAAGGTGATAAGGGTTATAAATCCACCCATCCAATAGGTTTTGGATAGGTGTAGGTCATAGATTTTACATTATCCTTTCATTTTATTTAAATCCTTTATTAATGAGGTAATCGCTGCATCATCATGATGTCATAAATAATTTAATTTATTTAATGTATAAAAATTATAAAACAAATACTATGATGTTGGAAATATTTTTATCTTTCCATTTATTATTTATAGTAAAAAATCTGACTTGTATAACCCCATGTAAAAATTGTTTTAGTAAAACACCTCTTATTTGTGTCATTTTTACTTTAACATTAAATAAAAAGGTATTTATGTCATTTTCCAACCGAAGTGGCTCCATGGGGTCCCCAAGTTGACCCATGGATTGTCTTGGTCGGCCATGATACATCCAATGAGGGTAGGACATGTGTCTAGGTCATTTCATTTTATTAAAACATTATTCTTACCTTAAACTACACTAATTACCTATAATCGCGATTAAAAACATAATAAGTTATTATTCACCAAAAAATTATTTTAATCCCATTAAACCACATTTTACTTCTTAATGACAACCATGTATGTCGGATTTTTGAAATTAAAAACACAAATGTGGCAAAATTTCATTTAAACGGAAAAATCGGTTTTTATAAGTACCACTTAGTGGTTTCACAATTCAAAAATTGAAGTTTTCCGGAAAATTACCAAAAATTCACCCTAAGCTATATTTGATATTCCGAATGCAAAAATGATGTCTATTTTAAAAAATTCAAAACATATAAGTTGCATTAATTAATTTAATAATTAATTCCCGCTGTCCAAACAAATAGCATGTTTTCGTGAAACAAAATGTATCAAAAGATTGACACTAGTTTAAGTCTGATTTCAAAGTGAAATTAATTCCAACGAAAACTATTGGATTAAATGGAAAAAATATATTCTAATTTCACTTTAAAAAAAATTCAAAATATAATCTAATCATATAAATAAATTATATTAAAAAGAGGTTTTGAATTAAAATACAACATTTTTCACTATTCATTAAAAATTGAACTTTTTCGGAAAAATACCAACAAATTTACACAAAGTAAATTTTTATGTCCCAATTCAAAAGAAGAATTTTATTTTGTCAAATATAACACATAAAATTTTCAAAAAGTGTATTTAAAAGAGGTTCTCCATCAAAAGGCGGTTAATCGACCTTTTAAAGAATATTAGAATGTTTACGCTTAAAATTGGATTCATTGGCATTTTTAATCCTATAACATTTATTGTAAAGAGTAAAAATATTTAACAAACATATATAATCATTTTTTAGTTAGTTCTGTTCATTCCCGCCATTACAATGTCTAGGCGTTAACTACCATTTAAAATAATATTATTTTATTATTAGAGTGCAACGCAAGATTCCCAAGAAACTCATTGTTGTGTATTGGGTACGCCATCGTGCATAGCATCCCCTTTAAAGTAATATTAATATTTTACTCACAAATATGGATAAATATGAAAATGTCATATTCTTTATTTACCTGGGGTGTTTCATCCTTCCCCCCTTCTGGGAATTGCGTCCTCACAATTTTTAAAATTGGGCTTGGAAACTTCATTGAAAATTCCACATCGGAACAAGAGTTAGTAAAACAATCACTTTAAAATAAAGAAAGATAAGTAAAAAGGTCACCCAAGTTAACCCATACTAGGATTCCAAGTATGAAAATATGGAAATGGATGAAAAAACAAAGGGTCATGTTCTGATGGAGAGTGATAGTAAACATGTCTAGGAGAAAGTTAACCATAAGAAAATCACAAACTTGTGATGGGTTAAACGGTATTTGATTCCCCAGTATGAAAATTTAATAGAAAAAAATTTTGTTTTAAGTTACTCTTCATTGAGGAATTTATTTTTGATCTTAAGGAAACATACTTACTTGTCATGTTGACTTTCAACTTTTACTATATTTCTTACACAAACTCATAATTTCCCCAAAAGACGAGTATTTAGGAAGACTTATTCACATTAAGATTACTATAATCAACTTCTAGAGAATCACCTAATCCACAAAAGATAACTATATACTTCCCATGTCCTTAGACTCTAACCAAAACCAAAACCAAAACCAAAAAGGTTAGTACAAGATCAGATAATCCAGAAAAGGATAACCCTTTATAAAAAGAAAATCTATTCTTAATCTCCAAAATTTGTCCAACAAAACCCAAAGTTCAACGAGGACTATTCGATAAACAATTTTTCCATAAAATTCTTCAAAGTAAACCAAAATAAGATTGAAACCCAAATATTTGAAGGATTTAGTCACATAGTCTTCCAAGTTAAATCGTAACATTTATCTCCAAACAACATCAGTTGCTCTTAATGTCTCATATTGAAAAGTAATTAACCTAATCCCATATCTTCCATGAAAGGTTAATAAATTTCCATAGATAACACAAAATTAACTTACTCTTAATTCATAAAATCATCTAACTAAAAAGAATCAGTCAAACTAACCAGGGACTTCACGTAGTCTAGTGGTAGGCGATAAATACCAATCGCACTTTGGATGTGGGTTCGATTCCCAAGGCTTTGTCCGACGAGATGGGTTGTCACACGGTCTGCGTGTTGTCCTTTTCCCCAAACAATATAATTCTTAAGACATTCCCCAAAATGAGATAAAATCTTCAAAAATAATCATAACATATTTTAACCTCAATTTTATCTCATGCCTTTCATTTTCCATCATAACATATAATAACCCATAATTACCTCAAAAGTAAGGATCATATAAACCCTAATGGTTACCTTTATAATTATTACCTGAACTTCCACATCGATTGGTCATCTCGTACATGATGCATTATAGAACATACCAAGGTAAATGTGGTTGATCATGACTCCTGGATAGTTGGTTTAGAACAACCATGAGTTTCCTCATTGAATCCCCCATTTCATCCAGTCTCTTAATCAGAGAACCACCACAGTTTCCTTCAAACCTATTGTCACTTTGGTGCCTGCTAGATCCCGCCATTTACTAAAACCAAAAAGGTTAGTGTGAGTATATCAACAAAACCATCATGTACTAATGAGGAAGATATACTTACTCATTTACTTTATCTAAAAACTATGACTCTTTCTGAAATCCTAAACATTTTGGTAATGTCACTTATGCTTAAAGAATTCCCTAACCTCTAAAGTTATCTAAACTGACCTTTGATACCAACTATAAGGCCCCATCATTAAACCTTACTTAATCTTGAGTTATTATAACATTACACATTGAGGATCTTTTTAGGTTTAGAGTTTTAGAGAATTAGATCATAAAACTTGCATTACATTCCACATTTAAACAAAGTGGTTACATAAAAGATAGTATTCATTTTTCCCATCAACAGAAACATATTTAAAATAAAACATGGATTCTTTCTTGACACTTTCTTGACACTATCATCATATCATGTACCCTTCCCTTGACCTGTGAAAAACATTTCAAAAACTTGGGATGAGCATAAAAAGCTCAGTAAGGGATATAAAAATATGGAAAGGAAAATGAGTACATGTATACATATGAATGAAATCATACTTTACCCATAAAACATAAGCATTTTAACATACCTCATAAAATCATGAATAAATCATAGAAATCATAAGACATAAAGGTAACCTGAGGCATTCATAACATTCTTATGTAGGGAGTAACCCTCTTGTTTACGTTTGGAATACCCACCATAGTATATTCCCTAAATCACTTCGGATAAACCTTATTGTTTCACTCCTTCGTGTTACCCAATGCATTGGAGAGCTATATCGTTCTCACCCTCCCTTAGTTTATCACGGATCCACCCGTCTTTATAACAATTCCCAAGAACCATAACATAATCGTATCACATAAAACATGCATAAAGGAAACATAACATTTCCACCTTTCAATCACAAGATATCAATAAAACACATTGATATAAAAAACCTTATGAAAACCATTTTCAATACCAAAATAAAAGAAAAGTAAAACATGGTATTTATTTTTCTTTTAAAAAGAAGGTATGGCTTGTAGAGGAAGCCAAAACTCAAATAATGGTCACGACGGCGGAGAAGTCATTGTCGCCGCATACGTATGACAAAATCATTCCCTTTTGTCGTTTTGTAAAATGCTTCGTATAACAAAGATTCCTTTTGGATAAATGTAAAAGTCAAAGGGGTTTATACACAGTATAAAATAAAGTTGTGTATAAAACAAAATATGCCTCAATGAAAGGAGATTGAGAGGAAGTCCCTTACAAAGACGGTATCCTTGGTTTAAGGACAAATCAATTACATAATTATGTGTGACAAATGAATACACAAAATATAAGTGGATATTAAGTGTAAAACAATCAGAGTTTATTCACACATATTCATAGAATGACATATTCAAGGAGTACATGTTTATCCCAAAGAATCAAATTTGGGTTAAGAAGTTCCCTTGCAAAAATTTGACAGCCTAACGGCGTCACTACAAAATTCAGAAAATGAGTTGATGAGAGATAAAAAGGGTATCTCATCACATAGACATAAAATTTAAATCAATAAGGATATAGAAGAACATATCCCAACATAATAGTATGTGAATTAAAAGACATAAAAAAAGAAGTCTTTTAAAAAGAGGAGGGTGAAAGGTTCCCTTACCGACATGGGTATCTTTCAAAACATACACCCCATGAAAGAAGGACAATACAAAATTGATGTAAATACTCATAAATGAAATTATATTACACAATGAGTAAAATAATGGGCAGTACATACACCACTCAAAGGAAATTGTGGCAAATGTAGCATAAATCTCATAGGAATAAAAGTGAGATGAAAAATCTCTTACGAAAACTCGGCAGCCTAACGGCGCCACATAAAACTTCCAAAATGGATTGATGAGAGGAAATAGGGTCTCTCATCATATCAACATAAATTTTACAAAAATATGAATATAAAAGAACATCCCCCAACATAACAAAGAGGAGCTTAAAAGAAGTGACATAAAGGAGAGTACTTGAAAAGAAAGAGATAGGTCGGATCTCTTACGAAAATTCGGCAGCCTAACGACGCCACTCAAAACTTCCAAAAAGAATTGATGAGATAGAATAGGGTCTCTCATCATATGAAAATAAAAGTTACAGTAAGAGTAATATAAAATAATATCCCAATAACAAGAAAGATGATCTTTAAAAGGAATGACATAAAAGAGTGTACTTTAAAAGAAAGAGAGAAGTCGGATCCCTTACCTCAAGTCCAACATGTCTTGTTCGTTTCTTTATATTCCTTAATAATAAACTTTGGTCAATTTATAATTTCCTAAGGACCTCCTTTAAAGATTATTATTCAGTTCATATCACATATTATAATGTTATAATAATTGTTTAATAATGTTAGTTCATATTAGACGTTTTTGTCGATGTTTGGTACATGAGTCAAAAATGAACTTGTTTGAAAAATGATTGCCCATGTAGTTATAAGTAAATAATTTCCAGAATAGTATTAATGATTAAAATATCATATATATCTAGTACATATTCATTTTATACTATTCCATATCATTTGGAGATAAAAATGAAAAGCACCGTTCATGGAGACGGTAGGCCGTACGTACGCATGAACACTACTTTTATTTCTATTTCGTATTTTATGGAATGGAATAATAATGATATAAAGGTATATTATAATTCCAGTATAATATCATATATATTATCATAACTCTATCCTTTATACGTCCCACATATGGTATTAATGAATCAAATCACTTTGAGGGGGCGGTAGTCCACACTTCCTTAAATGAAGATATCGCGTTTACCCATAATGTAAACCATAAAGATATTCCATAAATGAAAAATAAATAAGCTTAAGTAAAACATAAACATATTATATATAATATATAAATATAGTGACATCTTAATGTCCACCTTTGAAGGTGATATATGAGTGTTGAACAATCATAGTTTCGTGAGGCAGAAATTCGCCATCCACGTAAACAGTATGTTCTTTAACCATTAGATGTAGGTGTGTGTAAGTTTAGCTCTAATACTTATTATAACAACATCCTATTATATTGAAGATACTGGATTTGTTACAAAAGAAATAAATAAAAAGAGACTATGGGGTTGGAGAAGCAAAATAAAACAAAAGGACTCAAGTGAAGACATTACCTTGAAATCGGGTAACTCCCTTTGGTTTGAGCTCAAAGGATTCCTTGGGAAGATTTCTGCCCAAAGTGAGGCTTCAAGGAGTTAGAGAGGGATGTGGAGAGACAAAATGGGCAGGGGTTGGCCGAGACAAAGGCTTTGGAAGTGTGGGTATGGAGTTAGAGGTGGGGGCCTTTTATAAGAGGAGAGGAGGGGCACTCTTGGAAAGTAAAGAAATGTTACTTTATTTTAAAATTATTTTCAGATTGAAAAGGTCCCACATTGATATAATTCGAGGGTAAGGTGATAAGGGTTCTAAAGAAACCCATCCAATAGGTTTTGGACATGTTTAGGTCATAGAGTTTACATTATAATTTCATTTTATTTAAATCCTTTATTAATGAGGTAATCGCTGCATCATCATGATGTCATAAATAATTTAATTTATTTAATGTCTAAAAATTATAAAAAAATACTATGATGTATGAAATCTTTTCATATTTCCATTTATTATTTATAGTAAAAAATCTGACTTTTATAACCCCATGTAAAAATTGTTTTAGTGAAACATCTCATGTTTGTGTCATTTTTACTTTAACATTAAATAAAAAGTTATTTATGTCATTTTCCAACCAAAGTGGCTTCATGGGGTCCCCAAGTTGACCCATGGATTTTATTTGTAGGCCATGATACATCCAATGAGGGTAGGACATGTGTATAGGTCATTTCATTTTATTAAAACATTATTCTTACCTTAAACTACACTAATTACCTCTAATCGCGATTAAAAACATAATAAGTTACTATTCACCAAAAAATTATTTTAATCCCATTGAACCACATTTTACTTCTTAATGACAACCATGTATGTCGGATTTTTGAAATTAAAAACACAAAGGTGGCAAAATTTCATTTAAACAGAAAAATCAGTTTTTATATGTACCACTTAGTAGTTTCACTATTCATCAAAAATTGAAGTTTTTCAGAAAATTACCAAAAATTCACCCTAAGCTATATTTGATATTCCGAATTCAAATATGATGTCTATTTTACAAAATTCAAAACATATAAGTTGCATAAATTAATTTAATAATTAATTCCCACTGTCGAAACAAATAGCGTGTTTTCATGAAACAAAATGTATCAAAAGATTGACACTAGTTTAAGTCCGATTTCAAAGTGAAATTATTTCCAACGAACACTATTGTATTAAATGGTAAAAATATATTCTAATTTCACTTTAAAACCAATTAAAAAGATAATCAAATCATATAAATAAATTAGATTCAAAAGAGGTTTTGAATTAAAATACAACATTTTTCACTATTCATTAAAAATTGAACTTTTTCGGAAAAATACCAAAAATTTACACAAGGTAAATTTTGATGTCCCAATTCTAAAGAATAATTTTATTTTGTCAAATACAACACATAAAATTTTCAAAAAGTGGATTTAAAAGAGGTTCTCCATCAAAAGGCGGTTAATCGACCTTTTAAAGAATATTAGAATGTTTACGCTTAAAATTGGATTCATTCGCATTTTTAATCCTATAACATTTATTATAAAGAGAAAAAATATTTGACAAATATATATAAACATTTTTTAGTTATTTCTTTTCATTCCCGCCATTACAATGGCTAGGCGTTCACTACCATTTAAAATAATATTATTTTATTATTAGAGTGCAACGCAAGATTCCCAAGAAACTAATTGTTGCGTATTGGGTGCGCCATCGTGCATAGAATCCCCTTTAAAGTAATATTAATATTTTATTCACAAATATGGATAAATATGAAAATGTCATATTCTTTATTTACCTAGGGTGTTACAAGGAGGCACCACTCCTGAGTAGTAGTCAAAAATCCCTTTATTTGGTACTCTCAAACACATAGCCCATTGAATAGAGGAAAAGCTTATACTTACTCTATTTACCTTTGAAGACATTCTCTTCTCAACCTCTATCTGATAAAACATTAGAGATTCATAAAACTCCTTCAATAGCTTCAGATAATAGGGTCTGTTGTTATTTTGAAAGCATTCAAACCATCCTTGAGTTTCAAGTGCCTTTGGAAATAAAGACCTACTTTACATCATCAATTCTGAGCTCAGATCCTTCTCAACCATGATTTCTCTCTTTGACAAATGAGGGTTGATTAGCATTTCTACTTCTTGGATTCCACTACTCAACTCAGCTCGAGGTCTTTTTGGATTTGGTGCATCTTCTTCATCATTGAACAACTGTCACTTCAACCATTCCATTTCAATCTAGAGTGGTTTAAGGGTTTTAGTAGAAGGTTAGGTTCTTAGGTTAGGGAGCAAGAGGATCGGGAGAGAGTAGATGTGGATCAAAATGTGGTGTGTTCATTATTTTTATCATTTAGGGATCGAAAAAAAAAATCAAGTAAAAGAAATAATTAATACAAAAACCATTTCATATTTTGGAAGAGAAAATGCCGAGTCCTAAGAACATAGAATATCGATAAGGTAACAATGGTGAGGTCCTTCAGTAAGGTTTCTAACTGGGAGGTCCAACAGTGATGTTTCTAACTGTGAGGCCCAACGGTGAGGTTTCTAACTGTGAGGTCCTACAGTGAGGTTTCTAATTATGAGGTTCAATGATGAGGTCTAACGGTGATGTTTCTAATGGCGAGGTCCAACAGTGAGGTCTAAAGATGAGTTTTCTAACGGTGAGGTCCAATGGTGAGGTTTCTAACAGTGGGGTCCAACGGTGAGGCTTCTAATGGTGATGTCCAATGGTGAGGTTCAACCTTAACAGTTTTTCATACCTAACTCATTTTTTGATGTAATTTAACCTCTCAAAATTCAAATACATTGTGAATATATTAGCCAATTGATGTTCAATACCAATGAATTCAAGATTAATATCACCTATTTTATAATGATCTCCCAAGAAGTGATGTCTCACATCAATGTGATTTTTCCTAGCATGAGATACTGAATATTTAGAGATGTTAATAGCACTTGTATTATCAAATTTTATATATACATGTTTTAATTGATATCAATAGTCTAGTAAAGTGTGTTTCATCTATAAAATTTGAACACAACAACTACCAGCAACAATATATTCAACTTTGGAAATTGATAGTGCAACAAAATTCTGTTTCTTACTACACCATGATACAAGTGACTTGCCTAAAATGTGGCATGCTCCAAAGGTTCTCTTTCTATCTAACTTGGAACCAGAAAAGTCATCATCTGAATAACTTATCAAATCAAATGATTTCCCCCTTGGATAAAACAAAAATAAGTTTGTAGTATATTTGAGATATTTAAAAATATTTTTAACAGAAGTTAAATGAGACTCTTTGGGGTTGGATTTAAAATGAGCACACATGCATACACTGAACATAATATCAGGTCTGCTAGCAGTAAGATAAAGAAGACTCCCAATCATACTTCTGTAATTGTTTTGATTCGCTGGTTTACCAGTTTCATTAGCATCCAACTTACAAGTGATACTCATAGGTGTATCACTACCTTTATTTTTGTCCAAACCAAAACGTTTCAAAATATCCTTAGTATATTTACTTTGATTTAAAACAATACCATTTTAATTTTTAAAAATTTGAAATCCAAGGAAAAAATTATGTTCCCCCATTAAACTCATTTGAAATTCATCTGGAATCATTTTTTAAAAATCGGTACATAATTTTTTTTATAATATTCAAAAATAATACCATATACATAAATTTGTACTATTAAAACATATTTGGAAATCTTTTTAATAAAAAGAGTAGTATCAACTATTCCCTTAGTAAAACTTTTTGAAATAATAAAATAACTAAGTCTATCATACCAAGATCTTATAGATTGGTTTAGACCATATAGAGCTTTAGAGAGTTTAAAAACATGATTTGAAAAATGGGGATTTTTAAAACCAGGGTGTTGTTTAACAAATACATCTTAAAAAATGTACCCATTTAGAAATTAACTTTTGACATCCATTTGATAAATTTTAAAATTCAGATGAGCTTCATAAGTAATTAGTATCCTAATGACTTCTAGTCTGGATACATGTGCAAAGGTTTCCTCATAATCTATTCTTTCCTCTTGACTATATCCTTGTGCATCTAGTCCAGCCTTATTTCAAACTATGTTTCCAGATTAATCAACTTTATTTCTAAACACACATTTAGTGCCTATGGTCTCAGTGTCTTTAAGTCTTTCTACTAATTCCCAATCATTGTTTCTATCAAATTGATTTAATTCTTCTTTAACAAATATCACCAAAAATTCATCATTTATTGCATCATCAATATTTTTAGGTTCAAGATGTGAAAGAAAAGCTTTATGTTCAACCATGTTTCTTAGAGAAACTTTTGTTTGTGTTACTCTATTTATATCACCTACTAGAGCATCTAAATGGTGATTCTTGAGAGTTCTAATACCTATAGAAAGAGTTAAACTAGACTCCTCAGGGTTTTATATAGGTTCTAATTCATTATTCCCAGATTCTGTAAAATTTCCAGAACTCATTGTTTTCACTAAGGGTTCACTATCTTTATCATTAAGGTCCAGAATTGATATATCTTCCTCAAGTTGTTCAATAGGGATTTTGGGATCATGTGGATCTGTCTCACCAAATTTTACATGAATTGTTTCTTCCACACATTTGGTTCTATTATTTAATACTCTATAAGTTTTACTATCGATTGAGTAACCTATGAAAATTCCTTCATCACTCTAGGAAGAAAACATTTCAATGTTATCCTTAGTGTTAAGGATAAAGACTTTTCAATGAAAAACTCAAAAGTAATTTACCTTACGCTTCGTATTATTCCAGAGCTCATAAGGGGTTTTATTAAGAACCGATCAAATTAAGACTCTATTGATAATGTAACAAGATGTATTAATAGCTTCAGCCCAAAAATAGATAGGTAGATTGTAATCATTTAACATAGTTCGGGAAATCTCTTGAAGTGTCTTATTTCTTGTTTCTACAACTCCATTTTTTTGGGGGGTGTTCTAGGAGAAGATAAATTGTGAGTATATCCATTATGTGAGTAAAAAGATTCAAATTCCTAATTTTCAAACTCACAGCCATGATCACTTCTCAAGGTCTTAATTCTATGTCCACTAAGAATTTCAATAGATTTGGAATATTTAATAAAGTAAGTGAGTGCTTCACTTTTGTGAGCTAAAAATTATACCCAAGTATATCTAGAAAAATCAAATCTGAAAACATTAACATAGTTCTTCCCTTTTAGACATGAAACTCTAGATGGTCCAAAATAAATCCATGTTAACAAACTCAAGCGATTGAGAAGTAGAAACTTTTTTCTTGATTTGAAAGAAACTTTGTGCTATTTTCCCTTTTGACAAGGATTACAGACTTTGTAATGTGGGAATTCCAATTTAGGTAAGTCTATAACTAAACCTTTCATAGTTAGTTTCCTATGTGAGTGCACATTAAAGTGTCCTAATATTCTTTTACATATCGAGAATTCCTTATGAAATGCATTTAAACAAGTAACATTTTTCTTAACTAATGAATTTTAATCAACATCATATACATTTTCATTTCTAATAGTAGTGAATATTGAATCATTTTAAGAATTAAAAACATTGCATGCATCATTTTCAAACATAAAATTGAAACCATCATCACACAACTGAGAAATACTAAGCAGATTGTTTTTTAATCCATCAACAAAAAGTACTTTTGAAATTAATATAGTGTTAGGGTTACCAGTCTGGCCTAAGCCGGCGATCTTCCCTTTGGTATTATCACCAAATGTGATATGTACACCATCAACTTTAATTAAGCTCTTAAAGCATGAATAGTCTTTTATCATATGTCTTGAACATCCACTATACAAGTACCATAGAGTTCTACTGGAACTCTTCAGATAATTCTCTTGAAAAACATATTAAGTGTAGGGTAACTTTGGTACCCAGATTTTCTTGGGTTCAGAGAGGTTAGAAAGTAAAAATTTGGGAACCCGTATTTGTCTCACAGGTTTCCTAAAATTAAAAAATATGTCTTGAGACATGAACACTTAGTTAGGTATGTTATAAAATTTAAAATATGTTCTAGAACTGGAACTAGTATTGAACCATCCATATTTTGGAACAAATTTATTTTTAATAATCCTTCTATGTCACAGCTGATATCCTAGACCAGTTGTGCATTTTGGAGTGATTTGTTTTCCCAGAAAATAAGTCAAGGTATCTCTACCTGCAATAAATTTATAAAGATCCTTTTTTAATTGCTCATTTGATAATTTAAGTTCAGTATTGTCTTTTAATAGTTGATCACATTTTTCTTTCTCAATATCTAGATCAGACTTATAACTAACATTCAAAGCATGTTGTCTTTTTAATAATTTATATTTATCCTTCATTTCTTTAAAGGAATCTTCACACATTCCATAGTATTCAAATAGTTCATCTAGTGTCATACTCTCATTATTATTTGATCCACTTTCATTCCCAGAACAATAAGCATTAGGTATAAGAGAATTGGGTGTTACCTCAGATGTTTTTGTTATGAAACATAGGTTTTCATGTTTATTCTTCTCAATATCAGAAGTGTCAGATTCACTAAATCTATCTTCTGAAGCACTCCAAGTATCTTTCATATCCTTTTTTCATCCCTTTCCCTTGTATTCATATTTATTTTTAAATTTCATCTTAGGGAAATAAACTTTCACATGACCTTTTGATTTACACTCATAGAAGACTATCTAATTTGTATTGTCATTCCATTTTCTATCTTTTTTCCACTATCCTTTATTATCATACATTATTTTACAGTTTGACTTTATAAATAACTTATTCTTACAATAGAAATTTTTGAATCTCTTAGCAAGATGATACATCTCATCATCACTTTCAGAGTCCGAGTCTTCACTGGTGGAAGGGTCTATAAGATCTTGAACATTTTCTTTGTCCTTGTTATTTGAGGTAGAAGTCTTGATTGCTATAGATTTATTTCTTGGTTCTTCATTTAATTTTTGATTTACCTTGAGGTCTTCTGCATACATCATAATCTTTCCAATTTGTTCCTTCACTAGAAACTTACCCATGTCACAGGACTCTCTAATGGAAATAGAAGTTCCTCTCCATATGTCAAGTAGGAATCAAAGAAACCTCATAATCTGGTCTATGTTGTCCAGTGGTTTCCCAAGCAGACTCGTGGTATTTACCATTTCATTGAACCTGAGATACATTTCAGATATAAGTTCATTAAGATTCATTTTAAAATTATCATATTTAAAAGTATAATTATTTAATCTCATTTCTTTTACATTGGTTGTTCCCTCATGGGAAATAGACAAAGGGTCCAAAATTTCATAAGTAGTTTTATAGGCAGATATTCTATTGAACTCTTCATCACCTAGAGAATTGTACAATGAATTCATTTCTTTACAAGTATTGTTATATGTAGATTTAGCTAACTAAGACCATGTGTCCCTTGCATTAATAGGTAATACATGTTGTTCTTATATTATGTCCCAGCTTTCAGGACCCATGATCTCTAGGTAAATTTTCATTTTTAATTTATATTGAGCATAGTTTTTTCTGTTAAACAAAGGTGTCCTATTAGTAGAAACACCCTTAAATCTATTGTCTATTGTTAATTAGACTTTAATGAACTGAAAATTTATATTTGAAATAAATTTTAAGATCTTTAAGATATAACTAAAATCACAGTTGAAAAGAATTTAAAAACATTCACAAATATTAGCAATAAAATAAACAATCCTTTGATACCAAATTTTGACCAGAGTACATACTCAAGAAGGGGTGATTTGAGTTCCTACTTAAAATTTATACTAAAAAAATCAAGATAAATATTCCCAAATTTTGAAACAACCCATTTAATTAAGGCAGTATAGATATAGATGTTCAGTTGGTCAACAGGTTTCTCAAAGGGTGATTAGTCCTCAGTTGAATCATTGTAAAACAATTCTACAAGTTTTGAAACAAGTTTAATAAATTAAACACCTACACACACTAACCAGAACTAACTATAAAAGTAAGTATAAAAATAGTTTTCTGTTTTTTAAAATAATGAGCAGTGGAATAGAGAAAAAAGTAGAGTATAACAAAATATAGTACACATAAAAGTAAAACAAGAGGTTCAGTCTCAAGTTGAGACTTAATCCTATCCACTTGGTGATAAAATTCCACCATGTAGTTTATATTGAAATTAAAATTGATACACAGCCTGTATCAGGCTTTAAAAATATTGGAACAAACTATCCAGGGTTCACACCCTATACCACAGTTCTTCATGATAAAAAAACAATATAGACCACACACGGTCTCTTCTATAGTTATGCATGGGAAACAAGGTGTAAGTGAAGTATGATGTGAGGATTTTCAGTATCCTTTATTTAAGAATAGTAGAAAATGTGTGTAACAAAAACACACACTTCTCTGGAGTGTAAAATAAAAGAACACAATAGAGACAATATTATAAGATTGAGTTTAGAACGCTCTAGGTGTTTGCAGTTTAGCTCTTGACTCCTTGGAGTGAATAAATTTCTGTTCGGTTCTTTCTTTGAAAGTTTTCATCAAAACAGCGTGTCACAACTCCAAGTTCTAGTTTTTCTGCTTCTTAATTTGACAGAGAGTTTAAGAAGAATAGATGATGCAAATTTGATCTCCCAAATGATCTTCGAGATGCTTCTGATTTCACATTTGGAATGCTATATGGTTCTTCGTTTATCTCATGCATAAGTTCTTTCTTGTATATTTTTCTTCTTTGCACATGTATACATCCACACCACCACACAAATTTTCTTTCATGGTCTTATATTTTATATTATTGGTTCAAAAATAAGAATAAGTAAATCACGTGCGATCCTCCCATAACTTTTACTATTTCATGATATGGTCTCTTGATATGTCTATAATAAGTATTAATTAATGTTAGAATCATTAAAGTTACCAAATATGACCATTAAAATAATATTATGAATTTGAAAAAGTATGGAAGGGTAGGAATTAGTATACTGGTAACGGTAGCCTTCAAAATAGTAGGATTCAATAGTAGGTGTTCATTGGTTGCCTTCATCGGTGACCTTATCAACGTTAACCTTCAGCCGTAGCCTTTAGCGGTGGCCTTGCATCAGTGACTTTGCATCAGAGACCATGCATCAGTGACCTTGCATTGGTGACATTTCATCCGTGACCTTGCATCTGTGACCTTGCATCAGTGACCTTGCATTGGTGACCTTACATCAGTGACCTTGCATCGGTGACCTTGCATCGGCGACCTTGTATTGGTGACCTTTCATACCTTTCATCGGTGCCCTTGCAACAACAACCTTATATACTTAGTGAAAATTTTCACTATAAGGTTAAACAAGAGAGAAATGAGATTAAAATTAAATAGTTATTAATATGATATAGACATGATTTGGGATTATCAAAACAGGTGAGTCCAACACAAGAAAATATTTTACTACTTTTCATTTTATATAATTTGATTTAAACAACTTTTATTTCTTGAAAGAGAATCCATAATATAATGATTAAAAGAACATAGTAATAAAAAAACACTTAGTATCATGAAATTAATAACATAAAATACAACAATGAAAAGGTAAATAAGAAATAACTTGTCTCAATCACAACTATTCAAGCATTGTTGGATAAAACCTATGGGTCTATGGAAACTAAGACCTGATACAAGAACTCTAGAAAGTATACTTAAACCTATTATCATCCTAGTAGATTTTTGGAATATTTAGACCATATAATCCTCCCCCTCCTTTCATATAATATGTACCATTAGTTCAATTGGTTTAATTGAGAAACATTCTATATCCAACACATAGTCCATAGTAGGGCCGATTTGGTCTGGTTTAACAACTCACCCAAGGTCCCCTTTATGCCTCAAATATTTAATTAATAGGAAACATGAATAAAATCACATCCAAAATAATGACTATACTCAATAAAACATAAAAAAATTCAATCCACCACTGAAAGCTTCCTTTTATATCACTTTGGAGTCATGAAACACTTTGTAACAATGTATCGAACACATTTTGGGTACAAAACAAGTTTTTAAGGGAAATTCATTTGAGAATGCCATTTTTTCCAACACAATCCAATAATCACAATGAACCATTATAAAAAGCCTTAAAATTATTATATGAATCATAATTAATCAATATAAACCAAATAAAATCTATGAAACTAAGGTATGTCAAGGGAAAGACTGGTTATTGATTAATTAGGATTCAAATAGTCCTCTAAACAAAAGAGGTGTCAAGCACCACCTCCAGATCCACCCATTAAATCACATGGGATGGGTTTGGACGAAACTTATTTAGTTAGGATACATGGAACACAACATTGATTAAAGTCATCTAATATGGTTGAAAGAAACAATATGCCACCTTCTTGAGGTGATCGAGGCCTCAAATTGTCTGACATGTCCTGATGTAAACTTTTTTTTCCTTCCCAACTAATCGATGATGCCCCAACCAAGGAAATTTTTATAAACACTAAAAAAACCATATTCTATACAATGGCATTGATGATCAACATAATATTTCAGATGACTTTGATCTATTTCTATCCTCTTCTGGATTAATTGCACCTTCTCTTCCATCTTCTGAATTATACTTGACGTGAATAATAATTTCTCACCCAATTCCATCCAATGGAGAATATATTAGAATGATATCCCATAAATATAATCAAAGGGATACATATTTACCAAATATTGATAAATATTATTAAAATTAAACTCAACCAGTGATATATTCTTCTTAAAATAACCAATAAAATCAACCACACACAAACAAAGCATACCCTTGTGGATTTTGATGTCATTCTCAGTCTTACCATTGTACTGAGGGTGATACGTTATACCCAACTTCAGCTGAGAACCCTTTAATTTTGGAATATTATTAAAAAATCAAGAGATAAAATGAGGGTCTCGATAAAAAATAATGGTTTAAGAAATGACCAAAATTTTTATTATATTTATAATAATAAAAGCTAAAAAAGTATTTATTTTACATCATTTTCAATAGATAAATAGTAAATCATAAAAAATAATCTCATAATCACATGAATGGAAGATTTAGTATATTTCATGATTATTTAAATAAGAAAATTATTCTACAACACTTGTGATCAATCTTACATGGTTGATCCACAGTAGACCCCCATCTATATTTCTCACAAGCTATAATCATCTTCATAACCAGTGGAATGGAAACACAAGTAATGGGTGATCTTAAACACATAGTAAGGGAAAACATACCATCAAGTCATAAAGGGTTATATCATAAGTATAATATAAAATAAGATAATTTTAGAAATGACTTATTAAAATAACATAGAATCAATGATATTTTTCCATGAGTCGTAATTGAAGAACATGTAAAAGAAAAGATAAACCGTGGGAAAAGAGTATGGAGAAAAGTGATAATAAACATGAACAATGAATTATAATCATAGGAATATGACATTAAAAAGTAACATTCCCTCGATACATATCGTAACAATGATTCTTTGGAACAATTTTAATAATAAGGTATCACCATATGGTGTTAGTATAAAAGAAGAACCACACTTTAGTTTGTGATCATCTCCATGAAGGATCACCCTTTATTTTATGAGAAAATCTAAGAAGTATCACCCTTTATTTTTTAAGAATATACAAGATGTACCCCCCTTTAGTTTTTAAATGTATTCAATATTGATAATTATACATTATCACATGAGATTTAAAATATTAGAAAATTCATTGGAAGCTGATATAATACCCAACCCATCAATTATACATAAATATGTGTTCCATGTGATTTAAAAAAAATTAAAATATCATGAAAAACTATTGTAATAAAATGGATTTCATTAATCATATCATAAAGAACTCATGGAAAGAAAATTGGATTTCACAACATTTTCAAATGATATCTCAAATATTTAACATAAGAAAAAAATGATTAACACATAAAATTAAATTACCCAAAATTTTAATTTCATATGAAAATTTGGAGGGTGATTCATGAAAACTAATTTTTAATAAAACAAACCCAAATGAAAAAATGGTATAGAAATGATAAAACGATTTTTAGAAAACATTATTAACATTTCAATTAAATAATAAGTTTTAAATCTCATTCAAAATTCATTTTTGAAAAAGTAAATTGAAATATTTGGACAAAAATTTACTTTAAAAATGATCTTCAATAATAGTTCCATTAAAATATAAAAAGGTTATCAGAATGATTTTAGAGTGAAAGATAAAACGTTTGAATATGAAATATGATAGTTTTTTTTAATTTTTTTTATATTAATTTTTTGAAATCCCACATCAATGATATAATAACAAAAAATATTTTTAAAATAGGATAATGAAAATATAAGGGTAGCCTATTAAAATAAATATTTGGTTTTTCTAATATAAAGGATAACATTGGGAGTTAAAAAATATATAGACATGGAGGGGAAATTATCTTTAAAGGGAATGAGAATTATTCTCAACAATGATGTACTTTTGGGAAAGAAAATTCATCAATGTAAAGTTTTAAATTAAAAATTTCACTTCCTGAGAGAGTTGAATTGTTATATTATCTTTATAGAGTATAATAAATTCATATTTCAAATCCCTTATAAAAAATTAATCAATATGATTCATGAAAAGAAGTTATGTTAACAAAAAACTTTATCTTATATTACCTCTTACTCTAACATGCTCTAAAATATTGTATAATAAACATAACTATCTTAATTATAAATTTTATAATTGTAATAATATATTTTTTTTATAAACTTCATTTTTAATTATACTATACTTGTATATTAATTATTTATTATCTATTTTTAATATCGGGTGTGAGTATCCTTGATTGTTTTGAAAAAAAATTAATAGTGGTGTTATTATTTATTATTATGTAAAAGTTTGTAATTCTAAGATTATTCAAGATAAAATAATAATTTTTCAATGATTCCTAATATCCCATTTCATTAGGTGAAGAACATTGATATGGTTCTCAAAAAATGAATTTACAATGAACCATTTTGGGTGTGTTTAACAATGAAAAGGTTATATATTAATAAATATATTAAATATTAAAAAAACATTCTATAATAATTAAAAAATATTAAATAAATTATTATTATATAATATTACCATTACATAAATTTTATTAACCATTATTGGTGTACACTTTATAACATCATTCTTGTTGGTGGTAAAAATCAACCTAAATGAGATTATGTGTTATGCTGATTTTATGAGTAAGGATATGTTAATATAAATTTAATATAATGTTAAAAATTTAATTATTATAATATATATTCATCAAATTTATTATTTTAACCATCCATTAAGGGTGGTGATAACAGAATAAATTTTTTGTTCATGGAGGTAGCATTGTGTCGTACGCATGATTAAAGTTTCCATTTCTCAATGAATGGGATAGAATTAAGTTGTATGATAAATTATCATTTCACAATTATAATTGAAAAATATTAATAATATTAATCCATATAAAACTTTATTTTTACCAACCACTAATGGTGGTGATGATGAAACAAACCACTTCATTTTGTGGTGGTGGTAGTCCAGACGTACAAAAAATCGATGTTGTTTTGTTTTTCATAGTGGATGGAATGGATTAATAAATGGTTTAACCATTAATATAATAAAAATATATTATATTAATAAAAATTTTAATATTATACTATAGTTTTAAAAATAAGTTTTTATAGGTAATATTAAGAATATAAGACAAAGGAGTATGAAATAATTACGTTACGAACTTGATATTTCACTTAGAAATATCCTTATAAATGGAAGCCTTATGATATCTAATTAAGACCAAAGAATTATTAAATTGATATAGTATTATATTTAGTGAAAAAATTAGATTTTTAAGATGTAATTAAAATTAATGGGCGTGGAATGAATGTGTGAAAGTGTCCCCATTTATAAGCGAAGAAAATGGCACTTTTCTAAACACACATTATTTTTCAATAATGGAATGAAACTATTATTGGGTAAAAAGATAAAATAGTGAAAAATTATGATTTTTTGAGTGATATAAAGTACACAAAATACTCCATAAATCATTTTTAAACATTTTTAAACATGTTTCAAGTCATTAAGATTAGGTTTTACATTTTATCATTGTTGTTGTTACTTAGGTAACAAGTTCTTAACAAAGTAATATATTATTTTAAAAAAAATTAAATAAAAATCCTTAATTTTTTTGGTTTTATTAGAATAAATATAATATCTATTTAATACCATTAAATTTACATCTAATATAAAAATAATATTTAAATTAATTTATTTAATATATATAAAAACTATTTTGTAGAAAAATGTTGTTTTTACCACTAAGTGTTCTTAATCTTATTTATCATTGAGTACCAATTGAATGAGTGTTAATATTTTTATATCTTGGTTTAAAAATTACATTTGATTCATTTTTGAGAATATATTATTTTATTTTATTAGATAAAAATTACACAATGTTAATAAAACCATTCTTTGAAAATAACATTATATCTATTATCACGATAATTAACTTTAATATTAGAAATATTATTTTATGATTAAAAATTACACTAAACTTTTTATATAATTTTGATATAATTATATCAAATGTGAATTATATTTTACATAATAAAATTTCTAATTTTTTGCAAAAATTACTTTTTTTATTTGCAGAGTTGATGTGTAAAAAATAATTTTTTTAAAAATTGTATCTCCATGAATAAATTTTCATTTTATTCATAATAAATATTTATATAGTTAATATAAGTTTGTTACTTATATTGATACTTGATGTTTAATTTCTATAAAATATTTTTAATATTTGTTACTTCTATTGAGGTGACATAGTTTTAATTTTAGTTCAATGTTACGTAAAACACTAGTTACTCACACAATATTTAAGGAAATTTTTTACTAAAATTATGGTTTTTTATATTCTACCCCACTTAAAAAGAAATCAAATAATTGAAATTATATTACTAGGAAGAAAACAATTGAGGTAAATTTTCTCTCACTAAATCCTCATGTTCCCACATAGATTCATCGAACTTTTGATTCCTCCATAGAACATTAACTGGATTAATGTTCTTGTTCTACACTGATTTATCTCTACGATGAATAATTTATATTGGTTATTACTCATATGAGAGATCATGTTATAGTTCCATAAATTATTATTTTAATACATGTGTATTGTTTGATATTTACTTCCTCGAAAGAGATATATGAAACACATCATATACTTAGGATAGATCAGGAGGGATTTCTATGAAATAATACATAGCCCCAACATGATCAAGGATCTCAAAAGGACTAATATATCAATGGCCTATCTTCTGTTTCTTCTCGAATAACTTAACCCACTTCCAAGTTGATATCCAATGGAACACTTTGTCACTAACATAAAATTATAGATCTCCTTAATGATTTTCTAAAAAAATATTTTGTCAAATTTTTCCCTCTTTAATATACCAATGAATAGTTTTAGACTTTTGTATAATTTCTTGGATAATATCAGATCATATTAGCTTCCTCCTTCCAATTTCATCTCAATATTTTATATTTTTATATATCATCCCATACAGAGCCTCATATGGTTACCATAGAATGCTAAAATGGAAACTATTATTATATTATAACTTTACTATGGGATGGTGATGATCAAAGTATCCTTAGAAGTCAATTTAAAAAGATCTCAATATATCCTCAAGAGTATAAATGGTTCTCTCAGACTAATCATTTACCTGGGGGTTATAAATAGTTCTAAAACTCAGATTTGTCTCCAATACTCTCTAAATACTTTTATAGAAATCTTATTTGATCGAAATGAATTTCAATGACTTTGTTAGTTGAAAAACTAAAACCCTAATAGAATTATATCCTTTATATCTCCTAGGGAAACATATAATGAAATCCATGTTATTGTCTTCCCATTTCAATACTAGTATGGGTAATCATTTCATGATATCCTTATACTCTTGTCATTTTTTCATAACATTCTATCACACCAATCATTGGCATACATAGTCGATGATATTCGCCTTCATGTTATCCCACCAAAAGTTTTACTTTAGATCTCTATACATCATCATACTTTTTGGATGAATAGATTAGGATGAGATACGAGAATCATACAAAAGTACACTCTTTAGTTTTTGTTTTAATGGGACACATATTCAACTTCCAAACATTATAACTATATCTTTATCAAATTTTAACTCTAAACCACTCACTACATTTTCCTATAGATCAACATCATCCTTATTAACTTATTTGATCTTCACATGACTTAATGGTTGAGTAGATATTTTTGAAAGATAGTATACCTCACCTTCCATTATGTTTCTAATATTCATCATTTATAAATCCATTAGTATTGGGTATTTTTCAATCCTCATAATGGATAAGGTTGCATGATCTTTTCTTCTCAGAGAATCAGCTGCCATAATTTCCTTCCTCAGGTGGTTATATGTTAAGAATTAAAAGCTTTTTTTTAATTTAAACCATCTACTTTGGAACATATTATAATAATTATATATGATTATATATTTAAATATATTATGGTTATTATATATATCAAACTTTTCACTATATATATAATACCACCAATTAAGGAAAATATTACTCTTGACAGCTCTAAATCTAGAATCATGTAATTTTCTTCACGAGTCTTTAATTTCTATGATACATAAGAAATTACTTTATCATTATGTATGAGGATTCATCCAAATTCCTTTAATGAAGCCTAAATATATATTATAAACACTTCCCCATTATAGTGTAAGGAAATTATAGTTGTAGTGACCAATCACTTCATCAATAGTATAAAACATTATTCAAATTCCTATACCCAATGTAATTTCACACCCTTTATTGTAAACATGGTTATTAGATTTTATATTAATCAAGGATTTCTAAAAAATCATTGATAATACCTAGATAACACAAGAAAACTATAAATCTCAGTTACTTTTGTCTATATGGTCCATTTTCAGTAACTTCCATCATTAAAAGATCTACAAATATGAACTATCTTTTGATTATATGACCTAAGAATGATAATTTTTGTATTTTTAATTCAATCTTTATTATCTTTTCATTTAGTTTCCAATTTCTTAAGTTCATTAATGTAATATGAAAATGAACTTCATGCTCTTCCTTTCTTTTTGAATAAATAATAATATCATCTATAGAGAGAACCACAAATTGATCAAGGTAGTCTATAAAGACTCTATTAATTAGATCCATGAATATGAGGGGATCAGTCATAAGTTCAAATGGCATCATGTAAATTCGTAGTTTTCATACATTATATGAATAAATATTGTGGAAATATCATCTATTTTTACCCTTAATTGATGATATCTAGACTAGGGGTCAAAATTTGAGAAGTAATGATCTCTTATTAATAGATCAAAGGAATCATTGATAAGGGAAAATGATAATTTTTCTTGACCATGATTTTATTATGATCATTAAAATCAATGTAAAGTAGCATATATCCATCCTTTTTTTTACAAAGAGGACTCATAAACCCCATGGTGAAGTACTAGAGAATTTGAAACCATTTTCCAAGTTCCCTTATAGATTATTCTTTAATTATTATAATTCAATGGGTTCCATTATAAATGGACTCTTTGAGATAAGAATGAACTTTGATATGAGTTTTACTAAAAACTCAACCTCATTCAGTAGGGGGGGAGAGGTGGTTCATCTAGAAATACATCAGTACAATAAAGTAAAGTAGGATTTTTATCAATGTTCACTTCATATCTGATCATTTGAGTAAAGAGTCCCTTATTATTTGGGTATCATAAACAATATTATAAAATCTTCATCTGTGGGGAGTTCATGATCATCTTCACAATGATGTTTAAGAAAATGATGCTTTAGGATATGAAATGGGATTTATTTATCCCAACAATTGATATATTCTTTATTTAGGGAATTCTAATCCATTCCAAATATTATTTAAACTTCAACCAATGTAATATGAACTAGATATATGGGAAATATCTTCCAATAAAATTTTATCAAAGAAGAGTTATATATCTTTGATGTGATCGTTGTTCCATTAGGTGATTTCAAAGATAGTTCATTATCCAAAACTTGAGTTGGTGAATCAATATTCATAGAAAATTTTCATGATACAATGAAATGCGATGAACCAAAATTAAATAAGTGATTTATATCTCTATATTAGAGAATGAGTGTACATTTCATCAATTCATAATCATGATCCACCTCATCAGTAGTGATAGTATACACTCTTCATTTATCCCTTGGTTTAGGAGGTTTTTGTGACCTATTATTTCTTTTGTCACTAGGCTTAGGGAATTCATTTTCATAATTCCTAAACTCCTTTCATTTTAAGTATTAAATTTTAGGTAGAACATTAATTTGGTCACTCTTTTCCTCTATAGCATAGATTGACCCCTTTATCCCATTATGAGAACAAATAGATTTATGGTCAATCTCCCCACACTTTAAAAACTTCCTTATTACTTGGACATAGTTAACTAAGTGGTTCCTCCCACAATTTCCACATGTAGGTAGTTGAACTTTATTTACCTTAGGTGACTAATCACCAGATCTTCTATAATACCATACATTTTGTAAAACCATAAGATTTTGTGAAATAAATTTTTTTAAATAAATTTAATCTTTTCCAAATTTTCCATTAAACAAAACATGGAGTTTACATATAATTACATGAAATATTGTGTTTAACTTAAATTACTTGAAACACTGGGTTTAGTTTGCGTTACATGCAACACCGATATTAAACAAAACATGATTTTATATTAAGAAATTATTATTTAATTTAATATTTATCACCTAGTTATTGGAATGGAGTGTATGAACATGATTAACTAAATTATGAAAATATATGGTTTACATATTTATATGTAGCTAATTGTTTGGTGACCAATCAATTAAAAATAAAAATAATAACTATTTAAAAAAAATTAAATCATTTTCTAAAAAACTATTTTTATGAAAACAAACATGTTTTAACCTAATAAATAAAAAAAACACTTTTGTAGAATGATTTTAATTAAATTTATATAGTATAAATTCAATAAACTATTTAACATTCATATTATGTTTTTTCTGGACAAGAGATAATAATACATCTAATTTTATTCTTGAAAACATTATTTTTCCAAAAAGTGGTTTTGTCACCTTTATGAAATTATTCTAAATTTAATATTTGAAAATATTAGTAAATTAATTTCAAAACAAAATCTATCTTTAAATCCTCATGTCAAAATTTTCTTATGGTGAATTTTTTACAATTTTTATATTTTTTTATGAATAGTTAAAAATACTGCATTGTAATTGAGAACCGACTTTTCATTTAAATTATTTATAAAGATAAATTATATTTTAAATTAGTTTTTAATTAAAATTAGTTCAATAATATATATTTTAATATAATTTATGTCCCTAAATTCATTTTCATTTTGAATTTTTTTATAAAAACATTCCAATCTTTTGTATATTTTCTCTTTGAAAAAACACACTTTTCATTACATCTGTGATATTAATTTTAAATCAAAATTTTCCACTTATATGAATAAAATTTAGAAAAATGGATTCTGTAATTTAAATGATAATAATTTATATTATCTAATAAGTTCAAATTAATGTTTTACCAAAATGAATAGTAAAAAAAATAAAAATTAACTACAATAGTTAAGGTAAAAATGGGTTTACCAGGGGTTAAAATAAAAGGATAAGGTTAAAAAATACATAAAAATCATCTAGAATTTATTTATTTTGGACATATTTATACCCTATAATGTCTATATATCTATAATAATACTTTTTGGAGGCTTTTGGCATGTGATAATCTTTGGTACACTGATTTCTTTTCAAACAATTACATGTGTGCAACTCACTGAACCTATAAAAGGTCACCCATATCCTCTCTTATTGAAACATTAGACCCATTTTAGTTTAAAAAATAAATAAAAATCACTTTAAAACATCCATACTATCATTCTATAAGCCTTATTTTTGTCATAAATCCAACCAGGGAAGGATTTTGGTGCAAAATTAAGGAGGATACCTAAAGAAGAGGTAACATTCTTCAATGGGTGTTTTTATTTTATTTATTCCTCCACTTACATTTATTATTAATAAACTAGGATGATATTATAACCTCAGTATCATAAATATACTGAGATTTTTTAGGTTAATATCATGACTTACAACCATCTCCACTTTCATCAAATGGGTTATGAAACCATCATCTGTGTGTATGGAGGACTACCACCTCGTGAACTGATGTCTTTCATTTTTCCATTACTACCTCTCACGGTTGGGTATAATGATATATATAAAGTATATATATTATATTTATAAAATAATTATACCTCAATATACCTTATATCATATATACATTTTTTACTTTCCATTCTATAAGGGATACAATATCGTCGCTTGTGTGTACGACAAGCTACCGCTATGTGAAGCGATGTGATTCGTTTTTCACTAACAAATTACATGGAAGATAATAAAAGTAAATTTAATGTGTATATGTGTTATAAATAAAATAATTAATATATTTATTTTACATTTATAATCATTAAAATATATCATTTTATTTCTTACATTTTCACTCACCGAAATATGATAATGTCATTTTTGTATGTGTGGACTACAACCTTTATGAAGCGATGTGACTCTCTGTTCATCACCAAAAAAAATATATTTTATGTATATGTATATTTAAAAAAATAATATAATATTATTATCATGCTATAAATATAAAATATTACTTACCTTCTTTCCAAAATGATCTTTGAAAATTTGAAACTTTACTCATGCGTACGTATGACCTACCATCTCCATGATCATAACATACCTCACTTCACAAAACCATATTTCGTGATTGGTCTTAAATTTTTAATTTATGTATAAATAATATAATTATGTTATTATTATTATTTTATATATATTGGAACCATGATCAATGTAACAGTACTGCAAATAAAAAATCAAAACTTATAAGAAAAACAAAAACAATTATTACCTGAAACATTATTTAAACAAGGAATTGGTAATAAAAAGGTAATAAATGGTTATAAGTAAATCATATATGGTATTATATATATAATTTTGGTTATATAGAGTGTGTATAATTCCTTTCAATTTATTTTATGATTATTATGCTGAAATTTATTATGATTTTCATATCCATTTTAGTACATATCTTTCAATAGTTTTTTGATTCAAAAGTTACCAAATCGGTAATGGTTTTTTGGGTTAATTTTCCTTCTTTGAGACAAATGTTATGTTATTCACCCATATTATTTCTTGAGGTGTGTGTACAGACCATTTTAAATATAATAACTTGAATTTATTTATTATCATGATATTATATGTTTCATTTAATTTTATTTTTTCATGGGTTTTACGATTCAATGTTACAAATGTTGTAATGGTTTTATAGTACAATCTCATCATGTATTGGAATTATTTATAATTATGATTAAAATGATGAAATATTAAGATATATCTATCAATAATATCATTAATTTTATTATACGATCATTATTTCATGATAATACATGATTTATATTCATTTTACTCTCTTGATGTACTGAATATTTTAGGAGAATGGTTTAAGAAAAAATTTCTCTATTTACCCTTTCATTAAAAAAACTATTTTTCTTATAAAACCATGTTTTTTTTAAATGAAAATATTTTTAAAATTATTAAAATGATTTTTTAATGATTTTTTTAATAAAATTAATTTTTTAAAAAGAATCTTTATGTCATTTTCAAACAATTCTTGTTTGGATGTTACCAAAAATATAAATGGAATGTTTGTTTTTATGTTTATGGAATGACAATAATTTTCTAATATCATGAGCATTATTTTTTTTAATTATTTCACTATAATTTTTAAAAATTATTTTCAAAGAAAATATTTTCAAAATATTTTATGTATTTTTAGTCATAAATACTTATTTTCAAAGAAAATTTATTTTCCTAAAGAAATTTTCCAAGTGATCTTTAAAAATAATTATCTATCTAATATATTGTTTTTTATTTAAATTATACATTCTTGGGGATATGAATGAAGTATTCCATTGTTATTGTTTCTATGAATTTTTTATCATGACATGATTTTTATGAATCCCATTTCTCTTCCATTGGTTATACCACGGTAAAATTTCTATGAAACATAATTATTTTTTCGATAGTTTATTCTATGATAAAATGATGAAATGATTATGAAATATATCTATTTTCCAAATGTTATGATATGATGAAATGTTTATTAAAACCATTTCATTTCATGGGTTATGATATGATGATTTTTTATGATCTTTTGTAATGCATACATATGATTTTCATTATGTGGTGGATGGGAACTGTAACACCCAAGTAAGTAAATAATTATTTATTTTCATATATATGTCTATTTATAAATTATATAGTGTTTTAGAGGCTTAAAATGAGAATAAATCCAATCTTAAGCATTGAATTCTCTAATATTTTTTAAAAGACTGTTTTACTGCCTTTTGATGGAGAACCATTTTTTAATATATATTTTGACAATTTTTTAAGCTCTATTTATCAAAATAAAATTATTATTTAGTATTGGGACATTGAAATTTACTTTGGATAAATTTTTTGTATTTTTCTGACAATGTTCATTTTTTAATGAATAGTGAAAAATACTGCATTTTACTTCAAAACTAACTTTTCATCTAATTTCATTATATAGTTATATTATCTTTATAATTGGTTTTAAAGTGTAATTAGAATATATTTTTACCATTTAATCCAATGGTGGTTATTAGAATTAATTCCACTTTGGAATTGGGCATAAACAAGTGCCAAACTTTTCATAGATATTGTTTCAAAAAAACCCGCTATTTGTTTTGACAATGAGAATTATTTTTAAATTAATTATTGAAATTTATATGTTTATAATTTAGTAAAATAGATTCCATATTTGGAATCATAAGGTACAATTTATGTAATTAAGACTCTTTTGTTTTTTGACATTGTGAATAGTAACGATGGTAATTATCTTTAATTATCATGATTAATTAGTAATCGGGTAGTTAAGGGTAATATAATAATATCATAATAATAACAAATTACCCCAAAATGTGTCCTAATTATACTGGTTGTGTCATGGCCAACCATGGGATGCCTTGTGCTAAACTTTGGGACCAAATGGAATCACTTTTGGGTGATAGTGACACTTTATCATTTTATTTTTAAAGAAAGGAGAATATCACAAAAGTAGGTAACACCTAAGTAAAAAATTTTAATTTTGCCTAAAAAATGGAAAATTGGACTATAAATAGTAATTGGAAATATAAAAATATTTCCCACATCATAGTATTTTTTTTATAATTTTTAGACATTATATAAATTAATTTTTTTATGACACCATGATGATGAAGCAATTACCTCATTAATGAACGATTTATATAAAATGAAAATATAATGTAAAATATAAGACATAAACTTGTAAAAAAGCTATTGGATGAGTATATTTCGAACCATTATCACCTTATCCTCTAAATATATCAATGTGGGACCTTTAAAATATGAAACGCATTTTAATATAAAGTATCATTTCTTGACTTTCCAAGAGTGCGCCTCCACCCTCTTATAAAAGGCCCCCATCTCTACCTCCTTACCCACACCCCTCAAGCCATTTCCTGGGACAAAATCTACTCATTTTATCTCTCCACATCCCTCTCTTCATCATAGAATCCATACTTTAGGCAGAAATCTCTTCAAGAAACCCTTTTGGTTCAAACCAAGAGGAGTTACCCGATTTAAAGGTAATGTCTTCACTTGTGTTCTTTTGTTTTATTTTGCTTCTCCAACCCCCTAAAATCGTTTTATTCATTTATTTTGTAATAAAACCAGTATCTTCAATATACTAGGATGTTTTTATGAGAATTATTTGAGCTACACTTACACACACCTATGTCTAATGGTTAAAGAACATACTGTTTCTGTGGATGGTGAATTTCTGCCTCACGAAACGATGATTGTTCTATATTCTTTCAACACCTTCCATTGTGGCCATTAAGATCTAACTATATTTATATATTATATATATTATGTTTATGTTTTCCTTATTCTTCTTTATTTTTCATTTATGGAATACCTTTATGGTTTCCATTATGGGTAAACACGATATCTTTATTTTTGGAAGTGCGGACTACCACCCCCTTAAAGTGATTTGATTCATTAATGACATATGTGGGACGTATAAAGGATGGAGTTAATGATATTATATATTATATTATACTGGAAATATAATATACCTCTATATCATTATGATTTAATTCCATTAAATATGAAATAGAAATGAAAGTAGCGTTCATGCGTACGTACGATTTACCATCTCCATGAACGGTGCATTTCATTTCTTACCTCTAAATGTTATGTAATATTATAAATTCATGTATATAGTGGATATATATGATATCTACATCATGAATATAATTCTGGATATAATGGATATTTTACCACATGAATAATTTGTAATTATAAGGAGTTTATTTTTGACTCAAGTACCAATGATCGACAAAACAACCGTTATTAACTTAAATAATTAAATAGTGTTCATAACATGGTAATAAGTGATATAAAAAGAATAATTAACTTGAAAAAGGTTCATAAGCAATTAAAAATCAACTCAAGTTTATTAATCAGGAGATTAAAGAATGATCGAGTCAAGTCGGATACGAGGTAAGGGACTTCGTCTCAATCTCCATTCATTGAGAAATATTTTGTTTTATACACAACCTTATTTTATATGGTGTATATAACCCTTTGGATTTTATTTTTATTCAAAAGAAATCTTTTTTATATGAAGTGTTTTACTAAACGATAAAAGGGAATGTTTTTGTCGTACGTATGCGGCGACAACGACTTCTCCGCCGCCGTGACCATTATTTGAGTTTCAGCTTACTATGTAAGACATAACTTTGTTTTAAATGAAAAAAATACCATGTTTTAATTTTCTTTTATTTTGGTATTGAAAATGGTTTTGATAAAAAAAATTATATCAATGTGTTATTTATATCTTGTGATTGAAATGTGGAAATGTTATGTTTCCTTTATGCATGTTTTATGTGATAAGATTATGTTATGGTTCTTGGGCATTGTTTATGAAGACGGGTGGTTTCGTGATAAACTAAGGGTGGGTGATCCCGATATAGCTCTCAAATGCATTGGGTAACGTGAATGGGTTAAATTCTAAGGTTTCTACGAAGAGATTTAGGGAATATACTGTGATGGGTATTCCAAACGTAACCATGAGGGTTACTCCCTACGTAATAATGTTATGAATGCCTCAAGTTACCTTTATGTCTTATAATTTCTATGTGTTATTCATGATTTGATGAAGTATGTTAAAGTGCTTATGTTTTATGAGTAAAGTATGATTTAATTGATTCTTAAGTATACCTGGACTAATGTTTTCATTTCATATTTTTATATACCTTACTGAGATTTTTATGCTCATCCCAAGTTTTTGAAATATTTTTCACAGGTCAAGGGAAAGGTACATGATGTGATGATAGTGTTAAGGAAGTGTCATGAAAGAATACATGTTTTTTTTTAAATATGTTTCCTTTGATTTGAAAATTGGATATTGTCATTAATGTAACCACCTTATTTAAATGTGGAATGCAATGCATGATTTATGATCTAATTCTCTAAAAATCTAAACCTAAAAAGATCCTCAATGTGTAACCTTATAATAACTCAAGATTAAGTAATGTTTAAGGCTGGGGCCTTATAGTTGGTATCAAAGGTCGCTTTAGATAACTTTCAGAGTTAACATTCTATTAAATGATTATCCAAAAATATTTTTTTTATGGTCAAATTGAAATGATATAGCATTTGAAGAGTACGATGTTGCTTCATCTAAGACATATTAGTTCATAATTGTTTTCCACATAGGAAACTGGGAAGCAGTGCTAAGAAGGCATACAGAAGGAAATGACCTTCCGAATCAGCATCCTGAGATGGTTAGAATTGGAACTGAACAGTTTGTTGTAGTAATGGTGGAGTTGACTCAAGCGATAAATGGTGGTGGTATCCATGCATGAGATCAGCCAGATCAACCACAGAGGAACATGTCAGCGGTGGAACATTTCATGAGGCAAAATCCCCCATCATTCAGAGGATCATATGACCCTGTGCTAGATGAAGGGTAGATTAAAGCACTGGAAAATATTTTCAATTTCATGTGGTGTTTAGAAAATCAAAAGGTTATTCTTTCTTTTTACCATTTGGAGGGTGAAGCAGATCAGTGGTGGTCGATGGTTAAAAATATCAGGGACGCTGATGAGATTGATGCCCCTGACTGGGATGAATTCAAAGGTATGTTTCTTGAGAAGTATTTTTATAAGGCGGTTCGACTTAGGATAGAAAAACAATTCTTGGAATTGAGGCAAGAGGACGACTCAATGGCTGCTTATGAAGAGAGGTTCACTCAATTGGCAAGGTATGCTCCAAATTTTATCCGAGACCTTAATAGTAAAATAAATCGTTTTTACTCAGGATTAAAGCCATAATATCGAAGGGATTTATCTTCTCGTGAGTTCACGAGTTATGAAAATCTTGTTCGATGTGCTGAGAACGTGTAAATGGGGTTTTCCGATGATCAAGTGTTCTATAACAACCAACAGAAGAAGAGACCGAGGTGGCAGTAGAAAGGGAAGAATTCTTCAAAATGGTCTGATGGTAAGAAAACTAAGTTTCTAGTTTGGGATAAATGTGGTAAAAGGAATGCTGGGGAATGTCTTCTGAATTCTGGGAAGTGCTATCGATGTGGTAAGATGGGACATAAGGCTCGTGATTGCAATGAAAAAGATCAGGGTGATGGTAAGACCAAATTTGATTTACAGTTAGTGGAATGTTTCAAGTGCAATGAGATGGGTTATTATGAAAACAAGTGTTCGACAAAGAGCTCAAATGATGGGAAGCAATCAGACAACAATAAGAAAGGTTTGGTGAAATCCTTTTCAACTACTTCAGCAGATGTTGGTCCAGCAAATTAAGTGGTATCGGGTACTTTTTTTGTTTTTTCATATTATGCCAGTGTGTTGTTTGATTCGGGGTGTACACATTCTTTCATATCTGAAAAATTTTCTAGTAAAATGGGAATTCCATCTCAAGAAATGACTCCTGAACTTATGGTAAAAACACATGGGGGAAATGTTGAGGCAAAAATAATTTATAAGAATCTTCCTATCATTATCTGTGGAAAGAACCTACTTGCAAACCATATTGTTTTACCTCTAGTAGAGTTTGATGTTATCCTGAGTATGGATTGGATCTCTCTTTACCATGATAAGATTGATTATAGAGCCTTGAATAACATCACTGTTAAGAACAAATATCATTTGCCTCATATCGATGATTTGTTTGATCAGCTCCAGGGAGCTCAATATTTTTCAAAGATTGACCTGAGATCGGGGGTACCATCAGTTGAAGGTAAAGGAAGAAGATATTCTGAAGACCGTGTTTTGTACAAGATATGGCCATTATGAATTTGTAGTAATGCCTTTTGGGCTAACCAATTCACCTGTTGTATTCATGGACCTTATGAAAAGAATTTTCCATGAGTTCTTGGATAAGTTTTTGGTTGTTTTCATTGATGATATTTTGGAATTTTCTAAAATTAAATAGGAGCATGAAAGTCATTTAAGGGTTATTTTGCAAACCATACAAGAAAAAAAAATATATTGGAAATTCAGAAAGTGTGAGTTTTGGTTACAACAAATTTCATTCCTTGGTCATACTATTTCTAAATATGGGAACACTGTTGATCCTGAAAAAACAAATGTTGTTGAAGAATGGCCAGGACCCACAAATGTAACTGATATTCATAGTTTTCTTGGTCTGGAAGGCTATTACCGAAGGTTTGTTAGAAATTTTTTACGGTTATCTAGTTCGATGACTATGCTAACTCTGAAGGGTGTTAAGTTTATCTGGACAAAAGAATGTGATGATTGTTTTCAGGAATTGAAAAGAAGATTAGTGAATGATCTAGTTTTGGTACTACCTTCCAGGAATAGTGAGTTTGTTATCTACAGTGATGCTTCATTGAAAGGACTTGGTTGCATCCTAATGCAAAATGATCAGGTAATTTCTTATGCTTCACGTCAGTTCAAAACTCATGAGGTAAATTACCCTACATATGATTTGGAATTATCTGGTGTTGTTTTTGCTTTGAAAATATGGAGGCATCATTTGTATGGAGTAAAGTGTGAAATATATACCGATAATAAATGTTTAAAGTATATTTTCACTCAGAAATAACTTAACATGAGACAGATGAGATGGTTGGAATTAATCAAGGATTATGATTGTACAATTCATTATCATCTGGGAAAAGCAAATAAAGTGGATAATGCTTTGAGTCAAAAAAATTAATGCCTCATTAACCATGTTACGGTTGTAATGTGATTCTTTGGTTAAGGATTTGATGAAATTTGTAATAGAAGTTGTTGGTGCAAGATTTTCTTCTGTTTTGTTCCAGGAATCAGTGAAATCTTCGCTATTAGATAGAATTAAGCAAGCACAGAAGCAAGACAGTGAGTTACAGAAAAAGGTAGAGCTGGTTCAGAAGGGTAAGTTGCATGAATTCAACATTGATAATGATTGTGTTTTTTGATTTGGGAAGAGTTTGTGTGTGCCGTGTGATTCACAGTTGAAGAGAGAGTTGTTATGTGAAGCTCATATTTCTTCGTTTTCAGTTCATCCAGGCAGTACTAAGATGTATAGAGATCTTTGGGAGTATTACTGGTGGGATGGAATGAAAAAAGATATTGCTGATTTTACTATGTAGTTTTTGACTTGTCAATTGGTTAAACCAGAGCGGCAGTTACTGAAGGGGATGCTTCAGCCTTTACCAGTACCAGAGTGGAAATTGGAGAATATATCCATGGACTTCATTGTGGGATTGCTGAAGACACCTCGAGGTAATAATGCAATATGGGTTATTGTTGATCGCTTGACTAAATCTGCTCATTTTCTTGCTATATGAGATAATTTTTACCGAGTTCAACTTTCTCGTTTGTATCATAAAGAGATAGTCAGGTTACATGGAGTTCCCCTCTCCATTGTATCTGATCGGGATCCCAGGTTTACTTCTAAATTTTGGAAAGGCCTTCAGAAGTCGTTGGGTACTAAATTAAATCTTAGAACACCTTTTCATCCTCAATCATATGGGCAGTCAGAATGAACAATTCAGACTTTGGAGGATATGTTACGTGCTTGTTCGATAGATTATCAGGGAAGTTGGGACCAACATCTTTCTTTGGTTGAGTTTTCTTATAATAACAGTTTTTATTTTAGTATACATATGGCACCATTTGAGTCATTATATGGGAAGTAGTGTCAAAATCCATATTTTTGGGTTGAAGTGGGTGAAAGGAAGTTGATGGGACCATAATTGGTAGAAGAGTTGGCAGAAAAAGTTCAGCTGATACAGAAACACATGAGAACATCTCAGAGCAGGCAGAAAAGTTATGCAAACAATAGGAGGAAAGATCTCTATTTGGAGGTAGGTGATCATGTATTCCTCAAAGTTTCACCATGGAAAATTTTGATGTGATTTGGTAAGAAAGGAAAGCTAAGTCCAAGGTTCATTGGACCATATGAAATTCTGGAGAGAGTTGGATCATTTTCATACCGAGTGGCTTTACCTCTGAGTTAATATCAGGTAAACAATGTTTTCATGTTTCAATATTAAGGAAGTACATGCCAGATCCATCTCATGTTTTGCATCTAGAGGTAGTTCAGCTGGAAGAGAATCTATCTTATGAGGAACAACCAGTCCAGATTTGTGACCACAGGAGGCAAGTGTTACAGAATAATTTGATCCTTCAAGTAAAGGTTTTGTGGAAAAATCACATGATTGAAGAGGAAACATGGGAACCTGAAAATGCAATGAGGGATAAATACCCCTACTTATTCGATAAGTAAATAAATTGCAGGGACGCAATTTTCTAAAGGGGGGAAGGATGTAACATCCCATGTAAGTAAAGAATTATGGATTTTCATATCTATGTCTATTTATAAATTAGATAGTGTTTTAGAGGCTTAAAATTAGAATAAATCCAATCTTAAGCATTTAATTTTCTAATATTTTTTAAAATATTGTTTTACTGCCTTTTGATGGAGAACCATTTTTAAATCTATCTTTTGAAAATTTTATACACTCTATTTTTCAAAATAAAATTATTCTTTAGTATTGGGACATTGAAATTTACTTTGTATAAATTGTTTGTATTTTTCTAACAATGTTCATTTTTTAATGAATAGTGAAAAACACTGCATTTTACTTGAAAACTATTTTCTCATCTAATTTAATTATATGGTTATGTTATCTTTATAATTGGTTTTAAAGATTAATTGGAGTATATTTTTACCAATTAATCCAATGGTGTTCATTATAATTAATTTCAACTTGGAATTGGGCATAAACAAGTGCCAAAATTTTCATAGATATTGTTTCAAAAAAAACCCGCTATTTGTTTTGACAACCGGAATTATTTTAAAATTAATTATTTCAATTTATGTGTTTAGAATTTTGTAAAATGGATTCCATATTTGGAATCAGAAGGTACAAATTATTTAATTAAGACTCTTTTTTTTACATTGTGAATAGTAATGGTGGTAATTATCTTTATTTATCATGATTAATTTGTAATCGGGTAGTTAAGGGTAATAGAATAATATCATAATAATAACAAATGACCCCAACATGTGTCCTAATGTTACTGTTTGTGTCATGGATGACCATGGGATGCCTTGTTCCAAACTTTGGGACCCCATGGAATCACTTTTGGGTGATAGTGACCCTTTATCATTTTATTTTTAAAGAAAGGAGAATATCACAAAAGTATGTAACACCTAAGTAAAACAATTTTAATTTCATTTACATAAATTATCTATTGGACTATAAATAATCATTGGAAAGATAAAAAAATTTCTACATCATAGTATTTTTTTATAATTTTTAGACATTAAATAAATTAATTTTTTAATGACACCATGATGATGCAGCAATTACCTCATTAATGAACGATTTAAATAAAATGAAAAGATAATGTAAACTCTAAGACTTAAACTTGTAAAAAAGCTATTTGATGAGTATATTTAGAACCCTTATCACCTTAACCTATAAATATATCAATTTGGGACCTTTAAAATCCCAAACTCATTTTAATATAAAGTATCATTTCTTAACTTTCCAAGAGTGCCCCGCCTCCCTCTTATAAAAGGCCCCCACCTCTACCTCCTTACCCACACCTCTAAAGCCATTGGATCGGCCAAAATATTCTCATTTTATCTCTCCACATCCCTCTATTCATCATAGAATCCTTACCGTAGGCATAAATCTCTTCAAGAAACCCTTTTGGTTCAAACCAAAGAAGAGTTACCCGATTTAAAGGTAATGTCTTCACTTGTGTTCTTTTGTTTTATTTTTCTTCTCCACCCCCCTACAATATTCTTATTCCTTTATTTTGTAAAAACACTAGTATATTAAATATAATAGGATGTTTTTATGAGAATTATTCGAGCTACACTTACACACACCTCCGTCTAATGGTTAAAGAACATACTGTTTCTCTGGATGGTGAATTTCTGTCTCACGAAACGATGATTGTTCAATATTTTTTTAACACCTTTCATGGTGTCCATTAAGATGTAAATCTATTTATATATTATATATATTATTTTTATGTTTTCCTTATTCTTATGTATTTTGTATTTATGACATACCTTTATGGTTTCTATTATGGGTAAACGTGATATCTTCATTTTAGGAAATGCGGACTACCGCCCCATCAAAGTGATTTGATTCGTTAATGCCATATGTGTGATGTATAAAGGATGGAGTTAATGATATTATATATGATATTATACTGTAATTATAATATACCTCTCTATCATTATAATTTAATTCCATTAAATATTAAATAGAAATGAAAGTAGCGTTCATGCGTACGTAGGACTTACCGTCTCCATGAACGGTGCATTTCATTTCTTACCTCTAAATGTTATGTAATATTATAAATGCATGTTTATACTAGATATATATGATATATATGATATCTACATCATGAATATAATTCTATATATAATGGATATTTTACCACATGAACAACTTGTAATTATAAGAAGTTTATCTTTGACTCAAGTACCAATGATCGACAAAATGACCGTTATTAACTTAAATAATTATATAGTGTTCATAACATGGTAATAAGTGATATAAAATGAATAATGAACATGAAAAAGGTTCTTAATCAAGTAGAAATTAACTCAAGTTTATTATTCAGGAGATTAAAGAACGATCGAGTCAAGTCGGATACGAGGTAAGGGACTTCATCTCAATCTCCTTTCATTGACGCATATTTTGTTTTATACACAACCTTCTTTTAGACGATGTATAAACACCTTTTACTTTTACCTTTATTCAAAAGGAATATTTTTTATACGAAGCATTTTACTAAATGATAAAAGGGAATGTTTTTGTCGTACGTATGTGGCGACAACGACTTCTCCACCGTCGTGACCATTATTTGAGTTTCGGCTTCCTCTACAAGGCATAACTTTTTTTTAAAATGAAAAATAAATACCATGTTTTAATTTTCTTTTATTTTGGTATTGAAAATGGTTTGGATAATGTTTTTATTATATCAATTTTATATTGATATCTTGTAATTGAAATGTGGAAATGTTATGTTTCCTTTATGCATGTTTTATGTGATACGATTATGTTATGGTTCTTGGGCATTGTTTATGAAGAAGGGTGGTTCTGTGATAAACTAAGGGTGGGTGAGCCTGATATAGCTCTCCAATGCATTGGGTAATGCAATGGGGTTAAACACTATGGTTTCTCTGAAGAGATTTAGGGAATATACTGTGATGGGCATTCCAAGCGTAACCATGAGGGTTACTCCCTACGTAAGAATGTTATGAATGCCTCAAGTTACCTTTATGTTTTATGATTTCTATGGGTTATTCATCATTTTATGAAGTATATTAAAGTGATTATGTTTTATGAGTAAAGTATGATTTCATTTATTCTTAAGTATACATGGACTAATGTTTTCATTCCATATTTTTATATACCTTACTGATCTTTTTATGCTCATCCCATGTTTTTGAAATTTTTTTTACAGGTCAAGGGAAAGGTACATGATGTGATGATAGTGTCAAGGAAGTGTCATGAAAGAATCCATGTTCTGTTTTAAATATATTTCCTTTTATGGGAAAGGTGTATATGGTATTTAATGTAACCACCTTGTTTATATGTGGAATGTAATGCATGATTTATGATCTAATTCTCTATAACTATAAACCTGAAAAGATCCTCAATGTGTAATCTTGTAATAACTCAAGATTAAGTAAATTTATGGTTGGGGACTTATAGGAACGATATATTCCTCTAATAAATTGTGTAATTATAGATAAATAATGAGTAAATATGTTATGATTGATCTTGTAAACATGTTCACAATGTTATACATGAATCTAATTACTTGTTAAAAAATTTATGCATGAACCTGATTGCATTTTCACATTATTTTGAGTGGACCTGTCTTTCATGTCCTTAATTTTATTTATGAAAATGGTTGCATTTCCATAATTTTATGTGAGGAAATTATTTCTTATTCTTAACATAATGAGTGGGTTTTTCTCTATATATATATTTTTACAATGTTATTAGGGGATGTGTGTTCCAAAAATCTATTTCTTGAGCCAATTTTATGTTCTCCTAGCTCATTTTCTTTGACTCCCTTATGATTCAGGTCTTATGAACATCAAATATTTTTTCCATGACTCAATATTATGATCTCTGATATTAAGTGTATGGTTTTCTAGTTTCATGATCATGTTCTCATACCCTTATGTTTATGTTATGTTTACATATCTCTCTTTTTTACCTTTACTGAGAATTCACACTCACACTTTCTTATATTTTCTTTCTCTAGGTTATAAAGAATGGTTTTAAATAGGGCATGTTTGGGAAGATTACAAAAGGGTATTATATTTATGGGATATGTTGAAGATATTTCTCTAAAATAAAATTTTGACAACCTAGTCCCTAAATACAATAAAATATTATAATTCTATTATTGTGTGTTGATGTAATGTATTAAGAAGTCAAATCAAAATATTTAATACCTATATATGAGAATATTGGTTAGATATATTTGGTATAATATGAAAGTTTTAGTTGGAATTTGAGGACTATGATGAGGAAATTGTAGTGAGACCCTAAGTTATATTTCAAAGGATATGTCTTGGTATGTCTCTGATAATAAGTAAATGGATGAGTGAAATTATAGGGAAATGTCCTAGAATTTTGTTAATTGATATAGAAAGTGGTTTCCAAGAAATTAAATCCATGCGTGGATACTAAAAGTGTATGTGACTTTGGAATAGAAATAAAAATGGAAAATAACTCCAAAAAGGTTTTATTGATATGGATTCAATCACCACCTGGTGCACAAAAACAATTCTTGTTGTACACCTAATTTGACACTCCTAGGGGATATGCTTTGGAAATTAAAAAACTCTTTATGAACCATCATGAAGTATTTAAATAGATGATGACTATGAATGAACTAGGATAAACCTATGGTTTCATATATTTCAAAAATGCATCATTATTTTGACATTCTATAAGTTATTTTTTAACGATTATTTAGTTTTACACTATGATTAGTGTTGCTCTCACTATGATTTCTATTTTTTAGTAAATGGAGGAAACCATAAGAAACTTTATTAACATTGAATGTGATGGGAAATTTATTAATGAGAATCCCAATGGGATTATGACTTGAGAAAAAGATATTGTGATTATTCATAATTAGTTATCACAAAACCTGATTAACACCATACAACATATCCAACTCTCAGACTCACCAAAGAAGATAATGATAATGATCACAGAGAGTTTAGTTAGTAGAGACCGTAGATGATTGAAGATTCAATTTTCTATATGTAAGTAATGTGGGAACATACAATAAATATAATTTTTCAAAGGGATAAGAAGATGTTTTGAGTGTGGAAAATAGGGACACAGAGTAAGTAATTATTGAAGAAAAATGAAAACATTAGTTAACACAATGGATGAGAATAATGTTCTCCCTAAGGTACCATCAACTGTTGAATTTTATAACTGTGAAAAGAATGGGAATTATGGAAAGTGATTTCCTAAGGGGAAAGTTTTTGAATTGAGTCATCAAGGTTGCATGAGTAATAGTTTTTCTATTGATGATGAATAGAATATGAATCACATATGAAAGGAAGGAGTTATTAATGAATAATATGATGATGAATACTTAATATCTTAAGGATGATGTGGAATTATTAAATTGTTTTTGATTTGGGATTCAATAATTATTATATATAATTCTTAAAATATATAAAGATTTTTTCTATAGATTTTTTACAATGAAATTGAAAGAATATATGGAATGGTACTGATGACTTATAAAAGTGATTTAAAGGAAATTTTATATTTTATGAAAAAAACACGACTAAGGGAATGTAACCATTAATATGTTCTTGGTGTTGATAAAATGGTGTTTAGTTTGGATAAAAAAATTATTGAAATGGAGAAACTAAATTGGATAGTACCTATTATCTTGTAACTGATTAATTAATTTTTGACAAAGTGGTTTATGATCTCATTAATAGAGTTTATAAAATTTTCGTAATTATGGAATATCTCTACTAATTTATGTTTTATTTAAGGAATGTGGAAGAATGTATGTTTTTAATAAGTTTTAATGGTAATTTAGGTTATTATCATTTTTGAATAGAATACATGATAGAGGTATATACATGTTTGTTATGTGAAAATTAAAAGATACTTCATATTTTTGGGGGGATTAATGATAAGTTGATTTTTGGATTTTAGTGACCTTTCTAAAATTTGGATTGTAATAATTTTTAAGGGTTACAACTTTAACCATTTAGGGAATGGTTTAATATTAACTTTGAATGATGTTTTATAGATTAAGGTATTATATCACTATTTGAATATTTATGCATATTGGATAACAGGTGATAAACTTTTTTAACTAGAGATGGAAGAAATGAATTTTCATTCTATTATTGATATTTTGATCTATTAGTGATTTGGGTAGAAACAAATTCATCTTAATTTATTTGGGTAAGATATAAAGTGGAAATTTATCAAAGAACAACTAAAGGATGAACTTTTTCTTATGATACAAAAGAAAGTTAATCCCTAGGTATATCAGTCCCTTTGAAATTATTGTTCATAACGAGACGATATACATTGATTGGTTCTTCTATAAATCATTCCTTAGGTTCAATATTAATTCCATGTATATATACTAAGGAGTTAAAAACTTGATCTATCACATGTGATGAACTCAAGGGTCGTATCATTAAATCATGATATTCTTAATAAGGAATAACCAATTGAGATTCTAGATCCTTGAAAATTCTATGAAACAAGAACACCTGCATGGTGTATGATTTATGGAGAAACTAGTAGATTGAGGATGTTATGTGGGTTCCCGAGGATGTAATGTGGTATAAGAATCCTCATTTTTTGGTGCTATTGTGATGAATTTTGAGGGTGAAATTCATTTTAAGCGGGTATAATGTAACTCCCCGGGAATTTTTGAAATTTATATTTTTCAAATAAATTTAATACTTTTTATATTTTTAATTACAAAAAAACTGATTTTGTCTTTTTTTACATGAGAAAACTAGTTTAGCTTACATTATACGCAACATTGGGTGTTGTTTGCGTTACACACAACACTGAGTTTAAATGAAATGTGACTTACTATTAAGAATTTATTATTTAATATGATAGTTATCACCTTGTCATTGTAATGTTAGTTATGAATAATATTAAGTAAATTATGAATATATATGGTTTAAACATGCATATAAAATGAATTTTTTAGTGAACAATTAATTAAAATTTTAAATAATAACTGTTTGAAAAAAATAAAATCATTTTTCTGGGAAACTATTTTAATGAAAAAAATGTTTTAACTCAATTAATTTAATTTTTTTGGAAAATAATTTTAATGAAATTTAAATATTATAAATTAAATAATTTTTTTAACAATCATCTTATTTATTTTCTAGAAAAGAGATAAGAATAATTCCAATTTCATGCATAAAAACTGTATTTTTCTAAGAATTAGTTTTGTCACCTTTCGAGCACCTAATTTAATATTACTTCTTGAAACTTTTAAAAAATTAATCTCAAAAAATTATTTTTTTATATAATAATTTAACAATAATACTTGGGTTAATTTTTTATAAATTTATAAGAATATTAATTTTATTATTAATATTGATAAATGAAGAATTTTAATTGAAAATTTATTTTTATATTATAAATATATATAAATTCAAATTATATTTTGAATTGGATTTAAGTTAAAATTAATTTAACGAGATATCAATTAATCCTAATTATTTCAATGGAATAATTTTAATATTGAATTTTTATATAAAAACTTTCTAAACATTTAAATATTTTACCTTTAGAAAAAACCTGTTTTCTCACCGCGTCCGTGAGATTAATTTTAAATTAAAATTTTAAAATTATATTGATGGAATTATGAAAAATGGGTTAAAAATTCCTAAACATCATAATTTATATTTTACAATAATTAAAACTTAATTTTTGACCAAAATTAATTGATAAAAAGTGTAAAAATTAATTACCATGATTAAGGTAAAAATGGGTTTACTAAGGAGTTAAACTAAAACTATAAGGGTTAAAATATCATAAATTTTAATAAAATTTATTTAGTGGAATAAATTAGACCCTATAATGTCAAATTATTTATAATAGTTCATTTTTTATCCTTTTGGAATGTGACAAATAGTTGTACAACTTTTTCTTTTCAAAAAATTACAAGTGTACCACTCACCTCACTTATAAAAGGCCACCAATATCCTCTCTTATTTACACTAAAAAAACTTTTTTTCAATCAATACCTACCCAAATACCTTTAAAATATACGTCATATACTTATATAAACCTTATTTTTGGCATAAATACAATATAGAATGGATTTTGGTTCAAACATAATGAGGATACTTGAAGATGAGGAAAAATTCTTCAATGAATGTTTTTATTATATTTCTTCCCAAACCTTATTAAATTACTATTAAAACATGATTATATAATAAAATAATTATATTAAATTTACTGAGATATTTTTATGTTAAGATCATGACCTAAAAATATCTCTCATTTTTCAACTGGGTTATGAAATAATCATTCATGTGTACAGAGGACTACCGCCTCCCGAACCAATGTCATTAATTTTCCAATTACACCTATCATGGTTGTGTATAATGATGGGTATAAAGTTTATATATGATACTTATAAAATAATTATACCTATTGATCCATTATATCATATATAATTTTTTTATACTTTCCATTATGTAGGGGATATGATAACGTCACTCATGTGAACAAAAGACTACAACCTCGTGAAGCGACGTGATTCTTTTTCACTAGCGCTTTACAAGGAAGATAAAAAGGAAAAATTAATGAATATATTTGATATAAATTACATAATTATTATATTAATGAAATATTTATAATTCTAAAAAGGTAAAATATTACATACCTTCTTTCCATAATGATTATTAAAAAATGGAAACGTTACCCATGTGAATGTACAACTTACCGTCTCCATGATTGTATGATATTTTATTTTCAAAACCATATTTAATGATTAGTCTTAAAAGTATAATTGATTTATTAATATTATAATTATTTCATGATTATTATTATGGAAATTATGGAAACATGATCAAATTAATAGTACGGAAAATAACAAATCAAAACATATAGGAAAACAAAGCGGTTGTTACCCAAAACAAGATTTTAAAAAGAAATTGGTAATAAACAGGTAATAAATGGTTATAAGCAAATAATATATGGTAAAATTTATATAATTTTTATTCTATAACATATTTATAATAAACTAATATTTATTATATAGTAGGTTCAAACATTTACTAAAGATGTCAATAATTAAGGTAATGGATTTATGTCTCACTTTTTACTTATGTGAGACACATGCCATATTCACCACCTATTTATTTTATATGGGGTGAATACATCACATGAATGTATTTTATGATAATTATTATGATTTTTTTTATTTAAATATACATTTTAGGGCCTCTCTTTCAAGAGTTTTATTCTTCAAATGTTACCAAAGCAGCAATTGATTTTTTTCTCAATTTTTATTCTTTGAGGAATATATTATATTATGCACCTATCTTATATTATGAGGTGTATTTATAGAATCTATGAAATTTGATATCATGAATTTATTTACTCTCATTATATTGTATGTTTCATTTAATTTGAATCTTTTTTGGAACTTATGATTCAATGTTACCAAGTGATAATGGTTTTATGATAAAATCTCATCATTTATTGGGGTTGTTTATGATTATACATCCAATGATGAAATATTATTATATATCACTAAATAAACTAATGAATATTATTATACTGTATTTATTTCATTATAATAAGTATTCCATTATTTTTCATCTCTTTATGTACTCAAGATCTCAAGATAATTTTTTTAAGAACAACATTTTTATTTCTCTCTTTAGTTGAAAACCCTTTTTATTCTAAAAACATGTTTTCAAAAAATGTTTTTTACATCATTAAAATGTTTTTTTAATATATTTTTATTTTTTTTCAATTTTTTACAATTTTTTTAAAATAATATTTATTTCATTTACCAGAGAATTCTCATTTGGATTTCATTGAAAATCTGAAAGGAAACTTTGATTAATGTGTACAAAATGAATGAAATTTTATTTTATCATGACCAATATTTTAATTGAATATTAATTTATAATTTATGAAAGTTAATTTTAAATAAAATTATTTTCAACATTTTTTTTGAATTTTTAGTTTTACATAGTGAGTTTGAAAGAAATTTTTTCCTCCATAAATTTTATTACTGAAATTTCAAAATAATTCTCAATATAAGATGATGTCCTTGTATGTAACTTCTGACTTGATATGGATATTAACATAAGATACAATTATTATTATTTCTCTAAATGGTTTATCAAAAAAATTTGTGAAACTTATTTCTCTTCCATGGGTTATACCATGATAAAATTCTTATGAAACCTACTTCTTTTTCCATGGGTTATGCTATGATGAAATGATTACGAAATATGGATTTTTTCATTAGGTTATCATATGATGAAATGTTTATAAAACCCATTTCATTTCATGAGTTATGATATGATTATTTTTATGATATTTTTGAAAACATATATATTATTTTCATTATGTGACGAGTAAAACTTATATCTCTATAAAATACATCAGGTGAATATGGATAAATTATGCGTAAATAAATTACGAGTGAACCAAAATAAATATTCATAATGTTTTTTGAGAACCTAATTAAATGTTGAAAATATTAAGAATGAACCAGATTACATGTTCAGAGTGTTATGTGATGAGTTATATTTCATTTTCCTAAGGTTATGAGTAGACCAAGTTGCATGTCCAAAAGTTTATATAAGGGTATGATTTCATGTCCATAATTTAATAAGTGAAACTATGTTTATTTATAAATGTTTTCAATATTATAGGATGATTTATATGCCATAAATATATGTCTTACGCCAATGTCATGCTCTCATGGCTCTTTTTATTTGATTCCCTTAAGATTAATGTTTTGTAATCTTCTAATATTTATTCCATGACTTAATATTATGAACTTAGATATACAGGATATGGTTTTAAAATATTATGATCATGTTCTCATATAGTTATGTTAATGTTTTGTTTATGTATCTCCCTTATTTACCCTTAATGATCATCTGAGCTAACCCTTCATTATTTTTCCTTTATCATGTTTATGTATATTGGTTTTAAGTAGGGTATTTTGTAAAGAGTGATAAAAGGTAATATATTTATGTGATATATTGAAGATCATTCACCAAATTAGAATATTGTGTACCTCATCTCAAAAGACACTAATTATTATGGTACCTAGTTGTGTGTTTGTTTAGGGTGTTGAATATTAATATAAAAATATGTAATATCTATATATGAGAAGATTGTGTCCCTATAATTTACTTTTTCTCTATCCATAAATATGAGAGTATTTAGTTTCCATTTTTAATTTTATCATACATCGAACAATATATTCGTATATTACAAATTATATTATATAAAATTGCTTTCGAAGACTTGGATTTAATAAAATAAGTATAAAATAAATTTTAATTTCATAATTAGAGATTAATATAGATGCATATCTTGCCAGACATGTCACGTACCAACCCAGGTACCCAGGTAACCTGATATCCAAGTCAGCTTTGACATGGCCTGAAGGTTATTCTTGATCCCCATGTGTCGATGACTAGAACTTGACATCATAAAAACTGAAATTGGGAATGATTTTTCCACTAACAATACGAAAAAAAGAAAACATGACAATATGAATATCAAAGGTAAACTCCCCTAGGTGTAAGGTGCCAAAAGTAAAACAAGAAAAACCAAAAAAGTACTATAACCCAAGTAATGGAAGGGGAAAATAACCCAAAGTCCCTATAGACACAACTTACCAAGACCAAAGTTCAACAGCAAGATCCAACTCCAAGAGATCATTTTCCTTTGCTCTAACCTGGGAGGAGATAATCTACCAACACCCAAAGGAACAAGTAGGGTGTGAACCAAATCCCATTAGGATTTAACCCAAGAACTTCATAACATATGCTAATATCAATTAATCTAAAATGCACTTTCAATTTTGAAATAAATAGGTTTGGCATTAACAAAGCATAATTAAACAAATAATGATCTACAGTTTATAAGATTTAAATACCATTAGAAAATAATGATATACATTTCAATGATGGAAAAAATTTCAAAATATTTAATTTCCCTTTAATCAAAGGATACTTTTCATAAACAACAATTCTCACAAATGGCTCCAAGAACAACTTTATATAAATAATTTATATAAATTCTCAAGGAATTTTAAATAGTTTATAACAATGTCATATATACGCATTCAAAAATGAAAACAAGAGAGCAATATAGTCATGTGCCAAATAGGTACAATAGTTCCAGGCTATATGGATCCAACACTTTGAATACGAAAAAGTATTTACATATTCCTCTTTAGGCATAAGTTAAAAGTATTTATCACCATAACCTAAGGAATGTTATATGCTAATATGATGTTTTAGAACGTTGTAGAAACATAAAGTTCCCCCAAAAATAACTCGCTAACTACCTAAATATTGCATGTACTTAAGTACAATTCAATGATGGGAAATTAATTTTAGAACATAAAATGAAATTCATCCCATTCACCATTTCAAATATGCCAATTTTCTCTTTAAAAATAATAACAATTTTGTAATCAAAAAATGCCTTTTCACCAAGATGTGACCCTAAGGTTTCCGTCAAAACATTTTATGAAATTTTCACAAATAGAGATTTGAAACCAAATCATGAAATTTCATAACCCATTCCACATTCAAATTCAACAATTAAACTTCTAATCAATTCCATCATTTTCATCCCAAACCCCTAGATCACATGAATCATGTGTTTTCACAAACAGTCCATCAAATAAATTTGTCTTCAATTAAAATAAAAATTTAAATTGATTCAATTCCCATAAAAACCAAAATTTAAATTTTACAATTTAAATCAATCCAAATTCTAATTCCACGCAAAACCCACATTTTCCTTCAAAAACCCCAATTCATCAAAATTGGGTTTTTCCAACAAAATCAATTGAAGACTTTTCTTATTAAAAATACCATACAATTAAAATTTTAAACAAAACATTTTAAATTTAAATAAATAAATTATCTTCAATAAAAATTGGGAATCATAATGGAACCACCTACCGAAAACAATGAATCTCACAACACCAAACCAAGATCAAGATTTTTCCATGAAGAAATATGGTCATGAAAATGAAAATCAAACCTAGGGTCCAAAAAATAAAGTGTATTAGATCCAAAAATCAATACCAAGATCCATGGAACCCTGAGGGGAAAGAGAGAGATCATGGGAGGAAGATAATGGGATTAGGAAACTTACCAAAGGAGATTGACTGATGTTCTCCTGGATTTAGATCAATTTTGGAAGGGGTTAGATGGGACAAGAATCCTTCATGAGATCTCCAAGGAAGGGAGAAATTATTTTGGGTTGAATTAGGTCCGTCCGGGACATAAAAAGTGGTCTCGAGAAAAATTAATAAAAAACTAGGATTTAAAAAAACCCATCTGTACAGTTTCCTAGGAAACTGCTAATGGTTCAGGAAAATCGTGTGAAGACCGCGTAGAGCCCATAGTCCAATACATGGAATTGGTGCACAGTTTTACCTAAACGTGCATAGTCCATGTGCAAACCATGTGCCTTTCTAGAAGCCTCCAAATTTCTTAGAAAATAATCCAAAACAACTCCAAATGAAATCCAACCAAAGTCCAACCAAAAGAGGGGTTTATGAATACCTGAAAACGGTAACAAGATGTTACAACCTCCCCTCCATAGAAACTTTGTCCCTAGAAATCCTATGAAGAATCCTACCCATCAGAAAGATGAGGCCACTACTCCATCATTAGTGCCTCCCTCTCCCACATCTCATGAGAATCAGAATTTTGTTTCCATAGAACATAAACCAAAGGTATCATTCTCCCATAAATTACCTTGGTCTGAAAATCAACTATCTTGATTGGCCATTCAGTCATGGATAAATTTTGTTCCACTTCAATATCATGCCAAATCAAAACATGAGATGTATAAAATAAATACATTCAATGACGAGACACATGAAACACAATATGTATCAACGCCAGCTGCTATTATAGAGATAACTAGAATGGAACTTTCCCCACCTTCTCAATAACCTGAAAAGGACCAATAAAATGAGTAACAAGCTTCCATTGCCTCCCAAGCTTTCGACGACCCAACCAGGGTTAAACCTTTATGAACACATGGTTACCAACTGAGAACTCCAATGGTCTATGGTGATGATAAATATAAGACTTGTATCGGCTATGAGCTGTCAACATTCTATGAAAAATCAACTGAATCTTTTCTATTGTCTCCTAGACAAAGCTCGGTCCAACCAAGGAACTCTCACCAATCTCTGACCAACACAATAGATATTTACAAGTTTGGACATAGAAGGCCTGAAAATGATCCATTAAGATCATAGACGGGTAACTATTATTATAAAAAACTCAACCAGTCCCAAATGATCATCCCATGATCCATCAAATTTGAGAATACAACCACAAAGCATATCCTAAAGAATCTATATAGCTCTTTATATCTGTCCATCCGACTATGGATAGAATTCTGTGATCAAAAATACATGAAATACCAGCATATAGTACCCTCAATTTCATGTACATAACCCTTTCCTCATGATTTTTATGTAAAAGAGGATTTTTCTTAAATGGTGTGGCTTTGAATTGGTTTTATGCATAAAATTGGGTGTTTCAAAAATGTTGGGTGTTTCCATAAAGATAGGTGTTTCAATAAAGTTGGGAATTTCCAAAAAGTTGGGTGTTTCCATAATGTTGGGTGTTTCCGTAATCATGGGTGCTTCCATAAAGTTGGGTGTTTCCATAATTTTGGGTGTTTCCATAATGTTGGGTTTTTCTACAAAGTTGGGTGTTTCCATAAAATTGGTTGTTTATATAAAGTGGGGTATTTTTATAGAGGGGGATGTTTCCATAAAAAAAATATGTTTCTATACAAGGGTAAAGGTTAATTATGAGAGAGTTTTGAGGTTTTATAAAGAGTTTTGGGACCAAAAGGAAGGGCACATGGTCCATAAATGGTTGTCCCAAACTATGTGGTCAATCCGTGCACATAGGTCAAATCTAGATCCCATTCTCTAAGAGCATAATAATTTTTTATCTATATATTTATTTTTGGATTCAAAACGCCACTATTTCTATATTTCTCTCCCTAGAAGGCTGGATAACCCTCCCCACATGAGTTAGATCTAATATATAGCCCCCCTTGGTGATTTGAAGCTCAATTCTTGGGGCAAGTGTCGATCTTCTTGGTTCTTTTCCATTTTCTTAAAACTCCTCCTTCTATCATTATCATTTTCATATATCTACACCTTAGGTGGGTAGATAAAAGTTTTTAAACATTAATTAAAGAAAAATATGATGTTGTTCATGATAGATTAAGATATATAATATTCTTTCTTGGAATCTTGATCTGATTTATGAGGTATGTCCCCATTCTTTCCTAATTTGTCATGTTTTCTAAGATCTTCTTAGATCTACTTATCTGATCTCCATTATTTATCATATATGAAAGTATATTGGGTATATCTACATTTTTTTACGCAAAATAATTCAATTTTGATCCTTGATATTTCTAGGATAATAGAACTAATTCTATTCTTGGATAATCGACCCACCTTCTTGTGCATTCTTCTTCTGTTGTTGAGTTTCCTCAAAACCTTCAAGGTAGGTGGATTAACTCTCATATCCTCTTCCTAGACTTTATTGGATTAGTTTAAAAATTGAGTAAATTGGATAATATTCATTTTCAAATCTTGGTTTGATACGTGGAATAAATCTCTTTTGTGATGATATATCATTTTTGGTAGATTTGTTAAATCTTGATAAATTGTTGTGAAAATTGTCTTAGGTTCATGAATTTAAAATGGTGATTTAAAATTGAGGATTTTTGAGACCTTATAAATTATATTATCGGGCATGTTTTTTCAATAAAAATACATTTTATTAAAATGAGTTGGAATTATAATGGTTTTAATGAAAAACAGTTTTCATAAAAAGGTGATTTTATTAAAAGGTTTGTTTTGGAAAAATATTTGGGCATATGTGGTGTGTGTTCATGTTGCTTATATGGGTCTTGGTTAAAATATAACCTTGTTCTTAGTGCTAAATATTTAATGGAACATGGGAAACAATTACCTTGTGATGACTTGGTATATCGACGAGAAACCTATCATGAGTTTGGAACTTTCATAACATAGCATGCATGTAACACCCTGAGATTTTATGAAAAATATTCTTTTAATTTCATTGATGTCTTGTAAGATACAACAAGATTGCCTTGCGCTATACGCAACACTTATGAGCTTGCAGTATACACAACACTATTCTTGGATCATGTTACACACAATTTTGATAGTAGTTATTCTACGAAACATTGAGTGTATATATATATATTCAATGTATAAATGAAATATGGTTGGATTATGTTATACGAAACAACAGAGGAGTCTTTCACAACACGCAACCCTGACTTGGCTTGCATTACACGCAATCACAACCTTCCACGATAGCATGTGTTGTATGCAATACTGAGTTTCGCTAAACAACGATATGTTATATGAACTTCGCGTTATGAATATTATCAACTAAATTTTGAATTTTATTACATTATTATTCATATTACACATTTTCTAGAACATGGTATGATAACAAAATCAATTTTTCGAGTAAAATAAGTAATTTCCCAAAAATGTAGTTTTGCCGCCTTTTGATGGAGCACCCACTTTAAATCTTGTTTTTGACTTGTCTATAAGTTCAATTTGACAAAATCAAATTCTTCTTTGCAATCAGGATGTAAAAATTTACTTTGGATAAATTTTTCATATTATTCTGATAACTTTCATATTTTAATGAATAGTAAAAACACGCTATATTTTAATTAAAAAAAACTTTTTTCATCGCAACAATTTATATGGTTATATTATATTTTTAATTGGGTTTAAAGTGTAATTAGAATATATTTTTACCATTTAATACAATTTTGGTCATTGGAATTAATTTCACTTTGCAATTGGATATAAACAAATATCAATCATTTGATAGTTAATGTTTCTTAAAAAACACGTTATTTATTTTGATAACGGGAATTAATTTTAAAATTACATAATGCAACTTCAATGTTTTCAATTTGGAAAAATAGACATCAATTTTGAATTCGGAATATCAAATAATGATTAGGCTGAAATTTTGGTTTTTTTTTCTGAAAAACTTCAATTTTCAATTAATAGTGAAACCACTTAGTGGTAGTTAAAAAACTGACTTTTTTTAATTTAAATTAAATTTTACCACTTCTGTGAGTTTAATTTCAAAAATCCTAGAGACACAGTTAATATCAAAGACCAAAATGTTGTTTAATGAGATGAAAATAATTTTTGGTGAATAATAACTTTTTACTTTTATTTACCACGGTTAAAAGTAAATAGGATAATTAAGGGTAAAAATGATATTATTATAACCCTAACACATGTCCTAATTCTATTGGGTAAGTGTAATTCGACCAAAAACAACCTTAGGAATAAAATATGACCATTTAGGCCCACTTGGATTAGATTAGGACATTTAATATTAATTTATTTAAAGAAGGGTTAAAATAGTTAAAATCAAAGTTTAATAAGTAAATCATTTTTAATATAGGGTTATACAAAAGATAAATTAGACTATAAATATTCATTAGAAAGATAAAAATATTTCCTACATAATCGTGTTTATTTATATTTTTTAGACATTAAATTATTTAATTTTATTTATGACACAAAGATGATGCAGTAATTATCTTATTAATAAAATATTGACATAATTGATGTTATAAATACTCAAATAAATGTAATTTGAGACATTTTATAAATTTCTCTAATTTTATAGGTTAATATGACATGTTAGTTTTGATTTAATTAAATTTTTTCGAACTAATCATTCTGTTATGATTTTCACAAAAATCAATTACCAAATACTGTCAAAATTGACATAATAGTTTTTAAAAAACAAATTTTTATTATTAATTTTTATTTTATTCATAAAAATCTAAGGTTCTGCCAAATGACTTAGATAAGGTTATATATACTAATAATAAACAACTTTGGGTTCGATTGTCTTGTTATAGTATGTTTATTAACCTTATAGTGTAAGAAAACAAGAAGACACGTTAAAAGTAAAATTATTTAACTTAAGGTTAAATCTAAATGATAAGGTTAAAATAGAAACCTAAACATGTCTAAATTATATTGGATGAGATGATTTCTACCCATCCCCATATTATCTTCGAAATAAATCAATTTGGAGCTATTAAAAATCGAATATGACTTTATAATAAAACAATATTTTTTGTTTTTCCAAAGGTGCCCCTCTCCTCCCTTATAAAAGGGCACCTCCTCCCTCTCTTCATCACACCACTTTTAGACTTAAATATCAGCCAAACCCTTCCAAATTCTCTTCTCTACTTCCATAGAAACATCCTAGAGGTTCTGGTCTTCTTCAAAGACCAATTTTAGTGCCCTAAGAGCAGGTCTGAAAGAGGCGCTTCAAAGAAGAGGTAATGTCTGTTACCGATAATTTGAACTTTATTTCTTCTTCCACTTATTATTCTTTAGTTGTTTCATTATGAATTAATAACATAAGTATAAATAATATAATTATATATTATTATAATTATTAAACAATCCTACTTCACCATCTATCCATCCTACGGAAAACAAAATCATCATGCGTGTGTACGTACGGAATATCGTCTCCACGCCGTGGTGAAATCTGTTTTTCCACCAACACCTTACATGGATGGGTATAATGGTGTAAAGAATAACTATATATGGTTATTATAACATCATACTGATTCTGATATATTATACCATCCACTCCAATTCTATTCAATAATTATGGGAACGATATCATCGCTCGTGCGTACATACGGACTACCATCTCCACGACGCGATGAGATTCATTCTCCATGTTAACCATACATGAATGATCATAAAGTTTATATAATGAATAATAATGAAATATATTAAATAATAATTCTACTAGATTTATGTATATATATATATATATATATGTATTTCATCTATTTAGTTTCATTCATTTCAATAAGGAAACGAACATAGCGTTCATGCGTACGTACGGCCAACCGTCTCCATGAACGGTGTATTTCATTCCTTTTATCAATCTATAATATATATATATATGTATATGATGAATATATATTATATATAAATCATGTTTTACATTCTGGAATTATGTAAATCAGGATATAAGTAATAATATCAAGAACGACAAGTCGAAACACATACGATAAATGAAATGATTTTACCCAAAACGCTGCTTTAACAAGGAATTTACAAAAGAACGGGTAATATAAAGTCATAAGTGAACCATATATGATATCATAACAATGAATATGATTCTGTAATAAGTCAATGACATTATTTAAATCATTATACAAGAGGTTCAGATGCGTACGAAGCATATCGGACCTAAGGTAAGGGATAATTATTCCAATCTCATTCTTATCCGAGATTGTTTACTCGTAAGTATTTACTGGGGGTAATGTTTATTATCCATGTCCATATTCTCTCAAAAGGTTTTCATAAAAATTTTACTTTACTTCCATGTATGTTTAAGACATTTTTACCCTTTTCTTAATTTTACCACATCGTATGGAAGGAATCATACTTTTGTTTATCATATGAGGTACTTTTTGACTTTTCTGACAAAAGTACGAGGAAATTGTTATTTTTTTTACTTATACGGCGTGAACGGATTTTTATGGTTTCATAATGCCTCATTTTCATGAATCTTACTCTACATTATTTTATGATTATTTTAAACAAAATCCTTTCCTTTTAAAACTGAATGGAATTTTGTGAAAAGAAAATGATTTTGAAGAAGAGAGGATTTTTTTCCTCAAGAATTCATTTCAAGTGTTTTATCAAAACCATTTTCCATATAAGATGAAATTATTTCATATGTGTATGTTTCAATTATAATGTATCTATGATTTACATTCTTTCACTTTTCTTATGATGAAATATCCATTTGTTTTATATGGATTATGTGATGATGATATGATGTTTATGAAACCCATTTTATTCTTTGGGTTATGATGAATGTTTTAAGTTTATGTTGTGGAACAAGTAAGAATGATTTCATTATGAGATGGGTGGGACTTATATCTCCCTCCAATGCATTGGTTAAATATTTATATCTCATGAGATAGACATGGCTAGAACAGTAAGTTAATCTGGTTCAGTGTTACAGGACTAAAATGAGGAGTGAACTCGATTCAGAAAGGGACTTTGTCCACTAAGATTGTCATGGCAGAAATGCCTTAGATACTATGGAAATAATTACATGTTCATAATGTATTCCACAATTACATGTTTTATTCCCATGCTATTTTATCATTATTTATGTTCCATTATGATCTGTGCCTTATGTACTTCCATGTTTTATGTCGTTGCTCAAGATTTTGATGTTTAAACATTATGTTTATGTTTTTAAGTTCAAATGTATATGGTATGTTTTATTTTATCCATGCTTACTCTTAATGAGCATCTGATATCACCCTTTTTATGTTGTATTTTCCCCCAGGAATAAAAGAAAGGTTTTATGTAAGGAAACAAAAAGTGGAAGATCTTTATGGGAGATATTGAAGATCTTTCACCACGATTAGAAGATTACATTCCAAGTTTCCAAAGACACTAAACTATTATGGTCCTTGTGTGTCTATTTTTGTTATGTACTAAGTATTCCGCAAAAGTAATGTAATATTCATGTACGTCAAGCTTCGGGTCTCTACAGTTGGTATTAGAGGGGAGGTTTAGTCAACCATTGGAAACTAGGATGCGGAAACTTTAGTGAGATCCCTAGATATATTTCTAAGGTATGTCTAGGGATGTCCCTAAGGATAAGTATACATATAGGATATAGTCCTAGAAATACGGTAAATATCTTAGAATTTAAAATAAGATGTTAGATATTGAGGGTGCTCCCCCTTTACTATGTTGTTTTCCCTAGCATGATTTTTGCCTCTCACACTATTCTTTTTAGGTTTTAGAAAATGGCTGGAAACAAGATGATTCACGATAATGGAGGATATGATGGACAATGGAATGATATTCTTCATGAGAAACCAAATGAAATGGGATTTGGAAGTCCAAACATCATTATTATGCCGAATTAGTAATCTCATAATATGATCCATAAACTCAAATTTGGTAAGTTTCCTGACTCGGCTAATAAGAGAAAGATGGAGTTTCATGATGATCATAGAGGAAAGAAAGTTCAATTTCCCCTATGTAAATCATGTGGGAAGAGGCATCAAGGAGAATGTTTCAGAGGAACTGGAAGATGCTTTGGGTGTGGAAAATAAGGACACAAAGCCAGTAAGTGAAAAGGAAAAGGTTCAGTTAACACCATTGATGAGGATAATGGTATTGCTACGACATCAACAATGGTTAAATGTTTTAAATGTGGAATGTACGTTCATTATGCAAACCAATTCCCTAAGGGAAAGTCTCATGAATAGAATCAGTATGGTCGTATGGGTAATATTTATGTTGATGATGATGAAGAGACTACAAATGATATGTGAGATGAAATAATTGTTGAAGCTCGGTCAATGGTTTAAGAAGGTAGTGGAATGATTACATGTTTATCAAGTGTAGTGTTGTATAAGTAATCTCATGGTACTATGGAATAAAGATACATCTAAGGATTGTTACACTGTTGTCTTTCCTTATGTTTTGAAAGTGTATGATGAATGGTACCAGTAACCATGAAAGGTTATTCAGATATTTTTGGAAAGTAGATGATATGCGCATAATGAAGGGATAAGGAGAAAATTAAATGTTTGATAGTATTCATGAGCTCATTACTGATATAAGGAGAAGGTTATATCATGGTTTTAGTATAAGGAATTTTTGGATTTTGGTATGTGGAAAAAGTTAACTTTTGACAGCATTTATGTTTTCACTAAGGCTTAATGGGTATTCATTTTTCAAGAGAATACATGATTAAGGTATTCACATGATTACAATGTGACCAACAAGATATATGGGGGATAAATGATGGTATTCACATGCTTGGGTGATGACATTTCAAGTAATCATTTTCTTTATACTATGATCTTGGACCGATGTATTTTAGATAAGCCTAAAGATTGGAATGGATTATGTTGGACATAAGTTAGTATTGTTTAAGGATAGAGATTTTTTCGATATTATTGATGGGATGTTACAGTAAGGTATTTTTAGTAAAAGGACAACCTGCAGGATGGGCGACAGCCCATCGCGTCGGACAAGGCTATGGGAATCGAACCCACAACTAAAGTGCGACTGGCCTTTATCGCCTACCACTGGCCTACAGGAAGTCCCTATTTAGTAGAAACTAGTTTTATTATATTAAGCAGTATGATATATGAAGTATAATTCCATTATAGGAACCATATATGATTAATCTCACTATAGATGGACTTATGTATTTTTGATAACTTTTATAACCTTTTGTTTGAGACAGATGGAATGACCCATCATTCTATCACATGATCTGTTAACACTTCACAAATGAAAAATTCAATTCTTTAAGAGATGAAGTGGAAATTTTCCAAAGAACGACCAACGGTGAGACTGTACCAAAATTATGAAAGTATTTCTTCTAATTCCAATTTAATCAGATTTTGGGAAATGATCTTAAAAACTAAAAATGTTGTCCTAGTGCCCTTATATCCGATGAATCAGATGGTACCTTAGATCATCACAAATCTATGGCTTTGTGATTGATGGCTTTTTCATAGCCATGTTCTCTACCACTCTCCATCAGAACTTGATGGTTATATTTTTCTTCCATATCCATATTTTCACCTATGTTCTCCTATATGGAAGCCCAGTGATGAGTTTCTTTGGGTAATCATTACATTTCATACTTTAGTTTTTAAAATTAAGTTTTAGTATTCCTTTTTACAATGTGGGTTTCTATAAATAGTAAACGATTTATAACCCCGATGAATTTCGAGGGAGAAATTCATTTTAAGGGGGGTAGAATGTAACACCCTGAGATTTTATGAAAAATATTCTTTTAATTTCATTGATGTCTTGTAAGCTGCAAAAGTATTGCCTTGTGCTATACAAAACACCGTATGAGCTTGCAGTATACACAACACTATTCTTGGATCATGTTACACACAATTTTGATAGTAGTTATTCTACAAAACATTGAGTGTATATATATATTCAATTTATAAATGAAATATGGTTGGATTCTGTTATACGAAACAACAGAGGAGTCTTGCACAACACGCAACCCTGACTTGTCTTGCATTACACGCAATCACGACCTTCCATGATAGCATGTGTTGTACGCAATATTGAGTTTCGCTAAACAACGATATGTTATATGAACTACCCGTTATGAATATTATCAACTACATTTTGAATTTTATAACATTATTATTCATCTTACACATTTTCTAGAACATGGTATGATAACAAAATCAATTTTTCGAGTAAAATAAGTAATTTTCCAAAAATGTAGTTTTGCCGCCTTTTGATGGCGCACCCACATTAAATCTTGTTTTTGAATTTTCTATAAGTTCAATTTGACAAAATAAAATTCTTCTTTGGAATCAGGATATAAAAATTTACTTTGGATAAATTTTTCATATTATTCTGATAACTTTCATATTTTAATGAATAGTAAAAACACGCTATATTTTAATTAAAAACAACTTTTTTCATCGCAATAATTTATATGGTTAGATTATATTTTTAATTGAGTTTAAAGTGTAATTAGAATATATTTTTTCCATTTAATACAATTTTGTTCATTGGAATTAATTTCACTTTGAAATTGGATATAAACAAGTATCAATCATTTGATAGTTAATGTTTCTTAAAAAACACGCTATTTATAATAGTTTTTAAAACAAATATTATATTATTAATTGTTATTTTATTCCTAAAAATCTAAGGTTCGGCCAAATGACTTATATAAGGTTATATATTTTAATAATAAACATCTTGGGGTTCGTTTGGCTTGTTATAGTAAGTTTATTAACCTTATAGTGTAAGAAAAAAAGAAGACACGGTAAAAGTAAAATTATTTAACTTAAGGTTAAATCTAAATGATAAGGTTAAAATAGAAACCTAAAATTTTCTAAATTATATTGGATAAGATTATTTTTACCCATACCCACATTAGCTTCGAAATAAATAAATTTGGAGCTATTAAAAACCGAATATGACTTTATAATAAAATGATATTTTTAGTTTTTTTAAAGGTGCCCCTCTCCTCCCTTATAAAAGGGAACCTCCTCCCTCTCTTCATCACACCACTTTGAGCCTTAAATCTCATACAAACCCTTCCATATTCTCTTATCCACTTCCATAGAAACATCCTAGAGGTTCTGGTCTTCTTCAAAGACCAATTTTAGTGCCCTAAGAGGAGGTCTCAAAGAGGAGCTTCAAAGAAGAGGTAATGTCCATTACCGATTCTTTCAACTTTATTTCTTCTTCCACTTCTTCTTCTTTAGTTGTTTCATTATGAAGTAATAACATCTGTATAAATCATATACTGATATTTTATTATAAGTGTGAAACAACCCTATTTCACCATCTATCCATCCTACGGAAGACAAAATCACCACTCGTGCGTACGTACGGAATATCATCTCCACGCCGTGGTGAAATATGTTTTTCCACCAACACCTTACATGGATGGGTATAATGGTGTAAATAATAACTATATATGGTTATTATAACATCATACTGATTCTGATATATTATACCATCCACTCCAATTCTATTCAATAATTATGTGAACGATGTCATCGCTCGTGCGTACGTACGGACTACCGTCTCCACGACGCGATGAGATTCATTCTCTTTGTTAACCATACATGAATGATCATAAAGTTTATATAATGAATAATAATGAAATATATGAAATAATAATTCTACTGGATTTATGTATATATATATATATATGTATTTATTCTATTTAGTTTCATTCATTTCAATAAGGAAACGAAAACAGCGTTCATGCGTACGTACGGCCTACCGTCTCTATAAACGGTGTATTTCATTCCTTTTATCAATCTACAATATATATATGTATATGATGAATATATATTATATATAAATCATGTTTTACATTCTGTAATTATGTAAATCAGGATATAAGTAATAATATCAAGAACGACAAGTCGAAACACATATGATAAATGAAATGATTTTACCCAAAACGCTGCTTTAACATGGAATTTACAAAAGAACTGGTAATGTAAAGTCATAAGTGAACCATATATGATATCATAACAATGAATATGATTCTGTAATAATTCAATGACATTATTTAAATCATTATACAGGAGGTTAGTATACGTATGAAGCATATCGGACCTAAGGTAAGTGATAATTATTCCAATCTCATTCTTATCCGAGATTGTTTACTCGTAAGTATTTACTAGGGGTTATGTTTATTATCTATGTCCATATGCTCTCAAAATGTTTTCATAAAATTTTTACTTTACTTCAATGTATGTTTAAGACATTTTTACCCTTTTCTTACTTTTACCACATCTAATTGAAGGAATCTTTCTTTTGTTTACCATACGAGGTACTTTTTGACTTTTCCGACAAAAGTACGAGGAAATTGTTATTTTTTTTACTTATACGGCCTGAATGGATTTTTACGATTTCATAACACATCATTTTAATGAATCTTCCTCTACATGATTTTATGATTATTTTCAACAAAATCCTTTCCTTTTAAAATTGAATGACATTTTGTGAAAAGAAAATGATTTTGAAGAAGAAAGGATTTTTTCCTCAAGAATTCATTTCAAGTGTTTTATCAAAACCATTTTCCATCTAAGATGAAATTATTTCATATGTGTTTGTTTCAAGTATAATGTATCTATGATTTACATGCTTTCACTTTTCTTATGATGAAATATCCATTTGTTTTATATGGATTATGTGATGATGATATGATGTTTATGAAACTCATTTTATTCTTTGTGTTATGATGAATGTTTTAAGTTTATGTTGTGGCACAAGTAAGAATGATTTAATTATGAGATGGGTGGGACCTATATCTCCCTCCAATGCGTTGGGTAAAGATTTATATCTAATGAGATAGACATGGCTGGAACGGTAAGTTAATCTGGTTCAATATTATAGGACTGAAACGAGGAGTGAACTCAATTCAAAAAGGGACTTTGTCCACTAAGATGGTCATGGCAGCAATGCCTTGGATACTATAGAAATCAGTACATGTTCATAATGGATTCCACAATTACATGTTTTATTCCCATGCTATTTTATCATTATTTATGTTCCATTATGATCTATGCCTTATGTACTTCCATGTTTTATGTCATTGCTCAAGATTTTGATGTTTAAACATTATGTTCATGTTTTTAAGTTCAAATGTATATGGTATGTTTTATTTTATACATGCTTACCCTTACTGAGCATTTGAGATCACCCTTTTTATGTTTTATTTTCCCCCAGGATTAAAATAAAGGTTTTAGGTAAGGAAACAAAAAGTGGAAGATCTTTATGGGAGATGTTGAAGATCTTTCACCACGATTAGAAGTTTACGTTCCAAGTTTCCAAAGACACTAAACTATTACGATTCTTGTGTGTCTATTTTTTTATGTACTAAGTATTCCGCAAAAGTAATGCAATGTCCATGTACGTCAAGCTTCGGGTCTCTACAATCCAAGGTTGGTTGCATGGGTGTATGGAATGGTTTGAGTATGCCAAAAATGATATTGTGAAATGTTTTTAAAGAGTTGTTATTATTTTTATGAAATGTTAGATTCTTTTGGAAAATTGGTTTTAATTTCACTGATACACTTTTTTTTCAAACAGTTTTGAAAAATGTTTATATTTAGTTATAAACTGTTTTGGAAAATTGTTTTGTATTTACTGTTTTATAATAATGTTTCAAACTCTTTTATCATAGTGGAATGAGTAGGGAATCCATTGGATATATCCTACTGAGTTTTATACTCACCCTTGATTTTTAAATTTCGTACTTTTTCAGATTTTATCTTTTGGGTGAGGGGAAAAGAAAAGTTTCACACGTTTTTAGCACCACTTCATGATGCTTAGGCTGTTTGGTGATCTTGTAGCATGGGGCATTTAGATCTTGGAGTCTTATGGTCTTCTTAGAGTATTTGGTTGGTTTATTCTATTTAAATTTATATTTTTAAAATCTTCCACTATTGCATAATTTTGAGTGGTTTTGATATGAATAATGTAGTTGAGATGTCTTTAATTTATTAATGCATCATATAGTGGGTTGTTTGGTTGTGGTTTTATTGGTTAATAGATTTATTATTAAATGGTAAATTATCCCCCACTTTCTTTGAAACCCTTATGAATTTATTTCTAGCCTTTGGAATCTTTGGGGTGTCGCTTAAGGCGAAGTAATGACTCATTGTACTCTTTAGACAATGAGAATTAACAGGTCATTACAAATTGTATCATCTTGTTCGGTCCTTGCCTAATAAGTAGTCATTAGTGTTCTTGGTCTAGGAGTTGGAAATAATTCTTGTTTATTACTTGGTTTGGAATCTTATATATGTGTAGGATTGTCAGAACATGAAATTTATATCATAGAAGGATGTAGATAAACCTTTTATATTGAAATTCATGTTACCAGTGAGTAGGGTACATAAGTGTTTTGGAGAAACTTATAGGAGCTGGGAATATCATTGTCATGGGTTTATCCAATGATATGATAATGAAATGCATTGTATAGGAATTAATTTCCACTAGTATTTCATATTTCATTTGGTGTAATGATTTATGATTTTGTGAAAATGTGATTTTTTTTCTAAAATGTAGAATTTGTTTCAAATGAAAGACTTTGAAAAAAGGAATGATTATTGTATTTTGAAAATGGGTTGTTTTTCAAAAGAAAGAATGGTTTTTAAAAAATGGTTGAACATGGGAAAATTTGTTCTTGGAAAACAATGTTGGGATAGTTGATGTGATAGAATTTAAAATGTTAATCCATCAATTGCTTGATTGTGATACTTAAGGATTTTATTGTTCATTTAAAAAATGTAACCTGGTAGGAGTCATAGAAACCAAATAGAATGGTTAGTTAGAAATTTGAAATAATTCATTCTATATTAAAACTTAAAACTCCTCTTAGTGAAAGGGAATGTAAAGCCTTTGTGTGTAGAGAATGTCCTATAACTATGGAGGGAGATGATTTGAAATGGGAATTATAGATGTTGTAGATGGATGTATATGACGTAATCCTAGGTATAGATTGGTTGACAACATTTAAGACTCACATCAAATGTTATAGGAGAATAGTAAGTTTCATGACTGAGGATGATGTTGAGAATCACTTCAGAGGATAAGGGATTATAAACAAAGGATCAAAGAGCTTGTTAGAACTAATTGTGGAAACAATTTCTTATTAGTTGGCCTAATTGACTATGGTAGTGATTTAGGAAATAAAATAAACTAGTTTTATAGAAGTGTTCAATCAATTTATAGATGTCTTTCCCAAAAAACTATTAGGTTTACCACCTATAAAAGAAATAGAGTTTATGATTTATCTCCTTCTAGGGACCAACCATATTTCCCTTCCGTCTTATAGGATGGAACCAAAAGATATAAAGGAATTGAAATTATAGTTGGAGGAGATGGAAAGCAAAGGTTTCATTAGGCCAAGTACATCATTGTCGGAAACACTAATCTCATTCGTGAAGAAATAGGATGGGACCATCCAGCTATGCATTGATTATCATAAGTTGAACCAAGTTACAATAAATAACAAATATCCACTTCCACACATTGATGATCTATTAGATCAATTGAGGGGAGCGCAGTGGTTCTCTGAAATTGAATTGCAATCAGGATATCACCAATTTCTAGTTAAGAAGGAAGATATCCCAATGATAGATTTCAAAAGTAGATAAGGCCACTATTAATACACAGTCATTCCTTTCGGTCTAAAGAATGCACCAGTGGTCTTTATGGCTTTGATGAATCATATATTTCAGGGATATCTAGATTCATTTATTATGGTGTTTTTGGATGGCATCTTGGCTTATTCAAAGACAAGTTCTGAGCATGAGGAACACTTGGTGACAGTGTTGGAAATCTTTAGAGATCACCATTTTTATTATAAATTATCAAAGTGTGTTTTTTAGATATATTATATAACAACCCTGCTCTTTATTACACACTAAAACATGATTTATTACATAAAATTCACTTGATAGAACATAGAAGATCGAGAGGTATAGTGTTTTTGGGGATTAAGATCATTACATAACAACCTAAAACTTGAAATACAATATATTTATTGAAAACATCCTTTACATGACCACTGCATTCCTTCGTACTTAATGTTTCATGGGATAACCTGAGGACATGCATAAGAAAAGGGTGAGCTTCAAAGACCAGTAAGGGAATAAACATGGAATAACATGAGGAATAAAATACATGCTAGACAATAGGAATATAAATTTAGAATAAGAGAAACATGAACATAATTTCATGATAAAGCATGATAATCATAACATGGAAATGTGGCAACAACACATAACATGGAATTAGCATGACCCAAGGCTCATTGCACAAGAAGCATGAGTACACCCTCATTTTACTTGAATTATAATGATTAAACACCCATTGCACATGATGTATCACGATATTATACTTTAGCCAATTCATTGGAGCGCTATTAGGTCATACCCTTCTTAAACATTTTATTTCATGCATAAGAGTGCCACAAGGATCATACAACATGGAATCATTCAACATAATTATTTATTACACAATAAAGTAATGTGGAGTACATAAATTATGCTCTTAAAATAATAAGTAAACATGCATAATAGTGAATACCCTTGATAGAGAAATGGGCAAGGTATTCACTACACAATGACTTTGGCTTGAAAAAAATGTGGTGCAATTTCGGCAGCGTAACAGCGTGACAAAAGAACTCATAAAAATGGTTGATGAGATATAAAGGAGTGTATCATCATATTTACATGAAATGGACAGTATTGGGGTCATATATATACATGTACCAACAATTTTAATGGAATTTAGATACGTAATACAAAATAATTTCTTGAATGTAAATGAGAAGAGAGAAATTCTGTACGGAATTTCGACATGGTAACAGGTGTACATGGGATGCATTAATGAGAGATAAAGGGGTCTCCCATTATACAAACATAAATATGGAAGTATGGTAAAGGTGATAAATCATACCCCAACATTTTTAATTGAAAATAAAAGAGCATAAAAATATTAAGAAACTTGGATAAAAAGATAAAGGTAGGGATCCCTTACTTGGAAGTGTAATCCCAAAGGCATAGAAGAGGATTGAGAGATGATTCTTGGGAGTTTGGGGAACCTAGGAGGATTCTAGAGTGAGTAGGGTAGGGTTTGGTCAAGCTCCAAAGGCTTTGAGTGAAGATTAAGTTTTATCTTGGGTGGGTTTATATTGGAAAGGAGAGGGAGTTATTTATTATTTAGGTTTGGGACACCTCACATTAAACTAATCAAAAACACAAACCAGACCATGGATTTTGAAAAGGGGGATTGGAAAACAATATTTTATATGTCCAATGTCTGAACTTCTTAAAATAATAGGGTTTATTATGTAGAGGTGAGTCACACTCTCAAGGAAAACAACTTAAAAGGAAAAAATGTTTTATAAGCCTTGAAGGGTCCACTAAATGTTTTTAAAATAAATAAAAAAACCCAAAATTACATTATATTAATGTTAAAACATATATTGGACAAAAATTATGTTTATAGTATTTTATTACATCACTATTGGGTCATTATGATATCATAAAACACAATATATATTTAAACGGTATTTAATTTTTACCCAATAATTTATCTATCCTAGAAAATTATGAAAAGCTCACCATTCGATAATTTTGATGTCCTAATTCCAAAAATAATATTAATTTTCTCTAGGTAATTTTTTAAATATATGAATTTTTACTTTTAAAATAAAAGCTGACATTTATCAAAAATTCATGGGTGTTGACAAAAACTGCTTTCAAACTTTAATAAAAAATACAATTGCATTCATAAAATTATATGATCATTTATAGTTAATAAAAACTAATTTCATAAAAATAATAATATTTTATTAAAATATTATTTAATTAAAAAATCTATTAATTCATCAAAATAGATTTCTGAGGTGAATATTAACTAAAAATACTATTTGTGCTTTAAAAACTATTTATAATGTAACAATAATAAAATGAATGCACATTATTTATACAAAAACAATGTACATTTTCATAGTGCTTGGGTCTTGTTACATAACCCCTTATAACACCCACATAAGACCGAAGAGTAAGGCGTGCAATGGTTACAGACTCTTGGGGCGGCTCAGATAACATTGCTCGGGTAGTAATCTCTATTAACTTCCACTTCTCCCATAGTTTATTCCGCTCAAGCTTAATGTGTTCAAGCTCAGCTTGAGCATGGTCAAGAGAGAATACCAATGATGCCACCTTCTTTCTGAGCTCCGACAAATGGGTTTTTTATGGGGAAACTCTACTGGATGAGGCCATCACTTCCTTTTTCTAAGTAAATTGGATTTGTTAAAGCCCTATATTTATACTAATCACATGATCACTGTTCAACAACAATATTAGCAACGATCACAATTAATAATGGTATTTTAAAAACTAGAAACATAAACCAATGAAGTTCACATTTTATATAACCCTAATAAGACATTTTATTAGATCAAGAGTAATTTCTGTTAATGAATGTTTAGGTCTTTACAATCTTCCCCGCTTAAAAATTTTCACCCTCGAAATTTCATTTTCCCACACTAAAAAAGATGAGGGTAACTCTTCTTCATCACTTCCTCTGATTCCCACGTCGCTTTTTCAAACCTGTGGTTTCTCCACAACACCTTCACGAGGGGCATTGTCTTATTTCATAGGACTTTTCCCCTACGAACTAAGATATTCACTGGTTTCTCCTTATAATAAAGATCATACTCTAACTCTACTATCTCTAAAGAGAGTACATGTGAAGGGTCCAATATGTACTTCTTTAAGATGGATACATGAAATACATCATGTACTTTGGACATGGTAGGAATAAGTTCTAGTCGGTAGGCCACAACCCCAACACAATCAAAAATCTCGAAGGGACTGATGTACCTAGGACTTCAATTACCTTTCTTTCCAAACCTCATGATCTTCTTCCATGGAGATATGTGTAGAAATACCATGTCTCCGACTTTAAACTCATTGTCTTGTTGACGATTATCTGCATAACTCTTCTGTCGACTCAGGGCATCCTTGATATGGTGTTGAATGGTTTTCACCTTCTCTACCATTTCTTCGACCATTTCTGGTCCTAGCAGCCTACGCTCACCAACTTCATCCCAACATGCTGGTGTTCTGCACCTTTTCCCATAAAGGGCATCATATGGTGCCATTCGGATGCTCGAGTGGAAACTGTTATTGTAGGATAATTCAACCAGAGGAAGATGTTGATCCCAACCACCTTTAAATTCCATCGAACATGATATTAACATATCTTATAGTGTATAAATAGTTCACTCAGATTGGCCATCAGTTTGTGGATGATAGGTCGTACTGAATTTCAGTTCAGTATCCAGAGCATGTTGAAGACACTTCCCAAACATAGAGGTGAATCTTGGATCTCGATCAAATACAATAGATAGTGGTACTCCATGCAGCATTACCACTTCCCTAATATATATCTATGCCAGATGATCCAATGAGAAATCCTCCCTAATTGTAATAAAGTGTGCAAAATTTGTAAGACGGTCCACAACAACCCAGATTGCATTGTTGCCTTTTGTTGTCTTTGGATGTCCAATGAAAAATTCTGTGGGGATGTTATCCAATTTCCATGTTGGTATGGTAAATGGTTGCATTATCCCCTTAGACTTCTGCCTCTCTGCCTTCACTTTCTAACACACCAGACACTTTAATGTATACCTAGAGATCTCCTTATTCATATTATCCCACCAAATGTTTTCTTGGAGATCTCGATACATCTTTGTGCTCCCCAGATGAATAGAGAAAGTTGATCTATGTGCGTCATTTAGAAGCTCCTTCTTTATCTATGGATAGGATGGTACACATAATCGTGACCTAAATCTCAAAATTCCATCCTTTTCAACCATGAACTCGGAGGATTTTCCATTTTTAATAGCTTCCATCCTTTTTAGAATTTCCACATCCTTTCTTTGAGTATCCTTTATTTTCTCAAAGAGGGATGGTTAAGCAATCATTTGAGAAAATATTGATGATGTTCCTCCCTTAAAGATTCCCATGTACATCGTCTGCAAATCTAAGAAGATTGAATCGTTTTCAATTCTAATCATTGATAATGATGCAGGATCCTATCTACTTAGAGCACCCACCACCTTGTTTGCTTTCCCATGGTGGTAATGGATTGAGAAGTCATAGCCTTTGATCAGCTCTAACCATATTTGTTGGAACATGTTCAACTCTTTATGTGTGAATATATACTTGAGGCTTTTGTGGTCCGTATATATTTCCCACTTCTACCCAAATAAATAATTCCGCAAAAATTTTAATGCGAAGATCACTGCAGCCAACTCCAAATCATGTGTTGGATAATTCTTCTCATGAACTTTCAGTTGCCTTAAAGCATAGGCAATGAGTTTGTCATTTTTCATCAACACACATCACATTCCCTTCTTCAAAGCAACACTGAATACGACAAAAATTTATCCACATGTGGGTGAAGTGAGCATGTGTGAATTGATAATCCTCCTTTTCAACTCCTTCAATGTTTCTTCGCATTCATCACTCCAAGAAAACTTTACTCCCTTCTGAGTTAGCTTGGTAAGAGGGTTGCAAAATTGTGATAAATTTCTCACAAATCATTGATAATATCCAGCTAACCCTAAGAATCTATGGATATCTGTTACCGATGATGGCCTTGGATATCCCTTAATTTTATATATTTTGGAGGGATCTATAGATTTCACATTTCTTGTGATGATATGGTCCAATAATGAGACCTCCTTTAACTAGAACTCACACTTTCTGTACATTTCATAGAGATTCTCCTTTAGCAAGGTCTCTAGTACAGTTCTTAGATGCTCCTCATGATCCTCCTTGGATTTGCAGTATATTAGAATATCATCTATAAAGACTACCAAAAATTTGTAGAGGTAATATCTAAAGACTCTATTCATCAAGTTCATGAAGATTGATGGAGAATTAGTGAATTTGAATGGCATTACTATGAATTCATAGTGCCCGTATGTTGTACGAAGAGCAGTCTTGAGGATATCTTCATTGTTCACCCTTACTTGATAATATCCTGACTACAAATCCTCCTTGGAGAATTATTGTGCTCTACGAAGTTGATCCAACACATCATCGATTTGTGATATAGGATACTTGTTCTTTATCGTTATTTTGTTAATCTTGTGATAATCGATGAAAAGGTGTATTGACCCATCTTTCTTCTTGACGAAGAGGACTAGTGCACCCCAAGGTGAAGCACTTGGGTGTATTAACCCTTTATCTAGATTCTCTTGTAGTTGTTTTTTTATCTTCTCAATATCCACAACAACTATTCTATATGGAGTCTTGGATATTGGCAACGCCTGAGGTTTTAAGATCAATTGAGAATTCAACATCTCTTCTAGGAGGAAGACCAGAAAATTCCTCAGGAAACACTTCATCAAATCCCCTCACAATAGGTATGTCTTCAAGGATGGTTTCCTCCTTAGACTCAATCATCAGAGCCAGATATGTGTGCTCATAGGGTAGCATTATCCATTCTTGAGATATTGGAGCTAAAAAAGATTCTTATTCCTCCTTGCACTTGTAAATAATCAGGGGTCGATTCTCTATATGGAGCATAATTTCCCCCTCATGGAAATATATGTTGGCTCTATATAAGGAAAGACAATCCATGCCAAGAATTGCATCAAATTCTACTATAGGGAGTATGAAGTAGTTCTCCAGAAAGTTAAATCCACAAACTATGACAGGGTAGGAGTTATATTCATGGGATGAAATGATTACCCCATTTTCCATACTCACTGAAATCTTCACTTCCATGATTTGTGGTGGTGTTGGTATTTTTCTACAAAACCTTTCCGATATAGAAGAATGCGTAGAACCATTAATGATAGCCCTACATTTCACATTTTGATTCTAGCTCTTCCTTATCTGATATAGACATAGGATGAGTACCTTAAAAACATAAAGGGGAATCCAAAGACAAAAAGGGATAAATTATAAATTACATTTAGTTTCATTGACTTATGAATCTATAGTCTTTAATCAATGTTATCCATAATCTACTTCCTAACATATATTCTTTGGGGCATTTTTTTAATTCCCTTAATAATGGTTCATACTAAGCTTATGAATTTACCAATGCATATCCCCCGGGAGTGTCGTAACCAATAGTGCAGCAAGGCCCATTGTCATGTACTAGGATACCCCGGTTCAAGCCCGAAACTCCTTGTTGGTGTTTTCACCCCTAGGTACATCTGTGTCAGAGCTGCCTCTACCAACTCGTATCCAGACAGGGATGTATTTTCTTGATAAACCACTTACTCAATACCCACCAAAACATAGGGATGTTTTTATTATACTTATTCTTTCGTCTAAGTATTCACTATGGTTTTCTAATCTTAATCCCAAAAATAACTAAACCTGTCCTCTGATACCAACTATAACTACCCTTCTATTTATTACACACTAAAACGTGATTTATTACATAAACTTGACTTGATAAAATATAGAAGATAGAGAGGTGTAGTGTCTATGAGGATTATGATCATTACATAACAACTTAAAACAGGAAATACAACATATTTGTTGAAAAAATCCTTTACATGACAACTACATTCCCTCATGCTTAGAAATGCATGGGATAACCTGAGGACATTCATAAGAAAAGGGTGAGCTATAAAGCCTAGTAAGGGAATAAACATTTAATAACATGAGGAATACAATACATGTTATGAAATAGGCATATCAATGGAGAACAAGAGAAACATGAACAAAATGGCCTGATAAATTATGATAATCATAACATGGAAATGTGGAAACAACACTTAACATGAAATTAGCATGAGCCAAGGCTCATTGCACAAGGAGCATGAGTAAACCCTCATTGTAAATGAAGCATGAGGAAACCCTAATTTTACTTAAATAATCATGAGTAGACACCCATTTCACATGAAGTATCATGATACTATACTTTACCCAATGCATTGGAGCGCTATTAGGGCGCACCCTTCTTAAACATTTCATTTCATGCATAAGTGTGCCACATGGATCAGACAACATGGAATCATTCAACATAATCATTTATTCCATGATAAAGTTATGTGAAATACATACATGAAACTCTTTAAATAATAAGTAAATGTGCATAATGGTGAATTCCCATTATAGAACAATGGGCATGGTATTCACTACACAATGACTTTGGCTTGGAAAAATGTGGTGCCATTTCGGAAGCGTAACAACGTGACACAAGAACTCATAAAAATTATTGATTAGAGAGAAAGGAGTGTCTCATCGTATTTACATGAAAGGACAGTAAGGGGGTTATATATATACATGTATGAACAATTGTTATGGAATTTAGAAACGTAATACAAAAGAATTACTTGAATGTAAATGAGGAGAGAGAAATTTCATATGGAATTTCGGCATGGTAACAAGTGTACATGGGAGGTATTAATGAGAAAGGGGTATACCATTATCCAAACATAAATAGAGAATTTTGGGGAAGGTGAGAAATCATACCGCAACATTTGTAATTGAAAATAAAAGGGTATAACAATATTAAGAAACTTGGATAAAAAGAGAAAGGTAGTAATACCTTAATTGGAAGTGTGATCCCAAAGGCTTGGGAGAGTCTTGAGAGAGGATTATTGGGAACTTGGGGCACCTTGGGAGGATTTTACAGAGAGGAGGGTAGGGGTTGGTCAAAGTAAAAATGCTATGAGTGAAGAAGAAGTGGGAACTTGGGTGGGTTTATATAGGAAAGGAGAGAGAGTTATTTATTATTTAGGTTTGGGACACCTCACAATAAACTAATCAAAACCACAAACCAGACCATCGTTTTTTCCCATGGTTTTTTCCAAAGGGGAGTGGAAGCACTCTCAAGGAAAACAATTTAAAAAGACAAAAATGATTTAGAAGACTTGAAGGGTTCAAAAAAGGTTTTTAAAATAAATCAAACAAACCAAAAATAAAATTATATTATTTTTAAAACATATATTGGCCGAACATAATGTTTATAGTATTTTATTACATCACTATTGGGCCATTATGATGTCATAAAACACATTATATATTTAAACGATGTTTAATTTTTACCCAAAAATTCATATGTCTCGGAAAATTATGAAAAATTCATTGTTGGAAAATTTTTACATCCTGATTCCAAAAATAATATTAATTTTATCTAAATAATTTTCTAAATATGTGAATTTTTAATTTTAAAATAAAAACTGACATTTATAAAAAAATCTAGGGTTTTGACAAAAATTGTTTTCAAACTTTAATAAATATTACAATTTCATTCATAAACTTATATGATCATTTATATTTAATAAAAAGTAATTTAATAATAATAATATTTTATTAAAAAATTATTTAATTCAAAAATACATTAATTCATCAAAATAGATTTCATAGTTGAATATTAACTAAAAATACTATTTGTGCTTTAAAAACTATTCACAAAGTAACAATAATTAAATGAATGCACATTCTTTAAAAAAAATAATTTGCATAGTCATAGTGCTAGGGTCTTTTTACATAACCCCTTATAACACCCACATAAGACAGAAGAGTAAGGTGTGCGATGGTAACAGACTCTTGGGGTGGCTCGGATAACATTTCTCGGGTGGTAATCTTTATTAACTTTTACTTCCCCCATATTCGGTTCTGCTCAAGCTTAACATGCTAAAGATCGGATTGGGAATGGTCAAGAGTGAAGCCCAATGACACCCCCTCCTTTCTGAGCTCTGAAAAACGGGCTTCGTACAGGGAAGTCTACTGGATGATTCCATCACTTCCTTTGTCTGAGTAAATTGGATTTGTTAAAGACCTATATTTATACTAATCATGTGATCACTATTCAATGACAATATTAGCAATGGTCATAATTCATAATGATATTTTAAAATCCAGAAATATAAAACCAATGATGTTCACAATTTAAATAACCATAATAAGACATTTAAGTAGATCAAGAAGAATTTTAATTAATGAAAGTTTGGGTCATTACAGAGTAGGTATATTTTCTTGGCCATGTCATTTTTGAAAATGGGTTTTCAGTATATCCTAAAAATATAAAAGCTGTTATCTCATGGAAACCACAAAAAAATGTATTTTAGATATGAAGTTTTCCTGGTCTATATGGCTACTAACAACACTTTTTGCATGATTTTTCACGTCTATATTTTCCAATGAAATCTCTAACAAAGAAGAACTCTCCATTATAGTGGAAAGAGGAATGTCATAAGTTTTTGTAGGATCTAAAAGGTCGTCTTACATTAGAACCTATCTTGATTTTTCTAGAATCAAGATGGGTTATGTGGTTTACTATTATAATTCTCGATCAGGGTTGGGTTGTGGTCTCATACAAGGAGACCATGTGGTTTCTTATGGTTCAAGGTAGTTGAGGGTGCATGAGAATAATTACCCAACACATGACTTGGAGTTAGTGGCAGTTGTCTATTCTTTAAAGGCTTAGAGTAACTATCTATTTGGTGGGAAAATTCACTATGTTTACAGATCATAAAAGTTTGAAAGAAATTTTTTCATAGTGAGATTTGAATATGAGGCAAAGGATATGGATGTATTGTCTAAATTTTTTTGACTTTGACTTAATGTACCCACCGGGAAAAGGGAATTCGGTGGCAGTTGCATTAAGTAGGAATCCATATGCTTAGTTGGAAAACGAAGCTTCAGATTAATGGAAATTTATGTTAGTTCTAGCCAACATGAATGTGAAATATAGAGACTAAGGTGATGTTGTAGTTTTCTTTTTAGTTACACTAGTTCCTGATTTGGTAATTATAGTCAAAGAGGCAAAAACATCTGATGTAGAATGTCTGGTTTTGAGTTCAAAACTCAATGGTGGGGAGACCATTGAGGGATGTAAACTTAATAGAAGTAAAAAAATTCTTTTATAGATCAGATGGTTGTAAATATGGCTTGTTATGAAAAACTCTTTCATGATTACCACCATTTGAGATGGGATGTTCATCTAGGGACACAGAAGATGTGTAAGATGTTGAAGGAACAATTTTGGTGGAGCGGCAAGAAAACGAAGGTGTCTGAGTGTGTCTTGAGGTGCCTAAAATTTCAGCAGGTTAAAGTAGAGCATCAGAGACCAGTAGTTATGTTGCAATATTTTCATATACCCATGTGTAAATGGGAACAGATAGTGATGGAATTTGTTATAGGTATTCCCAGAACAGTTCAAAAAGACGATTCCATTTTGGTGATAGTGGATCAACTTACCATGTCGGTCCATTTCATCCCTATTCGTGAAACTCATATAGTAGAGGATCTGTCCAAAATTTATAATGAACAAGTGGTAATGAGGAATGGAATACCAGTTTCAATCATGTAAGATAGAGATCTAAGGCTCACATCTCATTTTTTTTGAGATCCTTACAAAAATATCTAGGGACTCCGGACTATGATTACGATGTATCATCCTCAGACAGATGTCCAGTCTGAGTGGATGATACAAACATTGGAAGACATGTTGCAGGCTTATGTAATGGATTATAGTGGCTCATGGACAGATCATATACCCTTAGTGGAGTTATCATAGAATAAAAATAATCAAGCCTCAATACATATGGATCTGTTTGAATCATTGTTTGGGAAACCTTATCGTTCTCCACTATTTTGGGTGGAAACATTTGAGACCTCACTAGTCAGTCCAATCCTTGTCCAAGAAACAACTCAAAAGATCCTTTTGACCAGAAAGAATATGGAAATGGCTCAATTTCGTCAAAAAGATTTTGAGGATCATTATCAATGACCATTTTCGTTTTCAATAAGTGATAATGTGTTCTTGAGGATATCTCCTAGGCTTGGAAATTTTCATTTTGGAAAGCAGGCCAAGTTATCCCCTCAATACATAGGCCCTTTTGAGATACTGAAATTATTTGGTGAGGTGGCATATCAGTTGGCATTGCCACCATGATTTAACTTAATTCATAATGTGTTCCACATATATCAGTTGAAGAAGTATCAACCTAATCCTGACCATGTGATCAGATGGGATCACATAGAACTTGAACTGGATTGTTCATTAGTACATATCCCAGTGCAGATCATGGATAGACAAGAGAAAGTCTTGTGTGGTAAAAGTATCATCCTAGTTCAGGTTTTATGGCCACATGGTCAGATTCATAAAGATACTTGGGAATGTGAGAAGGAAATGAAAGAGTAGTGGTCGTAAATCTTTTTTTTCAGCGATGGTTTTCTACTTTCTGAAGAAAAAAATACCAATGGTGGGGAGAATGTAGTACCCCTAATTTTAGGTATATAACCCTTTCCTCGTGTTTTTATGAAAAATTGGGGGTTTCAAAAAAAACATGGTGTGGCTTTGAATAATTTTGATGTATAATATTGTGTGTTTCCATAATTTTGGGTGATTCCATAAAGTTAGGTGTTTCCATAAAGTTGGGTGTTTCTAAATTGCTGGGTGTTTCCATAAAGTTGGGTGTTTTCATAAAGTTGGGTGTTTCCATAATGTTGGGTGTCTCCATAAATTTTGGTATTTACATAATTTTGGGTGTTTTAATAATGTTGGGTGTTTTAATAAAGTTGGGTGTTTCTATAAAGTTGTATGTTTTCATGAATTTGGGTGTTTCCATAAAGTATGATGTTTTGATAGAGGAATATGATTCCATAAAAACAAATGTGTTTCCATAAAAAGGGTAAAGGTAAAGTATGGGTGAGTTTTAGTTTTTTATAAAGTGTTTTGGGACCAAAATAAAGGTCTCATGGTCCATACACAGTTGGCCCAAACCGTGTCGTAAAAACCGTGCACAGAGGTCAAATATATATCCTATTCTCTAGGAGCTTACTAGTTTTTGATCTATATAATTTTTTTTGGATTCAAAACGACCCTATTTTGATATTTCTCTCCCTATAATGCTAGATAACCATCCTCACGGGAGTTGGATCCAACCTAGAGCCCTCCCTTGGTGATTCCAAGCTGGATTCTTGGGGTAAGTGTCGATCTTCTTTGTTCTTTTCTATTTTCTTAAAACTCCTCCTTCTCTCTTTCTTGTTTTAGAATATCTACATCTATTATGGGTAGATATATTTTTTTTTAACATCATGTAAATCTAAATATGGTGTTTTTCATGATAGTTGAAGATATCTAAGATACTTTCTTAGAATATTGATCTGATTCTTGAGGTATGTCACCATTCTTTCTTGATTTGTCACATTTTCATAGATCTACTCAGATATACTTCTCAAATCTCCATTATTTATTAGATATGAACCTATAGTGGGTATATATATGTTTTTAAATTCCATATAATTCAATGTTTTTCCATGATCTTACTAGGATAAGAGAGCTAAGTCCATTCTTGGAGAATCAACCCACCTTCTTGTGCGTTCTTCGTCTGTTGTCGAGTTTCATCAAAACCTTCATAGTAGGTGGATTCACTATCATATTCTATTAATATAAATGATTAGATTAGTTTAAAATGGAGTAAATTGGATAATATTCATTGTGAAATATTGTTTTGATACATGGAATAAATCTAAAGAGTGAGGATATATCATTTTTGGTAGATTTGTTAAATCTTGATAAATTATTGTGGAAATTATTTTAGTTTCGTGAATTTAAAATGGTGATTTTCAAGGGAGTAATATCTGGAACTTCTAAATGGTTTGATTAGCCATGGAAATTAATAAAAATACATTTTATTGAAATGATTTGGCATTATAATAAATTTATTGAAAAACACTTTTGAATAAAAAGGCGATTTTATTGAAAGGGTTGTTTTGGCATGATATTTGGGAATATTTGATGTGTGTTCATGTTGAATATATGGAGCTTGGTTGAAATATGACCCTGTACTTAGTGAAAAAGGGATAATGGAACATGGGAAACAATTTCATTGTGACGACTTGGTAGATCGACGAGAAACCGCTCATGAGTATGGAACTGTCATAACGTAGCATGCATGGTTGGTTGCATGGGTGTGTGGAATGGTTAGGGTATGCCAAAAAGGATATTTTGAAATGGTTTTGAATATTTTTTATCATTTTTATAAAATATTATTATTTTTTAAAATTGGTTTTAATTGCACTGGTACACTTTTGTTGCAAATTTTTTGGAACATGTTTATATTTAGTTATAAACTGTTTTGGAAAATTGTTTTGTATGAAATGTTTTATAATAACATTACTAACTATTCTATCCTAGTGGTGTGAGTAGGTAAGTCCTTGGGAATAAACTACTGAGTATTATACTGACCCCTTCTTTGAAAATTTTGTTCCTTTGCCGATGCTATCTTCCGGGAGATGGGAAAAGGTAACATTTCACACGTTTTTTGCACCACTTTGTGATGCTTGGGTTGTTTGGTGATCTTGGAGCATGGGGCATGTGGATCTTGGAGTCTTGTGGTCTTCGTAGAGTCTTTAGTTGGTTTCATCTGTTTACATTGAAATTTTTTTATCCTTCTATTGTTTCATACTTTTGAATGGTTTTGATATGAATAATGTAGTTGAGATGTCTTGATTTTATCCATACATCAAATAGTGAGTTGTTCGGTTATGGTTTTCTTGGTTAATAGTTTTATTATTAAAGGGTAAATTGTACCCCATGTTTAGTGACACACTTAGGAATTTATTTCCAAACTTTTGAATCTTAGAGATGTCGGTTAAGTCCAAGTAATGACTCGTTGAACTCTCAAGCCAATGAGAATTAGCGGGTCATTACACAACGCCTCCTAAAGTCCTCTCCAAAAGAAAGAAGTAAATTGAGTATCTCTATTAGAGACCATAGTAAATGGAACTCCGTGTAACTTAAAAATATCCTTCACATAGATACTTTCCAATTCCTAAACTCTAGTTGTATCACGAATGGTCATAATGTGGGCCGATTTCATCAGCCTATCGATCAAAACCCATATCACATTATTATTTTTTTGGTTATATGGAAAACTAACCACAAAGTTTATAGAGACCTCATCCCACTTCCAAGTAATAATTATACGTGGATGAAGCAACCCCGAAGGTTTCTAGTGATTATCTTTCACGTGTTGGCATGTATAGAAATGAGAGAGAAACTCCGGAATGTTTGTCCTCATACCCGACCACCAGAATTACCGCCTCATGTCAAAGAACATATTCATGGTTTATGGGTGCACAAGCCATTGGACGTTATGGAAATACCTTATCAAAAATTTCCTTACCAAATGTGGTACCACAAAACTATTTTGATAGCATAGAATTAATTTTTTTGGAGAAAGAAGTCTGGAAAACCATTTCCCCACCATTAAGAGAGTCTTTGATGCTACAAAATTAACCATCAAGTTGTTGGTCCTGAAGACTAATTTAAAGAAGAGGTGATGTCAACTGAAAACTGGCCAAGTAAACCTCATCCCCTGCCTCATGAAATCTAATATGTAACCATGAAAAGAGAGAAATCAAGTTCCAATATTCTTAAAATTCTTTCACTACTTGGGTTAGAATATTCTTCCTCAAAGGATCTGCAACAAAATTCCCTTTCACCAGGTTATAGGTAATGTCAATGTCAAAAGACTACAGGTATTACACCCAATGAATTTGGGGGAGATTCAAATATTTTTGAGAGAAGATATAACTCAATATTTTTTTGTTTGAGAATAAAATATCCCTTTCAGAATAAATGTAATGCTTCTAACTCTTCAGAGCGTGCATTACAACTGCCAGTTCAAGGTCATGGGTCAGATAATTCATCTCATAGGGACTAAGATGATGAGATCCATAGGCAACAACATGATTACCCCACATAAGAACTCAGCCCAAGCCTGAATCTAATGCATCGTAAATGACAACATAGCCGTACCCTACCTTTGGAAGACTCAAAACCAACATAGTAGTCAAAAGGCCTTTTATCTCACCAAATGAACTCTGAAATTTCATATTCCACATAAACTTAACTCCCTTCTGAGTAAGAATAGTCATCGGAGAAGCCAACACTGAGATGTCCTTTATTAACTGGCGATAATATCTAGATAAACCGAAGAATCTATGAATCTCAAAGTCATTCCATGTTTATTCCCATGTCATAACCTCTTTTACCTTTTTAGGATCAACATATATCCCATTTTTCGACACCACATTTTCTAGGTACTTCACTTCCCAAATCCAGAATTCACACTTTGAAATCTTGGCATAAAGTTGGTGATTTCTTAGCAAACTCAGCTCTGTTCTTAGATGATGCACATGATCCTATTCATATTTATAGTTCACCAAGATATCATCCACAAAGACCATCAAAAAGGTATCAAGATACCCATATAAAAATATTTCTCATTAAATCCATGAAAACTACCAAAGTAATGGTTAGAAGAAAAGGCATAAAAAGGTACTCATAATGGCCATACCTACTCTAAAAGGAGTTTTTTTGAATTTCATATTCTTTTATCCTCAACTGATGGTAACTCGAGTGAATATGAATTTTCAAGAACCACTTCACCCCCCTAAAATGATCAAACAAATCATCAATATATGGAAAAAAATACTTGCTCCATACCGTTAATCGATTGAGCTTTCAGTAATCAATGAAAATGTGAAGTGAACCATCAACCTTCTTAGAAAATTGAAATGGCGCCACCTAGGGTGAAACGCTTAGGCATATAAATCCTTTCTCAAAAATATTTCCAATTGTGACTTCATCTCCTTCAATTTAACTGGTTCCATGTGTTAAGAGGTAATAAGAACTGGTTGAGTGTCATGCATCAAGTCAATAGAAACTCAACCTCTCTCATTGATGGAAAAATAGAGAATTTAAAAATAAACATGTCTTGAAACTCAATGATTACTAGAGGGAGAACCCCACACAAAGATTCACACACCAAATAAAAGTTAAATACTAATATTACTTTCCCCAACTCCAGATAAGAAGTCTTGTCCCTACTCTACCTCAGGTCTCATTCTCCTAGAAACATGATAGACACACCACTAGAAGTAGTGAAGGAGGATTATCGAAGATATCAATCAATCAGGGAATTATTGGCAATGATCCAATCCATATCTATGTCGATTTCAAAAGATTTCATATCAAGAACTAGAAAGGTCCAAGCTAACTCAGCATCTCATAGTGAGAAAACAGAAGAGGGGCTATGAAGACCATGTTATCTCTTGGTACCAAGGGTTATATTAATATCCATTGCACAAGAAAAAATATCTATAGGAAGATTGATAATATTAAAAACATGGGTTGAAATAAAAGAATGAGATGCACAAGTATAAAATAAAGAAGTCAATAATGATGAATATATAGTGATGGTACCTCTCATGATCGATGGACCCGTTTCTTCTTCCTCTAAAGACTCTTCCCCTACATGAAGATTCTTCATTCTAGATACCTATGGATGGAACCCTTTTTCATGTGAAGTATATGATTTCCCTGTATTTTTAGGAGTATTTGATGATCCTTTTACATAGCATGGAGTGGAATAAATATGGTAGAAGATCTTCATGTTCCTTGAATGACCGTAGGATCCAAAATTATTGGGTGCCTTAGTGCAGACCTTCTTATAATTCCATGGCCTTCAACACTGGTAACAAACCAAAGGACCTATACCTTGTACTATATGAGGTTTATAAAAACCCTGACATCATTAGCTTCCATGAGAATATTCACATTTCCTTTTTCCCTTGAAGTAACTCACAATAACATTGGGAGAAAAAGAAACTCCCTAAAACCATGACTTACCATCCATGTTCATCTTGACCATTAGTGTTCAATCTAGTACATCGACATAAGAAATAATATTTTGAAATAAAACATGAGAACATATATCCTGATGAAGTCCCAAATCTAACCTTCACTCCTTGATCCTCTCATTCAATAAAATCTCATGTGTGAAGTGCATAAGCTCAACAAAATAGTTTTCATACTCTTCCACAAACCTGTTTCCCTGATCAAGGGTGAAAAATTTTATAGACATGGCCAACTGTTGACGCTCCTTTCGTCACAGAATATAATGATCGGAAAAGGGAATATATGAGCTCAAAGTGATTCAACCTTTGAAGAAAACATCAAAAATTGACAAAGGCATGAACAAAGGATCGACAGCAACTGCACCGCGCAAGTTTTATCACTGTCGCGCAAGTACACTTGCGCGACACCCTTGATCGCGCAGGTGACTTGCGCGACCTAAGTGGTAACCGCCCTGTAACCGCCCGGGGTCTTCTTTTGCCTATAAATAGACCCTGTGGGCCCCCCATTTGAGAGGATCTTTTTCCAGAAACTCGGATTGAAGCTCCCGACGCCCAAGTCTCTTCTCAAAGCTTTCGGAACACTTCTAAGGTAATTTCTTACCTAGAACGGAAGATCTAAAGAAAAGAAGGAAGGCCTAAGTGTTGAAACTTATCAAACACTTGCGCGCCGATTTATTTCCTTCAATATAACTTGCTCGTCCCTTTTCTGGAAGAACCTTAATAGGATTCTAAAGGGTTTAAAAAAGAGTCGCTCAAATATTTCAATGCTAGTTGAAAATCGCGCAAGTACACCATGTGTCGCGCAGGTATACCTGCGCGACCAAAACTTGCGCGCCCACGGAAGACTTGTGCGCCTTTCAAGACTTGCGCGCCCCTACCTTTTTGGGTGCCCATCTTGCCCATTTTACCCCTCTTAAGCCATTACACCTTTCCTTTTCAAGATTCAGTCTTCAAGACACTCTTCAAAGCCATTTTTGGCATGATTTCATGATTTGACTTCCTTATCTGAAAGGAATTCTGTGGAATATCTCTCAAAAAATAGTGATTTAAATATCCTTATGTCACTAAATATAGAGAGTTCATTCATTCAACCTCATCCTTTAAGATGAGAGAATCCTTAACTTGGGCATCCTCCTCAGGAGTAAGCCCCAATCATAATCCTTTAACTTGGGCATCCTCCTCAGGAGTAAGCCCCAATCATAATCCTTTAACTTGGGAATCCTCCTCAGGAGTAAGTCCCAATCATAATCCTTTAACTTGGGCATCCTCCTCAGGAGTAAGCCCCAATTTCAAATCTAGGCATCCTTCTTTAGGAGTAAGCCCCAAATTCTTAAAGTTCCCAAACTTGGGCATCCTCCTCAGGAGTAAGCCCCAAACCTTAATCCCTAACTTGAGTCTTCTTTTCAGGAATAAGAATCAGTCATAACCTTGGGCTTCCTTTTTAGGAGTAAGCCCCAAGTCCCCTAACCTGGGTCTCCCTTTTAGGAATAAGACTCAGTCATAACCTGGGCCTCCTTTTTGAGAAGTAAGTCCCAGTCATAACCTTGGGTTTCCTTTTCTGGAGTAAACCCCAAGCCCCCTTAAATTTCTCTTAACCAGTCCTAATTTACCCTTGATTTGGGTTTCCTTTTCAGGAGTAAAACCCAATCATAAGTCCCCTCCTAACTTGGGCATCCTCCTTAGGAGTAAGCCCCAAGATTAGAGTATTCAAATCTCCATAAAGCACATATACCTTTATGGACCCTGTTCCTGGATTTTCTCCCTAAAAGTGAATCCTAAACCTTTATCTATCTGGGCAGTCATACATACCTAAGCCCCAAAAAATTTCTTATGATTGCATCTTTTCATGGAACAATTGTCTAATTTTTACCAATACCTCTTGTTTCTCACACCGAGCATGACTCACGTGAGCTTAGAGTGTAAAAGTAGTTATGACATTCTTCTTTGAGCCATCAATCATAAACATCATACTCCATTACTCGAACTACGTGGGTTCTGATTCCTTTTCCAAAACAAAGGATACGTAGGTAGCCCATTTATGGGTTCGATCCCAACTTTGAAATAATCCCTATCCTTCTGAATGACGATAAACTTCAAGTGCCCCACTAAGTGGCTTTAAAACCAGCCTGGTCATAATAATGACCAAGATACTTTTATATAAATTTTTTTGAAGGATACCATTGACCAAGAATCTCTAAACAGATATAGATGATTCTCTATTTGATGAAGAACCTCGAATACATATAAAAGATTCTCTAAATTTCTTGCATATTTAATCATCGATTGTTAAAACTAAAGGAAATCACATTTTATACTTGGTAATGTAATAAGGATTCATGAACATAACTTAAATCTATAAAGAGAGTCCTGGAGTAGACAATAATTCCCCTCAAAAAGGTGTGATGAGTCCGACCTCCCATCCTCTCGACCAATGCAAATTCCTAAGCCTCATCAGTTCACAAGCTAATGAGCGCCTACCTTTGGAAAGTGGGTCTAAACGGATGTGGAATCATTGGATGTTTCCGGTTCTACGAACAAACCCTCTAGAAACCGATCGGAACGTTTGAATCTCCCGTCCAGGAGGTTATCCCCAAAATCCGTGCGGAAACACCAACAACATTGAATTTGGATAGAATTGGTTAGTGAAAAGGTCTTTGATATCTTTACACTCTAAGACCCCATGTTTCTTTTCCATTACCATAGTGTCCCACCATATTCTAATTGTTCCTTGCATTTAGAAGGTGGAACAATTTACCTTTATCTCATTGAGTGTGTCCAAAAACGCAAGTAATCATTCCAAACTACTCAACCACCCCTCATCCTATTAAGGTCCATTTGAGCCCTTAAACGGTACTGGTTTCTGGTGAAGGAACTCTTGAGAACTAATATTGAGAATGTCCCTTTATGGTTCTATAACAGGATCCTAAATGGGAACTGGAGGTGGTTCTTATCCCAGATCTTGGATAGTGCACATGATCACTTTAATTAGATTCATATCCACAATAGGATTCACTCACTAAGGATCAGAAATAGCTTCCTCTTGGGGCCGATTTGAATGTCTTCTAGGAGACATGATGCTACAAAACATCATTATACAACATGGAATACATTAGGAAAAGATAAAAATAAGTAACAATGGAAATTAATCCCAAAATAATGGATAATCAATATTTGGATTTCACTATATCTAAATAAAAAATGGGAAAATACTTGAACTAAATCACAAGGAATCTCTTCCCTTACCACCCATGGGGACTTAAGTCTCATTATGGCGAGTGTTTTCTACGAAATCAATCGCAACTACCTCCTATGTCCCAACAAGATTTCACAATGCATACTAAAGGGTATTCCTAATCCCCATGGGTCAGAAACTAGTACCTGGCTTCATAAAAATTAAATGTGGGAATGATTTTTCAACTAAAAATGAAGAAAGAAAAGGAAACATGACAGTATGCATATCAAAGGAAAACTCCCTTGGGTGTAAGGTGACAAAAGTAAAACAAGAAAAACTACCAAAGTATTATAACCCAAGTACTAGAAGTGGAAAATAGCCCAAAGTCCCTACGTAAACAACTTACCAAGACCAAAGTTCAACAGTAGCATCCACCTCCAAGAGATCATTTTCCTTTGCTCGAACTCAATAGGAGATAATCTACAGACACCCGAAGGAACAAGTTGGGTGTGACTCAAATCCAAGTAGTATTTCACCCAAATATTCTATAACGAATTATAATATCAATTTAACTAAAATGTTCTTTCAATTTTGAAGCAAATAGGTTTTGGAATTAATAAAGCACATTTTGAAAAATAATTCTCTATAGTTTAATAAATGGAAATACCTTCAGAAAATAATGTTATACATTTCAATTATGGAAAACATTTCAAAATATGCAATTTAAATTTAATGAAAGGAAACTTTTCATAAATAAAAATTCTCACAAATGGATTAAATAACCACTTTATATAAACAATTTATATAAATTCTCAAGGAATGTAAAACAATTTATAACAACAAAATATATAAACATTGAAAAATAAAAACAATAGAGAAATAGGGTCTTGTGAAAATAGGTATGATAGCTCCAGGCTATATGGATCCAACACTGTGAATAAGGAAAATTATGTACATATTCCTCTTTATGCCTAGGGTAAAGGGATTCATCACCATCACCTAAGTAATGGGATGAGATGATATGATGTTTTAGAACATTATAGAATAATAAAGTGCAACCCAAAATAACTCACTAAATACCTAAGGCTTATATGTGATGAAGTACAATTAAATGATGGGAAATTAATTTTATAATAGAAAACTCAATTCATCCCATCCACTATTTCAGATATACCAATTTTTTCTTTAAAAAAAATAATTAGTTTTTAATCAAAGAATTATTTTTCACCACGATGAGATGCTAAGGTTTCCATAAAAACATTATTATCCATTTTCAAAAATATATATTTGAAACTAATTCCTAAAAATTCACAACTAATTTAACATTCAAATTCAATAATTCAACTTTTAAATAATTCCATAATTTTCATCCCAAACCCCCAAATCACTTGAATTGGTGTTTTTCACAAACATTCCATAAAATAAATATTTCTTCAATTCAAATAAACATTTAAAATGATACAATTCCTATAAAATCCAAAATTTAAATTTAACAATTTAAATCTCACCAAATTCCAATTCCATGCCAAAAAACCAATTTTTCCTAAAAAACCTTGGTTCATCGAAATTGGGTTTTCCAAAAAAATAAATCGAAATCCTTTTTATTAAAAAACCATAACATCTAAATTAAAAAAGCATTTGAAATTTAAATAAAGAAATTACACTTAATAAAAATTATGCATCATAATGGAACCACATGTAGAAAACAATGGATCTTGCAACACCAAACCCAAATCAGGATTTGTCCATGAAGAACAAAGATCACAGAAACAGTAATTAGACCATGGTTTAAGGTCCCAAAAAAATGGTATTAGATCCAAAAATCAATACCATGATCCATGGAACCCTAAGGAGAAAGAGATATATCATGGTAAGAATAGAACTAGAGAAGAAAACTAACCAGAAAGAGATCAACCAACATTTTTATAGCTTTGGATCACTTCTAGATGGGGTTAGAGGGGCCAAGAATCCTTCTTGGGAGCTCCAAGAAAGGTAAAAATTCATTTGTGTCGAAGGAGGTCTGTCCAAGACCTAAAAAGGGACCTCAAGAAAATTTAATAAAAACATTAAGATATAGAAAAACAAATACACATAGTTTCTTGGGAAACTATACACAATTAGGGAAAATCGTGCACAAACTGTGCAGAACCCACTATCCAAAACATGGAATTGGCACACGGTTTTATCTAAACATGTGCATGCCATGTGAAAACCATGTGCCTACCCATAAACCTCCATAATTCCCAGAAAATCACTGAAAAAACTCCAAAATAAACCCAACCAAAGATCAACCGAAAGATGGGTTTAGGACTACTTGAAAATGGTAATGGTATGTTACAAGACTCGTGGTATTTTATTTATATGTTCTAATGGATTCATACTCATTTTGTTTCAGCTCCAAGAATTCTATCTCTATATTCATGTGAAGAGTAAGGAAATTTTATTGAAATCCACACATTCCATAGTTCTTATATCCGATTTTATATTGGATTCTTAATTAGAGCCCACCATTATTCATTCTTTCCTTTCAAAAAAAAGGATGAACATCACAAAATTCTCATGTTTTGTGAACTAGATTGATATATTTCTCTTAAATAAGTGTATTTTAGTATCCACTAAAGAAGGTTAGATTTTGTCACATGAAAGACTCAATTGAAATATTCTCCTTCCTTGTTTCATTCGGGATCTCAAAATTATTTTCATTATTATTTATAGCTTTAAAGATTTGAGTGATAATGGAAAAATATTATGTCATATTTCTCCCATCCCATTTGGTTTTATGTTGGTGAAATCATCGTATTTCCCATCTCACACATCATTAACTCCGTTTTTCCTTTCCCCAAAAATTTATTAAATAAATAAAAGTATAAGATAATAATAATTAATCTAAAAAACATTTAATCACAAAATAAATAAAACATAAATTACATAAATTTAAAGGTTTTAATATAGGTTATTTGTTGTCTATATCTTATTTTTTACTCCAATCATAACATAAAGATGTGTTATATTCCTTAATAATGGTTTATACATAGAAAGTAAAATCTCAAAGAATATACCCTAGGAATTTTAGAAAAAGTATGTAGTTAGGACTCTTTGTCATGCACTAGGTGAAAATAGAGTTAATACCTAATCCATCATTTTCTTGTTTATTACCCATAGGTATATCATTTCTTGATACTCCATAAAATTTCAGTATCTAGATTGGGATGTGATTTTTAGTTTGACCACAAAATCTATAATTTATCAAATCTTTAATATGTGATCCTATACATTGACCTATCCCTTATAATTACCCCTAGTATTTTCACTTTTTTTCTCTTATCCAAATACCAAAAAATAACTAAAAAAATCCTAAAAATAAACTAAACCTTAATATAATACCAACAATAACTACCAAAAATAATAATTTATTTATTTTACATTATTTTCACTAGATAACCAACACGTATCAGAAAATAATGCCATAATCCCAATAATGGAAGGTTTGTCATACTTGAGTACCAGCTAAGTAACATATTCTGCAACTCTTGTGATCAATCCTCCATACTTTATCCAACCTATAATCCCTTATATAATTCTCATAATCTATAATCATCATTATAACTATGATAATGGAAACATTAGAAAGGGGTGATCTCAAATGCTTAGTAAGTGAACACATATCATCATGTTATCAAGGGTTAGATAACAAGAATATGATAAAACATGAGAATTAGAGACTTTTCTTATTAAATCTGTATTGCATCCATGAGAGTTATCCATCATTCATGATAAAGGAATATGTAAGTAAAAACATAAAACAAGGAAAAATTATATGGCATAAAGATATAATAAACATGATCCATGGAGGAGAATAATATAAATATGTCACTGAAAAGTAATAATCCCTTGAGAAAAAACATTAAAATGACTATTTGGTACAATAATAACTATATTTTTTATTATTATATCATGATAAGATCTAAGAAGTATCATGTTTTAGTTTTTGAGAATATCCAAGAAGAATCACCCTTTAGTATTTGAGAATATCCAATAAGGATCACCTTTTAATTCATGAGAATTTCAAGAAGGCTTACCCATTATTTTTTGAGTGTATCCAAGAAGGATGATGTAATATTATCTCATATTATTTAAAAAATTAACCAATGCATTGGAGGGTGATATAGGACCCCACCCATAAATCATTCATGTATATATATATCTCTATGTGTGTGTTTGTGTGTCTGTTTGTGTCTGTGTTTGTGTGTGTGTATGTGTGTATGTTCCATAAGATTTAAATCATTTAAACATATCATGAAAACCCATAAGAATAAATTTGTTTTCATTCATCACATCATAAAAAACACATTTAAAAGTAAAATTAGTTTCACAAAAATATACAAATGGTATCACAAAAATTGACCATAACAATGAAAAGGATTGATACCCAAAACTCAATCAGTCCAAAATTGTACTTCATGATAATATTTTGAGGGTGATTCATTAAAATTGTTCTCTAAGGTAATTAGGACTTATAATTTAAAGTGAAAAATAGTAGATAAATCATAAAATAATTTATTGAAAATTTTCCTAACATAATAGTAAAATAAAAAGTTTTAGATGTCATTAAAAAGTAAGTTTTGAAAAGGTAAATTATAGTCTTTGGAAAAACATTTTATTTAAAAATAATCTTAAATAAAAGTTTCTTGAAAATATATAATGTTTATCCAAAATTATTTTGGACTGTAAGATAAAACATTTGATTATGGATAAATGGAAATTTTTTCTATATTGTGATATAAATTTATTGAAAATAGACATAATAGAAATAGAAAAAAAATATATTTTTAAAATAAGATACGGAAAATATAAGGGTCACCTAATATAACACATTTTTTGTTGGATTATATATAGAAAGGCCAACATTGGGGTAAAGGTAAATATATACAAGGAGGTGAAATCATTATTAAAGCATATGTGAATTATTCTATGCAATTATTTACTTTTAGTAAAGAAAATTCATCAATATAATTATTTTACTTACAAATTTAACTTTAATTATATATTGGAGGTATTATTGTATCATACTATAATATAATAAAACCGTCTTTTAAATCCATTGTCAAATAAGAATAATTATTACACAAGAAAATAAGTTGAGTTAAGATAAGCCCTTAAAATATATTTCTTCTTTCTATAATGTACTTAAAACTCATTTATAATGCAAATAAATGTATTAATAACCAATTTTATAACCTTATTCATATTTATAACCATTTATAATTTCATTTATAATTATTATCTATATGAATATTAATTAGTTATTATCTATTTCTAGTATTGAGTGTGAGTAATCTTGTTCGTTTTGAAATAATTATATAAGTTCATTGTTATTGTTCATTTTTATACCAAATATCATCATTCCAAGAATATTAAATATATAATAATAATTTTTTTCAATAATTCCTTAAGTACACTTTCATTAGGTGAAATACATGGATGTAATTTATGAAAAAGTAAATTGCGATGAACTAATTTTAGCGTGTTTAATGATAAAATGGTAATATGTTAATAAATATAATAAAAATTAATAACACAATCAAAATATAATTAAATAATATAAAATAAATTATTATTAAATTATATTACCATTATATTTGATTTATTAATCATTCTTTGTTTAATAATTCTAATAGCGTTCATGTAATTGGTAAAAGAAAACCCAAAAAAGAGTGTGTTTTATAATGGTTTTACATGTTAGGATGTGTAAAAATAATTTTTAAATAAGGTTAAACATGTCATAATTATCATATATGATAATTAAATTCATTATTAGAACCAAACAAGAAGTGTGGTGATGAAAAAATAATTCATCATTTTTGGAGCCATTAATCCACCGTATGCATGAATAACATATCCATTTCTTATTGAATGGGAAAGAAACTAGGTATATGATAAATTATTATTTCATAATTATAAAGTTCAAATATTCATAAAATTATCTCATCAAATAAATCCTTGTTTCAAACCTTGAAATTTGAGGATGAAAAAAATGAACCACATTATTTTGTGATGGTGGTAGTCCACATATACACACGATCATTGGATATTTGTTTTTATTATTTGATGAAATGGATTAAAAAAATTTTTATACATAAATAAAATAACCTTAAAGTAAATTAATAATACTATTCTAATTACAATATTGTATCTCGAATAATTTTTTAAGAGGAATATTAAGAATATAAGACAATGGAAGAAGAAATACTTACACTAAGAACTTGATATTTTCTAGAAAATATATTTGAAAATTGAGGTGTTAGGATATCTAATTGAGACAAGAGGCTTATGAACTGATATATGCTTCCCAGAAAAGATATATGGTATACTTTAAGGATGTAATTAAAATTATTTTGTGGGTAATTAAGGGGTTCGAGTGTCCCCTTTTATAAGTAAATAAAAGTGAACTTTTGTGAACATGCATTGCTTTTCATTAATGGATTAAAACTATTATAGGGTAAAAATACTAAAAGGTAGGAAATAATGGATTTTAGGGTGATATAAGTATTATAAAACCCCCACCATATATTTTTAAACTAGTTATAAACATGTTTTCAGTCATTTAGTAGTAGGTTTTTACAATTTATCATCGTTGTTCTTACCTAGGTAACTAGTTTTTTTTATTTGAAATATATATTTTTCATAAAATATAAAATAAACATTATTTCCAAATATAAGTGTAATGAACCAAAATTTATCTTCCATTTAATATAATTTAATTTATAAATAAGATAATGTTAACTTTTACATTAAATCATTTATTATTTAGAAAAATTATTTTGTAGAAAAATGTTGTTTTTTCAAACAAGTGTTATTAATACTATTTATCATTGATTAAAAATTAAATGAGTGGTAATATATTTATATATATGTTTAAAAATTATATTAGGGTTATTTTTTAGAATATATTAAATAATTTTATAAGATAAAAATTATATAATTTTTATAAAACAATTATTTTCAAACAATAGTTTTTCTATTAGAACGTTGATTAGATTCAATCCTATTAATATTTTTTAACACCTAAAAAATAAATCAAAATTTTTATAAAATTTAGAACAACTGATTCAAAAAATGGAATAAATTTTATTATATAAAATTTTTAAAGGTGAGAAAGAAAAATAATTTTTCATATTAGTAAACTTAGTGTGTAAAAATCGTTTTTAATAAAATTATATCTCAAATAATAAAATGAACATTATTTTATTATACCATGTTATATATATTTATATATTGGTTAATTTTATTTATTCTTGAAAATTTAAAATCTATAAAATAATGGTAATATATAATAATTTTATTATGATAAATTGGTTTTTGTTTTAGTTCAATGTTGTGTACAGGACGAGCTACACACATTATTTAAGGAAAAGTATTTAATAAAATCATGAGTTGATAAAATTTACCAAATTAATGAGTGTACAAGATACTATAACCTTCATTTAATATTTTATAATATATAAATTAGATGATGTATTCAATCGATCGATAATCACCCAAATAACATTCTTCCCACACAGATTTTAAAGCATGCCAATAATAAAATCCATTGAAATATTATCCCACATCCAAACTAGAATTGAAAAGGGATAAAATATACAAGGTTGTATTTGATTCTCACCCTTATTCCTTTGATACTTAGGGTATCAAGAAAACAATAAACAATTTACAACCTTATCATGGGCCACCAATGTTGGTGTTTTAAATCATAAAACAACTTTGCAGCCCAAGGATGAATGAAAAAACTAAACTGGTGCCCACTCTCTATCAACACCTACCTCAAATAAAAGGTAATAAAAATAATCTTCCAAAACAGGGAAAAACAATGAGATATTTAGACCAAGAAACTAGGCTCTCCACACTATTTATTAATAAATTAATACTCTAATAATCAGTTTTGACTACCTACTCAAGCAGAATCCAATCATACTAGGTAGATATGACTTAGAAACAAGTCAATAAAACTCTCTAATATTCTTATTATGTATTAAAATACCTTAAATAAGAAAATATAATTAAGCACCATTTATCCATTTACTCACTCACCAACTATTTTAGTAGTTCTTTTCTCAAGAAATCGATTACCAAATTCCCCTTTTGGTGGAATAAACTATGTCTAATTCAAAAGTCTAGAGATACTCCACCCAACTCCTCCACCAAATATTGAGGCCACTATAAGTGAAAATATACATTAAGATCTTATAGTTTTGATACACTATAAAATACTCCCAAAAAATATATTTACACCATATATTCAAGGCATGAATCACCACTGCTAACTTAAGGTCATTAGTGGGGACATTCTTCTCATGAGGTAATAACAAGTGAGATCCATGCACCACAACATGATCACACTATTTCAACATTTACCACATTACTAAATCTAAAGAATCATAATGTACATCTGCATATGATAAAATAGTAAGTGGAGGGGGGTGAATTTTATTTAAAAAAACTGAAAATAATACTTAAAGGAAAACACCCTATAAAAATTAATGGTTGAATAAAAGAGTATGAAAATATGATTAAATATAAAAATATAAGGTTGGAAGCATATGAGTAAGAATATTGATAAATAAAACATTTAAACCCATTGGAAATTAAATTACTATGCACCTCAAAATTTAAATATACAAATGTAGTAATGATATAAAAATTATGCATATTGATAATAAGAATAACAAAGAAAAAATAATTAAGTATAGTGGAAATTAATTAAATAAGAAATTAAAGAATAAAATAAATATGCAACATTGTTTTATATAGTAGTGTGGATAAAGATATTTGAAGAGACTCAACGTTTCATACCCCCAAATTCTTGGGGGTTTATTATATTAGTCCTTAGAATTAATGGTAGTCAATATACCAAAAATCTCATTCTTTTTAATTATTTATAGAACGAAAATAGAATTAAAATTGACCCATGTTTTTTTTACAATTGTAGATAAAAACTGAAAATAGAATGAAATCCCTTCCCATTTAGTACTTTTGTAAAGAAACCAAAATCCCACAATTTTAATGGTTGTGATTACCAAAATAGAAGGAATTAATAAGGGAGATAAATTTTTAGGTACAATACCTTTGAAGTTCACTCTCAATATATCAAGGAATAATAAATAACACTAGTAGAGATAGATAATAATCTAAATGAAGTGAGAATGATTTACAAAGAGTGCACATTTTTTATTTGAATTCAAATAAAAATAATAACCAGAAAGAAATTGCTGATCATTGAGATTTTTCATTGAGAATTGTGTGTTTCAATGCCTTCAAGGGGTATCTTTACATGCTATTAGGTCACTAAGAAACTTATATATTTAATCTAGGTTAATTTAAGTCACAAAAGATGAATTAAATTAATTATTAACCATAATAAATACTTATATTGATTGTATGCTTCAACACTACCGGGTATCCATCCATTTCCACCAGTTATCCATTTGGTATGCTATAGAATTTCTAGACTACTACAGACTCTATTAGATAACCACTGACTTCCATAAGGTATCAAGTGCACTATCTACAAATTTGATGGTTCTTTATAGTTCCATTAACTAGATAGTGATGCTCCACCATGTATCCAGATATCTTTCAAAAGGTAGGGTGCTTCGGTCAGTTCAACCTTATGGATGATGACTCCCTACTAGGTGAACAGTGGTAGAAAACTATAGAAAATATCCCTTTTTATTCTTAATTCACTTTAAAGTGTTCATTTGTTCCATTTTCCTCCTATCTCTATACTCAAACATAAATACATAAATACACTTAATTAAAAAGGCCAGGATAATTAAAAAGTGTTTTTGATCATTAAAATATAAATTGAGAAGCATAATTATATACCTATTTTTTATAAAAAACACTTTAATATAAATATTATCACTATATAATGATAATAAAATAATATAATTAAAGTAATACTTTCCAAATTCATTTTCAAATATAAGAAAAATATATTTTTCAAAAAAAATAATGTAATAACCTGTTTAAAACCATTCCTTATAACCTTAAAGTAACTCCTTTATAAAGAACCATTCCTTAAAAATATAAATTCATAAAATTTTCAGAAACTTCTCCCCATTTCAATAAAAAATATTTTCTCAAGGAAATTATAAACAAAGTAAAGAGAGTGAATATTTTTTACTAGAAATGTATCACCCTTTGTGATTATAAAAAAGAACTTGTAAAAATGTTAGATAAATAATTATAAAATATAAAAAGGATCCAAGTAATATAATTAAAATAAGTATGTAAAAAAAATTAGTCATCATTAATGAACCAAAGAGAGAAAAAATTAAATAGAAAATAGATTTTGATTTTTGAAAATTTTTATTCTCAAAAAATAATTTAAAATAAAAAAAATTTCAAAACAATTTAAAGATTTAAAAAAGTAACCCTGAAGTATAAAATATTTTTCTATGTTTACTTAAAATAATTCTCAATAAAAAAACAAAACTTTGAAAAATATGTTTTCAAATAAGATTAATATTTGAAAAATCTTTTCTCCTTTTGGAATATTGTAGTTATAATAATATAATATCCCCATAAAATAACGAATTATAAACATGAGGTTCCATTCAATAGTTTTGATAAAGAAATAAAAAAACCTAAAATAATTAAAAAAATATAAAACATTAATATGGTAATATTTTCTAATCAAGAATTAATATGTAAAGGAAATAATTGGAAAGTAAAAAAATTAAAGTAAAATTTTAACTTGGGAATTTGGTTTCATCATTAATGTTTAGAAAATATTATGGTCATAATCTAGAGTAAATTCCATGGGAGTGTAAAATCAGGTGTGCCGAAAAGTACCACTTCTCAAACAAAGGGTGAAAATTGAATTAATAACCCAACCATCCATTTTTAAGGAAATGACATCTAGGTGTATCGTTAATAGATCCACCTCAACTAGTTTATATTCATACATTAAAATCTCTCTTGGAGTATCATAATCACTTAACATTACAAAAAATAATTGAATTTATAGAAATAATGTCAAAGAGTTATAAAAATATTATTTTTAAATCATTTATAAAAAATTTAATTAAAATATTTGGTAAAAAAATTCTTTCTAATGTTAAGTAAAAATTATCACAGGCTAATCATACCCAAATCACCCTTGATAATTTCAAAGAGATCAAGGTAAATGGGTTTAGTGAATATATTTTCTGGTTAATGGATGGTGTAAAAAAATCAAGAACTATATCAAACTTTTTAAAAGTGATATCTAAGAATGTGGTGTCTTAGATTAATGTAATTAGTGTGATAATGTTGTATAGGATTTCTAAGGATACTAATTTCACAAATATTATCACACGGGAAAGGTAATTGATCATTTTTAAGCCCATGGTTTAGAGGGAGTGTTTCATAAATATGATTTGGGTGAAACAACTCCCAACATCTATTTATTCTGATATTGCTGTAGAAATAGATTTTTTTTCTTACTAATCCATATGAAGATGGGTTTTCATAGTAAAAAAAAAGTCCCACTAGTAATTTTACTATATATTTAGATTCCTACAAAATTATAATTATAAAAATCATTATGATAAAAATAATTATCCATTGGAAGAATAATTGAATGTTTTGATTTACTTTAAAATATATACCTTTTTGGAGATATTTCAAATGAAATTAAATTGGATTTGATTTAAAACAAGAACAAAGAAAAAAAATAAACAAGATATTTAGTTGGTTCATGGTATGGTAAATAGGACTCCTAATCCCAACTCAATATTTCTTATTTTTAACTAGTTTACCTGATTCATACAGTATTATATTACAAGTATTACTCATGGGTAGATGTTTTTTCCTAGCACGATTCAGTCCAAAACAATTTAAAATATCATTAGCTTAGTTACATTAGTTTAAAAAATCTCAATCAGTATTTTGAAAAATTTGTAAATAAAGGAAGAATATGAGTTCTCCTATAAAACTCATTTTAAACTTTTTATTCATTAAATTGGAAATTTCATTATAAATAAATTATTTAGTTAATCCAAAAATAAAATCATCAATATAAATTTAAATAATTAATAAATAATTTTAATTTTTTTTAAAAAAAATAGTGGAATTGAATTTAATTATTTTAAAATCATTTGTTAAAATGAATTATAAACCAGTAATACCATAACTAGGGGTTATTTTAAACCATAAGAATATTTGTTTAAATTGAACACATGATTATAAAAAATAGGATCTTTAAAACAAAGTGGTTTTTCCCTAAATACATTTTCCAAAATAAAACCATTTAGAAAATAACTTTTTACAACCATTTGAAAAATATTAAATTTAAAGTGAGTATTGCAGTGAATTCCAACATGGTTAAAATGGATTTTATCCATTAAAAGAGTGTAAAGTTTTCAATATAATTAATACCCTAATTTTTAATATATCCTTTAGTAAAAATTTTATCCCTATTGTGTGTGAGATTACCTTCTTCATCTAACTTCTTTTGAAAAGACATTTTGGTTCTAATAATGGGGTGATCTTTGGGTCTTTCCACATGAGTCCAGACATTATTCCTTTAAAATTGGTTAAACTTTTATATCATGAAGATAATCCAATTTTCTTTATTAAAAGCACCATAAATGGTTTTAGGTTCACATTTAGAGATAAAATCAGGATATTTAAAATCTTTTATGACCAACCATTTAATATGATTTCCATATTGCAATTCATCAATAAAATTATCCATGGTATGGTATTTTTATGAAAACCATTATTTGGGTAATGTAGAAAATGTGTATTCTTATTGACCTTCAATTTATTTATATGGTTTTGGTTTAGGTAAGTTCAAATTATCTTGGTCAATACCATCATCTCTATGTGGATAAGATATAGGTGGATTCTCATTAATTATAACATTAATTAACTCTTCAATGGTTTTTTCCACTTATTGATTACTTTATTAAATTCAACAGGGTTATAGTACTGAAGAAAAATAACTTCATTGAATTTGGGAAAAGACTATCCTAGGATTTCCTTAGTGTTAAAGATTTAATATTTACATCCAAATACCTTAAATTAGCTAACTTTATGAATTTTTACTTTCTAATGATCCAATGTTTTTTTTGGTTGAGTCTTAAAATAAAATAATTAATGATATAGATAGAGTGATTTACCAACTTGGACCAAAATTATTTAGGGGGTTTAAATTCATTTAATTTTTTAAATAAAACTCTTAAAGGGTTCTCTTTCATCATTCGACAACCTCATTTTGATGAGGTATTCTTAGAGTAGAGAAAGAGTTATGATGACCATAATAAGTACACAGTTCATGATGTTCATTATTATTAAACTCTATATAATATGTTATACCTTATAAAGAGATTCATCACTAGAAATCCAATATAGTACCTTAAGAGATGTATAACCTTTTTTATTGTCCCTAGACTATTTATTATTGAAGGGAAAAATTTTCTTTTTATGAGAATTCTTTATTCAACTAAAGAAATAAAATTTTTATTTTTGATTCAAATTTTTAGTCTGATAGTTAGATCTTTTATTTTTAGGTCCATTTTCCTCTTCTTGGAAATATGAGAAATTTTGGTGACTCTTCCAGATGATTTTTTATTCATATCATTGAAGGAAATTTATTTTTTAGCCTCTATAAATTCCTTATCCCCTTTATCACCTAAAAAATTTATTTTTATCTCATAGGTCATGAGATATTTGATATTATTCTTGAATATAATTTTCTTTATACCTTTATATTTTTTTATCACCAAAAATTTAGGTACCGAATTTCCTTGTTAAAACCAAAGTATTTTCTTAACTAATTTTTCCCTTGAAATAGTGTCACCAATATATTTTCTTACATTGAAAATTTTAGTAAATCACATAAAAATATAGGTAATAGACTCATTAAAATGTATACTAAAGATTTAAAAGTATTGTATATATGTGTGAAATCCAGTATCATTAACTTTATTTGTTCCTTTATGAGCGACTTCTAATAGTTACCAATTTTCTTGAGCATTTTTAATATATATATAACGTTAAACTCACTTTTTTTATAAACCATAATAGAGAGTGATCATAGATTTACATTATAATTAAAAGGAAAAAATATCATCAAGTGTCTTTTTTATACCTTTTCACTTGTAGGTGTTTAACTCTGAAAGAAAATTTTACATACAGTATGGCCAATAAGTTTAATAAAGGTTGACTTAAATGTATTATAATAAATATGATTAAAACCACCAAAATAAGTTGTCTGAACTATATATTTTCCATTAAGATAACCATTAGTATAAGAAGTAGAATCCATTTAAATATGATCATTTCTTGAAAACCCCTAAAAATACATTGAAAACTAATTAATATTTATATAAGTTTAAAACAAGAAATAATAAACAAAACACACAAAAAATATCAATTCATGATTGGGTCTGATACCAAATGTATGTCTAAGTAGGATAAAATGGAAATATGGGAGGGGGTCAATTTTATTTAGAAAAATTGAAAAATGATCCTTATTGGAAAAATATTTTTTAAATGGTTTTGATTAAATATAAAAATATTCTTAATTATATTATTTCACTCTTATATTATTCATATCACAATTTAAATATATAATTGAAGTAATTATATAACAATTAAGTTTATTTCTAATAAACATATCAAAGAACAAATGATTAAGTGTAGTAGAAATTTAAAAAAATGATCTTATAAAGAATAAAATAAATAATGAACTTGATTTGATAAAGGATTTCATCTAGATAACTTTGATGATCATCTATGTATCCTACCCCATTTTCTTGAGGGTTTATTATATTATTCATTGTATTTAATGGTATCTAATTACCAAAACTCCATTTTTTATAGGTTATAGAAAGAAACTAGAATTATGATAAAAATTAGATTTTTAATGTTTGTATATAGAATCCTAAAAGACAATGAAATCCACTAACTTTTAGTGGTTTTGGAAAGAAACTTGAATAAATAGATTTTAACGGTTACGAGCAAAAAAATAGAATGAAGGAAAAAGAAAGAGGATTGTTTAGTCATAATACCTTTGAAACTCAGTCTCATTCCCTCAAGGAATGAGAAAGAACACTATGATAGATAGAGAATAATTTAGAATAATTGATAATTATTTAAAAAGGTAAACACTTTTTATTATAATTAAGATCACAAGTGTAATAGAGAGTAAATTGATGATCGTAGATATTTTTTGTTTCTGAATTGTGTGCTTTTATGCCTTAAATGGGTTAATTTATAGTCTCCAAGGTCACCTTTAATATTTTAGAATTAATTCGGGGTAAAAGAATACATAGAAGAGGAATTTAATGAATTATATACCATAGTAAATACTTACATTGACCCCCTTCTTTGATTCCACCTGGTATCCACCTGATGCCACCAGATAACTAGTAAGCATGTTGCTGGCTTCATAGGCTGTGAAAAATACACTAGGTAGCCCATTGATTCTATTGGGTAATTGGTGATCTACCAATAGATATGGAGGTTCTGCTCAGTTCCACCAGCTAGATGATGACACTACATCGAGTATCCCATGAGCATATTCTAGGTAGGGTGCTTCTATTAGTGCCACAAGCTAGTCAGTAAAACCCCACTAGATATCTGATGTTAGAATATTTTATGGGATATTATTTTTGGATCATTCATTCACTTTGAAGTAATTGATTGGTCTATTAACAACTAATACACATGATCAGACATAAATATTGAAATACAATTATCTGCAAAGTTCAAAACACTTAAAAGTCTTTGTGGTTATTAAAATATTAAGTGAGAAGCACAAAATGTAGTGCATGACATAACCCTTACCCAACTCAGTGTGAATCAAAACTAGAGCTAAATTTAACCCCAATTTCATATCTTCAAAGGTTATATAAAACTTTCCATTATAGTCATGCTTCATTTTTTTGAGTTAATGTTTTCATGGGTGAATCCAACCTCGAAAAGTCTAAAAAAGACACATGTTACATTTGATTAATCCCTAAAAGATCATGATTTAAAAAAAATTCTGAGATACTCCCAATACATTACTACTTGGATATTTTTAGAAACCATTGATATTACTTTTTTAGGTATCACATTACACAATAATATCACATAAATAATCCAAAAAATACATTTAGACAACATAGAAAAGAGTTTGTTCTCTATTAAGTTATTCAAGAAAAAATAAATGATACTCATTCTCCCCCATTAATTTAAAGTACACTGGAATATGACCAATGAACATCACCATTTTGGAATCAAGATATAAGAGGAAAATATGGTTCATTAATTTTAATAAAACCCCAGGATAAACTCTAAGCCGGAAATGCATAACTAAATCCTTATAGTCTCCATACCTTATCCTTAATGTGGTCTTAAGAACATCTGATTCATGAACCCTCAACTGATGGTATCCCAATATCAAATAAATTTCTAAAAACCATAGGTATATCCTATTTAAAAAAATAAATAATCAATTCTTGGAAATGAGTATTGATTCTTTATGGTCACCTTTTTGAGATTTCATTAATCGATGCACAGTTGGAGGCTTCCATCTTCCTTATTTTCAAACAAAACAGGTTTTTCCTACATCGACACACTTAGTTGAATAAATTCTTTTAGTTAAAGATCCTATGACAGTAATTTCGAATAATTTATCTTAAAAAGAGATAGGACCAATCCCAAAAAGTATTTTGATAGAGATATCTACATCATGTCTGGGAAACAACCCAATAAAATTGTCTTGAAAGACTTATAGATACGCAACTATCACCAATGGAGGCTGAATAAATAAACTCTAATAAACCACATTGAATATAAAAATAGAAAAGTGGAATAAAATCAATCCATAATCAAGAAAAATAGGTCTTTACATCCCTATCCTAGGGTCTCACTCGCCCTAAAATATGCTAGTGTTCTTATTCAAAAATAATATCAAAACTAAACAATGATAAAAGTCAATCTAGGACTTAAAAATGATTATCCAATACATTCTAATAATGAGATAAAAAATTTCTAGGTAAAGGAATAATAAATACCACATAATATTAAAATTAGAAATCACAACATAGAACTCAGGACACTTGAATCCCAACTCCTTCCTCTTTACCACTAGAGTGGAAATATCCATTATAAATGACATCAATCCTAGTTGTAATTCCAAAACATCAGTCAAAATTGAAGAGAAACAATAATGGGATCATCTTATATCAAACAATGCCAAAGATATTAAAGAATTACTAAATACCATAACTCTCATGGCGGTTGGGAGAATATCCAAATCCTCCAAAACATGATTAGCTATAAAAATATTCTCAAACTCAGTATTGATTTGTGTATTCTTATCCGGTTAATAATACTTTTTTTGAAAATTGGTTCCCACACCCTTATATGGATCAGATTGATCCTAAGATATTTTAGTGAAAGAGGATCAAAATTTTTTTCCTTGAGGAGGAATTCTATGAATGAACTTAAGGTGGATCAAATGACTGCACTATTGGAATATATTAGGAACCTCCTGGAACTCTGGTTTAATATGGCCCAAATTCCCACATTAATGAAATTCACTACCATACACCCCAAGTAATCCATTTATGAAAAATTTTATGAATGGTGAATGATCCAAAAACTACTATGATGGAAGTATTTTCAATTTTTCTTTTATCGTGAGGAATAATTATAACTAGCTATTTCCATAGAATAGGAAGCAGTCACCCCAGTCAAACCCATTAAATAAGCCTCTTCCATTATCACCTTATTGACCACCTTTATATTTGTCATAAAGAAAAAGATAATAATCCTCAACCATATCTCAGGCTTTAAACCCTTTTTTAAGTATTTATCCTTGATATAGTTTTTCATAATTATATTTGGAGAAAGATGAACTAACTTAGAAAAATGAGTGGAATACTACCTTACCAAATGACTCTCATAATCTAAGGTTATGAATTATTGGAAATTCTCCACACTTAAAATTGTTGGATAGAACTCTTGATTGAATATCTTCTTGAATTCATATCATGTGAGATCCTTATATAGCATGGATTTCACTATGTACATACACAACATCTAATTGAGTTTTTTAAATATATCTATAGGGAATTCAACTTTAAAACACTATGATGTAATAAGAAAATTAAATACTCTCTTAATCATTTACACTCACTCCCAAGGATCCTAAGGTTCATTATCACCATTAAAGACCAGTGGGTTTTTCTTATTAAACTCTTGATCATGGTATACTATCATAATTTACCCTATTTATCCATCTTTTCTAATTTATAAGATGGTTGGGATATCTGATTCGATGATGTCATGTTCAATGTGAGGGTTATCCTGTGGGATATGCTTTGAAACTCCCTCTCTTCGATTCATAGGGGCCTTTCTAAGAGTCATGATCTATAAAAAATCATATATAAAGCTTAATTAATTCCAAATATTAATTCCAAAAACATAAAACTATTAAAAAAAACCCAAAAATTTAGTTTTAAAAAATTAATAACATCAATCAGAGTGATTCCAAATACCGAAGATGTGAAAACACTAGAAATTTTAATCATTTCCTCACAGTGTGTAATTTATCCAATCTGGAAAAACATACCCCATTATTCAAATTTCTACTAGAAGGGTTTCTGAACATGGTCACACATGTTACACATAGTATTCCTTAACCATGTACCTAAATCATGCACTTTATTTTTCATTCCTTGTTTTACCCCAAAACATAAATTTACCCAAAATAACACATTTTTTCCATCTATAACCAATAATAAATGGTATGAAACATCAAACCTCATTATAATAAACATAAATTAATCTTAAAACCAAGACACACCTTCTAAATACACATGGTAACTTGAGGTTATACATGAAGAAGAGATGGATAGATACTCCCTTTCACATACCTCTCTAGATATAATAGTCATATCTCCCTTATACCTTTACTCCCTTAATAAAAAGAGGGATTTAAAAAAATTGTAATAACCTAGACTACGTCAACCTAAAAAATCACCAGACTGGACTCACCACAAGGCCTGATGCATGTTCCCAATTTCTATAGGATGGTGAAAGGCATCAATGTATCAAAATACCATCATTGGGAATGGTTTCACCCTCTAAAACAAAATAAAGTCATCATAGATTATTCTCAAGAATTCAGGATGATCTGTCTATATGTAAAATTAACATGCACATAAATAATTATTTTCACAATATATAAATGATGAAATAGAGTGGGATGTAGTAATACTAAACCATAACACTAAAAAATAACACTATGATTATAAAAAATTGATATGAAACATAAAAATAAAAAAGACGCCAAAACATGGTTAGGATGAAATTGATGATAAAAAAACCCAAACATCACTTAGGATCCACAAATTCTCCACATTATCCCAATCTCTTCATGAAACATGACCACTACCACCACTACATCAAATTGGGATGATGAGAATAAATAAGAACCCCCAACCCACATGATAGCCTTTTTTCCTATATCCTACCAAACCAAGACATTATATACCCCATGGGTTTATGAATTGTGTGTAGAAAATCCCAATAAAATACTTACATGAATCTATAAAGTTTATTTCACAATAAACATGTCAGTTGTAGTTTAAAAATTAATATTGGAATACTATTCATTTTAAACAATTTTATTTTAAAACATTTGATTTCATTAAGAATAATTTAAGTTCTAAATATAATTTAAACAAGAAAATCATAAATAATCTAAGGTAAATATGGAATTAATAACTTTTTATCTAATAATTAAAATGGAAATAAGTGGTAACAAATCTAAATCAAAATTATACAAGCATCATCAACCCAAACCCATGGGTCTAAGTAAACTAAGACTCAAAACAAGGTCTCTAGATAGAATACATGAACTTATTACCATCTTGGTACCATTTTTTAGAGTAGTCTGAACATATAATAAATATCTATTGGATAACATAATCCACCCCATTAGTTCACTTAGTCTATTTGGGAAACAATCACTAGCCTGTGTAAAATCTACACAATGGTAGCATTAGTCATGCCTACCCACTCAACCAAGGTCTCCCATGTGAATAAAAATTTAATGTATAGTAACCATAAATATAATAAAATACTTAATCATTCCCATATTCAATAAAAATAAAACAAAGGACACCCAAAATTTAAATCTTCCTTTGAAATCGATTTGGATTCAAGACCCCTTCGATACAAATTTTCAAACACATTTTTGGAGTAAAACTGATTTTTTAAATGAAATTAATTTTAAAACATCATTTAACCAAAAAAAAATTATCATAATGAAACATAAAACAATATCCATTGAAATATTATATAAATTATCCTTAATCAACTGAAACTAATAAAAATCTTTGAACTGAATGTTTTCTAATGGGAAGACATATTGGATAGAGTCACTTACCTCAGAACAAGATAAAACCTCATAGAAATTGTCTAAAAAAATAAAAAATAGAATAAATGGATCCATAGTATCCTACATTAATAATATATTTTATTAAAACCTTATATATAAACATAGGTTCGACTGCTAAGGCCTTCAGGGATCCAAAAATCCAAGGGAAATGAAGAAAAATGGAAGAAAAAAAAGAATATAGGAGTAATATTAAAGAAATAAAGCCCAACCTCAATAAAATTCAATAATATTAAAGGAAAATCAAAAATTTTGAAGGGGAGGAGTTGATTAAATGGATGGTTAGAGTTAAGATGTGTGAATAGGGAGAATATGGTAGGATAAAGTGTTAAAATCAATAAGAGAAATATACTCATTTCATTTTTTTTGTAAACATAGAAGGCTTCATGGTTTTGGTATCATGGTTAAAAAACTATGTGATAAACATGTGGGTCACAATAATCCCAAAATTAGGCTACCTAGTTTCTGAGGAACCATGGATGGTTTTAAAAATTGTTTTTTTCCCTAAAAAATGGCACAAGTTCAATCATCCCTACTTTTACTTGACTAGGTTCACTATTAGTACTAACCATGCACTAGTTTTGGGCTCATTCTTATTTATTCCAAAATTGATATTTTTGACCAATTGACTCCCAATACTCCAAAAATATATAAAATGAAAAAAAGCCTCAAAATACATACGAATGACTTAGAGGGAGTCACAAGTTCTTTCTTTCACCATTCCCATGAATTTTTTCCTTGTGTTATAAAAGGTTTACAAATAATCAAGTGCACCATTACACTGACTATGGTTATAGTCCCATGGATATAGGTGTTTTTTGTGTTAGTGTCCTCCACTTGATCCTCTACCTGAACTTTATATCGAGTATCATTCTGATAGTACATTGGAAATTAATCTCATGGTGACACTAGATATTACCAGCTTATTAGAGAATATGTTAGAAGGAGAATCATGTCTTCTTTAAGGTATAACCATGAAAATATAGTTTCTTTTTCATTTTATATTGCATAGGATCTTACTAATGAGTTACCTCGAAATTATAAATAGGATATGAATTATAGTTCTTCCAAACATTTGATAACTATCATGCTTGAGGAAATGAATTCCCTTAAGAAAAACCATATGTGGTCCATTGTTAACAAGCCAAATACTACTATGGTTTTAGGTTTTAAATATATATTCAACGATAAAGAAGATAATATTAAATAAAAAATACTTAAATATAATTCCAAACTTATATCTAAGGTATTTTTTCAAAGAGAAGGTAATTATTATTCTGAAATTTTCTCCCATGTGGTTAAAAGTTCTTCTATTAGACTATTATAGGCTTTGACTACTTACCTTTTTCTACATATTGAATAACTTAATGTTAAAAATATTTTTTTACATGGTGATCTTGATGAAAATATTTACATGAATCCAGCTAATGGGTTTTATTATAAATTTAAGTCTAACCAAACTTTTTTACTTAATAAGCCTCCTTAGTGTTTAAAGCACGTGAATAAAAAATTGTATAAGACATTTCATTAATTCTTGTTATAGAATAAATTCACTAGAAGTAATATTGATGCATGTTTTCATTTTAAATATAAGTCCCCAGCCTTAAACCTTACTTAAACTTCAGTTATTACAAGATTACACATTGAGAATCTTTTCAGGTTTAGAGTTTTAGAGAATTAGATCATGAAACTTGCATTAAATTCCACATTTAAACAAGGTGGTTACATAAAAGACAATATTCATTCTTCCCATCAATGGAAACCTATTTAAAATAAAACACAGATTCTTTCTTGACACATCCTTGACATTATCGTCACATCATGTACCATTCCCTTGACCTGTGAAAAGCATTTCAAAAACATGGGATGAGCATAAAAAGCTCAGTAAGGGTTATAAAAATATGGAAAGGAAACATGAGTTCATATATACATAAGAATGAAATCATACTTTACCCATAAAACAAAGGCATATCAAATCATGAATAAATCATAGAAAACATAAGACATAAAGGTAACTTGAGGCATTCATAACATTCTTACGTAGGGAGTAACCCTCTTGGTTACGTTTGGAATACTCATCACAGTATATTCCCTAAATCTCTTCGGAGAAACCTTAACGTTTCACTCCTTCGCGTTACCCAATGCATTGGAGAGCTATATCGGGCTCACCCACCCTTAGTTTATCACGGAACCACCCATTCTTCATAACAATGCCCAAGAACCATAACATAATCGTATCACATAAACATGAATAAAGGAAACATAACATTTCCACATTTCAATCACAATATAACATTTTAGGATATTGAAATAATGAATCCATTCAAAAAGAAACCATTTCCAAAACCATTTAAAACATTTAATAAAGAGATTTTTGAATCAAAGTGTCCCATACCACCTTGAAGCTTTTAACAGTTTAAACCATTAATATCCATATAAATAAATCCTTAAAACCATTTTTAAAACATTGATATTAATAAGAACCAATAATTAAAACATTTAAAACGATATTTTGGTTAAAGGGGTTTTACCAAAATTAGAGACACTTGAATACAATAATCGAGGAATAACATTTAGTCAGAACTTTATAATATCATGAGAATAAAAGGATTCATGATATAATACTCCAAAGGACAGTATATACATTATATAAGAGTGAATTGGTGCATAACAACAATGAACCCTCAATAGAAATGTCAAATGTGATGAAATCCCTTATAGAGAAGGTATCCTTAAATTAAGGACAAATCAATCTCAAAAATATGTGTGAGAAATATAAGTACACCCAATATAAGTGGATATTAAGTTTAAAACAATAAAAGGTCATTCACACATATTCAATGGATGACATATTCAATGACTACATCTTGAACCCAAAGAAATCGAAATTGGGTTAAAAAGTTCCCTTGACAGCCTAATGGCATCACATCAAAATGAGTTGATGAGAGATAAAAAGTGTATCTCATCACTTGGACATAAAATTTACATCAATAAGAATATATGAGAACATATCCCAATATAACAATATGTAAATTAAAAGACCCAACAAAATAAGTCTTTTAAAAAGGAGGAGGGTGAAAGGTTCCCTTACCGACTTGGGTATCTTTCAAAACATACACCCCATGAAAGAAGGACAATAGATCATTGATGTAAATACTCATAAACGAAAGTATATTACACAAAGAGTAGAATAATGGGCATTAAATACACCACTCAATGGAATTTGTGTCAAATGTAGCATAAATCTCACGGGAATAAAAGTGAGATGAAAAATCCCTTACAAAAACTCAGCAGCCTAACGGTGCCACATAAAACTTCCGAATATGGATTGATGAGATCAAATAAGGTATCTAATCACATTAAAATAAAATGTACAGAAAGAGGAATATAAAATAACATCCCCCAACATTACAAAGAGGAGCTTAAAAGAAGTGACATAAAGGAGAGTACTTAAAAAGAAAGTGAGAGGTTAGATCTCTTACGAAAGTTCGGCAGCCTAACCGTGCCACTCAAAAATTCCAAAATGGATTGATGAGAGAGAATAGGTTCTCTCATCACATGAACATAAAAATTACAGTAAATTTAATATAAAAGATCATCCCAATAACAAGAAATATGAGCTTTAAAAGGAATGACATAAAAGAGTGTACTTAAAATGAAAGAGATGTGTAGGATCCCTTACCTCAGGTCCGACTTGACTCGATCGTTCTTTAATCTCCTGAATAATAAACTTGAGTTAATTTCTACTTGATTAAGAACCCTTTTCAAGCTTATTATTCCTTTTATATCACTTATTTCCATGTTATAAACATTATGTAATCATTAAGTTAATAATGATTGTTTTGTCAATATATGTTTCTTAAGTCGAAAGTGGACTTCATACAATTACATGTTGTTCATGTGGTCAAAGGTTATTTATATCCAAAATTACATTCCTGATTTGGATATCATATATATCATATATATCCAGCATATACATATATTTATAAAATCACATAATCATTTAGAGGAAAGAAATGAAATGCACCGTTCATGGAGACGGTAAGCCGTACGTACGCATGAACGCTACTTTCATTTCTATTTCGTATTTTATAGAATGGAATAATAATTATATAAAGGTATATTATAATTCCAGTATAATATCATATATAATATCATATTTCTATCCTTTATACATCCCACATATGGTATTTAACGAATCAAATCACTTTGAGGGGGCGGTAGTCCGCACTTCCTTAAATGAAGATATCGCGTATACCCATAACGGAAGCCATAAAGGTAAGACAAAAATGAAAAATACAGAAGCATAAATAAAACATAAACATATTATATATCATATATAAAAATAGTGACATCATAATGTCCACCTTTGAAGGTGTTAAATGAGTATTGAACAATCATCGTTTCGGGAGGCAGAATTTCACCATCCACGGAAACCGTATGTTCTTTAACCATTTGATGTAGTTTTGTGAGAGTGTAGCTCGAATAAATATTATAACAACATCCTAGTATATTGAAGATACTGGTTTTGTTACAAAAGAAGTAAATAAAAAGAGTTTAGGGGGTTGTAGAAGCAAAATAAAACAAATGAACATGAGAGAATGAATTGCCTTTAAAAGTGTAACTCCTTTTGATTGGAACCTAAAGGCTTCCTTTGAAAGGATTCTGCCCAAAGGGAATCCTCTAGGATGAGGAGAGGGATGTGGAGAGAGTAAATGGGAAGGGGTTGGCCGAGCCAAAGTCTTGAGGAGTGTGTTAAATGAGGTAGAGGTGGGGGCCTTTTATAAGAGGAGAGGAGGGGAACTTTTGGAAAGTAAAGAAATATTACTTTATTTGAAAATGTGTTTCGGTTTCAAAAGGTCCCACATTGATATAATTCGTGGATAAGGTGATAAGGATTCGAAATCCACTCATTCAATAAGTTTTGGACATGTGTAGTTCATAGATGTTACATTATCTTTCCATTTTATTTAAATCGTCAAATAATGATGTCATCGCTGCATCATTATTATGTCATAAATAATTTAATTTATTTAATGTCTAAAAATTATAAAAAAAATACTATGATGTAGGAAATATTTTTATATTTCCAATGAATATTTATAATCAAAAATATGACTTGTATAACCCCACTTAAAAATTATTTTAGTAAAACATATCATGTTTGTGTCAATTTTACTTTTACATTAAATAAAATGTTATTTATGTCATTTCCCAACCAAAGTGGATCCATGGGGTCCCCAAGTTGACCCATGTCTTGTCTTGGTCGTCCATGATACAACCAATGAGGGTAAGACATGTGTCAAGCTCATATCATTTTATTAAAGCATTATTTTTACCTTAAACTACACTAATTACCACTAATCGCGATTAAAAACTTAATAAGTTACTATTCACCAAAAAATTATTTTAATCTCATTGAACCACATTTTACTTCTTAATGACAACCATGTATGTCGTATTTTTGAAAATCAAAACACAATGATGGCAAAATTTCATTTAAACGGAAAATCAGTTTTTATAAGTACCACTTAGTGGTTTCACTATTCATCAAAAATTGAAGTTTTTTCAGAAAAATCCCAAAAATTCAGCCTAAGATATATTTGAAATTCTGAATTAAAAAATGAAGTCCGTTTTAAAAAAGTCAAAACATATAAGTCACATTAATTAATTTAATAATTAATTCCCGCTGTCATGACAAATATCGTGTTTTATGAAACAATAAGTATCAAAAGATTGACACTAGTTTAAGTCTGATTTCAAAGTGAAATTGATTCCAACGACCACTATTGGATTTAATGGTAAAATATTTTCTAATTTAACTTTAAAACCAATTCAAAATATAATCTAATCATATAAATAAATTATATTAAAAATTGGTTTTGAATTAAAATACAACATTTTACACTATTCATTAAAAAAATGAACTTTATCAGAAAGATACCAAAAATTTACACAAAGTAAATTTTGATATCCCGATTCTTAATAAGAGTTTTATTTTTTCCAAAATAATGTTTAAGAGTGAACAAAACTATATTTAATGACGGTTCTCCATCAAAAGGTGATAAGTGAACCTTTAGTGAAAACTAGGGCATATACGCCTAAAATTGAATTCTTTCCGTATTTTAAGCCTTTATCTTTTATTGTATAAATGTAAAAATATTTAAGAACATATATAATAATATTTTAGTTATTTCTATCCATTCCTGCCATTACAACAGCTATATGTTAACTACCATTTAAAATAATATTATTTTATTATTAGAGTGCAACGTAAGATTCCCAAGAAACTCGTTGTTGCGTGTTGGGTACGCCATCGAGCATAGAGTCCCCTTTAAAGTCATATCAATATTTTATTCACAAATATGGATAAATAAGAAAATGTAATATTCTTTATTTACCTGGGGTGTTACATCCTTCCCCCATTTTGGAAATTGCGTCCTAGCAATTTTTTTAAAATTGGGCTTAGAAACATCCTTGGAAGTCCCACATCGGAACAAGAGTCGGTAAAACAATCACTTTAAAATAAAGAAAGATAAGTACAGAGGTCACCCGGGTTAACCCATATTAGGATTCCATGTAGGAAAACATGGACATGGAGGAGAAAATATAGGGTCATGTTCTTGAGGGAGAGTGATAGTAAACATGTCTAGGAGAAAGTTAACAATAAGAAAATCACAAACTTGTGATGGGTTAAACGGTGTTGGGTTCCCCAGTAGAAAATGTTAATAGAAAACATTTTTGTTTTAAGTTACTTTTTATTGAGGAATTTATTCATAAGGAAGCATAATCACTTATCATGTTGACTTTCAACTTTTACTAGATTCCTTAGTCAAACTCATATTTTTTCCAAAAGATGAGTATTTAGGGAGACTTGTTCGCATTAAGAGTACTATAATCAACTTCTAGAGAATCACCTAATCCCAAAAAGAGAACTATATACATCCCATGTATTTAGGCTTTAACCAAAACCAAAACCAAAAAGGTTAGTACAAGATCAGATAATCCAGAAAAGGATAACCCCTTATAAAAAGAAAATCTATTCTTAATCTCAAAAATTTGTCCAACAAAAACCAAAGTTCAACGAGGACCATCCGATAAACAATTTGCCCATAAAATTCTTCAAAGTAAACCAATATAAGATTGAAACCCAAATATTTGAAGGATTTAGTCACATATTCTTCCAAGTTAAATCGTAACATTTATCTCCAAACAACATCAGTTGCTCCTAAAGTCTCACATTGAAAAGTAATTATCCTAATCACATATCCTCCAAAATCAACTTACTCTTAATTCATAAAATCATATAACGAAAAAGAATCAGTCAAACTAACCAGGGACTTCACGTAGTCCAATGGTAGGCGATAAATACCAGTTGCACTTTGGTTGTGGGTTCGATTCCCGCAGCATTGTCCGACGCGACGGGTTGTCACACGGTCTGCGTGTTTTCCTTTTTCCAAAACTATATAATTCTTAAAACATTCCCCAAAAAGAGATAAAATCTTCAAAAATAAACATAACATATTTTAACCTCAAGTTTATCTCATGCCTTTCATTTTCCATCATATCATATAATAACCCATAATTACCTCAAAAGTAAGGATTGTATAAACTCTAATGGTTACCTTTATAATTATTACCTGAACTTCCACATTGATTTGTCATCTCATACATGATGCATCACAGAACATACCAAGGTTCAAGTGGTTGATCATGACTCCTTGATAGTTGGTTTAGAACAACCATGATATTCCTCATTGAATCCCCCATTTTATCTAGTATCTTAATCAGAGAACCACCACTATTTCCTTCAAACCTGTTGTCTCTCTAGTGCCTGCTAGATCCATCCATTTACTAAAACCAAAAAGGTCAGTGTGAGTATATCAACAAAACCATCATGTACTAATGATTAAGATAGACAATAAGATATACGTAATCATTCACTTTATCTAAAACCAAGACTCTTTCTGAAATCCTAACCATTATGGTAATTGTCAATTATGCTTAGAGAATACCCTAACCTCTAAAGTTATCTAAACCGACCTTTGATACCAACTATAAGGCCCCATCCTTAAACCTTACTTAAACTTGAGTTATTACAAGATTACACATTGAGGATCTTTTCAGGTTTAGAGTTTTAGAGAATTAGATCATGAAACTTTCATTACATTCCACATTTAAACAAGGTGGTTACATAAAAGACAATATTCATTCTTCCCATCAATGGAAACCTATTTAAAATAAAACACAGATTCTTTCTTGACACATCCTTGACACTATCGTCACATCATGTACCTTTCCCTTGACCTGTGAAAAGCATTTCAAAAACTTGGGATGAGCATAAAAAGCTTAGTAAGGGTTATAAAAATATGGAAAGGAAACATGAGTTCATATATACATACGAATGAAATCATACTTTACCCATAAAACATAGGCATATCAAATCATGAATAAATCATAGAAAACATAAGACATAAAGGTAACTTGAGGCATTAATAACATTCTTACGTAGGGAGTAACCCTCTTGGTTACGTTTGGAATACCCATCACAGTATATTCCCTAAATCTCTTCGGAGAAACCTTAACGTTTCACTCCTTTGCGTTACCCAATGCCTTGGAGAGCTATATCGGGCTCACCCGCCCTTAGTTTATCACGGAACCACCCGTTCTTCATAACAATTCCCAAGAACCATAACATAATCATATCACATAAACATGAATAAAGGAAACATAACATTTCCACATTTCAATCACAATATAACATTTTAGGATATTGAAATAATGAATCCATTCAAAAAGAAACCATTTCCAAAACCATTTAAAACATTTAATAAAGAGATTTTTGAATCAAAGTGTCCCATACCACCTTGAAGATTTTAAAATTTTAAACCATTAATATCCATATAAATAAATCCTTAAAACCATTTTGAAAACATGGATATTAATAAGAACAAATAATTAAAACATTTAAAACGATATTTTGGTTAAAGGGGTTTTACCAAAATTAGAGACACTTGAATACAATAATCGAGGAATAACATTTAGTCAGAACTTTATAATATCATGAGAATAAAAGGATTCATTATATAATACTCCAAAGGACAGTATATACACCATATAAGAGTGAATTGGTGCATAACAACAATGAACCCTCAATAGAAATGTCAAATGTGATGAAATCCCTTATAAAGAAGGTATCCTTAAATTAAGGACAAATCAATCTCAAAAATATGTGTGAGAAATATAAGTACACCCAATATAAGTGGATATTAAGTGTAAAACAATAAAAGGTCATTCACACATATTCAATGGATGACATATTCAATGACTACATCTTGAACCCAAAGAAATCGAAATTGGGTTAAAAATTTCCCTTGACAGCCTAATGGCATCACATCAAAATGAGTTGATGAGAGATAAAAAGTTTATCTCATCACTTGGACATAAAATTTACATCAATAAGGATATATGAGAACATATCCCAATATAACAATATGTAAATTAAAAGACCCAACAAAAGAAGTCTTTTAAAAAGGAGGAGGGTGAAAGGTTCCCTTACTGACTTGGGTATCTTTCAAAACATACACCCCATGAAAGAAGGACAATAGATCATTGATGTAAATACTCATAAACAAAAGTATATTATACAAAGAGTAGAATAATGGGCATTACATACACCACTCAATGGAATTTTTGGCAAATGTAGCATAAATCTCACGGGAATAAAAGTGAGATGAAAAATCCCTTACAAAAACTCGACAGCCTAACGGCGCCACATAAAACTTCCGAATATGGATTGATGAGATCAAATAGGGTATATCATCACATTACAATAAAATATACAGCAAGAGTAATATAAAATAACATCCCCCAACATTACAAAGAGGAGCTTAAAAGAAGTGACATAAAGGAGAGTACTTAAAAAGAAAGTGAGAGGTTAGATCTCTTACGAAAGTTCGGCAGCCTAACCGTGCCACTCAAAACTTCCAAAATGGATTGATGAGAGAGAATAGGGTCTCTCATCACATGAACATAAAAATTACAGTAAATGTAATATAAAATGTCATCCCAATAACAAGAAATATGAGCTTTAAAAGGAATGACATAAAAGAGTGTACTTAAAATGAAAGAGATGTGTAGGATCCCTTACCTCGGGTCCGACTTGACTCGATCGTTCTTTAATCTCCTGAATAATAAACTTGAGTTAATTTCTACTTGATTAAGAACCCTTTTCAAGATTATTATTCCTTTTATATCACTTATTTCCATGTTATAAACATTATGTAATCATTAAGTTAATAATGATTGTTTTGTCAATATTTGGTTCTTAAGTCGAAAGTGGACTTCATACAATTACATGTTGTTCATGTGGTCAAAGGTTCTTTATATCCAAAATAACATTCCTGATTTGGATATCATATATATCATATATATCCAGCAAATAGATGTATTTATAAAATCACAAAATCATTTAGAGGAAAGAAATGAAATGCACCGTTCATGGAGACGGTAAGCCGTACGTACGCATGAACGCTACTTTCATTTCTATTTCGTATTTTATAGAATGGAATAATAATGATATAAAGGTATATTATAATTCCAGTATAATATCATATATAATATCATATTTCTATCCTTTATACATCCCACATATGGTATTTAACAAATCAAATCACTTTGAGGGGGCGGTAGTCCGCACTTCCTTAAATGAAGATATCGCTTATACCCATAATGGAATCCATAAAAGTAAGACAAAAATGAAAAATACAGAAGCATAAATAAAACATAAACATATTATATATAATATATAAAAATAGTGACATCATAATGTCCACCTTTGAAGGTGTTAAATGAGTATTGAACAATCATCATTTCGGGAGGCAGAATTTCACCATCCACGGAAACCGTATGTTCTTTAACCATTTGATGTAGTTGTGTGAGAGTGTAGCTCGAATAAATCTTATAACAACATCCTAGTATATTTAAGATACTGGTTTTGTTACAAAAGAAGTAAATAAAAAGAGTTTAGGGGGTTGTAGAAGAAAAATAAAACAAATGAACATGAGAGAATCAATTGCCTTTAAAAGTGTAACTCCTTTTGATTTGAACCTAAAGGCTTCCTTTGAAAGGATTCTGCCCAAAGGGAATCCTCTAGGATGAGGAGAGGGATGTGGAGAGAGTAAATGGGCAGGGTTTGGCCGATCCAAAGGCTTTAAGAGTGTGTTAAATGAGGTAGAGGTGGGGGCCTTTTATAAGAGGAGAGGAGGGGCACTTTTGGAAAGTAAAGAAATATTACTTTATTTGAAAATGTGTTTCGGTTTCAAAAGGCCCCACATTGATATAATTCGTGGATAAGGTGATAAGGCTTCGAAATACACTCATCCAATAAGTTTTGGACATGTGTAGTTTATAGATTGTACATTATCTTTCCATTTTATTTAAATCGTCAAATAATGATGTCATCGCTGCATCATTATTATGTCATAAATAATTTAATTTATTTAATGTCTAAAAATTATAAAAAAAATACTATGATGTAGGAAATATTTTTATCTTAACAATGAATATTTATAATCAAAAATATGACTTGTATAACCCCACTTAAAAATTGTTTTAGTAAAACATATCATGTTTGTGTCAATTTTACTTTTACATTAAATAAAATGTTATTTATGTCATTTCCCAACCAAAGTGGATCCATGGGGTCCCCAAGTTGACCCATGGCTTGTCCTGGTCGTCCATGATACAACCAATGAGGGTAAGACATGTTTCAAGCTCATCTCATTTTATTAAAGCATTATTTTTACCTTAAACTACACTAATTACCATTAATCGCGATTAAAAACTTAATAAGTTACTATTCACCAAAAAATTATTTTAATCTCATTGAACCACATTTTACTTCTTAATGACAACCATGTATGTCTGATTTTTGAAAATCAAAACACAATGATGGCAAAATTTCATTTAAACGGAAAATCAGTTTTTATAAGTACCACTTAGTGGTTTCACTATTCATCAAAAATTGAAGTTTTTTCTGAAAAATCCCAAAAATTCAGCCTAAGCTATATTTGATATTCTGAATTCAAAAATGAAGTCCGTTTTAAAAAAGTCAAAACTTATAAGTCACATTAATTAATTTAATAATTAATTCCCGCTGTCATGACAAATAGCGTGTTTTATGAAACAATAAGTATCAAAAGATTGACACTAGTTTAAGTCTGATTTCAAAGTCAAATTGATTCCAACGACCACTATTGGATTTAATGGTAAAAATATTTTCTAATTTCACTTTAAAACCAATTCAAAATATAATCTAATCATATAAATAAATTATATTAAAAGTGGTTTTGAATTAAAATACAACATTTTACACTATTCATTAAAAAATGAACTTTATCGGAAAGATACCAAAAATTTACACAAAGTAAATTTTGATATCCCGATTCTTAATAAGAGTTTTATTTGGTCCAAAAGAATGTTTAAGAGTGAACAAAACTATATTTAATGACAGTTCTCCATCAAAAAGTGATAAGTGAACCTTTAGTGAAAACTAGGGCATATACGCCTAAAATTGAATTCTTTCCGTATTTTAAGCCTTTATCTTTTATTTTATAAATGTAAAAATATTTAAGAACATATATAATCATATTTTAGTTATTTCTATCCATTCCCGCCATTACAACGGCTACATGTTAACTACCATTTAAAATAATATTATTTTATTATTAGAGTGCAACGTAAGATTCCCAAGAAACTCGTTGTTGCGTGTTGGGTACGCCATCAAGCATAGCGTCCCCTTTAAAGTCATATCAATATTTTATTCACAAATATGTATAAATAAGAAAATTTCATATTCTTTATTTACCTGGGGTGTTACATTAAATCTGTACAAAAATACATTCTGTACTTACTATTTTAATTTTATGATATGTTAAATATTTTTAGTAACATGAAATTGATCACCACTTTCAAAATATAATTGAAAATGGTAAAAGGAATGAAAGATATAAACTATATGTATAAAATGTTAGGTATGTAAATAGTTTCAGATATAAAAATAAGCTAATTTATTTATATCATCATTCTTTTGTTCTTAAATTTTTATAAACTACGTCTCTTTGATTCCTTAAAACTTGTTAGTGTCCCTTTTTTCAAGAACATTTAACTCTCACTATAATATTATCCTACCATCAATTTTGACATTTAAAACATGAGTATAATTCCATATGCTAATGTTGTGGATGGAATAATTTATATTATGATATGTATTAGACCAGATATCACTTTAAATATTTTTACTTTAAGAAGGTTCATGGGAAATATGGGTAATCCACATTAGCTTTATCTTATGTGGTTGTTAAGGTATATTTCTACTACTGCGTCATTTTAAAAATATTATGGTAGAAATATTAATCATAATGAGTGCATGTATGGATATATTTAGTCGACTATGAAAAACATATTAACACAAGAAAATCTATATCTGGATATGTTTTTATTTCCTATATAGGTCCCATATCATGGAAATTGAACATGTAATCAATTTAGGCTTTATCAATGACTGAGGTTGAGTATATTATATTAACAATATTATTTAAATAATTCATTTGTCTTAAAGGTTTGGTTTTGGTGTTGAATTTAATAAATTCTAGTATTAATGTTTACTCTAATTAATAACCAAATTTAAAATTTTCTATGAACTTAGTCTATGATGGTAGGACAAATAACATAGTAATATGGTTTTATTATTTTAGAGATTTTATTGAAAGTGAAACTATGTTTTTCAACATGATATACACCAAGGATAACAAAACTGATAGGTTGAATAAGTCTATCGGTTTGTCTAAATTTAGAAATTTTTAGATATTATGAATATGGTGTCACTTGAATAACATTAGGTGTAAGGAATTATTCATTTTTAAATTTTGTAAATAGTGGTGATTTATTGAATTTAATTTCATTATTTGATTTATAAATAATTCTAACTATTTATTAGGGTTTAAATACTTATTTTCATGATTTATATGTTTATGATCCACCATGATATGTCATTTGGCGTTTTTATTTTATTATGCTCATTTTTCACTCTTATGTGAGTTTTTCTACATTCTATTTAATCAAATGTGAGTTCCTTTTAATCTGATGTGAGACTGATACCAATTGTTTCATTCTTACATTCAAATTGGTTTGTCTTTCATGAGATGCATTTTTTAATCCTGTGTAGACATTACATGAATTTGTATGATTTAACATATATTGATTTTCATCTTGTGCAAACTATTGAGATGGGAATTGAATCTTACAATGCTTGATGTTTCCGTGATTTAATCAAATGTGAGTTATTTTCACCTTAATTTAATCTTACACAGTGCTTAAACATGACAGTCCACCTATACTCGGTTATTATATCAAAACCATGTCTCATGGGCCATTATCATTGCTCACATATCTTAGTTGCGTCATTATTTTTCGGAACTCTCATTTTAATTAAAAGTAGAAAAATATAGAGCTCAAGAAATAGTAAATTGTATTTGGAGATGGGGGTTTACATATCCTTTGAAGGATAGTGCTTATCGCCTCATTTTTTTTTCAAATGCAGCAAATCCCAAAGTTGGAATACGATGGGGATCTCTTAGTGGAATCTATAAGGAGTTCCCTACTCACAACTACCAATGATATTAATCCTTGTTGAAAAAACTAAAAAACCAGTGAATTAGTAAATTAGATTGAAATCTCAGTTTTTTTATTTTATTTTTTTTCATGTATTTGTGAGTTTAGATTATCTGCTTCTTTATTTGTTTACTATTACAATAAGAAAAAAATATTTAGTGGAGTTTTTCAAACAAATAGTAAATAGTTTTATTTTTAAAATTTTTGTGGATATTTTAACAATCTCTAAATATAAAATTTGGAGTGTTTTATAAATTTTAGCATTAGTTACTAAAAAATCATCAAAAAATAAAGAATAGATAATTATTATTATTATTAATTAAAATTTTAATTACATATTAATAATTACTAATTAATAACTATTCATTATTTATTTATTATTGAAAAATCCTAAATAATAATTAAAAATTATATATCATTTAATATTTTAAATAATTATAAATCATAAATCATAAATTATTAATTATAAATATATGTATATAATTACATGTAAACACAAACACATGCAAATTTTATTTTTAAATGATTCTATTTAATTATATATATATATATATATTTGAGTGCTCATATATATATATATATATATTTATATTTATATATATATATATATTCATATGTATTTATCTATATGTATATATATATATATTATGTGGGTATATATATAGATATAAATAATTATATGTTTTTTGCGTATATATATATATATTCCTATTTATATATGTTTATATATTAATAATTATATTCATATATATATGTGTGTGTGTGTGTGTGTATTTATATACATTTATGTAAATTTATTTCTAGCTATATATATTTACATATATATATATATATGAATTTATGTGTATTTATATATATTTATTTATATTTTTATATATTTTAATATATTATATAGGTATATATAAATATTTGTGTGTGGGTTTATGTATGTTTTTATGTGTTTAAATATATTTATATTTATTTTTATTTTTATTTTTATTTTTAATTATTTATAAATATACATATTATATTCTAGGTATAAGAGATTACAAACAACCAAACAACACACACACTCAAGCACCCCAGTGGATCAAGCCTCTTCTATCTCCAAAAGAAATGATAATCACTCACTAGACCTATTTTATTATAATACTTGGCTTGAAGGCCCATAGGGAATTTTTTACATGACTCATTGGCCCAAAAAAATAATTCTATAAAATGCGATGAACTGAACGCCCAAAAGAATGATGCCTTTCAATTTGATGGTTTAAAGGCCCTATAGATGGAAAGACCTTCTTTTCTTGGCCCAAAGGCCTATTTTTGAAACAAAGGCCATCAGTGAATAGTACTCCTATATTTTTATATAATTAAATTTAATAAAATATAAATATATGTGTGTGGGTGTGTTTATATATATTTATGTATATTTATTTAAATTTATATATATTTAATAATATTTAAATGTATTTATATACATTCACATATATATTTAAATATATTTATATTTATTTTTTAATTCTATTTATTTATATCCATTTTTATTTATATAATTTTTTTATATATTATATGGGTATATATATATGATTATATTTAATTACATATTTGAGTTTATTTATATATATTTATTTAAATTTGGTTATATTTATATACATTTATAAATAAATATATATATTTTTATATATATTTTTATACATTTATGTATATTTTGTTGGTACATATATATATATATATATTCATATTTATATTTAATTATAAAATTATATGTTTTTATTTTAAAATTATTAATTAGGACACACACACAAACAAATATATATATAAATATATAAGTATATTAAATTCTGTTTAGTCATAGGAATAGATTGATATAGAGGTAAATACTTTGTAGAATAACCAAGATGTATGGGGTTCAAAACTCACCATATACATATATATGCTTTATTTTACCATAAAAGAAAAAAAATACAGTGACTTATTTACGATACATTTCTTTTTAAAACAAGTTAATTACAATGAAAATCAATTATAAATAAGCCATCATGGAAGATAGTATCACAAATTATAACAATTGTGATGGATTTTCAAAATCATCCTCAATGATTATACTCTTTATGATAGAAAATATATCTGTCATAATAAGTAGTTTTGAAAAAAAAATATTAAACATTATAATTAATTAACTTTCGTATTATTAGTGATGAAATCTAAATATCCTTTGAAAAAAAAATTATAAAAATTTACTCATGATAGATTTTTCTTTATCCATCTCAAATAATTTTTTGTGATGGAACTACAGTTCTATCATAAAAATGTATTGAAAAATAAAAAAATAAAATGTTCTAGGAAATAAAGCATTGTAAAAAATAATTTATTATAAAATTAAAACAAATATAATATAGAAAAGTATTATATTTTTTTAAATAATTTCACTGATGAGGTGGTGCATCATCTCCATCAATTAGAGAGAACAACATCTATAAATCATGTGTTAGTCATGAAATCTCCCCCATCATCTACATCTACTTCAAATGTTACTGCTTCTATTGATATTGATACTCTTCATAGAATAGTCATTATTGTTCATGTTTTTTTCACTACTCTTCATACTATATAAATAGTCTCTCTATAGCACCATCTTGATCTTGTAGCCTTACCTTATAATCTATAGCATCATAAGATGATGATCCCACACATGCTCCCATTGAAATAAATTATGAGATCTATCTAATACCATAGTAACTAGCCAGATCTGATCGTGAACCAATATTGATCATGTGGAATTTTTAAATTCCACTCTTTGTTGCTCACAACAAAACCTACTTTTCAAAATATGACTCACATGAGGCCTCATTTTCACCATGTCACGCCCCATGTCACTATAGGTATATTTATTTTATATTATTTCAATAAATTTTTGAAAAATTTCAATTTTTATAAGTTCCAGGTTTGAGTATTCATTTTTTTAGAATTTTTCCTTCCACGCATGGTTTTCACTATATATTTTAGGATAAATAATGTGATGAAATCTACATATAGTCTTTCCTAGTTCATTTTGAACATGCACAATTTTTTTTGAATGGGTTTTGTGATTCATGGAGGAAACCATTTGATTTACCTTTCAGTGATTATTGGATGTAATTTGTTTGGTTCATGGTTTTTAGTAACCATGAATCCAAACCATATATAGGTATTTTCACTATCTAGTGTATCCCATGCATTCGATGCATGTTTTTCTAAACCACATAATCAAAACATGCTACATACCCAGTTCTTTAAAAATGTTGTTTCCCACTTTTTCTTTTATTTGATTTGAACTGTTATTGCTTTCCCTTTCACTCCATCTCATTTTAAAGACCCATGGGATTGGATTTTGGAGTCTCTAAATCTGTTACCTTTTATTTTAAATATCATATAACCACAATTTCTAAAGGTAATGATCCTAATACTCTTGGTTTCCTACCCCTCCCCCTCACCCTTTTCTATTCAGTTTTCCCGCTCCCACAAACCCTAAGGTTTTGTGGGTTTAGATTTAGGGCTTTATATTCCTTATTTATGGGGTGGTTGGGGTTAATTTATAGGATTATAAAGGAATATTGGAGGATTTTTTGTTCATCCACCATCAAAATTGATGAATTCCATCTTGTTTTTTAACCGTGGTAGGGTTTTTAGTGATTTTTCTTTAATTGGCATGCCACTTATTGATTGGTATTTAAAAATGCTAAATTTTTCATATTATTCTAATATGTGATAGTAAAATGAATTTATAATTTTTTTGTATTGTTTTATCACTTAACATAAATGTTTTTTTCAAGGGTTTTTGGTTTATAAAGTAATTTTTGAATGCCATGTTTTTGAGAAGTGGTTTCAATGTTCTGTTTGAATGGAATTGGGATTATAATGATATTTGATATCATTTATGTTGTGATATAATATGTAAAGTGATATATTATACCCTTAATGGGTTTTAATTAATAATGTGTTTATTTTTTTAAATCAAAATGGTTTAAAGTGGATTGTTTTAGAAGATTTTTTGAAAATGGATTTCAATTAATTTGGTTTCAATGAATGATTTTAAATGAAATTTCAAATGAATAAAAATGACTTCCCATCCAGATTAAAATTTAGTGAAAAAATTCTAGGAACTTTTGAATGGTTTTCAAATCTTGTGGGTGTATGAGACTCTCTTGGGGCACTATGTTATTATGCCTAATATGGATTGTATCCTGAGGGGCATGCTATATTTGATTCTTGTGGTGTGTATGATATTTGAAAGGGGATGTTTCTTATTAGGGTTCTGAATGTGAGAATATATTTACAACATATGATTTATTGATGCATGTGATTTATAACCTCCCATTATTGGAATTATATAGGGATAATAGACATCTTATTGAGGGATGAGATATGGCTACTATCTAGTCCCAATTAGATGGACTATATCCCCTATGGTATTGGAGGACACTTGGGAGTTCCACCAATGAGTCTAGTTTAGAGTAGATATTTTGTTATAGACTTAAGAATGCATAAATAGGCCTACATATTGTTCTAATTTGAGTATATTTAGAATCACCTTTTGGGATGTTTAGAAATTACCCATGTTTACTTAAATATTCTAATTATAGAACTTTATTTTATCCCAATATCGATTGGTTTGAGAACCACCAACACTCTCTTTTAATTCTTTTTTACATTTTATTCTTTGTGATATGGTTCCTTAGGTAATTAATTTTGTTAATATTATTATCAATTTTATAATTATTTAATTTTTTAAATAACTTTGAAACTATGTATGTATACATTTTCTATTTAAAGTTGATTTGAAATGAGTGTTTTAAATAAATGTGGTTTATGTTATGTTAATGATTTCAAAGTGATTTTTTTTCATTTAAATGAAAAATAAACTGATGATTATAAATAGAAATTTATATAATGTTTTATTTTATGTGCATACAAATGAAAAAACTTATTTTTTTTAATTTTATTTCAAACTAGTATAAATGAATTTACTTTTTAAATGAATAACACAAATTCTATGGTGAAATATCACTAAGATAAGTTTTTATCACATACTTTATACACCATTTGGAGTATTCATCTCTTATGGTTTTATTTTAGGTCCCTTATATTCAATATCATGGTTCAGTATATTTGTGTTATGTTGTAATGGTTGGTTTGGGATTTTGAGCATTATAATGGGTCACGTGGAGTTGGTAGTAGTGTGGTTTGGGTTTTTTTTCTTTTTTTGATATATATTCCTTGGTCTTCATCCTGTATCTCTTTTAGTTTAATTTTCTAATGATTTTTTTATTATTATTACATTTATGAAATGTATTATTTTTTTCATACACTTATTGGATATTTTATTACTGTTACAATTGTTTTTATTTTAGGGGGAAATGTTTAGCATTAATTATATTTTCATACCTTAACACTAGTTTCATACTCTAGGTGATCAGGAACACCATTCAAATATGACATAGAATGGTTTTAGTGCACATCGTAGGGGTTTTTTAGGTTGGTTCATTGAATGATATTATCATAGAACCCCCTCATTCAATTTCGGGTAGGTCTTGGTAGTATGAAGACTCATATTTTTTTGTAACTCGATTGGTAGGTGCTGGTGAGGGCCTCGCGATATATTTCTCATTTGGAACCTTGAGTTTCTAGGGGTAGTTTTGGATTTATGTATTTATTATGAGTGGATTACTAGATATCATTGATGCTTTTTGGTATGTTATGATGTTATCTTGGACCTAGAGGAGTAAATTTATGATTTTAGGTGCCTTTCTAGTGTTGTTGGAGAGAATGGTGAATTAACAAGGGATACACGTGTGGCCCATACAGTCTTGTAAACCATGATAAGATCATGAAAAATTGGACTATAACCATGAAAAATTCTATTACATGGTAGGTTCATGGTCTACTAGACTATGAGGATAAACCATATTCAGTTTTTTTCTCCTATGATAGGGTTTTTTGTCTCTATTGATTTCCATGTTGACCCCAATGGTGCTTACCATTAGTATTATGTAATTTAAGAGATTTTTTAATGGTTAATGGATGTGAATGAATGTTTTTTGATTTGATATTAACATTTGGATGCTTGGATTCACCCGTTGAGGTTGGTTTTATGTTTTCAAAATTTGTTTTTAAATTTGATCCACATTAATGATTTGAAATTTTGTTGAAACATTTGATCTATATTTTTGTTTTAAATAAGGTTAAGGGATTTATTATTCGTGGTAAAGGTGTTTTGAAATAAAAAACATAATTTGGGAGAGATTTTGTTTAAAAATGATATATTTCAGAAGTATTTATTTAAAATATTTACACAGGAAATAGATTTTGATATGGATTTTTTAATGTATTTTTGAATGAGTAGAGGAATTTTGAAATTATAATGAGAATAGATTTTAATTAAATTAATGAAATGTTTTACATAATTATGTTTCTATATTGTTTAACCAAAATAACATAGGTAAATTTATTTTGGAAATGTTTTATCATGAGTGTAGTTTTTAATGAAAAGTTTTGGTTTTTTGTGTAAAATCCTTAAGAATATATTTTTTGTAAATAGAGTTCTTATAGAAATAAAATATGGGATGAAATATTTTAATGGGTAGTTTATATTAAGAAATGTGGGTTTTGGAAGATGATAATTTTCACAATGTGTTTACTTCAGTGAATAGCTGATTTTTTTTATCCCTTTGATCATTGGACCATGTGATTTTTTCCTACAATGGCCCAAAGGTCTTCATTTTTTATTGATTTTTGATAATCCACCTTTCAAGGGGTGAGGTGGAACCCCTACAAGGCCCGTGGGTGTAAGTATTACATGGCCCGTAGGCCTTAGAGGAATTCATTGCCGGTAGGCTTCAACCATTACATACAACTCAGACTAACTACTTGGAACTGCTCCTCCATAGCATATTCATCGTGAAATCAGCTCTCCACCTTCGTATGGTTGTTCGGATAGGCATTCCTATGCATACACAGGCTTGTCCCGAGGGCAGGTGACATACCCTCTCATTCTTGCAATCTGTTTAGCTTTTGCTGTGGTGAAAGCTCCTTGTTTATCCTCCTTGTAGAGATTGTTCCTTGTAGGTTGTCTGGGTTTAATCTGCACTTAAGGTGGACCAAAGGCCTTGAGGTGGCTCTAAGGCCTTACTGACCCGAAGCCCTGGGTGGCCTGAAGACCTTAAAGGACTCAGGGACCAAATCGGTGGCTCAAAGACCCAAACTGGGGCATATTTTCGGCTGCGACAGTACCAAACAGTGCATGGTACAGTACTTACTACAGTACATCATAGTTCCTGCTACAGTGCCTTCTACAGTACCTGCTATAGTACTGCTACAGTACCCAGAAATTCTTCCTCTACCTAGTTTTGATCCCTGGTCGCTTGGATGCACTTATGGAGTCCTTACCAACTGGGCTAAGGCTCATGTGCTGGACCATTTTATTTGAATGTGTGGCATGTAAAACGAATTTTATGTCTCTTAATAGTTTTTATATGACTTCCAAATAGTTATTAATTAAATATGGGATGTCTATCATAAGAAATATTCCTCGTGTGATTGCTTCTATTTCTTGGACATGACCTTTTTCTTATTCTTGACACTTCCCAAACACTAAATAGAGTGGTGGACCCAAGAATATTTATACATTAAATTATTTTTTAGTTTAGTGACCTCCTCTTCTTTGTGGTTATATAGGTACTGATGGATCAAGGAACTGGTTGGAATGAATTGGGATCTACTCTTGGTGGGCCTTATTGGTATCTTCTTGGAGACTCATGTAGTTTTCTTATTTGGGATATTTATTTTTGGTTTCTATCAAGGATTTATTGGTTTTTATTTTATGATGCTTAATTAATTGCAAATTGCTGTTTTATAATTCATTACATTATGGATGGTGTTGGGTTTTTTTATCTTATGCATTTCAAACTATTTTTCGGCTGCGTTCTCTCATGGATTTAGTTGTTCATTTATTATTTTACTATTATGATATCAGTTTCATGATAGGTTGACCATGGGTTACCTCTAGGGTTAGTGTTGGGGTAGCTAGTATAGGTGTTTTCTTTGAGAATTTTAGCACTTTATGGTGAAATATTTGTAAGTTTTTTTATGGGATGGTGTTCTAAGTTGAGTTCATTGTTTACCTACTAGGTATTGTGTCCTAGGGTCTCTATTTTTGTTTCTCATTGTTGAGTAACACTTTTAGTTTTTCATTAGTATTTTTTTTGTTTAAGATACATGTTGTTATTGTTTGTGGTTTTCAATTATTTATGTTTAGTTCTCCTAGTTTGTGTTTACCTAGATAGTAGAGTTGGTGTTTTTTCATGGTTATTAGATCTAGATGAATCTTATAAAATTTTTAGAGATGAATTCATATGTTTTATGTTTATTTTCATGGTGTGTTCTCTTCTTGTCACGCAATTTATAGAATTTTTAAATTATGGGGATACCTATGTTTTGTCTCGACCACACTTATTATTTTTCCTATTGTTTGTAGTTGTGTTATTATTAGCGATAATCGTATTTTTTAGATATAATCAGGTGGATCTGAGGATTAATTTTTCTCAATTGTTTTATTTTTTAGGTTCTCTCTAGTTTTTTTACTTCCTAACGCACCTTGTTCAATGGGGTATGGTTGTGAATTAGTGCCAGTTACATCCAATTTAACTAAGGACATTCAAAGGGAATAAGGTGTAATGGTGGAAGGTTTTCCACACCCTGTTAAACTATAGATATATATATTTTATATTATTTTAATTATAGTTTGATTAATTTAAATTTTATAAGTTTTAGAATTTATTTTTATTTTTATTTAATTTTAATTTCTGTTCATGGATTGCACTATACGATTTATGAGAAACAATCTAATGAAACCTATATAGAGTCTTTCCCAGATTATTTTGAACATGCATCATTTATCCTACATGGGTAGTGCATGTGTTGTGTGAGTACAAGGTTAAACTGTGTATTTTACCAATTTATGGAAGTTGGATGGTGCATAATTAGTGCACTTTTATGAGTAAACATGTGAAAAAACTATGAAAATTTATTTTTTTATCTAGTGAATCCTACATAATAGGCATAAAATTTTTAAAACCATTCTTCCAAACTATATTAATTTTATAGTTCTTTGATGATTTGTTTTTCTAGTTTTTTACTTGCTTAATTTTAATGGGTACACCCCTCCATTTATATCTCTCTCTATCTCTCTATCCCTTATTTTAATGACCCTATGAATCATATCTGGGATTGTATCCCACCCTTCATTTTTTAATCCTAATGAAGCCTTCTTTCTAATGATTTATCAATGAAAATCCCCTACTCTTGGTTTCTTCTCCCTCTTTCCCTCCTTATTTATTCTATAGTTTCTCCTCTCTCACGAACCTTAGGGGGTTACCGAGTTCATATTTAGTGTTCAAGATAGATTATTCTTGTAGGTTTTGATGTTTAGGTCTTATAGAGGGCTCTTTTAGGCTTATTTGAGAATCCCCCATATAAGGAAATGACTTTTGACTTGATTTCCATTGAACTGGGGTAGGTGTTTTTGTGCCTTTTCATTATTTGACATGTCATATGTTAGTTGATATTTTTAAATGCATAAATGGTGGTTTATTAGATGGATTTATAAATTATTTTATATTGGATTATGACTTGGTATAAATGGATGTTTTAAGGTTTTTGGATTCCAAAAGAATTTTTTATTTCAGTTTTTTAATGAAATTATTTTAATGGATTATTTTAATAGAATTGTGATTATAAAGATCATTGATCCCATTTAGGTTGTGATATAATTTAAAAAGTGATATTTTGGACTATTGGGGGTTTTATTGAACAATATTTCTATTATTTAATAAATATCTAAATTATTTACTGATTATTATTTTATAAGATGATTGGAAATGAATTTCAATTCCTTTGGCTTCAATGAATCATTTGAAATAAAATATCAAAATGATAAAAATGATTTGACACCCCAAGTCAAATTTAGTGAAGGTCCATTTATAAATTTTGAATGGTTTCTAAATTGTGTTGGTGTGTGAGACACTCTTGATACCATATTTGATTTTATGTAATATAGATAATGTAATAAGGGGAATGATGTATATATTTCTTATGATATGGATGATATGTAAATCTGGTTGTTTCTTACATCAGTGTTGGAGGTGAGATGATATTTATCAATTACTACTTGTTAATGCATGTGATTTCTCACGGCATATTTTTGGACTTACATGGGGATATTGGGAATATTGGTGAGGGTAGAAAGATGCCTTTTATATAGTCTAGATTAGATAGACTAGATCCATTTGGTTATTAGTGGACATATGGGAGTGCCATCAGTGAGGCTATTAGAGAAGGTTATTGGTTTTAGGTGTAGGAATTAATCTATATCCTACCAAAGGTTCTGACCTAAGTACGTCTACAGTCACTACATGAGATATCTAATAATTTTACATTTTTACATAATTATTCTCCTTAGGGAACTTTTTTCTTTTCTACTCCCTATCTTAATTGGTGTGTGTAGAACAATCACTCCCTTTTAATTCTTATTTATATTTACTTACTTATGATATAGTACCTTAGTGTTTTCATATTATTATTCTTGTGAATTTATTATGTTTATTTAAATTTTTTTAAATAAAAGTTAAGATTTTTATTTATAAAGAGGATTTTTAAGGAATATTTGAAATGATTTGTTTTGATAAAATATACTTAGGTCGAGTTAATTTTTCTATGTGATTATTTTCATTTTAAAAAAATTAATGGTTATAAATAGTAATTTATGTGATGTTTGATTTTATATATGTATATATGAAAAATATCTTTTTATTAGTTTTAATTCAAACTAATATAAATGAATTTCCTTTTTAAAATAATAACACAAAATCATTTGTTAAATTCTACTGGGATTTGTTTCTATCAGACCCTATATACACTGTTTTCTCTATGTTTCTATTATGGTTTTATTTATTGTTCCCTATCTTTGGATTTATGGTTTATGATTTTTTGGTTATATGGTGATGTTCGGTTTTGGTTATGAAGCATGGTTAGGGGTCACATGGATATGGTAGTGTTTTTTAGGTTTTATTTTTGTTTTCTTCAGATGATATATATTTATATATATTTTGTACACCTATATATCTTTTAGTTTGCCTTTTGATGTTCCATTTCTTTATTGTTCTATTTAGGGAACATCTCATTATTTCTTTTCCTACTCTGATTGTATGTTTTATTAGTATTTTAGTTTTTCAAATTTTAGGGTGAAATAATTCCCGTTGGTTTTTTGAGACCCTATCACTAGTTTCTAGCCTACGAAGATTGGGATACACCTTAGTTATATCACAAGTTGTATTGTATGACCAATCTATGGGTGGATTGGGTTGGTTTTTTACACACCATATTTCTCATCCTAAATCTAATGAATACGATAAATCTATATCTTATATATATATCAAATTATATAAATATATAAAATTTAAAAAATCTATTAAGTTAATTTAAAAAAACATTAAAAACCAACAACAATATTTTGTTATCTATCATTATAAACCTCACAATTACTAATATTAGTATACATCCTTCTGTATAAATTAATAACCATTACAATTGGATCTACCATAGACTGCATAAATTTTTCATATAAATTTATTAATAAATGTGTTTATGTATGTGAATATAAATTATTAAATAACATTACATACTAATTATTGATGATGTTTATTGACAATAGGACTCCCATATTTGTGTGTGACATTCTGTTACCCCTAATTTTTTCGACCTGAAGATGATATACACCAAAAAATATCACTTATATAGTAAGTGTTCAATCCCTACCAAGCCTAGGAGGGGAAGTAATTTAGTCGATGTAGAACATAATCATCATCAATGACATACATATATTATCACTCTATATCTCTCCTCTGAAAGTTATAAAAAACTGATATATACATTCACACATGCACACCTCTTATGCCTCCCAACTAGAGGATATCATGCTCTAATCAACAAGATACCAAAAACCATAATAATATTTAATGATAAAGTAAAGTATAAATTATTTACTTATAAAATAAAATATATTGATAATTTATATGTAAAATCCATTGCTTGAACATGACATTATGCACATCGCTAGGAATGTGATCTTATAATATCCATAGACTAGAAAGATAGTTTCTAAGAATAACAATATCATGACCAATAACTTGATGTAATCAACTATGAAAATAAAAATTACTCATAAAACAATTAAAAATTATAATAATAAAAATATGAACTAAATAAAATATATATTTAAAACTACATCTTGTGATGACTATAAAGGTCAAGTGATGGAGGCAGTTCAGGTACAAGATCTAGAATCATCAACCATAAAAGCACTCAAACCCTCCTAGTAGTTGGTGTCACATTAGAACCCAGGACTGTCATGAAAAAAGGATCATCATTAGAACAGTGATCCTTAGAAAAGGTATGCATCATCTCATCAAACTACTCTAGATCAATCTTAGAGTGAAGAAGGGAAAATACATAACATGAAAATAATGGTTAATAAATATCTTAAATATAAAAACCTAATAAATATTTATTGAAAATAGATTATATATATATATTGATTATGACTATAATTAAAATGTGATACATAATTATTCATATTTATATTCATCAATGTATATTTATTTATATTTATGTCTAACATCATCAATTTCCATATGAGATTTACTTTTTATCAAACCTCATTATTTCAATATTATTGGTAATATCGCCCGCATTATTAACACCATTGAAACTTAATTATGGGGGCTCATTATTGATACCAGTATATCTTCAACTAGTAGATGTATTTTGAGATTGTTCATGAAATATTTCAATAGTGTACACATTCACGTTACCACTTTTATATTTTATAAATAGATTGTAATGATATTTAATTTTTATTACACCACTAATAATTTAAATATCTCAAATCTATTTAATATTTTTCATAATAAACTTTATGTGCTTGATGTTTAAAATATATGGTTCATTTGCTGTAAGAAGTCTTCTATATTTAATATCAACGACACCATATAATTCATGAATGTTCAACCCTTGACCTGTATCAAAAGAATGATATTTTAAAATCACTATGTCATTATTTCCAAGATAACATAACACAATTATTTCATCCAGTATGCAATAAAAGTGATTTTTGATTTTTTTGATGCAATCCTTAAAAAACACCACTGTTCATTGATTTTTATGATTCAAAATATGTGTATGTATGAAATCAATATACATTATCCAAGTATCCATTATAATATTTGATCTATTTTTATGGTGTTTTAAACATTGAACATAATTTAATATCAATGTTATTTCCACATTATGATACCTATCGATAATTTAATTTATCAGTTATTGAAACCAGTATGAAAAATTAAATTATCAACATTCATAAAGAGTATCTGAAGTAATTTGGGTGATTTTTTGATATGATATTCATATAATATATTAAAAAATTAATATAAATTTACATTTTAAATATATTTGAAAATTTAAAGGTGAAAGTATTACATACTACATAAATAATATTATTTATTCATAATTGCGAAATGTATATATATAAATATGACCTCAGTGTGGTTAATTATCTAAAATCAATCATTTTTTATAACCATGAAAATTATGCTCAGTATGATTAAATATTGATAATAATTAGCCTATGAAATTATCAATATTTCCCTCATTGTGACCCATTCAATTATATTATGAATTATAATCAAATTAAAAATAATTGGAGAATAAAGTTGAGATTTCCTCCTACAAAACACTTCTATAATTTACTATTAAACTAATGCTTCATTACATACATTCTCCTTTAAATATTTTATGTATCTATTGTATGGGTATGTATATTTAAACTTTCTTATCCCTCATTATTTTTTTCATCGGGAAAATGTAACATTAAATGCTTCATTGAATAAAAAAATGATGATAGAAATATATTTTTTAGTTTACACGGATTTAGGATAACATTTGTTGAAGCATACTCAGTGAATTATAGTCTATTTTTTTCACAAAAAGTCCTTAGAAAAAATATGATATTTCAGAAAACATATCCCAAATAAATTAATTTTACAACCCTCTGAGTATACTATGTAGTAACCTTTATATTAGTACATGAAAATCATTGAATCTTTATTTGGTAATATGACTATTTTATTCACAATGAGAAAAATTAAAGTCATAAAAATTAGGTAACCTCAAATCTATAATCCAATAAAAAAAATAAATGAATTTCATTAGAAAGATCATAATGGAATTTTTGATTCATTAAATTTGGTGATATGTTATTTTCAAAAATCATAAGTTCAGGATGCTTGTAAATTTGAGAATGATTTCCCCATGCCTTGATAGAGTTTTTAGTCATTTCTGGTGTGTCCAAAAAAGTATATAATATGATATTAAAATAGTTATTCTCAATATACATTATATCTAACATGAAATAGAAAAACAATTCAGACCATAATGATAGGTTCCAAAAAATAATTCTCTTTATATAACTGTGATCTCTCCCAAAACTGTCAATTTTTTATTGTTTTATAGTTGGTCCAAATATAATATAAGTTAAAGAAGAGATGATAGACTTTAATTAAATAATTGAGAGCAGTGATAGAGTTTCATATCTTTAAAATATACCTTTTTTAAATGTATTTTTGTTCCATTTAAAATGATGATCTATTAGAAGAAATTAGCAATGATAGTCCAATTTTTTTTCTATTTAAAAGTACAAATTATTTTCTTTAAACCTTGTGGTACAAATAGGGTTTTTAAATCTATGTACTCCCTCCATATAACATACCATATGAAGGAAATTCATCGATTTTCCACAATTATACATCATTCAATATAAAATTCTCTTATTAAACTACATCATATGTAATTACATGATAACTATTTAATAAATTTTACTCATCAATCAGTGTCTTTAAATAAGCATCAACATTAATATTTTTATTTTATGTAATTATTAACCCCAAATTCATATATTTTTCTTTCATCAATATTTAAAAATATAATTTTTATGGAGTTATGAAAACATAACAATAATATTATTGACTATCATAATCATAAAATGGAAAAAACCGTAAGTAGAAAGACCTAACCATATATTACAAGGTTTTGAAGTAAATGTTTTATAAACATGATAAAAGTGGATATATGAACCACTATCACAAGAATGATTTAAAATTTTAGTGACATTAATATTATATATATGCCATTCCATAAATGTGAATGTATTTTTATAAATATATATATTCTACAATCTAGGAGTAATCACAAAAATACCTCAGCAGTTTAACAAGAAAAAAATATAGACTTTCCTGTTGTCACTATTTTCCCCTTAATTGTCGACATGTTACATATTTAAAAAATAACTTATATTCACCATTATATAAGATGAAATTATTTAAACATCCATGGGTCTTCTGATAAAAAAATTATGGACCTAATTCTTGATTTTGTAAAAATTTTAAGGTAGAATATTTACTTCAGGAAATATTCCTTTATCCAAAAAGAATATTTTATCTAAAAAACATTTAATATTCCAAAATTTTATTTAATAGACATAAATTTTATAATAGTTTAAAACTAACTTATCTTGAATCAAGGATATAAGTCCTCCTTATTATATTTCCAAAAAATATATAATTGAGATGGTTCCAATTCAGTACTAAAATAATCATCTTGAGTTTCTAGTTCTTGAAAACAGGGCAGTATGAGGTACTAAATTGTGAAACTTTTATGGATCATGTGAAAAAAATTATATCTTATTTTAAATTGAATTCAATATTCTGATAAACAAATACCAAATATTTCTGAAATCAATAATACAATGATGATCCCCAACATTATCAAATGTTTCAAATCTCATGAAATCACATTTCTTACATAAAAACATAACATTACCTTATAAAATAAATTATGAATTTGAATTTGAAAATGATATAAAATTTTCAAAACCCTTGATATAGTCATGATTAATACTAGAAATATTTGGGCTTTTAGGATGATTTATCTAATCAAGATCATGCAATAAAATATAGTTTCTTGTTTTGGGGTACATAGTTTTGTAAAAGAAATAAAATCACTTCATAAGAAATATGGTTTGTGATTAATCTGATATAATAAAATAATTGTCTCTAATTATTACTAAACAATAAAAATTAATAAGGAAAATGGGTAATAATTTATTTGATAGAAGAGAATAATAGTTTCTAATTATTACTAAAATATGAAAAATTCATAAGAAATATGAGTTATGATTAATCTTATAGAAGGAAAGAATTATTATTAATATTTACAAAAATATGATCAATTTAAAAGAATTATGGGTTATGATTAATCTGATAAAAGGTAAAATAGTTTCAAATTGTTATTAAAATATTAAAAATTCATCTGGAAAATGTATTATGACTATTATAATAAAATGAAATAATTATTTTTAATTATTACTAAAATATTAACAATTCATATGAAATTTAGGTTTCAAATAATTCACCATAATGAAGGAATAGTTTCTAATTTTTATTGAAATATGAAAAATTCATAATAAATATAAGTTACAGTAAATTTGATAAGGGTAAAACAATTTTCTAATTGTTACTAAATTATGAATAATTCATAAGAAATATGGGACATGATTAATCCTATAAAAGGGAAATATAAATTATAATTATTAATAAAATTAAAAAAAAACTCATAATATATATGGGATAAAATTAATCTGAAAAAATGGAATAACAATTACTAATTGTTACTATAATATAAACAATTCATAAGAAATATGGGTTTGGATTATTTTGAGAGAAGGGAAGAATGGTTGATAATTATTAATGAAATATGAAAAATTTATAATAAATATGGGTTACTATAATTATCACTAATAGATTCATGCCACATACCTTTACATAGAATCCGTGACATGATCCTCACTCTAACAACATAAGGTGATTTGGAGTAGAAAATTATCTCTATGCCTAATGAATAATTAAATGAGATATCCATGTTCTACATAATTGTTCACACACCAAGGGATGTATATTCCTAAAAAACATTACCCATACTACTCCCATGGTGGTGAGAAATTCATTCCAAGGGTAAGACATGGATTTTTAATATTGATGATAAAAGGGTTTTAGAGCCTTAAACACTGTTTTGGTGGGGATTCTAGGTACTTTTTGGCATTAGAAAAAACATAATATATGGTATAAACCATATTTAGTGTTTTTTATAATTACATTGGATTCAATTTTACATCCATTTGAGATAAAAATAACTTACATATCAAAATTATGGTCTTTTTAATATGGGAATTTTTCAACAATAAATTTGAGCTTCACCCATCTCTTGTGTTCACCCAGATCAACCACCCATCTTGTTTACATGCCCAACTAACTTTTTTCTAAGTTATATTTCCTAAAACCATTACCCATATCATTAAACTAGGTCACATGCCTATATATTTTATACAAACCACCTCCCACACCAAACTCCATTGTTATATGGTCCTCCCTAGGTTCTATAAATAGACCCCCTCACTAGAAATTTTCATACAGACACACATACATGCGAGAAGGATATTCAAAATATAGATAAGGTTGAATATATATTATCCATACTAATTATGAAACTCATCACTAGGGTTCCATGCACCCTTGAAATGTTAGTGTTCATATAATAGGGAGAGCCTTTCCCTAGACATTCCTAGAGCCCCCCCCCCTACCAGGGTGAGCCTTCACTAGGGTGATCCTCTAATTGGGAAGCCCTTCTCCCAAATATGATTTATTGGGAAACCCTTTACCCTATATTTACACTTTTGATACCCTTTAACTAAGGAAATTCACTAGGGTAAAGCATAACTCAAGGAAATTGACTTGGGAGGGCCTTCATAAGGGAGATCCTTCGCCTAGGGAACTTACTAGAGTGACTAATCATCTAGGTCCCCTCACTTGGTAAACCCTTCTCCCAAGTCCCCTATACTAAGATGTCATATCACTAAAGACCACCCACATTGGTGATACTATGTGTGTTCCTTCAATATGGAGGTAATTATAAAAGATACCTCCACTTGGTAGAGTCTTTTCTGAGGTTCCTTTATGAGGGAGACCATTTTCACAAGCCCCCACTTGGCAGAGCCTTTTCCTAGTGTCCTTAACTGTGGTAACAAATATTCAAGGATTAATCACTTGGGATATTATTCATACAATTATATTTACTAGGGTGAAAATTTTCCTAAGGTCTTATGCAATGGAAACCATTCATCCATAGCCTTTTACTTTATCAACATTTTTTCTAATTTTTTCTACAAGGGAAAACCTTTTCCCAAAACCCCCAAAAGATAAAAACATACTCAAGTACCTCTATTAAGGAAACCCCTTATTTCTAATCCCTCACTTAAAATATGTAACTTTAGTATCCCATAATTGGGATAACAAACTTCACTAGCCCTCACTAGGGCTATGCATTTTAAGAATCCCTCATTATATACATATAAAAATTGAGTCAGTATTCTTCTATCAGTTTCCTCAAAATTCCCTTGAGTATATATAATCCTATTGGATACCAACAATAACTTCATTTAACATAAAAATATGCCATGTATCATATAGTATTTCTTGTGTAATCCCCACTCAATATAATATTTTTTTCCTCTTTTATGGCATTTGTATCCCACATGGTGGCATTATTTAGTGTATGTCCCAAACCTTCATCAAAGTAAAACACTATTGTATAAGCATAAATATATTCCTCTAATATTCTATTTTATGGAACATGACCTATATTTGGGACTCCTATTTTGTGTAATACCCAATATCACCTAAAAGGGTTCAATAATGTATAAGCCTCACTCATTTCCTCTTATCACCCATTTTACAGAATATGAACAATATCAGGGTGGTGTAACACCAAATAATTCCTATTTATACCCAAGTCACTCGTCAAGTCATGTGTTATAGAGAAACTTAATACATAATCCATAATTAATAACTATTTTTTACATAAATGAAAAATTATTTATATTATATCTATGGTTTCTAATAATGATAATAAATAACATGGGATTAAAGGTTTAAGTTGATTGTTTCATTAGCATGATTGGTATGCATCATAGCTAATGGAAAGGATAATGTAATAGTCCTATATGTATGAATTAGAAAAACATAGCACACATCTTTACTACATGATGTTAAACCTCATGGACCAGTCCCCACATATGAATTAAATCCATGTTAGAAAAACAATTTGTGCTTTGATTCCTATTTTTAATAGATACTTAGGATTAATTTTTGAGTTTTAAAAAAAAATATCCTCAAATATTGGTTTTCTATTTTGTAATGAGTATAAGATGACCCATTTAAAACTTGAGTTAAATACTCCTCCTAGTACCCTCATGTTCACATTGAGTTGATATTCTCCACTTGGAACCTTAATGAACCTTGAGTTAAGATTCTTATCTTCGCTCTCATATATGAACCTCCTATTTTTTCATTCCCTAACATGACCTAGATATATATTATGTTATGAAAATAGGAACTCCTTAAGTTGACAGGCATAATGAGACTCAACCTTCTCCAGTAAAGTGCTAGGGATGCCTCTGGTGATGAACCAAAGATAATCTATACCCTCTCTTATTTAGTTACTTACAAAAAATATGATTTGTAATGACTTTTTAATGTTTATATCCTACATCAAATATCACTAGGAATAATTTACCTAGTTATTTACTTTGTATGAAGTTAAACTACTTGGAAGAATTCCATGTCCCATGACCTTAAAATGTATGATGTGTCCCCTTAAGATGAACTAAACTATATTGGTTTTAATTCACTTAATAGGGATACATAGGAAGCCCTATCATGGGAAAAATTCTCTCTCACAACAACTTCTTCCCCTATATGGTGATAAATTCTATAGTGTCAAATTATATGGCTTTAAACTGAAGCATTTCTATTTAATATGAGAAATATAAAGAACCTAAAATTTACAAAGATGTTCATACCCCCATATGGACTAAATTATACTGATGGAACTTGGGTAAATAGTATCACACTATGATTTTGGAATGATTTACAAACATATCTTAAATATATAAGATATCCACATAGTAGACAATAATTCCCCCTAAATTATGCGATGAGCTTAAACTCGCACACTCTCAACCAATGTGCATTCCAAAGCATTATTGACAAAAAACCCAATGGTCACCTACATTTGGAAAGAAGTTCTATGAAAATATTTACTATCATGAAATTTGTTTTAATTCAATGTTTTTAATTTTTTTCTCAATTCCATTTCAAATAGATGAAACAATGATCAATCTCATATAAGGGTAGAATGATTTCAAATTATTACTAAAATATGAAAAAACAATATTAAATATGGGATTGGATTAATACAATAATATTTTTTTCTAATTGTTTCTAATATAAATATTATTCATCAAAAATATGGATTATAATTATCCCAACACAAGTGAATATGTAATCCCTAAGACTCAACTATAGTAGGAAAATAATTAATCATGAACTATTGAAAAAATTCACCCTTTAAAGAGCCTTTATTTAAGAGTTTCTTTAACATTTAAATTTTTGAATTTTAAATTAACACAAATAGTTTAAATTTTTAATTAATCACATCAAAATTATATTAAAATTAATTTTTGAACTTTTTCTGAAAATGTTAGTTTTTTGTGGAAAATCACGGTTTTCACAAAACTTATAATTTTTATGAATTTACTATTATATAAGAATGAAATATAAGTTTAAACAGTTTTATGTAATAAAATACAAATTTAAATAATAAAATCATATATTTTAAAATATTTTTGGAACCTATAAAACCTATAGAAATCAATTTTAAAACTAATTAAAATGCCACCTTAATATAAAAATTGTTTTTCAATTTTTTATTGAATCAAGTATTTTCATTAGATATAAGGTTATTAATTTCTTTTAAAGATTCATAAAATCTATTTATTTTATTATAAATAAATTTAGGTCATTAAAATTAGTATCCAAAATAATTTTTCATTATATATAACCTTAAATATTAAAAAAGTACTTCTTTAAAAATAGTTGTTATGTGATTAAATGTATTTATTTCAAAATTAAAAATTCACAGCTTAAGATATTTTATTTTATAAAATTAATTTCATAATAAAAATCATATGTATTAAATTATTTAAAACTTTCAATCCTAATATTTATCATTGAAATTAATTACTATGATTATAAATTAATTACCAATGTAAAAGTTAAAGGGAGAAAATTGAGTTTATCCTAGTTTAAAAGTCCTCAATGTTTTATAAAACATCCCAATAATTTATTTATTGAGATTTTTATCGATCAATAAATATTTTCTCTTAATATTTTTCTTTTTCTAAAAAATTTACCCTTTAATAGTGAATTTGTTTTCCATACCCTAAAGTTATTAGAAAAACTACCCTTCCCCTCACTTATAAAATGGGAACATCTTCACCACTTGAAGACAAACATACCATCATAATTTATCCATGAAACTACACAATTTTTATCTCTATGTAACCTTTTCCAAATAAGATATATCCTTGATCACTCATATCTAACCTGGGACCATAAAATCCAAGGAGACTTCCAAAGAAAAATCTAATCCCTAATGTGAGTATTATCAACTGCTTAGTTTTATTCTTAATTATATTATTTATAATTAAATATGCACTTAGTAATATAATGATAATATTATCATTTATATAATTTAATTTTACTATATTAATGTTGTTACCATTATTTATTCACATATCGTATCCATTAAGAAAAAAAATCAAACTGTTATTCGTGTGTAGTGTGGACTACTGCCTCTACGACATAATGTGTTTCATTTTACCTCACCACATTACAAAGTTTGATATGAGGATGAAATTAAAGGGTAAATATTATATTTATAATTTCACACCCACCATTTTGAAATTTATTTATTTTATTAATTTTTCTAAGCGTCGAGTAGTTTAGGTTGATTCCCAAATTAAATTTTTGGGTTTATATTTAAAAAAAATATTATGGCCTTGAAAACATTCAGCACACTGCATTCAAAGCCATGCGGCCTCATCTGAGTCACCATGTGACCACGCCCAGTTAACTGCACAACCTGCTCGGTGTTTAAGTCAAGCATATAAAATTTAATGAATAATGAAATAGAAACAAAATAAAAATAAGAAGTGTAATAAAAATTTATGGAATTATTTTAATGATAATAGTAAAAATATTGTTTGAAGATATTATTATTATTAGTGTTAAGGATAATATTTTTATTAAGATATTATTATTATTATCATCCTCATTCTATTAAAATTTTTATGGGTCGTGAAGGGTAACCGCGCGGTCACCCTGTATTAAAAATAATTAATGTATTTAAGCTAGAGTAAAATAAAATAAGAAATGAATTACATTGAAGGAACAAATTAGTAAAATAAATAGAGGGAAGTGAAATATAATTTTAAGAAATTTTTTAAATGATGATAATAATAATATTATAAGAGAATATTATAACTATTGTCATTGGTATTAATAATTTTAATATTATTAATCTTATAAATTTTAATGTTGAGAATGTATTTTTTTATTATGATAATAATAATATTATAATTATTATTATAATTAATTTTTTTAAAGTAGATTTAATTTTTTAGAGTTTTATTCTCTTCCCCTTACTCACTCTCTCCTCCTCCATACACCTCCCCTATTTCTCCCTATAGGTCATGCCCCACCCCCTTCTCCTCCCTTGTGAGCATCATTCCTCCCCTCTGGCCACCTTCCTATGATGCCCCACCCCCCGCAGGTGCCCCCTCTTCCTCGCACGCACCCTCCGCTCATGCCCCCTACCTCACACACCCCCTCTGCTTGTGCCCTGCTCACGCCCTACTCTTCCCAGTGTACCCCCTCTCCTCGGCGAGCGACCCCCAGGGCTGATTACCTCCTTGGCCAACACTCCCTTTGTTGAAAACCCCCTCTACGTCCCTCATGCTACCCTCACACCACCCTTGCACCAGGTAAGTTTTTTTACCCTTTCCATAGGGTTTTAGTTGGGGTTTCTTTTCATTGAGTGTGCGATCTTGACCCTGTTAGTTTGAATTGTTGAATTAGGTTTCACCTCGGGTTCCTTGTAATGCATTTAGTGTGCGATTGAAGCTTCGCACCAAGTATTTGGGTTTTCAACACCCAAGTAAGGTGTTTCCATGCTTAACCATTTATTGATGAATTATTTTTCTTGTTTGTTTAATTTGGTATGTTTTATGAGGTACATGGGGGGTGTTTATATGGTTTATAAAGAGTTTTGACATGCGTTTGGCTTAAAAATATATTTTTACTTGTGAAATAGATTATGTGGTAGGTTTAAACCCCTACTATTCATTTTGGATGGTTTGTGAATTTTGCAATTGATTTATTAAAATATATAAATGGTGCAAGTCATGTTTTAACACGAATATATTGTGTGTTTGGTTTTAAAGTAGTGTTTTAAATGAAACCAAGTGTATTTTGAGTGTAAACTTTCATTACACCATTTTTTAACGTTTTATGAACATCTCAAAAAGGTTGTTGAATTATTTTCAAGGTGTGAAATTATTAATTTTCATGATTGAGCATGTCCATAGAAGTGGCAGTTTTGTATAAAGTTGATTATTTTTTTGTGCATGCCTTTGTGTGGCACATGGTGTCATTTTTGTTAAGTATGAAATTTATTTGTTAAACTATTTCAATATGATAATTGAGTTTTTATTCAGAATCAATGTACAACTAATTTCAAAATTGGATTTTTGGTGCACTTGGGATGAAATGGCATTGGAATTTTCATTGAAAATTGTTTTATAAATTGTGTTAATGGTTTTGTTGAATAATTTGAAATGTTTGAAACATATTTGATAAATATTTCAGGGTGGTTAAGTTTTCAAGAATGGGTTTGTGATAGGAAGGTGGTGCTTTGTGATGTATGATGTTTTCTTGGTTGAGAAATTGTGTAAGTATTATTATGTGACATGTGAAACTTAATTTAGCACAACAGGGAAAACCATGTATCTAGGTGGGCGGACTAGGACTAGTATTCTTGTGATCCCAAGTGGTATCGTCCATGTTTCACTTAGCAAGTTTTATGATGACAACACTAACTAAAATATGATAATTATTATTGGGGACTACTAGGTTATGGGTATTTTCCCTACTAGTGGCTTGTGAACGAGAATGTTATTTCCTATTTTCTATGGTTACTTTTACACTAAGATACAATGTACTTAGGGCCCCACAACTGACTAGTGCATAGGGGTGTTCCCATGACTAGTTATCATTGTTTATTTTGAACTGTTGGCATATTGTAGGTTAGGTTGGAAGTTTAAAAAGTAAGTTCATTGTCTTTAAAATTGAATTATTTTTTTGAAACTGCTTTATATTTGAAGTTGTACTCATTCAATGTTGTTCTGTTTTAAAGTTGTTTTATTTAAAATTATCCTAGAATTTCTGTAAAATATCAAGATTTAAAATTTATTTGTCATTTAATGTTTATTTCATAGAATCTATACATGGTTGGCATCCTACTAGGCTTTGGCTCACACCCTGCATACACCCTTGGGTGTATGCAGACCCTGTTGTCATTTTTTTTGTTTCTGGTTAAGACAAGATGTGTCAGGTTGGCAGTTTGGTTTCCCAGTGGCTTGGTTTTGAGATCCTGGTGGTGGCGGCATGAGGATGTTGACCCTCTTGTTGCATGATGGTTTAAGTGTCTTTTGGGTTTCCCTTGGCGTCGTTATCCTTTTTGGCCTTTTTTTAGTTGTGAAATGTAAAATTTTGAATTTTTTAATGGTGCTTCAGTTAAATTTTCCAGATCTGGTTTTTGGGTTTTATTTCTTATTTTAACATTGTAAATTCACACAAATCGTTCCCAAATCTTTTCATCCGATACCCAAGCACTTGTTCCGACCCATGGGGATTGGGAATGCCCCTCGAGCTATGTTGTGGACCTAGTCGGGCACCGGTTTGGATGGCGACCCATCCTCTTTCACGAAAATATGGTATCAAATGTGATTTTCCCTTTTGGATCATGTTCTTTTGAGATAGTGTTAGGGTAGATCAAAGTTAAGGGTGTTGGAACTTGACGTTCAATCTACGAGAAAGGTGCCTGGCCAGCACACCTTGTGCTAGGATTTTATATACTAGGATAAGTTGAGGTTTGTCGGAGTCATTGGTCCTTGTGATTAATCTTGTTTAGAAAAAATGAAAAGGGGGTAGGTTCAGTGGTTCAAGTGAGCTCGCAGGATATGGCAAGCCATGTGGATCCAAAGAAGCTATCCTAGAATACTCTCTGTGGTGGTGATGTGATTGGCGTATGTCTGCCAACTATATGTCCCAGTCACCCCTGACAATAGTCTCCTCCTTCTTTGTTCCTGATCATTTTGTTTTGAATTCATTTAAATCTAGTTTTTAAGTGAAATGATTTGGTGTTTTAGTAATCATTTGTTGTGGGGTGTGTCCTTGTATTTTGGAAATATTGGATATGAGGTGTTTCGAGCTGAGAATCCTTTTTTCTGATTTGTGTCTTGAGTTTAAATTCTTATTGGTTAGTTGGTGTGAAAGCGTGTGGTGTGTGGTTTCTTTTGAAAAATGCTTTGTGTATCCCTTATAGTGGTTCCCCCTACATGTTTAGTGGTCGCTTTCGGTATATGTTGTACATTGGACTAGTTTGATTAGGTCCACAGTTTTCCTTCTTGAATAGTGCACACCCTCATAAAGTGTTAACATGCGGTTGAAGTGTGGACACAAGAAATTCATCATTGGGCTTCCCTCTAGTTGATCGAAGGACTCTCTTCTTTAATTATAGGATTGAACCCACATCAATTTATAATCAAGCGGATTCTCCTGCATCAATAGGTTGATGTGATAGGGGTTGAATGAAACTTGGGTTTCCATTAGTCATTTGATAGTCAATGGTGAAGTGTTACCTCATTAATTTGAAATTCCTATTTGGAAATGGTGAAGGAGATTCAAGTGGGGAAAGTTTGAAGCATCCTGGAGTTATCAGTGCGGGATGTTATTCTAAATGACCTTTGGTCCATCGTTGGTTTCATTTAAGAGAGTGGTTGTGTTAGGCCACTAGTGTGGCAGACCCAGTCACAAGGGGATGATACGGTCGATTGTAGGAATAACGTATTATTTAATACATAGTTTGAATTCCTTCTCCATATAATGTTTCCCTCAACAGCAATGGTCATGTTCAGTAATGATCTATGGTGTCGTGTTCTTATTCACTATGAAAAAGGGTGATGCACATGCACCATTTTAAATCTTGTGTTGGTAAATGTTCAGTGTGGAATAAGTTGGATGTCATGGTGTGTTGTGTTTTCTGGTGTTTTCTTGGTTAATGTCAGGTTGTGTGTGACACTAAAAGGAGAAGTGCCATTCAGGAGTCTTCAATACCTGACTGTGAGGTAGGAGATGCTTCAAACTTCAGGGCTCCATCCATAGGCCTTGGAGCGAAGCTGGCGCGTGGTCAAGAACCCTGAAAGTGTATGGTACCCCATCCTTATTTCTATAATCAGTATTGAACATGAAAGAGGTTTAAATTGTGTCTTTTGGTTCCATTCCGAACGACCCATTTTGGAGGTGGGGTTTCTCATGGCTATAAGAAGTTGTGGTCATCTTATTACCTTAAATTCCCAAGGGTGGCATTTGACCAAATGTAATTTCCTTTGGTGGTCCTTATGGGGTCTGTTGGGTAAATCGGTCAAAAGTTGAATAGTGCTCATATAGGGATGTAGAGATGTTTTTATTTCTATGGTCATGGTTTTGACACCCCGGTAGTTGGGCCCCTCCCTCCCCACCCCTTGTGCTGGGCTGTTTGGTTACTATTGTGAAAATTTCAAATTTTCCATAGCATTTGGCAGTTCTAATGGTGGGGAGATCCATAGTGGGTCTCGCTCAGATGTGTCACTAGAATGAACTGTTTTTGAACTTTTTTTATTGGTGGGGAGTCTTCTCGGGCCTCCTCATATCGGTTTTCTTGTCTCATCTTGGGAATCAGTAAGTTTCAAGTGGTGGGGAGCCCCTTCTTCCTTTCCCCATGATTTTCTTTTGGTTCTATTCCAAAAAATGACATGGAGGTGAGTGATAAGAGTGTTCCTTGGATGTGGTCTGACCTTGTCTGTTCATTCCAGTCAAATGGCATGGTTCTTGTTTATTGGTTCTTGAGGTGTTTTAGTTTGTGAAGTTAGTTTCTATGGGTTCTAGAGTTCCTTTTCTAAATCAATCAACTAGAGGTTTTCTAGATCTCTATATGGGTAACACTTAGTGAAAAATATTTTACGGGTTTCTTGAGGTTGTCATTTATGTCACTTTCTCTAATCACGGTTCGTTTTCCTTTTTCCGCTAGTTTTTCATAGAGATCCTCTTTGAAACATATGGTGGTGTTGTTTTTTGCTTTGAGACTCAACCATAGTTGTGGATTTATAGGGACGAAAATATTTATGATGAGGAGAATTTTCACACCCTCCATTTTCAAATTTATTTATTTTATTAATTTTTCTGGGCATCAGGTAGTTCAGGTTGAATTCTGACTTAAATTTTTGGGTTCTTATTTAAAAACACATGTTTTGTCCTTGACAACATTCAGTGCACCGCGGTCAAAACCCCACGGCCTCACTCAAGTCATCACGTGACCTATCCCAGTTAACTGCACGACCTCCTTGGTGTTCAAGGAAGGCATATAAAATGTAATGAATAATGAAATGGATTCAGTATGCTTATGTGTAAAATATCAATGCAATCCTAAGGAATCTCATTTAAAGGAAGTGAAAATAATTTTTTTCTACTTAAAGGGAACCATGGATTTAGGACTCTTTTGTACTTCTAGAAATGATTTTGTTCTAAAAAGTTTTTCAGATGCTAACTTTGGTGGATATATAATGGATAGAAAAAGCACATCCAGAACTTTTCATTTCTGAGGAGATTCATTAGTTTCTTGTTCATGCAAGAAGCAACACTCAGTAGCACTCTCCACTGCTGAAGCTGAATATGTAGTAGCTGGAAGTTGTTGTGCTCAAGTATTGTAGATGAAACACACACTCACAGACTATGGCATGAGTTTTACTAAGACTCGAATAATGTGTGATAACACAAGTGTCATTGCCATTAGAAAAAAACCTACACATCACTCTCGTTAAAAACACATAGACATTAGGCATCACTTTCTTAGGGATCACATACAAAAGGAGATATTATTCTTCAACTTATCGGAACACAATATCAACTTGCTGATATTTTCACAAAATATTTACCCTCCGATAGATTTGAATACATTAAATAGAAGTTAGGAATGATAATCGTAAGGTAATATTCCATATTAACTTCCCTTTGAAACCAACCTCCTTATAGTAATAAACTTATTTTCATAGGGGGGGTATATTTTCTTCTGAGTTTTCAAAAAAAAATTAATGGAGTTTTCAAAAAAATTTGTAATTGAGTTTTCAAAAAATATAATAATTGAGTTTTCAAAATTTATCGTAATGGGGTTTTCAAAAAAAATTGTAATGGAGTTTTCAAAAAAAAAATTAATGAAGATTTCCGTACTCACAATTTTCTTAATGGAGAATTTTTACTCAAAATTTCCGTAATGAAAATTTTCGTACTCAAATCTTTCGTAATGAAGTTTTTTTGTAATCAAATATTCAGAATAAAAAGTTCTTCAAGAAAGAAGTTACTACTACGAATAATCTTCCAAGAAATTCGAAAGGTATGTTTCCTTTATTTAGTTTTCATAGTCATTTTTTTTACTTGTTGTTAGTTTCTTTTTTTTAAATTCCTCAGATTCTAGTTTCCTTAAATCCGAATGTTTTCCATTAAATAACTCAAAAGATCGGATCCTACCAAATTTTCCTTGTGGCTATCTTTTCAACTATCAGATCTAATCTGAAGATTTCTCATCCATTGGATTGAAATGGGAAGATGAACCATCCCTTCAACACCTATAAAAGGGTACCCCCGATGGTTTTACCACATCAGTTTTCAAAGCTGTTGCGTGTCGAAGCTCTTCCCAACTACAAAATCTCGTTCCAAATTTTCAAAGTTTTTCTCAAGTTCGAATGTCTGCTGGAATTCCTTCTCAAGATATGTCTTCAGTCCAACCAATTTTAGATTGGAAATATACAAGGAAAGGTTGGTGAATCCAAATTTTTTCAACAAGTATGACTCTATCATTTCAAATAATATTAGACTTAATGGGTGGGATAGTGTATCTATTTTGAAGATAGGAGCTCAAGATGTTGTCTATCTGGATCTAATCATAGAATTTTATGAATCATCTTGTTTCTTTAAGGAAGAAGGGAGAGATAAGTTTTCGTTTAATAGTTATGGAAAAACTTATTCACTCTCTTACACCAAGGATGCTAGCATGGTGGGGCTATCATATGAAGGGGAAGACGAGTTTTTCTCCCAAAAGCTACCTGATGTTCAAGGAAGCTTCATAAAAGAAAAGTCTATGTAATTTCTTGGACTTAAATATGTCAAGACCACAAAGATTTATCACTTTTTTACCAACAGTCAGATCCTACAGTTATGGGTTCCGGGTCTTATCATACCGAGAAAGGGTGACAAGGACACTCTAAAGAAAAGTGATATGTACATCTTGGACTTTTTGGTAAACCTAAGGAAGATCAACTTCATGAAGAACATTCTCATTACAATAGAAAATATCAAGAATAGGAATCTGAGAGCTTAGATAATTATGTATTCCGCCCTACTCTCCAAGCTTATTGTTCGGTGTCTTGAATCCTTCAAGATTCCTTGCATTTCCAAGCCGAGGAATTGAAATGTTATGCTACTAAGTGATGATACCCTGAAGAGAATGAATATTGGCTTCTCTAAAGAATCATGAGAGTTTTTTGATATACCAGTGGAAGAAATATAAGCTAATCTGAAAAATGTAGAAGAGTTTGAACCATCGAAGAAGGCTAGAAATAAGAGAAAGCTGAAGGAAGTTGTAGAATAAGGAAAAATACATGAGGCTAAAGGAACCCAATCCACACCTCCAAAGCCCAAGAAACAGAAAGCCTATCAGGATGAGGTGATAGAAAAATAGAGGGAGGATAAGAAAAATAGGAAAGAAGAGGAGCCACAGTTTGGATTGGACCCTTCAGAGGCCAAATAAATGAAAGAGAAAGCAGCTGATGAACTAGAAAAGCAAGACAAAGAGAAAAAGATCAAGAAAAAGTTGTCGAAGGCTGAGATTGTGAAATCTCGTTTGAAGCCTACTGAAGTAGCATCCGAGAATATCCCGGTATCAAATTCTTTCCTAGTGGAACCATTACTTGAGACTCTGAGTAAAATGTTCATGTCTCCTCGAAAATACTAAGAGAAGGATGTTGAAAAGGAAGCTGTGGAAGATGTTCAGAAAGCTCAAAGCACTGAAGATACAGCTGATCTGATAAAGAAAGTAGAAGACTTTCATGAAAATTAAAGTGCTTCCAAAAAGTTTTCAATCTAGACTTCTCAAGACAGATCCTAAAAATGTGCTAATCCTGCAATTGATGATAAGGAAGAAGATGAAGTGAATAAACCTTCTGAGCAATAGATTTTTTACCATGACTTCATTCAACCAGTAGAAATTAAGGCAGGATCCATGAAAGAAAAAATTGATGAAGACAATATTGTGTAGTTGTCTGGAAGTGAGCATGAGTATTCAGATGAAGAAGCTATTCTAAGAACCAATAAGGGAAAACAAGTGGTTGATGATACCCTAAAAAGGCAATTTTTGAGGAAGAAGTAAACAAGTGGAACCTCTAAGAAGAATCTGGTAGAGCTATAAGAAGAACCGTCACCAAGAAAATTATCAGATTTGGAATCATCGCCTTTGGGACATGATTTTTTCATTCAGTCCCTGAAGAAGCTAGTGGACACTATTCTGATCTTTCCATCAATTGAATCCAGATGCCAGATGGTCCAGCATAGCATGATTTAGAAATCAGACTTTGTATCCATGGTGATGGATAGGTGTGTAAAGATTGAGGCCGAACACAAGAATTCCCTTATAAAATATGAATCCCATAGAAAATCTTGCAAGAAAATGACCAGCTTGTCGAAGAAGATCGTTGAATATTTGAGAGAGCTTGATCAATTTCAAGAAGATGTCAAAGAAGATTTTGATACTTATGACACAAAAATAAAGGATCTCACAAATATCGTTGAGGAAAATCTAAACCTTGAGCAAAATTCTAAGACCCAGGATGTCAAAGATCTGAATGGGAAGTTGAATTATGTTGTCCAAAGTTGGAAACAAGAAAGGGATCTCCAGATCGAGATGGAAGAAAATCTAGTGAAGAAAGAAGAGTTACTAAAGGCTCGGGATAAGTCTCTGAAGGAATAAGATGGCAGGATCAAATCCTTGGAGAAGCAAGCATAGGAGGATCATAAAGAGCTGAAAAAGCTTAAAATAATCATGAAGAAGCTGATACCCAAGAAAAAATACGAAAAATAGACCCAAATCCGATCTTTTGTTGTAATCTTTTTTCCATGTACCAATTTTTCCAACCTTAATAGAATTACGGTTTGCTAGTTTTTGTTTGGTTTTTTATACTAATATTTCAGGTACCATTTTTTCCATTCCCTCATTCTCTTTTTGAAAATCACAAAGGGGGAGAAGGAAAAATAATTCTAAATACAAGAAGAAATTTTCTTAAGGGGGAGTTTATTTAAGGGGGAGTGCTCATTACGAAGATTTCCATACCCATGATAATGAAAAATCCAATTCCATAAATCTAGAATATGATCCTTAGTGTTCCAAAGCCTTATGGGGGGCTTAGTTGTATTCATCTTTGCCAATGTTAAAAGGGAGATAAGTTTTATATTCAAAGTCAAGAAAAGTTTTGCTAAGCCCTTATATTTTTTTCATAAGGATGTTTTTTCTTTCCAAAAAGGGATAAATTGTTGAGTCAATAAGTTTTTCCTTATGAATTTTCCATTCTTTCATGTTTGGGAGAGATTGTTAAGCCAATAAGGTATCCTTATGACTTTATCATTCCTTCTTGTTTTGAAAATCACAAACACCTTATTTCAAATCAAAACTCATTCTACCATATGTTTTACTTCTATAAGGAAAATTTCCTTCCCCAAGGAAATTTACCCTTACCTAGATTTCATTGTTTATATCAATATTTTTCCTAAGTGTAAAAATCGGTTTGTAAGCAAAAAACCTCGAAATCTTATAAATGCCTAGATATGGAGCATTCTGTTTTAGGATCTGAATTCAGACTCACAATTCCGAATCTAAATTCCTGTTATGAATTCTGGTTATGAACTATTCAGAGTTCTGACTCCGAGTTCTCATAATTCTGACTCCAAACTATTCATATTTCTGACTCCGAGTTCTCAGAATTTTGACTCTGAACTATTTAGAGTTCTAACTCCAAGTTCTTAGAATTCTGACTCCGAACTATTCAGAGTTATGACTCCTAGTTATCATGATTCTGACTCCGAACTCTTAGAATTCTGACTCCTAATTCAATGAACTTTAACTCCAAACATTGAGAGTTCTGACTCCAAACTCATATGAACTCAGACTCTGAACTTTGTAAGTCTAGGTTTCGAATTCCTAGAAAACAGAATCTGAATATCCTTATAGACTCCAAATTTATTTTTGGTTAGACTCTAAACTTTCATTTACTTACATTCTGAATATTGGATTATTCTTACACTTGTTTTTGTTCTAAAATGATGTTGTTCATTCAGTTACTCATTAATCATTGTTTGAGTTACACGTGTACAAGTCCCTCCGAAATTCAAGGAATAATATGACCGTTGGAGGGGGAAGCTAACCGTTGGAGATGTGCCTATAAATAGGATCTCATTTGAAAATAATGGGAACATATCTTTGACAAAGTGTGATTACATGCCATTGAAGTGATTTCTAGAGAGAGAGGCTCTTATAAACTCTCAGGCTTCGTGTAGAATGTTTTGAACAGCTTGTTCAAACATTTCTTCAGGCAGATTTTCTTAGTGCAGAGGTTTGATTTCCTTAAAATTAGAGACTTCAGGTTGTGAAGTCATAGGTGCTTATTTCTTTACAAATCGAGGGCTTGTAGGGATAGAAATATAGATACCGATATTCGGATTGAAGGCTTACATGGGTTTGGGTAAAACAGATTTTCTTGAAAGTATAAATCAAGGGACCTCTTATCTTGGGTTGTTGGATACCCTCCCCTTTGGGTTAAAAGAGTTTCTACTTGTTACTTGTAGTGTTACTACTTTGTTTTCTACTGTTTAGTTTAGTTGTTGAGGAAATTATAACTTTCATATACTTCCTTAAACTTGTACTCTAATTTTATAAGATTTTATACGATTTAAGGTATAATCTTAGTTTTTGTAAACTTTTGTTAAGTTTCATTTCTGGAATTACTTTTCTGGAATCAAGCAAGTTAATATAACTTATAGGTGTTTTGAATTTTGTTTATAATAAATTTCCTTAAGGATTTTTAAAGAATACAATTCACCCCCCCCCCCTCTTTTATTTGAGCATATCATTAGTATCATATCGATCCTATATTTGGTATTATAGAGTATATCATACTCACATACCATCTCACAGAGTTTTGAAATCATATCTAAATATTTTTAATTGAAAATAAAAGGCCATAAAAATATAACGAAACATGTACATAAATAAAGAAATAAGTAAACTGAGGATACCTTACTTGGAAGTGTGATCCCAAAGGATTGAGAGAGGCTTGAGGGAGTCTTCTTTGGAGATTGGTGCACCTTGGGAGGATTATAGAGAGAGGAGGTCAGGGGTTGGTCAAGCTCCAAATGGTTTCAGTGGAGAGGAATGAGATATTGAGTGGGATTATATAAGAAATGAGAGGGAATTATTTATTATATAGTTTTTGGATAGTACACATTAAACGAATCAAAAACACAAACCAACCCATGGTTTTTACCCATGGGTTTTTCCAATGAAGTGGAAAACATTATTTTATAATGCCAATGGCCGAACTTATTAAAATATTAGGATTAATTATGTGTATGTGAGTCAAACTCTCAAAGAAATCATTATAAAAAGTTAAAATATTTTATAAGTCTTGGAGGGTCCACTAAGGCATTGTAAAATAAATAAAACAAATCTAAAAACACATTATTTTAAAGGTAAAACATATATTGGATGAACAACCCTTTTTATAGTATTTTATTAAATTACTATTGGGTCATTGTGATGTTCTAAAACACATTATTTATTTAAACAATATTAAATTTTTACCCAAAAATTTGACTATCTCAGAAAATTATGAAAATTTCACTGTTAGATGATTTGAACATCCTGAATCCAAAAATGATATTAATTTTATCTAAATAAATTTATAAACATGTGAATTTTCACATTTAAAATAAAAAATGACAATTATTTAAAATCCATGAGTTTTGACAAAAAATAGTTTTCAAACCATAATAAAAATTACAATTGTATTCATAAAAATTATTCGATCATTTATATTTAATAAAAAGTGATTTAGTAATAATATTTTACTAAAATATTATTTCAATAAAAAATCCATTAATTCATCAAAATATATTTCTTAATTGAATATTAACTAAAAACACTATTAGTGCTTTAAAAACCATTTACAAAGTAAAAATAATAAAATGAATGTATCTTTTTTATTATATAAATAAATGATGCACATAATTATTGTGCTAGGTTATTGTTACATAAGCCCTTATAACACCCACATAAGACATAAGGGTAAGGTGTGTGATGGTGACAGACTCTTGGGGTGGGTTAGATAACATTGCTTGGGTGGTAATCTCTATTAACTTTCACTTATCCCGTAAGTGATTTCGTTCAAGATTAACATGTTGAAGCTCTACTTGGTCTTGGTCCATATTTAATCCTAGTAACACTACCTCCTTTCTGATCTCTAAAAAATGGGCTTCATATGGAGCAATTCTACAGAATTAGTCCATCTCTTCCTTTATCTGAGTAAATTGGATTTTTTTTAAAGCCTTATATTTATACTAATCATGTGATCATTGTTCAATGTCTATATTAGAAATGATAACAATTATTAACTGTATTTTAATATAAAAAAAATAAAACAAATGATGTTCATATGTTTTATATAACCATTTTACATAATAAGGCATTTAATTAGATCAAGAGGAATTTTCCTTAATAAAAGTTTGGTTCATTTCATTAGTGGGTTATTTCTATTATTTTATTGAAACAATTTCTCAGTTATCTGTCCCACTAACTATGTTAACATGAAATGGATTTTGGTCTATCTATTCTGGATAATATGATTTTTTTAGGAACTGAAAAGGAGATTGTTCAATGCCCCTGTTTTTTCCCTTTGAGAAACGATGAATTGTTCATCTACAATGATACTTCATTGAAAGGACATGGTTGTTTCCTAATGTAGAATAATCAGGTAATTTCTTATGTTTCACATCATTTGAAGAATCAAGAGTTAAATTACCCTATGAATGATTTGGAATTTTCTTTTATTATTTTTTCATTGAAAATATGGAGGCATCATTTGTATGAAGTAAAGTGTGAAATATATAATATTCACAAAAATTTGAATTATATATTAACTCATAATGAATTGACCATGAGAAAATGAATATGGATGGAACTAATAAAGGATTATGATTTCATGATTCATTATCATCCTTGAAAAATAAACAAGGTGGATGATCCTTTGAGTTAAAAACTAATGCTACATTGACGATGTTATGTTTGGAAAAGGGATCTTTGGTAAATGATTTGACATACTTAGGCCTATAAGTTGTATATGTTGGTACATCCTCTATTTTGTTTCAAGTTTTAGTGTAGTTGAAATGTTTTAGAAATAATTAATATGGCTCATAAGGTGGATCAATCTTTTAAATAAAAAGGTATAATCCGTTAATAATGGAAAGTTCAATAATTTTAATATTGATGAAGAAGGTGTTTATGATTTGGAAAAATATTATGGGTGCCTTATAATTCATAGTTGAGGAAAGATTTGTTGATTGAAGCTCATAATTCTTCATTTTTCATTCATCTAGGTAGCACTAATATGAATATGATCTTTAAGGAATATTTCTAGTGTGGTGGGATGAAAATAGATATTGCTGATTATACCATGAAGTGTTTGAATTGTTATTAGGTTAAAGAATAATGATAGTTACCAAAAGATATACTTCAAATGTTTCCAATGATAAAGTGGAAATGGGAGAATATATTAATGGATTTCATGGTAGGAATTCAAAATACATATCAATGTAATAATGCAATCTGTGTTATTTTTTATTTATTAAACAAATATTTCCATTTCTTTCCTATTCAAGATACAATCTTTCTAGACTATATTTCTAGACTATATCTAAAAAATATTTTGATATTACATGGGGTGAATATCTCTATTATATCCGACCATGATCCTAGGTTCAAATACTATTTTTGGAAAGGATTTTAGAATTCATTGGGTACTAAATTAAATTTCAGTGTAACTTTTATCCTCAATCTGATGGATAGCCTGAGAGAATGATTCAAACCTTTGAAGAAATGATTTTTTCTTACTCAATAGATTACCAGAGAATTTGGCACCGACATCTTTATTTGTTTGATTTTTCTTATAATAATAGTTTTCATTCCATTATATAGATGGAATCTTTTGAGGCATTATATGGGAAGAATTTTTTAGACACTTCCTTTTTGGGATGATGTAGGATAATGGAAGTGGATGGGACTATATTTGGTAAAGAAAATGATAGTGTAAGTTCAGTTGATTCAGTGACACATGATGATAGATCAAAGCTGTAGGTACAGTTTTACAAATAACCAAATAAAATATATATCTTTTAAGGTATGTGATCATGGATTTTTAAATATTTCTCCCTGGAAAAGTGTGATGCATTTTGGTAAGAAGGGTAAGCTGAATAAATGGTTCATTGGAAAATTTGAAATCCTAGAGAAAGTTGGCTCAGTTTCCTACTTAGTGTATTTACCTCTAATTTTATCCTAGGTAAAAATTATACTTCATGTTTCAATGTTAAGTAAGTATATACTAGATTCATCTCATGTTTTTATCCCTAAAGTTATTCGTCTGGAAAATAACCTTTTTTATGAGGAACAACTAGTTTAAGTTCTTGACTGTAGAAAGAAAGTGTAGTGAAATAAGTTGATTGATCATGTTATGGTTTTATAGAGAAACCATACGATTGAAGAGGAAACATGGGAATCTGAAAACGCTTTGTAGGAAAAATATCACCACTTATTTGATAAGTGAATAAAACTGTGAGGACGGAATTTCAAAAGGTGGGAAGGATGTAACATACTATGTAATGATAGAATAATTTTTTCAATATTTATTAATATTTATGAATTAAATAGTAATTTTACATTAAAATGGATGCTACATAAAATTGTGTACCTAACACGCAACAATGAGTTTCTTCGAAATCTTGTGTTGCACACAAGACTGAGTTCTACCGAACAATAATATATTGTTAATATTGTTTATTTGATATGAAAGTTATCGACTAGTAAATGTATCAGAGATAATGTATATGAATAAATATATTATTTTTTACAAAATTTTATAAAACATTTTTACATTCATCCAATAAATTTTATAGGCTTAAAATAAGAGTAAAACCATTATTAATCATAAATAGTTTTATATTTTTAAAAGGTATTTTTACAGCCTTTTAATGAAGCACATATTTTAAATATATTTTTTAACACTTTTATAATTTTAATATGAAATGATAAACTTCTTTTTTAAATATAAATATCAAAATTTACTTTGGGTGAATTTTTTGTATTTTTTCGAGAACGTTCATATTTTGATGAATAATCAATAATACTGAATTTTAGTTCAAAATTGGATTTTAATCTAACTTATTTATAAGTTAAATAGTATTTTCAATTGATTTTAAAGTATAATTAGATCAATTTTATATTAGTTAAACCAAATTTAGGTCATTGGAAACTATTTCATATTGAATTTATATATAAAAACATAGCAATCTATTGAAAAAGTTTACTTTATAAATCCTTTTTTTGTCCCATCTACAGGATTAATTTTAAATTAATTTCTTCCAATTATATGATATTAATTTTTTAAAATGGATTTAATATTTCTAATAATAATAATTTATAATTTAAAATAATTTTAACGTAGTTTTTTTACCAAACATATTAGCGAAAGTGATTAAAGTTAATTATAGTGATTAATGTAAAATTGTGTTTACTTAGCAGTTAAAATTTAATATTAAGAGTCCAGATGACCTAGAAACTTATCTCAAACCCATTTTATAGAAATTATTCTAAAATATACCCTATTTTATCAAATTGGGACCATTATTGGAGTCACATAGTGTAAGGGAGACCGCCAATAGTGTTTACCTTTTTTATTTACAAAATATCACTCCCCGCCACTATAAAAAGGAAATCACCCTTCATATTTTTTCATAACTATAAAACCATTTTTTCATAGAAACCAATGATTAAATAATATCCCAACATCCCTCCACACACCCTAGAGGCCTCACCTTTTTCCATAATCCAACCAAGAATTCCTTTAGTGCAAACTAGAAGGAGTTACCCAAACAAGATGTAACTTTTATCAACATGCATTTTTACTTTTTTTCCTTCTCCACTCACTTCATGTATTATTATTTCATTATTATATAATAAAATATTTATCTTATATGTACTAATGTTTTTTTATGTAAAGTTTTGTACCTATGCCTATAGATACTTCCATCAAATGGGTAATGAAATTACAATTCGTGTACGAAAAACTATTGTCTCACATAACGATGTCATTCATTTTTCCTTAAAAACCTCTTATGGTTGGGAATTATTTTGGAAAAAATATTTTTATATGATATATATATATATATATATATATATGTGATATTAATTATATAATCATACTTCTATAATTTTTATATACACATACCTTTATTCTTTCTATTTTGTGTAAATATGATGACATCGTTTGTGAACATGTGAATTACCGCCTCCTCAATGTAATGTGATACATTCACACATTACATGGAATGTATTAAGGATGATTTTAATTAAAAATATGTGACATAAATAAAATAAATATGATTTTCATGACATAATTACATTTATAAAAATATAATATATCATTTTTTTATTACGCTTTCGCACACTGAAAACGGGTAACGTCGTTTATGGATGTGTGTACTACTGCCTCCTCGACGTGATGTGATTCCTTTTACATCATAAGAATTATATATATAAGTATATATGACTAAATAATATTTTATTTATGATATAACGTTCATTCTAGAAATATAAATGTTACTTACTTACTTTCTATAACAATCATTGAAAATGGGAACACAACTCATGCATACGTACGGTCTACCGTCTCTATGATTGCAACATTGATTCATTTTTCATAATAATATATCAGGATTGGTTTTAAAATTTTTAATAATGTTTAAATATTATAAATATATATTGATTATTACACTGTATTTTTTTATATAATGACCCCCTTGACCATAACTGGCCTGCCGAGGTTATTTTTGTCACAAAAACCGAATAGGTTCAAAACACCCGGCGTAAACTTAATTATTAAAGTATTTGTTTAAAAAAATGTAATAAGTGAAATAAAAGTAATAATAATCTTGATTTTTTTAAGAAATTAAATAATTAACATAATTTTATTATTCAGGAAGATAAAACCAAATGTGACAAGTCAGACTCAAGGTAAGGGATTTTGTCTCAATCTCTTTTTATTGAGTCATTTCTTGATAATAAGAACCTTTATTATTTTATAAGGTGTATATACATCCCATTTTACGTTCTATATCCATAATATATCTATTTTCATATTATTTAATGTTTTTTAAATGTTATTATTCATATTTATTGAGATTTAAATGTCCAAAGTGTTATGGGACGCTTTAAATGTTTAAAGATTTAATCTTTTACTCCATTTCAATATTATTAATATTATTTTACATATTTATTTATATGTATATAAAAATATTATAAAGGAAATTTTATGTATATTTTTTCATTTAGATTCCTCTAAAATCCTTTATGTTTTTTAAGGGAAAAACCCCCTATTTCATTTATACTAGGTATTTTGTAATTGAAAATTGATTTTCAAAATGGAATGACTATTTAAATATCTTGAAATGTTCTCTTATAGTTGAAAATTAAATTTTAGGAGTTAAATGTTGAAAATTGCAATCTTTTATGTGTTATGACTATATAGTGGACATTTGACGGGAAGTTTCATGATAGAAAAAATTATTTGTGGTTCCATGATAATCCAATGATGGGTGGGTCCATGATAGACCTCCAATGCATTATGTATGGAAGTCGGACGTATGTATATTACATTGGTAAGAGTGAAATGTACAGAATTCAACCGCATGGTTATTCCATTTATAGTAGTGACATGTATAATGATGTCCCAAGATAACTTTATGTATTTTCTCTACATGATATGGGTTTAATGGTAATCTTGTGATTTCAAAAAAGGTATGAAATGGGTTTATTTTTAAAGTAAAGTATTTAATACCTATTAAGGGTGATAAGTATTACTTTAGGATAAAGTTTTCTTGGGTTTTAATTTTTTTCAAAGGAATAATGGTTTCCTTATTTTTATATCCCTTACTGGGATTTTTATGCTCATCTCATGTTTTTTAATGTTTTTCATATGACTGAATAATGAGTAATGGATCGGAAGACTTCATATTTAAATTCATGAAGTGTTTTTATAAAAGAGATCGTGATTTATTTTTTAAAAGTTTTATCTAGTAGAAAATATTGATACTAATTGGAAGTGTCCACATAGTATTTTATGTCATTTTTATGTATGAGTTATGGCCTGATTTCTTAAAACATAAAACCTAAAAAGATCCTCAATGTGAAAGAAAGTAAAATTATTTACCTAAATCAAGATTATGTAATGTCATAAGGTCGTTGCCTTATAATTTATGTGTATCTATATGTGCATGTGTATGTGTATGTGTATATGAATGTGTACATACATGTATATATGTATGTATATATATATATATATTTGTGTTTGTATGTGTATGATTATATAGTATGTGTATGAATGCATATGTATGTGTATGTATAATTGTATGTATGTGTGTGTGTGTGTGTATACATGTATATACATGTATGCATGTGTATATGCATGTATGTGTATTTGTATGTGTATGTGCATGTATGTTATAGTATATGTATGTGAATATGTGTATGTATCTAATATGTATGTATGTTTATTTATTTAATATTATTTATTCATTTTTAATATTACTTCATTTTTAATATTTTTTATAATTTATTAATTTTTAATATTTATTCATTTAATATTTTTTGTAATATATTCAATATTGATAGTTATTTATACATTTTTAAATATTTATATATTAAATTAAATAATAAAATTTAAAATTTTAATTAAAATTCTAAACATTAATAATTATTTATATTTTTTATATATAATCAATACAATATAAACATCAACAATTAGAAATAATATTATTATTTATTTATTCATATTTATTCATTTTTATGTGTTTGTAATTCATGTAATTAATGTTATGAATTCACTTTTTTAAATAATTTTTGTAATCGATTCAATTATATTTATTCATTTTAATATTATTTCGATTAATATTATTTGATTTCATTTTTTGATATTTATTAATTTTAAATATTTTTTGAAATTTTTTCAATTTTTAAAAATTTATAAAGATTTATTTACCGAGTTTTAATATTTTCAATATGTTTGAAATTTATATGATTAATATTTATTCATTTTTATTTTTAATGTTTTAAAATTTTTAATATATTTGAAATATATATAATTACTTTTTAAAAATTCAATGTATTTATAATTATTTTTTAATTTAAATAGTTAGTATAATTCATATTTAATAATTTTTTAATTTATATAATTAATATTATTTATTCATTCATTATTATTCTTTTTTTATGTGTTTGTAATTCATGTAATTAATGCCACGAATTCAATTTTCTAAATATTTTAGACAATTATTCAATTTAATTTTTTTAGTATTCTCTGATTTAATATTCTTTATTCATTTTTTAAATTTTTATTCATTTTTTATATTTTTAGAATTTATTCATTTTTAATATTTATTTATTTACTAAGTTTTAATATTTTTAATATGTTGGTAATTTATAAAATTAATTTTTATTAATTTTTATTAATAAATATTAATATTTTAAAAAAAATTAATTTTATATAATTAATTAATTTTAATGTATTATTTAAAAATTTCGTAATTTAAATTGTTTATATAGTTCATTTTTAATATTTTTTTAATTTACATAATTTATATAATTTATTTCTTCATTTTGTTCTTTTTTATGTGTTAATAATCCACGTAATTAATCATATGAATTCAATTTTTTTAAATACTTTTGCAATTTGTTAATTTTTACTTATTCATTTTTAATATTATTTTCTCGAATATCCCGAAGGCCTTCTTTCATTTACTATTATTTATTTATTTTTAATATTTAGTCATTTTTATTTTCCTTAGAAATAATTCATTTTTAATATTTGTTTATACATATTTGTTTACTATGTTTTTATAATTTCAATATAATTTTAATTTATATAATTAATATTTATTCATATTTGTTTAGTAATTTTTAACATTTTTAATATGTTTTAAATTTACATAATAAATTTATTTAAATCTTTTTTCTGATATTTATATTTTAATAGTTAAATTTTATTCATTTTCAATAATTTTGTTACTTTTCTAATTAATATTATTTTTATTTTTATTTATATTCATTTTTATTTGTTTTTAATTTATATAATTAATGTTATGAATTCACCTTTTCAAAAAAAATTATAATTTTTTTCAAATTTATTTATTTATTTTCCAAATTCATTCATGAAATATTACTTGTTATTTTTTATATTTATTAATTTTTAATATTTTCAGAATTTATTCATTTTTAATATTTATTTATATGTATTTTTTTATTAAGCTCTAATATTTTCAATTTTTTGTAATTTATATTAATAATTAATTTAAATGCATTTTTTAATATATTTTAACTTAAATAGTTAGTATATTTCATTTTTAATAAAAAAAATTAACATAATTAATATTTTTTATATAATAATTTTTATTCATTTTTTTACAATTTTGTTAGTGCTAAATTAAGATCTGATAAAAGTAAACTTTTTCAAAGCTAAAAAATTATGCATCGAGAAATGTAACTTTTGCCAATACTTTTTTAGCGTTGATAATTGTATTAATTTTTCAACGCTAACAAACAATGAAAAAATCTTTATTTATGAGCACTTATATTTTTAGTGCTGATAAAATAAACTTTTATTAGCACTTTTCAGTAAGCATTGATAAAACACTTCACCCGATTTAAAACTAACACTAATTGATCACTTCTCCTCCCACCGCATTCAAACTCTCGCAAAACCGAACCACTATAGAATTTGATGTTAACTTTTTTTAGACAAAATCAAACCTCAAAACCATATGTGTGAAATTATGAACTTGTTTTTTTAACAAACCATCTTGGGTTGACTTAACCCTTCACCCGAGTCTGCCTTCCCCACGGACCAAAGCGCATTCCCAATCATTACGGGCTGGCGTCAAGAACCAGACATAAAACAACTATCTCCTGTGAATAGTTTCACAACTGGTAAACTGACATGGCTCGTCCATGAAATTGCATGGCCATACCAATATCACGATATTCAACATCATAAAACAAAACATTCAAAATATTCAAGAAAGACTAAACAAAACCCAAAAACAACCATTTACACCATATATAAAACATTCCATAACCAGAAATATATATGGTATCACAAATAAAAACCAAAAAACATAAAAGAATCGAAAAAATTATAAACAATACCTATACATACACCCTAATAGATACAAAATCCCAAAAATTACTCCACAATAGCTAATCCTCGTGACACCATGTCTCCTCCATAAAACACAGGCAACAATAATCAAGAAGAGCCACCCTAGTACACTGTTCACTTTACTGATGGCCTATAAAATGAAATCTAAAAACACCCAAAGGGATAAGAAGGGTGTAAGGTGTGAATCCATGTTTGATTCCACCATGAATCTATTCAAGTATTTTACCCATGAAAACCAATAATCTAGTTTGAAAACAATTTTAAAAAATAAACCACTTTGAAAACATACCATTTTCAAATAAACCATTGAAATCCCTTTGGTTTACCATTTCAAACAAAAATGGTTTTCTAAAAAAGTTCCAAAGTGGATCAAATAATGAAACAAGGACCAAGGCATAACATGCTCAAAATACCCAAAAAAATAATGGAAAGGAGACTATCATCATCAAACAACCATATAAAATGAAGTAGGCATCAAATATCTCATCACATTGAAATGGAACTAATCAAATACATAAATCATATAAAGAAATATACTATGAGAAATGTAAACCCAGGTATCTAACAATCATTTCTATCATGAGTTATTTTAATCAAGTTTTCTAGCTATCTAAGAAACAATGGGAGGTCTCTTGGTCTCCCCTCAGGCGCAACTCCAAGAGCTCTCACGGTCTCTCGAAATCCAATCATGGAAGCACTCATGATTTTCCTACCCAAAGGATCTTATTATCCCTTATAAACTAAACATGAAATCACACATGGTCTTCCCTATGAAGGTTCTCATAGTCCTTTGAAAAAACCCCTCACTCAAACCCATGTTGACCCATGTGATACTTCATGCCAACATAATTACAACATCTTACATAACAAAGAAGACAATTCAAAATCCATTTTCATAAAAAATAGGTTGATTTTATCATGACACCTTTCACAATGTAAAACCATTTCTAAAATCATTTTAGAAATCCATTTAATACCACCAAACCCCTTTAATTTATTTTATCAAACACTTGGTGTGAAAACAAGTCACACTCATTTAGAAACCCCTCTCTAAGAACCCAAATACCAAAAAAACCATGAATCACATCACACATGGAATATACATCAAGAATAAATCATTTAAATTGTAATTTAAATAAAAAACCCAATTGAAATTATAAATTGAAAGGTAATTCATGGAAAACACCCTTAAATAGATAAACTTACCATATATTTTCTTCCAATCTCACTGAATTAGATTATAAACACACATAATAGGAAGATCAATTCTTTACACACCTAATACATATAAAAACAAAAAAATCACCCATTAAATACCCAATATTTTGCCAACACCCCTCTCAGGGTTACACATCTCCATGAAAATGTAAGAACAATCTTGAAGGATGGGGAAAGAAGAAAAAACAAAGACTATTTAGACTTACCTCAAGCCATAACACTAATATTACAAGAGGAAACCACCACCAAAGGAGAGGGATAAATACACCACCAAGAATAATGGGTTATGCATGATGGGAGGAAAAAATGAGGGCTAAAGGAGGTATAAAATTAACATGGGAAAATGGGTAATTTACCAATTTTTAAGTGACCTAAACAGGACACACAATTTGTCCATATAGTTCGGAAAACCATTAACTAAACATGAATGGATAATATCTTTCCAAAAATATATGTCACATGATTACTTATAAGTATCATACAGTTTGACAAACCATGATCAAACCTTGAAAAATCCCATTTTTACCTGCAACAGATACCTCACACGGTTAGACAAACTATATGCTACCCATGTTCCTTGGGGTTTTCCCTCAAAACTACTTTTTTTCAAACCTTGACACCTCGAAACACTAAGAGCATACCCAAATTTAAATAAAACTCAAAATTAGACATACCAGTAACAAGTGGGTGTTACAAACTTACCACTATGCAACTTTATACCCCTAAAAAGTCCTTAGGAATCACTAAAATAAAACAAATGAGGCCACTACTCCCTCATCAAAAATTCTCTCTCCAATATATCATGGCTATCAAAACCGTGATTCTAGAGCCCATGGACTAATGTGATCGACTTACAATGGAGCACCTTTTTTTGATAATCCAAGACACAAACATGTTTCTCCACAATAGTGGAATTATTCTCAATCTTTAATTATTCCTTCTCCATCACATGAGATAGGTATGGATAATATCTCTTTAGTTGGGAGACTTGAAATACATCATGGGTGAAGTTAATTTGTGCTGTTAACTCTAACTTATAGGCTACCTTTTCATGATTCTTTGCAACATGAAATTTCCTAACATAACACGGTACAATTTTTTCCTACTTCCCCAAGTGATGGTGTCCCATTCAAACTGATACCTAGATAAACACCTGATCACTAATCTTAAAGTAAAATTTTCAATGATGATGGTTGGAATACAACTTCGGGAGAGTATGATCTATCCCTAACTATTTCTGAGTTAGTCAAACTGTCTCAGTCATATCCTAGATGATAGTCGATCCAACCAAGGATTTCTCACCCACCTCATCCAAACACAATAGGGATTGGAACAACCATACATACAATGCCTATAATGGACCCATATTAATCATGTATTTATAATTATTTTTATAAGAAAACTCCACCAATGGAAGTTTCCTTTCCCAAAAACCCTTGAAATCAAGAACACACACTCACAACATCTCCTCAATAGTCTAGATGGTCTTCTTAGACTAACCATCCATATATGGGTGATATGTAGTGATATATCTCATCTTGGTTACCAAATAATCATGAATTCCCTTATAAAATAGTTATGTGAAAAAGGTTTCCAAATCCAATACTATCATTGAGGTGAATCCATGAATCTAAACCACCTCTCTAACATACAATTGTCGGAGGTCCTCTACCTTCATCGACTCACTAATGAAAAGGAAATGGGATGATTTCATTAAATGATCAAAAATAACCCATGTATAATCTTTCCCACTTATAGTATGAGGTAGAATAATCATGAAATCTATAAAGATTTAATCCCACTTCCAAACTATCATAAGAAGTGGCTGCAACAACCCATCAATCCTCTAATTCTATGATTTTATCATCTAGTGGGATAATTATCTTTAAATGAAATCCAAAAATTCCCACCATATATCAGGACACCAAAATTGATTCCTCAAGGTATAAGACATTTTATTCACCTTGTATTTCAGGATACCACAACATTCACACTCTCATGAATCACTGCCTACCAAAAAGTTAGAGGAACTACTAGCCACTTTCATAAAATGAGAGAAAAATCAGAAGATGGAGACTAATTATCTAAGGTCTTCCTGACATTTGAATCTCTGTGAATAAAGAGGAACATGGGGTTTAATACCTACTCAGTCATGTTACGATCAGTGAGAGGGGGTGTAACTTGCACACTATCCATGGATACCTACCCTCCATCCACCTACATATTTAGAATCTTATTAGAAAACAAACCCATTAGACCCCACTCATCCACCAATTCTCTAACTACATTCACTAGAATCTTCTTTCTCAAATCATTAGTGACCACATTCCCCCTTTTGGGTGTATACGTAATATCAAAATGGAATGTTCGGATACTCCTTGAAGTGTCTCGACCTAAGATTCAGGTCCCTCTAGGTGGAAATATACTTCATACTCTTATGATATTAATACACTATAAAATTATTCCTAAATACGTAATTTCCCCATGTATTTAACACATGAATCACATATTCCAATTCTATATCATGGGTTGGATGATTCCACTCATTTAAGCATAGATTCTGTAAGATATAGGCCACAAAATGGTAATCATATATCATAAATCACCCTAAAATCACACTAAAATCACCATATTCCACAACATAATCTCTTTCAGTCATAGAAATAATAAAAACGGGTGTGGATGTCAGATAGGTATGAAACTTCTCAAAAGCAATCTGGTACTTCTAATTTTACCAAAAAATACATCAAGGGATAATATAACATTGAGAAGTCCTTAATAAAAATTTTATAGTACCCAATGAAGTCCAAAAATCTATGAATATTGAACAATTTTTTGGTATCTCTCACTACATTACTGATCGAAATTTCTCTAGATCCACTGAAACTCCTACCTCATAAATCACACGGCCCGAAAAACTTACTTCTTAGTTCAAAAAATGGAAGTTGGATAGCATGGAATGTAGATGGTTCTCCCTCTAAAAAAAATTAATATGGTCACCATGATCCTCCTTTATCTTGTAATACATTAAGATTTCATATACAAACATGACCATGCAGGAGTCCAAAAAATGATGGAATATATGGTTAATCAATATTATAAATACTTCATGATGATTGGTAAGGTTAAACAGAAAGAAAAAATAATCAAAATGTCTATACCAGATTCAAAAGGTAGTCTTTATAACATTATTTTTATAAACCCCCAACTAGTGGTACCTAGATCTCAAGTCGATGCTTGAAAACCAATGTGCTCCCTTAAGATAATAAAAAATATAATTTATTTTGGGAAATGGGTATTTATTCTTCATGGTCCCCTGATTAATCTTATAGTATTCTATGAAATCTCAGAGGCTTCTATCTATATTCTTATAAAATATCATTTTACAATCCCACAGTGATACAATGGTGAGGATAAAACCATTAACCTCAAAATATGCAAGTTGTAACTTAAAACCTTTTAGTTTAGTCAAATACATCTAATAATATGGAAAGAAAATAAATATTTCCTAGTGTAGTAGATCAATAGTGAAATAAGCCTCTCATAGAGGCATAAATACTAAAAAATCTTATATAAACACATCTAAGTAACTATACATAGCCACTAGAAGTTATCCCACTGAACATTTCTCAACTACATTGAGAAACAATCTAGAAAGATGGAATGAGATCAACCCCCCCTCTGAATCAACTGGTCACACCATCCCTGATCGTTGATCCCACTCACCTTGGAAGACATGAGTGATCCCATTAGGAGTAAGGAAATAGACCCTATGGTGATAAAAATTAATAGAACCTTGAAGCTAATCATCCAATCCATGCTCATGATAAGGTCTAAAAATTCTAGGTCCAATATAAAAAATTCCCAGATGACTTTCATGCCAGCTAACAAGACATATAACTTAGGAACTTAAAAACCTTGTTCCTTATTTCTACAAAATAGGGTTAAAAAATACATAACATAAGGCATAAACATAGCTCACATACCCAAATAATCAAGAAATATCAGTGAAATAAAGGAGTGAGATATACTACTATAAAATAAAAAATATTATATGGAAGAAGCAATGAACATCGTACAAATCATAGTTGCTAGACTATAATCTAAGTCCTTTGGAATAACCTCTACTACATCGATATTACCTCACTTAGACCCTCTATGTTCCTTCTTCTATCAGTGTGAATCTCTCATACCACTATGGTGAGATCCTCCACCCTTAGAATCCTCTAACTGCACTTGAGATCCCATCGAGAAAGTTAATCACACATTGTTCCCCCATGAAGAAAACTGATAGAATACATGAATATTCCCCGAATCTATTCACTAGTGGTATGTACTCATAGTCTCTAAACAATGAGACCTTGTGTGTCCATCCTTCCCTCACTGGTAACAAACAACTATATTATTCCCAAAAGAATCCTAGGAGCTAAAGCCAATAACTGTTGGAAAATCTTATCACTGTCCCTCTAAGACTCGTCCCACGTTCATGTATTCCCTGATGAAGAAGTCTTGATTACACTCGCTAAAAGAACACCACTAATACCAATACTTCCAATAAAATACACCTCTTACATATCCATATTTTTAAATACCTACAAATACATTGTTAAAAAAATAGACTATGATCATAGATCTGATCTCCAACCTTAAACCTATCTTGAAGTGTTGTGCCTTTAGTTAATCATTCATAAGGAGATCCAGAGAAATATGGACCAACTCTATAAATCTATAGGTTTACTACACCACTTAATGATCCACTTGTATAATTTTTAGGAACTCATAGGCCTTCATTTTCTTCAATTTATCTGGTTAGAATTTTCAATTGAAATCCACCTTAAAAGTGATCCCTGCGAGATCTACATTCCTCCTCAAGAGAACCTTCTACTCTCAACACTTCCTACCCAGTACTTCTATCACATACATGGAAGATCTTTCTTTGGAAGTCTTATAGGTCTTTAAGATCTCAAATATATACTGGTTATGATCCAACCACTCCTCGATCTCATTGGGTCCCTTGTCACCATGGAACACCGGTGGATATTCTGTGGAAAATATTAACCATTTTCCATTTTATATGTATGATCTCAACTACCCACCTGGCCCAGGTATTGGATCATGGGTATCATGGAATCCACTAGAGTTACATTAACACGAGTAGTTACATGTGGGATGTTATCCATAGCACCATTTATATGCCTATATGATATTATTTTATGAGAAATTGTCTAAAAGGCATAATAAAACATGCTCCATCAATCACAATTCATCTCAAGACAGATAAAAATTTACAAGAAACCACCATCATGGATAACAATAAGTAATATTAACATCAAGAAAAAATCCAAAATGAAAAAGGAGAAAAAACAAAAAAAAATCAGGTATTTCCAATTGTTCATGGTTTGACTAGATAGTTAGGGAAACTATGAACCAAACATACAAGTGTCATTGGAGTTGGAAAGAAAGTTCTCATGGGCTAGAAATGGTTACTATTAACCATGTTCACTAATTGTGCACGTCATCTGGACCAACTTGTTTCACCCCTAAAACTCAAACTAACCCCTAGTATCTCCTTGGGACTCAACACTAAAAAATACCTAAAAATATCATTAAAAACACATAACCATTCTAAAAACACAATCACAATCATAGACCATCCATGGAAACTCGAGGTTCGGCATGAATAAGATCACTCTCCCATTCCTAACTCTCGAGTACCGATAGTCCAAGCTCCAGTCTACTAATGACTTCCAAATATTAACCTGGTCTTATACCATTTTATAATGAACTGACCCATTTCAACCTGACCCATCACCCAAACCATCCTGCCACATGGCTGGAAGCACATTCTTAATTACCATGGCCTAGCGATAAGCACCGAGAACAACCAACTATCTCATGAGAATGGTCTTTCCACTAGTAATCCAGCATGACCAATCAATCAAATGTTATTACTATAAAAATATCACCATTTTCCACAACATAAACTAAAATATTTTGAGTACATAAGAAAAACTATGCAGATACAAAAAACAACCATTTACATCATTTACAAAACATTCCATAATCATAAAATATACATGGCATCTCATGTTAAAATCCGAAACTAAAAAGAATGGGAACAATAAAAAAATTACTACACATATATCCCAATGGATAAAAAATACCAAAAATAACCCAACAAAAAAATCACTACAATTCCATTTCTCCTCCATAAAACATGGATGATAGTAATCAAGAAAAGCCACCCTGGTACTTGGTTCCTTTTCCTTTACCTGATTCCTGTAAAATGGAATCTAAAAATGCCTAAAGGCCTAATTTGGGTGTGAGATACAAATCCCATTAGAATACCCCCATTACTACACTTAAGTATTTTACCAATGAAAACTAATAAAATATTTTGAAAATACTTTTCAGAACTAAACCACTTTGAAAAAACCCCATTTTCAAATAAATTATTTAAATCCATTTAGTTTAACATTTCAAATAAAACTAGTTTTCCAAAAAAATGAACATGGGTCAAATAAATAAACAAGTATCAAGGCATAAAATTCCAAAAATACCCATCAAAACAAGGTAAATCATACTATTATAATCAATAAACCATATAAAAGGAAATGGACATCATATATCCCCTCACATTAAAATGGAACTAATCAAATGCATAAAGCATAAAAACGAATATGGTATGAGAAATTTTACCCTAGGAACTTAACCATCAGGTTTATTATGAATGATTCTAATAATGTTTTCTATCTTGAAAGGAAATAGTGGAAGCTTTCATGGTTTCCCCATATCCCAACTCCAAGAGATCTCACAGTCTCTTGGTAACCAATCATGGAAGATCTCATGTTCTTCCTACCCAAAGTCTCTCATAGTACCATGGAAACCAAACATAGAAGATCACATAGTCTTACCTATAAATTTTCTCATGTTCAACTAAAAAAATCCCTCACTCACACCCAGTTGAACCGTGTGAAACTCTATGCCAACATAATCACAAAAAAGTTCCATAACAAACAAGACAATTCACAAGACATTTTCATAAATATTATTACCATTTTATCATAAAAAATTTTGAAACTTAAAACCATTTCTAAAATAATTTTATAAATACTTTTAAAACCATAAATCTCTTTTAACCATTTTATTAAACATTTGGTGTGAAAACATGCCACACCCATTGGTAAAACCCTCCTTAAGAACCCAATTGACAAAAAAACATAAATCACATAAAACATGGAATAAAAATCACTAATAAGTCATTTAAATGTAATTTTAGACAATAAAACCCAAAGGTAGTTAGTAAATTAAAGGTAAGACATGGAAAAACCCCTTAAATAGAGACCACAACCTTGGATTCTTTGCTAACCTCCTAACCTTAGACTATAACCACCCGAAATAGGAAGATAAAGGCCTCAAAAACATAATCCAAAAGGTAAAAAAACCATTCCCCCATTACATACCCTATATTCCACCCAAACCTCTATTATGGTAACATATCTCCATGAAAATAAGATAACAAGCTCGAAATGGGGGGAAAGAAGAATAAACCAAGAAGATTTTAACTTACCTCCACAAAAAACACCAATATTCCAAGAGGAAACCACCACCAAAGGAGTGGGATAATTCTAAAAATAAGGAGAAGAGGTTTCATATGATGGGAGGAAGAAATGTATGCAAAATGAAGTATAAAATCAATAGGGACAAAATTGTATGTTACCAATTTTTAAGTGACTTGGAAGGGTCACACCCTTTGTCTGCATGGTTAGGAAAACCATGTGGGTTTGTTTTCTCCCAAAAACTAAGCCACACAGTTACTCCTGGGTGGGAGAAATTTTGAATCTTTTTTCTCCAAATGTAAAAAATCCCACTTCCACCGCATGTTGCACCCTTGCATGGTTATTTTCATGGTTAATAAAATCATGCACTAAACTTGCGCCTTGGTATATTTTCCTAATAATTACCATTTTCGATCCTAAACACTTGGGAACTCCAAGAATGTACCCAATGGTAAATAAAACTTAAAAATATACATAATAATGAACTGTTATGTGTCATTGTTTTTAAGAATTCTTATTTGTTGTTTTATGTTTTTTATGGTTTCTTTTGAGTTTTGCTTCCCTTGTTTTTCTGTAGCAACTGAACTCTTCCATTTTTCAAAAATCAAACATATTAAGAAAATGTCTAATATTATAAACTTGTTTTTAAGGATTTACAGTCAATAGTCCATTTATTTTTCATGATTTTTTTTATTTTATCTTCCTCTGTTCATCTATAATGGTTCTTCCCCTACGTGTTCATAAGTATTTAGTTTTGTTCATTTTTTTCCTTATCTTTTTTGGCTGAATCAACCCTTTAAAGATTATTTCCATTTTGGTTCTCTAATATTCCTATATTTTAACAATTTTTTGGCTGTTATTCATATTTTTATATATAATTATAAACTATAGATAGGTATTTCTTATAAAATAAGTAAAAAAATTATATTATTTAATATCAATCAAAAATTTAAATAGGGATGACTGGAATGAAAATGGATTTTATCTATTAGGCTTTGAATTAATATATTGAGTAATTTTTTGATAAGAAATTATGTTCATATTGTTGTAAATAAGTGTATTACTTACAAATATTAATGCTTACAAGATTATTCATTAGCCTATGGTTTGGGTCAAAATAGTAATAATATTTTAAATAAGAATGATTGAAAATTATGATTAATGGTTTTTTATAGAACAATGACATGATATATAATGTTTTATTAGATATATATAAATAATTGTGTGTTTAATTTGTTTCTATATTTATATATAAAAAATTAAGTTAATTTTTTTTTATATGTGTTTGGGTATTTATATATTTATGTGTGTGTATTTATATATTAATATAAGTTTTTATTATATTCAAATATTTAAACTTCCAGGAAAAAAAAATCACATTATATCACCACATTGTGAATGAAGTTACCTACTTTATAATATGCATAAATTTTTCACCAAGATATAATAATTAATTCTTTCCAAACATAGGCTTTTTATATTATCACATATGTGTATGAATCAATAATTACACAACCAAATTGTGTTTAATGGTTCTTTTTAATCTTCATGTATGATTTTATTATATATAAATATTTATTTCTAATGAAACAGAAATATTGATTCATTTAACTATTCCAAAAAATCTAATAATTGTGTAAAAAATAATCTTGGAAATGTTATTAAATTGTTTTAACCAAATTGAGGGAATGAATACCTAATTGAAGATTTTACCAACTATTAAAGGGAGATAATTATTAAATCATAACCCACTAATTTTAAAATACCATAATATAATTGTGTATTGAAAGAAAAAAACATAGTTAAACATGGATCTTCTGATGGTGATTTAAGATTAACCTTTATATATTAATTTGGGATTATTCTCTAGAAACAATAGCATTCAAAATTAATCAGGATCTTTGTAGTATAACTCAAAATATATGATATAAGATATAGAATTTAAAGAATCCAACTTTTCAATAAGTATTTTTCTTTATGGTCACTTATAGTGACTTTAGATGAACTTGACGACCTTTAAAGAAGTGAACAGACTAGAGATGGAAATCTCCATTTTAAAGGATTACAATATTATTTCCCTTGATGAATCCATTTAAAAAACAAAGTTCTTTATGAAGAGTGACTTCTTGTAACAAAAAATAAGTTTTATAGTACTTTAAATTTATACAATTTTTGGTCTTTTATGTTATAAAAAGTTGCTGATGCAATGAAATCTTTTATAAAATATGATGATTATATGTTTCTGTGAGTGTATAAAGAATATCCTTTCCAAATTTTAAGATCATTCCTTATGTTTGGGTTGGGATTTTTTCTTGGTATTCTTGGTCTACGATCTTGATCAAGTTAAGTTTGATTGTGATTTGGGGTATCGTCTCTCAATAGGTTTCATATTTTTTTCATCAATAAGCTTTAGATAGGATGTTATTTTCTATTTATGGACCTTTTATGTTCTTGTTTTCTTGATTTGATACTTGTGTTGATATATCTTTTTTTATCCATTCTTGATAGTGATCGGATGTGGTTGTGTTTGTATCCCATGATACCAATATATGATTCTTTATTCTGTGAGTATTCTAGGGTATCTTGTTACCTTTCTCGATGTTTATCACATATTTTTATATTGCTAATAAATTCTCATGATGACATAATATGTTCTTCTTTTATATACTCTCCCTTTTTCTTTGTTATTTTCCATGCCTTTAGAGGTATTTCCTTTACTACTTAGTATAGGTTAACTATTATGATATGGTTATCCCTTAGAGGGGGAGTGCGCATGATAATCGATGATGACAATAGTAGATTTAAACAAGGGGTAGGGTCATTCCAGCATGGGGGATTGACCCATGGAAGTAGCATTTGGGGTATGATGGAAATTATTCCTAGACCAATTCATAGATATGACATGGTATCCTTGAGGATTGACCTGTGATAGTGATAGGGTTTAATTATCTTGAGACATGTCCCGTGATAGAGGATGGATGTGAAGACCTTATGGCTTGATCTGACTTCATGCCTTAAGACTTTTAAGAGACATATTCACCATCCTTATGGATAGCTCTTGGTCACTTCTGAAATCCTTTATGACTAGACTTCTATAAAGGAGATGAATTAGGTATAGATAAGGCTTTTGGTTTCTTGGTTATCACATAAATTCTCAACATATAATAGTTTATTCTTTCTTTCACATTTATTGTTATCATGGTACAAACCATTTATATTTTTTCAAACATGTTAAGTATTAATCGATGGTGTATTATTGGGTTTTATATTCACACCCTGCATGGGAATATCAATGTGTGTGTAGAATTCAAGATTCAGGATCAAGGTAAGGGAAGATGCTAATAAAAGATATTTGAGTTTTGATATAGGGAGTTGGTAGCAGTACTGGGATGAAATCTAAAGGATTACATGATGTTTCATCATTTATCTAATTATACTTTATATATTGTGGTTTGAATTTCCACTTTGGGATATTAGATTATTTATATGTATGACATGGGTGATCTTTTTTATTACATTATTATTAATTTATCTTCCACCTAATAATCTGTTTATTCTATATTTTTTTATGTTTCTAGTGTATAGTTATGATTGTTGAGGGTAAAATATCCCCTTCATACCTTTTTAACCTCACTGCTAGTTTTAATCCTCTTGTTTATGGGGAGGTGTACATGTTGTCTTTTTGAACCTCTACTTAGATTTTGTTCGTGAAAATCCAAGTTTGGACATTAAAAAATGGAATCGTATCCTGAGATTACTTTCTTTTCTTTTGGTTGTTCTAGGACATGGTAGAAAAGAGGTAGGTTCTTTGTAACTTAGGTAGTGGAGTTTTCATGTGCCTGGATAACTTCTATGTAATGGACCTCCAAGCTACCAGTGATGGGGGTTTTGTTACAGTTTTATGGTATTTTTGTGTGTTCACACATAATGAGTAGGAATATAGAATCACATGTCATATATATATATATATAAATTTTTTGTGCTATATAATAGTTATTAATTAAATTCCATGATTTGTGATATAATTTTGGTATAGACCTGTATACTCTAATGAGTGATATACTTATGTCCTCTGATATTGTGATATATCTTTTTTGGCATTAGTTATTTGAACTTGAGCATGCTATTGTGGTTTTTATTTATATTATTATGACTAACATTTAGGTATAAATGTTTGTCATTAAACCTTGGGTAGTAATAGGAGGGTCATACCTTGTGTGTGGGTATCTTCTGGGATAGTTATTTCAATAGAAATCCGTTAAATATACCTTATAATAGATAAATTTATTCTAATAATGAAGTTATTTTGGGTGATCTAGACATTTTTTTGAAATTTTAAAAAAATCCATAGAGACACATGAATGATCCCACAAGGGAGGAGGTACCAATTCCACCATAATCTATGTAGGCAGATGTACCTGAGCATGCTACTTCACCAACTGTAGTGGTTTATGTGTTGGATACACTCCATTACATAGTCTTTTATATTGTTCCTTCCAATGGAAGAGGAGTATAAAATATCATGGTTGGTTATGCCCATGATTTCCAACTTCAGTATCTTCTAGCCTTCCATGGAACTGGATGACCACAGGATATCAAGGACTAGATATAAATCCTAGAGGGAATATTTTACATGGTTTAGAAACTAGAGGAAAGAAAAATTAAGCTAGATATGTTTATACTTTAGGGACTTGAGAGGAGATTGTTGGGCATCATAGAATAAGTAGACATATGTAATGGTATTTCTTGAGAGGCCTTCAAGAACCTATAATTTGGGGAATTATTTCCTGACACACTAAAGCTAGATAATTCCCTATATTTTCATGGATCTTCATTAGGCATCTATGAAAATATCTTCATACTCTTCTCATTTAACCAAACTTGTCCATTTTTCTTTTCTATTGGTTGAAAATGAAGTACATAAGGCATGAAGTTTGAGATAGATATTTATCCTGATATTATATGTAATAATAGTAGTTTTTTATAACAACTTACCTAAAGGTTCTACATAAGGCCTTGACTATTGAGACATACCTTGAGGATGATTGATCGGTTGTTATTCTTCTATCCTTCATCACTCGGGTGAGTGGAACTCCTACTATTATAGTGAGTGTCTCTTATGGTATAATAAAGAGGAATGCCTAGGAAATACATCAAAGAAGTGGTAAGAGTTCAAAAATGCATCAACTATAGGAATTACATACATCACCATAACTCTTTTCCAACACCACATAATAATCATCGATAGTGTGGAATTATTGGGAATCTCCATTAATTATACTGTAGATATTTAAGGTCATGTTTCCATAGGGGTGTAGGTTATATTTGAATTATGACCCAAGGATCTAATCATGGTCCACAATAATTGGTTCAAACTCTGCAGATGAAATTAAATTTGGTGAGTAATGAACCTTAAGGTCAGGTCTATAGAGTATAGTTAGACTGAGTGTCTACGATGGAATAGGTTCTAACTAACTATAGAGAGGGAGCATTGATCATTTGAGATATGGTCTTGATCACATCTTCTCTTTTAATTTCTCTTTCAAATTATGGTTCTTCACATTCTTTTATATCTACCAAATTTATTGTTGGAATTTTTTTATATATTAAGTTAACTTATGAGATTTTTATCTCAACACACAATTGGGGAAGAAAGTAGACTATCTATAGAGATGTCCTAACTGTCCTATAGTTGGTGTTTTCTAATAAAAGTTATGGGATTTCATGATCCATGATATAACTAACATTGATGTTATCCTTAGAATGGAATTTCTAAAAATGTTTGTGTTCCCACATCGAATGTTATCAGAGGATTTTATCGTTTATCTCGCCTAAGGGAGAAAATTTTACAATAACCACTAAATAGAATGTCTAATAAATAAGAGAGGGACCATATTTGATCTATATTGGAGCTATGATGATGTAGGTGGAAGGCTTAGATATCACAAAAGAACCAAATGTTGGGACCTCTTCTTTTCTTCCTATGTTGAATCTTTAATATGATGTATTTCTTGATAACTGCTCAGGTATTCCACCTAATAGGGGATTTTAGTTTGAGATCAAACGTCATCTAGGAGTAAAAACTCTTTTGATTACTCTTTATCATATGGCACTGGCTGAGTTGATAAAGATTAATAATGGGCTTGAGGACCTGGAGACAAAAGGTTTCATTAGACCAAGAACATCTCCATAGGGAACTGTAGTGTTGTTCTCAAAGAAGGAGGATGGTAGTATTTAGTTATGTATAGAACAAGGGAAGATGAACCAGGTGAACATAAATAATTGATACCCATTTCCAAGGATCGATGACCTGTTTGACCAGTTGTGGGGAGCTCAAGGGTTCTCTAATATTGATTTAAAATTAGGCCGCCACTATCTTTAGGTCAATGAGGAGGATATTCTTAAGCTGATATTTAAGTGTAGATATTTTTTATATGATTACATCTTCAAGCCTTTAAATATGAAGGATTCCCCATAAGTTTTTTTGGCACTCATGAACAAGATCTTCAACCCATATCTCAACTCATTCATTGTGTTATTTGTTGATGATTTCTTTATATATTAACATACTTTTGAGTATCATTCTAGAAACCTTCAAAATAACTTCAGTACACCCCTAAGTGTATTAAATTTATTCCATGCTTTTAATGTGTAACTTCTGGATCCATTTGGTACATTTCCTCAGCCATGTGATCTCTTAGGAAAGAATTTATGTGGACCTAAGGAAAGTGAAAATCGTGATATCTTGTAATCCTCCTCAGAATGTTTTTAAGAACTGAAGTTTCCTTGGTTTAGCATAATAATACTGAATATTAATCTAATATTACTCATGATTAATATCCCCCATAATAGAAATGATCTATAAAGGGGTGATGTTCAAGTGGTTGGGTCAATGTGAGGATTTGTTTCTTGAGTTGAAGAGGAAGTTGATGGTATCTTCAATAATAAATTTTATAGAACTTGAGATGTGTTATGTAGTCTACTATAATGCCTCATGAGTTTTTTTAGGAGTTGTTATGATTTATAAAAATCAGGTAGTAGCTTATGTGTCACGTCATCTATGACCCCATGAGCAGAATTACCCCACCCTTGACATGGAATTGGCATTTATAGTTCATTCTCGGAAGTGTTGGTGAAATTATCTCTTTGAAGATATATTTTTTATCTATATGGACCACAATAGTCTCTTATATATCTTATTATAGTGAGATATGTAGTTTAAGAAGAAGAACCAGGTGGAGTATCTGTAAAAATTATACTTTTTTATGGATTTTCACTAGGTAAGGGTGATCTTATTGCAGATTCTCTCATTAGGAATATACAGGATTCCTAGGATCCTGGAGATCAGTCCTTAGAGGAAGAGTGGAATCTAATGTGTTTGTTAGATGTATGGAGGATGGATGTGAATAAGGATATAGGAATAGTGACTTGTGCATGTTTTGTCATCATGTTGTCTCTATTAGGCTGAGTAAACACTAGCCAAGAGTTATATCATAAATGTGTGGTAATGTGAGAATGGTTTGTGGGGGATGACCCAGAATCAGGTTGGTCCTTAGATGATATGGATGACATACTTTATATCCATGGAAGATTTGTAGTTATGTATCCATAATAAAAGATATTATCAAAGACTTTCATGCCTCATGGTGGATAGTGCATTCTAGGTTAACAAAGATGTACCATGAAGTTAGATAATGGATTTGGTATCTAGGTATGAAGAGTGATATCACTGGTTTTTTTATGATGCCTTAACTTCTATAGAGTAAAGACTGAACATCAACATCATAGTGGTTTAATCTAGCCACTTATGATACCCATATGGAAATGGGATGACATAAACATGGACTTCATGATAGTATTTCCCCTAACCAGGAGGAATCATGATGAGTTTTGGGTGATAATAGATTAGTTAACAAAATTATCACACTTCTTACTGAACCAATATACTCACTCTATAGATGAGTTGGAAAAGATTTATATTTAGGAGATCATATGACTACATGTAGTTCCTTCTGGTATCATTCCATAAAAGTATGTTTTCTTTTCATCAAGATTTTTTCAAGGAATATAGAAGGCATTAGGGGATCTATTGAATCTGAGTATGACTTATCATCTATAGAGTAATAGGTAGGAAGTGAGAACGATTTAGATCCTTTGATGATATGGTTCAGGTATAAATTCTACACTTCAGTAGATCATGGTATGAGCACCTATCATTTGTTGAATTTTCATTCAATAAAATATTCTATGATTCTATTTAGATGGAATTTTTTAGGATTTTTATATTCTTCCATGTCCATCACCACATTGTTGTCATGAGTTGGTAAGGCAGTTATGGTATGGCAGAGCTTGGTACAAGAGACCTCTGAGAGATTGTAGTTAATTAGGAAATGGTTAATTTTTTATCCAATAAGGTATTGATTATATGTCAAATAGAGGATATGTCCCTTGTATTTTATTGTTAGATATTGAGTTTTCTTGTGGGTGACTCCTCGGTTAGGGCATTGATTTTTGGTTAATTAAAGAAGGCTACCTCCAAGATTTTTTGGACCATTCAAGATTTATGGGTGTATCAGTATATTTTATTATCATCTAAACCTTTCTCTTCTATGAAAAGGCATGAATGGTGTTATTTATGTGTCTCAACTTTATAGTTACATGACTGATCCTACACATGTAATTGAATCCAAGAAAGTTATGTTTGATCTCGATGCACCGTACATGGAATGAATAGTGTAGATCTTAGACCAGAGTGAGAATATATTTTGGGGAAAGATAGTGAAACTTTTATGAATATTATAGTGGTATGGAATGATTCAAAAGGAATATTGGGGGGTTAGAGTCTATTATTTAGGCTTATTTTTCTGATTTGTTCAAGAAAGGTGCTTAAATATGCTTCTCTGGCATGAGAATTCTTTAGTGGGGGAGATCAAACTCATATTTTTCAAGTTATTTATGGTTTAATTTAATCCTTTAATAATTATTTTCTATATAATGAATTATTTATAATGAGTTATAGTGGCTTCATATTGGTTTTATATTGTTTTAATCTTTGTTAATGGTAAACATTTTGAGCACAGTTTTCCCAAACGGTATTGATTCTCCAGGAAACCATGTGGCTAGTGGAAGATTCCCTTGGGGTTGAGAATAGTTTATCAAATATTATAGCCTCAGTTTATAAACCATTAAACATGATCAAATGTCCAAAATCATGGTTGGAACGTGGTTCGGTATATCATTACACCAAACCAAGAAGGTAGACAAGAGTGGCAGTAAACCTCACACGGTTTGGAAACTGTGTGAATGTGACTTAATTATCCAAAAATATTCATTAATATTAATAAATCACAAATTTTGAAATTTTGTTAATACTACTTGAATCCCTAAAAAATCTAAAGACTCTAAAGGCCTTATACAGAAAATTTCTTCCCTTCCAAGTTTGATTCGGGAGGATCCAATTGAATTAATGATTAGAAATTCAGGCATGTGACAAAAAACTATATTCTCTAGATTTATCTTGGATCTAACCATCATCCCTTGAGAAAAATAGTAGTTTTGGTATATCATGGATGGATCTATGGATTCAGATTCCACATACTATTGAATTTTTTGATCATTACTTCAATAGTAGAAGATCTAGAGTGTCAACGGTGCCTCCTTTGATCCTTCTCAATTTTAGCATCATTGGGGGATCCTGAGAGGTAGGTTGGTGTAAAACCTACATAGTTGACTTAGAATATCCTTGAATATAATTCATGAACTTTGATTTGTTTGATTTGGGATCAGTTCTATGTATTATTGGTGTGTGGTATCGATCTGGTTAAGATCATGTGTGATCTGGGGTATCATCTCTCAATGGTTTCATAGTTTTTCAGTAATACGATTATGATAGGACCTTACCATTTGGGTACCTTGTATATTCATGATGCCTTGATTTGATAATTGTATTGACATATATTTTTTTAACATTCTTAATAGTGATCACATGTGGGTGTGTGTATTCCATAATACTCATATATAATGTCTCATTCCCAAAGTATATTAGTGTATCTTGTTTCCAAATTTTATATTGATCACATTTTTCTATGTGTGGGTACTAAATTATCATAATAGCATGCTATATTATTCCTTTATATTCACTACCTTGTTGTGTGTTATTACAATGCATTTGGAGATATTGCCTTTGGTACTTGAAATAGGTGGACCATCATGATATGGTCATCCCTTAGATGGGGAGTGCACACAGAATGTGATGATGGTGACAATGGAACAGAACACATGGTAGAAGAATTAAGGCATTGAGGATAGAACCATGGTAGTTCCATTGAGGGTATGATGGATTTGAGGCTTGTCCCAAGTTATAAATAGGATATGATAGCCTTGAGTCTTGTCTTATGACTGAGAAGTGGTTTTACGTTCCTAAGGCCTAAATCGTGATGGAGGCAAGATATGGTGGTCTTCTGGCCCAATCCAACTTGATGCCTTAATAATTTTGAGAGGAATGTTCACTAGACATGTGGATATATATTGGTTACTTCTTCCATCCTTTATAACTATCCTTCTAGCATTAAACCAAAGAATTTTTTTCCTGGCTCTTGGTTTCTTGGTTATCACTCAAACACTATATATATGATTGTTTATGCTTTCTTATGAATTTATTGTTATCATAGAATACACTTGTCATAAATGTTCAAATGTGTTATAGATGCATTGTCAGTGTCTTGAAATGTTTTACACTCTCACCCAACATGGGTATCAGGATTCACATGAATACTTCATGATACAATATCCAGGTAAGGGAAACGGGCCCATGATAAATAGTTGAGTTGAAGTGTAGGGAGCTAGTAGAAATGCCAAGATAGGATTCTTGAGGATTATGAAATGTTTATTCATTTATATTTGTATAAATTCATACACTGGTTTATGTTTACATATTGGGAGCATATATTATTTATATATATGACATGGTTGAAATTTTTTATGCCATTATGATTCATTTATCTTCTACATGATACTCTAGTTAATCTATATTTTATATGTTTATGGTGTATGGATACGATTAAAAATGGTATATTCTACCCACATAACTTTTTTACCCTCATCTCTATTTGGAAGCCTCTTGTGTATAGGGAGGAGTAAATTAGGTCTTTTGGAATCTCCAATAAGGTGTTGTCTCAGAAATTTCAGGTTATAGCATTATAGATGATAAAAATCATATTTAGGATATGATTGCAGGTGTAAAGGATGATAAAAATTATATTGAGGAAATGAAAATGTCAATTTAACGTGAACTTCATCATTGTGCAAATCTATTTAAGAAGTTAAATATTTGTTTGAAAGACTCCATTTTAGGCTAGTTATACTAAATATACAACTTTTTAGCCATACTAAATCTATATAATATAAAATAATGAAAATGATAGAGTGAAACTAGATTTAATAAACATATTTATCTCTTGAATGATATTCTATAATAAGATAATGAGCTTCCTTACTTAATATATGATTTTAAATGAATTATACATTCAATGGGTATGATCTGTCAAAGAATACATACATATCTAAAGTACTGTATATTTTTTCTCAAGGACCATGAATCACTTAAAAAATTTCCAAGGTTTTTGAAAACCAATCTAAATGAAACAAAAACACATATTAGACATATAATAAATAGTTGAAAAATAAAAAATATATATAAAAAAACAAAAATAATTTATAGGACATAATCTTTATTGATTTCAAACATAACATTTACACTTCAAAAAATTTATGTGCATAAAATTTAGTATAAATAAAATTATATTAAATTTAAAACATTGACTATGAAAATAAATATTAATTATGAATAAAAGTAACGTCAAACAAATAATAAACAAAAAAGTGTTAATTTAAACAAAAAATGTTTTTTGTAAATATAATTTATGAGTATAGTTGATATGTTTTGAAACAACTATATTTTGGGCCACAATAATTATTTTTCATCAAAATGTTTTACATTTAATTTATTTTTAACTATTTATTATATGTTTAATCCATTTTTTATGTTTCATTTAGATTGTTCTTATAGTTTTTATTTTATAAGCTTCCAAAGCCACATAATTGAAACATTATTATGTTTCATGTAGGTTACTTTGGAAGCCTATAAAATATAAACTATAAGATAAATCTAAAGAAAACTTCCAACATGAGTTAAACATATAATAAATAGTTAAAAATAAAAGAATAAAAAATTATAAAAAAAACAAAAATAATTTACTTTACCCAAACTTTATTGATTAAAAACATTACATTTACACTTCAAAAAATTTATGCAGATAAAATTTAGTAAAAATGAAATATATATAAAATTTAAAATATTAATTTTATAAATAAAAATTAATCGGAAATAATAGGAACGTCAAAAAAATAATTAATAATTATTTTAATATTGTTAAATATTACGAATTACATTTTTAATAAATAATAATTATATTTTAAAATATTTATAAGAATTACAAAAATAATTTCAAATAATTATTAAAACAATATAATTATTAATTCAACTAATAAATTATTTAATAATATAATTGAAAATAAATATTCATTACAATTTAAATATATAAAATATAATTATTCATAATAATGTTATTATTAACAATTTTTAATATAATTATTAATATTTTATAATAACCATAATTGTAATATATTTAATATTTTAATAATAAAAAATAAATAAACAAGAATTTTAAATATTATATATAATCAAATTATATATGTATATAATAATACTAAATAATAATATAATTAATAATATTATTAATTATAAATAATCATTAAATTTAAATGATTGTTTGCGCTTAATTATTATTTAATAGTAATAATATTTAATGGTAATATGATTGTAATTTATTTAAATATAAAAATAAAATAAAATTATTTTAATAAAAAAATTATTTTTTATATTTAATAATATTATTTTTATTATTTTTATTATTTTTACTTTTATCTTTGTTATTTTTAACAATAATATTATTATTATTTTATTTATATTATTTTAGTTATAAATTTCATCATTGTTATTATGATTACTATTATTTATTGAAAATGGATATATATATATATATAAACAAAATATAATTTTTTTAGAAAAATGGGAGGGCATTGTTTCAAACAAAGCCTTATTAACAAACTTTATGAAGAAGGCACTCTTCAGGATAATTCCTTCTTTATAACAGTTTTAAAGAAGGTTCTTTCTCAACCAATGAATACTTAATAAATATCTTAAAGAAGACATTGTCTTGTACAACACCCTTCACCGACCCCCCCCCCCCTCCAACCCTAATGGTAGATTGGTAATTTTTTCCCAATTTACTTAAACTGGGCATTTATTTTTATATTTTCACTATATTAGAAACTTTTTTATGGTAATTGACCTCTATGGGAAACTTACTTCATATCCAACAGGTGACAATATTACATCTTCAAGTGGTAGTGACTCATAGCTTCGATAGTGCGTGCGGTTGAAGTATTATAGTGAGATGGTGCATCTTATGGATGGGTGGTTGAGGGAATAGGATTAACAGTGTTGTGATAGTTTTAGAGTGGGGGGAAGTTACTGTGAGTTTGCAATTCATGGTAGGGTGGGTAAGTGGTCATGGACAGTAGGTTTTCCATACCCGGTTGGTATTGAGGGGTCAGTTTTTTTCATGCAGTCGTCTATTTTCTCAAATGGTCAATTGGAATTTGGCCATGATTGAGGTTCATGGAAGGCTGGCGGTGAGGTGAGAGCAGTACCCACAGTCATTATAGTGACTATGTGACACACATTCACTTCAAAATCAAGGGGGGCGGTCACTTCGACACATTTCTGCGTTTAACAACTTCCATTTCAAAAAATATTCTTTTTCAATGTAGATTTTATTCCTATAAATTTTAATAAAAATTCAATTAAAATCAAAATTCATTTCAATATGATTCAAAAAAATCATTTAAAAAACAACCAATTTAAAATTCAATTGTTAAAAAAATGAAATTTCCAATCATTTTTTCAAAATATCATTTTAGATCCACCTTGAATAATAAAATTCCACAATTCTTTTTTTGAAAAAATTTAAATTTAAATATTTTCATTAAATTCAAAAAAAATGTACGAAAGAATTAAAACTTGAAATTGATCCATTTAAATATTTTACTCTAAATTAAATTCCAAAAAAATTATTTCAAAGGTAAAAATTAATTTATGGATTCAATATTTATATAAAAAGTTAATAAATCATTAAATACCAATAATTAAGTCATTTAATAATTAAATATATAATTTTATAAAGTATTAAAGATCACTATTTTCCCCCAATATTTTTTGAATTATGGGTATTTATAATGAATTATAGACAAAATAATTAAAAAAATTAGCTCCCATTACTTAGGATTATCATAAGAGTTCTCCATAAAGTTTTCTTATCCTAGCTTCCAAAATAACTAAGTCTTTCTCTGATACAAACTATAGAGACCCATACTTTTGATACATAAATACTACATCTTATTATAGGAATATTCATTACATATCAATATGATCCATTCCAAAACCATAAAGTTTTAGTGTCTTTGTAAACTAGGAAACAAAAATAATGGGTACATAAAAGATCTACATCATCTGCCACATTGTTCTTCAAAACTGGAACCCTTCTTATAAATGTCATACTTAAAACCTTTCTTTAAATCCTTTGGAAAAGGAAATATGATAAATGATGAACTCAAATGCTCGGTAAGGGTAAACAAGGGAGATATAAATCAATGATAATATGTTATCATATCTTAATCATAATGGTGTGAGAACATGATCTTAACATTTGAAATGTTTTGTCAATAAAAACATAAGAAATAATAATAAGAAATCATAAATAACCAATCATAAGTGATGATAACATAACACAAGCATAAATCATAAGTTTTTGGCTTTCAAATATCCTAAAAATAACTTCCTTAGTCAAAATTAACTCCCATGAATTTTTTTTTTGAAAAATAATAGGCATATCCCCTTTATTAAATATAAAATAAATACAAGTAACAATGAAGATAAAAAAATGAAAAAAAAATCCCCCATCACATACCTATATTTTGCCTTATCCTGATACCAATCTTACTCTCCTCTTCCTGAATAAAATTCCAATCAATTCTTCCACATCCATGCACATGTCCACAACATCTTGGATGACATCATATTTTCCAAGATCTCACTTTTTCAAATAGGTTTTTGGTGTCAGTACTATCTAATCTAGAAACAACTTCAAATTGGTACACCACCTTTTCCTAGGTGGCCTTCGTATCTCCTGTCATAGGAGTCTTCACACCCCTGACCTCCTAGGATTCACATTGATCCATATCTTCTTTATATTTTAGATTATCTTTAGTGTGTGCTTCTAGGACTCAAAATGAGTTTTAATAACTTCCAAAATTTTACTTCTATGACCTAGTTCATTTAAGGAATCAATATAGGGAATGCCTGAATTAATAGGACCTGTTTCTTTAAATCGAGAAGGATTAGAGTGACGAGATTTTTTATTTTTATAACGATCCAACTGTAATCCTTCCTTGTCTACAGAGGACTTGGTTGTAGCCTTATTCTTCAATTCTTAAATGTTACCTTTATCTAAGCGATCCTTTGGTCTTCTGGCTGGACCTTATTTCAGTGATAAATCTTCTTCAATATCTAGTTGTTTACTTACAACAACAAATGTTTTTTTAATAATAGCTTCCAAATACCTTTAGATTGTATGGTATGTATCTTTCTCAAAATAGATATGTTCTATATAAGTAATCTAATCACCATAAATATGTCTATATTCCATAAAATGCACATAAGATTTAGTCAAGTTTTTAATCTTCCCAATGGATATGGAATCTAAATTTTGTTTACCATTAAGTTTTTTATCAGCATTAATTGGTTCTATAATAATCATTTGATCAACATGATTTTAAATGTTATCTTTCTCCACTGATTGAGTATCTTCCAGATCATCAACTCATGTGGAATTAACAACAAGTGCTACTTTTCCAATATGGAAAGGGACAACAAAACTATCTTTAGGATATTCCATTTCCTTAGTGGATGGACTAGTAGTTTATAACTCTATATACTTATAAGAGGTGACACACCTTTCACCCATTATTTTCTTATTACAAACTTCAGGAAGGGTAGGCTCTTTATCAGATTGATCAGGTTCTTCCTTAGAAAGATCTGACCACGTTTTCCTCTTCAACTACACATCTGAAGTCCCCATGTAAACAGATTCTATATTATTTTCATTAGCATCATCATTAGGCTGAGAATATTCACTTGGATTATTAGCATAGGGAGAAACCTTATCTTTAACAAATGATCTACCAATCTTATTAGTTTTCCTTACCCTATAATTTTCATCCACATATCCTTTAAAGTTTCCAAAATCACAGCAAGTCTCATGATTTCATTTATCCCTAGTGTGACCAATTATTTTACAACCACTAAAATATAGTGGTATATTTTTATACATAATAGATAAATCAAATATATAACCAACCGTGGATATAGTCACATTCTCAAAAGGGGTTGAATTAAGATCAATTCCAACAAGAACACGAGAAAATAATCCAAATTGATCTTCCTCTATTTCTGGATCCAGATTAATTGGTGAACTAATCACTGAAGCAACATCAAATAAAATTTGAGGATGCCACCAAATTCAGATTAATCCATAAATACCAACCCAAATTGGGTCTTTGTACATCAAGAAGAAAATTTATTAAAGATCATATTCCAATTTTGAAGGAAAATCATACCAGGTTTGAGATAGATTTCCCTGAGCCCCCACACTTTGCGCTTCAGACCATCTGAAAGAAAAAAATGTCAAAAAATCGATGCCCAATAGGAAAAAACTTCCAATAATGGAATCCCCAATAAATAGACATCCTTCTAATCACATCATCAGTCTTCTATGGTTTATGCCTCGATGAAAAGACCATGCTTTCTACAATAAAAAAATATAATTATTGATCCTATCAAGAATGAGGTCCTAACTAACACGGACTAGGGAAGAGTTACCTCATTTTAAGATTCTTTTAGAAACTCTTTAATTTAAGGATCAAAATATCAAGAAGTGTCACACTCAAATTCCTCAATTTCTTCTTTTGTAGCTGATGATCAGAAGAAGATAATACCTAAGCTCTTTCAACTAAAACTTTATGATAGTCAAACCTTCCTTTCAAAATAAAATATCCATCCATTAGAGCGTGATTAGTCAGATTCATGGATGAAATCCATAATCACCATTGAAAACCCAAGATAGGAGAACCATTGACTCCCTATCTCCCAAGACTATCATTATATGAAGTTCCATAATATATATTCCTACCCGATAAATTCTAACATTCTCTTTATAATAACATCCATATAGTTAACTCCATCATCTATCATGAGTTTATTAACTCCATCATATCTTAAGAGTTTCTCAAATCCACAATCATTTCCCAATTCATTGTATGGATATAAAAAACCCACCCATATTTGGTTTATAATGTAACCACCCATACTTGGTTTATAACGCAACCTTCCATCATTAGTTTATAATAGAACCACTAATCACATAATCATAATCCATTAATATGTATTCCACAAGATCATTAAAACATGTATAATTACATAAAATCATAACCCATGTAAGAAAAATAGAACTCATAAACATTTAAAAATTCATAATCATAAACCATCCAGAAAAATAATAAATATGGTAACATTGGATCATATCTCTAATAATACTTAAGAAACATCAAAAGATATTTTTATTGATAAAACAATTCCTTTGAAATATCACTAGAACATTTCTTGAGGATAATAACCATTTAATTTTTAAATCACTTATTTAAAATCTAAATATTCCAAAATATTATGGAAAAAAAATCATTTAAAATAACCATTGAAACTTGTAAGGGAAGTTTTAATGAAAGGATAAGACATGACTAAGAGTAAAGTCGTTCATGCGATGTACATAAAAATAATGATTCCATTAAAACGTTTTTATAAAATGTAAAAATAAGTAAAAATGAGTTTAATAAATATTTTTATAATATTAATAATATTTTTTAAAACATTTTAGAAATAATGGATATGGAATAAAAATGATTTCCAACTAAAGAGAAAAATATTTTCAGTTTTACTTAAAAACATTATTTCAGTCTATTGAGTACTTAAAGAGTGTAAATAAAAAGTAAAACATGTAATATATATAAATATCTAGAGTATAGGATAATTCATAATATTCTGGAGTTATATATCAAATAATTTTATCATTATAAATTAATCATAAACAATCTTGATGAAAAATGATATTGTAACATAAAACTCTTATCTCTTTGGTAACATTTGATTCATAACTCTCATGAAATAAATAACTTCAAATGAATATTTAAATACCATGAACATAAGGATATTAATCATAAAATATATAAAATAGGAAATTAATATATATCATAAAATAAGATAGGTGTATAATATAATATACTTCCCAAAGAAAGAAAATTTGAGATGGTAAACCCTTACCACTTTGGTAACTTTTGAAATAAATCACCAAGTATGGTATAATATGAATTATAACATCAAATACCATGAATTAATAAGGATAAATAATATAATATTTCAAATTATCAACATATACACCTCATAAACATAAATTGGTGCACAAGTTAAAATATTTCTCAACAAAATAAAATTGAGACAAAGAACCATTACGGCTTTAGTATTTTTTATATCGAAATTCATTGGGAGCATGAAAATTATATGGTTATATAAATATATTGAATTAAATAATTTATTATTCCAAAATAAATTCTTGTATAGTATATAAATTATAGAAATAATAAAATGTTTCATAAAATAAAAACATGTCTAAATTTAGAGAAATTGAGTCAAAACCCTTACCAGATATCTATCTTTCTTCGTTAGCAGTCTAAGATCCTATATAATAAATTTAAATTTATTATAAGTATATAAAAGAATCATAATCATACATATAATACCATAAATGTTTTAATTATAACATTTTATCACCCGTTCATTAACAAGCTTCCATTATCATCATCATTTCAGGTGTTGAGTACTTTGTTTTTCATGTAAGTTTTGGTTCAGAATTTATGGTCCCTACACTTTTATTAGGGTTAATTTATCTCTATCATTTCAATAATGGTATAAATATAATATATATTCATTATATACACATTTTTAATCATTCATATAAATCAGTACTGAAAAATCAATTACATCACTATGTGGAGATGGTAGTATGTATATACACATGGGTGATGTTTCCATTTTTTTAATGGATGGAATGAGAGAAAGGTAAATTATAATTAACCTTTAAATAACCATTAATATATCATAAATGTCATATATTAAAATTAAATATAACATAATAACCAACCATGTTTGAAAAATATGTAAAAATACATGTTTATTTGTGGGGGTCTTAGTCTGCACAATGCACGATTCACATTTTCATTTTTCTTAAAGGAAATATAGAGGGTGGTTATTTCTTTTAAAATAATCATAATAACATTAAATTATAATAATTATACTTATTTTATCATTTTAATATGGATAAATAAAATTTTAAGAAGAAGAAAAGTGCATAAATAAATAGAAAAAGAATAAAGATAGGTTAATAACTTATGCCTCAGTTCTTGGATTATCTCATTTGCAGAGGAGATTAAAGATTTGATTGATGGTATTTTTGGAAGAAAAGAAAATAATTAAGTTGTATAAGATTTTTTAGGATATTATTGGGTATATATTGGGATGAAATTAAGTGTTTTTTTGTGAAGTAAAGTGAGGAGAGGAGTTCTCCTTTTACAAGTGAAAAGGAGTGGCATTATTATAAATACCCAAAAGTATTAAATAATGGAAAGTCAATATCAAGGAAAGTGACTAAAAAATTAAAAATTAACAGAATTTTAGGAGTTAAAATCAATAAATCTTCCACCTTTCAAATAGAAACATGTTTTAAACATGTTAGACCCTTTAAATCTAAGTTTACTCACTTCTACCATTTTAGTTTTCACCATGGTAACTAGTTTTTACCTTGGTAATTAATCCTTTAATCCCAAAAATAAAATGGTACTTATTATATAATTTGGACACAATTATTAAATTTTTTTAATTCATCTTTTTTATTTCATTTATTAAAAGTGGTAAAAATTAAATTTAAAATACTAAATGTATAATGTATTAAAAATAATGTCTTTGAAAAAATTAACTTAAATTAAAAAATGTCAAGTATAGGTTAATAAATTAAAGCCAGTATATTTAAAATTATAAATTAACTTATAGAATACAAAAAAAATCTTAGAAAAAGGTTTAATAAATTTCCAATTCATACTTATACACTAATAATGTCATAAATTCTTTCTTATTTATAAAAAAGGTAATTTTCACTATTCACCCAATAATCAATATTTTTAGAAAAATATCAAAAACTAATGTATTGATAATAGTATAATGATTATTTTAAAAATAACATGAATTTTCTCATATAATATTTTAAAAATTAAATAAAAACAATTTTTGGAGAAAACATATTTTTGAAGCATCAATGGATTTACTAAAAAATTAGTACTTATTTATTATGAATTAAAAGATATATTTTAATTATTTAAAACCTTTATATAATTTGGATATTATTATTCATAAATTTAATATCTAGTTTAAAATTATTTAGTATATCTTAGTTCATTTAGACTCAGGGTTCCATGTAAAGCAATCTATAGAAAACTTCAAGATTATTTCAAAGAAAATATATATATAATCGTAGGGTGTTATAATGAATATTTTAGAATTAACTATAACAAAATCTTCGTATAATGGAAATTTTCGTGGTGTAACATGGGATAAAATCCCTTTTAGACACAACTGTTTATTTTATATAGAACTTATATACCCCAACCTGTTACGATAAAGCATAGTGTTTTCATTATTAGTGACATAGGTACTACCTAATATACTCATACGGGATTTCTATTCAAAACATATATACCATTAATAATATATCCCATAACAAATACATTATAACCCTTAAAGATACTAATGAAATTAGGCTCATATTTTAAGGTAAAAACCCTTTTGCTGATGAAATCCTAAAGAAATTAGGTTTTTATATTGGTCAAGGACCCACCTTACATGATGTAAGATAGAAAAAGAGAATTCATCTAGATATAATAATAATTATCCTATATCAATGAACATAAATCTATTATTTTTACCAAAAACAGCCTCTCTTTCAGCTCCCTCAATAAATTCATAAAATGAATTTCTATGAGGGAACATATGGAAATTGAAACCTAAGTAAAGAACCCATAAATTTCTATTATAGTAATCAAACATAATTTGGACCATTGCAATATCATATTCTACATCGGTTTATGGGGAATAGTTACTATAATCATTTTAATTATAATAAAATTTCAATTTAGAACATTTTTATCATACATGTCAAGTTTTTCCACAATAGTATCATGTAATATATCTATAGATTAGGACGGAATGATTATCCCAATACTGACTATGGTTTTTTCCATAATCTTTCCATTTATCATTCTTTTTTTACCTTGAAATTCGGATCTACCCCTAACTATGAGAATCTTGTATTCATTATTAACCTTATATTTACATTACAATTCTCATTAAAGTAATGTAGAGTAAACTTATACTAAAGTCATGAAATTTCTACCATACAACATAGCATCAAAAAAATTATCATAAGAGCTATCAAGGAAAGTCAAAAAAAATTATATATTGGTCTTTTTCATTTAATACAACATTAATATTATTAATTTCAATCATATTATTACTAAATTTATCATTTTTTTCCCATATTAGTATCCTATAATGTATCGTGAAATTATACAATTTATTTTTCGTATGAATACACACAAATAATGAAGTATTTATGTAAAATTTATCAAGATAAGATCATATATGCGAATCATAGGTTTTTAATAAAACATGATATATGACTTTATCGCCTAAATAAATAATAATAGAGATATGTTCTTTTATTTTAATTATAGGAGAGACATCTATGTAGGTGGTTGTAGCCTATCCATTAGTGAACATACTCACCACATGAATCTTGGGCCTATGAAGTACATCTTGAATTCCTTGTTAGACCATAAACACATTTATATAAATGTTCCAAATATTTAAATCATCCACTCCATAAAAAATATTTATTTCATACCTAAAATATAAAATAAAAAATTATAGGAACCTTTGATACTAATTGTTGTGGAAAATGTTAGTTGTACACCCTCAAGCAATAGCCTAGAAAGAAAATAATTTTTGACTAGTTTCTTTAATTTGAGAAATAAAATTATAGAATTAAATAAAAAAACTACAGTGGTAAATTTACAATTCAAGAAATGTGTGATAATAAAAGAAAATAAAGTAGAGAAAAATACATTAGAGATTTAACATGCTTTAGATTAGTTTGGTCTTACGTGCATGGAAGGAACACTGACCTACTCACATATTTTATTAATAATAAAAAAAGTACATGAATGAGTGAAACAAAAATATAGACAATATAAAATCTATATTTACTAATTCATGAAATAATTGAAAGAAAACAATGAAACATATATACCAACCAAATTTACCAACTATCTAGACCTTCATGTTCTTCAGAAAGTCTTGATGATATTGAAAATAGTGAGTAAATATCTCCTCATAGGTTCCATCCAGAGATCTCAACCAGACTAAAACTTCAAGATTTATTTCATTTTAGAACAGAAAGGAAAAAATCACTCTTGTTCATAGGATATAATGCTCTGTCTCTATTGAAAGACTTATCTTTCTTGATTTCTCTGTATTATCTGGTTTTAGTTGATAGTTGTGTATCAAAAATCACCACACAAATGAGCTATGAGAGTAAATATAAAGCCCCAAGAGATTAGGCTATGATGTAACAAGTGAGTAAAGGTGGATAGTAATGGTTAAATTAGTCACAAAAACCCACATCCAATAGTATCCATGATAGGAAATATTGTAAAATAATATAATATATGTGATTCAAGCACCGTGTAAGATTAAATTACAGGAGAAATTGTTATAAAATTCAGTTCCCTAGACCCAACTTGAACATTATTTTTCAATTACCATATCATTTATACAAAGATTTACTCATTATGTACACTTTCCATAATAGTGTTTTATTTCTGAATTTATTATTTATATGGTAATTTCCTTATATTATTTGTCATATCAAAAAGTTATAGTAGTTGTTAGGCTCTAATAAGAACCTTGAGATACTATGAAATTAATCTTAAACATATGTCCAATTGTCTAGATACATCATTCTAACTATATATATATATTCTGACTATTAAGATATGGGGGATCATAAGAATTAATACTTCATCTCATAAAGTTATCACTTAGTGATCTCGAGTAGATGAAATCATGAGAACTAACCCACCAATAAGAAAACCACATGTTTCATGTGTCATTGGAAGTTCCTATATGGGAACACATGTAATGGTCTACTAGCTTGATATTATTATCCATGTATACTATTTTATTATGTACTTTTATGAAATATCAAAATAATGAAATTTATTTCATAGACATCGGTGGTATTACATTGATAAAATAATCATTGTAATAGTTATCGCTTCCAATATGATGAAATAAATCGGACCTAGTTGATCAGAAGGTAGTACTTTCACTGAATATATAGCCCTGGTATAAGAAGTTAAGTCTTTACCATAATTTCAATAAACAATAAAGTAATAAAGGATGATGACATGAAGTGTGCATCCTACTTTAAGAGATATCACAAGATAAAAAGATTATATTACGTAGTGTGTGTTTGTAGGAAAGGTTGTCATTACTACGAATTCTTTATCTCTTTAGTGGATTTTATGGGTTGTTAGAATCCACTCTTGGTCTATGAATAGAATTCTCTGTTGTCGAGACATGTTACTAGAAGTTCGCACACTAAGAATATTCAAATTGTTGCCATATTCTGATGAATAGGAGTATATGACATGATAGGACCCACCATGAGGACTAATAGCTATCCTAGAATAAACAATCGTTAATGAATAAATAAATTCATTATTATTTGAGTATATAATAATTGGATTCGAATTTATTTATTAAAAGTATTCACAATTTTTTAAATAAATAAATGGGAAAATATTATACGAACGAATATTATTTTAATTTTCAAGGTTCATTTAATATATGCAGGGATTATAAGTTGAGTTAAATACTCTATTTTATCTCATAATATATTTATTATGTATTAAAATTATCTAATAAAATATAAAAGACATTTCAGACATAGTTAATTGGTCTTAACGTGTCATTTATGGATTATTTAGTGGGTGTAATTTATGTAGTGTCGCACCCAGACCTTTGGAATTATATTATTTTATTATTTTCTTGATATAGGATACTTTATTCAAGGTTTCTGTTGATCCCTGGTTTAAATTTTTGAATTTTCTATGCCTCAGGTAAAGTTTTTGGCTTCTCAAAGGTTAGCGTATGGTTTGGGTAAACTGTAAGGTTTTGCCTGAGTAAATATGCGGCCTGTTTTGGGGTCCATGAGTAAGGTGAACAGGTTTCACATGATTTGGGAAACCGTGAAGAAATTTTGCATGAGGTTCTATCCATTTGAAAAGTGGTGACCACATAGTTTTCACATAGTTTCCCAAACCATGTGTCCAAACAGTGTGAGTTGTCCATATTCTTAAAAAATCGAAATTCCATGTTTTACTCTTCATGATATTAATCCTAAATCAGAATTATTCTCCCTTGATCATTTTAGGTACACCAAGGGTTCCTCTAAGATCCCTCTCCTTTACCTCACTTCAATTTTTGAATCCCATTGAAATTTACAAGGTAATATTCCTTTGGGTTTTGGTCGATTTATCCTTCTCTTCTCCCTTCTCTCTTGAGATCTTGGCCTCTCTTGGTGGGGATTCCCTCTTGGGAAAACCCTATGGGTTAGGGTGGATGTGTAGTTTATTTTTGTTGATTTTATGGTCTATGGATTGTGTATTGGGATTGGATCTCTATCCGTTGAAGGTTTTATTGAATTTTTACTTTTCCAAGGTAGGTGTTTCCATTATTTCCCTTTCAGACTCACTATATTGATTCTTGTTGATTTTTAAATAGTGTAAAAATATGTTTCTCATGATTTTGATGTGTTTTTTTGGTTTTTTTGGTGCTTTGGTTTTGGTATAATTTTTTAAAAATGGTTTTTGAAGTGATTATTCAAATACACCTATGTATATATATTCACCCAATGTGTTTAATAAAATTTCAACTCAGCTTTCAAAGAAAAATTAGATGATTTGAATGGTGATTACCCTTATATATGTTTTATTAAGTTCGTTGGATTGTGACTTGGTCTTTATTTGGGGGCATGGTAACTTTTCTTGTGTGGTTTTCTATGTTGGTTTGAAAACGTGTGGTTTTTCTTTAAAAATGGTTTGGGAAAATTCATGGATATTTTTTGTGCTCCATTAGATGTGGGAACATATATGTGTGACTAGAGTGCACACATGGATGGTAATATAAATTATAATGTCCTTGGATAAACTTTCTCAATTCAAAAACCCAGATTTCAAAATACTTATCCCTCATCCTCCTTCCTTCCTTCAAACACTTGTCACTTCACAAATGGTTTCTTGGTTTCAAGTGAATAAAATGTGATTTCAAATGTTTTTTTTAAAATTTATCCTATTTTAAATCTTAAAGGTATGTCTTGATGAATTTTTGATGTAAAGGCTTTCTTGGATCTTCAAATACTATGGGTAACTAAAATGATATATGGGATCGTATGAAATTTTGTGATGTAGCTCGATTTGTAATGTTTTTAAATGCTTGTTTGGAATTGTGTGTGTGCAATAAGATTTTTAGGTTGATTTTTGAAAATGATGTAAAAGTGTCCTTGAAAATGTATTCCTGGTTTTAGGAATGTAAGGATCATTGGGCATTTGAAATGAATTGGGATTTTAGTTTTAAAACATATATAATGTGATGTCAATTCGTATGTTAAGATTTTTTAAGAAATGTTATGAAAGATTGTATGGTATGAATTATAGTTAGAACTTACATATGGTTTGTTATATGATGGGTACCCCTATAGAGGATCTCCCCATGTGGGTTATCATGTGGGTGGTGCCAGTGTTTGAGGTAGCCAAGTGTGGTGGCGATAAGTAAGGTGGGTCATGTGTATAAGGGCCTTTTATTTACACAGTGTACTATTGCCATGGGTTTCTAGAGCATCATTTTGAGGGTTGAGTGACAATTTCTTATCAACTCTGATTAGAAGTCTTGTTAACCCCTTGACATGATAGGGCTTGGTGCGATGAGACACCGTATTGGTCAGTTTATGATGGAGAGTTGGTTATAGTCTATAGAGTTGTTCCATATGCTGATAGGTGAGTCTGACTCGAGTATGTATATGGATCGCTCTTTGTATGTTTAAGAAATTCTCATGGTTTCTATCTATTTGTTCTTTTTAATATTATATTTCAATTGGTTTTCTATTTATACTACTTGTTCATTTTTAGCATAGATTTTATTTCCTTGGTTTGGGTTTTTATTTTAAAATCCTAAATCCTCATTAAAAAATAGAGATGCGGTGTGTAGTGTTTTAAGAAGATAAATATATGTTTATTAATTAAAATGAAAAAAACCTATTTTTATATCTGTATTTCAAACTAGTATTTATATAATTTTTTCAGGAAATGGAATATATAGATTCTATTGTGGTTTCTTAATGATCTATTAATATTACACCCTACTTATACCATTCAGTTTCGATAGACCTGAGCTATTTCTCATGTACATATTCCTAATTTGAGTGCTTGTTGCTTGATCAATTTGGTCTTGTGGTTGGAGGTGACCAAGAGGTCACATGGAGATCCTATCAGTGATAGTTTGGTTTGGGTTTCTAATTAGTTTCTATTTTGTGTAGCTTTATTTTATACATGGACTAGTTTTTATAGAGAATAAATTATTGTTAGTTATTTCACTTGGTCGGTTTATTTATTTAATCCCTGTTTATTTTGGGGAAAATCATTCCCATGTGATTACTTTGATGTCTGAAACTAGTTTCTATCCTATGGGGATTGGGAATACCCTTCATGCCATGTCTCAGACTAGGTCAGATGTGAGTTTGGATGGCATCCTATATTAGTTCATGACAAAATGGTATCATAATAGGCCCTTTTTATTTGGTATGTTAGTTAGATTGAAGATTAAGACTGTCAGAACTTAAGAGGTGGGTATGGGAAGGGCATCATTAACCCTTTCCCATTATAATCCTCAAGTTTTTAGGGGTGGTCTTGTAACTGAGTCTTTTTAGTTTTTTATATGAGGAATGAAAATGGAGGTGAGTCAGTGTCATGTTGTGATCCCATATTGAGTAGTGACCAATGTGGAGTCTGTGTGAATAGTTCAAAAATCCTCATAGATGTTAATTCCTACATGGGGCATGGACCACTAACCATGTCACTAAGTTAGGTATGGACACTTATTCATTATTACATTAGTTTGGTGTGATTTTTGTTTTGTTTCAGTTTTGGTTTGTATAAGTTAGTTATTGAAATGAAAATTATTTTGAAATGGAAATTATTTCTTTCAAATGCTTTTAAAATTGGAAGAATGGGTCTCAAAGAAGCATGTTTTGGATTGAAAATTTGGTATGTTTTTAGGTTTTGATAATGAAATGGTAAGTGTAACCATTGGTATTCCTTATGGACATTCATATATGAGTGGGTATGTATGGAAAGTGCATGTTGGCACATGTTTATGCATGATGAAAGTGGTAATGTATGGCCACATATGTGATGTTTCATGGAATTCCATGGGTGAGTATTTGAAATTAATGGTTTTACTTGGGTTTTATGAAATGGTTTTTGAGTGAAAAAATTATTAGGGTTTGAGTTTTACTTGAAAAAGTGGAGGGTTTTCCAATTAAAATGGATTTTTGGTTTTTTGAAAGTGGCCTTGGTATAAAGCATTTTTGAAACATGAAATTAAAAGGGTAGTTTTTGAAAAGAGGATTTGGTTGTGTTTGTATGTTTTTGGTTAATGGGCCTATTTTTTAGCTTAGGATATCCTTCTCAATTGTGTTTCGAGTTGATATTGATTTTTGGTCTTGATTTTAATGTTGTTTAGAATATTCCACCTAGAAAGGTTCTGATGTTTTCCTTTTAATCTTACCTAGTGTCTGGTCCTTCTCGAGTGTTTCATGTCTATTGTAGTGATTGAGATCCATTAAGACAATGTAGTGGCTTGAGAAATTTGAGTGTGTCTTTCGATCATTGGAAACCCTCAAAGCTATTAGATTTCATGTTTTTTTTTTGTTTATTTGAGGTCCCATCTTTTGAGGAATGGGATTTGTTTTCCCTTCCATCGATGCAAGTCAGGATGACGTGGTAAGTGTTTAAGTCCATCTTTGTCCAATGGTTTATACTTGAGAAAGTGAAAACAAAGAAAAGGGAAGAGCTCATGAGTATTCAGCAAGGCTAGAGGATAGTGAAGGCCTATGTTAACTGCTTCAGGGAGTTGGTTTCCTTTTCTCTAGAGGTAGTGTCACAGGATCTATTGAATAATTATCTTTTAATTGGGGGTCTTAGTTTAGAAATCAATGAGTGAGTCCTCTCATATAAGTTTCTTTCACTACTAGAAAAGGGTTATTTGTGATGATACATTTGCAATGGGTTCCCTTTTCAAATGATCTTTTGTGAAGGTGTCCCGTCATAAATGGCCCATTATGAAAAATGGTGTCCCAAATATTACCTTTTGAGATGATTCCTCACAAAAAATCATTATTTACGATAGGAAGTAGTATCTTTGTGAATAGTTTTGGTGAATTTTTGAAAAAAATTGTTGTGATGGGCCGACTACCCATCGCAAATACTTTTCCTTATTTTTAAAAAAATCTTCTTGCAATGGATCATTGCAATAAGTATTTTTGATAGGATCTTTATAAATAATGGGAAAAATATTAATAATAATATAATAATAATATAAATTAAATAATAACATTAATATTAGTAAAATAATTTTAATTATAAAATAATTAAATAATATAATAATATTATTATTATTAATTTTAATGAAATAATAATAATATTATTAATAATATAATAAAAATCTCAGTATTCACAAAAATATAAAAATATGTTAATTAATAAAATAATAAATACAATAAAAAATAAAATAAATAATAAAAAATTTAATATTCACAACAATATAAAAATGAACTATTTAAAATTTTAAATAGTTAATATTACAAAGAAAATTACATTCAAATGTTTCATTATAAAATAAAAATACATCACTGAGGGGGAGGGTCGTTCGGAGGAGCTGGAGGAGATGGTGGAGGGAACTCCATCGCTAAACTACGAGTCAGACATCGCATGTACTTCATTTTCTCCTACTTGTGTTAATGCTACTATCGACACATCTTATCCTGCATCTCCTACTACAACTATTTTCATAGGAACTATTACTACTGCTACTACTGCCACAAACGCATCTCCTTCTACTCCCTACACATAGTCTATAGAAGCTCACTCTGAGATCACAGTTGCTCTTGATACTATGCAGTAGATGATAAAGACCCTCGGTGAGATCCCCTTGAGCAGGATGCTGACATCGCTGTGGTGCCATTAAAAATGAGAGCTGATACCAGCAACTCTACCTTTCTTGAAGTCATACTGGTTCTCCTACATCCATTTTGCCTCATCAAATCGGGGGGCACTGGTCTAACTATCGGTCTTGGCCTAACTCTCACTATGTGTCTGAGACATTGCAGCCTCATATGACTCCTTCAATTGAAATTTAAAATTAAAATAGTTAAAATATTATTTTAAGTTAAATTTAAAACTCAAAAATAAATTATACTGGCCATAATCTGATACTGGTGACTACCTCTAATCTCTCCAGTGGCTGGATCACTGTACATCCTCCTATAGATGTCGTACTTTATAATATCTGGTTGTGTGACTGCCAATATGAATATAATATAAACTATTTACATTTAAATGTATATAAAATATTTAAAAAAATTACTTACAATATGATATAAATGCGTATTGAATGTATGGCTACTGGCTCGATGTGTCACCTCCTGTCTCCCCCAATTTTTCTAAACTACTGATGATCTACTCTGAAACTGCCTACTCGGCATGTGCCTACATAATCAATCCCAAACCTGAGATTAAATATAATCAATTTGGTGGACGCGACAAGTCGCATCAAAATCTGTCACTCCTACTTTCTTCTTTTATTTCCTTTTCAAATTGTGCAAAAATAGAGTGTAACACAGATGCATTACTCCCTTCCATGCCTTCTACATAAACTCACACATGCTCTCATCAATGGGATACCATAAAACCTACAAATAATTTATAATATGAAGTTATTCATTATATTAATTTCAAAATAAATATTATTTATTTATGTACCAGCCAATGCTTGAACATGTGGTGCTAAACAACAACAATAATCTAATCCCATGAAACCCATGGTTTAGAAAAATAATTGCATAATATAGCACTCCCCTATCTAATAGTTATATGCATAAAGCTATAAAAAACAATTAATAAAATAATTATAATATAAATAAATTAATGATTACTAAAATACACAGGTAAGAATACCACTGTGTGCATCGATTGAACCCAAGATGTGGATGTCGCTCGAAGATAGGGTCGTGAATCATCAGTCTGGAAAGACCACATCCCCTCCAAGTGATCCTTGAACCGCCAAAATCCTGAGGGTCAGATGATCTGACATCCTACTCATCCAAAGGTAGATCAGCCTCCTACAATAGACGATACAAATCCTCTTTCATCTGAAACATGAAATGATTATTGTTAGTAAATAGTTGAAAACAACTATTATATAAATATATATATTTATATATGTGATTATAACTAGAATATAACAATGTCAATTTCCTTATTCATCCTTATCTTCATAGTTGTTTATGTCAATGTCTTCATCTTCCTCCTCAGCCTCATTAATTTCCATATTAGTTTCAGTTTCATCATCTCTTTTCATTTCAAATTCAGTTGTAACATCATTAACACCATCATCACCATCGTCCCTTAACTATGCGGTGTCATCAATGATATTCATTTATCTTCATGAAAAAGAAGGATTTAGAGCAGCCTCTTTAAAATTTTCAATTCCTTACACTTCAGTATAACCACATTCACTTTCAGTAAACCGATTCTCTCAAGATTTAATTTTTATTATTCTCCATCAATCACCCAACTCTCTTGAAGTAGGACAACAATTTTCATAATAATTTTAATGTTCCTGATAAGATAATAAAAATGGTTCATTTAATACATTAAGACTTTTATATTTAATATCAATGATTCAATAGATCAGATGAACACTTAAGACTCTCTCTATATTTAACCCATAAGAATCATTATGAAATGTTGTCCCAGATAACACAGTTCAATTATTTCTTCCAGAATGCCATAAAATTCAACTCCAGTTTCTATATGATGAGATCCTCTCGAAAAACACCACTATTTATTGTTTTCTTGATCCCCCATATGCATGTTTATCAAATTGAAAACCATTCACCACATATGCATTATAAGATTTAACCATTTTTCATGGTGGGTTACTTAATACACACAATCTATTATCAATTTTATCAGCATGTTGAGATAACTGAAAATTTTTTAAAAAATTGTCATTATAACAAGTATTAAATTGATTTTTATGTGAAATCAAAAAAATATATTATGTTACTAGTTTTTGAAACCAGTAGGAAATTTTTTTTGATGACATTCTTCAAGAGAAGCTACGATAATTTGTGGAAACTTTTTCTTGATATTATTATGATATAACATACAAATAAAATAATATTAATGAATTATTACAAAAATTATAGAATAAGTGATAGGATCACTCTCAGTAAAAATAGTTTAATTTATTCACAGTTGAGCAGAATATTTGTTTGAGCTCTGTGATGTTCATAATCTAAAATCAATCATTCATGTACTCCACTAAAGACAAGTTCAGGATGATTGAAAACTGATAATTGATTGATCATGCAATTTTTAACATTTTTCTTGTTATGGATAATGCATTTGTGTTTTGAGGGATATTCAGATTTAAAGAAATGAGAGAAGAAAAAATAAATTTCTTCTTTCAAATAAACTTCTCTAATTAAGCCTTCAACTGATGTTTGGTTAGGTACTTTTTTCTTCAATTTCTACTTGCATATCTCAAATGATTACATCCATCATAATTGTACCGAACCTCTACATTTTTTCATGAAAAAAATTTAATATCAAATATTCCATTGAGTCAAACAAAGCTGGCATGAATATTTTTTCTAGTTTACATAAAATTAAAACAACATCTTCTTGCAGATTTCTTACTATATCTTAGTTTTCTTTCAACACACAAATGTCTCAAAAAAAGATGACATGTCACTTTTCACATCCCAAATCATAGGATTTAACAAACCTCTTAATCCAATTGGCATAATTCTTTCCATTAAAACATGATAGTAATGGATTTCAATTTTGTAATATGACCACTTCTGATACATCTTCCTAAATTGGAATCATAACAATTTGTAAGCCTCAAATATAAAATCCACTGAAAAAATAATAAGTGACTCTCTTTAGACAGTGCATAATATTATTTTGGATTCATTAACTTCTGTGATCTAACATTTTCAAATAGTTAAAGTTCTATTCACTTGAAAATTTGGGCAAGATCTAATTGTGTTTTTACATTACCTTTGGTCTTACCTAATGTATCCAAAACTATATGAAATAAGTTATCAAAATAGTTCTTCCCAATATGTATCACATCCAACATGTGACAGACCAATAAATCAGACCAATGTGGAAAATCACAAAAAATGTTTTGTTTTATCCAATTGTTCTCTTTTCCAAACCCATCAATTTTCTGTTAGTTTATTATTGGTTGAAATGTTATGGTATGTGACAAAGAGATAATAGACTTTAACTCCATACCTGAGATCATTTTTGGTGTCCCGTATCTTTTATATATTCCTTTTCTGAAATGATATTTGTTTCTTCAAAAAGGATGATCGGTTTGAAGGAATCTACAATGACAGTAAAAAAATGTTTTTTCCATTGAAGAGAATAAACAATTTTTTGTCTCTCATACGATATGTATATGGTTTTGGAACATGTGTATTCCATCCAAATAACATTTCATATGCTTTTAAGTCATTAATTGTCCACATTAATGCATATTTTAGTAAGATGTTTTGTTTCGCAGCAACATCATATGTACTAAAACCATTACATCATAATGAATTTGACTCATAAATCAATGGATTAAAATAAACATTAATATTCTTTTATGGATGACCGGTAATTAATATGTTCAAAAAGATATATGGAGCCTTCATCAACATTCATAGAGTTAAATTGTACAGAGATATAAAGACATTACAAGATTTATAATAACTACTGTAAGAACCAAATGTATATAAACCATTAGTAGAAATACCCAATCACATGTTTAAGGTTTCCAAAGAAAAAGATGGATACACTTGGTAAAAATGTTTCCATGAATCACCATCATAGGGATGATTTAAGCTTTTACCAGTTGAAATATTAGTTTTGTGTCACGACATCAATACTTCTGTTTTTTGAGACATAAATAAATGCTACAATCTGGGTGTGATTAGGAAATATCTCAACTATTTTAGAGGAATAAATCTAGACTTCCCTGGTTGAGCTTCTTTATACTTTGATTGTCTGCATGTAAGATAACTATCCAACAACTAATTTTCACAATAATATAAGTTGTGGTCATTTGAAAAATCATGAATCTTCTGATAACCATGACCCAAATTACAAACCAGCCTCTTGCTCTAATATAAATTTTTATGCAACACATTTACTCCAGGTAACAGTGTTTTTAACAAAGAGAATATATGATCAAAACACCTATTTGAAATTCCATTATCTGTTTTAATATCCCAAAGTTTTGGAACTACTTAAAACTTTCTTATCATGCAATAAGGATATAAGGCATCCTTATCAGACCTCAATAACTCATATAAATGATATGGTTCCAACTCAGGAGTTAAACCAATATCATCCTGAGTTTCAATTTTTTGAAAAGACAGACTTTCCGCATCATGTGCTTAATTTTAAAACCCTATTGGATCTGGAAGAAAATTATTAGTATCTTCTCTAGAACTGAGTTTACTATTTTGATACCAAAAAATGTAATCTAGTTGAAAACCAAAACACAATAAACGACCTCCAACATTGTCAAATGTTTCATACGTCTTTAAAGAACATTTTTAAATGAACTTTGAATTGTCCATTCTAAAACAGATTTTTGTTTTGATAATGAAAATGATAAGAAATCATGAACACCCTCAATATATATAGGATTTAAGCCAAAACTGTTTGGATTCCTGCACTGATTTTCTGCAGCACAACCATCTAATAACGAATGTTGTGGACTTCCTTGTTCCGTATTTTTCTAAACAATATGAAATAATTAGTTATTTTTTATAATTAGATATAAGATAAACACTATCCAAAAAAGAGAAGACAATTATTAATTATAGGTATTTTGTACTAATTATTGTTAATTACTATTGGCACAATTTCTAGTGGATTGACGACAACTCTTTTTCCCGACAACTCATCCCATTGCAACGTTCTTCAATTAAAATCAATATGAAAAGTCTTCTCTGATGTATGAATATCCATTTTCGTATGCACATGTATGGAGAGCAGGGAGGCCTCATCGCACTTCTCTCTATACTCATGCATACAAAAATTGATATCAATACACCGAAGTATACTTTTTATAGTGATTTTAGTTGGAGAAGTTCCAAGGAGATGAATCGCCAAAAAAAATAGCCTCTTTTGTCCGACGACTCACCTTATTTCAACTTTCTCCGACTAAAATAACTATGAAAAATATACTCGGATTTACTTCATAGCATATTTTTCATACTAATTTGAGTGGGAGAAAGTGGAAAGGATCTGAGGCATCGATCAAAAGGAATGATGCCAGTCTGCTAGAAATTGTGCTAGTTTATCATAATGTAATTAAATTTATTTTAATTTATTAATAATTAATCTTAATTATTACTAATTAATTCTAATTATTACTAATTAATCCTAACTATTACTAATTAATCATAATTATTGCTAATTATTCCAAATTATTTCTAATTAATCATAATTATTCTTAATTATTCTTAATTATTCTTAATTATTTCTTAATTATTACAAATTATTCCTAATTATTCATAGTTATTCCAAATTATTTCTAGTAATTCCTAATTATTCATAATTATTCCTAATTATTTCTAATTAATCCTAATAATTAAAAAATTAATCATAATTATAACTAATTAATCATAATTATTTCTTATCAATCTTAATTATTACTAATTAATCCTAATTGTTGCTAACTAATCCTAATTATTACTAACTAATCATAATTATTACTAATTAATCCTGATTAATCCAAATTATTCCTAATTATTACTAATTAATACTAATTAATCCCAACTACTCCTAATTATTACTATTTATTCCTAATTGTTAGCATTTATTCCTAATTATTACTACTTATTACTATTTATTACTATTTATTTCTATTTATTACTAATTATTACTAATTGTTACTAATTATTCCAAATTATTCCAAATTATTCCTAATTATTTCTAGTTATTCCTAATTATTAATAATTATTACTAATTACTACTAATTACTACTAATTATTCCTAATTATTACTAATTATTACTAATTATTACTAATTATTACTAATTATTACTAATTATTACTATTTATTACTAGTTTTTAATATTTATTACTAATTATTACTAATTATCACTAATTAATCTTAATTACTACTATTTAATCCTAATTATTACTAATTAATCCTAATTATTACTAATTAATCCTAATTATTACTAATTAATCCTAATTATAACTAATTATTCCTAATTATTACCAATTAATCCTAATTATTACTAACTAATCCTGATATATACTAATTAATCCTCACTAATGTTAATTGTTATTAATTAATCCTAATTATTACTAATTATTACAATTTATTAATAATTATTATAATTTATTACTAATTATTACAATTTATTACTAATTGTTACTAGTTATTACAATTTATTACAAATTATTAAAATTTATTACTAATTATTACAATTTATTACTAATTATTAAAATTTATTACTAATTATTACTAATTACTTATAATTAATACTAATTATTTCTAATTATTTTTAATTAACACTTACACATAATTATTAAGAAAAATAGATACTGAAAAAACAAATATCTAATTCTAATTTAATTTAATTTAATCTAATTAACAAAAATTATAAATATTTCCAAATAAAATAAATTAACTGAACTATAAAAAAATAGATAAATACCTTGAAATTGAAGCTTTCGGAGTATGAAAGTTGCAGATTATGCCCCAATTTAAAAGTTTAAACTCTTAAAAATTTGGAAAAAAATTTAGAAAAAAGAGAGAAAAATTGAGAAATAAGTAGAATGAGAGGGAAAAATGATGAAGGTACATATAGGTTAGATTATTTACGATGGACATACCATAGCAAATAGTGGCATTTGCGACGGGACTCATCGCAAGTGGCCACTCGATAAAAAGTTATTTGGGACGGGGGCCGTCACAAATGGACACATGTCGACATACTATTTACTATGCAAGAATTATCCTATTAAAAATTCTAAAAACTGTCATTGGGCATTTGCAACGGGAATAGGAACTCGTTGCGAATTTCCTTCTTTCGATTTGGTGTGTTTTTCACGCCAAACCTTTTGTGATGGGTCCTTACTCCCTTGTCACAAATATCTATTATTTGCGACGGTCCCCTAACCCATCAAAAATGGCCATTTTTTCGTTGTGTTTGTTTCTAGAAGTTGGTGGATGAAGAGTTTTTAGATGAGTTGGTTTTCAGATCGTAGGCGGTTGGCAATCTGGTATCTCTTACTGCACAAGATAGTTTCCCATCTGGCTAGATATGTGTGCCAGAGGAACCTATTTATGAAAGGTCTCCTTCATTGGGAATGATTTCAAATTCTTCAAACCATTCAGTTGTATGCCACAAGTGTGGCAAGTTCAGGCATTCAAACCTATCCTGTCGCAATCCTCCAAAAACATGCCATCGTTGTGGTTTTCTGGGTTATTTAAAGAAGTTTTTTAAGAAGCATTTCCTAAAGAAAAAGTTTTGATCGGGGGATTCTAGTAGATAACTATGAGGTAGGGAATGCTTCAATCATCAAGGCTCAAGCCATGGGCCTTGGAGTGAAGACCGTGCACAGCCATGAATTACTGGGAGGGCCGAAGGCCTTGGCCCAGTTTTTTCTCCAGTGTTGGGGTGGAGACATTTGAAGTTTCTTGTTGTAATTCTTGTTGTTGTCGTGAGTTTGTCATTTTTTAAAGAAACTTGGTGGTTATGTTTATCTTAATGTGGATCTTTGAATCATTTTTTCTTATTTGAGTGTTCTTATCCCTTGTGTGCGTTTGTCTCGATTTCAGTTGTGCTTGTTTGGAGATACTCGTTCTTGTTAAAATCAATGTTTGTAGTTTTTTATTGGGTTTGGTTTCTGGTTGAGTTCTTTTCATGGATTTATCCTCTTTTGTTAGGGATTTGGTTTGTGGGGTAAGTTTCTAGTTTTGGTGGTAGTTTTTTCTAGCTTGTGTAAATAAGATGGATAAGTTTGGGTTGGGAGTTCTTAGTCGCAGTGGGGTATCGCTTGGTTAATAACAATTTTTTTTGTTGGATTACCTCATTGGGCCGATCTAAAGTTGTTCCAAGGTGGTAGTTGAGTTATGGTGGTGGGTAAAACCCTCTTGTGTTTTCCAGTCATCCTTCTGGTAGTGGTTTTCTTTAGAATCAGTTGGGTGAGACTTTTCTAGTGAAAGGTCACCCCGAATTTTGTGGTTTGATTTGTTTTTGATCAGGCATGGAGTCGAGTTTTGGTATGTCTTTCGACTGGGTGACTTTATAAGAGAAGAAATTATTTTTTTTGGGTATAATTTTCACAACCTAAACTTTGGAATTCTTTTATTTTATTCTTTTCTTGATCTTTTATCCTTTGGTTAAGGTTTAGGTAGAGCCCCACTTTAAATTCTTGAATTTTGGAAGTCTCAGGTGAGTTTTTGGCCTGTGTATGGTTAGCACACGATTTGGGTAAATCATGCGGATTTTCCCGGGTAAACATGCAGTCTGTTTTGGGGTCCATGAATTAGGCGCATGGGTTACACATGGTTTAGGAAACCATGAGGCAACCGTGCATGAGTTTCTGTCCATTTGGATAGTGGAAACCACACTATTTTCAAACGGTTTCCCAAATCGTGTGGGCAACCCAAATTCTTAAAAATTTGAAATTCCAAGCATCCCTGTACATGTTTTGAACCCTAAATCAGGATTCTTCTCCCTTTCTTGGCCTAGGCGCTCCATGGGGTCCTCTAAGCTCCCTCTCTCTTTGCTTCCTTCAATTTTTGAAGCCCCTTGAAGGTTCTAATGTAATATTCCTTTGGTTTTCAGTTGATTTATCATTCTCTTATCCCTTGTCTCTTGAAATCCTGGTATCTATTGGTGGGGATTCTTTCTTTACCAAACCCTATGGGTTAGGGTTGATTTGTAGTCTGTTTTTGTTGATGTTAGGGTGTGTGGATTGTGTCTTGGGCTTGGATCTCCATTCTATGAAGGTTTTGTTGTATCTGCACTCCTCCAAGGTAGGTGTTTCCATTATTTTCCTTTCTAAATCATTACATTGATGCTTGTGGATTTTTAAATAATGTAAAAAAATATGTTTCACAATCTTATGATGTGTTTATTTGGTTTTTTATGGTGTTTTAGTGTTGGTAGAATTTGTTAAAATTGTTTTTAAAGTTATTATTCAAATATACCTATGTATATATGCACCTTATGTATTTAATAAAATGTAAATTGAGATTTCAAATAAAAATTGGATGATTTGAATGTTTATTTCCCTTAGATATGTTTTATCAAATTGGTTGGATTGTGACTTGGGATTTATATTTTTAATATGGTGAATTTTCTAGATTATTTTATTTTATTTGTTTTAAAACATGTGGTGTTTCTTTAAAAATAGTTTTGGGTAAATTCACGGATATTTGTGGTGTGCCATTTGATGTGGGCACATCCATGTGTTCCCAAAGTGCACACATGGATGGTCACACAAATGATAATGGCCTTGGACAAACATTCTCAATTCAAAAACTTGGATTTCAAAACACTTATCCCTCGTCCTCCTTCCTTCCTTCAAACACTTTTCACTTTACAACATGTTTTTTGGTTTCAAGTGACTCAATGTGATTCCAAATGTGCTCTTTGAAACATAGCATATTTGTAATCATAAAGGTACATAGTGATGAATGTTTTATGTAAAGTCCTTCTTGGATCTTCAAATATTCTGGGTAACTAAAACTATCTGGGGGATTGTATCACATTTTGTGATTTAGCTAAAAATCTAAAGTTTTTAAAGTCTCATTTGGCATTGTGAATGTGTAATTAGTGTTTTATGTTTATTTTTTAAAATGATGTGAAAGTATCCTTGAAAATGTATTCTTATTTTATGAAATTTAAGGCCAGTTTGGTACTTTATATGCCTTAAAAGTATTGTTTAAAAACATATATGTTGTGAAGTTGATAGGCATTTTAAATTTTTTTAAGAAATGGTTTAAAATATTTCATGATATGATGACCTAGTTGGAACTTATGAATGGTTATTTAAGTGATGATAACCCCTATAGAGGATCTCCCCTTATGGGTTATCATGTGGGTGATGTCAGTGTTAGAGGTAGGAAAGTGTAGTGGTGGTAGGTAAGGTGAGTCATGTGAGCAAGGGCATCCAACTTACACAACGTACTATTATCGTGGGTTTACTGTGCGTACTTTAGAGGGTCGAGTGACAGTTTCTTATCAAACTTTATTAGATGGGTTGGAAGTCACTTGAATTGATAGTTCTTGGTGGGAAGCGCCACTATATTAGTTAGTTTAGGGTGGCCATTTGATTATAGACTATAGAGATTCACCACACACTAGTAGGTGATTCTGACTCAATTACATCTAGGGGTCGCTCTAGGTATGTTTAGGAATTTTCCATGGTTTCTATCTATTTTTTATTTTTTATATTCTATTGCACTTGGTTTTTTATTTATACTACTTGTTCATTTTCAGAATAGGTTGGTTTTACCTTGGTTTGGGTTTTGATTTTAAAATACTAATTCCTCTTTGAAAAATACTAATGTGGTGCATAGTGTTTTAAAAAGGAAACGATGTGTTTGCTAATTAAAATAAGAAAAAAATATTTTCATATATGTATTTAAAACCAGTGTTTCTGGATTGTTTTTAGGAAAGGAAATGTATGTATTCTTTGGTGATTGCCTACTGAGCTGTTAAATCACAACTTACTTATACTATTCGATGTCGATAGACCCGAGCTATTTTTGAGGTCACCAAGAGTTCACATGGAGATCTTGTCATTGGTAGTTTAGTTTGGTTTCATATTTAGTTTCTGGTTTTTTCAGTTGTATTTTGTACTTGGACTAGTTTTTATAGATATTCAATTATTATTAGTTATTTCGTCTATTCAGTTTATTTATTTGATCCTAGTTTATTTGGGGAAAAATCATCAACTATGTGATTAATTTGATGCCTAACACTAGTTTTAAGCCTATAGGGAATAGTAATTCCCTTCAGTCCATTTATCAGAATAGGTTGGATGTCGGGTTTGATGGAATCCTAGCTTGGTTCAGGACATAAAGGGGTCAAAAAACCCTTTCTGGGTGTTTAGCCTCAACTATATAAACAAGAGATAGTTTATTTCCAATGGAATATTCATTCTCTTGAATTTGAGATCTCTTATCTCCTCCTTCCCACATCCTATATATAGAATTCCTCATTCCATGATTTTGATCTTTGATATTATTCACTGGTCGAAGGAAAATGACAATGGTGGTCATTAGGTTGTTGAAGGATTAATCAGACCTATGCACTAGCACCTAGATTTCAATGACTGACATTCCCGCAAACAATTCAAGTGTGTATAGAAGATATAGAAAGATTGGACCTTGGATCCTTTGAACAATGGTCATCAGTGATGGGCTATTATTAAACACATAATAAATCTGAAGGAGGTAATAATTCATTTTATTTTTTTGTTTAAATAAATTAATGTGAGATCCTCAGGTCTTTTCCATGGATTGTATCTTAGATCAATATGAAGTTACATCATTCTGGTGATGAAAATTTTAAATTCATGGCCTATATGATTTTATGGCATACCATAGTACCAAAAATTGGTATCAGAGTGATTTTGTTAATTTTCTAAGAAAATAAAAGTTAAATTATCCTTAAATTTAGGTAGATTGATTTTTTTTCCTGATGTAAAAGACATCATATCAATCTGATTTCAGATGAAACATTATAGTCATTCAAAAAAATTATTCAGATAGAAGAAAAGGTATAAAATTCGATGAAAATATATTTATATTTATATTTATATATTAATTAAAGGAATATGAAGTTTCTACGATGAAAATTCTAGTGACACCCCATTTTTTGGCCAATTCTAGTCAGATTTAGGTGTCCAAAACTATTTTGACTAGTGTTTCAATTCATGGTGAGATTTTGTTTTCTCAAAAGGCCTATATGTTTTAGGATTTAAAAATAAAAAATATAAAAAAGGGAAATGGGTGAGGTGAAACTTTTCCAGTGAGTCAATAAAATAAAAAATAATAATTTAAGGGTCTAAAGTGGGGAGCATCCAGTTTGGGTTCAGTAGTGAAACAAAATGGGGTTGTCCACTATGTAAAAAACAAAGACTAAATAATATAAATGAATATATTTGGGTAGGATTTTGGTGGAAGAAACCCAAGTTGTCTGGGTAGGCATCCCCATGCCAGCACTACCTCCTCGCCCAGACAACTCTCATGTATGCCACTCCTCCTCCAATTGCACTATCTTGGACCTACTACATAGAAGATAACATCTCCACCTCTAATGGCCACCCTGCTTGGCGATTCCATCAACCAACCCTCATCTCTGGATTTCACTCGCCATCGTGGTGCACGTTCTCTCATCCTGCCTGATCTCCCCTTCTACTTGGTCATGTAACTAATGAACCACTTTTCATAGTCCACCCAGGGTTTCCTCCATCTAGCCCCTTCAACCTCATCCTCCCACAGCTAGCAAATACACTGTCATAATCGCCCTTGGTGTTCATCTGTCCTTACTATGATCGGCCGACACATGTCCAAGCTGTGTCCACCCAACCCCGAATAGGCTAGGGTGGTTCTTAACTAACTTGAAATAATCCCAGGAAAGTCCTTCTTGATCTGAAATAGGTCGGGACAGGTTCTACCCAACCAACGTGGGCTAATTAGAGCCTGAAAAAATTAATATATTCAAAAAAGTTAATTTAAATTTTTGGATTTAAAAAATATATATATTTTGAAAATTTAAATTAATTTTAGAATAATGTTAAATTAATTATAGGACCAAAATAATAAATTATTTGAATTAACATAATTTATTTAATTCATTTAATTTCCTTAAACCCAAACTTATCCTATTTTAATTCTTATTGTGCATTTAATTTAATAATGGACTGGTCTTATGTATTGAACAACTAATGTTTTTTTGGTTATATATTTAATTAATTAATTATTATAACTACTTGAAATGATTATAATAATTTATTTATTTTTGACGGTTTCCTAATCATCTATCTTCGCTTTATATGTATAATGGATTTTTCATCCATTGGAATAATTTGGTTTGTATTTTTCACTTATCAAGACCCCCTCGCTTGTGAATGATTATTTATGTATTATGATGATGAATCTATAAGACATAGACTATGATAAGATGAGGTGGAATTCTAGAGGAGATGTGGAAACATTATACTGAGGTGTGAACTGCGATACCAGCCAGACCCGACATAGGTATTTTACCCCTAGGGTCACAGTTGATCCATTGTGTAAAAATTGATCAACTAATTACAAATTCTCATGATTTTTCAAGTATTTTAGTTAACATATTAATTTTTTTTTAATTTTTTGAAGATTTTTGTTTGTAGGAACATATAAAATAACAAAAAAATAATACATTGAATAAAATAATTTAAGATGCATTGCATATTTTATTTTTACTACATGTTCATTTGTGATCACAATCACATAGTACATGTGTATCAAATAAAAAATGATTTAATTCGTTGAGAAATAATTAAAACCCCTAAACTTAATATTAAGTCATAATTCCTTTTTTCATTTGAATTTGAACAAAATTAAATATATGGGGTGCTATTCTGTCATAGATGATGGTGAATCCTACTATTGGGAGGTTTTTATGAGAATGATGAGTTGAATTAACTAATATGACAGCATATAAGTATCCATATCCAGATTTTTTCATATTTAGAGTAAAAGTGTTGAGTAAATAAACTATATGATTTTATAAGTTCTTAATTCACTCAATAGATTAAGGATCCTAAATTCAATGTGGTTGGTTAGTTAAATACATACCTTGAAACTCTACGAGTAGTGGGATGGACATATATTATACTGCGATAAAATATTTTTAGGGATCTTTGTCACTAGAATACTCTTTAAATAGAATATTATGATTCTATAAATGATGGAAACTAGGGTTAAATAAAATAATGGGATACATTTAATGATTTAATCAATCAGTAATGTCTAATCTATAATCAAGATAAAAGTAATAATATTCGAGTGATTATTTTTGAAGAATAATGGAATGAAATATCAAAGATACACTATGATTAATTATAAAAAAAATATATGTATTATATAGAATAAATTTCCAAGTGTATCATGGGTGCTTTCCCAATGTACTATAATATAAGAAATTTTATTTGTTGGAGTCCCCACTACCTGTTAAGCCACCTTTGGAGGTGAGGGTGAGAAAGATGCTTCCAAAAGATTCATGTATATCACATTTGATGTTTACATCATAATGCCTGCACCATTATCCAATGATTTCTGTATACATCATAAGGGCATGGATGATATCACATGTTCTCTCATCTTATAGAAACTTATAAAGATAAAGTGGAGAATGAAAAATAATGAGATGATGATTACACTTAATAAATGAAAATTTAATGATGGGTCATGATCTTTAAATACACCCCATTCTTATATATTTATCACCCACATACTCCATTTTATTTTAAGATTCCAAAATAAATAGTATAGAAAATTCGTCATTACCTTTTGGGAAATGTTCTCCATGTTGATAAGGACTTAAATAATGATTAATTTTTATTTCTTATGGTAAAAAAGCTGAAATACATGGTGTAAATACCAAGGGAAAGTGTGATGACAAAGGCACCTTCATAGTGTCCTTCAAATAAAGGAAATTTATCATCAAACAAGAGTTTATTTTCTTCACATGTCACGAGATAATACTATAGATGTTTAAATACTATGAACTGAAGTGAATAATCAAGTAGTCTCTTATTATTTAGGTATATTATTCAATTAAAAGTAATGTTTTAGTTTTACTTCTTGGTTATTAAATAAAATATGCATATCACATATGTGTATTTATATACAGAAACCAAGTAAGAAAATAAATGTTACAAGAAGTGAGGTAAATTCTCTAAGTGGGTGATAAAGGATTATTCCTTAGTCAGCAGTGAAAAATACAAAACATCTAATTTCCATGTTTAACGATTATAGTTGAAAAATTATTGAGTATTACCAAAAAATATTATCTCACATGTTCATTGGACATGAAGATAATTTTTTCCAATTTAGGAATTAATGTTGTTTTTGTGTCTAATATTCAATTAATAGTTCACTAATTCTTGAATAATTATCAATACATGATGAATATAAAATTTAATACTAAGATATACCCAGTTGTGACAAGATATATCTTTTTCTAGTAAAAAAAGTAGTTGTCAAGGATATGTCCTATAACGACCCAACATTTTATCAATGGAAATACATTTTTATGATTATTTCATATATTATAATCACATAAAATCACATAGTTAACACAATAAAAACTTTATAAATTAATATTTAATAAAATAGGAGGTATTTCTAGAAGTTAAGAAACCTATAAAGATTAAATAGTAACTCAACCTTTGGAATAGTAATGTAAACATTATGAATAGAAAACCATATAATAGAATAGTAACATCACCCATGATAGTATAAACAAAATTTAGTCATCCTATAAATCAATTTATGATATAATTATATCATAGTATAAGTAAATAAAGGTTTTAAAAAATATTAATTTCAATGTTGTAATTTTTTTAAGTTATAAATATTTAAATAAAATTTTATTTTTAATATAATGATTTAAAATAAATTTTATTTTCATAAAATGTATTCATAAATTGATATTTTTCTATATTATGATTTTAATATAATTTTATGAGACCTTCTTTAATTTTTCAAAGTGTTATAAAATCAGTTATTATTTTAAAATATATATTTTTGGAGTAAATAATGATTTTAATTAAAAATTAAATTTATCATATTTAAAAACTTATTTTCGAAAAATGAAGTTCATTTTTGAATTCTATACATTATAAAATAATTAGGGTTAATTTTTCGGATTTTTTTAAAATAATTGAATTTTTGTGAATAGTAAAATACAATAATTTATGATACAAGATAAATACATGAATTATGGATTCATAGATAATTTATGGATGATGTAAGAACAAAATATCTAACTATCCACCATTATTTTAATATTTCTGGTAATAATTCTCAGACTATTCATAGTTTTGAGAAAAAATAATAAAATAATGAATAAAATAATGAGAAAACACATCTCTTCTCCACAATATATATCACCCCACACAACTGCTTCTCCTGGAACCTTACAATTATTAAGACTTTCCCAAATTCTACTCAACACTCTTCCTAATCCCCAAACCCAAATCCATGAGATCTTGGTCCCATCAAAAGACCAATCCCTTTCCCCTAAAGAGGTTCTCAAGGAGGAGAAATTAAAGAGGTAAATTCATCATTCTTTTTCTTTAAATTTCTTTTCTTTTCTTATTATTTTCTCACCTACCTTATCAAAGTTTCATGATAAATCAAGTAAAATAAATATACTATGAATTTATTATGTTAATGTAATAATTCATCATCAATACCTTTTCTCATCTCCTTTTGTTCTAAAAATGTAACCATCGCCTGTGATGTGTCAATTTACCGACATTGTGGACGATTCACTTTTATTTCCATTTAACTCCTTCACAGCTATTAAAAAACCCCTTTTAATGGATGAAAACTGATTTCAATATTTATTTTATAACCCTTTTTATGTTCTGGGACTAACATGTATACATAATATTAAATAAAAAAATAAAACTAGTTTGTGATGATCAAAAACCGCTGAAATAATCTAAACGATTATCACAAATGTCATATCTAATAATTCATCCTCACCCTAAATAACAAAATTAATTATATAAACATTTAATCTTATATATGTTTATTAATAAAATATAACTTCAATTCTTGACAACCATTCTCATTTTACATGATTTTTTATACATGTATAGAAGTAACGGATCATGAAAACCAAGGAAATGAATGCTCCTGAACTATGAAATTGTGTCTTATAAATTATTAAAAGGGATATAAATAAACTTAATTAAATTATAATAAATCAAAAACGTGTTGAAAATGTTCATAAATAATTAATTAATTGATTTAATCTGATTACCCAGGACATTAAGATCTGGTGAAGAACCATTTCAGACATAAGATAAGGGATTCTCACTGAACCTCCAGTTTTTTCCTCCGGGTCCTGATTTCTCTCTCTTTTCCATAATTTAACTCATATTTACTTTTATTTAATTCTTATAAATTATATTTATATGTTCCAAACTCATTTATCCAGGTCATATCATCCTTATTTTATGGGGAAATACATGTTTTAAAAAGGTTTCATTCTCAATTATTCCCAACAAGTAAGCCTGATTAAGGGAAACTTTCCGATTTCTTACCCATTTTCATGTTCACTCCTTAATCTATTTTAATTCACTATTATTTTTCTAAAAATTTTCATTTTATCATGAAAATATATCTTGGTTCATTTCTAGTTTTATAAAAATGATTATGCCTCTTCTTATTTAAACCACTACTTGAAAAGATACCTACACCCACATTTTAGAACCATGTGTATAACCCCAAGAACCATGGGTATATGCTATACCTAGGGTTCCATAAACCATGGGCTATTGAGGTGTCATTATAGAGCTATACCCATGGTTTTATGGAAACTATGAGTATAGCCCTGGATAATTCTATAATACCCATAGTTTATATAAACCGTAGGTATATAGCTTTTCAAATGATTTTTTAAACTGTGGGTATATATTGTCACAAAAAAAATAATATACCCACATTTCACTAAACAGTGGGTATAGCTTATCACAAAATAAACAATATACCCATGGTTTAGTGAACTATGGGTATTAGTACTTCTCCAAGAAAAGTTAAACCTCCCTGCCTTCTTGTCATCCTTCACGTGTAAAAAAATAAAAACAATCCAATCTATTCAGAATCATATTCCTAAAAATCATCAAACAACCTATCAGAAAAATTTATTTAAATGGGTATTTATAAGCCACTATATTTGAAGTACACTAAAATTAGAAAATTAATTCCATGTATGTAACAATGGTCGAATAACTAAGAGTTCAATTTTCACTATATTTGAGTGGATGGAAATTCTATTTCAGTCATTGAAAATGGAAATTAAAAAATTATGGTAGAAATAAATACAACACTACCCAAATATCCTACATTCATATAAAACTGGGAAAGCGTAAAGGTAGGCTAGTGAGAGCTACAATGGTGATGGGAAGAGAGTCTATATAGAATAAATTAGAATTCAGAATATATGAAATGGGATATGAAAATGCTAAAAAATGTGTCAATAAACTTGTATTATTGAAAACTTAATTAGTCATCTATATACCCTAAATTAAATGTACAATTGAAACTACAATTCCAGGTTTGAAAAATAGTGAATAACTTCAATCAGTGACTTGAAATCCATGAAGTGATGTATAAGAGGTCCTCACCTAGAAATAAGTTATGAACATGTGTAACAACCTTTATAGTTTTATAGGTACAGAAATTCCTCACCTAAAAGTAATAAAAATCACTTATTTATAACAATAATCATGCATGTTTTTTCAGTGATATGATTGGAATAAAATAAAATATGAAACATGATATAGAGTAAAACACTCTTGTTCTTTGTTCTTTTTAATTATGTGTGTGTGTTTCATTTTCAAAGTGAGATAAGGTGAGGGAAAATAAAATAGGTACAAAAAATATCAATTAAATTCAATGTGAATACCCTTATGTTAGACCATGTTGTTATGTGTGATAAATCATGGCCTCACATTCCACAGTAGAAAGATATATTTGGAATGCATACCTACACAAAACAAATAAATTATTTAATGATAATTAGTAACAAAAAAATTACCCTTCCCCCTTCTCCCTAGCCATCTACACCCCCCATCCCTCCTAACCTGCACCCCATCCCCCTCCCAACCTGCAACCCCCCTCCCAACCTACATCCCCCCTCCATCCTAACCTTCACCCACTCCCAACTTGTAGCCCCCTCCCTCCAAATCTTCTCTCCCTCCCAACCTATATCCCCCCATATTATGCTACTTATTGGTCCACATTTTAAATTCATATTGGGTACCTCCTAAACAATGTATTTGATGACATTAATCTAACCTCTTTCTTGACCACTAAAATTTTATTTCTATTTTAAAATGTTTTGAGGTGGACATGGATCATTGGTTTATCAAACTTTATCTAATTCCACACCACCAACACCTCTTCTATATCTGTCTATGGGAGTTCAAACTTTTCTACCTATAAGAGGCCATCGATCTCAAGATTTTCATTTTTGAAGAGGTATATACATAATTTTTCTATATCTACTATTTGATCCACTCCTGATTAAAATGAAATCATCTAACCACTTACAGTACTAGAATTACATGATTTTTTTCATGATGGATGAAATGAATATATAATCCCTTTATCACATGCCACTATTATTGGGATTAAAAATTCACTTACCTCTGATCATGAGATTCATTTAGTTGTAAAGAGTTAGTCATCTCTAAAAAATTATCCTATAATTCCTAATTATACTTGAGAACTAGACAATGAATCATCAATGAAACTCCTAACTCTAAAAATAACTCTAAAATTATATCAAAATATTTTATTCAAAAGTTCACTATCCAATCATAAATTTATATCCTAAGTAAACCTTTAACTTCTAATCTCAAAGGCATCAATCAAGAATAATTTACTAAGAGTACATCATCTGGTCTATGAACCTTAAGAATTATTGGGGTATATTTATGATTTATGGATAGAGGTCCACCCTCTTCAATAATTATATCATCATAAGAACATATAAATAGTGTTCATCCCTAATCAAAAGATCAAAAAAATTCTATAGAATAATGACTTTGTTTTTATTATGTGTGACAAACATCAACTAACTACTATCTATGAATTGAATAACACTTAACAAGAAAATTAACCATCTCGTAGGAAGGTTTCAGAACTAGATTGAAAATTCAGGTAACCAACTTCATCCAATTCATTAATTCTTTATGATCAGGCTCACCTTAGAATAATGAAAGACATTATAATGAGAACTGATAAAACATAATCAACCTTTGGGTATTCCAATGCTTCTATACCAGTATAAAAACATGTTCTATGACTGGGTATTGTCACTTTTTTACTCATGGTGGGTGTATTTCCCAATTTGGTTCCTATCTTAGATTCATCACTAAAATGAATTTTTTTGGATTTGGAGTAACATTCATGGGAATATCATGACTATATTTTCTATAGTTTTACATATTGTGTTTGAAATTTTTAAAAATGGACATTAATGAAAATATTATAGATCTGGTTCAAGAATTATGGGCATGAAAATGCTACCAATGTGTTATACATGCTATACATGAAAACACAACCAACATGTTATAGTTAAATGAACTCAAGAACCACTATCATTGTTACTCTATGTTTTCCAAACCAATCAATTCCAGAATAAAATATTCAATCTCTTTACCTAGGAATAGAGTATCTATAATAAGACACTAACTCGACCTAACACACTATGACAATACCCATTCCATTAGTAAGTCGAGCATGAAACTGTAATCTCACCTTCAATAATTCAAGGTCTATTGACTCATGAAAATAAAGAATATCACACATATATAATGCATAAGAAATTAATCATGAATAAAAAACAACATCATTAGAATATTTTATAATAAAAAAACCTAGAGTTGAACCAATAATAATAAAACGTGAATTAAATATAGATTAAACATCGCAATAGCATATAATTGGATTCAATAGTAATTTAGGGTAAAATAACAGGCCTAACATCTTTTGGTAACTATTAACCTTGAATAAATGAGAAAATGGGATCAATATCTCACTAACTCAAACTCATGAACTATCAGTAATGAACACCACTAAGCTCTACTATATCTCAGTTCCAATAGTACTTTGTCTACCAAATTCACTCCTGAACTATGAATCATCTTTTCATGAAATAAACATTTGTGTGGGATTACAATGAAGGATTGAGAATAAGAATACTGATTTTGACTCCACATAAACATAAAATAGGGAAAATATAAAATGTATGATCAAAACAATAGAATACCAACAAATCATTAGGATTCAACAAAAACAATGAAAAATGGGATTTTAGATATTAGTATCAAAGCATCACATATATTATACACAAATGGGAACCAAGATAACCTATGAAGTCCCTTGAAACAATGAACCCAAAAAATATCTTAAAGTACATGCACAAGTATCTTTGATAAGTCAAAAATATAGGGGACTAATATCCCCCCATCACCAACATCCCCATTCACATGCCCATCATAATCATCAACAACATCATCAATATCCACATCACTAATAGCAGCATCAGCAACATCCTCACCACCAACAGATCTATCGCCACCACCTTCATCACCACTATGACCCTCATTGGCATCACCTGACACATCATTTGAAGAACACATTGATGCTATACATGATTGAAAATTATCATCAACTTCTAATGGAAGTGACTAAATCCAAACTGAAATATCTTTCATGAAATTCTTAGTAATCAGCTTACTTATATCATGCTCTTGTTTGATTATTTCACACACCTCTAAAGATATTTTATTTTCCTCAGCTACTTCAGCATGAGTGACTTCCAATGAAAAGGTCTGAGTGGCTTGAGAGGAGCCTGATGAAAACCAATACCCAGAGGGGATAATGTTTTTCCCTTTTATACATTTTACTCTCCCCAGGTTATCCTCATCCAATACCTAACATAAATGGTCATGTGGCTTGAATTTTTCATCTTCCTTATCATCGAGGGCCTCCAAGGCAGACTGTTGAAATTATAAACATATTAAATTATGAATTTCATATAGATATTTAAAATATAAATAAAAAATATTACAATCTTATCTTGTTTATGTGAATTTACTTTAGTTTTATCCTTTTTCTTTATACTGGAGAAAAATAATTTGGCACAAGGTACAGGACCTTCAATGCCCAATATATCTTGCTTCAAATGAGAAATACAAAAATCTAGATTACAACCATATGTGAGAAATGAAAAAATTTATCCTATGTCCATTCAATAATATTTTCAGTAGAACATAATCTATAAAATCACAATACCTGATTAAATTACATGGAACTTATTATGCTCAGAAATTTTAGTGTTCCCCAATGTGTATAGATATTTCATTGAATATTTATTCTTTTTTTCTCTAAAACTTTATAAAAAATCATATACAAGTAATAATAATTAAATTTTATATGAAAACAATTAAATATTAGAATTACCATAAACTCAGTAGTCTTCCAATGTCCAATAATTTTTTTATATTGAATTTTTGGATAGTCAGGAATGTGGATACACCCTCTATGTTAGTACCAACCTTTCCCTTCCAACCAACATACAACTCATGCTTGTATGAGAACCATAAATCCCCAACATTCATCAGCCTTGTAGTCTTAGCAGCTTCTCCTATAGGAAAGTTAAACCGAAATTTCAATGAACATGTTATTTCATTTAAATAAAATAATAATATAGATATAACTTTATAAAATTTTCATACCTATATTTTCTCCCATTCTTTGTCCCTGATCTCTTTATTGATATATCTCCTTGACATCAGTCCCATAGGAATGATATCATGATACTTGGAAAAAGTGTACATGAAGCTCTTACACTAACTTTTATTTGGATCTACCATCTAATTTTCTCAATTTTAATCCACCATTAGCTATGTCTAGAGATTCCAAGCTTCATTTATCTGAGTGCGCCCATGTCACCTAGAAAAAGATCCCACTGAATAAGAAAAATAGGGGGAATTAAGTCACATTACAACATGGAAAAAATAAAGTGACATAATTAGAAATAATTATAATAATAAAAACTTCTACATACAACTCAATAGGCTATGATGGATATGTGGGTTATCTTGGCTTAGTAGCCTCAAAAGGAAGTGTTTGTTCCAGTGCATGATCTGGGTGGCCTTCATGCACTGGAGTGGAAGCAGAAGGAACAGACACATCAGATATTAGATGGAAGGTAGGAATTGGAGGCGGTGTGGACATGGTAGAATATGGGTAGTAAGATGCGGGATACATCATCAAATATGGATATGGTAAAGGTGGAAACATCTGTTGAGGTGGTGTAGTCATGGTATGGGAGGAAGAGGTAAAATGAGATGATGGAGGCATCAGTGGGATCATACCTAAAGGAAAAAAATACATGGCATGTGAATAAGAGGGTAGTTGAGATAATGATGGAGGCATGGATAAGAACATACCTAGAGACTCAAGCGGAGGATGGATATTTATGGTGGAAGGGGTGTCCACTGGTGGGTTATTGTGGGAATGATTATAACGGGTGCTTCTTCTAGGTCTAGTATCATCCCTACTCGAACCCATGCTAGAAGAATGATAAGTCAAATCTAGTGGAACTAAATGTCCCTAAAAAATTGATAAATAATATCAACATGAAATTATATGTAATATAGAAGAAAAACATTACAATTATTATACTAATCGGTGGAAGCGAAGGAGGAAATACACACTCATACCCTGGTCTATTGGGATCAAATAGTCACTTCTTTTAGCCTTCTATAGTATTTGGCATAATATGCATAAGAATGAAATGTAATTTTGTTAGAAATAGTTTTTTTACAAATCATGCATACATATTTTATCTACCAACAATTCATGAGAGGGACCAATTTGAATTCTTTTAATTACTAATTGTAAAAATTATTTGAAGGAAATGATTAACACAGTTTTTAAAATTACATTACCAAGTTATACATTTTTTAAAAACAATATTTAAACCAAGTTTTATACATTGAAATAGATATGATTTAATGAAACAACATCATAAAATATAAAAAAACAAAAATATCATTCCAAAATAAAACATAATTAAAGTAATTACAATAATACTAACTTGAGAAACTCATGTCAATGTAAACAGAAGGAATAGTGAATATATATGGTTTCTTCTATTTATTACCAACCACTACTTTAGGTTCAACATAAATTCTCACAATGGGAGAATTTGATTCCTCAATTGCAATATTTTGGAAAAAAACAATGGGGGAATTAATGGTGGAAATTTTATCACCAGCATCATGAAAAATATGTTTTGGGATTACGTCATTAATGACACCATAATCGGGTCTCATATGATCTTTCACATATAAAATGTGTTTATTCATTGATGTTAAAATGTATGGTTCATCGATATGTAGGAATAAACTCATGTCAATAACTCTGAATCCACAATCATCAATAAATGTACCGTGTCATCTCATTTAATTAAACCATTTACATTTCATCACAGTGACTCTACCTTGAGATTAGTAATCCAATAATAATATTTTCTCAACAAGTCCATAATAATACTCATCTTTATATTGATTTTGACTATCTTATACATTTTTATAAAAATTGGTTGTAGTAGTTAATATAACTCCATCATTCTATGTTTTCATTTTCACCGCTCGATCAGTTGTTGCAAATTTATACCCATTTATTATTAAATATTTTCATTCATGAACCAAAGAATTAAGAATAAATGTCATATCTTTTAATTATTGAGAAATAAAGTCAACATGTAAACTCAAAACATGAAAAATATATTAATAATACAATTAAATGGATATATATATATATAAGCTAATTAAATTAATGGTAGTACCTTTGATTTCAACCAAGTAAGAAACTCTAGGCTATGTAAAGTCTCTATCCTTCGCAAAGGCAGAGATCGATGAACTCTACATATAATTTTTTTATGTTACCTATATAAAATGTTAATAAAATGAAAGATATATGTGAAATTTCATAATATGAGATAACATATAAATATCCAAATTACTTACTTGATATAGTTATCAAACAAACCATAGTTAAACAAGACTGTATGATGGGACATATCCCGCTCTTCATGGCTCAATGTATCCAATGTATAAGGCCCAATAATTCTTTCTGTTTGGGGAAGATATGGAAACTAGGTCTCAATTTCTCCATACTGTTCATCTTCATTTCACATTACTTGGTTATTTCTTGTGGTCACATCAGAAAAATAAATTAAACAAAAATCCATATATTCTTGTGCCAGATAACCCCTCACAATTGAACCTTCAAGATAATTCTTGTTTTGGATATATGATTTCATTGTGTACATATTTCTTTTATAAGGATACATCCATCAAAAAGAAACTTGTCCCCCAAGAAGTGTTTTAGTTGGAGGGTGTACTGTTAAATGCAACATGCATGTGAAAAGGGATACATGAAATGTTTTTCCCATCTCACACAAAATTAATAGTGCCTCCTACTTCATTTTTATAAATAATTACATAGATAAAATTTTATCACAAAGGTCACTAAAAAATGGCATAAGAGAATCACTATAACCCTGACATTATTGAATAGAAAATGCTGAATTTATATTGGAATCAATTCATTAAGAAGGATGTGATAATCATATGTTTCTAGGGATTTTAGTTTCACATCTCTTCTATTCACTCGTTTAGATATGTTGTTGGAATATCAATTAGGAACCATGATATTATCTAATACTACTTGAAATTGATCTTTATCTGAAAATTTCATCACATAAGAAGCACAAGGAACTTTCCATTTTTTCACTAATACACATAATATGTATTTCTGGTCAAATACCCCATTCAAACAAGTCCCAATGAGATTGCAATTCATCTATGGTCTTCCCATTGATATTCAGAATAATTTTAAGAAAATATCACATATTTTTTTTTCAATATGAATTACATCTAAACAATGATGTAACAAATTGGTAGACTAATAAAGAAAATCAAAAAAAACTTCTCTTTTTCCAATTATAAGTGACCTCAGTGTCAAAATTCTGCCTCTTTTTATATTTCAACTAACCTTTACCTAATAAAGAAATGAAATATTTCAATTCATTAAGCACATCACTTCTTTGAATGCATTAATGTGGTTGTTTAGTATCAATATTATTATCAAAAATTTGATGATTCTTTCAGTATTGATGATCCATTGGAAAGAATTGTCAATGCCCTAAGTAACTGAAACTATGATGATTTTTAGCCTTCCCAATCATGTATTCTTCATACAAATAGGAAATGATATTTTTCCATTCAGTCTCCACCCATAAATCATTTCATAAGCATGGAAATAATTTATGGTCCATATATGGGAAGTGCACATTTGAAACATATTCATTAAATAAGAATCAAATGATCGCACACCCAAATTCGAAAGTTGATTCAAATCTTTTATTAAAGGCTTCAAGTAGACATCTATATAATTACTAGGATCTAAAGGTCTATATAATTACAGGATAGACCCAACCTGACATTATGCACCTCAGCTACAAAATCATGATGTTGTGAATAAAATTTCCCCCATACTAATCTATTTTCCGGATAAAACAACTCATCATTGCCTTTAATTCTCTTATCATCATCTCATCGCATATTGGATAAGATTTATGCCGACATGAATAGGTTTTGAAGTCTAGGAATAAATGGAAAGTGCCACATGACTTTTTTTGGCACATGATATGACGTTCTATATGTATTTGTCTTCCATCGAGATGTACCACATTCTTTACAGTCATTACAGTCAGTTGTTTCCTCCCAAAATAAACTTCAATATTTAGAATAGGCATGGACTTTATTAGAAGCAAATCCAAGCTACTTAATTAACTTCTAAGACTTGTAATTATTTGAGGTAATACCTGAACCATCAGGAAACAATTACTTCAAAATTTTAATAATATAATCAACGAAAGTATTAAAAATTCCATACATTGTTTTCCTATTATATAACCACATTAAAAATTCCTAATTGTTCATTTTAGTACATTATTGATATATTATAGTTCTGGCATCATCCAATAATTTTTTCACTCTCTCAACATCATCATCCTCAGTATTTCCCTCATGTGTATTGATATCATTTCCTTATTTCACTAGAATACTATATCACTTGGGATGATGTACAAATGGAAACCGATAAAATATCAAATTATTTATGTCACATATTTCATATCATCCGGGAAAAATTTTATATTGAATCATCTCTCCATGGTGATACCAAATAAAATAACTTTTTTTGAAATCCAAATTCATAATGTGATAGCTAACTTTTTCATGGATTAACCATGGTCTTAAAACACATTTATAGCATAGAAAATGTATACAACCTCCATCTAAAGCATTTTTAAATAAAAAATCTTATAAATTCTCCAAATTAATTTGAAACTAGGTTGAAATCTGATCAGTACAATACATGCAACTTCTATCCATTATATAATATGGAAAAAAGTTGTCTTCCAATCAAAAATGTAAACCATAATTAGAAAAGGGATATGTTCTATAAAAAATAAAACTTTTAGAATGTAAAAAAATAATAGTTAAATCTAATTCACATTCATGTTTTAAGTGCCTTATTTTTTATCACTAATTTCAACCCTTTTAATATCAGAGATGAAATTCTTACCTCTATCTTATAAAGGGGTGATCAATAAGGTAAACCATAATGGGATAACGAAGGTTTGATGTCTATGATAGAGTGGTATGTGTCATTATAGTTTAACTATACCATGATAATGTTATCATCTCATATCTATCTATAATCTAACATACAATCTATTTTTTAGATCCTTTAAAACATAAAAGTATTAATTTTCATAGTCATTGATCTAATGGAGTTATTTTTTAATGATCCATTATTGGGTGATTAATTCCTCCTAGAATCACATCCATAAATAATATGTGAACCAAGATCCTTTTTATGATGTGATATATAGTACCTCATATAATAAAAAATAATAATTTATTTATAAGAATCAAAATCCATCTACTAAACTCTAACCATGTATAGTATGGTAGTGGGGTCACCTGGTCTGATTTTAGGAGCCAGTAGAGGTGTTTCACCATTGAAAAGGTGGGAGGGGGTTTGAATAAGTTAATATTTTTATAAATTTTTCATTATATTTACATTGAACACTATAGAAATATTAAGATCAAATCCAATTTTTTTTAAAATTTAACCTTACCCAAATTTAGTAAAAATATATAGAATAAGGGCACAATATTATTACATGATTTAGTCTCAAAACTAGACAATCCCTTAATATGATTGGTAAGATGCACAAATAATAGATTCTATAATATAATCCCAATTGGTTACTCTAGACAATATTCTCTAGAATAGATAAGATTATACTTTTCTATCCCCTAAGATGAACTGAGTAGAATGTGATCACCTATTCATGATTCCAAACAATAGATAATTTCATTATAGCATAGTATGTGTAAAATATCACTAAATTAGATACTTTTTAATGTCTATAAATTCTTAACATCTCAAATTTATGATTATTATAGAGTACATGAAATTATATTCCCATAAATTATATCATCCATTCATTGAATACGTATCATATCTCATGTTTTCGGTCCAATATTTTTATACTCCATGAACTCTTTTTTCACAAATAAATTAAATGTAGTTAATTATTCTCAAATAATATTTATATAAAACAATACTTGAATGGAAATGTCATATAACACGCACTTCACATATATATATTTATTTGTGAAGGAAAATAATTTTTTAAAATGAATCCTTCATATAGTGTTGTTATTTCATTGAAAAAATAAACATGGATAAAATATGAAAATGCATTATTGTTAATCACATATATAATAATGTTTCGAGACCTTTACTATGAGTTAATTACATATTTATAGAGTACTTTTCATCTAGATAAAAATTTACAATTCAATAAAATATGGTTACCCATTCAACTGTATGTGAATCCAAAAAAATCACATTTATCTATAAACCAATTTCCCTTCACATACATCATGTGTATATTTAAACAGTATGCATTAGATAACATTTTCCATTGAAAATTTTAACACTCCATTCACATGAAAACTGCATCCAAAAAGAATCAATGGTATGAATAATTCTATACATAGAATATTTTTATCATTTTTATGAGCTCCTAATTATTTCACATAGAATATAATATTATTTATGAAACTAGAAACACATCATATATCGTTCACATAAATATCAATGAAATCATTTTCTTATGGTATCTTCTATGTGAACTTCCATAGTTTATATATAAAAACACAACAATGATAACTATTTTTATGTTTTTAGAAAACCAAAATCAATCAGATATCAAAGATAAATGAAAAAATATGAAATGATACAAATTGAATAAAAAACTCAAACTAAACTAGAATAAATTAACCATGCCAAAAGAAGTATTAGGGACTCATTAACAAAGATGAACTTAATTAGAAAAACACCCAATAGTAAAAGTGGATTCTTGACCAGAGGGGATTATTGACCTAGGGTGGGTTCTCAACCTAGAATAAGGGGATGTTTTACCTAGGGGGTGTGTGTCGGGTGAGGGAAAGATCAACCTATGGGGGATGCACGAACTATGAGGGGATTCTTGACCATAGAAGGAAGAGGAGGGAGGATGTGTGCTAAATAGAGTAAGGGGAGAATTGGTGATGTCCATCGACTGAAGGAAGAGAAGGGGAATTGGGTGAGGGAAACAAGAGGGGAGAAAAAGGGACCTATGGGGGGGCGGGGGTGGAGAGACAGGTGAGGGGTAGAGAGGTGGGGAGAAATTATTGGTCGGTCTATACCAATGGTGGAATAAAAACTATTGGTATAGATTTTTTATACCCACAATTTATTCAAAATCATGGGAATAGACAAACCCTAATCACGCTATACCCATGGTTTATAAAACCATGGGTATATCTCTATTGGGTTAGCTCATTTTTTCAGTTGTGAACGATCTTTAATATTTTCCTTAGACCGCACTAGAATTTTTTATTTCTGAAGTTTCTTAAACACTCTTTTTACGTGTTTACACTTCATTTTTACCTTACTTATCAGGATCTATGCCCATTTTACCTTAATAATTTCTATTTATAATTTAAATAAACTTTTTCATGGACACTATTATGATATTTCCTTATGTTATGCTTTTTGACGTGATTATGATACCTAATTCATTCCACGGGTAACCCTTATGTTTATGTTTGATTTCTAATGTATGATTCTTTATGTAGAACATATATTCAAGAAAATGTTATGATGGGTGCACCGAGATAGTTCTCTAATTAATTGGGTAATGTTTAGTCTCACGAGACTTCATGTTGGGATAGGGAGTGAACTTTATTACTTTATTGGACCTTATCCACCTTGTCTTGGAAGCTATCCTTGAATCATGTTTAAGTCATGTTATATATAGTTTCCACATTCCTATTATGTCTTGGTTATATTTCCCCATTTTATAAATGTTATAATTCTTTATGTTTAATCATGTTACATTATTTTTATGTTATCATGTTATGTCTTCTAACCCATATGTTACATTCATTCCTATGCTTATTAGCTTACTGGGCTTTTTAGCTCAACTCTTTTGTTCATGTATTCCCAAGGTTATCCTATGTTGTAATAAGGGCTCAATGGAGTTAGAAGCTTATTATTAATATTAAAAAAAATATTTTTTTATTTTGGTTTCATGATGTTTAATTATGTAACTAATCTTCAAGACACTAGACTTTACGATCCTTTACTTGTAATTTGATGTTTAATTGTGCTTAAAATAATGTAATAATATGTGTAAAAGGATAGGGTTTCTACAATTGGTATCAGATCTAGGGTCTATTAATTTTTAGAAATTAGGACTAGAGTACTTTATTAAGAACCCTAAGGATAATTATATCACCATGGATAACCTAAAATTGAAACTTTGGGTATCACAAGTTAGGAAATACTTTTCATTTACAAGTTTATCCTTATATGTTCAATGTTTTTCTTTTATATGATTATTATTTAGTTATTAAATCCATTGAATCGTACTTTATTTTTTAGTTAATGGATAGAAATAGAATAACCCATTCCAACAATCAATGTGATAGGAAATATGATTATTTCCCTAATGATATGCCAAATATGATGGGAAGGGGTGCTCAAAACTTTATGGAAGTACTTGCTCAGCTGAATCAAGTTGTGAATAATAACTTGAATCACATGGAACTACCTCTTTATCATAAGAGAGATAAAGTTTCATTAAAATCCTTTATATGGAAAAGTGCACCCATGGTTAGTGGATCTTCCTATCCCCTTCTCAAAGAAAAATGTATTAACTCCATTGAGAATATATTCTCTATCCTCCAGTCCTTAGAAGAAGAGAAAGTTGTGTTGGAAATATATCGTTTTGATGGGGAAGTTGATCAGTGGTGTACAATGATCAAGAACACAAAGTCCAAAGATAAAATTTATTACATGGATTGGGTGGAATTCAAGAAAATATTTTTCAATAAATATTTTCTTTGTACCCTCTGTCTCAAGATGGAAAATAGAGTTCCTCGAACTGAATCAAAAAGAATATGAGTCTATCAGAAAATATAAATAAAACTTCACAAGGCTTGAAAGATATTCCTCAATCTTTTTCATGAACATCTAAATTATGGTGGATTACTTATTTAGTGGATTAAAGCTGATTTTATGAAACAATTTGGCAATTTAAGACTAATACAGTTATGAGTAGATTGTTTGTTGTGACCTTAAGGTTGAAATGAAGATCAAACACTCACAGTGGCCTCATTGGCCCACTAAAAAAATAGGATAATGGAGTTTAATATAAGTGATGAATCCCATGATAGAAATAATACCCTATATCCCATGTGTCAGAAGTGTGGGGAAAATAATCCGAGAAACTGATTAAAGGGAACTAATATATGCTTCAAATGTTGAATAAAGGGGCATATGGATAATAAGTACTAAAGGGATATGAATAATCCCACTAACATGGAATAAGAAAGTAAGTTTCATATAAAAAATCAGCCCATAGTGTAGTGTTTTAACAAGTAACCTGAACATTATGCAATACATTACCCTAATCCATAAGTTATTAGAGGAAATCAACAACAACAACCTCCAAGGAAACAAGGAACATCATATTCTATCACTACTATTGAGGTGGAACCTGAAAATGATGTGGTGAAAGGTACACTGGTTATTCATTCAATAATAATGAACATACTATTTGATTCTAGTTCTATACAATCTTTTATATATTTTAATTTTAGTATAACTATTCAATCACCACCTCAAAATTTGGTGGTTTAGTTATCTATGAGAATAGAAAATGGGGTAATTATTGAATCCAATGTTTATAAATCCTCCCCAGTTAATAATTGTGGACTGAACCTCCAAGAAAATATTGTCATACTCACTTTGGTAGAGTTTGATGTTATATTGGGAATATATTAGATATCATAATATAAATCCAACACAAAATATTAGGAAAGGGATATCACTATTCACATCCCAAAGTATCTTCCAATTCCGTACAAGTGTAAGGAGGAATATGGATATCCATCAAAATCAGTTTCTCAATTGTGGATATTTTTTCCTTATGAGCAATCATATCTAGCACAAATGCATGAGATAAATGAGAGAATCATGCTTGAAGATATTCCCATTGTGAGGGACTACACTGATGTGTTTCCCAAATATTTTCTTGGAATTCCTCTTGATTGAGAGGTTTAGTTCTCAATTGAACTTATTCCTAAATCTTTTCCTATATTAAATACTCCTTATATAATGTCTACCGTTGAGTTGGAAGAATTGAAGAAGAAGTTATAGGAGAATCTGGGTAAGGGTTTTATATGCCTGAGTGCTTCACAATGGGGTGTTCCAGTCTTCTTCATCAAGAATAAGGATGGGTCAATGTGACTCTATATTTATTATCATGATCTTAACAAAACCATGATAAATAACTATAATCCCTTTCCACAGATAGATGACTTGTTCGATCAACTATGTGGGGCCATGTATTTCTCTAAGGTGGAACTTTAGCCAGGGTATCACCAATTAAAGGTGAGGAAGGAAGATATTATTATGACTACCTTTGAAATGATATATGGACACTATGAGTTCATAGTGATACCTTTCAGACTCACTAATGCTCTAGAAATTTTCATGGATTTAATGATTAGAGTCATTATAGATTATCATGAAAAAATTGGTAGTCTTTATTTATGGTTTTATGATATACTCTAATAGCATAGAGGAACATTAGGAGGATTTGAATATTGTGCTTAAGATGTTGTGATGAGATAAGCTCTAGGAAAATTACGATAAATGTGAGTTATAGATGGACGAAGTATCATTCTTAGGGAGTTGTATCACTAGAAAAAAAAAATATATGGACCCTTCTAAGAAAAAAACAATCAAAGAGTATCCCAGGACAAAATCTATAATATAGATCCACAGATTCCTTGGTCTATCTAGGTATTACTGATGATTTTTTAAGAACTTATCATTATTTTCAAACCCAATATCCAAGTTGACTCGAAAGGGAGTGAAGTTTTTCTAGACTAGTGAATGTGTAGACTGCTTCAAAGATTTAAAGTAGAGTCTTATCACTACACTAGTAATCACACTACTAGAAAGTGGGGAACTCATTGTGGTATACAACGATGCTTCAAAGAATGGTTTAAGTAGTTTACTAATGAAAAATGATAAAGTGATAGTCCATGCCCCAAGGCAGTTGAAAATTTATGAGAAAATATATCCTATACATGATCTGGAGTTGGTAACTATGATCTTTATGTTGAAAATATAAAAACACTATCTCTATGGGGATAAGTATGAAATATATACTAATCATAAAATCTTAAATATATATTCACATAGAAGGACCTTAATATGCACCAGCAAATATGGTTAGACCTCATCCAGGATTATGACTGTTCAATACACTACCATCCTGGTAAGGAAAATAAGGTATCTAATGCTCTATGTAGAAAGGATCCTATATATTTATTAATGATTAGAATTGAGAAGGATCCAATATTTTTATACCTGTATACATGGGAATCATTAAAGAATTAACATTATCAATACATTCTCAAATGATTTATCAACCATCTCTTTTACAGAAAATAATGTATTCTCAAAGAAATTATGTGGAAATTTAAAAAAAGGTGGATGCTATAAAAAATGATAAATCCTCTGAGTTCCAAATGGATGACATAGGAGTCCTGAGATTTGGGTCAGGATTATGTATACCATATGATATAGATATAAAGAATAATCTTTTGAATTACACATGTAGATCAACCTTCTCTATTCACCCAGGGAACACAAATATGTATCAAGATCTCCATGATAACTATTAGTGGGACAAGATGAAAAAGGATATTGTTAAATATACATCAAATTTCCTTTTATTTCATTAAGTGAAGTCTTGAAGGAAAAAGTCTAAAGGGGTGATGAAACCATTACCCATACCAACATGGAAGTGGGAAAACATTACCATAGAGTTGTTCATTGTACTTATAAAGATATCTAGAGGAAAAATGTTGTATGGGTTCTCATGAATCATCTTAAAAAGACATATCAGTTTATCTCAATTCAATAGGAATTCTCACTAGGTCAACTTTCTTGGATATATATCAAAGAAGTGGTAAGGATGTATAGAGTACCAATATCAATTGTATCTGATCGATATCTGATATTCTCCTCATAGTTCTAGAAAAGTATCAAACATTATCTAAACACTGAGATAAACTTCAATATATCCTATCATCCTCAAACTAATGGCCAATATGAGTGGACAATTTTGACATGGGTTGACATATTTAGAGCATGTTATATGGACTTAAAAGAAGGATGGGACCAACATATTCCACTGGTTGAATTCTCGTACAATAATAGTTTCCACTTGAGGATCCAAATGGATCCATATGAATCTTTTTATGGTAAAAAAATTGTATAGCACCTCCATATTGAGATAAAGTTAGTGAAAATAAGATTCTAGGACCTGAAATGGTCATAGAAATAGTGGAGAAGGTGAAAAAACATTTAGTAGAACATCAAGGTAGCCCAAAGTTGATAAAAGAGCTATGCAGATGATCGTTGAAAAGATATATCAATTAAGGTTGGAGACATGGTATTCCAATAAATATCTCTATGGAATAGGATCATGAGATTCGGGAAGAAATGAAAGCTAATTCCTAGGTACATAGGCCCCTTCAAGATTCTTAATCATGTTGGAGCTGTGGCCTATTGACTGGGACTTACACCTATCATGTCTCAAGTAAATAATGTATTCCATGTATCCATCTTAAGGAATTATATACCGTATCCTTCACATATACTAAATTCATAGGTGGTGTTTTTAGAAAATGATCTCTCAAATGAGGAGAATCTAGTGAAGATCTTAGATCATAGAGATAAAGTTCTATGCAAAAAGACTACTTATCTGGTCAGAGTATTAGGGTGGGACCATAAGTATGAAGAGGAAACATGGTAACCTGAGTAAAGGATGAAGGATAAGTACCCACATATATGTTCAACTTATAATGTAAAAGTAAATTTCTAGGGATAAATTTCATAAGGAGAGAAGAATGAAACAACCCTAAATTTTATCAATGGAAATTCCATTCTTATAATTATTTCATATAGTATAATCACATAAAATCACATAGGTAACTCAATAAAAAATTTATAAATGAATATTGAATGAAATAATAGGTATTTCTAGATGTTAAGAAACCTATACCTATGAAATAGTAACCTAACCTTTTGAATAGTAATGTAACCCTTATGAATAGTAAACTAGACAATAGAATATTAAACTCACCCATGAAAGTATAAATAAAATTTAAGCATCTTATAAATGAAATTATAATATAATTATATCATAATATAAGTAAAAAAATGTTTTAAAAATTATTAATTAAGTTTTGGTATTTTTGTAAGTTATAAATATTTAATTATAGTTTTATAATAAATATGATGATTTAAAAGAAAAATTATTATCATAAAATGTAACCATAAATTAATATTTAGTTATATTATTATTTTAAGATAATTTCATGAGACCTTATTTAATTTTTCAAAGTGTTATAAAATCAGTTATAATTTTAAAATATGTATTTTTCAAGAAAATGATTATTTTAATTAAAAATTAAATTTATCATATTTAGAAAATTATTTTAAGAAATAGAGTTTATTTTTGAATTCTAAACATAGAAAAAAATTTCAGGTAAATTTTTGGTATTTTTCTAAAATACATGAATTTTTTGTGAAGAGTAAAATACGATAATTTATGATATAAGATAAATACAAAAAATATGAATTCATATATGATATAAGGATGATTTAAGCCCAAAATATATAAATATAATTCATTATTTTAATATTTTTGATTATAATTCTCAAACTATTCAAAGTCTTCAAGAAAAATCATAAACTAATGAATAGAATAATGAGAAACACTTCTCTCCTCCACTATAAATACCTCCAATCACCACATCTTCTCCTCACACATTACAAGATATGAGCCTTATCCAAATTCTACCCAAAACATTTTCCAATACCCTTCTACATTTCCATGATCTCTTGGTGTAATCAAAATACTAAAATCTTTTCCCTATGGTGGTTTTCACGGAGGAGAAATTCAAGTGGAAAATTCCCCTTTCTTTTTCATTAAATTTATTTTCAGTTTCTTTTATTTTCTTATTCTATCCTCACCTCACCATATCTAAGTTTCTTGATAATGATATTTTATTAAATATAATATAATTTTATTATATTAATGGAATTATCCATCATCAATACCCCTTCCCCTCTACTTTTTATCTAAATATGAAATCATCCCCTGTGATGTGTCAATTTACTAACATCGTGGACCATGCGATTTCATTTTCCATTAAAGAGTTCAAGTATGGTCATAAAACCATTTTTAATGGTTAAAAAAATATTTTAAAATTTATGATATAACCCTTTTTATTGTTTGAAACTAACATATATACATAATATTAAATAATAAAAGAAAACTAGTTTGTGGTAATCAAAAACCACCAAAATAATATACTTGATTATCACTAAAATCATATCTAATGATTTATCCACACCCCAAATAACCAATTTATTATATAACCATTTTATATTATGAATTTTAATTAATAATATATAACTTAAATTATGTACATCCATTATCGTTTTACATGATTTTTCATATATGTATACAAGTAATCGACTATGAAAACTATGGATAGGAACACTCCCAAACTATAAAATTGTATCTTATAACTCAACAAAAGGTCCATAAATGAAATTAATAAAATTATACTAAGTAAAAACCACATATAAAAGGTTATTAATTAATTAATTAATATATTTAATCTTATTATTCATGAAATTAATATTAAGTGAAGAACTGTTTCAGACATAAGGTAAGGGATTCCCACTGAACATCCATTTTTCCCTTCGGTCATGCTTTCTCTCTATTTACCTTAATGTAACTATTATTTATTTTTATTTAATTATTATAAATTACTTTTTTATGCTCCAAAATCATTTATCCAGATCATATAATCATTATTTGATAAGTAAATGCATGTTTTATAAAGTTTTCCTTCTCAATTCATCCCAATAAGCAATCCAGGTTAAGTGAATCTTTCTGATTTCTTACCCATTTTAAAGTTTTATAATTAATATTTTTTAATAAACAATTATTCTTATAAAATCAATAATTTTATTATGAAAATATATCCTGGTTAATTTCTGGTTTTATACAAATTATTATTCTTTTTTCTCTTTAAATGCTATTTAATATTTTCCTTAAACTATACTAAAATGTTTTGTGTTAAAAGTTTCTTAAACTCTATTTTTATAAGTTTACACTTTAGTTTTACATAAATTATCATTATATATACCTATTTTACCATAATAATATCCATTTTTTATTTAAATCCTTTCTTTTATGGACATCATTATGATATTCTCTTATGTTATTCCTTTTAACATGATTGTGATACCCAATTCTTTCCATAGGTAACCATTATTTTTATGTTTGATTCCTTATATATGAATCTTCATGTGGAACACAAATTCATGAAAATTTTATGATGGGTGTTCCTAGATAGTGCTCCAATGCATTGGTTAAAGTTTAGTCTCAGGAGATGTCATGTTGAGAGAATAAGTGAACCTGATTCCTTTATGGGAATTTTTCCACCATGTCTTGGAAGCTAGACTTGACTCATGTTTATGTCATGTTATATGTTGTTTTCACTTTCCTATGATTTAATGGATATATGTTCCCATTTTATACATGTTGTAATTACTTATTTTTAATCATTTACCATGATTTTTATGTTATCATGTTATGTCTTCTAACCCGTGTGCTATTTTATTCCTATGCTTATTCCCTTACTAAGTTTTTTAGATCATCAATTTTATTTAATGTATTCAACAGGTTATCCTATAATTATATAAGTTCTCAGTGAATTTAGTAACTCATTATTAAGATTAAATGAAATTTGTTTTTTATTTTTATTTCATGATTCTTATTATGTACCTAATCTCTAAGACACTTGAATTTACGATCCTTGGCTTGTAATTTGATGTTTAATTATACTTAAAATCTTGTAATAATATGTGTAAAATTATAGGTTTAATATATACCCAATATTATTTTATAAAATTTAGAGTTAAATACATTAAGTATTATAGAAAACTTTAGTTTTTTATATTTAAAAAAAAAGAAACGATTAGTAAAAAAGGTAACCCACAAATCATTCAGAATTTTTTTAGATAGAGAGCATAAAAATTTTTAAGGTTAGGATAGTAGTAAATATACTTAATAAGATTACAATAAATTTTTTAAGTAATATAATAGTAAATTATTGTATATGTATTGTTTGAAGATGTGGGTTTCTTCAGGTTAGTGTTCTAAATAATATCATTTCTAAGAATTCATTGATCATGAAATATAGAATGGATATATTGCTAAACTCACATTTCTTTATACGCAACAAAGACATGATCTTATTAAGAAGGGTAGATGATGTGTATTACATGGAAAAATTGATCATTAAGATGTATCATAGAGTAACTACTAAATTAAATTTTCATGATACACATTAGTGGAATTATGTAAGTTAAAGTAGCATCAATTTTTAGATTCATATGCACTATAAAAACATCCACCATTCTTTGATCCATGATTTAAAAATAGAGGCATTATCCCATAACCATATGTACACTGTAAATAAAGGTGGATATAATATGAGTAATAGTATTAAATAAATCTACTTTGTAATAATAACATATATTTATATGCGAAGAGTTTTTTGTAAATATAAAAAAAATCATTAAGAAAAAACAATGAACATATAATATAATTATCCTAAAGTTTTATAAGGATATTACTTAAATGTATTAGGAATAAAATAAATAGTCAAGTTATAGACTATATTTATATAAAAGGATGAACATTTTTATTTAAGACAGTAGGAGAAAGAGTGGTTTGTATTTATTCAATGCTAGAGATTCACAAATACTTAGCATAAGAAGGATTTCCACAAGAGCATGTAAAAAATAAATTATCTAGATACGCATACTCATAGGAAGGATAAAATCATGGTAATTTTTTTACATTAACCATGGTTGGTGATACATTATTTATTGAGAATAAAAAATCCTACTAGTAAGTAGTAAATGGAAAAAAGATAAGTATGAAAATATCAATTAAAAATCAATAATGGATTCCATGTATCAAAGTATATGTGATTAGTATTTCAATTGTTTCAAACCTTGATATTGTATTCGTATTTAAGAGAAACATTACATGGATAGTACAAGAGTGGTACCAATAAGTCTTGATTGGTTATACTAAGTTTTCATAACTAAATTCATTATATTTTTTCTACTAGTCATAACTACTTTCAATGATCATTATATTGAGCATTGGATGTCAAGACCACCTATCTTGGAAAGTGCTTATATGATTCAAAAAGAAAGTGTTGATGGAACTATTTAATTCCAATAAGGAGTGAAAGTTATGAAATCTAGTTTTGGAATAAATTAGGTTACAAGTTCAGAGAATATTCATTAGAAATTAATTTTTTTCATGTATCTACAAGAGATTAATGGAAGAACCATTGTTTTAAAAGTAATTTATGTTTATAATATATGAAAAAAAGATATTGGTTTTACTATCAGTTAAGACAAAAATGAAAGTAACTCTGAAAATATAGATTTAATGGGACTACCTAAGTTTTAGAGAACAAGATCTACTAAGGTATATCTAATAGGTTTCTTATACTATGTAAAATGTACATATAATGACAAGGTATTAAAAAATAAAAGTTGGAACAATTTGAGAGATAATTGTTACCAATTTCACATCGCATAAATATCTCTAAGAAGGCATGTATGACACATAAGAGGAGATTGATGTGGTGAGTATAATTTTATATGCTTCATCAATGGATAAATTACATATACCATGATATGTAATAAATATTATATCACCAACATATAATTTATGGTAGGGAAATATCAGAAAATCTGGGAGTACTTCATGGGAAGTAGTTAGAACTATCCAATTTTACTTGAGATAATACAAAATATATGTTCCTCGTATTAGGAGAGGAAAGGAAACTAGTTTACAAGGGAATAAACTAGTATTCCATTGGATTAACATGATCTAATATTATAGTTAGGATAAGTTAATGAGAAATAGAATCTCATTAAACCCATTGGTATCCATATCTACAAACACCAAGTGTGTTTAAGCTTCTGATACAGCTAAATAAGTAGTGTAAAAACGCAATGAATTATTCTAGTTGTTGAAATCACACCTGGTAAGTTAATTTTTATTATGATAATAATTATACTACTATTACTAGACAATTTATCATGTTTTAATAATGGAAAAATGAATATACTTTAGGATATCATCTATTAAGGTTTTTCACTCATGGAAAAGAAGTCAGAGATAATAGAGTAGACACGCTATAGAGATGTGGTAGGCCCAACAAAAAAATCCATTACTCAACTGAAAAATGATTATATCATATGAGATATAACAAGATTAATTGGAAAGTTGGATCTAGTTCAAGTGGGATTTTTTTAAATGTGGGTTTCCTAGACCCAATTTGAATAATACTTTTCAATTATTATATTATGTATATTGTGAGTTATGAATGATTCACACTAATAATAATAGTGTTGATACTTTTGTGTCCACTATTTATTTGGTAATATCCTTAGATTATTTTTCATATCAGAAGGTTATAGTAGTTCCCATTCTATAATGAGAAAATCTAGATACTATTATATTAATCTTAAACATATGTAACACGGTCTAGATACATCATGATGATTGGGTACAGATTATATCTAACCATCAAGTGTTGGGGGATCATAAGCATTGATACTTCTTCTTATGAAGCTTAAACTTGGTGATCCTGAGTAGATGAGATCATGAGGACTAACCCACCAATAATAACACCACCTGTTTCAATTTCATTGGTATTTCCTATCTAAAAACACGTGTAATAGTCTCCTAACCTGTGATTATTATTAGTGTGTACTATTTTATTATGTACTCTAATGAAAGATGAAAACTTTAGAATTGATTTCATAGTGAGGGAGCTTACATTGCGTTCATCATTAATTGTATTTCATTTATTTATTAATAAATATACTATTTTTTATTCTAATATGAAGAGATATATCATGTCTATTTGATTAAGATGGTAGAACATTCACAAAATCCATTTCCATGGTAGAAGAAGGTAAGTCTATCTAGTGAGGTCAATTGACAATAAATCAAGAAAGGATTATGACATGAAGTGTGCATCCTGCTTTATGAAATATCATGAGATAAAGAGATTATATTGCACATCTTATGTTTTTAGGAAATGTTTTCGTTTCTTTGAATTTTCCTTATCACTTTAGGGGATTTGATGGGTTTCTAGACTCCACTCCTGAACTATAAATTGTATGCACTACTATTGAGATAGGGTTCTAAAGTTTCACACACAAGGAATATTCAAAAGTGTTCACTATTATAATTAATAGGATTATAGGACTTAGTGGTTCCCCCCTCCCCCACAAGGTTTGTGATATGTTCAAGGATAAAAAATCACCAATGACTAAATAAATTCATTATTATTAGAGTAAAGAATAACTGGAGTTCAATTTAGTTATTAAAAGTATTAAAAAGGTATTAGGGGAATACATTAGAAAATATTATATGAATGAATATTATTTTAATATTCAAGGATTGCTTAATATTTTATGGAATTATAATTCAAGTTAGAGACTTGCTTATACCACATAATATATTTATTATATAATATAACTATGTGATGAAATATAAATTACATTTATAAAATGGTTAATTGGTACTAATATGTCATTTAGGGATTATTCAGTGGTCATTATTTATAGAGGGGTCAGAGAATCCTTTATGGGTGTTTAACCTCCACTATATAAACAAAGGGGGGATCATTTCTAAGGGGTCATTCATCCATTAAAATTTTAAATCCCCCTATCCTCATTACAGAATCCTATATTAAGAATTATTCTTTCCAAGATTTTGATCTTTGGTCTTCTTTGGGCATTGAAGGAATGTTATAGTGGTAATAATTTGGATGTTTGAATCTTCATTAAAACATCATGCTAGCACTTGTATTTTAACAATCATATTTACCATGGACTCTTTAAGAATGTGTGTATGATCTAGAGAGATTTGATTGCGGGTCCTCTAAGCAGTGGTTGCCAATGATGATCTGTTGTTGAACGCTCCATCAATCCAAATTAGGTAATCATTAATTTTATTTTTTGTGATTAAATAAATTCAAATGAAAACCTAAGTCCTTTAATGGGATTTGGATCACTATAAATGACAAATTTACATCGATCTAGCAATGAAAATTTTAAATCCCTAGACTATCTACTTCAACTGTGCGCCCCAGTACCAACATAAATAACTCACTTGAGATTAAATCACTAAATTAACAAGCTATGAAAGATTCAATTCATAGTACAATAATTCACGTGATATTAAAATAAACTCATGTCAAATTAAACAAACATTCACAATATCTATGTTGGATTAAAAATTTCAACACATTGAAGATAAACCAGTATCATTGTATGGATGAAACAATCGGTAAATGCCTTGAGTTGAATTAAAAGGAACTCATGTAAGATTAAACAGAATTTATAAAAACTCATATAAGAGTGAGTAAAATGATAAAAATAAATTGAAAAACATAAAATAAGATATCATGGTATATCATAAACATATAAATCATGAAAATAAAAATAGTAAAATAAATAAAAAATTAGTTTTATTTAAAAATGAATTAAAGAGTGAAAATTCAACCTGTTGTCACCTCTTGCCTCCCCTTTATCCTCTAATGTCTTCCCGTATTTCCATCACACCTCCTCTCATAGTCACCCCTCATAAGTACCACAACTCATCCTACACTCACTCCCATTTTTATTCATGAATATTCGTCACTACTGATTTGTTTCTGTGAAATATAACATTAATAATATTTGAAATATAATATTAACTCTAAAATGATATTGTATGGTCAAACCAAAATCAATTTATTTAAAAAATGATTAAATTTGAAAATTAAACTATTGTACTGTTATTTATTCAGTTTTTATGTATATTTTGATTTTTTTATAATTCTTGATACCCTTATATATTTATATACAAGTTTGCTTTTTCAAAACACAATTTAGGGGATAATACAATACAATAATGATCCATGAATTTTTTTTCTCAGCCTTAAGGGTATTGAGTCTTAGAATTGTACTATTTAAATATTGAGAACACTCTTTAATTATATAGAATTATATTATTTGAACTCAAAAAATGTGTTGTGTGCAACGAATACATTATGTAAAAATATCATCTCTCTCATATAAACAAAACACATTTATTGGGAATATAATAATTTATATTAATATTATAAATATAATTAAAAATTACATACATATTTTTTTATATATTTTCATTTATTTATTTTTTCTATGTATTTATATTAATTGGATTATTAGATTTAAATATGTGAATTTAGATTCTGTTATATATACAATTAATACTTCTTTACATATTTGTTTCATATGCATGTCAGTTTAATTATTCTATTTTATATGAATTGGTTTTAAAATCTTATTAAATTGAATAAATTTATGTTGAATGTTTATATATTGTTTGTTTAATTTCTTATTCTTAATTTTAATTTTTTTTAGTGTTTAAATTTATAAATATCATTTTATTATGTTATTTTTAAAGAAAATATAATTTATATTTATTTTTTGGTCATATTAAATATAATTAAGTATACTATTTATGCATGCCTTTGATATTTTCAGTTATCCAAATTTCATATTCTTTTTAATTTGAATAATATTAATTTTGAATAATCCTAAAAATGTGTATAATATTAATTAAGAGAGAAAATTAAATATTTAATTTATTTTATTAAGTGTGGTTATTATTTTTTAAAATATATTTTTTAAAATATATTGATGTTTTATTTAAGAAGATTATTTTATTTTTTTAACCAATAAATTTTTTATGCTTGTGGAAATATGTTCACTTTATTTTTTAATAAATATGGCAGTTAATTTTGGACTCTTGAATTAAAATATTAAGGGTCCTTATATTTTTTTTCTAAACCTATCTAATTCTTTTTTGAATAGTTTTGAAGATTACGAAAAAAAATTTACTTATTATGATATTATTTGTGAATTATAAATATTTAATAAATTATTTCAAATTATAATTGCTTTGGACTATTTTTATTAATTATATACATCTTATTCTAAACTAATTTTTTTATAATTATTTTTGTAATACTATTTGAATAGATTCTAATTATTATTTCTGATATTACATTGAAGAAATTTATTTTAAACCTATCAATTTTGAATAATTTTATGAAATAAGGTGAAAAAATTGTTTTTGGTTTTTAGGTAAACTACTTTTATTGAAATATAAACAAGGTTACAACAGTTTGAAAGATAGGATTTTAAAAAATTCTCTTTTAAAGAGGGGTGTCAAGTTTTGGGGTAGAAACAAATAATATGTGATATTTTCACAGTTTACCCCTTTATTTGCAAGACCATCATCAAGATAGTTTGCCACTTGAAAAATATGGGTGATGATGTGTTTTAATCTTGAGATAGAATCCAAGTATTTGATTTATTGGGCAATCATTTTATAGGATAAATGAATATTACCAATTTTGAAATCTTGAACAATGATGGTAGAATCACATTAAAACTATAAATCGGTATATCCTCTTTCTATTATCATATTAACTGCTTTGATGAACCCAAGAATATCCACTTAAATAGATGATAAAAATCCACATGGACCAAAATGGAAACCCATAATCATCCCATTAAGATCTATAAAGACTACACCAAATCCTAAAGGACCAGGATTCCCTCTTGAGGAACCATTTGTATTTTATTTGATCTATCCAATGAAATTTTAATTTCATATAACTTCCAATGTTATTTTAGTAGGACAATAATTACCTGCAATATTAAAACGTTTTATGATAGAAAAAATCATGGATAGAATTATCACAGTGAGCATTTTGAATGGAATTGGCATCCTAGAAAGACTCCATGATTTGATTCAAGGAATACCCTATATTGTTCGATGTTTCTCAATTTCTATACTAGTTTCTTCTAGACCATATAATGTGTAGTAATTCAATAATTTCCATTATAAGCAGGTTTTTAAGTCATATATAAATATGAAGGTTGTATCAAGCATAAATATGATTATGAATAGAATCTTATTTTAATAGGAACTCCTCAAAGAAGTCAAATATTAACCTACAAACTACTGAGAATGTATTTTTTCTTCAAAATATATGATTTTTGTCCTATTTTTGTTAATTATAGAGGCTTTATCTAGAGTATAAATGGATACCGATTGACTAAATACAATCATAAATCGGTAGCTTGGAAAAATAAATCCTTTAAGATTGTTTAAATATAGAGGGTCTCACACATTTGTTATTGAATCTATTAATCCAAATTTAAAAATTCCCAGTATTGATTTTTCTATAAAAATGATTTGAATTGATCATACCATTCATTTTTGGTTCCCAGATTATAATGTCCTCAAAGTTAATGAAATTTTAATTCCTCACATCCTATTGGATACCCTATGAAATATTATCCTAATTGTTCATATGGTCATTAATTGAGGTGTTGAGATAAAAATCCTGATCAACATGATTGAGAAGATTCACCAACGGTATCCCTGTCTAATTCTCAAACCATAAATTTAGAAAAGAGTTTTTATTAACAAGAAAATGTGAAATTAAATCAATATTGGAAAAAAATTTCTTCAGGTTTTCTAAACCAAATATTCAAAATAATTCATGATTCAAAATTTCAAATTTTTAAATAATTTATCTCTAATAAATCAAAGAGATTTAGATTTATCAATGATCAATATCTAGATAAAGTGATCTTGCATGGAATTATTGAAGCTGGAAAGGTTTTTGATTCTATATTTTACAAGTGAATATGGTTTACAGTAGTTCTTCCATGGAACAATGGTTATTTTTCTTTCAAGAATTGAGCCACTCTAGACAAAAAATATTATAATAGTATTGATACTCTTATGAAAGGTGGTGTTCCATTTATAAACCATAAAATAATAAACAAACTTGGCTATAATAGTATACTTTACAAGGAATAATCTTCCCCCCAGTGAGAGAGATTTACCTTTCCAGGAAGTCAAAATCCTTCTAACTTTTCCAAATATGTTATTTAAATAAGATTTTCTTGGTCTTACCTAATATAGGGGAACACCAAGATTATTGAATAGAAAATTACCCTCTATGATTCCTAGGTGATTAATCATATCCACTTTTCTACTTATAGAGATATTTTTTTAAAAGTGAATAAAATATTTACTCTAGTTAATAACATTCCTCGAAAATCGCTTATAGTGACGAAGTTCATTTTTAATGTTCTTGATATTAATTTTATCTTATTTAGTAAAAAAATAACATCATTATCATATAATAGATTTGAATGAGCAAGTAAATCACTCATGTCCCGGACAATCTTCAAATTTCCATTCTCCAATATGTTTAGAAAACCCCTACTAAGATAGTCCTCTATGATGGAAAAAATAATAGATAAAAGTGGGTATCTTTGTATGACCCCTCTTGATCATTTGAAATAACTCTCAAGAGTTCCATTAATAATGATGGAGATGTGTTCTGAGGTGAGAAGAGTTTTGATCCAAAGAATAATTTTATCATCAAAACTAAAACTGATGATAACTTTAAAAATGAATCCCTAATATATCACATCAAAATATTTTTGGATATCAAGAATTAAAATAGTTTTCCCCATTACATATCTTCTTAATAAATTTACACATTCCAAGGAAATAATTTTGTAATCTTGTATTCTCTTTGCATTAATAAAACAAAACTGATTCCAAATTAAAATTTTATTTGTAATTATTTCCAACCTATTCATAAGGATTTTTTCCATAATTTTATAAATGGTGTTCACCATATCCAATATCCTAAAAGAGCCTATGTAACATTTATTCTCCATAATTGGAATAAGTAATATAAATTGGGAATTTACACCAATTTTAAGATAAATAACCCTAAAAAATGATTAACCATCTTATAAACATCATGTTGGATAATATTCCATTAGCTTCGAAATAAAAAAATAGTGAAACCATATGAACCGAGAACAAATACAGTATTTAATCAAAAAACTACATCTTTAACTTCAAAATCTAATGGTATTGAGGTAAATATAAAACTATCCTCAGTATTCACCATTTTAAGAATAATTCCTTCCATTAACTTAGAATTACATATGGTCCCATTAAAAAGATTTATATAAAAAGATATCATATGATTATATATAGCTTCCATGCCATCTTACACTTGGTATTTGTATTTGATAAGTTAAATACGATAGATCACCCTCCATACCCTTTGAAGAGAGATAAAAAAAATTAGTTATATCTCTATCATTTTACCTATTTATTTTGAAGTATTATTTTTGAATCTGTTCCTTGATATTTAATAGGTCATTCATATTGGTTGACACATCAATATCATTTTCTAGATTACTTGAAAAACAAGAACAATTTATCCATTCTTGTATTATTTGGAATATAACTTTAAAGGAATAAATCTACATTTCCATATCAGCAAAAGAAGATTTTTTCCACACTTCGATACTCTTGAGAACTTTTAACTTGTAAACATAGGACATTGCATTTCCCCTATAGTCAGTTGAGTTCCAAATATCCTTAACAATATTTATACAATATAGATGTAGGGAACTGTAATTATTACATATAAATGGAAAGAGTGGTTTAACCTCTATTCCCATCAGACACAAGATGATAGGGTGATTATCAGAATTAATTATTTCCAATGTAGCACATGAAACATAATTCCAGACATTCAAAGCAGCTTCATTAGAGAAATATATATCTATCTTACTGGATACAATTTTGTTGAGGACTTTCTAATAACAAGTGAATTTTTCTCCCATAATATTAATCTCAATGATATTTCTACTCTTTGTCTAGGAATTAAAGTCTTTTTAAGGAACCTTAGTATTCATTTATTCTATCTTTTCATCGGGATTCATAATGGAGTTGAAATCAAAAATTAAAATCCATAGTTCAATGATAGATTCATAGAGTGATACAATTCCCACCCACAAAGATATTCTATCTCTATGTATATTAAAGTAATTATAAAAAGAAGAAAAAAATCCCTTCCCATTTGAAGTTACAAGTAAACAATTATTCACTAACATTGAAAATAACTGGATTTTCAATTTTAGAATGGGACAAAAATCCAGAGTCTCCCAATTTCGAAGTCTAAGTGGCTCATTCTCACCAATTGAAATACCCATTTTTAAAAATAGAAAATCTGTAATATAAATAACATTTAGGTTTAGTCAATATAATTTTGAAAGGTCTATGTTTTTAAATGAAGACCCTTATAAATGAAATAGTTCCAGGGTTAGCTAGACCCTAACAATTTCAAATCAAAACTTTAATTTTAAATTGTATGAAGGGGTGGATCCCCTTATATGTTTCTTACTTCATTTCATCAACCTTATTAGCCCTATAATCCCATCCAAATTTTTAGGATCAGTGGTAGAGTTGTTAAATACCTTTATTTCAGGGTTATCGTCTATATTTCCATATATTTATTTGATCATGAAAGGTTTCACCAGTGAATCCTCTACAAGAAAGCCTCTATCCAATTATAATAATGTGAATTTGGATTTTTGTGAAGTAGTGTGGTTATAACTAGTTGAGGAACCAACCATCTATCCTGGATGGTCATAATAAATGTTCTTGTTCATCTTTGAAGCTACATCTCGTGTTGTAATCTAAGTAATATCCTAGGATGACATGGTATGTGTTTCCCCCGCATGCATAGTGACAACTATATTTGTAACATCATTGGTAATCTCAGCCTCCAGATCAGTATTATTATCATCCACTAAAGGCCACAATGTAATCATTTATTCAAAATTATATGATTATATTTTCCTTTCCTCATAATGAAAAGAAAAAACTATATCATTAATATATTTGTAAAGTTCCCCATCCATATTAATGTTAGCATCATTTAAGAAGGTCAATCTCACTTTGTCATATTTATTAAAAAATACAAGATCATTAAATTAAATTTTTATATTAGAAGGATTATCTATATTTTCTTCCTCTTTAATAAGGGTATCTCAAGAATTTCCAGAAACCGTGGATTTAGACTGAACGTTGAACCATGTATTAGGGTCATTTTTCAGTATAGTTTTTATCTTGTGTAATAAAGGGGATTTGATTTTCCTATTTTTTTAACATCATCACATTATTTATCTTCATGTATAGGTCTAATTTTCTTTTTTATCACTAGAAAATTGGAAATATAATGTCCAACCATTTTTTATACCTCACAAAATAGTGCCATAAATTCACTTTCAACTTGAACCTAAATTTTATGATCATTAACATTAAATGTAATAGAATTTTTTGGTTTTGATTCCATATGGACTTAAACAAGTATTATAGAATATATTCCAATGTCCCCCATTAGATTATGTTGATCAACCATTAAATGAGTTTTAATTCATTAGGATAAAATATTGAGAATCTTTGGATGCCAAAACACAAAAGGAAAACCATAAAATATGAACCAAGTTTGAGAAAAAAATTCTTTTAATTAATGGGGTTGAAGTTTATATCCTATTCATAGTGGTATAGTATCACGGGTTTCAAGATAATATTTCCCATATTCCAAGTTCTATTCAAGTCCTCCTTATTCTCAAAAATGAAATGAAATTAACCTTTTCCAATTGGTATCGATATCCAATTGGAAACATTACAGCAGTGTGAAATTAAGAACTTGAGATCCATGTAATACTAAGGTTTTTCTCCTATAAGATAAAAAATCACCCCAGAAAAGGGAACTTGCAAAGATCTAACCTTTTTATCAATGCCATCAGATCAGTTTACACCGAGAATTTACCAAGTTATTTTTTTCTAATGTTTATAGATCTATGTGGATCTTCTTGTGATATATTCAAATTTGAAATCACTTATTCAAAATATATGCCTTTTACTTTTGAAATAGAAATTTTATACTCATATTCCACATATTTCTTGTTCTAATCTCCCTTAGAAAAACTCTCATTTTCATCTACTTCCCACATGTTTATCTTGAAGGATCTTTGCCACTCAGAATCAAACGCAGCCATTAATTCACTATACATCTTAGTTTTATGTTAATTTTGTGTGTTTTATTTGAATAAAATTTAAATATCATTCATAAATTTCTTGTATATAACGTGAATTATCCATGGGAGTGTCATTTTTTTACCAAGGATAATTAGTTTTCATGAAAACTAATAAAATTATATATTAAAAAAGTGACACGTTTAGTAATTTTTTTATAATAATAGTGAATATGATATATTATTAACAAAAATATATTTAAATTTAATTATTTTCAAATTTGATCTTAAAAAATTTGTTTTAAAATTTTATAATATAATGAAATTTTATTCTTAAATAAAAACATGTATTCTATGAATTTATAAACTACATAATTATAAAAGTGCAATGCATTTTTTAAAATTATATTTAAGAAATATTGGTTAAAACTACTAATTTTTAAATTAATGTGTAATAATTTGTTTTTATAAATATTAATATATAAATAATAATAATATTGACCTTATGAATATAATGTCTTTTTTAGGTAATCAGGGAGTTTTTTTCCATAATAGTTTTTAAATAAACTAGGTCAATTTTTCCAGTATAAAATATTGAAACGGATATTATGTTAAACATGGTATTATGAGGGAAATTTTTTTCTTGAATAATTTATTAAAAACAATAAATATTTTACTCATAATGGGGAAGAGTATTTTTCCCATCATTAATAATAATTTTATCAGATAGATGTTAATATGATGAATATAATGATCAATGGAATCACTACTTCAGATCCCCCATTTATCAACACTAGAATTCACATTTAATAGTGATAAAAAACCATTGATGTTCTAAGAGCCCTTAAAATCCAATCACATTTATTTGTGCTAAAAAAACTCTAATAAAAATGATAATTTATCAGAATAATTTTAGTTATCATAAAACTAAACTTTACCGGCATCATTCCTAGCACTAAAAAGGGTCACTTTTATCAATGCTGATAGAATAAAAGAATTAAAATTGAATCTATTATATGAGTCCCCTCTCCTACCTTTATCATCACTCAGACACCCCTTAATAAGTGATTCCCATAGTACCCAGACCCCCCCCCCCCTTTATTAGTGCCCCCAACCTAGTAGTTGTATCCCCCTTTATCAGTGATTATACTTTCCCCTGCAACCCACACCAGTGAATACTTAAACCTGAGACCTTCTTGTACATGATGAATGTACTTACTAGTTTTATATTTCATTTTCACCATATTTTATGATATACCTCTTTATTTATATATATACTTATTTTTTTAGTTATATGTTCATATAATTAAATATAACTAGTAATTTTTTCTTATAAATGTATGGGCCTATTCACCTTTGTGTTTAATAAAATAAGAATGTAAAAAAATTATGGAAAACAATGAGTCTTTTACACTGAAATGAAAAGTCATATGAAACAATTCACGGTATATTTTAATAATTTTAATTATTAAATATATATTGAAAATTTTATATTTTTTAAAAATTATAATTCAATGCAATCATAAATATTACTGTGGAAAGAATATAATGAAATCAGAAATATTATTTCATTTGATAAGATTGAAACATATGCATGATCACATAGTTAATAAAACTAATAATAGTACATAAAAATAAAAACTTATAAAACTTTTCAACAAAAATAAATGTAAAGTAGGTCTCCTCTAAATTTTCAGTTTTTTTTAAAACGTAGTTTGAAATATTGTTTGAAATTTTCATAGAAGTTTGCTATACCTTAAAAATATAAAGTAATTATGTTTCATTACAATCAGTAAATAAACCAAAAAATGACTAGTGAACATCTAATAGATTGGTTTAGTCTAATAAGAAAATCAGACATACTTATTGGATATGGAATTGGATACTTTAATTAATTTTTTCAATCTATATATTTATTTATCTAAAGACTATTAGATATTTATCTATGGTTTTACTTTGAGTATTTATATTGCTAAAAGAAATATTTTCAAATAATAAATAAACCTCGCAATTAAGTTATATTGTATATATTAAACTGATTCCCCCCTAGAAGAACCTTAGGCATCATTTTTAGCACTCTTTCATATCAAATTAGAGGAGTAAAGCTAATATTGTGAATTTTTATGCATACCATTACTAGCAGAGAGTTTTTTATTGAACTTAAAAAGGTTGGTTTCAATCTAGAAGGAATTTCACCTCATTTATCATCACATTCAGTAAGCAATATATTCAGTTTGGGCATCATGAACAATTCATGGGGATTCTCCATTACAACCATTAGATCTAATGATTCATTTATACATAATAATAATCAATGATGATATTGGATTAGAAGAATAGGAACATCATGAGATTCATCATCAATATATTTTACTAAATAGTAAATAATAAATTTTGAAGAAAACATTCTGATTAAATTTATATAAACTAATCAAAATAATAAAATATTAATTTTTTTTATATTGAAGAAAGGTATGATGATACTACATGAATAGACTAAAGATATTTATGGAATAATATTATTTAGTGATAGTCAAACAAAAAATCCAAAATAATTCAAACAATGCTGGTAATGTTGATCCCTAAACACCTATGAATATTAAAAAAATTATCAACTCTGGATCTTTCAGTGATAAAAAAATATTAACATGAAATTAAAGAAAATTCAAAAAAAATTAATAAAATAAATAGATCTAAAATATGAATAGTATTGATAAATTAATATAAATTTTTGAAATATGAAATGTAAATAAAATTAAAAAAAGTAATTACATAATAAAAAGTGTCATACCATATGATCTCAAATTATATCAACAAAAATAATTGAATGTAAAATTTTTAATAGAAAATAAATAGTTTATAGAATAATAATTAGGTAAATTAAAAATTAAAGATAATGAGATAATAATAAAAAAATGAAAATTAGAAATAAAATTATTTAAGGGAGTCTCTTTTAAGCGTGTGCTTTATTTTATTTATAATTTATAGATTTTAAATATTTATTCATTTCCTACTTTTCTAATTTATTCATTTTAAATTTTTCACTGCTCAATATTTTTTTTATTTTTTCCATTTTCTAATATTTATTTATACATGTTTGTTCATTAACATTTAATTATGTAGGCGTGCAGTGATGCAGGTATGATGTGGGTAGGATGATGCAGGCATGACACTCCATCGGGCCATCGGGCCATATTCTTGAGCCACATGGTGATGGGCCTATGGGATATGTAATGGGCCTCCCTCTAATGAGATAGAAATAGGTATTTGCTTTCATAATAAAAAGAGGCTCCAACCCCAACTTTAAATAAATATTATTTTTAATTTTTTAAAATCTTTTATATAATTAGTCAAAGTTATTAATTTTTTAAATTTATTAATTCTTCTTATTATTAATTTCATTAATAAACACTATATATTATATAATTAAATTATTCAAAATAACATATATTAAACATGTGTATATATATATATATATTAATTTCACACACACAAATATTTACGTAATTAATGAAATCTTATATAGAACCACACACACCTAATATTTTTATAATTTATTCAAATTTTAATATTCATTTTATAATTTCATTTATTAACATAATAAATTTAATATATTATTTTATTAATTGGTAATTTATTTATTTATTTTTAACATTATTTCAGTTAGTATTATTTATTCATTTTTCTTTTTTTTTGAATTTTAATCATTTTATCATATTTATTTATACATATTTATTTACTATGTTTTAATATTTTTAATATGTATTCATCTTCATAATAATATATATCTATACTTTTATGATAAATAAAACTTATTTTCTCCTCCTTGACCTTCTCTTGGATGAATCATCTCTCTCAAATCTGAGGTATGTTATTATTTATCCCCTCTCTCATTAATCAATGTCATCGATCACCTATCTCACATGTATCCTGTCTAAACGATGTTATTATTTCTACTTGATTTATTTATTTATTTCTCCTTCCCTACCCTCCATAATTATCTTTAGCCCAAGTCAACCACCCACCATCATGAAGTATCCCTTCATTGACCACCCTTTCCCTATATTCTACTCCCCCAGCTGATCGATGCAGCAAGTCTTCCCCCTCTCCCTTTCTAACCACCACAGTATGATCACTATATCAAATTTTTGTTGAATGTATTATTTTGTAAGTTAGGATAGTGGGATATTGGATTCATTATTATACTATTTCAAATTAGTTATTAGCTTCAATATTTTTCCATTTAATATATAATTTTTTAAAAATTATTATTATATGATTTAGGGTTTTTTATAAGTGGAATGTTCTGTGATGATTATGATTGAAAAAGTATAAGTAAATTTATTTATAGATGTGATATTACTATCCAGTACTCTTCTTAATGATTTGAGAAAAATGTGTGATAAATATAAATCCTATTAATTTAATTACTTTTTTATTTAAACTTATTTATTTATCTAGATATTAGAGACTCATTAATTGAATTTAAATTGACTAGTTATAATCCATTTATCATCACATAATGAAATTTATCATTATCATTTTAGGTATGTGTTTATTAGTTGGTTATTTAGAAAAATTAATGATAATTAGTGTGATTTATATAGGGGAATGACTATGTTTTTTTCTATTTTTGGGGAGTTTTTTTATATGTTTTATTTGAAGGTAGATTTTATACATTTATATATTAAGTATTTTGGTTATTTATATTCAAAACTAAATATTGTTTTTTACTATTGATTTTGAAATTTTTTGAAAGGAATAATGGATTTTAGGGGTTTTGGAATTCAAAATTAGGTTAGTAAATAAATTTTTTTATTTTATGGTGATTTATATGAAATAGTTTTGTATTTGATTTAGTGAATTGTTTTTGAAAATGAATATGAATAGAAAATGATTTTATAAAATTGATTTCTAAATGTACTACTTGATTAAATGGGTAAATTATCATTTTTTTTGAAGATAAACATTGAATTAATTCTTTTTAGAGTTAAAAATAAGAATTTTTTTTATTTAAATTTAAATAGATTTATATATTAGGTGCTTGGGGTACAATTACAATTTAAAAACACACAAACATACCCACATGTTAAGGTCATAACCCAATCCATATCCCCCCAGGGATAGTCCAGATGAAGCCCTAAATCTTATTATATATATATATATATATTATATGGGGAATCAGTGGAAACCCCCATCCATAAAGACACCACTATTGGTCCCTCCTCTACCATTGAAGACACCATCCTCATTTTCATCAGATCCCTTAACGCAGAAGCACCGCCGAGAATCTCGTCATATACCCTGCATTACTCTAATCCACCGCTCGCCAATGATCACTCATCATGTCCTGTGTTCACCGATGGAAGAAATGTTGTCCCTAACCATCCTACATATTTCCCATATCGTTAACTATTTACTCCTACCAGTGGAAGTATTTTCGTCCCTACCTTTTCTCCACCCAGTTTTTGTCATTCCGTCGTCGATCAGAAGTCTACATTAAATCCAACATAACTAGCTAGTAACTCTCGTATCATCACCTGGATAATCAAGAGTCTCACGCCTCCATGAATACAGATTCGTATACCTACAACATATGATGACTTCTGACCTTCCCTCATTGAATAAATCAGCCACATATATCAGAACTGTCATCCCATATGGAAGAAGACACCTTCTGAAATCATTTAGCTTTAATTTGTGCCCCGAATTTGTGTGTCACATGGCATCAAGAACACCTCCCCATATATTAGAGGATTCTAACTAGTAGGGAAGGTGTAAAGGTGGTATGATGGGTGAGACAATACCATTATATCATAGTGGATAGTGGATATAACCACAAATATAAAAAAAGTTGAATCATATGTAAAAAACATGATAAATAAGCATAGGAAGAATAAATAAATGAGAAAAGGAATAATAATATCACAAACCACTGGGCAGTGTCATATACATGGATTCATGGAATGCTGATGTATAAAAAAGGGGAATATGGGACATGCATATACAATCATGCTATACAAGAACTACAAAAATAATAAATTGTTGATCAACTAGAATCCTGAGAATATTCTCAGTCCTTAACCCCTATGCTTCAACTATAAGTAAAGCTATCAAGAATCCATAATAGGGTGCTTTCCTTTATCCATACTTGAAAACAAATAATCTACTCAGGTACCAAAGGCGGCCCGAGTAGGGTGTGAGATAAAATCTTATTAGGCCACCACCAATGGTGTCTAGAATTAATCCAAGCAGTTCTCATAGTAAAACAATGTGAAATTATAAATGAGATAATTGAAAAGCTGAATAAATAAAAAACCAGTCTGCTCAGGTTCCTCAAGGACACTTGGCGGCTCTACCTACTTTGGATCAGGTCCAGAATGAGTGTCTGATCAGTAAATAATATATATATATATATATATATAATATTTATATATTTAATCCACCTATATGGAATGAGAATATACAAACATAAGTGGTCGTATACTAAGAATACTAGGTATTGGCTAGACCTAGGAATAACCCAGACATACATAACCAGACTAAATGAGACTATAAGCTCAAGAAATAGGGTACAATACCTACATATCATAATGAGTGGGAGACACTATGCTCATCGCTCAAGATGGTGAGAGTTTCATTACATCAAAATTTGAATCAAGGGATGTGGTACATCATGTATGTCATCTAAATAGTGTCAGTGGTGTGAGATGCCATGCTCAACACCTGATGTAAGGAATAATGAATCTTCATTCCCAACATAACCCTTACCATCATTCCATATCATATATAAATGGAATAATAATATTTATATTAATATCCAAGATCAATTTCCTCTCATTTGTATTTTCAGTCAAGGCCAATACAAGAAAAGCATCACAATTAATTATAATAATTTAATAAGGTAAGTGGAATTCGGTGTGGCCTTACCACCATTTCACAATTCATTCCATTTAAATTGTTTAATTTATTTAAGGAAAGTTGAACCATCCTGGATAATCCATTAAATTTAATACATCTCATTTAAATAAGGTAGGATATAGGAAACCAATCTACAGGGTTTAAAGAGGCACTTAGAAGGTTTCATTAGAAATTTGGAAAATACCTACAGGGTAAATTCTTTTTAAGAAAATCCTAGAACAGAGGAGGTGTTTTTTCTAATTAAAAATTTATATAACAAAGTAAATTCAATTTATAATCCAATACAAACACTTATAATAAGTTACTGGCATTTAATAAATAAATTACAAAAGGTAAATTCAAGACAGAACACCCAAGGGGTATTCCTATTCAAGGTTGGAATCCTCTATTGACTTAACATTGATACTTTAGAGTGTTACAAGGTGTGTATAAAAATTTAGAATTAAGAAACCCATTTTAGGGTGATGTATGGGAAACGCTAGTGTGCGGGTATGGAAAACAAAAAAACATTTGGTTAAAATGAAAATACCAAATATCTTAGGGCCATTGAGGACTCCTCATCTAGTGGAGTCCATATATTAAAATTAGGTTGGAATAAATCAAAGAAACGGTCTAACACCCTGAAAATAGGGAAAAAATAATTGCACCTAAATAGTACAACAGATTCAAAGATAAAATTATAATGGAAGGGAGGGGAATCAATAGAATATCTCTAGCTATCTAAATCCTTTGATGAGTATTGATTTTGACTTTGAATTGATAAGTTATCTCAATACATAGGAGTATAATCTTGGGATCTCAATAAGAGAAGAAGGAGTTCATCCATTGGATAAATGGAAGGAGAAAGAACAAATAGGTTTAATATATTAGTTAAGGGAAAGTGAGACTTTTCACCCTCAAAAATAGGGGGTTCATGGTTTTTCTGCATGTATTGGCCAAACCATGTGCAAATTATGCTAAAGAAACTAACCAAAGAGAGACCCCACATGGTTAAGGTGCAAGGTTTCTCTAACCATGTGCATACTATGTGAAATTCCTCTATCAAACCTTTGTAGTTTTCTACCCGGGTGTACGCCTCGGGTCTCATAATTACATAAAAACCATGTGGTCCTTGATTATCTTCCATCTCACCCCCACAGTATGGGTGGAACAATATCCACCAAATTTCTACTAACATTACAACCATGTTTACTTTCCAAATTTACAAGGTTCTAGGATCCGAACAAGCCCTAGACACCCTCATGAACCACATGACTACATTGTGTAATATTATCAGGGACTTTCAAATAAATTTAAACAAAAAATAAATAATCTATACCGTCATGAAAATATTGGTCATTACAATGTTAATATATAATTTTTGAGGTATATAATTTTTTATATTTTAATATAAGTTTTCTATCATGTTCAGATAGAGTTAAAAGGGTATGGTGTTTTCCCATTATGTGATAGAACAAAATCGTTTTTTTATTCAACTTATTTTCACATTATATTTAGGTAAATAGTTATATAATTGACCTATCAATTATTATGGAGGTTTCAAGGTGTTTTAAATTGTTCTATTTATTTTTTAATTAGAATAAGATTGTTATGATTGAAGGTGTTGTGATTTTTCCTTGTTTAATATATATGTAGAGAAAATGATTTTTTAGAATCATTTACTTATCTAATCAAATTAAATATGAGGGGAGGAAAAGGAAAAAATTTGTCAAGGTTTGAGATGTGTGGTTAATTATAAGTTTCATCTTCTTATTTATAAAATTACTTATTTTTATTAAGCCATGTGCATGATATTATTATTATACTTATCTATTTTGTATCATTAGGAATAGTTTTAGTGTCACCCATAAAAAGTTCTAACCTAAAACATATTTATTTTATACACATTCATGATTATAAGATAGTGGAAGAATTTTATAATGTTTATTATAATATCCCCTAATCATACATATGGCATGTATTTTATTAAGAATGAGTATACTCTTTTGAATATAACTATGGATATTTTGACTACTAGATGCTTGAGATAGATTATAGTGATATGTATCATTGTTAGAGGTGGGATAAATTTTTTTTGGATATCAATGATAGAAAATACATGCTAATTGAATTTTTTTGAATGTTTATTAATGGAAACTATTTGTAGTGTTTTTAATAAATTTAGATATAGGTTTTGGATATTTAAAGATATGTGAAATATACCTAAGATTTATAACTCTACAATTTTTGAAATAGGGTTCATTAGTGGGCTATAGTACAACTATATTTGTTGGTATTACGATAATACATGGTCTAGAATAATATATATAAAAAAAGTGGCAGTGAATCCAAGTTCACTTTTATCATCAATAATAGTTTCATCCATTCGTTTCATAAAATTCCAAGCTCCTTGACCCTATTTCAAAATTAGGTTATTACATGACCATGTACATTATAAGGAAATATATTTTTATAAAAATTTAGAAATATAGGTCACAATTAAATGGAAATCAAGAACAAAGATTTACAAGGTAAGTATTCCATCCAATAATAAATAAAATGTGTTTTATAACATATTTATTACCACTTTTTTGTCCCACATAACTTCAAAACGAGAACCTATACCAACAGCCAGATGTTTACTCAAGGTTGTTTCTTTTCATGTCACCCTTGTGTAAAATGATAACTTGTTAGGAATCATAATCGATAACATTAAAATTTTGGGTTCCCCTTATAATAATTATGCACAAAATTCTAATTTGATAATATATATCTTATGTGTATTTGTTTATTTTTTGTACAAAAAGAATATTTGATAAACCCCATAGGATGGATATAAATCGAAAATGGATTCACTCTAATTGTAAGAAAAAAATATCAATATGGAGTTAAATATTTCATTAAGTTTTCAATAGATCATGCATACAACCCTTTTAAAATCATTTTTCTATGTTTAAATTGTTTTTATTCAAGAAAAATTATCCCATCGGAGTTAGAAGAACATTTTATTTGTCATAAAATAAATCAGAGCTATAAATTCTGGACTAAAAAAAAGAAAAAACAAAACATTCAAACCAATTGGGATAATATTGCTATTTATGGATCATTTGATATGAATACTGATGTAAATGATGATGGAGATTTTATGTAAGAAATAAAAATATAAATTGAGGATGAGATTTTTGATTTTCCAAAGTTTTTTGATAAGTTAAATACTTATTCTAATAGAACATTGTATACCATTTTTACTAAATAAATAAAATTATTAGTTGTATTAAAGTTATATAATTTGAAATATGGTAATGGATGGAGTGACACCAAATTTACAGAACTAATTGGTCTCCTAAATGATAAGATAATACAATAAAATGAACTTCCTTTTTTAAAATATGATGCTAAAAGAATGTTATGTTCATTATTCATGATCTTTAGAAAAATAAACTTACCCAAATGATTGAATATTGGTTTTAAAAAACCATGAATCACTCATAAAATGAACTAAGTTTGGTGTGAATCGATAAAAGAAATATGAATCAAGTACTTCAAATGTAGTATGGTACTTTCATATCATTACATGATTTAGAAGAGTATATGTATGTCAAGAAATCATGAGAAAAATTACATGGAACACAAATAAACGAATTAAATATGGAAAACTATGACATCCAACGGTCCCTCCTCTATGGAAGAAAAATGATTATGAGTATCTCGAATTTGGAAATGAGCAGTTAAAATTTTATCTTCTGTTATCTATATATGTAATAAATACTTTTTTTTGTTTAGAGTATTACTTAGAGTACATAGCCATTTATGATGGTAAATTTTAACCTTCCTCCATGGTTATGCATGGAGTGCAAATACGTTATGTTGTCTCTGGTTATATCTAGACCAAAACAATCTGGTAATGATATTGATGTCTATTTGGAACCATTTATAAAAGATTGGAAATTGATATGGGTTATAGGTTTTATAATGTATGATGTTTATATAACTGAATAATTTACATTGAGGTTTATGTTGTACATAATAATAAGTGAAATTCATTATTATAATAAAATAAGCATGCTATGACATTAATGGAATGTTTGGGTGTCCCATTTTTGAATAATTCCCAAAAAAAGTTTGGTTTAAAGAATATCATATACTTTGTTTTTAGGATATAAATTTTTTTACCTCGATAACATAAATATTGATCCTAGAAAATGGCATTTGATTGGAATACCTAAAAAGGTATAACATCATCTCTACTAACAGGTGGTCAACTATTTAATAAAGTAAGATTTATTGACACTATTTTTGGTAAACCATTTTCAAAAAAATATGAAATTAGGTTATAAAAAAGAGATCAATTTTCTTTAAATAACCATATTAAAAGTTTTTGTATATTAAAAATTTTCTTGCCGTCATGTATGTAGAAAAAAGTTTATTTGATAGTGTTATTAACACATTACTAAATGTTCCTCACAAAAAAAATATGACATCAAGGATAGGTTGGACATTATTGACATGGAGATAAGGGAATAGTTGTCACTAGTGAAGGGTAAAAGGTATAAATTTCTTCCTACAACATCTTACACTCTATCCATACAAGAAAAAATGAAATTTTTCATTTTCATTAATGGGGTAAAAGTTCCAAAGGTGTATTTATCAAATATAAATAATGTCATTTCAATGACTAATTTGAATTTATATAGACTAAAAACACAAGACTTTCATGTTTTTATGAAACATTTGATTCTTGTCACTTTATGTTGTATTCTACCAAAAAAAGTATGACATAAGTTAACCAAATATTGAATCTCTTTCAAATCCAAATGTAGTAAAGTTATAGACCTAGTGAAGTTTCCAATTATGAATAAGTAGGTTCAAGTCATATTGTGTGAATTAGATATGTCTTTACCACCTTTATTCTTTGATATAATGGTCCACCTAAGGGTTCACTTGGTTAGAGTGGTTAAATTATGTGGTCATTTCCATTACATATTAATGTACCCCATTGAATGGTATATGAATATTTTTAAAGGGTACATCAAGAATCAAATTTGTACAAAAGTGTTTGTTGTATAATCATATATTATTGAATAAGATATTTAATTATGTACTTATTACCTATCATATGATAATAACATGAGTCACCCAAAGTCTCGTTATAATATATGCCTTATGGGTGATGTGATTTTTGGAACAGATGTTGTTAAAATTACCATCACAAAATGGGAGAAATATCACCTTTACATTTTACATAATAGTGAAGATGTTGATCCATACATTAAATCCCATAAGGAAATTGTTAAAAAATTCGATCCATCAAGGGATGAATGATTGATATAAAATACACATAATCAATGGTTTATAGGATGATTCAAAGATTATATTTATATAGAGTTATCTAAAAATATGAATTCAATTTTCAATAAAATTTTATGTCTAGATGCGGAAAAAAAGGAAAAATTTATATCTTACACTATTTTTGTAACTAATGGTTATAAGTTAAATAAATTAAAAACATGATAACCACAGTAAAATGAAAAATAGTGGATTTTCACTTGTGTTAGAAGCAATGAAATATATTTTTTCATGGATTAAAATTAAGTTTATGTAAATATTTCATATTTCAGTATCATCGAATAGATATAAGAGTTGAATTATATCACACTTAAAGTGTTGATTTCCTATTTCAAATGGGTTAAAAATAGGAGTACAGTGAAGGTTGATGAAATGGGATTCATGAAGGTGAATTTCAATATAGAAGGTTATAAGAAAGATCCATTCTATGGCATCGCAATCAATATTTTATGTCTCAAATCTAGAAAACAAGAATTATCCAATTGTCCTACTGGTGACTAAAAAAACTTTTGGGTCAAATGAAAATCCAATTGAGAATGACCCTTTTATTGGGAGATCACAATCATTTCATGGAGGTCCCAATTTATACTATGTATTATATGTTATAGGGGACCCCAAATAGGGGATTTATATTCTAGATAAAGGATCCAAATCCCATTAAACTTTAAATAAAATAAAGTAATTTAAATTAGAAGGATACTTTTTTAATATGCTATGTTTTTTATCATAATATTATTTTTTCTCTACTGAATTATGAAAATCTAAATTAAATGTTTGACTAATCGTGAAGACAATGATGTTTTCACATGATGATTTTACCAATATTATGTAAGAATATATGGTTGATATTGAAACTATATAATTATTAAGGGATCAAAAACATGTTGATAAAAAAAGAATTATGTACCAATGATCTATTAGATAAAATTATCATATCAAGAAGTAGTGGTGTAAAATTTGAAGTTGGATGGAATCAACACGATCAACCTATTGTCCCCAAAAATTCAATGTTCATTAGTTATGTTAGGGTCACAACGAGATTGAATATTCCAATTGATATATATTAGTGACACAATTTCAAAACTATAATGAAGAAAACCCTTTGGGAAGATATTAAGGTAATCTTACAATATACTTTCTCTATATATCAATAAATTATATAATAAACTGTTTATTTAATTTTCATTATACCTTATAGAGTTCATTAATTTATGATTATTTCAATAAGAAATATGTCTTAATGGCCACTGGAAAATCCCATAGAGTCTTATGGAAACTTATTACCAAGATTCATCTATGGGATTATAAGGTGAAAGTAAATCCCCACCCACCAGTTATGTATGCACAGAATATAAAGTAGAAAACATGGAATTATTTTATTATTTATCATGTGAGAAATAATTTTAGGTAAATTATAGTCGATAATATATTATTTTAAATTATTTAATTTATTCAATTTGATTCAAAATTGTTAATTTATGAGATAATAAGGTAGTTTTAAAAATAAACAATATGCATCAAAACCAATGTACCCTTATTGCAAATCAAGGATGGGATATGCTTCACTAGATAAGAAAATGATATTTATTTTAAATATATAATAAAAATTTTATGTAATATTAAACAGTATATATTACCTTCTTTATATGCATATTAATGAATCAAAATATGAATCCACTTCCATCCCATGTCATGTGTAATGGAAAGAGGCTCCTCTAAATAAAGAGGGTAAACTAGTTGACGAAAAATAAAAGGAAATGAGAAAAAAATTAAGTATGACATAACAGTAATTCGTTATTTATTATAATGGTATTACATAAAAATATATATTTATGTTTATATTTTTTTATGGTTTATAAATAAGAATAAGTTGTGGTGGTACTTAAAGAAAAACTACTTTCAGTGTCTTTAAAGAGACCATAACTGTATAGTTGTGTTAGAGGTCTAGGTTATAGAGTGTCACCTCAAACATATTTCGAGAAGAAAAAATTGTAAGAAGATATATATCCAATGATAAAAGGATTGAAGGTGAAAATACTTTTTTACAAGATATTATTATCTAGTTAGGTTTGGCAGACCAATATATATGAAAGGATCAAAGTGAACTTGTAGTAGAACAAAGATCAACCCATGAGGATCCAAATGACCCCACTAGTTTTGAGGCTAGTCCTTCCCCTCAACCACATACCTTAACTGAGGTAATTGTTTTCTTCATTACTCTTTATCCAAAATGTGAATCAAAAAACTTTCAAAAACATTATATTACTAAAATTATGTAGGGTAAAGTTTTATTTGATTTCTATCTATCAAAACCCACACACTACCTTGTTCCAAGGGGGATGGGGTATAATATCTTGGGAGACATGATACTCAACAAAGAACTACCAAAAGATCACATGATAGTATGTATTTAATTATCTCAAGATCTAAGTTATGAGTTTCCTATTACACTTGATGATCCAGATATTACAATGAACAATGATGCTACTTGAAATTTGATACCATGGTTTTCTAATATTATAATGATACAAGTGGAATTTACTTAATAATTTTTTTATGATTAAAAACCTATAAAAGTTGATGAAAAAAGGGTGGAAGTGAGGTATAATATTACATATGGATAAAATGACAAGGGGATAGAATGTTAGATCAAGACAATCCATTGAATCAACCATGAAAAAAATAACCTTTAGAGAGTACCTTATCTCCTCTAATTTCACTTCAACATATATTAAAATTACAAATACATAAATACTCCACATTCAAAGATGGATATATCTCCTACATTCAATACAAAGAATAAATATTTGGAACTATAATTACAGACGTGGTTGGTCTCAAGAGTATAGATTAGATTCTAAATTTTTAATGGATATGATTCATAGTTGTAAATTCATACATGAGGTATATTTTCATAATCCATCAATCCAAAAAATGATCTAATATTTTTATTAAAGTCAATAACTATTCATATTTTCTATAAGAGATTATATTACTACTATATAAAGGGAAAATCCTACGAAGCATTATTTGGATTCATTAATCCCTGTATCATTTATATAAATGATATTTATTTGTAAGTGAAATAAATAGATAAGAAAAAAGATGAAATAGGTGGAAAATTTGAGAATAAAATAACATATAACCTACTCTTCTTGATTTCTATAGTTTAGGGGTAATACTGTGTAATCTAATCATATTAAATATATTTTTTTCAATACTTATTTGATTTTTAAGAATCTATGGAAGATGATCGCAATCAATTTTGATACCCCAAATATTTATTTTTTTGATCAAATGCATATATTTACATCAAACCAACCACACATGATGTGTATTGTGAATTTTTAGTGCACTAGAATCAATATTTTATAGACAAACTTGAAATTATATGTTTTTTTTTGTTTTTTAATGATAATTTTGTTATGATATAGTGATCTATAAATATAGGCTAAATCATGGTATGAGTATGGAAATTGAACATAAGAATCCTATGGATTTCGTCAAATGGAAATATATTAAGGCATATATAGAAATATTTAACTATCAAAACATATTTAAAAATAATTTACTTATTTCAGTAAATGTTTTTTTAATGCTCAGAGTAAGATAAAGACATTTATTGTGGATATTACGGTTGTAGATTTATGAATGATATCATATAAAATCAAAATAATAGTATCCCTAAATAGTAAAATTATAAAGGTAATTAAAATTTCCTTTTTTTGTATATATTGTCTCAGTACTATCAGGATCATCAAAAATCTACATACTCAAAAGACTAAGTATATTTGTTTATAGATGAGTGGGAATAGTACATGGGGTGAGAATGTTTTCTGATATCAAATTTAGGTGATTACCTATTCTTTTTGAGATCTAGTATAGGATATAACCTTATATATACACTTGGGATGTAAATCATTAATATAAGAATTCTTATATTCTATTTTTTTATCTATTTCTCAAAGAGAAGTATAATAGAAGAAATAGATTTTTTTAGAAATGAATGAATAGAATACGTGGTTTCATAATGTATATAAACATCATGAATAGGTGACTTTCTACTACTTGTTTGGTTAATTTTATCATCATTTTATTTAGTTTTTTAGTTAATTTCCTTAAAAAAAATTATCTGATACTTATTTTGATAAATTTACACATAAGTTCAAAACACTTATCATAACCTCAAAATCTAAGAAAAAAAATTTAGATTGTTTTCATAATTTAGGATAGAGATCCATACATAATTTTTGATATGTAAAAAATTTACCTTACATCAATATGACACATGATGTTGTTGGCATGACTCGAAGCATGTTTTTTAAATACAAAAGTTTCAGTTTAGTGTGAAACATGTATCACAATTCCAAAACTAAGAAAACCAACTCATATTATTTTCAAATGTTAAAAAAAACTAAATTCATTGATGATGTGTAGGAATTTACTGCTCATAAATCTGACACCTAATGTGGTTGGTATGACTCTAAGTATATGTTTTCAATATAAAAGTTTCATTTTAGTTTAAAACGCATGTCACACAATCAAACTGAAAAAACAAGCTCATATTATTTTCAAACATTGTAAAAATAATCTATAATTAATTTTTTACATGTAGGAATTGACTAAAAAAAATTGAAACATTATGTGGTTGGTATGACTTAGAGTACATGTTTTCAATATAAAAGTCTCATTTCAGTTTACAATCCATGTCATGTCACAAAAACTGACCAAACAATCTTGAATTTTTTTTAAACATTATGAAAATGATTAATAATTCATTTGTGACATGTAAGAATAAACCACACATCAATCTGACACACGACATGGTAGGTATGACTTGGTGTGTCTGTTTCCAATATGAAAGTATCATTTTAGTTTGAAGTGTGTGTCACATTACCAAAAATAATAAAACAAGATTAGGTTATTTTAAAAAAATTAGAACATTATCCATAATAAAATTTTTCACATGTAATAATTGAACGCACACCAATCTGACACATGATGTGTTCGGTATGTCTCGAATTATGTGTTTTCAATATAAACGTTTCAGTTCAGATTAAAATGAATCACATAGGAAAAATTGAGAAAATGAGTCTTTATTCTTTCAAACATTAGGAAAAATATCAACAACTCATTTTTTATATAAAATATTTGATTAGACATCAATATAACACCCAATATGGTTGGTATGATTTGAAGTGTGTGTTTTCAATACAAAAGTGTCACTTTAATTTAAAATATGCATCAAATAGAAAATACCAAGAAAACGAGATCATATTGTTTTCAAACATTATCAATACAATCAATAATTCATTTTTTATGTGAAGGAATTGAACACACATCAATATTACACCATATGTGGTCGGTATGACTCAAAGTTCATGTTTTCAATATAAAAGTGTAATTTTAGTTTAAAACACCTGCCACAACACAAAAAACAATAAAACAAGATCATATTATTTTAAGAATTTATTAAAATAATCAAAAATTCATTTTTCATGTGCATTAATTGATTGCGCACCAATATGACACATTATGCAGTTGGAATAACCCAAAGTACATGTTTTCAATACAAAAGTTATGTTTTAGTTTAAAATGAATAAGTCAGCTAAAACAAAGAAAATGATCTCGGATTGTTATCAAACATTATTAAAATGGTTCAAAATTCACTTGTAACCTGTATGAATCAACCACACATCAATCTAACACTCGATGTGGTTAGTGTGACTCAAAGTGCATGTTTTCAGTAAAAATGTGTCATTTTAGTTTAAAACACAAATAAAAAAACCAAGACCCAGAAAATGAGATTTAATTGTTTTAAAACAGTATGAAAACAATTAATAATTCATTTTTTATGGGTATGAATCGATTTCATGTCAATCTGACACTCGATGTGGTCGATATGACTCAAAGTGTGTGTTTTTAATATAAAAGTGTCATTTTAGTTTAAAATGCAATCCACATCATCAAAACCAAAAAAAATATCTTGTATTATTTTCAAAAATTTGTAAAATGATCTAAAATACATTTTTCACATGTAGTAATTGACCACATGTCAATCTGACACATGATGTGGTTTGTGTGACTTGAACTGCATGTTTTCGACACAAAAGTGTCATTTTAGTTTAAAATTCATCACATAGAAAAAAACTATAAAACAAGATCAGGTTATTTTAAAACATTAGAAAAATGTTCCATAATACATTTTAAACCAGTATTAATTTACCACACATCAATATAACATCTGATGGGGTTGATATGACTCAAAGTGTATGTTTTCAATAGAAATTTGTCTTTTTTACTTTAAGAAATATCATATTATTTTAAGAATTTTTAAAAATAAATGATAATTTATTTAAGATGTTTGGATATAAATTGTGCATCAATCTGACACATGATGTGGTCGATATGACTCAAAGTGCGTGTTTTCAATACAAAAGTGATATTTTAGTTTTAAACACATGTTGCATCATAAAATCTAAGAAAACAAGCTCATATTGATTTCAAACTATAGGAAAACAATCCATAATTAATTTTTGATATGTATGAATTTAACACATATCAATATAAACCATGATGTGGCCAATATGACTCAAAGTTCATGTTTTCAATAAAAATGTTCTATTTTAGTTAAAAACACACATCAAATAGCCAAAACTGAGAAAATAAGATTTGATTTTTTTTAAACATTATGACAGTGATCCATAATTCATTTTTTATGTCTAGTAATCGATCTCATATCAATATAAAACATGATTTGATTGATATTAATTAATGTGTTTTTTTTTTCAATATAAATGTGTCATTTTAGTTTAAAATTCACATCACTAGATAAAATTGGGAAAACGAGCTCTAATTATTTTTAAACCATAGAACAATGATCCATAATCCATTTTTTATGTGTAGAAAATGACCATAGATAAATCCTAGACATGATGTAGTCAGTATGACTTGAAGTGTGTGTTTTCAATATATAATTTCCATTATAGAATAAAATACGCATCACATAGAAAAAATTATGAATAATAAGATCAAAATTTTCAAATAATTTTATCTCCTATTAATTAATTAATTTATGCATCCTTTTTATTTGATACTTATGTAGTTAATTTTTAAGTAGATCATGCTTGAAGACGAATAAGAAATGGTGTGAAAGTTAAAGTCTTGTTCTAAAAAATCAAGTGTTATTTAATTGGATCACATCTGTAGTGAGTTGTTTATCAATACATATGTGATCCAATTCAAGAGAACCTACCTTTAAGAACAACAATAAATGGTGTGATGTGTAATAATCAACCATAATGCAATATGATACATGGTGTGCCTCGTATGTCTCAAAGTATATATTTTTTGTTTAAAATTTACACTTTATGTTTAATTTATTTCTTTATATTATTACTAACATAATAATTTTTTCTTATACAGGTGTATTATTTTTCTTGAGATGGGGTAATTTTTTTAAGAACTAATAGCATGACTGTGGGTTGGGGTCTAAAGACAAAAAAACATTAATATTTTTTAATGTATATGATAAATTTTAATTCATAAAATTGTATAAACCAATGTTTTAAATGTCTATAATATAGTGTTTTTTCTTCGATTTTTGTTATAAACATTATTTCAATTAAATTATATACTTTCTCTATATATTTTCCCCATGTTTTTTCTGCTATAGTGTTATGTGATTTTAATAGAAAACTACAACATTATGTCCCTTTATCATTACTAATAATAGCACTAAAAAAGGATCCTCTGTCAATACTAAAGAAATTTTTGAAAAAGGGATCCTTTATCAGCACTAGAAAAATCACTGATAAAGGAAAGAAAAATAATTGATAAATGGATTCTTTATTAATTCTAGGAAAAGTGGTGATAAAGAGATGATTTATCATCACTAAACTAGATCCAATAAATGACCCCTTTATTTTTTTTATTTTTATCATCAATAAATGATCCCTTTATCAGTGTTGAATAAAAGCACTAATAAAGTGTCACATTTATCAGTTTTTTCTAGCATTGATAAAGGCCTAGGGATTTTAAGGGCACCCTGATCTTTGGTGTTTTTTTCATTGAACATTTTATATTATAGATCTATTAAAGAAGTTATGTGTAGTAGTTTCTTTTAAACACATAAGGTCCAAAAATGGTATCCCTTCTAAACTTCATGAAGGAGAAATATTTAGTTGAAAAATTTTATACAAAAAGTATATAATATCAAAGGAAACATATGACTACTATAGTAGTGTATGTAACGAAACCATTTTCCCAGCATTTTCTAAAGTAAAAAACAATTAACTCTTCTAATCAACTGATTTGTCAATTTGTAGTAGAAAATACAGTATAAAAAATTAATTCACTTGAAAATAAATTAATTCCTAATATAAATTAAAACAAAACATGAAGCTAAAATAGTAGTGAAAACAATGAATATTATATAATTAGTTTGATAATGAAAAAAGTGAAAAAATTAGATAATATGGGTGGACAGGTGGGTAATGTACACTGAGAATTGTGAAATCATAATAACGCCTTCAAAACTTTTTTGTGAAGTATAATTTAGGTGTGAAAATAAAATATAATGAAAATAACGCCTCTTATCAGTTGTTAGATGTGTGATACATCATATAAAAAAGGAAACATAATAGAATATTAGGTGTTTGAATTTAAGTTTCATGGGTGTGATAGGTTGGTCTAGAGAAAATAATAAAGAAAATTTAAATTCATAGTAGGTGGAAAAAGAAGAGGTGGGAATATTAGAAGCAGTGACAAAAAATTAGAAACTACTAAAAAATAGATACTTGGGACTTTGAGGGAGGTGAATGAGATTTGATAAAGGGATGGATATAAAAAATCATATATCATATGGGATATGTGATAAAATTAGTAAGGAGAAAGATGATGAGATCTGAATGAGTGATTATGAAGGAATATTATAGGTGAATGTGAAGGAAACAATTCTATGGGGGATGGATTATGAAGAAACCTCGGTGATTAAGTGGGGGAAGGTTAGGGGCTAAAAAAGGTGGAGGTGTCTACCATTTCAGGGAAGCCAACCTGGGTGAACACAAAGAGCTAAAGGCACCAGATCCAAAGTTTAAGGTTGATACCCACATGGGAGGAGACCAAAAGGTCCAAAGGTGGAGTTCAGTATCCACAATGTCAGAGACCAAAAGGGATAAAGGAAAGTGGTTGAGACCCATAAGGGAGGAGAATATAAGGAAGGAACTAGAATATACGATGACTAAATGGTGTTGGTGGAACATGTTCTGGTGATCTAGGTAGAGTTCCAAAATATGGAAATTCTTGTAACCTTGATGTTTCACCTCATTAAATGAAAGTGTTTTTTCTATTCTCTTGTGGATATAAGATGAAATTCTGAATCATATAATCATGTAGGGAATTTTTTGGTACTTTATGATTTCATGCGTGATTTCTTATTATGTTCTTATTCATTACTCAAATGAATAACTTGGGAGGATCAAAACCATATGCAAAGGTTACTCTGTGGAGTGGTTAGGGTTCCTATACATCTGAGTTCTGAACTCTAAATTCATGGGGGATCTTCCAGAGCAACTTTTGTGCTTTCTGCTTCAGGATCCTATCCCCAACATAAAAGTGGGTAGGAATATGGGAATTAATTTTTTATTATTACTAAATGGAAGATGATAATTAAGGTGATTGTGGGAAGGAACAAAGGAAGGTGAATTTGGAATGTGATAGGGGAGTCATGGTGGTAGTGTAAGGAGGAAAAGGGGTGATGGGAAAGAAAATGGGAAGTAAGAAAATAAAAAACATGGAGATGACACATGTAATGGAGGATAATCCAATTTTAGTATAATATATATTATGTTGGGGATCAGAGCCTAAAGAAAAAATCACAAAACTTTCTCTAAAACATCCCCCATTACTTTGGTTTCTAGAATTGAGATGTCCAGGCATCCCAACCACCACACTGAGTCTTCCTTGCATTTGGTTCTGATCCTCCCAAGGTCTTCATTCGAGCAAAGAATAAGTGCATGACAATGAAACATGTATACAATCATAAACTACAATACAATTCACAATATGATTGTGTGATTCTTACTTTCATCATATATCCATGGGAGAATGACAACATCAATTTCATTCAATGAGGAGAAACTTCTAGGTTATAATAATTACTATCTTCTGAATCCCTACCAAGATCACTGGAAGATGTGCCACCAACATTGTTTGGTCATCACATCTTATAGATCCCACATTTTGGTATCCTCCCTTGTGGGTCTTGACCTCCACCTTTATCTCTTTTGGTCTCCGAACTTGCAGATCTCAACCTTTGGAATTGCCCATCTTGGTCTCTACCCTTGCAGGTATCAACCTTCACTTTTGGATTCGATGCCTTCATCTCTTTTTTCCCCTAGCTTGGCTTCCCTGAAAGGGGATCCACCTCTTCCTTTGTCAGCCCCTATCACCACTCATTAGTTTTACTCAACAAATTTCATCGAATCCATTTATATATACCCCAAATATATATCTCCAATTAATTAAGTTAACATTAATTTTTCTATCCATTAATATTGATAAGTAATTCACCATTAATGTTGGGAGAAAATTCTATATTTATGTTGAGATAAATATCTCCATTAATATATTTCCCTCTCTAATAAATGGGATGGACCCAAATTAATTCTTTCTTGAGAATCATTTTCATCGGTTGATCTTAATAATATCTCACTTGAAGACTACTCTCATTCTCTCACCAATGTTGAAATTAGTCTAGTTTCCATTCACCATTCTTCTAAAGTGCCTTCATGGTTCTCCCTTACCCATCTACAATATCATGCATAACTGAGGAACCAGATGAATCTTCCATCGACTTGAACTAACAACCAATGGCTTCATCTGACATCTCCTTCAAAGAACCCCAGTCATCTGTTACCAGAATTCAACTTCCTAAATAATCCCTCAGGGATTTCTATCATGGTCTTCCAGTTATATTTCATTATATAATTTCAGTAGACTTCTAAAAAGCTCCAAATGTCACCCAATTTATGGAACATGCCACATGACACCTCTAAACAATAAGACTTTACATATTCCAGCAACACCGCTGATACCGCTATTATCTTTCGGTGACATTATTTTGGATACCTAATAGACCACCTAACTTAAGGAACCCAATAGTCTTCCACTAATATCTTAATATCACCAATAATGGAACATTCCTCATGACTCCTACTGGTCAATCAGACTTCTGCTATCCTAGAAACACCTCTGGTGTAACCGTTGTCTTCTAGGAACATCCTTAGAGTCCATGATAAACTTCTCTACCAAATTCCTTCCACTATGTTATATAATATAAAACTTAAACCAATCACACTAATACCACATGTCAGTATTTATTTTATCCATCCATATGTCTTCTAGTCCCATCACATAGGCCCTTTTGGGGTTCCATCCTGAATCTCATGGGTGATAGGATGAACTTCCCATCCAATATTATATGTGATTCACCAACCTTGATGGAATCCGATGTGGTACTTGGGTTTGTACCCAAACAATTATATAATTATTTTTAAATACATTTATAATATATTTATATATTTACATATAATTGTATACTTACATAAAAATTTTGTATAAAGTATTTATAAAATTAATATTTATTATAAATACATTTGTGTGTGTGTATTTATAAATGTGTGTGTGTGTGACTGTAACTCTCTATCCCTCTCCCTCCCTCCCTACCTCCCCCACCCACTATATAAATATATATATATACACATGTTAGTGTGCATGTGTCCATATATATATATATATAAGTATGTGTGTCTCTATACATAACAATGTATTTATATTTTAATATAGATTTTATGTAATATATAATGGTACATACATATATATAGATAAATAATAAACACACTTACCACTAACCTAGAATATATTTATATATATGTCTATACATTTTGTAACATATGCTATTTCTTAAAAAAAATATTTATTAATATATTATTAGAATATATATATATAAATATATATGGTTTTCAATAGACATAGACACATATTTATATTTAACATTGTATATTTATTTTTATAGGTATATATATTATGTTTTTATAAAGTAAGTAAAATGGTTAGATTGTTATTTAAAATAAAATGGATATTAAATATTTATTTCCATATGGTTTATATATTTTTAAAATATATTTTATATATAAATATGTTTAAATATTTATTTATACAATTAATTTTTTTGTATAAATATATTTAATTATAAATTACACTATAATATGAAAATGGGTAAACTTTTGACACCATAATATTCATATGAGTGTAATCCCTAGGAATAAATTTAGTCTATAGTGAAAAAATATAAGAATACCCTCTTAAATAAAGCCAAAATTCCATCAAATATTAACATATTAGTGCATACCAACTAAAAACTCAGTTTTGGAGGCCTTCTAAACCCTTTTTACCTCGAGTAGATCACTTCACAGTCTTTGATTTGATATCTCATGGAGCCTAAATGGACACCTAGATCAAAATTTATGATTATTTTAAGTTTAAGTCATGTTTTCAACTTATCCTAAGATATTAAATAGTTTATTAATTTTTTCTGTCACTAAATTATTATGAAATATCTATTACTCAATACTAATTTTCAAAATATTAATTAATATTATTTTTTAATTTTTTTAAACCATTTTTCAGTAATTATATTATATATTAAGTTTAAATAGATATTTTGTATTATATAAATCATATTTATGAAAATATATTTTATATATTTAAATATAGATGTATTTATATTTTAAAATGTAATTTTTAATAATTTATAAAAAAATTGAAGGAATCCTTTTATCAGTACTAATAAAATCAATGATAAAGGTTTTCTTTATAAGTTCTAAAAAAGTGATAATAAAGGCTAAGAAAAGCACTGATAATGGGGTTTTTAATAGTGCTAAAAAAATCACTCATAAAATTTAGCCTTTATCTATGATTTTAATTAGTCATGATAAAATCACACCCTTTATTAGTTCTTATTTAGAAATTATAAATGGTAGCGCTTAATATAGGGAAATATGTATTAGTTCATGGTGTGTGGATTTCCTTTAATGGTATTAACATTGAGAATTATGATATATAGGGTAATAATCTTTTCCCTTGTGCATATGGAGAGCCTTTGAAGTTTTTTGAAATCTTTGATAATACACACACAAGATTGGTTAGGTAGAACTTAAATATGAATATTAATAAGTGAAACTAAAGTTTGAAATTAAATATTTTGAAGAAAATTAATTAATGGGTATCTTTGTAGGGGTTTTCAAACATTTTTTTGGTTTCCATTCACCATGATTGATCTGTTTCTTTGGAATAATCCCATTATATATGATTTAATTAGTTTTATTGATGCTTTTACTAGTTTATTTAGTTGGATGAATATGATGGTGGGGATGATTTTCAAATTTGATGGAGTATATGATAATAGAACATGAAAGTAAGATGTATTTAATTGTACATGATGGTATACTTATTATGTAGATGGTTTCCACTATTTAATTGATTGAATTCAATTATATATATTGAATTTGATGATTATAATCATGAAATTGAATACATCCCACATCTCTATTTGGTTCATGTTATGTTGTAAATAAATTTAGGAAAACATTTATAGGGTATTTTTATTTTTTATAATGTATGTTGTACATTGTATATTTTAAACATAATAAATGCATAATGAGTGTAATTATGAAAAAATAAGTGTAAATATTGATTAAAAAATTAATAAATAACATTTTTTAAAAAAATTACATCTAAAATACATAAAAAATATTGTTTATGATAATAAAAAATGTATTTTTTGAATATTATATAAATATTATGATTTCTTTAAAATCGGATATGTGTTGTAAAAATTATATGGTAGAAAATAATGTATATTATTAAAAAGGTAAGGATTTTTTACCATAGATATTTCTACAACATGAAAGTGTGTGTTGTGAATTAATTTTAATAATATAAAATATTTTTTGCTAAAAAATATTTTTCTTATCGTGCATATTATATAAAAAATCCACTTTCAATATGTTTTGATTTTTTAGATGTAATTTTTCATTATTTTACCACTTCTGGTGGTACCCTTTTCTTTTTTCATTTGATGTATGAAACCCTCAATATTTTTATTTTCCTTGATACTAACCATGCTGATTATTTCCATGACCATGACTCTATGCAATCACATTTTCTTCTAGGAAATGGAGATGAACTAGTTTTTCAAACAACATTACTCATCGTTAGGAGTTCATTATTTTGTTCTATAATTAAAATCAAGAAGGTAGTTTACAAAACATTACAATTATTTTTTCCTAATATTTTTATTTAAAAAGAACTTTTTAATCATGAAAATAAAAAATATCCCTTAACATATTGATGTATTCAATAATTTCTCTATATATTTTTATTTAGGACGTTATTTTGAGCATGGAAAAATTTTATTTTCTCTCTAATATGAAATCCTTATATCTCAAGTGACTTTATTCATAATGAATTTTCAATAAAATTATCAGTCTCATGTGGTCATACCTTTCCTTGAGATTATTCCAAAACATTAGAGGATCTTTCTCTATTAAGTGCACTACTACATATTCATAGTCATTAGAGGATCTATCTCTATTAAGTATATGTGTATTGTGTGTGTGTTTTTTTAATTGTATGTTTATGTATGTGTATGTTTACGTGTACGTGTGTGTGTGTGTGTGTTCATATGTATGTGTATGTGTATGTGTATGTGTGTATATGTATGTGTATGTGTATGTATGCATATGCACATGTATGTATGTATATGTGTATATATGTATGTGTATATAGTATGTATATTAATGCATATGTATGTATATATACACGTATGTAATTTTTTGTATGTGTATGCGTATACATGTGTGTACATGTATGTATGTGTATATACATGTATATGCATGTATGTGTATGTGTATTCGTATGTGTTTGTGTATGTGCATCTGCATGTGTCTGTGCATGTATGTTTATGCATATGTATGTGTGTATGTGTATGTATCTAATGTGTATGTTTGTTTATTCATTTAATATTATTTATACATTTTTAATATTTCTCTGTTTTTAATATTTTCTATAATTTATTCATTTTTAATATTTATTCATTTAATATTTTTGTAATATATTCGATTTTTAACGTTATGAATACATTTTTAAATATTTATACACTAAATTAAATAATAATTTTTAAAATTATTATTAAAATTATAAATTTTAATAATAAATTACATTTTTCTATATAATCAATATCATACATATATCAATAGTTAGCAATAATATTATTATTTATTCATTCATATTTATTCATTTTTATTTGTTTGTAATTCATGTAATTAATGTTATGAATTCACTATTTCAAAATATATTTTTTAATTTATTCAATTTAATTAATTTATTTTTAATATTATTTCTCTTAATATTATTTTTTTATTTTTTTATATTTATTAATTTTAATATATTTTGAATTTATTCATTTTTTAAAAATTCTATGTAAGAACCCGGAACTTCTTTTCAGGTATGTTTTTCCTTTTTCTGAAGTTTTTGAGAAAAGAGGAGTTTTTAGAAATTTTTGAAGTACACGCCTTGTACTTCATTACTGCTGGAGGCCGTGTGCTAGCCATGTCATAGACACACACACGGTTGTGTGAGTTGATGTGGAGGCCGCTTAAAGCAGAGTATGGAAAAGGAAAGTACACGCCGTGTACTTCAAAAGTACACGCTGTGTATTTTGTTTTTTTCACTAAATGAGCTGGGGTCACGTCTGACGGACAGAACCGTCTTCTTCTAGGATTTCTTCATCCAAGAGAACTCACACGGTCGTATATCTATGACGAACTACCGAGCCTCCATCCGTCCTCTAAATCAAACCTCATCGGTTGCTTTGGAATCACATCGGTGAGTTATCTGTTCTTCTAGAGCATCGTTTTCTAATTCCTCATTTTTTCCAAGTTATCGTGGGTTGAACGTTTTATGCATTTTTGTAGATCTACGAAATTCTAAGGACATTCATGCTTCGAGGTTCAATTATATTGATCTCCTAACCCCAATGTAGGTGGTTTGTTCCTTTCTGTAGAAAGTCTTTGAGTATTATGTGCAAATTCCACAAATACCCTTGAACGGGGTATTTTGTGTTTACTGTTTTTTCCATGTTGTTTGCCATATTTGATTGTATACCTTAGTAGAGGTTATTGTTTATGAATATATTAATTAAATGTGCTTTGGATGTTTTTCCCATGCATGTTTTTCCTGCTTTTGACCTTTGGGTCTAGTTTGCCTATTGGTTGATGTTTCCTTTCTCATGCCTAGTATTGTAGGATGGAGTGACTTTTGTTATGAAATGTTGTTATGCTGTAGACTGCTATCCAAGTATTTCTTGAGTCTTACATTGGCCGTTACGTGATTCTATGCTTTCTTGACTTACACAAGCCCATGAGAACCTGGTGTATAGACAATATGGAGAATTCACGTTGAGTGCTTCTCCAGAGTGTCTTTATAATTATACGATGAGAGACCACAAGGGGAATTGACGTTGAGTGATTCCCTAGAGTGTTTGTAGTTCCTCGACATGGGCCTCAGGGGGGATTTATGTTGAGTGATTCCCCAGAGCGCCTTTAGTACGATACGAGACTATAGGGGGAATTGACGGTGAGTGTTTCCTCGGAGAGTCTATACTTTAGCAGAACCAGAGGGGTGAGACTATTTGTGTTGCCCAGAGGATTACTTGTACATGATAGTTAGAACCATAGGGTACTTCCCAGAGGGTTACTTGTTGTGTTATCTTTTCTACTATTGCATGATGTGCAGTGTTTTGAATGCTTAAACTGTGGATTGTTTACTGCTTAGTGCTTCATTGTTTACTGCTTTCTGTACTTTTATCTTCCATATACTCACTGACAGTTAGGCACAGAACTTCAGGTTGTAGCCTATTGGGATTTATTCTCACACCCTATTTGTTCCATGCTTTTGGGCCCAAACATATTATATTGCTGCAGGTATAGACAAGGGAAGGTGCCCTTCAACTTCAGGTACTTGATTGCATTAGAGCTAGATAGCATGGGACCAAGCTGAGGCTTACAATGCTGAGGAGTTTCTCATCTGTTTTTCTTTTTTACCTTGGTTTAGTACTGTATTTAGTATTGTGACTTGTTTTGATGCTTTCCTAGACATATATGTATCATGCATCATTTATATATATTTTTCTCCAGTTGTTTCTTTATCAGTATTCCATTGTTTACTGTTGTTGGATATTTACGGTTTTCTCTATTGTGTGTTGTTACTTTTGTTGTGTACTCTACTAATGAGTGCATAGTTTCCCCACTATCACACCCAAGGCCCACACTGCTAGTCGGCAGCCTCTGGCGTTCGGGGAAATGTTCTTGAGGCAATGTGTTCAACCGGGTACGGGGCACCTTTGGGTGGATTCCGGAACTGAGGCATTACAAAGTGGTATCAGAGGGTTTATTTATCTTGACTTATTGTTTGGAGCCTATAGCCAAGGATAGGAAGTAATTGGTACTTGGAGTTATGTTTTTCCTGAGAGTAGTTAACCCATGTACAAGGAAAAGCCAATCTACCTCGTTTAATTTCATTTTTTCTGGTTTTTAAATTGTTACAGTTGAATTGATTTCACCTTGAGTGAATCACATGATTTGTGTTGTTACTGTTGATGTTATTGAGGTTCTATTTCTGTTTCAACCCGATGAGATGAGGATATGCCATCTCATGCATCATATAGACACTTGCTAGAAATCACATTTCATGTATTCTTGTCATGCCATCTAGGGTGCATTATCAATTTCATGTTTTTGTGAAAGATGTTGTGTAGAATATGCATGTTGTTGTGATAGGTGCCTGGATAAAAATATATGCTTCTTGTTAGAGCTTTGGTTGTGTAAGTTTTTTTTTTAATGAATGAAAAACTTTGGTTTCTAAGGATTTATGGGTCCTCATGGACTGAAATTTGGTGGATCATTGCACTTTCTTCTTGTTTACAACTTGTTTGAGATTCCAAACTTTGATTAGATGGGAGTATGGGCCCTCACGGATCATAACTTGGCACTTCCAGTGCCTTTTTCAGTGTTTTCTAGGTTCTGGAGTAGTTTTTGAGGCTTACTGTCTGGAAAAGCCCCGAATACAAACCGTGTAATGTTAAGTACATGCCAGGTGTTATTATGTTTGGGAAGAAATAGTTTTTCTTAAGTACATGTCGTGTACTTTATGTACATGCCGTGTAGTCTCTGACCATGTCGTAGGTCATGTGGGAAGAGACACGGCATAGGGAAAAGTCGGGTGGAAACACGTTGTGTCCACAGTGAACACGCCATGTAGTATAATCCTAGGAACCCGACCACGTAGCTGACAACACGGGTCGGTGGAGTCTCTTCTTATACACCCCATGTCCCCCTTGAACACGTCATGTAGTCTGATCCAGGTACCCAGCCGTGTCACGAACAACATGGGTTGGTGTTATCCTTTCATGTACACACCGTGTCTGTCAGGAACATGTCGTGTAGTTGAGCCGTGTATCTGACCGTGTCACTAACAACACGGGCCAGGTGAAGCTTGTCCAGTACACGTCGTGTCTACCTTGAACACGTCATGTAGTCTTGCCTTAGGAGATCCATGTGTCTTAGCCGCGTAGAAGGACTCGGGCAGGGGAAGAGGATTTAAGTACACATCGTGTGTTTTGAGAACACGCCACGTGTTTGGGGTGTTACACGACCAGTTTAGGCAAAGTTACACGCCCATGTAAATGAATTTAGGGAATATGTCATGTAGGAAAATTACACGTCGCGTAATCACTTTTTATAAAGATTGAGTTCTTTTTTCTCATGTTCCCTTCTTATACTCCTTGTTTTCATCCCCTGTTAATATTGATCTAAGGTGTGAACTTAACCTTGGAGAGTCATGACACTAAGACATCCTCCTGTTGTGCCAGTCTTGGCACCAACCATCTTCCAAACACAGGTGTTGATGCAGAGTTCCAAGAAGGTTTTATAAGGTTCATGAAGACCTTCCGAGTAGGCGGGATACATATTCGGGTAGCCAGGTGGTGTGCTACCAGTGTGGGAGAAGCGGGAAGATGAGGCTACAATACCAGAGGGACACGGTGGAGTGTCGATCTTGCGGAAAGTTGAGACACATTCAGCGTTTCTGTCAGATCTTTTCACCAGCAGCTGGTGATAGGGGTTCTTCTATGACTGATCGTTCAGGAGAAGCACCACCAGTTTCTCACCAGTCAGGGAACTAGAGTTCTTCTAGTCATTTAGGCTGAGGTGGAGGTTGCAGCCGCAGTGGTCAGTCACCAGGCCACTAGCGACATCAAGGTGGATCAGCTCAGAGTAGTCAGGCAGGGTCACAGGGTCACAGAGATGCCCTGGCTTTTGAAGTGGAGAAGACCCATCAGGAGCAGGATCCCAGCCCCTCTACAATTCAAGGTATGATCCTAGTTGTCTCAGTTTTATCTTCAACTCTTTTCGATACTGGTTCTATGCATAGATTTATATCTGTCGATGTTGTGGAGAGACTTGGGCACTGTATCTTTTCTTCTACCGATGCTTTGACACTAGACACTCCATTGGGGACTAGAATGGCTAGATTAAGTTAGTTCAGGGAGTTCCCTCTTGAGGTTGGTGGGTGTCACTTCTTTTGGGATCTTTATGTTCTGGAGATAACATACTATGATGTCATTCTCGGAAAAGACTGGCTAGTTCCCTTCCAGTAATTCATCGACTGTTATCGCCACAAGGTGAGTTTCATATCACTAGAGGGTAGATATTTTCTTCATATGGGTGAGTGGGATGTCCAGGCGAGCAGAGCGGGTCCATAGCATCATGGGTTGGGAGTAGTTACATCCCAGATTTCTAGTCTTTATCTGGATGACCAGGGGACTTCATAGTTAAACTTTCCTCCAATGGAGGATCGTTTTAGAGATGTATTTTCAGAGGACTTTTCAGGTTTTCCTCTGGAGCGTGAGGTATACTTTTCTATTGATCTTGTTCTAGGAGCGGCATTGGTGTCCATTCCTCCTTATAAGATGGCCACACCTGAGTTGTAGGAGCTCAAGAAGTAGTTGGAGGAGTTGCAGGAAAAGGGTTTCATCTGACCCAGTACTTCTTCTTGGGGTTCGCCTGTCTTGTTTGCGAAGAAGGAAGGTGGTACCCTCAGGATTTGTGTCGACTATCAGAAGTTGAACCAGTTGACGGTCAAGAACCAATATCCCTTACTGAGGATTGATGATCTCTTTTATTAGCTTTGAGGAGCCCAGGTTTTCTCGAAGATTGACCTGAGATCCGGTTATCATCAGTTTCTCGTTATACCATCTGACATACCTCTCATAGCCTTCCGAAGTAGGTATGGTCTATACGAGTATATGGTTATGCCATTCGGTCTCACGAATGTGCCTGCAGTTTTCATGAAACTGATGAACTGAGTGTTCCATCCATACTTGGATTCCTTCGTGGTTGTTTTAGTGGATGATATCTTGGTGTACTCTCACACTCAACATGACCATGCTACCCATATTTAGATCATTTTGAGTACACCGAGGGAGCATTAGTTGTATGCTAAGATCTTAAAATGCCACTTCTGGATGGATCAGATTCACTTCTTAGGTCATGTTATCTCAGAGGCAGTAGTATCAGTAGACCCAGAGAAAGTGAGAGCTACCGTTTCTTGGGAGCAGCTGAAGAACGTCTTTGAGGTCCAAAGTTTTCTAAGGCTGGATGGATACTATAGACGTTTCATATAGTACTTTTCATGCTTAGAAGCACCGTTGAAAGGTCTAACAAAGAAGGTTGTGAAGTTCTTATGGTCATATTCTTGTGAGTCATCCTTTTAGGAGCTGAAAGGGTGGTTGACTTCAGCAACGATACTAGTATTTCCAGATTCGGGCAAGAGATATACTATTTATTGTGATTCATTAGGTATCGGGCTGGGAGCTGTGCTTATGCAGGGTGATGGAGTCATTACGTACGGGTCTCAACATTTGAGGCCACATGAGAGAATTACCTGACGCATGATCTAGAGTTGGAAACTATTGTTCATGCCTTACGCTGTTGGAGACATTATCTTCTGGGAGAGAAATTTGTGGTTTTCACTAACCACAAAAGTCTCAAGTACATCTTCACTCAGTGTGATCTGAATTTGAGACAGCGATGGTGGGTTGATTACCTTCAGTCTTTTGACTTTGAGCTTTCCTACACACCGGGGAAAGGCAATGCAGTGGCTAATGCATTGAGCAGGAGGACTCAGATACAAGTAGTTCGGGAGGCCAACAGTGAGTGGAAGCTTATGGATCTGTTCTCTGAGATGCATTTGGAGGTGCACGATAGATAGGGGAACACCTTTCATTATTCTATAGCTGTTACCTCTACACTTCTTGATCGGGTACGAATGAGGCAGCTATCATATTCTGAAGGCATGGTCCTAAGGGAGAGTGTGTTAAGAGAGGACCCTATTCCTGGGTGGACCATAGGTGAGGATGATATCCTGCTATTCTAGGGACATGTATGGGTGTCAGCAGATATATGCGAGAAGATAACGCGAGACTTTCATTCCTTAGTTTGGTAAGTTCATCCTGGCATCACCAAGATGTATCATGACCTACACTGTTATTATTGGTGGCTAGGTATGAAGGGGGACGTTGCTGGTTTCATCATGAGGTGTTCCACTTGTCAGCAGGTGAAGGCGAAGCATCAGCGACCAGCAGGGCTTTTATAGCAGTTACCCATTCTCGAGTGGAAGTGGAATGATGTCGCAATGGACTTTGTGACCGGTTTTCCGAGGTCTCCTTGATGGAATGACGCAGTTTGGGTTATCATCAATAGGATCACGAAGGTTGATCACTTCTTACAGATCAAGGAGACCTTCAATGTTGATGAGCTGGGGTGGTTGTACATTCAAGAGATTGTACGTCTTCATGGAGTTCCACACTCCATTTTTTCAGACATGGATTCTCATTTTACTTCTTGGGTCTGGAAGGGCCATCAGAAGTATTTGGGAATATAGGTACTTTTGAGTACAACTTACCATCCTCAGACAGATGGCCAGTCCGAGCATATGATTCAGGTGATTGAGGATATGCTCTGAGCATGTATTCTAGATTTTGGAGGTTCTTGGGAGAAGAATATACCTCTTGTGGAGTTTTCCTACAATAATAGTTTTCAAGTGACTATTCATATGGCACCTTATGAGGCTTTATACGGTAGGCCATGTCGATCACCTTTATGTTTGCTGGAGGCAGGAGAGGCAGCTTTGTTGGGACCTTGTCTTGTTCCGAAAACCACAGATCAGATAGAGTTGATTTGGAAGAGGATGGCTACTGCGCAGTCTCGACAGAAGTCTTATGCTGATCAGCGGAGACAACCTCTAGAGTTCGAGGTCAGGGATTAGGTTTTCCTACATGTCACGCCGAGGTTGGGACACAAGAGGATTAGGAGATAGGGTAAGATTTTTCCAAGGTACGTCTGGCCGTTTGAGGTGTTAGAGAGAGTTAGGCCAGTTTCCTATCGGTTGGAGTTACCTTAGAGGTACCAGGGTATGCATGATGTCTTCCACGTTTCTCAGCTCCGATGTTACTTTTCAGACCTGTCTCATGCTTTCTAACCCAAGGAAGTCAATTTGGAGTTGGATGCATCTTTCGAGGATCATCCTATCTGGATTGTTGATCGCAGTACGAAGGTTCTTCGTGGCTGGTCTGTTCCTCTGGTACGGGTGTTATGGTAGCACGGGCGAGTATAGGACGAGCCTTGGGAGAGGGAGGCTGATGTACGATCGCAGTGGCCAGAGTTGTTCGGGGTTTCTTCTTCTACGCCAGGCTAGGCAAATTCAAGGATGAATTTCTTTAAGGGGGGAATTTTGTAAGAACTCGGACCTTCTTTTTAGGTATGTTTTTCCTTTTTCTGGAGTTTTTGAGAAAAGAGGAGTTTTTTGAAATTTTTGAAGTACACGTCGTGTACATCATTGCCGAAGGAGGATATGTGATGGTCATGTCATGGACACACACACAGTCGTGTGGGGTGATGTAAAGCCCTCTTAAAGAAAAGTACAGAAAAGGAAAGTACACGCTGTGTAATTCAAAAGTACATGCCATGTATTTTGTTTTTTTCTCACTAAACCCACTAGGGTCACGTCTGATGGACAGAACCATCTTCTTCTAGGCTTTCTTCGTCTGAGATAACCCGCACAACCATGGATCTTCAAAAAACTCTCGATCCTATATCTTTCCTCTGAATCAAACTTTGTCAGTTTCATTGGAATCGCATCAATGATTTCTATCTTATTCTAGAGAATCGTTTTATAATTCCTCCTCTTTTCCAGGTAATCATGGGTTGAAAGTTTTATGCATTTTCGAATATCTACGATGTTCTAAGGATATTCAATCATCAAAGTTCATGTATATTGATCTACTATCCCCAAGGTAGGTGGTTTGTTCCTTTAGGTAGAAAGTCTTTGAGTATTATGTGCAAATTCCACCAATACCCTTGAACGGGGTATTGCATGTTTACTGTTTTTCCCCTATTGTTTTCATGTTTTTCTTGTATGATTGAGTAGAGGTTACTATTTTTTAATAGGGTAATTAACTGTGCTTTGGATGTTTTTCTCATGCATGTTTTCCCTGCTTTTGACCTTTGGGTCTAGTTTGCCTGTTGGCTGCTATTTCCTTTCCCATGCCAAGTACTGTAGGATGGAGTGACTTTTGTTATAACTTGTTGTTATACTGTAGACTACTAGCCAAGTAGTTTTTAAGGTTTACTTTGGTCGTTACGCGATGCTTTGCTTGCTTTACTTACACAGGGTCGTGATAACCTGGTGTATAGACCATAGGGAGAATTGATGTTCAGGGCTTCTCCAGAGTGTCTTTATAATTATACGATGCGAGACCATAGAGGGAATTGACGTTGAGTGCTTCCCTAGAGTGTCTGTAGTTACTAGACATGGTCTATAGGGGGAATTGATGTTGAGTGCTTCTCTAGAGTGCCTTTAGTATGATACGAGACTATAGGGGGAATTGACGGTGAGTGTTTTCTCAGAGAGTCTATACTTTTACTGAACTAGAGGGGTGAGACTGTGTGTGCTACCCAGAGGGTTTCTTGTACTTGATAGGTAGAACTAGAGGGGATAGGCTATGGGTACATCCCATAGGGTTACCTGTTGTGTTATCTTTTCTATTGTTGCATGTTGTGTGGTGTTTTGAATGCTTAAATTGTGGATTGTTTACTGCTTAGTGCTTCCTTGTTTACTGCTTTCTATACTTTTTCCAGCCATATACTCACTAACTGTTAGGCATAGATCTTTGGGTGGTTTCCTACTGGGATTTAGTCTCACACCCTATTTGGGCCATGATTTTGGGCCCAAAAAGATTATATTTTTGCATTTATTGACAAGGGAAAGTGCCCTTCGACTCCAGGTACTTGATTTCATTGGAGCTGGAGAGCATGGGACCAAGACAAGGCTTGCGATGCTGATGAGTTGCTCGTCTGTTTTTATTTTTTTACTTTGGTTTAGTACTGTATTTAGCATTGTGAATTGTTTGGTTTCTTTCCTAGACATATATGTATCATGCATCATTTAAATATATATATTTCTACAGTTGTTTATTTATCAGTCTTCCGCTGTTTACTATTGTTGGATATTTACTGTTTCTGTTATTGTGTGTTGTTACTTCTGTTGTGTACTCTGTTAATGAGGGAATAGTTTCCCCACTATCACACCCAATGTCATCGCTGCTATTTGGAAGCCTTTGGCGTTCAGGGAAATGTTCTAGAGGTCATGTGACCAACCGGGTACGGGGAACCTCTTGGTGGCTTCTGGAACCGGGGCGTTACATTCTACATATTTATTTACTAAGTTTTAATATTTTCAATATGTTTGAAATTTATATGATTAATATTTATTCATTTTTATTTGTTAAGTTTTAATATTTTTAATATGTATGAAATATATATAATTACTTGTTAAAAATTCAATTTAATTTTAAAATTTTTGTAATTTAAATAGTTAATATAATTCATGTTTAATTTTTTTATTTATATAATTTTTATTATTTATTTATTCATTTTTATTCATTTTTTATGTGTTTTTAATTCATGTAGTGAATGATAAGAATTGAAATTTCCAAATATTTTAGTAATTTATTCATTTTTATTTATTCATTTTTAATACTCTTTCATTTAATATTATTTATTCATTTTTAATTTTTAATTACTTTTTATTTTTTTGGAATTTATTCATTTTTAATATTTATTTATTTACAAAGTTTTAATATTTTTAATATGTTAGTAATTTATATAATTATTTTTTATTCATTTTTATTTATTAAAATTTAATATCTTTAAAATGATATAATTTTATATAATTTATTTATTTAAAGTCATTCTTTAATATTTTAGTAATTTAAATTTTTAATATAATTCATTTTTAATAATTATGTTATTTATATAATTTATGTTATTTATTTATTCAGTTTTATTCACTTTTTAAGTGTTTATAATTCATGTAATTAGTCATATAAATTCACTTTTTTAATTACATTTTCAATTTATTTAATTTTATTTATTCATTTTAAATATGATTTCATTTAATATTATTTATTCATTTTTAATTTTTATTCATTTTTAATTTTTTTGGAATTAATTAATTTTTAAATACTGATTTATACATATTTATTTATTTTGTTTTAATATTTTCAATAAGATTTGTAACATCTGGGGTTTTTGGAGAGGGTCGAAATCCTTAACCCATTTGAATTTCTTTGGAGTTTCGTTGTCGGACCAATACTTTTCTTGATTTTTGGAACTTAATTCTGATAGTACCTTTGACCCATGGTTTTTTTAGATGAGTTTAGATGCTCAACAATTACCTTGGGGTTTTGAGTGGGTTTCATGTGTGTCGGATGCCAAAAACCCAAACTTTAATGGGTGTGCATACTTGGGCACGTGATATGGGAAAACTGTGCAGACTCCCAGTGGAAACTGTGCAGCCCTCTTTATTCACTGAAAATGGTTTGAAAACCATGTGGGATTGGGTGCACGGTCATGTGAGGCACTCTATAGTTTTTATAAGAGGATCAAACATGGTTGGCATGCGGTTTGGAAAACCATGTGGGCTAACCATGCATAGTGGGGTACCTAGACAGTTGGTATCACAGGGTTAGCCAAATTATGTAACCCATTAAAAAGTGAGAAATTTCTAAAATTACCATGCCTCCTTTAATAGTTTTCTCCCCCTTTCTTCCACATTCACCTACACACAAAGAGGGTTCCTATTCCTTCTCTCTCCCGCTAGGTGTTGTTCCACACCCTTCATCTAAGCTTTGATGTTCTCGTCATTGGGTGCGTTGGAACTGTATTGGTAAGTCCTTCAATCCTCTTCCCTCATTTCTTTCTTGCTCTCACCATATGAAGTGCTAAATCTGTGTGAGTGAATTTACCCTATTTTAGGGTGTTCATTTAAAATACCAATTTCTTTCAAACCAAATTGAGTTAGAGGCCGATATTGAATGAGTGTATGACTACCAACATGAGGTAGGTGGTTCCTAGCCTTCTCTTTGATTTCATAGTGTTTTTGGGGGTGTGTTCTTGAGTTCATCAAAGGTTTATCTGAGAGAGCCCCTATTTAATTAATGAATTTCCTTTAAATTAATTAGTTAATCATATGGGATGCTTATGGTAATTTTTTCCCTAGTCTATAAATGGTTTAAGCCTCGTGTGGGACTTCAGACCTTGAGAAGATTGAGTCAAGGTGTTTATTTGTTTAAATTTAATTATTTATGATGCTTGTGATGAGTTCCATGAGAACGTGATGGGCATTACTCAAGGATTGAGAAGGTGTTGACTATTTGGATGAGTTTAATTGGTTCCTCAGGTTAGGAGAGGATCAGATTCTATGAGTGGTGTTGATCAAAGGTTGGGAGACTTGGTCTTCAGATTGAGGCGAAGTGGTTATCAGGTTATGAGTAGGGCCCATGTGATATTGGATGGTGTCGACCATCAGTTTGATCAACATAGTTATAGGGGAATAAGGTGTTGATATGGTGTGTCTTAGGTAATTGTTTGGTGATTGGATCACTTTGATTGACTGATGCACCATTGTAGTTGGGTACATACATATAGGACTCAGATGATGAGGGGTTGTTGACCACTCATGTGGGTGGAGGTATTAATTAGATACATCTGGGGATAGTGTTGACCATCAGTGTGTTTTTAGGTGCATGTTGTATAAATCCACATGGATACTGAGGATCCATTGGTTGATGGTGTTGAGACTATCGGTTGAAGGATCAGGCTCCCTATATAATTCTGTTGTTGGTATGGGTTTATATGAGAGGATGGATATCACCATTCCCCGGGATGTTGGTTATTGAGCCTATAGTGTTTATTATTTGGAGTATAGATATCATTATTCCTCATATGTCATGATTCAAGCCAGCATGGTTTCTTTTTAGTTGAGTTACAAGGGGCCATGTACTTATTTGGGCATGCCTTCAGGATGCTGATTATTTTTTTGGACACGAGGTGTCGGTTGGAATGAGGTGCTGAGTGATTCTATTATAGGTAGAACTCTAGGGTTTACCTGGATTTATTTTCATCAAGGATTCATTGGTAATATTATAAAGACCTCTCAACTACCATTATACCAGTTATGGTTGAAGAAGGTTATTGCTTCCTTGTGGTTGTTGAGCATAAGGGAAGAAGGTTATGTGATATTATAGCAAACAAGAATTTTCTTAAATTACTATTACATCATTTTAAATATAAAAAACATAATAGTACTACCAATATAGGATCCAAAGGTTTAGTTTCTTGGGAAAACTATGACCATACATAACAATTACAACATCAAGCATACACATTTATTTAATTCCTTCTTCCCCAGCATCTTATTGGCACTTGACCTCTCCTTACTATATGTAGTCACTTGATGATATACATCAAAAGTGGTGAGCTAAAATCCCAATAATAGGATAGATAAGAACAATATATCATGGGGTCAGCATAATCATAACATAGGCAAAGAATCGTGAACATGAGAGGAAGCATAAATATAAGACTTGAAATGTGGCAATACAAAAAAAATGAAACATCATGTCTTAGTGGTTAACTACCACACATACTCGTGAACAAAGATAGCATCTTTTTCACACATAATTGCACATTTACTCATGAGATTAATCACTTTACCCAATTCATTGGAGCGATGTATAATCTCGGGTGCACTTGTCACATTTAAACATTCATATTGTGCTATATAATTCCAAGTGCACCCGTCACATCATAACATTATCATTTATCATGCATGAAATATAACAAAAATTAACATAACTAACCCATGAAAAGTAATGTGTTTCATCTCATAAGAACACATTCATAAACATTGGGTTCCCAAAAGAAAGAGGGAATAACATACATGTTACAAGAACCGCCAATGAGAAGTAAAATGGGTGTTCTTAAAAGAAGATTTATTTTGGAAAACATTTGGTTTGACATAAATACCAGTGAAAAACATGTATATTCAATAAAAGGAAATAAAATTATGAAAAAAAATATTTTTTAAGGAGTAACCATATCCTATGGAGTGAAAGAGGTAGAACCTGAAGGATGAAAGTTGGGTTCGAGAATTTCCCCTTACCTTATATCTGAAAGATTTATTCACTTTAATGTCATGTATAACCACATTAGATTCATTAATTAACAATTAAATAACCTTGTTTGCATGAATATAGTTAATTATGGTTTCATTAAGTATTTTAATGTGCCTTCAGATGAGTTATAGAGTTTAAAAACATTGTTTGGGAATGTTTGTTTTTACGGTTTTCTTGAGCGGTTCATTTGTATTCATAAATTGAAGTTCAGGTAGAACATAGATAAACATAAAAAATTGATATTACATGTTATTAATTATATTACAGAAGTTAAAATGATATTACAATGAATTATGTTTTATACCATGTGGATGAATCATTAGATAGTAATTTAATTATGATCGTTTGGGTTAATTTGGGCGTTTTTTCGACCACAACGAACTTGTTTTGTTTACTCATTTAGTAATATGTACATAAGTTAGTTCCAGAACTTAAAATAGGAAATAATAAATATATAATACTCTGGTTCAACCATAAAAAAAATTCATGATCAAATATGAAGGTATAAATGAAAAAAGAAAACATGTCCTTCTTGAAGGTGGTAGATTAACACCTTACGAACAAAGTTATCTTTTATAAAATAAAAGAAAGATGGGAAGGGATTTCGATGGTATAATATCCCATTAGTATCATAAAATTCCATTATATGTATTATAATGGAGTTACCATACCATTTGGACAAATATAGGTGGGGATATAATAAGAAAAGAACTTGAAATTGAAAGGAATTTAAAGGAAAAGAAGGAGAGAAATTACATGTTGAATCCTCCCCTTGAGATCCTCCTTAAGGGGCCTAAGATTGGTCTTTTGATGAGACCAGAAGCTTTTGAACGTGAGGTAGGGGCTGGGGAAGATTCTTGGGAATATTTTAGACAAGTATTGAAGCTTGAGAGGTGTGAGGAAATGAGAGTGTGAATGGGTAGTTTTTATAGTAGAGGGAAGAGGGGGTTTCTTAATATAAAATTCATTAATTTATTATTTCTCCACAAGACAAGCAATAGTGAGTCTTCCATGAGAAGGAATAGTAAATTTATAATGTGATACCGAACCAAGTGGGCTTACATCATACAAACATCATACATGACTCTATAATTAATATATTTAGCTTATGTTGTAAATTATGGTATTTCACTATTCATCAAAAATTCCAGTATTTTAGAAAAATCCCAAAATTTTACCCCAAAAAAATTTCAATGTGTAGAATTAAAAAATTAATTCCATTTTTCAAAAATAATTTTCTAAATATGATTAATTTAATATTTAATTAAAATCATAATTTACTTGAAAAATACAGTTTTTAAAATTAAAACTGATTTTCTAATGCTTTCAAAAATTATGTAGGGTCTTATAAAATTATATAAATACTAGAAGACATATATTTTTTAATTTATAAACATATTTTAATAAAATAAATTTTCTTTTAAATTAATTAATTAAATATAATTAATTATTTCTGACTTACAAAAATACCAAAACGTTTACTATGGTCAAATTATCTCTTTCAAATATGCCTAAATTTTATTTTATTATTCATGGGTAAGGTTACTCTTATTTTTGATGATTTAATATTCATAAGGGTCATACTAATATTCATAAGGGTGGGTTACTATTCATAAGGGTAGGTTACTATTCACCAAAAATTGAGTTTTTCTTATTGGATACCAAAAATCATCTTGAACACAACCGTGTATGTTGGATTTTAGAAATTCCAAACACAAAAGTGAAAAACATATGTTTAAAGGTCACTTAGAACTTAGTAGTTCATTATGTTGTGTTTTCATGTGATTTTATGACATAATTATAAGAAGGGAAATTTCCATTGAAAAACTTTGGGTTGTTACATTCCTCCCCCCTTATGAAATTTCACCCTCAAAATTTCACTTTACACAAACAGGTGAGAGTACTTCTCCTTCATCACCTATTTCGGTTCCCAAGAAGCTTCTTCAAAATTATGGTTCCTCCACAACACTTTGACAAGGTGGGTTTTCTTGTTGCATAAAACCTTATCTCTCTGGTCCAGAATCTCTACTAGTTGTTCCTCATAAGAGAGATCATCATACCGTTGTACTACCTCTAAGTTTAGTACATGTGAGAGATCAGGTATGTACTTCCTCAAGAGTGATACGTGAAAAAACATCATGAACCTGAGCCATATTTGGTGGAATTTCAAGACAATAGGCCACAGCTCCTATACGGTCAATGATTTCAAAGGGGCCAATGTACCTTGGTCTTAGCTTCCCTTTCTTCCCAAATCGTGTGACTCTCTTCCATGGTGATATTTGAAGGAAGACTTTATCTCCAAAGTCAAACTCTAAGTCCCTTCGATGGTTGTCAGCATAGCTATTTTGCTGACTCTGAGAATCTTTGATGTGTTTCTGGATGATTTGAACCTTTTATGTCATTTCTTGCACAAGATCAGGTCCAAGTAGCTTTCTTTCTCCAACTTAATCCCAATAGGTTGGAGTTATACATCACTTTCCATACAGAGTTTCATATAGATCTATCTGAATACTTGAGTGGAATCTATTTTTGTATGAGAACTCAACCAATGGGAGATGTTGATCCCATCAACCTTTTAATTCTAGAGAGCATGCTCTTATCATATCATCAAGTATCTGAATAGTACTTTTAGATTGGCCATCAGTTTGGGGGTGATAGGTCGTGCTGAAATTTAATTCAGTACTCAAATCATGTTGAAGGATTCTCCAAAATTTAGATGTGAACCATGGATCACGGTCAGAGACAATTGAGATTAGAACACCATACAGTCTCACCACTTCCTTCACATATATCTTTTCAAGTTGTTCAAGAGAGAGATCTTCCCAAATAGCGATAAATTTGGTAGTCTTGGTGATTCAATCAACCACAACCCATATAACATTATTTCCCATTCGACATCTTTGGGAGACCCATGAAAAATTACATAGTAACATTTTCCCATTTCCACATGGTTATAGCCAATGGCTGCATCATCCCTTTGGATTTTTGTCACTCCGCTTTAACTTGCTAATAAAACAAGAACCTTTATATATATTCCGCAATATTATTCTTCATGGTATCCCACCAGAAGTGTTCTCGGAGATCACGATACATCTTGGTGCTACCAGGATGGATAGAGAATGTTGATCTATGTGAATTTTCCAATATCTCCTTCTTTATCCCGGGTGATGAAGGCACACAAAGTCGTGTTCCAAACTGAATCACACCATCATCGTTGATATGGAACTCATGCAGCTTCCTTCCTTTACTGCATTCACCCTCTTTTTTATCTCCAAATCATCCCTTTTTTCATCCTTAATCTTCTCTTGGATGGATGGTTGTACAATCATTTAGGCAAGGTATGATGTATCCCCTACCCTTATGATTTCTAAATCCATTCTTTTCATATCCAGGAAGATAGGGTCTTTCTCAATCTGTAACATGGATAGAGTAGCATGTTCTTTTCGGCATTGAGAATCATCTACCTTGTTCGCCTTTCCAGGATGGTAGTGAATAGAGAAATCATAATCCTTGATTATCTCTAACCATCTCCTTTGACACATATTGAGCTCATTTTGTGTGAATATATACTTTAGTCTCTTGTGGCCGGTGTATATGTCACACTTCTCACCATAAAGGTAGTGCTGCTATATTTTCAAGGAAAAAATCATGGCTTCCAGCTCTAGATCATGTGTCGGGTAGTTCTACTCATGGATCTTCAACTGTCGTGAGGCGTAGGCTATCACATTATCATTTTTCATGAGTACACAACCCAAGCCTTTCTTTGAAGCATCACTGTATATCACAAAAATTTCTCCACTTTTCAGTAGTGTGAGTACAGGTGTAGTGATCATCCTTCTCTTTAGCTCCTTGAAGCTTCCCTCACATTCTTCCGTCCAGACATACATTACCCCTTTCCTTGTTAACTTAGTTAGCGGTATTGACAATCGTGAGAAGTTTCTCACAAATTTTCGGTAGTACCCAGCTAATCTAAGAAAACTATGAATTTTAGTGACACTAGAGGGTCTAGGAAATTCCTAAATTTCCTTTTTTTTTTGAAGGATCCATATAAATTACATCACTTGTGATCACATTTCCAAGAAAGTGACTAACTTTATCCAAAAGTTACACTTTCTAAACATGGCGTACAACTTCTCCTTTCTCAATGTTACCAAAATAGGTCTTAGATTTTCCTCATGTTCCTCCTTGATCTTGGAGTAGATGAGAATATTATCAATAAACACGACCACAAATTTTTTGAGGTAATTTCTAAAGACTCTATTCATCAAATCCATGAATATTATAGGGGCATTAGTAAGTCTGAAGGGCATAACCAGAAACTCATCGTGCCCATACCTTGTACAGAAGGTAGTCTTATGAATAGCTTCCTTCTTCACCTTTAGCTGATGATATCCAAAATGAAGATCCGCCTTTGAGAAGTATTGAGATCCTCTCAACTGGCCGAACAATTCATCAATCCTTGGAAGAGGATAATTGTTCTTTATGGTGATCTTATTGAGTTCCAGATAGTCGATACACAGCTGCATTGTTCCGTCCTTCTTCTTCACAAAGAGCAATGGTGCACCCTAAGGTGATACACTAGGGTGTATGAACCCTTTATCCAGATGCTCTTGAAGCTGCTTCTTTAACTCCTCCAGTTCGATAAGAGCCATTATATAGAGACATTTTGAGATAGGAGTAGCTCCGGGTATGAGTTCTATTGAGAAATATACCTCATGATCTGGGGGAATTCTGGGTAACTCTTCAGAAAATACATCATTGAATTCCCTCATGATGGGAATTTCCGCATGGTTGGAACTTTCCATTAACTCAACCATTTGGGTGAGATACGCTTCTTCATAGGGAATCAACACCCACACCATTGAAGGGTTTTTCAAAGGAGATTCATGATCTTCCTTGAATTTGTAGAGGATCAGGGGATGGCTCGGAATATGAAAAGATATTTCCTTTTCTCAACAGTTGATATGTGCTCTATATAATGAGAGCCAATCCATTCCCATTATAGCGTCGAATTCCACCAAGGGAAGTATTACGAAATTTTCTATAAGAATCTTCCCACATACGCCAATAGGAGAAGAGTAAAACACTTTGGTTGCAATTATATTACCACTTGGTGTTTTTAAAGATATCTATACTTCAAGGTTTCAAGAGTTTGATTCTATAGTTCTATAAAACTTTTAAGATATAAAGGAATGCGTAGAACCATAATCAAATAATACTTTTTCCATTATTTTGTGAATAGAAAGTGTACCTTGTATGAATTCATTATCTTACTCCACTTCCGCAGTAGTGATGGAATAATCCTTCCATTGTTATTTTGGATTTGGTGGCTGTTGATGTTGATTACCCTCGATAACTTGAGGTTTAGTGCATTGGCTTTCATAATTCCCTATCTCCCTACAGTTGTAGCATTGAACCATGGGTGGTTCTCTCCTTTATTCGGCTACATACTCCTTCATTTTCATGTCTTTTAGACAATCTTGACCATGTTTTCCTTCTTTCCCACACTTGAATCATTTCCTCGCCCCATTAAGTCAGTTCCCATGGTGCAACTTCCCACATTTTTTGTATGTGGGTCATTGAGTTTTCCTCCCACGTTTGTCATTAGATCCACCGGCTTGAAACTCTATCTTTCATATCTTATCACCATAGCCATGGGGTCATTCTCAATACTCCATATTCACTTTGAGATCACACCAAACAACTTCTTCATAACTCCCAAAGTCTCAAATTTTAAGAGCCTTTCAAAGGTGTGGTTTTAATCCACTAAAGAATCTATCAATTTTGTTATCATTTTTTATAACAAAACCCAAAGCGTACCTTGCAAGCCTTATGAAATTCTCTTTGTTGGTTGTGAAATATTATCCTTATTATTTCTTAAGATATATTAATTCTATCTCCATCTTCGTGTAAAGAGTTCTTGGGAAATTCTTGTTAAGAAACATTATCTTAAAGTCTTCCCATTCCATCTTTTCAATTTCCTCCCTTGGCTTGGTGTTCTTAATCAAAGCTCACCATTGATCAGACTACCCATCTAGATGATAAATGGATAGTGTCAACTTATTTGTATCATAACATTTAATAAGAAAAAAGATATTATTCATGGAGTTGACCCACTGTTCCGCAACTAATGGATTAGAAGATTCACTAAATGTCGGTGGTCGTTGCCGCATAAAACATTTCATATCCAGTTACTCTCTATTTAGTGAAGGAGGATGTTCCCCATTATTATGGATATTGTTCATAACCTGATATAATTGGGTAATCATCTCCATGATGTTTTAAACTCCGCCTCCCAAATCATTGGTTATGTCGTTCGGGCAATCATTGTTTTGTCCCTCGCATGAGTTATTGCTCTGGTTTCTCCAGGTTCCCACCATTTTCTAAAATAGAAAAGGTTAGAACAAAATATAAATCAACATGTCATGAATAAATTATTCATTTAAACAATTTATACTAAAATAATAACATATGGGATCCCTATGTAAATATTCTTGTGTGCATATTTGTACTTAGTCTCATGATAGAGGTTTTCTCTAGGGTTCACTAATCCTAATTCCCAAATTAACTAAACCTTTCCTATGATACCAACTATAGTGACCAATAATTTTATTAAATTACTATTACATCATTTTAAATCTAAACAACATAATAGTATTAAAAATAGAGTATCCAAAGGTTTAATGTCTTGGGAAAACTAAGACCATACATAACAATTACAACATGAAGCATAAACATTTATTTAATTCCTTATTCCCGAGATTCTTATTGGCACTTGACCTCTCCTTAGTACATGTAGTCACCTGAGGATATACATAAAAAGGGGGGGATCTAAAATCCTATTAAGAGTATAGATAAGAACAATATATCATGGGGTGATCATAATCATAACATAGGCAAAGGATCATAAACATGAGAGGAAGCATAAATATAAGACTTGAAATGTGGAAATTCATAAAAATGAAACATCATATCTTAGTGGTTAACTACCACACATACTTGTAAAAAAAGATAGAATCTTTTTCACACATAATTTCACACTTACTCATGAGATTCATCACTTTACCCAATTCAGTGGAGTGCTGTATAATTCTGGGCGCACTCGTCACATTTAAACATTCATATTGCGCTATATAATTCCACGAGCACCTGTCACATTATAACATTATCATTTATCATTCATGCCATATAAAAAAATGAACATAACTAACCCATGAAAATTAATGGGTTTCATCTTATAATAACACATTCATAAACATTGGGTTCCCAAAAGAAAGAGGGAATAACATACATGTTACAAGAATTGTCAATGAGAAGTAAAAGGGGTGTTCTTAAAAGAAGAGTTATTTTGGAAAACATTTGGTTTGACATAAATACCAGTGAAAAACATTTATATCATAGAAAAATAAATAAAATGATTAAAAAAATATATTTAAGGAGTAACCATATCCTATGGAGTGAAAGAGGGAGAACCTGGAGGATGAAAGTTGGGTTTGAGAATTTCCCCTTACCTTATATCTAAACACTTTATTCACTTTAATGTCATGTATAACCACATTATTTTAATTAATTAAAATTTAAAGAAACTTTTTTACATTAATATAATTCATTATGGTTTCATTAAGTAATTTTATTTTCCTTTTGATGAGTCATAGAGTTTAAAAACATTGTTTGAGAATGTTTGTTTTTACGGTTTTCTTGACCGGTTCACTTGTATTCATAAATTGAAGTTCGGATAGAACATGGGTAAACATCCAGAAATGATATTAAATGTTATTAATGATATTAAAGAAGTTAAAATGATCTTATAATGAATTTTGTTATATACCATGTGGATGAATCATTATATAGGAATTTAATGATGATCGTTTCAGTTAATTTGGGCGGTTTTTCGACCACAACGAACTTGTTTTGTTTACTCATTTAGTAATATGTACATAAGTTAATTCCAAAAAATAAAATAGGAAATAATACTTATATAATATTTATTTTCAACCATAAAAATGGTTTCATTTCCAGATATGAAGGTATAAATGAAAAAATAAAACATGTCGTTCTTGAAGGTGATAGATTAACACCTTACGAACAACGTTTTCTTTTATAAAATAAAAGGAAGAGGGGAAGGGGGTTTGATGGTATAATATCCCATTAGTATCATAAAATTATAATATATGTATGATAAGGGATTTAACATACCATTTTGACAAATAAAGGTGGGGATAGAATAATTAAATAACTTGAAATTGAAAGGAATTTAAAGGAAAAGAAGGAGAGAAATTACCTCTTGAATCCTCCTCTTGAGATCCTCCTTAAGGGGCCTAAGCTTGGTCTTTTGATGAGACCAGAAGCTTTTGAACGTGGGGTAGTGGATAGGTAATATTCTTGGGTATATTTTAGGAAATTATTTAAGCTTGAGAGGTTTTATGCAATGAGGGTGTGAAGGGTGGTTTTTATAGTGGAGGGGAGAGGAGTTTTTTTAATATAAAATTCATTAATTTATTATTTCTCCACAAGACAAGAAATAGTGAGTATTCCATGAAAAATAATAGTAATTTTATATTTTGATCCCGAACCAAGTGGTCTTACGTCATCAAAACATCATACATGACTCTATAATTAACTTATTTAGCTTATTTTGTAAATTATGGTATTTCACTATTCATAAAAAAATTCAAGTATTTCAGAAAAATCAAAAAAATTCACCCCAACCATTTTTCAATGTGTTTAATACAAAAATGAAGTCCATTTTTCAAAAATAATTTTCTAAATATGATTAATTTAATATTTAATTAAAATCATAATTTACTTGAAAAATACAGTTTTTAAAATTAAAACTGATTTTATAATGCTTTCAAAAATTACATAGGGTGTTATAAAATTATCTAAAAACTAGAAGACATAGATTTTTTAATTTATGACCAAACTTTAAGAAAATAAATTTTCTTTTAAATTAATTAATTAATTATAATTAATTATTTATGACTTAGAAAAATACCAAAACGTTTACTATGGTCAAATTGTCACTTTCTAAGATGCCTAAATTTTATTTAATTATTCATGGGTAAAGTTACTCTTATTTTGGATGATTTACTATTAATAAGGGTCATAATACTATTCATAAGGGTAGGTTACTTTTCGTAAGGGTAGGTTACTATTCACCAAAAATTGAGTTTTTCTTATTAGACCCCAAAAATCATCTTGAACACAACCGTGTATGACGGATTTTTGAAATTTCAAACAAAAAAGTGAAAAACTTATGTTTAAAGGTAACTTAGCACTTATTATTTTATTATGTTTTGTTTTCATGTGATTTTATGACATAATTATAAGAAGTAAAATTTCCATTGAAAAACTTTGGGTCATTACAGATATGTTGTTCATGTGCTGTTTTATTTATATTTAGATACACGAACTTAATCACTGATGTAAGTTAGAAACATGTTGGTGGTTCTCTAAAAAGATTTATTCTCACACACTACATGGGCCCTTCGGGATGCATGTAGACTTTATACTCTTATGATTAGATAAGGGACTAATCTCAAGAGATGTACCTTAGTGTTTATGTCAGACCATTTGCATACGATATATGGCAAGGACCTTGGAGGTTCCTATATTTGTTAGAGTTATCTTTCACATATTTCTTTGTATCAGCATGCTCATATATGTATATATTGTGGTTTCCCATGGGAGAAATTTTTTTTAGTCTTATAAGACCTTTTTTGTATGATTGGTTTTATAAATAGTATTATGTGATGTTTATTCTATAAAGGGTATGCTTGGATTATTTATTTTTTCACTACAATCTATTTATGATTTTTCTATTACGTGATATTTCTTCCACTATGGTGGGTTACTGGTCTCAACATATATAGTATTTCTTTTATGATTATTATTATATAAATACACAATTATAATTTTTACCACCAGAGAGTATAGTCTCCCCACTGTAACCTCTTTACACCCTTGCTTCTAGTCAGAAGTCTTTGGTGTATGAGGATATGTGATTAAGGCCCAGTGGCCCACAGACCATGAGTACTATTTAGGTGGAAACATGGGTTGGGGTGCTACAAATGGTATTAGAACATTCATGACTGGTAATTAGTAGAAACATTCGGCTGGATACTAATAGTATTAACTATTTTCTTCCTTCTATTTGGTCATATTATTTGTTTTATGGTAGATTAAAGATTATGATTTTGTCAGAACTAGGTTAAGAGCTCATTTTTGGGTTCCTACAGCCCCATGCACAGGGGACACACCATGTTTCTAGGGGTGGAAAATTTTTGTTCTATTATTCCCTTTTTATATTTGATATTATTTCCACCATGAGTGGTGAAATTGGGTGTTACTATTATCTATTGTGATATGTGACACTTTGATAGGTACAACAAGGAAGTATTTTAGACCCTTGACCTGGTATAAAAATGGAGATTTTATTATTCTTTCTTGATAGGCACATAGTATGACATATATATTAATGTGATGTGATAAATTTCTAGTGATCATAATTGGGAACCTGGATTGTGTTACAAGGGGTTGGGTTGTTTAAAGTGTCAATAAAAGAAGTTAAATAATTTTTTCTTACTTTTCTTTCTTTGGTGGAATTCTTATCATCCAACCCAGGAATGTGGTTCTAATGAGATCTACATGTGGTGTGATATTATATAAAATATATGCATATTTGGGATTGGATCTAATAGTAGTAGGAGGGGATGATTATTGGGGGTGATATGTTTAAAATGTCAACAAATGAATCTAAACAGTGTTTTACTACATATCATTCTATGGTGGCATCTTACTCATCTACCTCAGCTTGATATGTGACACCTAACTTTGATATAGCTAGGTGAAGGTCCAGGAGGCCAAATTTATATGCAATACATGTAATGACCCAAATTTTCATTAATGGAAATTCCTCTTGATCTAATTAAATGCTTATTATGGTTATATAAAATGTGAACTTCATTGGTTTTATGTTTCTATATTTTAAAATACCATTATGAATTGTGACTGTTTCTAATAGAGTCGTTGAACAGTTATCACGTGATTAGTATAAATATAGGGCTTTAACAAATCCAATTTACTCAGAAAAATGAAGTGATGGCCTCATCCAGTAGAATTTCCCCGTATGAAGCTCATTTGTTGGAGCTCGGAAAGGATGTGGCTTCATTAGGCTTCACTCTTAACCAATCCCAATCCAAGCTTGAACACATTAATCTTGAGCGGAACCAACTATGGGAGAAGTGGAAGTTAATAGAGATTACCACCCGAGCAATGTTATCCGAGCCACCCTAAGAGTCTGTCACCATCGGACACCTTAATCTTCGGTATTATGTGGGTGTTATTAAGGGTTATGTAACAAGACCCTATCACTATGACTATGTACATTATTTTTTTATAAATAATGTGCATTCATATTATTATTGTTACTTTTCAAATAGTTTTTAAAGCACAAATAGTATTTTTAGTTAATATTCAACTAAGAAATATATTTTGATGAATTAATGGATTTTTGAATTAAATAATATTTTAATAAAATATTATTATTATTAAATAATTTTTTTTGAAATATAAATTATCTTATATTTATATGAATACAATTGTAATTTTTATTAAGGTTTGAAAGTTGTTTTTGTCAAAACCCATGAATTTTGAATAAATGTCAGTTTTTATTTTAAAAAGGAAAAATTCACATATTTATAAATTTATTTAGATAAAATGAATATTAATTTTGGAATCAGGATGTTGAAATTATCCAACGGTGAATTTTTCATAATTTTCAGAGATAGTCGAATTTTTGGGTAAAAATTAAATACCGCTTAAATATATAATGTGTTTTATGACATCATAATGACCCAATAGTGATGTAATAAAATACTATAAACATTATGTTCGGACAATATATGTTTTACCATTAAAATAATGTGATTTTGGATTTGTTTTATTTATTTTAAAAAGCTTTAGTGGACCCTTCAAGGTTTATAAAACATTTTGTCTTTTTAAATTATTTTTCTTGAGAGTGTGACTCACCTCCACATAAGAAACCCTATTATTTTAAGAATTTCTTCCATTTTCCTTATAAAATATTGTTTTCCACTCACCTTTATAAAAAACCATGTGTTGTTTTGTGGTTTTGATTAGTTTAATGTGAGGTGTCCCAAACATAAATAATAAAGAATTATCTATCCTTTCCTATATAAACCCACCCAAGATCACACTTCCTCTTCACTAAAAGCCATTGTATTTTGACAAAAACATGACCTCCTCTATCTAAAATCCACCCAAGGTTCTCCAAGATCCCAAGAAGCCTCTCTCAAGCCTCTCCCAATCCTTTGGGATCACACGTCCAAGTAAGGGATTTCTTCCTTTCTCATTTTTGTCCAATTTTCTTTAAGTTGTTATGACCTTTTTTTCAATTAAAAATGTCCGGATATGATTTCAAACCTCACCCATACTATCCTATTTATGTTTTTATGATGGGAGACCCCTTTCTCTCTCATTAATTCCTCCCATGTGCACCCATTACCATGCCAAAATTCCTTGAGGGATTTCTCTCTCCTCTTTTACATCCAAGTAATTCTTTTGTATTATGCATCTAAATTCCATTAAGTTTGTTGGAAAATGTATCTATATGACCTCCCTTACTGTCCATTTCATGTATATATTATTAGACACCTTTTTATCTCTCATAAACCATTTTCATGAATCCTTATGTCATGTCGTTATGCTGCTGAAATTGCACCACGTTTTTTCAAACCAAGATAATTGTGTAGTGAATACCATACCCATGTCTCTATCAAGGGTATTCACCTTTATACACATATACATATTGAATAGTAATTTCATTTATTTATTCCAAATTACTTAATCATGTAATAAATTATGATGTTGATTGATTCCATGATCCATGTGGCACACTTATGAAATGTTTATGAAGGGTGCACCCTGATAGTGCTCCAATGCATTGGATAAAGTATAGTATCACATGATACGTCATGTGAAATGGGTGTTGACTCATGATAATTCAAGTGAAATGAGGTTTTACTCATGCTTCATTTTCAATTAGGGTTTACTCATGCTTCATGTGCAATGATCCTTGGCTCATTCTAATTCCATGTTAAGTGTTGTTGCCACATTTCCATGTTATGATTAGCATGCTTTATCATGCCTTTATGTTCATGTTTCTATTATGATCCATTGATATACCTATTTTCTAACATGTATTGTATTACTCATGTTATTCCATGTTTATTTCCTTACTAATCTTTATAGATCACCATTTTATTATGCATGTCCTCAGGTTATTCCATGCAATGCTAAGTACGAGGGAATGTAGTGGTCATGTAAAGGAATTTTTCTATAAACATGTTGTGTGTTTTATGTTCTAAGATATTATATAATGTTCCTAATCCCCAAATACACTAGAACTCTCTATCTTCTATGTTGTATCAAGTGAATATTTTATGTAATAAATCATGTTTAAGTCTGTAATAAAAAGAAGGGTTGTTATAGTTGATATTAGAGGAAGGTTTAGTTATTTTTGGGATTAGGATTAGAAAACCCCAGTAAAGACTTAGAGACAATAATAAGTATAATAAAAAAATCCCTAAGTATTGTTGATTATTGATGAAGTGGTTTATCAAGAAAATACATCCCTGTCTGGATACGAGTAGGTAGAGGTTGCTCTGGCACAGATGTATCCTAGGGGTAAAACCCAAAAACAAAGCTTTGAGCTAGACTCGAATGAGAACTGGTGCATGAAAATAGGCATTACTGCAATCTTGGTTAATACACTCCCATGGTATATTCTTTAGTAAATTCACAATCTTATTATGAACCCTTATTAAGGGAATGAAAAAAATTACCCTAAGAATATATGTTAGAAAGTAGATCATGAATAGCATGGATTGAAGCCCATGGATTCATAAATTAAGGAAATAAAAGTTATTTATAAGTCATCAGTTTTGTCCTTGGATTACCCTTTATGTGTTACCCCTAAATTTCCTTTTATTCCAGCTAATGTCTAGTAAAAGAAGGACTCGGGCTAACAACTGATGTGAAGATCAATGTGATGACTGTGCTAATGAGATACTCAATCCAATGGGAGCGATAATCGTGAACTTTGTCAATCTTCTCTCATAGTTAACACAAGATTTGAATAGAAACATGGTTTTAGAGGAACGTACAACCCCCCCCCCCCCAAGAAATAAAAAGTCGCTATTGAGAGCTTCATGAGACAAAGGCCTCCTACTTTTAATGGATCATATGATCCCTCAATCGCCAAACAATGAATCAACTCCATTGAAAAGATCTTTTCCATACTTCAATGTTCTAAACAAGAGAAGGTTCTCCTGGCTGCTTATTGTATGGAGGGTGAATCTAGTCAATGGTGGACGTTGATCAAAAATACTAAGCTTGAGGGGGATATTGAGATGTTGGAATGGAAGGACTTTCGAAAGATATTTTTCAATAAATATTTTTCGTGCACCCTCCAACTTAAGATGGAAAGGGAATTCCTTGCCCTCAAGAAAAAAGATGATGAATCTATCAGAGTGTATGAGGAAAACTTCACAAGGAATGCACAATACGCCTCTGACGTTGTCATTACCCCCGAATGTAAGGTTGACCACTTCTTTGGTGGGCAGAAACCTAGCCTACGGAAAGTGATGGCGATTCGTGACTTCGACAGCTATGAAGAAATTGTCTGATGTTCCCTCAAGGTCAAAATAGAGATTAGAGAATATCAGGGGTATCATGACGATAAGAGTTGTCAGGTGGACTTCAATTATAGTGGTCCAATGGATAAATCCAATGGTGCTAAGAAGATCCAGAACCCCACTTTCCAAAGGTGTGGAAAGAAGCACCTTGGGAATTTCTTTAAGGGGATGAGAAAATGCATTAGGTGTGGAAGATAAGGGCACCTAGCTGTTAACTACCAACAAGAAAACCCAATGGCATAACAGAGGAGTGTAACGGTCCATTATAACCTCAACACGTTGTTCATTGCTACAACTGCAAAGAACCAACCATCATGCAAATCAGTGCCCTAAGCCAAGGGTTTTCAAAGGCAACCAACAAACTCCAAGGTGGAAAGGGAGAGATTTTTCCATCACTACTGCCGAAGTGAACCCCGAAAATTAAGTGGTGATATGTATGCTAGTTATTCATTCAATAATAGAAAATGTAATTTTTTATTTATGTTCTATTCATTCTTTTATATCCCAAAATTTTAGTATAATAATCCCATCACCACCACAAATCATGAAAGTAAAGATGTCGGTGAGTACGGAAAATGGGGAAATCCTTGCATCCCATTAATATAACTCCTCCCCTATCATAATATGTGGATTTCATTTCCTGGAGAATCTCATCATACTCCCTATATTGTAATTTGATGTAATTCTTAGTAGGGATTGGATTTCCTTATATAGAGCCAACATAAATTGTCGTGAGAGGGAAATCACTTTCCATGTGGAGAATCGACCCCCGATTCTATACAAGTGAAATGAGGAAGATGAATCTTCTTTAGATCTAACATCTCAATCATGGATATTACTACCCTATGAGAATGTGTATCTAGATTATATGATTGAGTCTAAGGAGGCAACCATCCTTGGAGACATTCCTATTGTGAGTGAATTCACTAAAGTGTTTCCCGAGGAATTGTCTGGTCTTCCTCCTAGAATAGATGTTTAATTCTCAATTGATCTTATACCTTGGGCATTTCTAATATCCAATACTTCATATATAATGGATTTTTTAGATCTTGAAGAGTTGAAGAAACAACTACCGGAGAATATGGATAAAGGGTTTATACATCAAAGTGCTTCACCATGGGGTGCATCTGTCCTCTTCGTCAAGAATAAGGATGGGTAAATGCGCCTTTGCATCGATTATCATGAGTTTAACAAAATCATGATAAAGAAAAATTATCCTCTCCCATGAATAGATAACTTGTTTGATCAGGTGTGTGGATCACAATACTATTTCAAGGTGGATTTGCGGTCGGGATATTATCAAGTAAGGGTGAAGAAGGAAGATATCCTCAAGACTTCTTTTCGTATAAGATATGGGCACTATGAATTCATAGTAATGCCTTTCAGAATCACTAATACTCCAAAAATATTCATGGACTTGGTGAATAGAGTCTTTAGGGATTACCTCGACAAATTTGTGGTTGTATTTATAGATTATATTCTGATATACTCCAAAACCAAGGAGGATCATGAGGAGCATATAAGAACAATACTAGAGACTTTTCAGAAAAATAATCTCTATGAAAAGTATATCAAGTGTGAGTTCTGGTTGAAGGAGATCTCATTATTGGGCCATATCATCACAGGAAATGGGATATCTATCGATCCCTCCAAAATAGATGCAACTGAGGGATGGTCGAGGCCAACATCGGTAATGGATATCTGTATCTTCTTTGGGTTTGCTGGATATTATCGACAATTTGTGAGATATTTCTCATGATTTTCCAACCCTCTTACCAAGCTAACTCATAAGGGAGTAAAGTTTTTCTTGGAGTGATGAATGCAAATAAAGTTTCAAGGAATTAAAAAGGAGGCTTATCACTGCGCATGTGCTATCTTTACCCACAAGTGGAGAACTTTTGTGGTATTTATTGATGCTTAGAAGAAGATCATGGGATGTGTGTTGATGCAAAATGAAAAATTCATTACCTATGATTCAATGAAATTGAAAGTTCATGAGCAGAATTATCCAACACATGATCTAGAGTTGATTGCGGTGATCTTCTCTTTAAAATTTTGGTGAAATTATCTCTTTGGGGGGAAGTGTGAAATATATACGGACCACAAAAACCTCAAGTATATATTCGCACAGAAATAGTTGAACATGTTCCAATAAAGATGGTTAGATCTGATCAAAGACTATAAATGTTCAATCCATTACCACACTGGGAAAGCGAACAAGGTGGCAGATGCTCTAAGTAGAAAGGACCCAACAATTGTATCATTTATGGGAATTGAGAAGAATCCAATCTTCTTATACTTGATGAATATGGACATAGAAATCATAATGAAGGGAACATCATTAATCCTTTCACAAATTATTGCTCAATCCCCTCTTTTGGGAAGATTAAAGGATGCTCAAAAAGATGATGTGGGAATTCAGAAGAAATTAGAAGCTATCAGAAAAGTGAAATCATCGGAGTTCAATGTTAATGAAGATGTAATTGTGAGATTTGGGAAAAGAATATGTGTTCCATAAAGTCCAGAGTTGAATAAAGAACTTGTGGATGATGTACATAGTTCAAATTTCTCTATTCACCCAGGAAACACAAAGATGTATCAATATCTACGAGATAATTTTTGGTGGAATAATATGAAGAAGGAGATCGCTGAGTATACATCAAAGTGCCTGGTGTGTTAGAAAGTGAAGGCAGAGAAGCATAAGTCTAAGGGGATGATGAAACCATTGCCCATACCAGCATGGAAATGGGAGAACATCACCATGGACTTTGTCACTGGACTTCCAAAGACATCCAAAGGCAACAATGCAATCTGGGTTGTTTTGGATCATCTTACAAAGTCTGAACACTTCATTTCAATTCGGGAGGATTTATCATTGGATCAACTGGCACAGATATATATCAAGAAAGTGGTAAGGCTGCATGGAGTACCACTATGTATTGTATTCGATCGAGATCCAAGATTCAGATCTATGTTTTGGAAGAGTCTTCAACATGCTATAGATACTGAACTGAACTTCATTACGGCCTATCATCCTCAAACTGATGGCCAATCTGATCGGACTATCCAAATACTTGAGGATATGTTGAGAGAATGCTCAATGGACTTTAAAGGAGGATGAGATGAACATCTTCCTCTGGTTGAATTCTCCCACAATAACAATTTCCACTCGAGAATCTGAATGGAACCTTATAAAGACCTATATGGGAAGAGGTGTAGAACACCGGCATGTTGGGATGAAGTCAGTGAGCATAAGCTGTTAGGACCAGAAATGGTTGACGAAATGGTGGAGAAGGTGAAAACCATTCAGCAGCATATCAAGGCAACCCAGAGTTGAAAAAATAGTTATGTAGATAATTGTTGATGAGACATTGAGTTTAAAGTTGGAGACATGGTATTTCTATGCATATATCCATAGAAGAAGTTCATGAGGTTTAGAAATAAAGGGGTGTTAATTCCTAGGTACATCGGCCCCTTAGAGATTCTTGATCATGTTGGGGTTGTGGCCTATCGACTGGCACTTCCACCAACCATAGCCAAAGTACATGATGTATTTAATGTATCCCTCTTAAATAAGTACATATTAGACCCTTCACATGTACTCTCTTCAGAGGTAGTACATCTAGAGGATGATCTATCTTACGAGAAACAACTAGTGAAGATATTAGATCGTAGGGAAAAAGTTATAAGAAATAAAACAATGCCACTCATTAAGGTGTCGTGGAGAAACCTCAAGTTTGAAGAAGTGACATGGTAATAAGAGGAAGTGATGAAGCAGAGTTACCCACATTTTTTTATATTGGGAAAATAAAATTTTGAGGCAGAAATTTCTTAATGGGGGAAGATTGTAACGACCCAAACATTCATTAATTGAAATTCCTCTTGATATAATTAAATGTTTATTATGGTTATATAAAATTTAAACTTTATTGGTTTTATGTATTTGGATTTTAAAATACCATTATGAATTTTGACCGTTGCTAACATATTCATTGAACAGTGATCACATGATTAGTATAAATATAGGGCTTTAACATATCCAATTTACTCAAACAAAGAAAGTGATGGCCTCATCCAGTAGACTTTCCCCATACAAATCCCATTTTTCAGATCTTGGAAAGGAGGTGGTTTCATTGGGCTTTTCTCTTGACCAAGACAAATATGAGCTTGAACATGTTAAGCTTGAGTGGAAACGACTACGGGAGAAGTGGAAGTTAATAGAGATTACCACCCGAGCAATGTTATCCGAGCCACCCCAAGAGTCTGTCACCATCACACACCTTACTCTTCGGTCTTATGCGGGTGTTATAAGGGGTTATGTAACAAGACCCTATCACTATGACTATGAACATTATTTTTGTATAAAGAATTTTCATTCATTTTATTATTGTTACTTTGTAAATAGTTCTTAAAGCACAAATAGTATTTTTAGTTAATATTCAACTAAGAAATATATTTTGATGAATTGATGGATTTTTGAATTAAATAATATTTTAATAAAATATTATTATTATTATTAAATTACTTTTTATTAAATATAAATTTTCATATAATTTTATGAATGCAATTGTGATTTTTATTAAGGTTTGAAAGCTGTTTTTGTCAAAACCCGTGAATTTTGGATAAATATCAGTTTTTATTTTACAAAGTAAAAATTCACATATTTAGAAAATTATTTAGATAAAATGAATATTATTTTTGGAATCATGATTTCGAAATTATCCAACGGTGAATTTTTCATAATTTTCTAAGACAGTCGAATTTTTGGGTAAAAATTAAATACCGTTTAAATATATAATGTGTTTTATGACATCATAATGACCCAATAGTGATGTAATAAAATAATATAAACAATATTTTCGGACAATATATATTTTATCATTAAAATAATGTGATTTTGGGTTTGTTTTATTTATTTTACAAAGCTTTAGTGGGCCTTTCAAGGCTTATAAAACATTTTGTCTTTTTAAATTGTTTTCCTTGAGAGTGTGACTCACCTTCACATAATCAACCCAATTATTTTAATAAATTCAGCCATTTTAATTATAAAATATTTTTTCCACGCCCCTTTGTAAAAAACCATGGGCTGGTTTGTGGTTTTGATTGGTTTAATGTGAGGTGTCCCAAACATAAATAATAAAGAATTCCCTCTCCTTTCCTATATAAACTCACCCAAGATCCAACTTCCTCTTCACTCAAAGCCTTTAGAGTACGACCAACCCCTTACCTCCTCTATCTAAAATCCTCCCAAGGTTCCCCAAGATCCCAATAATCCCCTCTCAAGCCTCTCCCAAGCCTTTGGGATCACACGTCCAAGTAATTGATTTCTTCCTTTCTCATTTTTGTCCAATTTTATTTAAGTTGTTATGACCTTTTTTCAATTAAAAATGTTGGGATATGATTTTTCACCTCCCCCATGTTGTCCTATTTATGTTTTTATGATGGGATACCCCTTTATCTCTCATTAATTCCTCCCATGTACACCCGTTACCATGCTTAAATTCTTTGAGGGATTTCTCTCTCCTCTTTTACATCCAAGTAATTCTTTTGTATTATGCATATAAATTCCATTACGTTTGTTGGGACATGTATATATATGACCCCATTACTATCCATTTCATGTATATATGATGATACACCTTTTTCTCTCTCATCAACCATTTTCATGAATCCTTAGGTCATTTCATTATGCTGCCGAAATTGCACCGTGTTTTTTCAATCCAAGATCATTGTGTAGTGAATACCATACCCATGTCTCTATCAAGGGTATTCACCTTTATACACATATACATATTGAATTGTAATTTTATGTATTTATTCCACATTACTTAATCATGTAATAACTTGTGATTTTGATTGATTACATGATCTATGTGGCACACTTATGCATGAAATGAAATGTTTAAGAAGGGTGTGCCCTGATAGTGCTTCAATGCATTGGGTTAAGTATAGTATCATGATACGTCATGTGAAATGGGTGTTGACTCATGATAATTCAATTGAAATTAGGTTTTACTCAAGATTCAAGTGTAATGAGGTTTTACTCATGCTCCATGTGCAATGAGACTTGGCTCATGATAATTTCATGTTAAGTGTTGTTGCCACATTTCCATGTTATGATTATCATGCTTTATCAGGCCTTTATGTTCATGTTTCTCTTATACTCAATTTATATACCTATTTTATAACATGTATTGTATTCCTCATGTTATTCCATGTTTATTTTTTTACTAGGCTTTATAGCTCACCCTTTTCTTATGTATTTCCTCAGGTTATCCCATGCAATGCTAAGTACGAGGGAATGTAGTGGTCATGTAAAGGAAGTTTTCAATAAAGATGTTGTGTGTTTTATGTTCTAAGATATTTTTTAATGTTCCTAAGACCCAAAGACATTATACCTCTCTATCTTCTATGTTGTATCAGATTAATATTTTATGTAATAAATCATGTTTAAGTCTATAATAAAAAAGCAGGGTTGTTATAATACATGGATCTGATATAGGTGGGTAAGGGGACAAGAGGTTGGATTTCATGTGACATGGTTTAAATGGTGGAGTGTAAAGGAAGTGAGATTTCAGTTCTTATTATAACTTTCCTTATCTACATTATTATATGTTTTTTATTATGGTTGTCTGAACAACATATTTGTATTTGGTGGGATTCCACCTTGATGGGCTCTGATTGAGTGTCAGGAGGGGCAGTGATTTAGTGCCAAAAAAGAGTTCATAGATTCAGACCCCTGAGGTTAAGGATTAGGCCCTAGATGGTCAGGTATATCATGAGCCACAGGTACAGTCATAGGTATAAGATCTACTACTGGAATTCCAACTATAGGATTTGACAGATTTTGGGTCGTTTCTTGACGAGCATCTCAGATCAAGCCCAGTACATGTCTTACATGGCATTAATAGGGTAGCTTAGGGAGACGCTCCATCAATGGAATATCTGACTTGAGAATTCTAGTCATATGACCCACCACTATTTCAGGGTAAGGGTGGTCCATAGGTGGTGGATAAAGGGATCAAGTTGGTTCATATCATATTCAACCAGCTTGAGGCACCCCCCAATCCAAAGGGTGAAGCTGGTGATGTATATACTTAGAGGATATAAAAAACACTGGTGGGGTGTATAGGTTTATGAATACAAACATTAAGAACTAGCCTGGAAATATTTTGAGGCCAGTTTCATCAAGAATTTATTTATGGAGATGTTGAGGGAAGAAAGATATTGGGAGTTCTTGAGCCTACTTTAGGTAGATATTTTTTCCATGGACTATGCATATACCTTCATAAAATTGTCTTTCTTCTCACCTGGTATGGTGTGAGATGAAACCTAAAGGGTGAGGTATTCAAAGGATGGTTTATAGTATGCCATTAGAGTGTTGGTAAACATCTTTAGGTTGGCCTTATTCTTAGAGGTTGTGAACTAGGAACTGATAGCTGAGGGGAATTTGAAGAACCATACATGTTTGAGTTAGGTGATGGAATAAATTGATTTATATAGAGATTCTTTAGATAGAAGGAAGTAATTACAATAAGATTATCGATAGGTAATTCATTCTAGATACTCATTCATACCACTGTGGAGTGGGTCATCGACAGTGTTCTTTCAATGAGGGAATCCAGGACATGTGTGGATGTAGTGTAATTGAGCCCCAAAGGAGTTTCAAGTATGTGTACGGCTCATAAATCTTGATAGGTTCTGTAGGAGTCTTCTCATACAGACATCAATCATAGATTTGGAAAGACTCAGGCACCTGAGGTCAGACTGGGAGTAAAACTAGGAGATGTTAGTCATGATTCAATTACATGGAGAGGTCATGATAGAGATAGTAGAACCCAATAGTGGGGTCAGTTTCTGGAAAATAGTTCTAATCCATAGAGAGACTAGGCTTCAGGCAGTTGAGATTTAAGAAAGTTATATATTGTTGAGCTTCCATGTTAGAAAAGGTTGTTGAGCTGATGGAAGTTATAGGTTAACCATGGATGTGACTGGGTCAATTTTATTTTTTCATGTCCCCTTTATAGGTATGTCTAGTTTTGTTGCATGAGGTGCACAAGATTTGTTTTTTTGGGCCCACTAGATGATGGTTAGTAGGTTGGAATCATCTTATATGCATTATATATATGGGGCGTGTGGCCCCTGGATTTAAAATGGGAATCAATGTGATGTGGGGTTTCTTAGAGGTGCGTTGGCATCTGTGAATCTATGAAATGTGGGATATTTATGAGGTGAGAGGAACCAGGACTTATGATGGGAATCTTCTGAGACATGGGACCTCATAGGTTTCATATTTGACATGGGCATGATGTGGGCATCTATTGAGATGTGGTACTTAATGGTTTTAATATGTGACATGGGTATGATGTGAGTACCTGATGAGGTAAAGGAGTGATGATTCATCGCATAATGACTTTTGAGTCTCAAGATGGTCGGTGGACCATGTATTCATTTAAATTTTGGGCCAGGAAGTGATTGGGGTAGGTGAATCCTATGATGGAGAGCGCATTGAATGATTTTACCATGATTTTGAGACTAGGGTAGATCAGTTTTTTTAAATGAGATAGTTATGTTTGATATCATCTTCAACTAAGGATTAATATCTTGGAGATGATCAATGTTAATGTGGGAAGATTTTAATGTCCTAGGTTTTTGGAGCGGATCAAAATCCTCAACATGTTTGAATATTTTTGTGGAGTTTTGTGGTTAGACCAACTCTTTTAATTATTTTCATAAATTAATTCTAAGGGTTCCTTCGACCCAAGGATTTTTTTTTTGATTATTTATTTGCCTCTCAATTTCCTTGGGGTTTGAGTGGGTTTTGGGTGCATCAAAGGCTGGAAAACCAAACTTTTAAGGGTGTGCAGATTGAGGCACATGGTTTGGGAAAACTATGTGGCCTACTAAAGGAATCCATGTGGTCATATCTCTCTACTGGGAACGATTTGACAAACAGTGTGGCAGGGGGCACACAACCATGTAGTAAACTCTATATTTTTTATCATAGGATCACACAAGGTTGGCATACACTTTGGAAAATCATGCAGGACAACCATGCACAGTAAGGTACCTAGATAGTGGGTGCCAAATGGTTGGCATAAGGTTAGCTAAACCATGTAGACAAATCATGTAACCCATTAAATAGTTTGACATGTAAAAAATTGAACTACCTTTTTTAATAGTTTTTCTCCTCCTTTATTCCTCATTCACCCATATATAAAGGGGGTTCCTCAACCTTTTCTCTCCCACTATATGTTAATCCACATCCTTTATCTGATCTCTTATTCTATCATCATCAGGTGTTGTAGAACTACATCGGTAAGGCCTTCAATCATATTCCCTCTTTTCTGTCTTTCTCTCTTCATATAGAGTGCTAAATTTTTGCTAGTCTATTTACCCTATTTTTAGGTTTTTCATATAAAACACAACCTTATTCTAAATCATCTTGAGTTAGTGGATGATATCATATGAGTAGACAACTAACAACATGTGGTGGGTGGTGCATATATTTCTATTTGATTTCATAGTGTTTTCAGGGTACATTAATGAGAACACTATTGGGTAGTCTGAGAGAGACCCTATTTAATTAACTCCTTTCTTTTAAATTAATTAATTGATTATATGGGATTCCTATGGGAATGTTTTCCCAAGTCTGAAAATGGTTTAATTCTAGTGTGGGGATTCAAACCTTGGGAATATTAGGACAAGGTGTTTATTTATTTAAATTAAATTTTTTATGATGCTTGTGATGGTTTTAATGGGAATCTGATGAGTGTGGCCTAGGGATTGATATGGTGTTGACCATAGGGATGATGTGACTTTGTTTGTCAGGTTAGGAGGGGCTCAGATTCTATGAGTGATGTTGATCACAGGTTGGGTGATGTGGTCATCAGGTTGAGGTGTTGAGGTCATCTGGTTATGAGAATGGATCATGTGATATTGGATGGTGTTGACCATCAGTTTGAGAAACATGGTCACAAGGGCACAAAGTGGCGGGATGGTGTGGCTTGGGTACTTTTTTGGTGATTTCTGATCACTATAATTGGACGATGCACCGTTAGAGTCATATACACACAGATAAGACTCATATGATGAGGTGGTGTTGACCAACCATGTGGGTAGAGGCATCCAATAGATGTAGTTAGGATGGTGTTGAACATCAGTATGTTTGGAGGTAATTTTTGTAGAAATACATAGGGATGGTGAGGATTCATCGGTTGACAGTTTTTTGACCGCTGGTTAGAGACCGAGGCTCGCCATATAATGAGTTCATTGGGCCAGGTTTATGTGAGAGTATAGATATCAGTGTACCTTGTGACATCAGTTGTAGAGGTGATAATGTTTGTTAATTATAGGGAAGATATAATTGTGCCTAAGATGTCTTGCCTTGAGCCGACAAGGTTTTTTCTAAGATGAGGTCCAAGAGACCAGGTACTTGTTTGGGGATGCCTTCAGGATGTCAGTTATTGTTTTGGACACAAGGTTTCAATTGGCATGAGGTGTAGAGTGATTCTATTAGAGGTGGAACCTAGGGTTTCACCAAGATTTATTTTCATCAGGGGATGATTTGGGATTATTTTAAGGATTATCTCCACTTCTTTTATACCAGTGATGGTCAAAACAAGTGATTTCTTCTTTGTGGATATTGAACACAAGGGAAACAGGTTACATGATATGTTGTGTATGACAACCCTTCTCATTATTACACACTTAAACATTATTTATTACATAAAATTCACTTGATACAACATATAATATCAAGAGTTATAGTGTATTTTGGGTTTAGTATCTTTACATAACAACTTAGAACATGAAATACAACATCTTTACTGAAAACTTCTTTTACATGACTACTACATTCCCTCGTACTTAGCATTGCATAGGATAACCTGAGGACATGCATGAAAAAAAGGGTGGGCTATAAATCCCAGTAAGGGAATAAACATGTAATAATATGATGAATATAGTACACGTTAGACAATAGGAATATCAATGGATCATAAGAGAAACATTAACATAAAGTCATGATAAATCATGATAATCTTAATATAAAAATGTGGAAACAACATTTAACATGATTTTAGCATGATCCAAGGCTCATTGCACATGGATCATGAGTAAACCCTCATTGCACTTGAATTATCACGAGTAAACCCTCATTGAACTTGACGCATTATGATACCAACCTTTACCCAATGCATTGGAGTGTTATCAGGGCCCACCCGTCTTAAACGTTTCATTTCATGCATAAATGTTCCGCATGGATCATATAACATGGATTCATTAAACCTCATCGTTTATTCAATGATAAATGAAATGTGGAATTAATACATGAAACAATATAATAAATAAGTAAATTTTCATAAAGGTGAATACCCTTGATAGGGAAATGGGCATGGTATTCACTATACAATGACATTGGCTTGGAAAATCGCGGTGCAATATCGGCAGCGTAACTGTGTGAAATAGGAATTCATAAAAAAAATTGATGATAGAGAAATGGGTGTCTCATCATATGTACATTAAATGGAAAGTAAGTGGGTCATATAGATACATTTCCAAACATAATTAATGGAATTTATATTCACAATACAAAAGAATTGCTTGAATGTAAATGAGAAGTGAGAGATTCCTTACAGAATTTCATCATGGTAATGGGTGTACATGAGGGGAATTTAATGAGAGAGAAATGGGTATCTCATCATTAAAACATATATAGGAAAGTATTGGAGAGGTTCAAAATCATACCCCAACATTTTTAATTGAAATTAAAAGTGTATAACAACATAATGAGATTGAGACAAAAATGAGAAAAGAGGAAACCCCTTACTTGAAAGTGTGATCTCAAAGGCTTGGAGAGGCTTTAGAGAGGCTTCTTGGGAGCTTGGGGAACCATGGGAGGATTATAGAGAGAGGAGTCCAGGGGTTGTTTGAACTCCAAATCCTTTTAGTGAAGATGAATTGGGAGCTTGGGTGGGTTTATATAGGAAAGGAGATGGAATTCTTTAATATTCAGGTTTGGGTCACCACACATTAAACTAATCAATGCCACAAACTAGCCCATGGTTTTTTGCCCATAGTTTTTTACAAAGGGGAGTGGAAAACAATATTTTATAAGGAAAATGGCTGAACTTCTTAAAATATTTAGGGTGATTATGTGGAGGTGAGTCACACTCTCAAGGAAAACAATTTAAAAAGACAAAATGTTTTATAAGTCTTGGAGGGTCCACTAAAGACTTTTAAAATAAATCAAACAAACCTAAAATCAAATTATTTTAATGATAAAACATATATTCACCGAAAATATCATTTAAAGTTTTTTATTACATCACTATTGGGTCATTATGATGTCATAAAACACATTATATATTTAAACGATATTTAATTTTTACCCAAAAAATCGACTATCTCAGAAAATTATGAAAAAATCACCATTGGATAATTTCGACATCCTGATTCCAAAAAATAATATTCATTTTATTTAAATAATTTTCTAAATATGTGAATTTTTACTTTTAATATAAAAATCGACATTTATCAAAAATTCATGGGTTTTGACAAAAACAGCTTTCAAACCATAATAAAAATTAAAATTTCATTCATTTATATTTAATAAAAATTAATTTAATTATAATAATATTTTTTTAAAATATTATTTTATTCAAAAATACATTATTTCATCAAAATAGATTTCTTAGTTGAATATTAACTAAACATACTATTTTTGCTTTAAAAACTATTTACAAAGTAACAATAATAAAATGAATGCACATTCTTTATATAAAAATAATGTACATAGTCATAGTGCTAGGGTCTTATTTCATAACCTATTATAACACTCGAATAAGACTAAAGGTTAAGGTGTGCAATGGTGACAGACTCTTGGGGTGGCTCAGATAACATTGCTTGGGTGGAAATCCTTATTAACTTCCATTTCTCCCGTAGTCGGTTCCACTCAAGCTTAATGTGTTCAAGCTCTACTTGGGCATGGTCAAGAGCGAAGCCCAATGATGCCACCTCCTTTCTGAGATTTGAAAAATGGGCTTTGTATGGGGAAAGTCTACTAGATGAGGCCATCGCTTCCTTTGTCTGAGTAAATCGGATTTGTTAAAGCCCTATATTTATACTATTCATGTGATCACTGTTCAACGGCTATATTAGCAATAGACACATTTCTTAACGGTATTTTATAAATCCAAATCATAAAACCAAATAAGTTCACAAAACATTTTACATAATGAGACATTTAATTAGATCAAGAGGGATTTTCATTAATGAAAGTTTGGGTCGTTACATTGTGCATGTGTTTTTTTATTTATATTTAGATACATTAGCTTAATCACTGATGTAAGTTTGGAACACGTTGGTGGTGGCTTGAAAATATTTATTCCCACACCCTACACAGGCCCTTTGGGGTGCATGTAGACATTATGATCTTGCGATCAGGTATAGGACCGAGATCAGGGACTAGACCTTAGTGATTATGTCGGTCATTTTTCATGGGATGGATGGTAGGGGACCTTGGAGGTTCCTACATCAGCTAGAGTTATCTTTCACATCTTTCTTTATGTCAACATGCTTATATATATATGTGTATTGAGCTTGTACATGGGTGACTCTTTTATGTTTTGTCATGTATGACCTATCTTGTATGCATTCTTTTATAAATAATTCCATGTGATGTTTATTCTACAAATGGTATACTTTTCTTATTTATTTTTCTGTTGTTTTCTGTTTATACTTTCGTTATTGCATAATATTTCTTCTGTTATAGTGGTTTACTGGTCTCATCGCCTATAGTATTTATTTCCCATTTCTTACAACATAAATATAACATTATTATTATTATCATCAGAGTGTATAGACACCCCACTATCACCTCTTTATACCCTCGCTGCTAGTCAGCAGCCCTTATCGTATGGGGAGGCGTACCTGAGGCCCAATGGCCCACTGACACTGAACATTATTCGGATGGCAAGATAGGTCATGGCACTGTATGATTTGAATTTATATGATTAATATTTATTCATTTTTTTAATTATGTTTTAATAAGTTTAATATGTTTAAAATATAAATAATTAATTTACTTAAATGAATTTTTTGTAATTTTTATCGTTAAATATAATTCATTTTTAATAATTTTATTACTTTTATAATTAATATTATTTTATTATTTATTTTTATTTATTTTTATGTTTTTCTAATTTATTTAATTAATGTTATAAATTCATTTTTTTAAATATTTTTATAATTTTTTAAAATTTGTTTATTTACTTTTCATATTCATTCATTTAACATAATTTATTAATTTTTATTATTTAATAATTCTTATTATTTTCAAGATTTATTCATTTTTCATATTTATTTATACATATTTTTATTAAGTTTTAATATATTTAATTTGTTTTTAATTTATATTATTAATTTATTTAAATGCATTTTTTAATATTTTGTAACTTAAATAGTTATTATAATCCAATTCTAATAATTTTGTTATTTATATAATTAATATTTTTAATTTATTCTTTTTTATTCATTTTTTTACATTTTTTTAGTGATATATTAAGTACGGGTAAAATTATATTTTATCAATGCTAAAAATTTATGCGCTAAGAAATACAACTTTATTCAATAATTTTTTAGAACTGTTGAAGTTATTAATTTATCAGTTCAAAAAAACCATGAAAAATATTTATTTATGTGTGCTTATATTTTTATTACTAATAAAATGATCTTTTATCATTTATTTTCAGTAAGAATTAATAAAACCCTTCACTCTTTTTAAAAGGAACTCTGATATATCACTTATCCTCCCACCACAGTCAAAATCTCACCAAACCAAACCTCTATAGGAGTCGATGTCATATTTTTTTAGACATATCAAACCACAAAATTATAGGTATGAAATACTTAAAAAAATTTAATGAACCATCCAGGGTTGACCCAACCCTTCACTCGAGCAGACCCACCACACGGCCCGAAGCGTGTTCTTGATTTCCACGAGCTGGTGACAAGCACCGGGCATAAACAACTATCTCCTATGAATAGTTTCACCACTGGTAAACTGACATAACCCATCAATTAAATGGGATGACCATAAAAATATCACTATATTCAATAATAAAAACTGAGACATCTAGAGTATGCAAGAAAAACCAAGGGGATATTAATGACAACCATGTACATCATATACATAGCATGCCATATACAAACATATATATGGTATCTCAAGTCAAAACCCAATACTCAAAAGGATGGCAACAATGCCAAACAAGGCCTACACATACATCTTGATAAATAAATATCCTAAAAATGACTCCAAAAGAGTCAATCCCTACAAGACCATGTCCCCTCTAAAAAACATGGATGACGGTAATCAATAAGAACAACCCTGGTACATGATTCCCTTGCCTTTACCAGTGTCCTATAAAATGAAATTTGTAAAAACCCAAAGGCCCAAGCAGTGTGTAAGATCTGAATCCCAGTAGGATACAACCATGAATCTGTTTAATTATTTTACCAAAACAAACTAATAAACTAGTGAGAAAAAAATCAAAGATAAACCACTTTGAAAACATGCCATTTTCAAATAAACATTTGAAATAAAAGAATTCTAAAAAAAATTACAAAGTGGATTAAATAAATAAATAGGTCCCAAGTTATAACATGCTCAAAATACCCCAAAAAATAAGGGCAAGTAGGCTATCATTTTCAATCAACCCTATAAAAGTAAATGGGCATAAAATATCCCATCACATTGAAATTACACTAATCAAATGGATCGAGAATATTAAAAAATCTTCTATAATTAATGTGGACCTAGGGATCTAACCATTAGTCATATCATGATTAGGTTTAACATGTTTTCTTACTAGCTAAGAAATAATGGGAGCTCTCGCGGTCTCCCCCGGACCCAACTCCAAGAGCTCTCATAGTCTATCGACAACTAATCATAGAACCTCTCATGTTATTCATAATCAAAGGCTCTCATGATCCCTTAGAAACCAAACATTAAGGATCACATGGTCTTCCATTTGAAGACTCTCATATTCCTTTAAACAAACCCCTCACTCACACTCCAGTTAACTCATGTGCTAATCAATGCCAACATAATGTACCAAAAAAAGAATCCAATTAAAAATCCATTTCCAAAAAAACATAACCATTTTATCAAAACACATTTCAAAATGTAAAATTGTTTCCAAAATAATTTTATAAATCCATTAAAAACTATCGAACCTATTTAATACATTTTATCAAACACTTGGTGTGTAAAAAATCCATAACCATTTGTAAAACCTTTTTTAAGCACACAGTTGAAAAAAAAGACCATGAATCACATAAAATGTAGAATACACATAAATAATAAATCATTTAAATTGAAATTTAAAGAACAAAAACTAAATTCAATTAGAAAATTAAAGGTAATCCATTGAAAGCACCCTTGAATAGAGACACCTACCTTGGATTTTCTTCCAACCCCATCTCCTTCAATGATAACCATCTGGAATAAGAATATCAAGGCCTCAAAAACCTAAGACATTGGAAAAAATAATTTCACCCATTAAATACCCTATATTTAGACAAACCCCATATTATGTTTACATATCTCCATGAAAATGGAAGAACAATATTGAATAAGGGGGAAAGAAGAAGAAACTAGAAATATTTAAACTTACCTCAAACCAAACTACCACGATTCTAAGAGGAAACCACCACAAAAGGAGATGGAGAAATAAAAAACCAAGAATAAGGGTTCTCACATGATGGGAGGAAGAAATTATGGCTAATGAAGATATAAAATCAACATGGTAAAATGGTAATTTACCAATTTTTAAGTGACATGAACAGGACATGCAGTTTGGTCGTACAATTAGGAAAACCATGTGCCAACCATGTGGGGATAATATCCCTCCAAAAACTAAACTGCATGATTTCTCATGGGTATCACGTAGTTTTAAAAACTATGAAGACCCCCACTTTCACCCCTAAAGTACCCTCACATGGTTAAACAAATTATATGCTAACCATGCGTCTTAGTCTGTTTTCCCAAAAAAAAACTCTCTTTTTCAACTCTCGGCACCTATGAACTCCATGAATAGACCCAAAGGTAAATAAAAATAAAAATTAAATGTACCAGTGAATGGTGGGTGTCAAAAACTTCCCACAATAACACTTTCTACCCCTAGAAAGTCCTCAGGTGTCCCCAAAAGAAGACAGGTGAGGATACTGCTCCCTCATCGAAGCTCCCCGCCCCCATGTTGTATGGTTATCGCGACCTCAATTAAAGATAAAATATACCAATGGGATTGATTTACCATAGAGAAACTTGTACTTACAATCCAATACATGAACATTCTAGTCCATACCGGTGGCATTGGACTCAACCGCCAATTCTTCCCTCTCCATCACATGAGATGGGTTCGGATGGTATCTCTTCAACTGGTAGGCATGAAATATGTTGTGGGTCAAGTTTAATCGTGGTGGAAAATCAAAATAATAGGATACCTCTCCAAGATTCCATATAACATGAAATTCCCCAAATAAACATGATGCCATGTTTTCCATGATTTCCCAAGAGACAATGTCCCGGTCAAACTGATACCCTAAGAAACACCTGATCACCTACCTAAAACTCCAATAATTGATGAAAATGGTTAGAATATTACTTCTGGATACTCTGAGTAATCCCTACCTATTTTTGAGTTAGTCGAACTATCTCAGTAATCTCCTAGATGATACTAGATACATCCAAGGAACATTCAACCACCTCATCCCAACTCAACAGCAATTGGAATGACTATACATACAATGCCTCTAATGGGTCCATCTTGATCAAGGCCTGATAACTTTTGTTATAAGAAAACTCATCCAGCAGAAGGTTCCTTTCCTAAAAAACCCTTGAAATCAAGCACACACACTTGTAACATATCCTCAAGATTCTAGATATTCTGCTCTGACTGACCATCCGTATATAGGTGATATGCAGTGCTTAATCTCAACTCCGTTACCAAATCCTCCTGTATTTTCTTCCATAATCGATATGTGAAACAAGAATCCTAGTCTGATACCATCACTAAGTAAACTCTATGAATATTAACTACCTATCAAACATATAATTTTTATGGTCCTCTACCTTCATCAACTCCCTAATGGGAAATAAATAGGTTGATTTCATTAAATGTTCAAAAATCAACCATATAAAATCTTTACCACTCATAATATGAGGTATAATGATCCCAAAAATTCATATATATCACATCCCACTTCTACAATAATAGGAGAAGTGGCTATAAAAATCCAAATGGCCTCTGATTATATAAATTAATCATATAGTAAATCATTCATCTAAAAAAATCCATAACTTCACACCATATCCTGGGTCATTAAAATCAATTCTTCAAGGTATAAAACATTTTTTTCACCTTGGGGTACATGGTCCAACTGTAATGATGTGCCTCATGCATCACCTCCATCCCCAAACTTAGAGGACACTTCCAGAAAAATAGAGAACTATCGAGAGACTGAGACCAATCACTTGAGGTATCCCCGCCATTTAAATATCTTCTAATAAACTAGAACACCAAGTTGGATACCTTCTCACTCCGATCTCGATTGATAAGAGGGGTCTAACCTACACATTGAAAAATAAAAACTCCCCTCTATCCTCCTATAAATCTAGACACATATCATCAAACAAACCCATCAGACCCCACTTATCCACCAATTCTATAATGGAATGCACTAGAATCTTCTTGCTCAAATAATCAATAACCATATTCCTATTCCTAGGTGTATAGACAATATAAAATTAAATGGTTTAAAGATACTACACCCTATGTCTCTAACTAAGATTTAGGCTTTTCTGAGTGAAAATATACTTTAGGTACTTATAATCTAAATACACTATAAAATGATCCCCAAATAGGTAATTTCTCCACTTATTTAATGTATACATCACATATTCCAATTCTAGGTCATGTGTGGGATAATTACACTCATTTATGAATAGATTCCACAAGACATAGGCCACCACATGGTCATCCTGTATCTGAAAACACCCCAAAATCACACTAAAATTTTCATAATTCATTGCATAGTATCTCTTAGAATTAAGAAAAATCAAAATAGATGTGGATGTTAGATGAGTATACAACTTATAAAAATCATTATGGTACTTCTCATTCTATTAAAACTTCACCCCTTTCCTAGTTGGAGGCGTCAAGGGAGAAGATAAACTAAAAATTTTCTAAACCAAATGTATATAGTACCAATTCAATCATATAAATATATAGATATCAAACAGATTTATGGTCTACTCCCAAGACAAGACTACTTTAACTTTCTCTAGATCCACAAAAACTCATGCCTCATAAATCATGTGGCCTAAAATTGTTGCTACCTAGATCCAAAACTGGAACTTGGATAGCTTGGAATATATAAATCACTCCCTCAAAACACCTAAAACAAACTCTATATGGTCAGTATGGTCCTCCTTCATCATGTAATACATTATGATTTCATCTACAAATAAGAACATGAAGGAGTCCAAAAAGTGATAGAATATATGTTTCATCAATTTTATAAAGATTGTAGAAGCATGGGTAAGGATAAACCACATGACCAAATACTGAAAAAATTTATATTAGATTCCAAATGAGGTATTTGGAACATTCTCTTATTTGAACCTCAACTGGTGGTACCCAAGTCTCAAGTCGATGTTTGAAAACCAATGGTCTCCCTTAAGCTGATAAAAAATATCATTGGTTCTAGGAAATATGTATTTATTATTCATGGACACCTAATTAATATTAAGGTAGTCTATGAAAATTCAGAGTCTTCATCATTATTCTTTTCAAATAACATTAGAGAATCCCATGGTAACATGCTGGTGTGGATAAAATATTTTCCGTCCAAATGCTCAAGTTATACCTTCATCTCTTTTAGCTCATCCAAATCCATCTGATAAGATGAAAAGTAATTTGAGCTCATTTTTTGGAGAAATAAATAGTGAAATTGGCCTCTCATTGTGAAGAAAATCCTGAAAAATCATCTGAAAACACATCTGGGTACCAATCCACAACCATTGGAAGGTCTCCCCCTAAACTCTTCTCAACAACATTGGAAAAAATCCAGATAGCTTACTTGATACCAACCCCAACTCTGAAGAAACTTGTTCCACCCTCCCTAATCATGGATCCCACTCACCCTGAAAGAAGTGAGTGATCCTATTGGGAGTAAGGAACTATAAAATATAGTGATAATATCCGACTAGTGCCTTTAAGCTAATCAACCAATCCATACTAATGATAAGTTCAAAAACATCTAGGTACAAAATAATGAATTCCCATATGAATTCTCTAAGAACTACCAAGACATGGAACATGGGGAACTTGAAACATTACTCTTTTTTTCTACACAATAGGTTAACAAATCCATAATATAAGTCATCAATTCATCTCACATACCCAAATAATAAAAAAAATATAAGTGAAATGAAGGAATGATATGTTTCAATACCAAATAAAACCAATTATATGGAAGATTAAATGAACATCATAAATCTCATGGTGGCTGGCCTAGAATCTGATTCCTTTAGAATAACAGCTACTACATAGAGACACTCTAGATCAGACCCTACCTATGTCTTCTTCCCCTGATGGGAATCTACCTTACCATGAGGGTGATATTCCCCACCCTTATAATCCTCTAATTTCACTTGGGAGAAATTTGAGAAATATGATCCCACACTGCTCCCCTATGATGCGAATTGAAAAAAGATCTGGATATTCCCGGACTCCCCACAATGGTCACATGTCCTTGGATTCTTTGAAAAATGATCCATAGTGTGTCCAGCCTTACCATACTGGTAACAAAAAACTATATTATGCCTCGAAGAATCTACAGGAGCTTAACCTAAAAATCACTGGACATTATTACCACTAACCCATTGAGACTCTTCCCACTTTTTCTTTTACCCTAATGATGAACTTTAACTTCCACCCATTAAAAGAACAGTACTGTGGCCTATATTTCTAGTCAAATATGTATCTTCTATATCCACCATGTAAACTACCTCTAAATACATTAGTAAACAAAGGAGGGTGATCATAGATTTGATCAACATCTTCAATCCAATATCAAAGCATTGAGCCTTAAGTTAATCATTCATAACGGTATCTATAGAAACATGAACCAATTCTATGAATCTAGAAGTATACTCCATCATTGAATGTTCCCCTTTAACTAGCTTTAGAAACTCACTAGACATTATTACCTATAATGTATTTGGGTATAATTTTTTATTAAAATTCACTATAAATGTGGGCTATGAGAGATCCCCATGCCTCCTCGAGAGCACCATTGACTCCCTACACTTCCTACCAAGTACTTCTATAAAATACATGAAAAAAACCCAACATCATAGGTCTTAGGGGTCTTCAATAACTAAAATATCTTCTTTATATAATCCAACCACTACTCAGACTCATTAGGTCTCTTGACACCATAGAACATCAATAGATTTTTCCTTGAAAACTCCCGATAATGGTCCATTGTTTGTGTCTTCTCTCAACCAATCACCTGGTCCAAGGATTGGATTATTTGAATTACATACTCCACTAGAGTTGAATCAATAAGAGGAGTTGTTTACGGGGTGTTCTCGAAAACACCCTCTCTATGCTTGGATGAGATTATTCTGGGACCCATTGTCTATAATACATAAAACACTAACTCTAACAAGAAAAATTCATCTCAACCAACATAAAAAGAACCACAAGAAACCCCCATCATGGGTTACAATAAGAAATACTGGCATCAAGAGAAACTCTAAATAAAAAAGTAGAAAAAACATAAAAAATCCTAGTAATTTCCCACTATGTATGGTTTGGATAGATGGTTAGGAAAACCATGTTCCAACCATGTTAGTGTCAATAGATTTGGTAGGAAAGGTCACATGAGTTTCACATGGTTAATACTAATCATGTGCACTAACTGTGTTCAACCTACAAACCTCCATGTTTTACCCCCACCCCCCCCCCCCCCCCACCATACTCAAATTAACCCCTGGGATCACCTCATTACTCAACACTGATAGATAAATTCCTAAAAATATCATCAAAGAAATCGTTACCATGCTCAAAACATAACCACAATCCTAGACCATCCGGGGAAACTTGATGTTTGACATGAAGAACAGTTGTCCAGGAACTCCCACATTCGTTCCTCTCAAGTCCCGATGGTCCTAGATCCAGTCTATCATTGAATCAAAAATATCATCCCACTCTGATAACATTTTGTAATGTTCTAACCTAGGTCAAACCAATCCATTAACTAAGAAATCCCACCACACATCCAGAAGCACATTCTTTATTTATGTGGGATGGCGACAAGCACTGAACATAACCAACTATCTCCTAGGAATGGTTTCACCAATGGTAAACCAACATTACCCATCAATGAAATGGTAAAACCATACCAATATAACTAGAGCCTATAACATAAACTGAAAAATCTATAGTACACAATAAAAACTAATCAGATACAAAAAATATCCATTTACATCATATACAAAACATGCCATAACTATACATACAAATAGTATCTCAAGTCAAAACCCAAAACTAACAAGGATGGGAACATTACCAAACAAATCCTACAAATAAATCCAAGTTGATAAAAAATCACAAAAATTTCTTCAAAAAATAAAATCCCTATGAGACCTTATCTACTCCACAAAACATAGATGGAAGTAATCAAGAAGATCCACCCTGGTACTTGGTGCCCTTTCCTTTATCTATGTCCCACAAAATGAAATATACAAATTCCCAAAGGACTAAGTATGGTGTGAGGCATGAATCCCATTAGAATACCACCATGAATATATTTAGGGATTTTACCCTTGAAAACTAATAAACTAGTTTTAAAAAACTTTTAAAAACTAAAAAAAATAAAAAATTACCATTTTCAAATAAAAATTTGAAATTCCATTGGTATACCATTTTAAAAAAAACTGGTTTACCAAAATAATTTCCAACATTACTTGAATAAAGAAACAAGTACAAAGAAATAACATAATTAAAATACTAAGGAAAATAAGGTAAAGCATACTATCATCATCAATAAACCATATAAAATGAAATGGGCAGCATATATCTCATCACATTAAAATGAAACTAATAAAATGCATAAAGCATATAAATCAATGCATCTTGAGTAATGTAAACCTAGGTCTCTAACCACCAGGCTTATAATGAGTGAGTCTAAAAAAATTCTAGCTAGTTAAACAATAATGGGATTTATCATGGTCTCCCTTTATCCCAACTCCAAGATCTCTCATGGTCTCTTGGAAACTAATCATAGAAGATATCATAGTATTCCTACCCAAATGATCCCATGTTACCAAGGAAACTAAACATTGAAGATCACATAGTCTTACCTCTAAATTATCTCATGGACCTTCAAACAAATCCCACACTCACACCCCAAATGACCCATGTGTTGCTCTATGTCAACATAATTACAACATGTTCTATAAAAAACAAGAAAATTCATAAGTAATTTTAATAAAAAAACATTCCAATTTTATCAAAACACATTTTACAAGGTAAAAAAATTTCCAAATTCATTTTATAAATCAATTTGAAACTAAAAAAATCTATTTAAACCATTTTATCAAACACTTTGTGTGAAAACAAGACACACCCATTTGGAAAACCCTATTTAAGTACTCAATTGCCAAAAAAATCATAAATCACATCAAACAAAGAATAAACATAAAAAATAAGTCATTTAATAGAAATTTAAAAAACATAAAACAAATATGGTTATAAATTTTTAGGTAACCCATGGAAAACACCCTTAAATAAAGACATCAACCTCAAATTCACTACTAACTTCATTGCCTTCAATGATTACCACTTGGAATAGGAAGATAAAATCCTCACACACCTAATACACAAGGAAAAAACCATTTACTCCATTACATACCCTAGATTATACCAAATACCCTCTTAGGGTTACACATCTACATGAAAATGGAAGAACAGTATTGAAGAAGGGGGGAAAATAACAAATCAAGAATATTTGGACTTACTTCAAGCCAAAACACCAATATTCTAAGGGGAAAATACCACCAAGGGAAAGGGATAACTATACCAACAAGGATAAGGGGATGTGCATTATGGGAAGAATAAATGATGGACAAAGGAGGTATAAAATCGATATGGTGAAATTTCAATTTACCAATTTTTATGTGACCTGGATAGGTTGCACACTTTGGATGCACAGTTAGACAAACTGTTCATCAACCATATAGGGATACTATCTCCTCAAAAACTATGCTGAATGGTTACTCATTGGTATAACATATTTTGAAAAAATATGTTCAAACTATGAAAAAATCTACTATCACCCCCTATAGCACCCTCGCATGATTAGTATCATGGTTAAAAAAATTTACACTAACCATGCACCTTGGTATGTTTTCCCAAGAACTCCCCTTTTCAATTCCAGACACTTGGGGACTCCAGAAACACACCCAAAAGTAAATATAACTCAAAATTAGATGCACTAGTTACCTAAAGTGTGTCATGATTTTTAACAATTCTCATTCGATCTTTCATGTGTTTTTCATAGTTTTTTTGATTTTTTCTTCCATAATTTTTATATTGAAAATAAACTCTTTTATTTTGAAAAAATAAAACATCTTAACCAAATATATGATATTCCAAACCTTATTTTAAGTATTCAGTGTTGATCTTGCATGTATTTTTCATGATTTTTTGATATTTTCTTTCTTTATTCATCCATAATGTTTTTCCCTTATGTTTTCATCTTTATTAAGTTTTGTTAATTGTTATTCTATATTTTTTTAAATGAATCAACCCTTTAACAATGATTTTCATTTAGGTTTTATGATATTTCTTGATTTTCTCAGTTTTTGGGTTGTTTTTCATCTTTTTATATATAAATATATACTATATATAGGGATTTCCTACAAAATAATTAAAAATTATATTATTTCATATTAATTGAAAATTTAACTGAAGATCAGTGGAATGAAAATGTTTTTTATCTATTAGGTGGTAAGTTAATAGCTTCATTAATTTTTAGATAATAAATCTATATTTTTATTATTATAAATAAGTGTTGTACTTATAAATATTAATGGATCCAATATTATTCATTGGGCTATGGTTTGGATCAAACTAGTAACTATATTTGAAATACGAATGATCTAAAAGTATGATTAATGGTTTTGTATAGAATCGTGACATGAGATGTAATATTTTCTTGTGTGTGTGTGTGTTTCATTTGTTTTTATATGTATAAGTATAAAAGTATATTTTTTTATATTTGTTTGAGTTTTTATATATATTTTTGTGTGTTTTTATATATTAATATTAGTTTATATTATATTTAAATTATTAAACTTCCATGAAAAAACAATAACATCAAATAATCACATTGTACATGAATCTACATACTCTACACTAGGCATATAATTCACACCAAGAGAGAAGAATTAATTATTTTCAAAATATAGGCTTTGTTATATCATCACATATTTGTGTGAATCAATAAGTACACAAACAAGTGGTGGTTTATGGTACTTTATTAACTTCACATATGATTTCAGAATATATAAATATTTATTTCTAATGAAACACAAATATTGAATCTTTTAAATGTTCAAAAAAATCTAATAACTACGTAAAAAATAATGTCAGAAATGTTATTAAATTTTTTTAACCAAATTGATGGAGTGAATACATAATCCAAGAGTTTACGAACTATTTAAGGGGTGAGAAATTATATCATAACCCACTAATTTGTAGATGCCATAATATAATGGTGTAATTAAAGAAAAAACATTGTTAAACATGGTTTTACCAATTGTGATTTAAGATTTAGATTCATATATTAATTTGGGATTATTATATAGTAACAATAGCATTCAAAATTAATCATGTTATATGTTGGAAAACTCAAAATACATCATATGAGATTCATACTTTAAAGGATACAAATGTTTATAAAAATTTATTCTTTAAGGTGGCCTCAAGAAACTTCTGATGATCGTGAAGTCCTTTGAATAAGTGAACTGAATAGGGATGGAAATATCTATTTTAAAAGATTATATTATTATCCACCTTGATGAATCCATTTAAAAAATGATTTATGGTATGTTACTCATTGTAATAAAAAAATAATTTTTATAATAATTTAAACATATATAATATTTTTCTTTATATATTATAAAAAAAATTAATGCAATGACAATTTATATAAAATATGATGACTATGTGTGTGTGTGTATAAAGAATAACTATTTGGTATTATAAGACAATACATTAAGTTTGAGTAGTAATAGGTTCTTGGGATTCTTGTTATGTGATCTTGAATTGGTTAATCTCGGGTGTGATCTGGTATATCGTCTTTTAATAGGTTTTAGAGTTTTTGTCAATAATATCGATGTAAGAAGTTCTTACCATTTAAGTCCCTTGTATGTTCTTGTTTCCTTGATGTGATACTTGTGTTGACATAACTCGTTCATCCATGTTTGATAGTAATCACATGTGTGTGTGACTATATCATGTGAGACCTATATATGATGATCAATTCCATGAGTATTCTAGTGTATCTTTTTACCATGTTTGATTTTGATCACATATTATTGTATGTTACTACTAAATTCTCATGATGAAATGATATGTTCTAACTTTATATGATTTTACTTGTTGTTTTTTATTTCCATTCATTTTTTAAGTATTTCCTTTGGTACTTGGAACAAGTGAACCATTATGATACGGTTATTTCTTAGAGGGGGATTGTGCATAGTATTTGATAATGATGATGATATATATAAACACAGGGTAGGGACATGCCAACCTGGAGGCCATACCCATGGGAGAAGCATTGGGGGTATGATGGCTTTGAGTCCTAGCTTAAGGAATATATAGGATATTATAGCCTTGAGACTTGACCTTTGACCGAGATTGGGTTTGACAATCTTGACGCATGACCTATGATTGAGGCAGGATGTGATAGCCTTCTGGATCGATCTAGATCGATGCCTTAAGCTGACAAGAGACATGTTTTCCATACTTGTGGATAGATCTTGGTCACTTTTTACATCCTTTATGACCATCCTTCTATAAAGGAGACGAATTATGTATGGAATGGGATTTTGGTATCTTGGTTAGTACGTGAATGTGCGACATATGATTGTTTAAGCTTGCTTTTACATTTATTTTTATCATATCACAAACCTATTATACTTGTGAACACATGTTAAGAATTAATTGGTGGTGTATTATGGTTTTTTATACTCACACCCTACATGGAAATATTAATGTACGTTTAGATTTCAAGATTCATGATCCATGTAATGGAAATGGTCCCATTAAAGATAGTTGAATTGTGATGTAGGGAGCTGGTTGTGGTAGAAGAAAGGACTCATAAGGATTCCATAATGTTTCTCCTTTTATCTAATTATAATTTATATATTATGGTTTGGATTTATACATTGGTATCCAAGATTATTTATATGTATTACATGGTTATATTTTTTATTACATTATGATTAATTTATCTTCCACCTAATACTCTAGTAATTCTATATTTTTTATATTTATAGTGTATGTTTATGATTATCGAGGGTATAATCTTCCCACTGTATATTTTTACCCTCACTGGTAGTTTGAAACCTCTTGTATATGGGGAGGTTCACAGGAGATATTTTGGTGTCTCCAGTTATATGTTTTTTGGGAAAATCTAGGTTGGGATGTTACAAAATGGAGTCATAGTCTAAGATTTCGTTCTTTTCTTTTAGTTTTTCTAGGACTTGGTAGAAAATAGATTAGTTGTGTGGAACTCAAGTTGGTGAGATTCCATTTTCCTAGATAACTTATGTATAATGGACCTCCAAGTTACCAGTGATGGGATTGTCATTACAGTTTTATGGTATCTTGGTGAATTCAGTCATCATGAGTAGAAACATTGGATTACATTTCACACACACACACATGTCGTGTGATGCAGAATAGTTCTTAATTAAATGCCTTTATTTGTTATGTATGTTCATTATATACTTTTATAATTTAATTAGTTATATATCTATGTTATCTAATATTGTGATATATTTTTTTTCATTAGTTAATTGAAGTTGATCGTGATATAGTATTTTTTATATATATGTGACTATGAAAAATGTGTAGGTAAGGACTAGGATTGAGCCTTCAATAGAACTAGGAGGGTCATACCTTACATGGGGGTATCTCTTGGGATAGGTATTTTTATAGAAATCCCTTAACTATACCATATAAAGACTAAATTTATTCTTATAAGAATGTAGTTTTGGGAGATCTAAACATTTGTTTTGAATTTAAGAAAACTTTTCCGTGAAGATGCCTGAATAATCCCACTAGAGAGGGGGTGTCAGTTCCACCATAATCTATATAGGTGGATTCACCTTAGTATACTCTTACACCTATTCTAGTGGTTTAGGTATTAGATCCAATCCATCCTATATTCTTCTAGATTGTACCTACCCATGGAAAATGAGTATAAAAGACCATGGTTTAATATTCCTTTGGCTTCCAACTCTATTATCTTCTAGCCTTTTATGGAATTGGAGGGCCACATGATGCCAAGGACTAGATAGACATCGTAGAGGTCATATTCAACTTGGTAGAGACATTTTAGGACCAAAAAGTTAATCTAGTGGTGTTTAATTCTTTAGGGTAATATGAGGAGATGGTTGGGTGTTATGGGGCAAGTAGAAATATGTGATAGTATTTCTTGGGAGGACTTTAAGGAATTTTTCTTTAGGGAATTATTTTATAACACACTGAAGCTAGATAATTCCATAGGAATTCATAGAGCTTTAGTAGGGATCCATGATGGTATCTTCATACTCTTCTGATTTCACCAAAATACTTCATTTTTCATTTATATTGGTTGAAAATGAGGCACATAAGGCCAAGAAGTTTGATATTGGTCTTTATCCTGATATCAGATATAAGGTTAGTATTTTTGACCCAATGACATACCTAGGAGGTTCTGCATAAGGCATTGACTATTGATAGGGACCTTGAGGAGGATTGAGCTTCTAGTATTCTTTAATCCTTTAGTACTCAAGTGAGTGTAACTCCTAATATTGTGGTTAGTTTCTCTTATAGTATCATAAATAGGAAGAATAAGGAAATACATCACAGTGTTGGTAAGAGTTCTACAATGATTTAACTATGGGAAGGATATACATTACCATAGGTTCTTCCCAGCACCTCAGAATAATTGTTCGTAGTGTGTCAATAATGGTCATATCCAATAGTTCTACTCTATATATTTGAGGAAATTCTTCTACAGGGATGTAGGTTAGATGTGAACTACAACCTAGGGATTCAATAAAGGTCCTTAGAAATAGGTTCAAACTCCTCATATGAAATTAACTCAGGAAATTTATGCACCTTAGGTCTTGGTCCAGGGCCATGGATATGAGTAAGGCTAAGTTTCTATTATGAACTACATTCTGGATGAATATATAGAAGTACCATTAATCATTAAAGGTATGGTCTGGATCACTTATTCTCTTTCAATGGCTCTTTTTGATATTATTCTCTTCCATTATTTTATATCTACCCAAGTTGTTGTTAGAATAAACTTACCGATTAAGTAATCTTATGAGTTTATTTCTCTCAAAACACCCTTGGGGAAGAAATTTAACTATCTATATAGATGTTTGGAGTGTCCTATAGTTTTTTTGGCTAAGAAAATTTCCAGTATTTCATGATCCTTGAGATAACTGACATTGATGTGATCCTTAGAATGTATGGGATGACAAGTTTTTGTTCCCAAATCGAATGTTATCATAGGAAGTTTTCATTTGTATCACTTAAGGGATAGAATATTTTGATAACAAGTGACTATAATGTCAAATGAAGAAGAGTGGGGCCATATTTGGTCTAGATTGGAGCCATCATGACTTAGGTGGAAGGCCTAGATCTCGCATTGAAATCAATTGTTGGGTACTCCTTTTTTTCTCTAGTGGTGGAAATCTATCAAGATTTATTTCTTAATAACTTATCATGTATTACACCTAAAAGGGGAGTTGATTTGGAGATAAAATTTCATACAGGAACACAAATTCTTTTTATTCCTCCTTACCATATTGTGCTGGCCAAGTTGAGAGAGATTAAGACTCACCTTAAGGACCTAGAGATTAATGGTTTCATTTGACCGAGAACATATCTGTGGGGAACTATAGTGTTATTCTCAAATAATTATTATGTTATTATTTAGTTTTGTGTGTACCATGAGATGTTGAACCAAGAGACCATGAAAAATCGATTCTTATTTTTGAGGATTGATGACTTGTTTGACCAGTTATGGGGTGATCAGTGGTTCTCCAGGATTGAATTACGATCACACTACCACCAACTCTAGGTCAAGGAGGAGGATATTCCTAATATGATGTTCGGGTGTACATAGGGCTTTTATGAGTACCTCATCACGCCTTTCAATTTGAATAATTCCCCAATAGTGTCCATAAATCTCATGAACAACATCTTCCACCCATATCCCAACTCCTTCCTCATGTTCTTTATTTATGATATACTTATATATTCAAAAAAAATTAATTTTTAATGCTATAAAACTTGATAACATATTGTGTACACCCCATAGTGTATTGAATTTATGCTAGTATTTTGATGTGTAATTTATAGATCTAGTTGGTACATTTCCTTAGCTATATAATCTTTGAAGAAACAATTTATGCCGACCCAAGGAAAGTGAAAGTAGTGATTCCTTGGACTCCCCATCAGAATTTTTTCATTATTAGGAGTTTCCTTGGTTTATAAAGGTACTATTAAATATTCATCCAATGTCACTCACATTTAATATCCCCCATAAAAGATCTGACCAAGAAAGGTGTGTAGTTCAATTGGTCGGGCCAATATGAGGATGTGTTTCTTGAGATTAATGGGAGGTTGATGACATTTTCAATATTGAATTTTATAGAACTTGGTATGTGTTATTTAGTCTATTATAATTCTTTAGGAGTTGGTTTATGAGTTTTTCTTATGCAGGATGATCAGGTAGTAGCTTATGGGTTACAATATCTATGACCCCATGAGAAATATTATCCAACCAGTGACATGGGGTTGGTAGCTATGGTTCATGCTTTGATGTATTGGTGATATTATCTCTTTTAAGAGAGTTTTTTTCTATATAGACCACAATAGTCTATTCTATATCTTTTCATGATGGGATATGAATTTAAGTTAGAGGGTATGGGTGAAGTATCTATAAAATTTTGACTTTGAGATGGATTGTGCACTAGCTAATGGTAATGTTATTACTGATACTCTTAGTAGGAAGATAAAGAATGCTTACGATCTTAGAGATCAGTCCTTGGAAGAAGAGTTATTTATAATGTATTTATTGGATGATTGGAGGAAAGATGTGATAAATAACCTAGTAACAGTGACTTCTGCACTTGTGTTCATCATGTCATCTCTAGTAGACTGATTAAATTCCATCCAAGAGTTATATCCTAAATGTGTGGTGATGTGAGAATGGTTGGTGAGGGATGAACTCATACTAGTTTTTCCTTAGATGTTAATGATGACATAATTTGTATCCATGGAGGATTTTTAGTTCCTTCCTTTATTAGTGAAGATCTTGTGATAGAACTGCATGCCTCATGGTTGATATTTAATCCTTGATCAACAAAGATGTACCATGACATTAGATGATAGTTTTGGTGGACAAGTATAAAGAGGGGTATCACTGGTTTTGTTTCATAATGTATTAACTTCTATAAAGTAATATTTAAGCATCAACATCCTATTGGTTTACTCCATCCACTTCTGATGACAATTTGGAAATGGGATGGCATAACAATGGGATTAATTATAGGATTACCCCTAACTCCAAGGAATCTTGATGTGGTTTGGGTGATAATTGATTAGTTAAAAAAATTATCACACTTCTTTCTGATCTAAGTTACTCACTATATAGATGAGTTGGGAAATATTTATGTTCAGGAGATCATAAAACTACATGGAGTACCTTCCATTATCATATTAGGTAGGGATGTGTGATCTAAATTAAGGTTTTCATAAGTTTTTTTATAGTATTTAGGGACTATGTTGAAGCTGAGTATGAATTATCATCTGAAAATGGATAGACATTCAAAGAGAATGATTCGTATCCTTGAGAATATGCTTTAAGAATGTGTTCTAGACTTAGGTAGAGCATGGTATGAGTACCTATACTTGGTTGAATCTATGTATAATAACAGCTTCTAGGATTCTATTTTGATGGCACTTTTTGAGGCCTTATATGGACATCCATGTAAATCACTTCTATGTTTGAATTAGGCTGGTGAGGTAGCTATGGTAGGGATGAGCTTAGTACAAGAGACCTCTGAGAGAGTTAATTTGATTAGGAAATGGTTAACAACTACTCAAAAAATGTAGTGATCATATGCCGATCAGAATATATTTCCCTTGATGTTCATTGTTAGAAATCGAGTTTTCTTTTAAGTGACTCCTCGGTTAGGGCCTTTATGTTTGGTTAAGTAAGGAAAGTTATATTCAAGATTTGTTGGACTGTTCAAGATTTATAATTTTATTAGGATTTTTTATTACTATATAGACCTTCCTCCTCACTACTAAGTTATGCATGATGTGGTTCATGTGTCTCAGCTGTATAGGTACATGACCGATCCAACGTATGTGATTGACTACAAGGAAGTTGAGTTGGAGTCTGAGACATCGTACATTGAACACTCGGTGTAGATTTTAGACCATAATTATAATGTATTGTGAGGGAATACAATTCCACTTTTCTATACCTTATGGTATTATGTAATGATTTAGGATAAATATTGGGATTTAGAGTATGTTATTTAGGCTTAGTGGGCAGAGTTATTCGAGAAAGGTGCCTAAATATGCTTCTCATGGATGAGAAGTATTTAAGGGGGGGTTGTAATGGCCTCATATTTTTCAAGTGTTTTATGGGATAATTTCATTTTTAAATCATGAGTTATTTAACTATGAATGTTTTTACTAATTTATATAGGTTTCAGATTGGTTTTGGAGATTTTAAATCTTTTTAACAGTGAACATTTTGAGCATAGTTTTCCCAAAGGATTTTGATTATCTGGGAAAACATGTGGATAGTGGAAGAGGCACATGGGGTGGATCACAATTTATCAAACCATGTGTCCTCACTTTACAAACCATGAAACATGAAACAATGGCCGAAATCACATTTGGCACATGGTTTGAAAAACCATGTGACCAAACCATACGGGTACCCAAGAGAGGAAGTAAGACTCACACATTTTGGAAAATTGTGTGACCAAACTATGTGAATGTGATTAAATTATACAAAAATACTATTTAATGTAAATTAATCACTCATTTTGACCAATTATTCATACTAATTGAATCCCTCTCAAATATAGAGACTCTAGAGTCTTTTTTAAAATTTCTTCCCTTTCAAGATTGATTCTTGTGAATCCAATTGTGTGGATGATCGGGAATTAAGGTATGTGACACAATCCTCTGTTCTTCAGTTTTATCCTATATCTACCCTTCTTCCATTGAGATAAATCATAGTTTCATCATTTCATGGAATGATCAATGGATTATGATTCCATATAATGATGAATTCTTGGATCGTTACTAGAAAGGTGGTAGATCTAGAGTGTTGGTAGTGCCTGATTTGATCATTCTCCATTCTAGCATTGTTGATGGATCTTGATAGGTATATCGGTGTAGACCCTACATAATTTACTTATAATATCATTGAATATCATTCTATAAATTTGATGGGTGTTGGTCGGAGTGGATACTCAAGAGGGGGTGAATTGAGTTCCTACTTAAAATTTATGCTAAAAACTTTAGGATAAAGATACCCCGATATTGAAACAGCCTAGTTAATTAAGGCAGAAGAGATATAGATGTTTAGTTGGTCAAAAAGTTTCTAAAAGGTTGATTAGTCCTCAGTTGAATTAGTGTAAAACACTTCATCAACTTTTGAAACAAGTTTACTGAATTAAATACCTACACACACTAACCATAACTAACTATCAAAGTAAATATAAAAACATTTTTCTATTTTTCAAATAAGGAGTAGTGAAATATAGAAAAATAGAGTATAACAAAATATGGTAAAAAAATTAAACAAGAAGTTCATCCTCAAGTCGAGACTTAATCCTCTCCACTTGGTGATCACATACCACCAAGTAGTTTATATTAAAAATAAACTTGATACACAGCCTGCATCAGGATTTACAACAGTTTGCACAAAATTTATAGGGTTCACACCCTCTACCACAGTTCTTCGTGGAAAAAACAAACAATACATACCATGCATGGTCTCTTCCACGGTAATGTGTGGGAAACAAGGTGTAAGTAAAGTATGATGTGAGGATTTTTAGTATCCTCTATTTAAGCACAGGAGATAGTGTGTGTAACACAAACACACACTTCTCAGAAGCATAAAATAAAATAACACAGTAGAGTAAATAGTATAAGATTGAGTTTATAAGGCTCTATGTGTTTGAAATTAATCTCTTAACTCCTTAGAGTGAAGAAATTGTGGTTCAAGTCTTTCTCTGAAAGAGTTCCTTGAAACAGAGTGTCGCAACTCCAGGTTCCATGTGTTCTGCTTCTTGATTGGAAGAGAGTTGAAGAAGGACAGAAGATGTAAATTTGATCTCCCAAATGATCTTTGAGATTCTGCTGAGTTCATAGTGTGAATGATGGATGGTTCTTCATTGATCTCGTGTATAAGTTCTTTCTTGTATGTTTTTGTTCTTTGTACATGTATTCATCCTCACCACCACACTTCTTTTCTTCCACAGTATTACCTTATATTTGTGGTCCGACAATAGGAATGAGTAAATCACATGAAGTCCTCCTCATACCTCATATTGTCCCAAGATACGGTCTCTTGATGTGTCTATAATCAGCATTAATTAATGTTAGAAGCATTAAAGTTACCAAATATGACTATTATAATAATTTTAAGAATTAGAAAAGTATGGAAGGGTAGGCATCGGTAGACTAGTAACGGTAGCCTTCACAATAGTAGGCTTCAACAGTAAGTGTGCATCGGTATCCTTTATTGGTGACCTTCTCAATGATAACTTTCAGTGGGGGCCTTGCATCGGTGACCTTGCATCGGTGACCTTGCATCTGTGACCTTGTGTTAGTGATCTTGCATCGGTGACCTTGCATCGGTGACCTTGCATCAGTGACCTTGCATCGGTGACCTTGCATTGATGTCCTTGCATCAGTGACCTTGCATCAGTGACCCTTGCATTGGTGACCTTTGCATCAGTGACCTTGCATTGGTGAACTTGAATCAGTGACCTTGCATCAGTGACCTTTGCATCGGTGACCTTGCATACTTAGAGAAATTTTGCATTATAAGCTTAAACAAGAGAGCAGTGAGATTAAAAGTACCTAGATATTACTTTTATATAAACATGATTTTCACATAAATGATTATCCTATAATAGAAACATAATTATCACATAAATGAAACATTATTTGGGATTATCAAAACATGATTTGGGATTATCAAAATAGGTTAGTCCAACAATCTCCCCCTTTTTGATAATCACAAATTATGCCAGTATTTTTGAATCAGGGTTAAGCACATTTTCTAAATATTATATCTTCAGAGGTGTGTATAAGTAAAATTGAACCATATTTATTATAGATGGTATATATAATAAATTATTCTAGTTAACTAAAAAACTTATTCCCCTTTTAGGTAACCTATAACTTATCCCCCTTTGTGATTAACAAAAATATAGGAAGACCAAAGAGATGTCAAAAGGGGATTTTATTAACCAGAAAGCAAGAGTACAGTATACAAAAAGTGTACAAAAGATCCCTATAAACTAAGACATCCCACATTCAATCCACATCAGATATGTCCAAAGGAGCTTTGTCTTTGGAATCTGAGGAGTCGGGTTTTGAAGATGGAGGGATGTTCCAAGGGATAGCAATGATCAAGGTTAGAGGAGTTGCAATAGAAGCATCAGTAGATCTATAGTGAGGAGATCTCTGAGGAATGGTGGGGGTCAAGATTTTGATGGCCTGTGCAGGAGTCATCAATGGAGTAGCACTGGTAGATCCTAAGGCTACATAGGAAGAAGGTAAAGTTTGAGGAACAATGATAGGAGTGCAGTACACATAGAGGAAAGGAAAAAAGAAGATTTCTGAAATCCATAATGATACTTCTTCCTCTCTCCATAGCTGAGATAAAATCATCCTTATTCTCCATAAATTTCTCTAAGGTAGGAGTCAACTCCCTAAGACTTCTAACCTGATACTTAAAGACTTGAGTAATAGGTGGAATCCTCATGTTTTCCAATTGTAGATTAAAGTGACCATCCATCTGATGCTTAGTATAAACCCGTTTGTAGTAGAAGTCAACTTGCTCTTTGATGGAATTTTGATCTTGATCATCTTCCCTTAAATAATTTCCCACAAGGTTATGAATTTCTCTAGTAGTAGAAATGGCATGATTCATAGACTGAGGGTATGAGGTACTTGCACCAAATAACTTCTCCACTTCTTCTCTAACAACCTATCTGAAAGCTTCCAGATCAAACGGAGGAGCAGGTGAAGATGAAGCAGATGCACACAAATGTGCTATAGTGAAATCCATTGTCTCCTTAAAGGATTTGGTCAGACCACTAATTATCTTCTTCACATCATTATCCTGGACACTCACATGTGTCTCCATAAACTTCTTAAAGTCCTCAAACACAGTGACCATTTGTTGTAAAACACTTTTAACATATCTAAGATCTCTATCCACCTTAACTCCTGAAGACATATAGGATTATAAACTGGAAATAGACTACATCATAGATTCCATAAACTCTTCTAATGCTCTAACCTGATTCTATCATTCCTTGACTTCATGTAGCATGGATGAGTGAGAGGTGGAGACTATTATTTCCACTAAATATGCCATAAGTCTGTGATTGTGAGCTACTGTTATCTCTATCTCAGTATTTTTATCATCAAAGTTCCTCTTTAGACCTGAATTTAATGAACCCAAATCATCATTCTTTACATAGTATTGAGGAAAAATCACTACTGGCTATACAATATTAGTCTCTATAACTAAAGGAATAGGAGGACTTCTGATAGGTTGGTCATCATCAGAATCCCCATAGTCTAAGCCCAAAACAAAAAATCTAGGGTATTGTGACCAGTATTCTATCCCATGAGTGACAAAAACTAAACCTGTGGAAATAGGTTCCTCCCACTCACTTGGAGCATTCTCCTGAGCAACCACATCCATATCTACCATACCTCCTTGAGAAAATTCATCAACAGAAGGGTCCACTACCACTTCCTCCACAGAATCTTCAACTATATCCAAGGAAATTCTAACTTCAACTAAATCATCAACCTATTCATTTATACTTTCTACAATTTTGTATATACTGTTAGAGGACTAAGACTTAGACATTCCTCTTCCCTTGCATTAGCAGCTGTCTCAAGGTCATCATGACTAGATCCGGTGTTCTCATCCTCATATGAGGTCTCTTTAAAATCTTTTAAGTCATTTTATGCCCCTTCTTATTCACTGGTTTCTTCATCATCATTGTCCCTTAGGACAGTCTCCCTTCTAGGAAGTATTTTTAGTGGGATAGGCTCACTAAAAGATACAATATTAGCATGAGTATTTGAGGGAAGGTCAGGATCACTCCAGTCATCTATAGGAAAATCCTCTCTTTCTTTCACATTAGCAGCCTCTTCCTCTTCATCTGAATAAGAAGGATCCACTTAATCGGGAATTAGACCAGGGTCTCTCTTATTCTTAGGCCAAGTAGGATGGGTAATAGGGTTTAATTCCCCATACAGCTTAGCCTCATCATGCACCCATCTTCTTTGCCAAGGGTTCTAGTTTATCTTCATCAACTTGAAAATCATCTTAGTAATGCAGAAGTTGTCCCTTACTAAAATTGTTTTCTACTTGTTTCCAGCAACTCCTTTCACCTTAAAAATCAAGGATATCAATCTGGCATGAAACAATGCATTGGTCTTGGAACTGGGCTTTGTCATATCCTCTAATTGAATCATCAGTAGCCTACACAAATTTATCTTTTCCTTCCATTTCAGCAGTAATGACATTCCTAGGGATCCCATTCCCTATCAGTTTAGCTAGAGATTCTTCATAATAGAAGAACTCACAAGTGGTAGGCACCACTCCGGAGTAGTAGTAAAAAATCCCTTCATGTGGTACTCTAAAACACTCATCCCATTCAAGATAAGAGAATCTTATACTTACTCTATTTACCTTTGAAGAAATTATGTTCTCAACCTCAGTCTTCTCAGACTTTAATGACTCGTAGAACTCCTTCACTGGCTTTGGTTAATAGGGTTTATTATTATTTTCAAAGCATTCAACCCATCCTTGAGTTTCAAGTGCCTTCAGAACTAAATTCCTTCTTGATATTATCCATTACAAGCTCATATCCTTCTCAACCACAATTTCCCCCTTCGACAAATGAGGGTTGATTAGATTTTCAACTGCTTGACTTCCACTACTCGACTAAGCTAGAGGTCTTTTTGGATTTGGCACATCTCCTTCATCACTGACCAACGGTCTCTTCAACATTTCCATTTCAATATGGAGTGGTTAGAGGGTGTTGGTAGAATTTTAGGCTCATAGGTTAGGGAGAAAGAGGTTCGGGAGAGAGTAGATGTGGATCGAAATATGTTATGTTCTTTAATTTTTTCATTTAGGGATCGAAAACAAATCAAGAAAATGAAATAAGTAATAAAAAAAACATTTCAGATTCTGGAAGAGAAAATGCTATGTCCCGAGAACATCGACTATCTGTAAGGTGACAATGGTGAGGTCTATCGGTAAGGTTCTAATGGTGAGGTCTGTCAGTGAGGTTCTATCGGTGAGGTTTATCAGTGAGGTTATATCGGTGAGGTCCAACGGTGAGGTTTCTAACTGTGAGGTCCAAAAGTGAGGTTTCTAACTATGAGGTTCAATGGTGAGGTTTCTAATAGTGAGGTTTAACCTTAATATTTTATCATACCTAACTCATGTTTGATGTAGTTTAACCTCTCAGAATTCAAAATCTTTGTGAATATATCAACCAATTGATGTTCAGTGCCAATAAATTCAAGAGTGATATCACCTCTCTGATAATGATCTCTCAAGAAGTGATGTCTCACGCCAATGTTCTTTGTCATAGCATGAGATATTGTATTTTTAGAGATGTTGATAGCACTTGTATTATCACACTTAATAGAGAGTTGTTTGAATTGATATCCATAGTCTAGTAAAGTGCGTTTCATCCATATAATCTGAGCACACCAACTACCAGTAGCTATATATTCAGCTTCGGCGGTTGATAATGTAATAGAATTTTGTTTCTTACTACACAATTATACTAGTGACTTTCCCAAAATGTTACATGTTCCAGAGTTTCTCTTTTTGTCTAACTTGAAACCAGCAAAGTTAGCATCTGAATAACTTATCAAATCAAATAATTGTCCTCTTAGATAAAACAGTCCTAAGTTTGTAGTATATTTGAGATATTTAAAAATCTTTTTAACAACAGTTAAATGAGACTCTTTGGGATTGGATTGAAAATGATCACACATGCATACACTGAACATAATATCAGGTCTGCTAGTAGTAAGATAGAGTAGACTTCCAATCATACCTCTGTAATTGGTTTGATCCACTGGTTTACCAGTTTCATCAGCATCCAACTTAAAAGTGGTAATCAAAGGTGTATCACTACCTTTATTTATGTCCAAAACAAAATGTTTCAAAATATCCTTAGTATATTTACTTTGATTTAAAACAATACCATTTTTAAATTGAAAATTTTGAAATCCAAGGAAAATTTTATGTTCCCCCATTAAACTCATTTCAAATTCATCTTGCATCATTTTTGAAAAATCAATACATAAAGATTTTTTAGAAGATCTGAAAAGAATATCATCTACATAAATTTGTACTATTGAAATATCTTTAGAAATCATTTTAATAAAAAGAGTAGGATCATCTATTCCTTTAGTAAAACCTTTTGAAATAAGAAAAGAACTAAGTCTATCATACCAAGCTCTTGGAGCTTATTTTAGACCATATAGAGCTTTAGATAATTTAAAAACATGATTTGAAAAATGAGGATTTGTAAAACCAGAGGGTTGTTTAACAAATACATCTTCAACTATGTACCCATTCATAAATTCACTTTTGTCATCCATTTGATAAAGTTTGAAATTTTGATGAGTTGCATAAGCAAGTAGTATTCTAATAGCTTGTAGTTTGGATATAGGTGCAAATGTTTCCTCATAATCTATTCCTTACTCTTGAATATATCCTTGTGAAACTAGTCTAGCCTTATTTCTAACTATGTTTCCATATTCATCAACTTTATTTCTAAACACCCATTTAGTGCCTATGGTCAAAGTGTCTTTAGGTCTTTCTACTAATTCCCAAACTTTGTTTCATTCAAACTGATTTAATTATTCTTGCATAGCTATCACCCAAAATTCATCATTGATTGCATCATCAATATTTTTAGGTTCAAGCTATGAAAGAAAATCTTGATGTTGAACCTAGTTTCTTAGAGAAGCTCTAGTTTTTTTACTTCTATTTAGATCACCTACTACAGCATCTAAAGGATGATTCTTGAGAGTTCTAAAACCTCTATAAAGAGTTGAACTAGACTCCTCAGGGTTTTCTATAGGTTTAGATTCATTATTCCTAGATTCTAGAAAATTTCCACAACTGGTTGTTTTCACTAATGGTTCATTTTCTTTATCATTAAGGTCCAGAATTGACATATCTTCCTCAAGTTGTTCAGTGGGGTTTTTGGGTTCATGTGGATCAATCTCATCAAATTTTTCATGAACTTATTCTTCCACACATTTGGTTCTCTTATTGAATACTCTATAATCTTTACTAGAGATTCAGAAACCTAGGAAAATTCCTTCATCACTCTAGGAAGTAAACTTGTCAAGGTTGTCCTTAGTGTTAAGGATAAAAACATTGAAACCAAAAACTCTAAAGTAATTTACCTTAGGCTTCCTATTATTCAAGATCTCATAAGGGGTTATCTTAAGAACCATTATAATTAAGACTCTATTAATAATGTAACAAGTTGTATTAACAGCTTCAGCCCAAAAATAGATAGGTAAATTATACTCATTAAGCCTAATTTGGGAAATCTCTTGAAGTTTCCTATTTATTCTTTCTACAAATATATTTTTTTGAGGTGTTCTAAGAGCATAGAAATTGTGAGTATAGCCATTATGTGATAAAAAAGATTCAAATTCCTGATTTTCAAACTCATGGCCATGATCACTTCTCAAGGTCTTAATTATAAGTCCACTATGATTTTCTATAGACTTGGAATATTTAATGAAGTAAGAACATGCTTCACTTTTGTGATCTAGAAAGTATACCCAAGTATATCTAGAAAAATCATCTATGAGAACATAAACATAGTGCTTCCCATTTAGACTTGAAACTCTAGACGGTCCAAACAAATCCATGTGAATCAACTCAAGAGGTTGAGAAGTAGAAACTTCTTTCTTTGATTTGAAACAAACTTTGTGTTGTTTTCCCTTTTGACAAAGATTAAAGACTTTGTTATGTGGGAATTCCAATTTAGGTAAGTCTATAACTAAACATTTCCTAGTAAGTTTCCTAAGTGATTTCACATTGTAGTGTCCAAATATTTTGTTCTATATCTAGGATTACTTATGAAATTCATTTAAACAAGTAACATTTTGATTATCTAAATAATTTAAATCAATAGAATATATATTTTCATTTCTAAGAGCAGTGAATATTAAATCATTTTTAGAATTAAAAACATTGCATGCATTATTTTCAAACATGATATTGAAACCATCATCACATAACTGAGAAATACTAAGTAGATTGTATTTTAATCCATCAACAAAAAGTACTTTTGAAATTAATATAGTGTTAGGGTTACCAATATAGCCTAAGCCAATGATCTTCCCATTGGCATTATCACCAAATGTGACATGTCCACCATCAATTTTAATTAAGGTCTTGAAGAATGAATAGTATCATATCATATGTCTTGAACATCCACTGTCCAAGTACCATAGTTCTACAGGAACTCTTCAGACAGTTTTCCTGCAAAACAGATTAAGTGTAGGGTAACTTTGGTACCCAGATTTTCTTGGGTCTAGAGAGTTTAGCAAATAAAACTTTGGGAACCCATAATTGTCTCATAGGTTTCCTAAAATCAACATATGTTTTTTGTGACATGAAAACTTTGTTAGGTCTTTTAGAAAATTCAAAAGATATTCCAAAACTTAAACTAGTAGTGAATTGTCCAGATTTTGGAACAAATTTATTTTTATTAATCCTTCTCTATCCTGGTTGATATCCTAGACTATTTGTGTATTTTTGAGTGATTTTTTTTTCCAGAAACTGAGTCAAGGTATCTCTACCTGTAGTAAATTTCTCAAGATCCATTTTTAATTGCTCATTTGATAATTTAAGTTCAGTATTTTCTTTTAACAACTCAGCACATTTTTCTTTCTCAATATGTAGATCAGACTTATAATTATTATTCAAAGAATATTGTATTTTTAATAATTTATATTTATCCTTGAGTTCATTAAAGGTGTCCTCAATCATTACATAGTATTCAAATAGTTCATCCATAGTCATATTCTAATCATTTTTTTATTCTCTTTCATTCCCAGAATAATAAGCATTAGGTATAGGAGAATTGGGTGTTACCTCAGATGTTTCTATCATAAAACACAGGTTTGTATGTTTATTCTTCTCAATATTAGAAGTTTCAAATCCACTGAAGATATCTTATGAAGCACTCTAAGTAGCTTTCATATACTTTTTATATCCATTTCCCTTGTATTCATATTTATTTTTAAATTTAATCTTGGGGCAATCAGCTTTCACATGACCTTTTTGTTTACACTCATAGTAGACTATCACATTTTTATTGTCATTCCATTTTTTGTCCTTTTTTCACTATCATTTATTATCATACTTTCATGTATAGTTTAACTTTCTAAAGAAATTATTCTTATAATTGAACTTTTTAAATCTCTTAGTAAGATGAGCCATCTCATCATCACTTTCAGAGTTTGAGTCTTCACTGGTGGAAGTGTCTACAGGAGCTTGAACTTTTTCTTTTCCCTTGTTATGTGAGGTAGCACTCTTGAATGATACATATTTCTTTCTTGGTTCTTCATCAACTTCTTGATTTACCTTTAACTCTTCTTCATACATTATAAGATTTCCAATTAGTTCCTTCACTGGAAACTTGCCTATGTCACAAGATTCTCTAATGGAAACAGATATTCCTCTCCATCTGTCAAGTAGGCATCGAAGCAACCTCATAATCTGATCCTTATTTTACACTAGTTTCCCAAGCGGACTCATGGTATTTACTATTTCATTGATCCTGAGATACATTTTAGATATAAGTTCATCAAGATTCATTTTAAAATTATCATATTTAATAGTATAAGTATTTAATCTCATTTCTTTAATGTTGGTTGTTCCCTCATGGGAAATAGCCAAAGTATCCCAAATTTCATAAGTAGTTTTACAGTAAGATACTCTATTGAACTCTTCATCACCTAAAGAATAGTACAATGTATTCATTTATTTGTAGTTATTGTTATATGTATCTTTTTTCAACTTAGACCATGTGTCCCTACCAATAACAGGTAATACATGTTGTTCTTATTTTGTGTCTCAGATTTTAGGACCCATTCTCTCGAGATACATTTTCATTTTTAGTTTCTACTAAGCATAGTTATTTCTATTAAAGAAAGGTGGAATGTTAGTAGAAGCACCCTCAACTCTATTATCCATTATTAATTAGACATTAATGAACTGAAAATTTAGATATGATGGAAATTTTAAGATCTTTAAGATGCAACTAAAATCACAGTTGAAAAGAATTTGAAAACTTGCACAACATTTCAGATAGTAGAAATAAAACAAACAAGCCTTTGATACCAAATGTTGGTCAGAGTGGATACTCAAGAGTGGGGCGAATTGAGTTCCTACATAAAATTTCTGCTAAAAACTTTAGGATAAAGATCCCCCAATATTGAAACATCCCAGTTAATTAAGTCAGTAGAGATATAGGTGTTTATTTGGTCAACAAGTTTCTCAAAGGGTGATTAGTCTTCAGTTGAATCAATGTAAAACACTTCTTAAACTTTTGAAACAAGTTTACTGAATTAAACACCTACATACACTAACCAGAACTAACTATCAAAGTAAGTATAAAAACAGTTTTCTGTTTTTAAAATAATGAGCATTGGAATATAGAAAAATAGAGTATAAAAAAATATGGTACAAAAAAAATTTAAAAAAAAGTTCAGTCTCAAGCTGAGACTTAATCCTCTCCACTTTGTGATCACCCGCCACCAAGCAGTTTATATTGAAAATAAACTTGATACACATCATGTATTAGTATTTATAATAATTTGTACAAACTTTCCAGGGTTCACACCCTCTACCATAGTTCTTCATGGGAGAAACAAACAATACATACCACACATGGTATCTTCCACAATTATGCGTGGGAAACAAGGTGTAAGTGAAGTATGATGTGAGGATTTTCAGTATCCTCTTTTTAAGAACATAATATTGTGTGTGTAATATAAACACACACTTCTCATAAGTGTAAAATAAAACAACATGGTAGAGAAAATAGTATAATATTGAGTTTAAAAGGCTCTATGTGTTTTCAATTCAGCTCTTGACTCCTTGGAGTGAAGAAATTGCAGTTCGAGTCTTTCTCTAGAAATTTTCCTCGAAACAGAGTGTTTCAACTCCAGGTTCTAGGTGTTCTGCTTCTTGATTGGAAGAGAGTTGAATAATGACAAAGATGTGAATTTTATCTCCCAAATGATCTTCAAGATGCTCCTGAGTTCACAGTGTGAATGCTGGATGATTCTTCATTGATCTCGCGCATAATTTCATTCTTGTATATTTTTCTTCTTTTTACATGTATGCATCCACACCACCACACCTATTTTCATCCTTGGTATTCTCTTTTATATTTGAGGTCCAAAAATAGGAATGAGTAAATCATGTGCGGTCCTCCTCATACCTCATATTTTCCCTAGATACGGTCTCTTGATATGTCTAAAATCAGCATTAATTAATGTCAAAAGCATTAATGTTACCTTAGTATTTATAATAATTTGTACAAACTTTCCAGGGTTCACACCCTCTACCATAGTTCTTCATGGGAGAAACAAACAATACATACCACACAAGGTATCTTCCACAATTATGCGTGGGAAACAAGGTGTAAGTGAAGTATGATGTGAGGATTTTCAGTATCCTCTTTTTAAGCACATAAGATTGTGTGTGTAATATAAACACACACTTCTCATAAGTGTAAAATAAAACAACATGGTAGAGAAAATAGTATAATATTGAGTTTAAAAGGCTCTATGTGTTTTCAATTCAGCTCTTGACTCCTTGGAGTGAAGAAATTGCAGTTCGAGTCTTTCTCTAGAAATTTTCCTCGAAACAGAGTGTTTCAACTCCAGGTTATAGGTGTTCTTCTTCTTGATTGGAAGAGAGTTGGATAATGACAAAGATGTGAATTTTATCTCCCAAATGATCTTCAAGATGCTCCTGAGTTCATAGTGTGAATGTTGGATGATTCTTCATTGATCTCGCGCATAATTTCATTCTTGTATATTTTTCTTCTTTGTACATGTATGCATCCACACCACCACACCTATTTTCATCCTTGGTATTCTCTTTTATATTTGAGGTCCGAAAATAGGAATGAGTAAATCATGTGCGGTCCTCCTCATACCTCATATTTTCCCTAGATACGGTCTCTTGATATGTCTAAAATAAGCATTAATTAATGTCAAAAGAATTAATGTTACCAAATATGACTGTTATAATAATTTTAAGAATTTGAAAAAGTATGGAAGGGTGTGCATTGGTAGACTGGTAATGATAGCCTTTACAACGATAGGCTTCAACATTAAGTGTGCATTAGTAGCCTTCATCATTGACCTTCTCAATAGTAACCTTCAGTAGTGGCCTTGCACCAGTGGCCTTTCATCGGTGACCTTGCATCAGTGACCTTAAATCGGGGATGTTTGCATCGGTGACCTTGCATTAGTGACCTTCCATTGGTGACCTTGCATCAGTGACCTTGCATCGGTGACCTTGCATCAGTGAACTTGCATCGGTGATCATTGCATCGGTGGCCTTATATCGGTGACCTTACATCTATGACCTTGCATCGGTGACCTTGCATCGGTGACCTTCGCATCGGTGACCTTGCATACGTAGAGAAATTTTTCACTGTAAGCTTAAACAAGATAACAGTGAGATTAAAAGTACATAGATATTACTTTGATATAAACATGATTTTCACATAAATGATTATCCTGTAAGAGAAACATAATTATCACATAAATTAAACATGATTTGGGATTATCAAAACATGATTTGGGATTATCAAAACATGATTTGGGATTATCAAAACATGATTTGGGATTATCAAAACAAGTGAGTTCAATAATGAGTTTGATTTGGTATCAGTTCTAGAGATTATTGGTGTGCGGGCTTGATCTGGTTATGCTCAGGTGTGATCTAGGGTATCATATCTCAACATTTTTCTTAGTTTTTCATAAAATATCTTGAGGTAGTAAGTTACATATCATTTGGGGACCTTTTATATTCTTGATTCCTTGATGTGATAATTGTGTTGACATATCTTGTTTGATCATTCTTGATTGTGATCACATGTGTGTGTGTGTGTCTCATGAGACTCGTATATAATGCCTAATTCCATGAGGATATTAGTATAGATTTTTACCATATTTGATGATGATTATATGTTATTGTGTATTGATACTTAATTCTCATGACGGCATACTATATATTGTCTTTATATGATCTCTAACTTATTTTGTCATATTACCGTGCCTTTGGAGGTATTGCCTCTAGTACTTGGAATAGATGGACCATCATGATATGGTTATCCCTTATAGGGGGAGTGTGCAAAGAATGTGATGATGACAAAGATGGACCATAACATAGGATAGGGGCATGATGACCTTGAGGAAATACCTATGGAAGTGACATTGGGGAGTATAATAGCTTTGAGTCATGACCTAAGGTATAAATAGGATATGATTTTTTTGAGGCCTGAATTTTGAATGAGATGAGGTTTTATGGTCCTAATTCCTAGACCATGATGGAGGTGGGATGTGATGGCCTTGTGGTCTGATCCGACTTGATGCCTTGAGACTGCTGAGAGGAATGGTCACCAACCTTGTGGCTAGATTTTGGTTACTTATGAAATCCTTTATGAATATCCTTCTAGAATGAAACCAAAGTATGTATGGTTAGGGATTATGGTTTCTTGTTTAGCACAAAAACACTCCAAATATGATTATTTATGTTTTATTATGTATTTTTTTATCATGTAATACACTTGTTACATATGTTCAAACATGTTAAAGATGCATTGGTGGTGTCATGTTTTGTTTTATAATCACAACCAACATGGGTATCTTGATGCACATGAAGAATTCATGGTTTAGTATCTAGGTAAGGTAAAGGGTCCCATGATAAATAGTTGATATTTGGGGTATGGAGCTAGTACTGATACCAAGATAGACTCTAGAGGATTTTTAAGTGGTTCTATATTTATCTGCTAATACTTTATATAAAATGGTTTGGATTTCCATATTGGGATCTTGGATTATTTATATATATGACATGGGGGATTTTTTTGAAAATTATAATTAAATTATCTTCCTCCTGATACTCAAATTATTCTATATTTTTTATGTTTATGGTTTATGGCTATGATGAACAAGGTTATAATCTCCCAAATTTTACACTTTTACCCTCATTGTAGTCGGTAGCCTTTTATGTACAGGGAGGCTCATATGAGTTCTTATAGTGTCTCCACTCAGGTTTTGTCTATGAAATTACAATTTGGGGTATTTCAGATGATAAAGATCATATAGAGGATATGATTATAGGTGTAAACAATGATAAATATCATATTGAAGAAATGAACATGATAGTTAAACATGAAATTCATGCTTTTCTAAATCTATTTCAAAAGTTAAAGAGTTGTGAAAGACTCCATTATAAGATAGTTATACTAAATATAAAATATTGTTATCCATATTAAATCTATATAATATAAAAGTTGGAAACAGATGGAATGACGCCATCTTTACTAACCCACTTTCTCTATTGAATGATATTCTATCAAAAGATAATGAGATTACTTACTAAACATGTGATGGTAAGTGAACGCTATGTTCAATCGGTATGATCTTCAAAAGAATACATGCATGTTCAAAGGATTACTTATTTTTTGTAAGGATTTTGAATCACTTATAAAATTCCCAAAGTGTGTTTTGTATCGATATAATAAATTTTACATAAGTATTTTAAAATTTGTATAGTACTTTATAATCATTCTAAGTTTTAGAACCTTATGTTTAAGTTAGGACACTATAAGTTACTTAATGTGGCACACAGATATGAGTAATTGAGATAGGAAAATTTTTCACCCAATAAACTATCCTTAGTGGAATAAAATTGATCGTGAGTATCCTAAATTTGGAAATGTGTCGATAAACTTAATCTTGAAATATCTACATATAGATTGAATCATTTTGGTGTACATAGTAGCACTAATAGTATATGATCAGTTGTGTTGGTAAATTCAAACTCATCACTATGGTTATGCATGAAGTTAAAATGCATTATGCTCTCTCTAATTACATCAGGACCAAAAAAATTGGGTAAATATATTGATTTTTATTTAGATCCATTGATCAAATATCTGAAATTAATGTGGGATTTAGGTGTTATATTGTAAGATGATTATAGAAATGGATATTTCACATTGAAAACCATGTTGTATGGGATTATAAATGAATTTCCATCTTATGTAAATTTTTCTAGATACAGTATTAAAGTAACTCTAGAGTGTCCCATTTATGAAAAAGGTATACAATCAATTATGTTGGAACATTACATGAAGATTGTGTTTCTAATATGTCATAAATTTATACCCTGATGTAAAAAATACTGATCTTGGACAACATCACTCGATGGGTATTCAAAATAAGTTACAACATCATCTCCACTAACAGGTGATCAACTATTTGAGAAATTAAATGATATGGTTATGGATTTTGGTAAACCTTATTATAAAGTCCTTATGAAAACCTATTGGAAAAAGAGATCAGTTCATTTTAATTATCATTATGGAATTGTTTGTACATCATAATTTTTTTTTGATTTCATACATGTAGAAGAGAAATTATATGATAATGTTATTAGAACATTACTAAATTAACTCGAAAAATACTAAGGTTGAAATTAAGTAAAGGTTGGACATGATTAAAATGGAGATATGAGAAGAGGTGGTCTAATATAGGGTGAAAGGAGGACTTTTCTTCCTCTTGCTACTTTCACTATTTCTAGGAAGAAGATGTATGAGTTTTGAAACATCCATAATTATGTAAAAAATTTAGAGGATTATTCATCAAATATCAAGAATATCATATTAATGAATGATATAAGTTAAAGAGACTAAAATCACATGACTGTCATGTTTTGATGAAAGATTTAATTATCATAGCTTTATGTTTCATTTTTCCTAAAAATGATCATCATAAATTTACCAAGATTTGTTTCTTTTTCAAAGATATATGTAGTAATGTTATAAACTTGGTGAAATTTCTGACTATGGGAATCAAAATTTTTGTCATATTATGTGAATTAGAGATGTTGTTTTAACCATCATTATTTGACATAATGGTTCACTTGATAGTTCACTTTGTTAGAGAGATCCAGATATGTGGTCCTCTGTATTATAGATGTATGTAACCCATTAAATATTATATGAATATTTTTAAATGGTATTTCAAAAACCAAAGGTTTAAAAAAAATATTAAAAAGTGATATATTGTTAAGGAATACATTTAATTCTATGAAAAATACTTTTACGATGTGGATAGCATTGGTCTACCAAAATCTCATCATAGTGGGAGACTTATGGGTGAAGGAATTTATGGAATAGATGTTGTCACAATTAAGATTATGGAGTGGGAGTAGGCTCAACTTTACATTTTACATAAAAGTATATAGTATTCACCACATTTTGAAACCCACAAAGTAATTCTTAGGCATTTAAATACATAAAGGGTTTAAATATAGATATAAAATATACATAATCAATAGTTTATAATATTATTTAAATACTATATTTTTAAGGAGTCAATTTAAAATCGGAATTCAATTTTAGAATAAATTTGACGGTCATCCTGATGACCAAATATGCATGTATTATCTAATAATGGTTATGTAATTAATGGTTATTTGTTCTATAAAAATTAACATGATGAATATAACACCATGAAAAAAATTAGAGTTACTCTTATGGAAGAAGTGATGCATGTATCTGGTATCAAGGAAATAAATCTAATTTATTTGAACATTTCTTACTTTGGAATCATCTAAAAAATATGGGCATTGGATTATACAATATTCTAAGTGATGATTTTTTAATGCAAGTGGGTTAAAAATAGAAGAGAAGTTAAAATAAATGAATCAGTATTCATGAAAGTATATTTCATTAAGGAGGGGTATAAGGATGAATAGTTCATAATGGAATTATAGGAAATACAAATACTTCATGTCCAAGATCCTGTAAATAGAAAGTAGTTAATTGTTCTTTTATTGACCAAAACCACTATAAGGTTAGATGTCAATTCAATTGAGGATTACCATTTCATTGAGATTTCATATTCATTTCATAGTGAAACCAATGTTGGTAGGGTCTTTTATGTCAGAGTATATCATAATGAAGAAATTTAGATACTTGATATAGAGGTAAAATCCCTTCAACCTTTAAAATAAAAAAATAGATTTTAACATTTAGGTTTTTTTATAATAAACATTACGTTACCTTATAGTATTATGTGTTCACTACTATATTTACATAATCTAAACTAAATGTTCAACCACTTTTATAGATAATGTATTCTATACATGTCAATTCTCCAAATCATGATAAAAAGTAGGTTTCTAAAAATGTTGATTCTTCCAATCTAGAGGAAGAATTGGTTTCTCCACATGTTAATGCAATCAATTTTGAGTAACAATATATTGGAGATGTTGAAACTGAGTAAATGGTAGAAGGTGAATAACCTATGTCTAAGTAAAAATAGAAGAATCATATCATGATATTTTTAATAAAAATTATTAAGGTGGGAAGTTAAGGAATAAAATTAGAGTTTGGATGAAATTCACGTAATTGTCATGCTACCCCTAATAAGTCCATTTCCATTAGTTACATTGGGGTCACCACTCGAATTCAAGTGGAAATTGATGTAAACATATAGATTAGTTTTGTTTCAATGATGAAGGAATTGATATGGGAAGATATTAGAGTAAAATTATGGTATAAGTTCTCTATATTACTAAAAATTAAAATAATAAAACAATGATTTTCTATTCATTATAAAGGGTTTTAAAAGAGTTTAATAACAATTATCAGAAAAGGATGAAGAAATTTAAAACCCTTTACTGAGGATATCCATGAAAGATATCATGAACCTACATAAAAATAAATAAATTGAGAACTTTTAAATTGAATTCCTTACACCGAAGAGCTATATAAACCTTTGATCTTCATCTTTATATGTGTTTGATAAATATCACATGAGTGGAAAACATAATCATCCCACCTCTGTAATGTATCATGGTCCAATCGAATCACATGTCATACAAGAAGAACTCCTTATCCTCCATGATGTGATAACATCTGATGATGAAAATGAGGTAAGTGAAAGAGAACTTTAGGTCAAGGAGAATAAACTAAATATCTACACACATACAATTACATAATATGGTAGTGTTTATATAACACCCTAGGATTCTCCAAAGGTACTATTACATTTATTCATGAATTTGTAATGCATGAATAAATTATAGTGTCTAGTACATGTATCACATACATGAATTCAACTCCTCTAACCATTTAATCTCATGAAATGATAAAATAAATTATGGATAATATGAGAGAATAATTAATGATGTTAGTTTATCAGTTTTTACAAAATCTTAAAATGCATGGGCAAGAAAATCATAATTTTCATGAAATATAATATTGGTTATATATATCATATATATTTAAGGCTTTAGGTTATATCTCTTTCAATCCCACACTTTCACTAAATCCTAGTAGACCTTATTCCATTTCATCTTATATTGTATCATATACAATAATTCATGAAACCATATCCAATACTCATTTTAGATATCTTTCAAAAAAAGTTTGGGAAACTATTATTAACTTCACCTTGTATCACATAATATGAAATATCATTTGAATAACTATCCAAAACACTTTTTGATTAACTATAAAACACTTTTGGAGTAGCATTATGGGTTAAAATCAATACCTATTTATTTAACCACCAAGTGTGACCCCATGGGACCTTATAGTGTTGCGAAAAATATGAATATTTGAATCCATTTGTGTAAAAAAAAGAGTTACCTCTAGAAAATCATCAGTTCTACTCAAGATATAAAGGGATGTGGCATGATATCCATCAAACATATGTATCTCTATAACTATGTCCATCGGTGTGCATCATATACAGATGTGCATTATCATATTTTCCCGTTTTCTAACACATCAAGTGGCATGGGATGTGAAATATGTCAATATCATAAATCCAACTTGTTTGTTCTCAATTTTCAAAGTATAGATTGACCATATCAATGAATACATCACATGTAATTTATCCTTATGGATAAGCGTTATCACATGTCCCTTATTTGGATAGATATATATGTGTATATAAACCCCCCCTATTTTTCTCAATTAAGGTCCCTGATGTCATACTCATCATATGATAGGAAAAATCTCATCTTGGTTAAGATCCAACTAGTGACACAATCAGAAAAAATACCAATGACCCCTTGATTATCCAAGTTTGCATATTGAACTGTGTGAGTAGGGTATCAAAATATAAAGATTCTCATGCTAGGTATTTATTCAACCTATGGTAGTGGGGACTCAAATATAATCCATTCAACCCTAATATTCCAAAGACATTTGTGTATGACACTCTATGTGGTATACTTAGTAGGTCACCCATTGCACAAAAATAATATCTTATTATTTGTTTTTTGACTCATGATCATATTTTTTTATCTCTATATAAGAATTCTACTGATTCTAACCTTAAAATTTTTTCATAACATATAATATTCCATGATTAAAATTGGTTAGGGATAAACTCAAAGTATCACTTTTAAAGGTAAATTATCATTTTCTACATCATGAAATTTATATCTATATATACATTTATGTAGACAACATTAAAGAATCACTACTGGAAAGATGACATATACCCACGGTTCAAAACCGTGGGTATAGACCCAAAACCATGGGTATAACATATACCCACAGTTTTGGGAACCATGGGGGTGAGAGGCATCACAATAGGGGTCTAAGACTATACCCACGATTTTCCAAACCATGGGTATAGGGGTGCCACCCACATTGTAAAGCATGGAACAACACTTTCCCCACAATTTTCAAACCTTGGGGATTTATATTCAAAAAATGAGAAGGTCGGGTTTCGATCACGATACCCCCACCAACAAGCCGCCCTCTCTGACCAACCGAGACAACTACATGTTCGTTATATATATATTAATAGAGTCACATATATAAAAATGATAATGGAGTGAAATGAACATGCGGCTGGTTTTATCACTTTACGTCGCCTGACCAACTGAGCTGTGGAAATTTTTTAATATATATCAATACATCTATTTACTTATATTAATTTTAACTCATTTATTAGAAAAAAACTCGCCTGATATTTGAACAGTCGATCGACTTTAACAATACAGACTACCTGAAAAACCAACCTACACATATTACTTGTTTTTATATGTTTATCTTTGTTATTATGTTAATCCAAATCGTGTTCCCGTCAAATATTTTTTGTTTTCCCGCGTAATTTTTTTTCCCACTATAATGCGGGAAAGCTATACCCACGGTTTGGCCAAACTGTGGGTATAGGTCTTCAAAAAAAACCCAATACCCACAGTTTTGAAAAATTGTGGGTATAGGTCTTCCGGAAAAACCCTATACCCACGATTTTGGCCAAAACCATGGGTATACGACTTGAAAAAAAACCTATACCCATGGTTTTGAAAAATCGTGGGTATAGGTCTTTAAAAAAATCTATACCCACGGTTTTTCCCAAAACTATGGGTATAGATGACCTATATCCATGGTTTTTCAAAATTGTGGGTATAGGTCCCCATATTATCTCTATACCCATGGTTTTCTAAAACCGTGGGTATAGGGGTACCTATACCCATGGTTTTTTGAAAATATATGGGTATATGTCCATTTTCTAGTAGTGAATGATAATATAGAGGTTGAATTTAATATTATATATTTTAAAATATTAATATGATACCTTTTAATAAAAATGTAAAAACCAATATAAGCACCAGTTTTCCATATTATCTATGATAAACTTCCAAATCAACCTTTTTTTCCTACAATTTATAGGTTTTTTAACTCATTAGATAATATATAATCAATTACACATATATATGTGATCACATCACATATCTATGTGACCATATGATAAAACCCTAAAACTAAACACTTTAGTGATAAACATCTATAAAGTAAGACAATTTGAATAATGGTGAGACTTAGCAATCATATTCCTAACTATTTAACTTCTTGAACATATTAAAACTTATTTAACTTCACAACATAAAATTTTATGATGTAAAATTATGTTTTTAACATAGAAATATTTATAAGTTCATCATTATCATCTAGGGAATCTAATTCAATCAATCCTTTTCCTTTAAATAATGTATCCACTTGCATTATTGTTTATCGGTCCTCCTAAACACTTTTAGGATAAAGTGAAAACCAATTTATTATAGTAACTAATATAAACCTTTACATTTATATTTACTACCATACTCTAAACTCTTTTAGGATATCAATTTCAATTTACTTTTTTAATTTTGACTGGTATAATCCTTCATGAAATAGTGTTCTAAATTTTCATGATAACTAAATGTAACACTTTAAATTTTTATTATCATCACATATCCTAAGTTATTTTAAGATATTAAGTGAAAAACACTTTAATATTAAGCTGTTATAATAGTTATATCCACTTTCTAAATAGTAACCAAATGTAACACTTTATATTTTTCATTACTATCACATATCCTAAACATTTTAGGATATTATGTAGAAAAATATTTAACTTAAAATTGGTTTTATCCATTATTTATTAGTTTTGAACTTATTTAAGTACAAACATACTCACACTAGACTCTTAGATTCTATATTATTTTCAGAATAACTTGCTAATATACACAAACCCTTTTGAATTATGAAATAATATTTATTTCCTTTCATTGTGAATATTAAACAAATAAATGATTGTTTCCATATCATATATAGTATTCTTTATGTTTGGAACCATTTTAATTTGAAAATAATAATTTATTAAAATAGAAAATTGATGGGTTCTAGGAACACATTCCCGCATATTTTTAAAAAAATAGATAAACACGTTTATCCTAGATAAATAGTTTTATCCAAATATTCTTCTCAAAACATATTATAGAAATTGATGAATCATAAATCATGTGTATACAATTAATCATCTCATACTTTTAAAAAAACTATTTCTTATCAAATATATTCTTTTATCATATTAGATAAATGAGATAAAGATGCAAATCTTAGATTTATCTTAGGTTGAAACTATATTTTACATTCAAATTTTGTTACTCTTTGCTTCATGAATATAAACTACAAGATCAAACAATTATTCCTTTGATTTTTCACTCTTGTATATTTAAAAAACTATGTAAAATATATATTTGGTATCACATACCGTTAAAAATTAATGAATTAATTTATATAACATCCATACCAAACACGGACATTCCATGGTGTTTCAAAAACTCTTTTGGGTATATTTTGGATACTCCAATCATATTTAATTATTACTCTTTTCCTAAAAACCCTAGGTTTCAATGACCTTGATTGGGTTCTTTAATAAACATTTTTGAACTTCTCAACCAACTATTATTTATCCGGTTTAAACTTTTACCCACATTTACTATCCATACAATACCAGAATCCATACATCATAAGTCATATTAATTTATTTTAAACACTTTGAGAATATCAGGAAATATTTTCTTGAATTCGTTATCTTTGTCAAAACATTTCCATAAATGAAAATTTTATTAATTCCTTAACCTGTATAATCCATTTTTTTATCTCCCTTTAAATTATGTCATATAATTAAACAAATCATAAACCATGTGTATTAAAAACATCCATATCATTTAATATAAATAGTTATTGTTTACATTCTATTCTCAATAGTTAAGTGATATAAAATACACATCTTATGAGTTAATCCAAGATCGATGAAACCAAGTTATCAATACATAAACTAATTTTATACATTGCTTGAAAATTAAATTCAAGATTAAATTATTTTTAACTTTTGAAATTCTTTATATTTACAACACTTTTTTATCTAATATATGTCATAATAATAGAATTAATTTGTATAACCATTAAAGATTTATGAAAACATTTAGTATCACAAAATTATTTTGTATGTTAAATCATATTGAATATAATTTTTCATACCCAATCATATTGAGTATATGAGACTAATATTCTTTTTTTTATTTTGTATTTAATACCTTTTAAAACTTAAATTAGTCACTCTATTCTTCCATGATCATTTAGATTCACTTGTTGAACAATTCAAACACCAGGCTACTGTGGAAGGAACTATTCTAACACATATAATTCTCTTTAAGAACATTTATTATATTATAAATATTTCTTAATAACCCTTATTAAGTTACCAGTATAAGGAGTACGTTACATTAATCTTCTGATTATCAAGTATTTATTATAAATTTAGCTTGATTTTGATGATGATATTATCTACAATAGAATATTTTATTAGATGAGAATCAAGTATTATTAACCATTTAATAATTACTTTTATTAAATGGTTTTCTACTAAAATTATGACCCCTTTATAACATATATCATATCAATTAGTGGGAAGAAGATCCATATTTCACTAAGAAGTGATTCCAATTGGTAATTCATCTCATCACTTAATTATTTAGGTATAGAATCATCCTGATCATATCATATATGATTCTTGGATAACTAAGCGGATAACCCTTTTCCAATACATTATATGGATAAACTCAATCCTGCTCTTCTAGTATCCTAACGGTTATGGATTCCCAACCATTGTAACCCAAATAAAATGGTAAAAACAAGCTAAACAAGTCAAATCTGGGGGCACCCAAAGAAGGCATGAAACTACCCAACAAGACACTCCAAACTCACTTATTAATTATTTTCATTACACAAGAAAATCTAGGGGAACTAAGTGAATACATGAAACTTCCTAGTCGGATGATCGAGGTCTTCATAAGTTACTCTTTTGAAGGAATATTACATTTAATATTTTATGGGGATCTTATCTCACCAATTTATCTCATGTTATTCCCTTTTATGAATGCATGATTATATTAATTTAGCTGGGAATAATATTCCCTCCAACAAATAAATATTTTCAAACCTTGTTGATGTGTAACTCTTTACACAACCCACATGTTTGTGTTACTAACTCAAAAATGGAAATTATACATATTGATACATATATAAATTAATCGTATGAATAAGTAACATGAACATTTCAAGTAAAGTTATAGATTTATCCTCATGAGTAATTTTGAAATGAAAAATAGCCAACCTTATTCAAAATTCTAGATAAGTTATAATCCTTCAAGTAGGTAGGTAGTTTGATCCCAAGTCCATCTACCTAGCGATACTTTACTCATGTGAGAAACAGATTCATAAAAACTCTAAATCATAAAATGCACAAACTATATTCAAAACTAAATTCAAGTACATAACTAAAATTACAAGTTGTGGTCAAGGTAGTTGAAACAGTAAATTCATTATATATTCAATCCCAACAAGTAGTAAAAGGAACTATCCTAGAAGTATTTTAATAATTAAACTAAATAATACACCATTCATCATATAAAAAATATATTACAATGAATAAAACATGGTATAACCTTTTAAATAAGTGAACAATTAAGATATTTAAACACGAGATAAACATTTATGAACAATTAATAAGTAAAGTCTAATTATAAACCCTTTGATAATTTTTAGATTTAACATTATAGACATTTCATAATTTTAAATATAAAAATATTATATTCATTAAAATATGAACTTCTTAATATTTATCATTATATGGAATTCCTATTTTAAATATATGATACAGTATGAATTATAAACTATTTATAATCCAATTTATATTATTTAAAAAAATTATATAATCTAAATATCATATAATTTATATTACTTAAACCATGATCATATATTCATCAAAATGTTTTTGATGTATCTTAAATAATACCCAAATAAATCCCCTTTAATTTGAAAAGTTAAAATTAATTAATTATTAATAATTTATAATTTAAATATAAAAAAATTATATTATGGAATTATTTAATATTTTATTACCCATTGTAAATTATATCTTGTGATTTCTAAAAAAATACTTTTATTTATATATCATAAGTTATGACATATAATTTGTTAAAAGATATTTAAGTATTAATAATTAATATTTAGGAATAAAATGTTTCATAAACATTTAACTAATTATAAAAAATATATATTTAATTAATTTATAAACCTTTTATAAATTAAAATATCCCAAAATACCTTTTATAATTTTTTATAAACATTATATAAATCAGTAAAATCATTTATTATGTCAAAATCAATTTTCAACAAAATTTCTTTTTACCCTTTTGAAAGAACCCATTCATGAGTAATGATAAGCTCACATACCCTTATAAAAACACTTTTTGTAAGGGTAAACCATTTTTGGATTCATTGTGTAAAGTTAATTTAGTTATTACCTTTATTTAAATGGTGTTGTGTAAGGGTACATCAAGTTTTACCTTTATGTGGCCTTTTGGAACTATTGCATAATTGTACTGTATTGGTTACCTTTATACAACTGCAACTTGGTAAGGGTGAGAGACTTGTTACTTTTAAGAAAGAAATTAAAACCCACAATTACCTTTACAAAGTTCCTTTCATAAGGTTAATACCATTACATAGATCTAATTGCATAAGGGGCCATTATGTAGAACCACTTGTATGGATAATTCCTTTACACAACACCCTTACACAACACCTCACATAAGGGTAAGGAACCTGATTACCTTTACATGACCAATCATGTAAGAATAATTTCATGGATACCATTATGCATCTTAGTTGTGTAATTTTAGGGTCTCAGTTACACTTATGTAGTGCATTTACATAAGGGTAAACCATTTTTCTATATTTTCAAAAAACTTGAAGCACAATGCTTTGTTTTTTGTTTTATTCTACATTTACGATCATGATTTTAAAAATCTAAAATTTTCATCACTCTATTACCACTAAAGGATTTTAAATTATTATAATAAAAACTATCAGAACATGTGGAAGTAATTTAAAACCTATTTTTAAGAATATGCATGTAAGAAAATATGAACTTGCATAACAATACAAAAATAAAGAATTCTATAAATGGTATACATTACACCGAAGGGCCAGAAAAACCTTTGATATTTGTCTTTATATGTATTTTATAAATATCACATGATTGTCAAATATGATAATCCTACCAATGAAGAATATACACAGGCCAACCAAATCACATGTCATACATGAAATAATCCCCATCCTTTATGATTTATTAGCATCTCATGATACAAAGGAGTTATGATAAATAGAAATTTGGGTCAAGGATAATCGGATGAATATCTACACGCACACACTAAAATCACATGGTAGTGTTTATATAACACCTAAGAATTCTCAAAAATGTTTTATCACATTTATTCATGCATTTTTAATGCATGAATAAACATTGTTAACCAGTACATGCATCGCATACATGAATGAAACTGCACTATCCATTTCATCTCATGAGACGGTATAATACATGATAGCTACTATGGGAGAATAATAAATGATAATAATTTCTCATTTTTTCCACAATAATAAAATTCATGGGCATGCATATCACAATTTACATGAAATATGATATTAATTATATATATATAAGGATTTAGTGTATATATCTTTCCCATTATCCATTTCATATGGAATTTATACTAGATTAATATTTAATTAAATTTATATTAATGGTTATTATAAAGTCTCATAGTGCCTTTATGATAATTCTTATGAAGCATCATCTCAGGGATAATAAAGGTAAAGTAAAACTATACCCACAACCAATAAATTCACACATAATAAACTAAGAAGCATGAAATGCATTTATTGTTCATCTTGAGGAGGATTCATTTCAAGTACATTTTTATTGGTAATACTTTACTTGTAAATATGTTTTATAATCACTTTGATTAAAAATTATTAACTTATCAAACAACAAATGAGTGCTGAAAATATGCAACATGCATCAAAACCAATTTTCCCCTACCATAAATCTATGATGGGGTATGATTTACTTGAAAAAAATGGTATATATTTCAAATGTATAGTAATAATTTCATGTTTCATGAAACAAGAATATAATTATGTTCCTTTTTTTATATGAATATTGATGAATAAAAATAAAAAACCACTTCTATACCACATCATGTTCTATAGAATGAGGATCATGTAAATAAATACGGAATACTAGTAGATGAAAACACATAAAGGGTATTAATATTATGTGTAAGTATGATATAATAAAAAAATTATTCTTAAAATTAATATTACATAATAATTACTACTTAATTTCCTCTATTTTTTATCTGATTTAGATATATTAGTTTTCATCATTTGAATTAATGAATGAATAAAATTAGTGATCTTGAAGTGGCAAGAATGGTATGACCACATCAGAGGTGTTCGTTTTGGATTGCCACCTCAAACATATTTGAATAAAATAAATTCAAATTGAGATAAATATAATAAAATGGATGAGATGAAATAACAAGTATATGATCTAGAAAAAAAATTAATTTTTAATCTGATTTGTTAGAGAATTTCATGGGAAGGAATAAAAGATAAGAAACAACAACGTAACAACCCATGAAGATACACCCCCCCCCCCCTCTCCAACATTGAGGATAACCATTCACCTCAAAGGTCTATCTTACCAGAGGTAAGAGATTTTGACATAACTATTTCTAAAACATTTAAATCAAGAATATATTGATACCGTTCCTATACTAATATTGTGTGTGGTAAAATTTATTGTGATTTATATCTATCAGCACCCACCATTTTCTTGTTGTGAGGGGTATAATGTAGAATGTCCAATGAGATATTCTACATAACAAAAAAAACCAAAAATAACATATGAGAGTAGGGATTCATGTAGCTCATGAGTCGAGTATCAATCTACCTATTCCCCTTAATTATTTGTATGTTAACATGATCAAACTTTATATTGGAACTTTTATATAATGTTCATTTGATCTTATAAAAATACATGTTGACAATGAGGTATGTCCTTTAAAATTTATTTTCTATAAAAAAACCTTTAACAATAAATGAAAAAGAGCCAAAAATAAGGAATATTAATATATATGGAGAAAGTGAAGGGAAATATAATTTTGAATAAAAAAAATCTAATGGTTTGAACAATAAATCATAAATACCTTTAGTGAGTTCTTTTACCCTATTAGTTCAACTATCACAATTACTAATATTACAAGTTCATATGGATACAACATTCAAAGATAGTAATATAACCATTGTTTATTTTGAATAAAAAATGTAAGTAGAGTCCATTATATACTATCTTAGTCTTGATAATATATATAAAATCCTCAAGCATAGATGATTGGGAGTATCAATTGAAAATTTATACATGATGTGTTTTTTATAATTTGCTTTTCTAATAGCTAATCTGCTATAGTAATTATAGTTAAATAATATTCATATTTTTTTGTAGGTGTATATATCTGTACTATTTGAAGGAAAAACCATGTGAACAAAAAATTGGACACATTATCACTCATATAACCTATACACAAAAAATTCCATTTGAATAAAATTATTATTTATAAACAGTTGACCAAATAACCATAATGCTTTAAGAGAAACTAAAAAATGATATATTCTTCTTAATACCAATGATGCAGGGGTAAAACTCTAAAATTTAATCATATAAAATATTTTCATTTATTTCATTAATTATTCCTTTTTATATTTTTAGGGATCATTGGTTTTATATAACAATCAATTTGGATACTAAAAAGATTTAGTTTTTGGATTCAATGCATGGATTACCAACAAATCAATCATACATGAGGACATTTTTCAATTTTTAATACAATTCATTAAACAATTTAAAAATAAAATTCAATTATTAAACATTATATTATGTTTTAATTATACCCAATTCATACAGGTTTCCTCCTATAAAGATTCTAAAAGGAGGAACTATGAGGATGTTCCCATTGAAACAGTTCACTCCATTAACAAGTTTACTCCCTACAATGAATTTTTTTGGGATAATGTCACTAAGGATGTTAAACCAAATGAATATAACTAGGATTGGTATAGGTCTACAATGAACAATGATGAAATAGTAAGGACCTCAACTCCCAAATGAAAAAAAAGGAAAAGGAAGGAACAAATGTAATATGGAGATGCCACAGCAGGGAGGGCCTCAAACAAGAGGAAAATCCATTAAGAAATAAGAATCCTATTCTAGAATTTCTAGGGTATTGGGAACCCACCTATGGTCATAGCCCTTAAAAATATTATTATTACCTAACCCCCCCCCCCCCCATTTTGGATATATGAACCAAAGATTACGTTTTAAAAGCAGAGGTAAATTAATTGGGCCTATATTTTATACACATTCATTTCTCATAACTTACACAACAATGACACGGATCACCGAGGGGTGTTTAAGAATGACAGCCTGCAGATTGTTTTATAAAAAAACAACCCTTAAAGTGTCATAGTATCATCCTCCATACTTGGTTCTAATGTCACTAAAACCTTCATTTATTCCTCCAAATCTTACATCAAGAGAAGTGATCACTAGATGGATTTGGGAGAAATTTTTGACAAAATCAAAAATAAATTGATTATTATTGGTTACTTTAATACTATTCTGAAAACATATGAGAAAACTGGATCTAATTTCTACATGTTATTCTCTCTTGAGTTCTCACTGGTCATTTATCAATTTAATCTTGTGGAGGTCCCAATATCTAGAGATGATTTCAATTGGAGTAGATATACCATTAATTTTAGGAAAGTAGATAAGATTCACTGATTATTTCTTCAAGTTGATGATAGAAATGTTACAACTAAAATATATTCCTTTAATCTTCCAAATTTTTACTCTGGTAATAATCCAATCATTATTGAAATACACATGCATCTTCCTAGGTCATCCCCCTTCCCTTAAAATTCAATAATTCTTATATCTTCTCACATGGATGTAGAGAAATTTTCATAGAGGCGTGGAATATATACTCACTTGTAATCTCTCTTCAAATATTAGCTGGAAAGTAAAAAATTATCAAGGGCCTATTAATGGATTAGAGTAATAAATATTTCTCCAAGATTAATATTCAAATTATTTAAACTCAAGAACATCATTTCTACTGTTATGTTACAAATCATAACGAAAGTACTCCCTCCATTGAATAATTTTAAGCTATTTTCAAGTTGTGTGAGTTATTGGACATCAAGAAGAGGCTGACTAGAAACCAACTTAATGTTAGATAGATAAAATATGGTTATAGGAAAACTGATATTTTTTATCGTATACACAAAGAGAATAGAATTAAGGGAGAAATTAATTCTCTAAGAATTAATGGAGGTCTCTTCATTTTTGAAAATTATATCTCTAAGTAAACTATGGATTACTTTAAAGGGCTCCACTCTGATGATGAAAATTAAAAAACTCATAAGATAGTCAAAAATATTCCAACATACATTGATGGTAATAAAAACCATGGGATCACTTTTCCTACTTATGAGGATACAATAAAAAAGAATTTATTATATATTAAAATTGATTGTGCTCCTGGACATGGTGAGTTCACCAACAAGTTATTTATTTTCTACTGGAACATATTGTATGATGAAGTGACAAATTATGTGATGGAATTTTTCAATCATGCTTTGTTGACTTATGGTATCAACTCCATCTTTATGCATCTAATACCCAAGAAAGAGGTTTCCATTAACATTGGGGAATTTAGACTAGTTGGAATTGGGAAAATTGTCCCAAATATCATTAGTAGGGTCATTATGACTAGTATGGGAGGTTTGGTTAGATATAACATCACATCAAATCTGTTTAGTTTTATACCTAGAAAGTGAATTCAAAATTGTCTTTTCACTTCTTCAAAAAGTATAAAATTAATGAAAAGGAGGTTAAAGGTTGTAATTTTTTTCTGAAATTTGACCTTCCAAAAGATTTTGATACTTTCAAATGGATCTTCATTTTTTCTGTTCTAAAAAAATATGGATTCTCTAATAACTTTATCAGACTCATTATCACCATTCTTAGAATTTAAATGTTTTCTATTCTTATTAATAGAGCTCCCTAAATATTATTCTAATGCTCGAGAGGTTTCAAGAAAGGATATCCTCTCTCAGGCCTTCTATTTCCAATTTTTTAATACTATATGAGTAGATATATTAATGATCTTGTGAATATTGGTTTTGAAAAATATATCGAGGTAGTAAGAGGGTTGTTTTCTCCCTACCACCTTCTTTATACTGATGATACCATTTTTTTTGGGGAAGGCCTCCAAAAAAACATTATCCAACATCAAAGAAACTTTTGGTCAATATGAGGAATGTTATGGGCAAGATATCATCTAGAAAAAATCTTTCATTGTCTTTGGTGAAGGATCCTCTATAACAAGATATAATATGATTTCTAGAACACTAGGTGTAATGAGGGTGACTCTTCCCTTCACTTACCTTGGTGTCCCGCTCTTCTAGGGGAAAATTAAAAGATTCCACCTTGAAAATATGTGTTTTCCCTTATTAATTAGTTTTCAAAATGGAAATTCAATGTTATATACCAAGATGAGAGAGTGTTTCTAGTCAATTTGGTCATTAATTTAAAATTTTACTTTGATTTCTCTCTATATAGATGGATAAGAATCATTATCAAGGAGATACAGTACATGAATGGGAACATTATATAGATTAGTTATTTCTATGAAAGAAAATTAATTACTGTGGTGTGGAAGTATTTCATAAATTCCATTGATATGGGGGGACTTGGCGTCAAAGATCTCAGAATATTTAATGATTCACTTCTCACCAAATTTTATTGGAACCTTGTAACCTATAATGATATTTCCTTTTAATTCCTATTTAATATATTCAATGAAGGTTTTCTGAATATATATATATATTATCTTACCTCTTCCAACTGGCCTTCCATAACGTACACCTACAATGATCTGATGGGAATCTCTAAATGGCTAGTTAGAATACAGTCAAATCAGAATTTATAGATTATTCCATGGCTTGAAAAACCTCTTGAAGACATCATGGTTGTTCCTCCCAATAAGAAGAACCTTTTATATTACTAAGTTATTCCATACCAATCCTAGGCATGACATGATTGTACCTTCTTGGATATCTCTTGAAATGTAGAGTTGCACTTTCATGGATAGGGACACTCTTATTTAGACTCCAAATAAGAATGGTTAATTAAATAATAATTAATTTTATGTAATCAATTGTGAAGGCATTTTATGTAATTCATCTTATCTATCCAAACATAGATATCCCTTCATCCATCCATCAAGTTTATTTCTTATGTAGAAAATTTGGAAATTTTGGATTATAGTCCAGGATCAAATGAAGAGATCTTGTGTTCAAATTGATTTGGTATATATTCTCTTCATAGGGGAGGGATAAAACACTTATCACCATTTTTTAAAATTTGGTTTCATCTCCAAACTCTGGGATTACTTTTAGAATATCTTCTGAAACACAATTTTCAAGAATAATCACATTGATGACCTATTCGTGTGTATTTTTATTTCCACCTATAGTGAATAGATCTATAATATATTATCCACAACATCCTCAGTTGCAATTTAAAACAAATGGAGATCCAAGAATTATATAATATTTGATAAACATCCTACCTCCATTAATATAGGCATCATTACCATGCACAAGGATATATTTGATTCATCCAATATCTAAAATGTTTCAATTTATAATTCATTTTTTGATCTCAACACACTTAGGTTTCCTAGTGTGCCTGGAAGGGAAATAAGGTCATTAATACTGAAGTAAATCTAGTGGATTCCTTCAACCCCCATGGATAAAAGTTAATTTGGGTTTTTTAGCTTCTATTGCACTGAGACTCTCAGGTTATGGAGGTTTTTTTCACACTCTTTATGGCTTTGTTAAATGATTCTTTGTTAATTATATTGGAAATGGTACTACATATGAGGTCGAACTATGAGTCATGATATAAGCTATTAAACATGTTGTTTAGAATAACTAGGATCATATTTAGAATGATTAATACTCAAAACTTTTCATTAAAGTCCTGGGGACAAGAAATAATAATGTTCCATGTAAGTACTCCCACAATGGATTAAATGCATTCAAGTAACTAAACACCTAAATGTGATGGTTTTTCATGCTTATAGGGAATCCAATCAAGTGGAAGATACATTATCAAAGAAGTAAATTATGGATATGAGATCTATGTGGCCATTTGGGATTCCTGGAAATTTCTTTTTCTTTGGTTGATATGGATATGTGGGGTGTGATTCATTCCCAAATTTGTAAAACCCCTTATAATTATTAACTTGATTTTTGTTATAGTTTTTAATAAATTTTAGGAATGTAATTGCCTAGATCCTAAACCTTTTGAGTAAAAATCAATTCATGATAAGTCTTTTACAAGGATGAGGCACTTAGGTACTATTTATTCTATTCATAGAGCTATTTTTTCTTTATTTGACATGTTTATGTTCAGTAGTATTTGTTTTAATTTTTTAAATAACTCAACGAGTGTGTTTTTAGATTACATATGAAATTTTAGTTAAAAACATGTGTTAATCATTGAAAACTAATCAAACATACTTGTTTTATCTTGATAATTTAGGAAAATTACTTGTAATTCATTGTTCACCTATAGGAATTAGTTGTATGTTAATCCAAAACACGGTATACCCAGTATGAACCAAAGTGTATGATTTCATTTTAATAGTAAAATTTTAGTTAAAATCATTTTTCAATCACTGAAAATAGATCACATATTGATATTACCTTCATAATTTTTTACAATGACCCATAATTCATTTATTATATGTATGAATTATCCACACATAGTGTGTCTGGTATGATTGAAAATGTTTGTTTTTATTTAAAAGTGAAATTTTATTTCAAAACAAACATCTTTCACTAAAAATAAATAAAAAATTGGTGGATTTTATTTATATATTAATAAAATAATAGATAAATAATTTTTGATGTATAGGAATTGGTCTCACATCAATCTGACACACGATGTGGTTAGTATGATTGAAAGTGTGTTTTTTATTTAAAAGTGATATTTTTGTTCAAAACACACACCAATCACTAAAAACCCAGAAAAAAAACTTTAATTGTCTTAATAAATTAGTAAAATGATCCATAATTGTTTATACATAGGAATCATTTTCACGTTAATCTAACACATGATGTGTCCAGTATGACTCAAAATAGGTGTTTACATTTTGAAAGTGAATTCTTAGTTAAAAACATGTCTCACTCAATGAAAACCAATAAAATAAAATCATATAGAATTTATACTTTAGGAAAATTATACATATATCATTTTTCACTTATAGGAGTAAACCACATGTAAATTTGACACATTGTGTTCCCGGTGTGACTTGAAGTGCATCTTTTTTGTTAAAAAATTACATTTTAGTTAAAAAAGTGTGACCCTTACTAAAATAGGGGAAAATTATATTATCTTTATAATTTAGTAAAATGATAAATAATTCATTTTTTACATGTATAAATTTACCAAAAATTAATCTGACATATGGTGTTCTCGGTATAACTCGAAGTATGCATTTTCAGTTTAAAACTGGACATTTAGCATAAAACATACATCACATACTTAAAAAATATAAAAAACCCTCATATTTTCTTGATACTATTGAAAAAAATTTCCATAACTCATTTGAGATGTGTAATAATTATCCACACATCAATATGATATATTGTGTGTCTGGTATGACTAAAAGTGCATGTTTTGATTTAAAATCGATATTTTAATTCAAAACATGTATCACATACTAAAAACTAAGAAAACATTATTGGATTATCTTAATAATTTAGTAAAATGATACATAATTTATTTTTTACATATAGTAATCAACCTCATATAAATTTAACACATGGTTTTCCTAGTATAACTCAAAATTCATGTTTCAGTTTAAAGGTAACATTTTAGTTAAAATTGAACATCACTTACTGAAAATGGATAATAAATAATTTGATTGTCTCTATAAATTATGATAAGGATACATAAATAATTTTTTATGTATAAAAATTATTCTCATATCAATCTAACACATATTATGTCCTGTATAATCTAAAGTATGTTTTTTTATTTAAATTCATCATTTTAGTAAAAAAACTTTACATACTCAAAACTAAGAAATAATTATTGTATTATCTTGATAGTTTTGTAAAATGATTTATATGTAATTTTTGACATGTAGGTTTCATCCACACATCAATCTAATATATAGTGTGCTTGGTATGACTTAAAGTGCATGTTTTTAGATTAAAAGTAACATTTTAGTTCAAAATGCATGTCATTGATTGAAAACCACGAAAACACACTCATATTATCTTAATAGATTATTAATATAATACATAAAAAAATTGGTATGTGTAGGAATAAGTCACACATAAATATGACAAGTGTTGTGGTCCATATGACTAAATGTCCATGTTATAATTTAAAATCAACATTTTAGTAAAAAACGCACTACAAGTACTCAAAACTAATATAATTCACTCAAATTTTCTTGATAATTTTAGAAAAATATATACATGTCATTTTTTATTTGTAGGAATCATTCTCATGTCAATCTTACACATGGTGTGTCCTGCATGACTCAAAGCGTGTGTTTTTAATTTAAAATTGACATTTTAGTTCAAAAGATGCATGACATACTCAAAACTAAAAAAACACACTTAAATTTCCTTGATAATTTAGTAAAATTATCCATAAGTCATTTATGATGTGTAGCAACTTTATTCATCTCATTTAGATACATGGTGTTACCGGTATGAGTCACGGTGCATCTTTTCAGTTTAAAATATATATTTTAGTTAAAAACATGCATCACTCATTGAAAACCAAATAAACACATTCCTATTATCTTTATGCTTTATGAAAATGATACATAAGTCATTTCTGATGTTTATTAATTATTCATATGTCAATCTGATACACGGTGTGATCCGTATGGATCAAAGTGTGTTTTTTTCTTTTTAAAATTTCATTTTAGTTAAAAACGTATCACTCACTAAAAATCAAGAAAAACTGTATTATATTAATATTTTAGTAAAATAATCTATGATTCATTTTTTATGAGTATAAATTATCTAAATATCAACCTAATAAATGTTTTAGCTAATATGACACAAAGTGTGTTTTTAGTTTAAAATGTCATTTTAGTTAAAAACGCATCTCACTCACTAAAAAAAATAAAAAACACTTTGAATTTAATAATTTTTTAGGAAAAAAATACATGATTTATTTTTTGATGTGTACAAATCACTCACTCATCAATCAGACACACTGTGTGGTCTGTATTACTCAAAGTGTGTATTTTTATTTAAAATTGACAATTTATTTCAAAATACATATGACATACTAAAAACCTATAAAACACATTCATATTATTTTTATACATTAATAAAACTATCCATATGTAATTTGTGTCATATAGAAATCAAACTCACCTAAATCAAATGCATGGTGTGACCGATATAACTTAAAGTATGTGTTTTCTATTTAAAAGTGATATTGTAGTTAAAGAATGTTTTACTCATTGAAAACCAAGAAAAAACATTCATCTCATTTTGATACTTTAATAAAATGATCCATGAGTCATTTTTATGTTTACCAATCAATTTCACATCAATATGATACATGGTGTGACTGGTGTGACTCAAAGTTTTTTTCAGTTTAAATGACATTTTTGTTAAAAATGTTCCACTTACTAAAAACCAAGAAAAATAACTTATATTTTTTTTGATATTTTATAAAAATTATCCCTAAATAATTTTTAAAGGTTAGGAATCATTCACATGTTAATAAGACAAACAATGTGACTAGAATTACTCAAATTTCATTTTTCAATTTAAAATGACATTTTGGTTAAAAACATGTTTCAATCACTAAAATCCAAGAAAAAACACTTGTACTATCTTCATGATTTAGTTTAATTATCCATAGTAAATTTTTTATGTTTAAGAATCAACCACATGTCAATCTGGCACATAGTGTACCCGGTATGACTCAAAGTGCATGTTTTTATTTAAAATTGACATTTTAGTTCAAAATAAACATAACATACTTAAAAATGATAAAACACATTCATATTTTTTTATAATTTATTAAAAAAATTCATAAGTCATTTTTTATGTACAGGAATCAGCTAAACCTCAATATGATATATAGTGTGACCATTATAACTTGAAATGTGTTTTTTAGTTTTAAACTGACATTTTAGTTAAAAACATGTTTCACTCACTGAAAACCAAGAAAACATGCTTTTATGGTATTTATACATTATTAAAATTATTTCTAAATCACTTTTTAGTGTTGAGAATCATCCACATGTTAATCTGATACACTATGTATCCGGTATGACTCAAAATGCATGTTTTTTAATTAAAAATGGAATTTTAGTTAAAAATTTCACTCATTAAAAACCAATAAAAAATGCTTATATTATCCTAATATTTTAATAAAATAATCCAAAAATCATTTTCTATGAGTAGGAATCAAATTCAAATCAAACTGATACACAATGTGACCAATATTACTCAAAGAGTGTGTTTTGAGTTTAAAAATGACATTTCAGTTAAAAATGTGTTTCATTAACTAAAAACTAAGAAAATACACTTAAATTATCTTGATACTTTAGTAAAATGATCCATAATTAGTTTTTGATGTGTGTGAATAATCCACACATCAATCAGACACATGGTGTTCCAGTTATGACTCAAAGTGTGTGTGTTTATTTAAAATCAACATTTTAGTACAAAAAACGCATGACATACTCAAATCAGAGAAAACACATTTATATTATTTTGATACTTTAATAAAATGATCTATAATTCATTTTTTACATGTATTAATAATTTGTACCACAATATAATACACGGTGTGACTAATATGACTTGAAATGTGGGTTTTTAGTTTAAAAGTATAATTTTAGATAAAAACATATTTCACTCACTGGAAACTGAGAAAACACACTCATATGGTATTTATACTTTATGAAAATTATTCATAGGTCATTTTATTATATTTATTTATATTAATTTATTTTTTAGTTTTACATATATGAATTTATATTCTATAATATATATAATTAATACTTCTTTACATATTTAGTCCATATGCTTGTTGGTTTAGATATTCTATTTTATATGCAATAGTTTTGAAAGTTTCTTATATTAAAGTTATTTATGTTGCATTAATATATATTTTTAGTTTATTTTTTCTCTTATTTTTATGTTTTGTGATGGTTTGAAGTAATAAACATTAGTTTATAATGTTATTTTTAAATAAACTCTAATTTCTATTGTTTTTTTCATATTAAATATAATGAAGAATTTTGTATATTCATTCCTTTTATATTTTGATCTAACCAAATTTCATATTATTCTCCATTTGAATAATTTTATTCTTGATTAATCATAGAAAATTTATATAATATAAATTAAGAGAAGAATTAAATATCTAATTAGTTTTATTAAGGGTGGTTATTATTTTTTTTAAAAAATATTCTAATATTTTTTAAAGAGGTTTATTTTATTTTTTTAAACAAGAAAAAAAGTTATGCATGTGAAAATATTTTCACTTTGTTTTTTTATGAAATATAGGAGCCAATAATGGACTCTTCAATTAAAAAATTGTTGGTTTTTTATGTTTTTTACTGAACCTAACCAATTATCTTTTGAATAGTTTTGAATATTATGAAATAAATATTTATTTATTCTGATATTATTTTTGAATTATAAATATTTAATAAATTATTCCAAATATAAATGTTTAGACTATTTTTATTAATTATATATGACTTATACTGAACTAAATAACATGGTTGTTATAAGAATTTTTTAATACTATTTGAACATACACTAACTATTTTGGCTTTTATTACATTGAATAAAGTGATGCAAAAACTATCAATTTTGAAGAAGTTGATGAAATAAGGAAAAACGTATGTTTTGTGTTTATTATGCATTTTTTATTTAAACAAAGTTTAAATATTTTTCATAACTTTCGACTATAGAACAAGCATCGTCTATGGGGGTATAATTTTTTTAGCAATGATAATTTAGTTTTCTTGAAAACTAATTAAATTAGATATTAAAAAAGTGACATGTTTAGTAATTTTGTAACAATGACATCATATATGTTATATTATTAACAAATAAATATGTAAACTGGTTACTTTTTAAATTAGATCATAATTTTTTTTCTAATAAAAAGAAAGTTTCTTCTTAAATAAACACATGTATTTTATGAAATTATAAACTTGTTAATTTTAAATGTGTAAGAGAACGAGCTTGTACCCTAGTGGTACAGGCTCCTTCTTGGCATCCAAAAGACCCGGGATCAAATTCAGGCAGGTGAGAATTTCTGGTATTATAGCAGTACTGTAGCAGCAGTGGAACTGTAGTAGTGGCGGCATTGTAGCAGTGGAGGGCTGTGGCAGGTATTGTAGTGGTGGTTGTACTGTAGTAGGTACGGAAGCAGCGTGGGTACTGTAGCAGTACTTTTCACCGAGGGGTCCTTTGGGCCAAAAAATGGGCTTTCCAGCCTTGTATTCATGCCACTTGGCCTTGGTCCTTGAGGCTATGTAATGGGTCTCCCTCTACCCATTCTAAAGAGGTCTTTGCTTTAAATAATAAATTGAGGCTTCATCCCCAACCTTTTGAAAAAAAATTAATGTGTAATATGTTTATTTTTATTATTTTATAATACAGATAATATTTTTATTAAAATTATATTGACAAAAAAATTCAGTTCCTCTAATTTTTAAATAAAAGTGTAATAATTTGTTGTTATACATATAAATTTGTTAATAAGAATAATATTTACATGTTTAATAGAATGTATTTTTTAGGGAATCACACATTTTATTTCATTCACCAATAGATTTCAAAGAGGCTATATCAATTGTAAATGTATAAAATGTTAAAACATGTATTGTTTAAAATATGGTATTATGAGGGAACATCTGTTCTTGAATAGTTTTATTAAAAAAACTATAAATATTTTACTCATCATGGGGAAGAGTATGATTCCCATCAATAAGAATAATGTGTTCAAATAAATTTTGATCTAATGCAAATTGATCTGATGAATGTAATGCTCAATGACATGGCGCATGGATGTTATTCTAAAGGTAGTGACACTGATAATGATGATGTTAAAGGTAGAAATCCTTGTTATAGTCTAGATGGAGAACCATTGAGGTTTTTTAAATTCCTTGATGATGCACACACAAGATTGATCAGATGTAAATTTACAATGAATCTGAATGAGTGTAACTAAAAGATAAATTTATATATTTTTAAGAAAATTAATTAATGGACATCTATGTAGATGTTTTTCAATATTTTTTTGGTTCTTATTCACCTTTATTGATCTATTTATTTGGTGTGATCCCGTGATATTTGATTTAATTAATTGTCTTAATACTTTGTTAATTTTATGGATTTTGATGAATATGGTGGAGTGGATGTTCCTCAGATGGGATAGTGTTAATGATAAAATAGCATGGTAGTAAGATGGAGTTAGTTATACATTATGGGAGACTTATTAGGATGATGTTTTCCACTATTGAATTGATTGACTTAAATTATTTGTGTTGAATTTCTTGATTAGAATTATAACAATGAATACTTCCCACCTATCCATTTGGTTCTTTTTATGTTGTAAAGATATTTTGAAAAAATATATAAGGTGTATTTTGATTTTTTATACAATGTATGTTGTAATTTGGATATTTTATATATATTAAATGCATAATGAGTGTTATTATGAAAATAAATAAGATTGTGGATATTGATTAAATTCGTTTTTAATAAATAACATATGTTAAAAATTCTATACATCTACCACCACATAAAAAATATTGTTTATAAAAATTAAAAAAGGTTATTTTAGAATATTATATAAATTTCTAGACGTTTTTTAACACATGATATGTTTTTTAAACAATATATGACAATAAACAATGTATATTGTTAAAAAGGTGACTATTTTTTACCATTGATCTTTTCACAACATGAAAGAGTGTGTTTTGAATTAATTTTAAAAGTATAAAATATTTTTTAGTAAAATTCAATTTTCTTGAAGTTTATATCATATTGAACACATTAACATTCAATATATTTTTATTTTTCAGTTGTAATTATTCATCATTTGTCCAATTATAGTGGTTCTATTTTCATTTTTTCATTCGATATATGACTAGCTCAAGCTTGTTTTTTTCCTCAACCCTAGACATGTCAATTATTACCATGACTATAACTATATTCAATCATATTCAATTCTTGAAATGGATATGAAGTAGTTTTAAAAACTTCATGACTCATCGTCAGGAGTTCATTATTATTTTTTATAATAAAAAGAAAGAAAATGGTTTATAAAATCTTTCAATTCCTTTTTCATGATTTTTTTGGTTTCAAAAGAACTTTTGAAGCTCAAAAATGGAAATTTTCCCCTTATCATATTTAGGTCTTTAATATTTTATCTATATAATTTTATCTATGATGTTATTTTGATCATGGAATAATTTACTTTGCTTACCGACTTGAAATCCTAGTATCTCAAATGAATTCATTCATAGTCAATTTTTAATTAAATTATCAATCTCAAGTGTCCATACCTTTCCTGTAGATTATTCCACAATATTAGAAGATATTTTCATTGTTATGTATTCATTATTTAAACCATTATGGATATGATGGTGGAAAAATATTATATCCTAGTTACAATATTGTGTGGAACCATTATTTCCCACTTTGATCTTCTATTTGAGGTAACTTTCATCCAAATTAATACTAGCATCCATAATCCTTGATTGGTGTTTTTTGTTGGTGGTGTTAATATGGAGGAAATGAAGCTTAGAATTTTGTGCCATGTAAAGTGAAAATTACCCTATAAAACAACTATTTTCTAGTGAGTAGAGTTCATGGTGATAACATACTAAGAAATTAGAAACATGGAAGTGATTGAAATTACAAAGCATTATGAAATTAGGAAGCATAATATTAATATTATATTAGGTGTGGTTTTTATTGATGGAGAATGATCACAAAAAAATCACAATATTATTGAAAAACAAATAAAGAGATAAGAATTAGAGGGTAAAAATGTGGGTGAAAAATAATATTTCAATTATCATGTTATAATATATATATATATATATTCTACATGAAAATACAATCAATGGACACCATGATCTCCTATGGTGCTACTATAGATCATGTGATTTTCTGCACTGATAAAGGGTGTACTTGTATTAGCCCTAGATAAAAGCATATATAAAAGGTAACTTTTATAAATTATGATAAAAGAGTACCCTTTTTGTGATTTTTTATCATTGATAAAAGTCCCCCCTTTACCAGTTATTTTTGTTTAGCACTGATAAATGTCATAGTGGATAATTTAATATATATATATATATAATATTTATATTATAATAATTATATATATATAAATATAACATATAAATAGTATTTATATAACTTTTAATAAAAAATTATCATCAATCTAATTTTCATAATTTTATATATAAAAATTTATAAAATTTATATTAGTCAATAAAAATGTTTAACAGTATATTTCTATACATTAATTGAAAAATGTGTATATAATTAATATAAATATGATATATTAATATTAAATTTAAACAATTATATAAATATATAAATGAATATTTTTATTTAAATATGTGATTAAAATTTGAATTTATATATTTATATTCATATTAAATAATTTAAAATATAAGTACATGTATTTGTATGTATATTTATGCATGTGTATGTATGTGGATATATGTGCATGTGTATGTGTATGTGAATGTGAATGTGTATGTATGTGTATGTGTATGTGTATTTATATAAGTATATATGTGGGTGTGGGTGTGTATGTATATATACATGTATGTTTATGTGTATGTTTATGTGTATGTATATGTGTATGTGTATTTTTATGTGTATGTGTATGTGTATTTTCATGTGTATATGTTTATGTATGTGCATTCACTTGTATATATGTGTATGTGTATACATACGTGGATGTGTATATATATGCATATGCATGTTTACGTGTACTTGTATGTGTATATGTATGTGTGTGTGTGTGTGTATTCCTATGTGCATGTATTTGTATATATGCATGTCTATGTGTGTGTGTGTGTGTGTGTGTTTTATGGCCTCCTCCCTCCAAATATAATGAGGGGAGACAGATAATGACCCTCGAGCCCTGCCTCCAATAGGCCCCAGTTTTGCAACTAGCAGTGAGAGTATACAAATCTCAATATGGGAGACATCACCCTCTATAATATACATAGGATCGAGAGACAGGATATCAGTGTCCAATAAACTCTATGAAATACCATAATATAAAAAGAAACCAATACCAACCCACATTGTGTGTATTTAAAATAGATACAGATAAAAGTCTCCAAATAATTACCCAAAATTAAATCTAATGCAGCGACATAGAAATGATCCAATGTTCAGTGCTATTAATGACCATCATAGTCCATGTAGTCCTCCTATAAACCTAAAAATTAGTTTCATGTATGTAGGGAGAGAATACAAGTACACTCAATAGGAAAACCAAAGTCTCTAGTGCACATGTGAAGGAATAATATTAATGGACCTGTGAGAAAACATCAAAAACAACATCACCTAAATAGGTCAACTAAGAAAACTCATCCTCACCCTAGCATGATCACTAAATAATGAACCCAAGTATAAATAATATGAAATATATTGATGATAGGGTACCCCGCACCACTATCCATCTTATTTTCCACTCTCACACCCCCACATAATATGTCTTGGAACTCCCATCTCTTTTGTATAACACATCAAATTTCACCTCCCCCACAACACAGTTACATCACATCTCACTGAAAAACACTTGGTCCATCACATCTCCCCAACCCATAGTATGGTCACATCACAACCATAACCTAAGTAGTAGGGAATCATGAACATGAAGTACATCAACCTCATGCCCTCCTTCTACCATGAACAACCCCCACCAAATACCATCTCATTTCATCACACCACATCCCACCCATAAACATCATGTCCTTCACCTTGTGCACTATCTGACCTTTGACCACCGCATCCTATAAATATCTACTCACTTGGAAGAGAGAGTGGTAAATATCAGGTATCTGTCTATCTATCCTCATCACTATGATGTTGGGAAAACACCCCCATATATATGTATGAGTGGTGGCATGTGGTACTCAATGTGGGTGGGGTGCATATAGAAATCACAAAGAAAATAAAAGATATATATATATATACACACATATACACAAGCCCAGCCTATTAGTTCACCACCAAATCACTAACCAACACACAACACTTACACTTTCATTGCCAACACTAAATGCATAACACCACACAACAAGCTACAATACATTATCCATGTTCCATTTTCCAAACCATTTATTTTATGTTTAATCATTAACCATTTAACCACGCATCCCATTTTAAATCGTTCATTATCTATATCTATCCCATTAACCAACCATCCCATGTCATTTCAATAAGAATAAAAAAAAATACCATCAATAACATCTTCATACTCCTCATGCCAAAATCCAACACATCGTCGTAAACTCACAACCAAATCAACTTATTCATCCCAATAACCACACATTTTCATCACAATAGTCCCATAGCATGACCACACAACTCATCACATTCACCCCCACAACACAACAACCATCCATCTTTACCCCACGACATGTCCAAGACAAAACACACATCTCATCAACACATCACAACACATTCACATATCAAACTTTAGATTTGTTAAAGGGGATTTTATCACATTCCACTTTACTTTTAAGGGTATTTTCACAAAATACATATATCCAGGTGAAACTAATTCATTATCCAAATATAATTAATTATATATTTTAAATCAAGGTGATGGAAAACAATAATAATAGAATATAGGTTCCACAAATACAACTACAGCATAAGAAAATACCCCTAACAGTCATGATTTTTTATGGGGAATTTATATAAAAATCCAACTCAGGTCGACCCAACCTATCACATGAGATAGATCTCCACATGGTCTAAAGCATTTTCTTGATCACCATAGGCTGGAGATAAGCACTATCCATAACCAACTATATCTTGGAAATAGTTTTACCACTGCTAAACCGGTATGAACAATTCATTAAATGGGATAGCCACACCAATATCATCAGAGTCAATAGCATAAAATGTAACATCCAAAGTATGCCATAAAAACAAAGTAGATACCAAAATAAAGATCACACATTATTTACAAATAATCCTATAATAGGATATTTTCATGGTATCTCAAGTCAAAACCAAAAACTCAAAATAATGGGAGTAATACCAAAAAATACCCATAAAACATCCAAATGAATAAAAAATACCAAAATGACTCTACATGATCCAATCCCTATGAGAGAATGTATGGTTCACAAAATACTGGACGAAGATAATTAAGAAGAGACCCCATACTATATGGTTGAATTTCTCTTACATGTGTCATATAGAAGAATTCTAAAAATTCCCAAAGGACCAAGTATGGTGTGAGGAACAAAACTCACTATGATACCACCATGAATCTATTTAAGGATTTTACCCGTGAAAACCAATAAAATAGTTTGAAAAAAATTAAAACCAAACTAATTTGAAAACATACCATTTTTAAATAAACCTTTAAAATCCCTTTGGTTTCTCTATTTAAAATAAAATTGGTTTTCCAAAACAATACCCAACATGGATATAATAAACAAACAAGTCACAAAATGATCAATAAACCCAACACAACAAGGGAAATTGTAACATCTTCATCATATAATCAATAAGTGTAAATGTTCATAACATAGCCCATCACAATAAGAATGGGACTAATAAAATTTATAAATCATATAAATCAATTTGTATGAGTAATGTACACCTAAGTCTATAACTATTACGATTTTTGTGGGTGAGTAAAAAAGTATACTATCCAGATATCCAAATAGAATCTCTCACAGTCTTCCTCGTACCCAACTCTAAGAGCTCTCATGGTCTCTCAGCAACCAACATGGAAACTCTTATACTCATCATATCTAAAGTCTCTTGTGGTACCTTAAAACCAAAAATGGAAGCTTTCATAGTCTTCCCTTCAAAGGATCACATGGTCCCTCAAACAAACGCCTCATTCACTCCTTGTTTAACCCATATGTTACTCCATGCCAACATAACCACAATTAAGTGACCATACCAAACAAGCCATATCACAAGCCATTTCATAAAAAACATTCCTATTTTATCAAAACACATTTCCTAAGGTAAAACCATTTTATAAATCCATTTAGAATCACAAAACCTCTTTGATCTATTTTATCAAACACTTAGTGTGTAGACAAGACACACCCATTTGGAAAATCCACTTTAAACCATCAAATTGATAAATCAAGACATAAAATACAACAAAATGGGATAAAAATAAACTTAAAGTAAAATAAATGGAAATTTAAACAATAAAAACTAAATTTTATTTATAATTTAAAGGTAATTCAAGTAAAATGGCAATAATAGATAAACGTACCTCAAATTCGGTCCAAATCTCATCAACTTTGATGATGACCACATGAAAGAGGAAGAACAAGGCCTTAAACACCTAATACATAAGAAAACAAAACATTTTACCCATAAAACTCCTAGATTCATCTAACCCCGCTATATAGGGTTACACATCTCTGTGAAAATGGAGAAACAACCAAGGAAAAGGGGAAAGGATAAAAAACAAAGAAGAAATTGATTTCCCCCAAGACAAAACAAAAATATTCCAATAGGAAATCGCCACCAAAGGATAGGGGAGCTTCAAGGACAAGGAGGAGAAGTTGCACACATTGGGGAAGGAAAAAAGGGAGCTCAAACCTAAATAAATCGATAAGGGAATAATGGTAATAAAACACTTCTTAAGTGATCTAGATAGGCCACATGGTTTGGATGCATGGTTTGGAAAACCATGCATTAAGCATGTAGGTGTAACTTTACACACAAAAATGGGCTACACAGTTACCCCTATGTGTTGTATGGTTTGTAAAACTATTCTCAAACAATAAAAAAAACCCCATTGACACTAATTGTATCACCCACATATGGTTATTCGCACAGTTAGGAAAATTGTGCGCTAACTGTATGCCATGGTATGTTTTCCCAAAAAGGCCTAGTTTCGACCCCCAACACCTAAGAGCTCCAAAAATAGAATATATGGAAAATAAAACTCAAAATTAGGCATATAATTCTCCCAGAGGATGTTACAGTTTATCCTGTAGAATTCACAATATTAATAATAATATCAATATGATTAAAACATGTGATTACATTCCCCTTCCCCCTCAATTTAAATTTATCTATTTCATTATCTTATTAGGCCAGTGAAAACCATATTCCCATATATAAATAAGATAAAACCCCTCCCATATTATACACTATGTGAGAAACTAATGAATTCCTACATCGCATTGAGATTTTTAATTCACTGGGTAACTTTGGAACAAGAACAAAGGCACCACTGATCACCACAATGAAGGTAGTAACCTTAATTAGCCTTAAACATAACAAACACATCATTATCCCATTGTAACAACACCAAAACCATATATTTATCCCTTTAAATTAACCTACCATATAATAAAACAAGGAAAAATTGGAAATTAGGAGGGAGGAACTCACCTAAACCACCACGGATCGATCCTCTGAAGCTAGGGTTGAAATCCACTAATAGGGGGTCGAAATTGATCCTTGGGGAGCACTTGGGTTTCTCAATAAATATGAGATACAAAGGATAAATTATGGAGTTATAGTGGGTTTTATAATTTATAGGTGGTGTGTAAAACATAAGACCACAACACATCCCCAAGGAACATACTACAGAATGTCTGAAAATCAAGGAGACCATAGCACAATCAAGAGGACCACATCATAGTCTAGATAGTCAAGGTTCCCTAAAAGAAACACGGCTACCCTTGTGTGGTAGATATTATAAATGGGGGAAGGAAAACATAGCATAGACTAAGACACTTTGTCGCACACCACTAGAAACCAGAAAGGGATATGCCATAATAGGTAGTGGAACCATTATAGAACAACCCCAGGCTCTACAACGCAGCCTTTCCAAAATAGGTAGTGGAACCTCTCTTCTCCAATGAAACACATCCAAACACCTTGGAACCTCCTTCAGAAACCTCATCACTAGAATTCTTGCAAATTAATGGTTTATAAGGTCTATTATATTACATCAGATACCTCTCAAATCCTTATCTCACTTGAGAATCAAAACTAATCCCAGTAGAAAAGAAAAGGGTCTAAATAACCACTACATGAGATACCTATCATGGTTCTTGTTACACCTAAAAACAACTACCAACCAAACAAAAACACCCACCAGACGTCCCATATAACTATACCACTTTATCATCCACCCCACTAAGAACAAACTAAATATCACTTCAACAATCACACAACAAGTCATGTGACCACAAATAAAGTAATATCATCTTATATGTCAATATATTATCTGCTTTGGGTGGCATTGACTCAACAAAATAATTTTAATTATGTTAAACTATTACACGTACAATTAATAATTAGGTTTTTACATTAATTTTTTTCTTAAATATTTAATCACACATCACATCAAAAAAAGGACGATCTCATAAACCAACAATGTTTCAAACTTTACACCATCAATCCAAAACAAAATAAGGAAAAACAAACAAGCTCAGAACAACTCACGGTAATGAGCATGCATATGCATTTCATTCTCTCAAGTACTCTCCTCCAAGACACTATACCACTAAAACATGTGAACCAAAGGAATGATACTTATTCATATCACCCCATATCGATGATCCTGGATCTCCACTAGCCTCTCCATGAATGTAGTTTCATTTTCGATATCCAACTCTCCCCAGTTAATAACATAGGAGTCATCATGAAGATATTGTGGGATTTGAGATATGTGGAAGATTTTTTAAATCTAGTCCAATTGTTATAGAAGTGTTAACTAATAATATACCTTTACAACACATTCCAAAACCTTAAAAGACCCAATAAATTGGGTTGAGAGCTTACTCTTACTGTCAAACCTCTTCTTACAATGTTGAGGGGAAACCTTCGAGAACACGTGGTCTTCAACCTCAAACTTCAATGGTATCTGCCTTTGATTAGTATAATACTTATTCTAGTACTGTACTACTTTCATCCTCTCACAAACAAGTTGAAACTTCCCTATAAAACTATACACCACATTAGGACTGAGAAATAACGACTCTCCAACCTCATCCTAGTATAATGGAGAATTACATAAATTCTTATACAAATCCTAAAATAGGATCATGTAAATGGAAGAGTGATAAATGTTATTATAATAAAACTCATCCAAGGGAAATTTTTATTCCCAAGATCCACCAAAGTCTAAGTTTCATTCTTATAACATATCCTCTAGCGTTTGGATAGTCCAGTTTATCTTCCCATCTATTTGAGGGTGGAAGGTAGTGATGAGGTGTAATTGAGTCCCAAAAGTATGTTGCAATCCCCTCCAGACTCGAAAAGTAAAATGTGTATCCTAGTTTGAGATAATGGACCTAAAAAATCCATGAAACCACACCAACTCATCCACATACTAATTCACCAAAAAAACCATGCCATACTCCTTGATCATTAATAATTTGGTTAATTTCATCAACCGGTCAATGATTACCAAGATAGAATAACTATATCCCTGAGATATAGGTAACAAAATGATGAAATATATTAATATGTCATCCCATTTCCACTAAGTAACATCCAAGGGTAGTAAAAACCCACCAAGAACATGATGCTCATCCATTACCTATTAGAAAACTAGACATCAATCCATAAACTCTACCACCATCCATTTCAACTCAGACTACCAAAACTGAATCCTCAAGAAACAGTGCATCTTATATACTCATAGGTGTACCACCAAAGGTTATCTATAAAAAAACGAAGTACACCCTCATGCATCGCTATCAAAACAACCATCCTCCCCTAAAATAATATCTGGTTCTAACCATACTTTATCTATCCCTCTTGTGCATCATCATGTCCAACAAGATCATACGTCACCTCTACCTCAGAGTCACCCCACTAAGACTACTCCAATTGTTACACTAGAGTAGATTATACTATAATCTAAAACTAGAAACCTTCACCATAAACCAACCCCACATCTAAGTGCAAGTATTTTAACTCCTCCATCACCCTCTAGGAATCTCTAGACTCTTGAACAACATCCTTCCACAACTTCCTACTCAAATCATGATCTATAATATTTCCATTTCTTGAGGTGTAAGATATATCAAAATCATAGTCATGGAGAAACTCTATCCACCACTATTTCCTCATATTTATATGATGCTGAGAAAATATATACCTAAAGCTCTTATGATTCATAAAGATAAAAAGACACTTCCTAATGAGGTAATTTCATCACAACTTTATCATAAACACAAATGATGATAGATTAAAATCATGGGTGACATAGTTACACATGTGGGGACATAACTATAAATACCCATAATAGATAACTTCCCTTTATTTTATTAACACACATCCCAAACTTGTATGGGATTTTTCACAGAAATTCTCAAACAACACACCCTCGTCAAGAAACTGAATCACTAGAGCACTGAACAATTTCACTTTCAGATAACCAAATTCTACCTGAAGCTAATAAGTACACACAAAATATTTTTATTTTATGGTCAACACTATTATCATTGATGAAACTTGATTGAAATCATTCACAAACCTCCAATAATATCCTTTGAGAACAAAGAAACTGTGAACCTCTACCACGTTCTTGAGTGTTTCCCAAGAAACAATTGCCTTGACCTTTAATGGGTGCATGTACAAGCCCTATTAGGACACCACATTCCAAAGAAAATTCACCTACCATGTCCAAAACTTACACTTGGAAAACTTATCATAGAGCATGTGGCATCGAAGATCCCACAAGACAGATTTTAGATAATCAATATGCTCCTCCTCTAACTTTGTGTAGATTAAAATTTCATTAATGAACATGACTATGAACTGATCTAGGAATTCAAAAAAAATGGAGTTCATGATTCCCATGAACACATTCGGTGCATTCATGACACCAAACAACATGACCACAAACTCAAAGTGCTCATACCTACATCTAAAAGTGGTATTTAGGATATCTCCCTCTTTCAACCTCAACTGGTGATATCCAAATCATAGATTTATCTTAGAAAACCAAATAACCCCTCTTATCTGGTTGAAAATATTGTCTATCCTTAGAAGAGGGTAATAATTTTTAATTTTCACCTGATTCAACCTTTGACACTCTATAAAAACTGAATACTACCATCCACCTTCTTAGAAAACAACACCATTGAACCCCATTGTGACACATTGGGGTAGATAAAACACTTCTTTATTAGATCATCTATTTGAATCCTTAACTCCAACAACTCAAAATCCTTCATATGATAAAGATCCATTAATATCGGAGAGGCATCAGGCTGTAAGTTTATCCCAAACTCAACATTGCACTGAGGAAGTAAATTTGTAGCCTCATGAGGTAAAACAACCAAAAACTTCCCAACAACCATAGGAACCTCTTTTATCTCTATATCCACATATTACATAGATAAATCAACCATAAATTAAAGAAGGGTATCGACATATCTACTTCCCACTTGAAAACTCTTCTCAATAGTGAAAACTACAAGATATTCATCCACATACAAGAAAATGAATCTCCTCTAGAAGTATTCAATAATAGAATGAATATAATTCAGCCATTCAATGCCAAGAATGAAATACTATGGCTACATCTATAGAAAGAGAAAATACCCATGGGACTGATGTGGCCACATCATTAGTCTACACCCCTAGCTCACATCAAACAAGCTAATCAGGCCTCTAACTAGCGTTATCAAAACCAAGGGCACGGAAATACTCTCTACATCTAAACCCAGAGAACAGACTAGATAATAAAGGAGTGTGAAGCTCGGAAATCAAAAAAGCAACAAAAACGGGTATATGAAAAGTTGATCATGCCTTGAATGATCTTTTATCCCTCTGGCACTGATACCTCAACTACATGAACCTAACCATGCACATATTCTCTACCTCTCTATAGATGACCACCTCCTTGACCATTATTAAGTTGAGTTCCCAATACATGAGGAACATCCTAAGGTTACCCCCTATTGAATCCATCCCCCCTTGGTGTAGCGTTAGATTGATGCCCCTACTAAAACAACCTTGTTGGAAACTGCTGCTAAGGTTGGTGTTGAACCTAACTTTCCCCACCAAACTGAGCTTGAAGTACCTTTGGGAACTAGCTCGAGTGATGTCCACAAACCACACATAAAATAACACTAGTCTAAAGTCCCCAACAAAATCATAGAAACTATTATCCCCATAAGGCTAAAAGGTAAGCTGGTAAGGTAGACTCTCTACTAGTCAAAACCTTGAATGTCCTAGTGTCTAATACTAACCACTAAAAACTATTCTCCTCGAGGAACCATGATGGTTACCCTATTGCGATAAACCTCCTCATGTGTTTATATTCTCGATCATATCCACCTTATTTTGAACCTCAAGATAAGTTAACAATGTAAAGAGAGTAACTACACAATGTATAGAAGTATGGAGTTCCTCCTCATGATTTATCACATGAGACTCCTCATCTAGAAAAAGGCCAGTGGAAAAGAAAAAAAATCCTTGAACTTGATCCTCAACTCCCACACAAACATAATCCCACACTGAAGAGAGAGTAGCGCTTAAATATTCATTGCCTTCACGATTAACAAAAGAAACTCTACCTGGAACTCTTTTTTAAATTCAACCCATTAAACTTATTCCTCATTTCTCTCACCCAAGTATAGCTTCCACCACTAACACACATCTCCTCATAAATGAATAACTACCAAAGGGACCCAATACTCCTTCAAGGCCTGGATCAAACTGAAGGTGATCTCAAACTCCTTTATCTTGATCTCTTTCTCTACATCTGAAACATTTTTCTCTTACTTACCCAAGTTATTTTTATGAAAGGTACATAATTCCATATACCACTAATAATCCTCCTTAGTAAGGTAAACCCTATGGTGATAAACCAGATAAGCAAGTTAAACCTATACTTACTAAACCACATATATACAATGACAAGGTCCCATCCCTAAAAATGGAAACAAGGTTTCTTAAGTCCAATTGTATGGATTTTTTTATCAATATCCATTTTATTCATTTTAAATTTCCAAAAAAACCCCAAATAAAATAATAAAACAAGTAATAATGATGCATTTTCCTCTCATATGCATCTACCATGTATGTTGGTCAACCTCACTTAGTCATTAAATAAGGTCAGAGCCCATGAACTAGATCATGGGGGCATAAAATCCCATGCCCTAGCTAGTCTCCCTATCCTATATCACACTCCAAGTTCAAATATAAATATTTACATGCCAATCCATGAAATACTCACTATACCTAACTCTAAACTTCATCCTATACCTCAACCACCTCCCTTTTATACCACTCTATCATGACTCCCTCCCTCCAGAGATATCGTAATGAGGGTATAGACATAATTACCCCTAAGGCCGCCTCCAGTAGGCATTGGGTTCAAGACTAGACTTGAGGGTATATAAATCTCAATATGGGAGGCATTACCCTATGTAATATATATAGGATTAAGAGATATGATATCAATGACCAATAAAATCCATGACATACCATATGATAAAATAAAAAAACAACCAACAATGAATATATATTAAATAGATACTAATAAAATTCTCTAAATAAATACCCAAAATTAAAGTTAATGTGGTGACATCGCAATGATTCAATGGTATGAGCTATTAATGTCTAGAATTATCCATGTATTAATAATAATAACTTGAAAATTAGTTTTATATACATAGGATGAGCATAAAAGTATATTAGGAAAATAAAAGTCTCTTGTGAACATGTGAAAGAAGTATACTAATGTACCCATGAAAAAACAATAGAACCAATAGTACTGAAATAGGTCAACTATCCAAACCCATAATCACCATGGAATGATCCCCAAATAATACATTCAAGTATAATAAAATAATATGAATCATATCGATGATGGGGAAACTCGCACCGCTTTCCCACTAATTTTATGGTCTCAAAACCTAATGTTGTATGCCCTGGCACACTCATATATTCCATATAAAATATCACATACCACTACCCCACAATATATTCAAAACACATCTCACTCAAAGATTCTTGGTTCATTGTATCTCACTACCCCATAGCACAGTCACATCAAATCCATAGCCTGAGTAGTAGGGTATCGTGAACATAAAGGACATCAACCTCTTCCCTCCTCCTACCATGCATGACCCCCACCATATACCATCTCATTTCATCACACCACAACCCTCCCATAGAAACCTGGTCCATCACCTTGTGCACAATTTGACCTCCGACCATCACATATTGTGCATATCTATTGGTCTAGAAGAGAGTATGGGAAAGAGAGGGTAGTCGACCATCCTTCCTCACTAATGGGATGTTGGGAAAAATACCCCCCATGTATATGTATGAGTATCGACACATGATTCTCAATGTGGGTGGGGTGCATATAGAAATAAAAAATAATATACAAGGTATATATATATATATAGTCACACACAATACCATCCTATGGTTTCACCACCAAAGCACTCACCAACACACAACACTACCACTTTTTCTGCCACCACTAAATGCATAACACCATAAAACAAGCCACAATCCATTAGCCACATTTCATTTTCCATCACATTTATTTTATTGTTCAGAATTAACCATTTAACTAATATTCCTATTTTAATTCATTCGTTATCCATTTTTATCCCATTAATCAAACCATCCCATTCCATTTCAAATTTTTATTAATCATTTCCATTAATACTTGAGAACATAGCACAAAACCAACCACACAAAAAAAAATATAACACAACATCCCATCAATAACATCCTCATCCACCTCATGAAAACATCCAAAACATCACCATAAACTCACATTAACTTCTACTTCCTCATCACAATATCCACATACCACCACATTTTCATCACAACTTCCCTATAACATGGCCACACAACTCATCAAATTCACCCCCAATACACAAAAACCAACCATCACCACCCCATAACATAGAAAAAAACAAAAAAAAATACCTCATTAACACATAAAAACACATTCAAAAATCAAATTTAATATTCATTAAAGGGTATTTCATCACATTCCACTTTACTTTTAAGGTTATTCTCACACGATCCACATATCTAGGTGCAACCAATTCATTATACGAGTATAAGTAATTATCCATTTTAAATAAAGATAGTGTGAAAAAAATGATCACACAACATAGATTCCACAAACACAACTAAAGTTCAATAAAATACCCCCAATGTTTAGGATTTCTAGTGGGGTGTTTAGCATATACAAATCACAATATCAATAAAAAATAAAAATGGTTAAAAAATGTGATTGCATTCCCCTTTCCTCTCAATTTAAATTAAACCATTTCATTATCTTATTAGGACAATGAAAAACATATTCCCATAGATAAAAAATATCAAACTTCTCTCTCATGATACACTAGGTGAGAAATGAAAGAATTTCTACCTCACACTGAGATTTTCAATCCATTACACATCTTTATAATAAGAAATAATCCACCACTAATCACCATAATAAATTTAGGAACCTTCATCATCCTATAACATAGCATCCACATTACTATACCTTTGTTAAAAAACCAAAACCAAATATTGAACCCTTAAAATAAACCTCCCAAACAAGAAAATAAGGGGTAAATAGGAAAATGGCAGGAGGAACTCACCTAAACCACCACAGATGTATCTTCTAAATCCATGGTTGAAATCCACTAACAGGGGGTCAAAAGTGATCTATTGGGTGTACATTTTGGATCAATAAACAATATAGAGAAAAAAAATAGATGATGGAGTTAAAGTGGGTTTTAGAATTTATAGGTGCTCTGTAAAACATTAGACCACAAAATAGACCATATACCACATTGCATAATTTCTAAAAATGAAGGAGACAGTGATGTAGTCAGTAGGAACATGTCACAGCATGGCCAGTCAAGGTTCCCTCTGACAAACACATATACCCCTATAGGGTAGATCCTATAAATGGTGGAAGGACACCACGACGTAGAATAATCTATTACACTGTATATCTCCATCATCTAGAAAGGGTTATGCCGCAACACCTACTCCATGGTGTTTCTATGATTTAAAAGTAAGTAGCATCAAACTCCACTCGAGCCTCTTACTATGTCGTAGCTTCTCCTCTATACTGCAACCACCCTCAAAAAAGTAGTGGCCCCAAAAAACACCTCTTGGGCTCTCTATGTCGCAGCTGGTTCTTCCACACCACAGTGGAAACCATTATAGAGTAGCCCCATGCTCCACACTATAGCCTTACCAAAATAGGAAGTGGCACCCCCTTCTCCTCCGGAACACCACCAAACACCTTGGAACCTCCTCTAGACTCCTCATCACTAGAATTTCCACAGGGTAATAGGCCATAAATTTTGGGTCATTATTGTGTGTGTGTGTGTGTGCTTGTGTATATATGTGAAAATGTATATGTCTATGTAGATTGTGAGTATATGTGTATGTGTATGTGTATGTTTTTGTGTATGTGTATGTGTTTTATGTTTATGTAGCATGTGTATGTGTATGTATGTTTATGTAGTATGTGTATGTATACATATGTATGTGTATATATTTGTATGCACGTGCATGTAATTATTTGTATGTGTATACATATGTGTATGTGTATGTGTATGAATATACTTGTGTATGTGTATATATATTTTTATTTTTATTTGTATGTGTATGTGTATTTGTATTTGTATTTGTATGTGTATATGTGTATACGTATGTATATATGTGTATATGTACGTGTTTGTATTTATACATGTATGTATGTATGTACGTGTATGTCTACTTATTGATTTGATATTATTTATACATTTCTAATATTTCTCCATCTGTGGTATTTTATGTAATTTATACAATTTTAATATTCATTCATTTTTAATATATATTCCTTTAATATTTTTATAATATATCAAATTTGATAGTTATTTATACATTTTTAAATATTTATATAATTAATTAAATAATTATATTTTTAATTATTATTAAAAATTAAATAGGTTAAAAATTAGTTATATTTTTATATATAATCAATACAGTGCATACATCTATAATTAGCGATAATAATATTATTTATTTATTCATTTTTATTAATTTTTTAGGTGTTTGCAATTCATATAATTAATGTAATAAATTGACTCCTTTAAAAATATTTTTCTAATTTATTTATTTCAATTTATTAAATTTTAATATTATTTTATTTTTTATTATTTTTTCATTTTTTATATTTATTAATTTTTTATATTTTTGAAATTTATTCATTTTTTATAATTTATACATATTTATTTACTAAGTCTTAATATTTTCAATATGTTTTTAAATTAGATGATTAAAATTTATTCATTTTTATTTATTAAGTTTAAATATTCTTAATATGTTTAAAATTTATATAATTGATTCCTATTAAACCATCTCCAAACCATGCCATTATTGTGTGAAAATTCCATTTTGGTGTGAAAATTCCATTTTGATATGAAATTAAACTCCAACATACCTCATCCCTGGTATAATTTTAGTGCCAATGTAGTTAATTAAGTTCTTATATTAAATTAATTTTTTAATATATGAAAAGTAAATATTATTTAACTAATTTTTCATATTATTTGCTTAATTAATAAAATCATTTTATCATGTTTAATTTAATTTATTCATTCTGAATATATGTGTTAGTATTAAATTTAATTTAATTATTAATATATTTGTATAGTCAATATAATTTATCTTTAACAATTTTGTTGTATATATAATTAATATTATCTATTTATTCATTTTTATTCATTTTTTATGTGTCTTTAATTCATGTAATTATTGTTACAAATTAACTTTTTAAAATATTTTTATAATTTATTCAATTTATTTATTCATTTTTAATGTTCTTTGATTTAATATATTTATTAATTTTTAATATTTTTGGAATTTATTCATTTTTTGATATTTATTTATACATAATTATTTACTAAGTTTGAATAAACTGAATATGTTTTTAATTAATCTGATTAATATTTGTTAAATTTTATTTATTAAGCTATAATATTTTTAAAATGTTTGAAATTTATATAATTAATTTATCTAAATGCATTTTTTTAATATTGTCTTCATTTTTGTACTTGTTTACAATTCATGTTATTTAACTTATGAATTATACATAATAATCTAATATTTTTTAATATTATTAATATGTTTTTAATTTATACGATAAATATTTTTAAATTTTATTTATTAAGTTATAATATTTTTAAAATCTTTGCAATCTACATAATTGATTTATTTAAATTTATTTTTCAATATTTTCTTTATTTTTGTATATGTTTACAATTAATGTAATCAATCTTACCAAATCATTTTTTTAAATAGTTTTGTTTTCGATTAAATTTTATTTTTAATTTTTAATACTATTTCAGTTAATATTATTTATACATTTTTAATACTTATTATTTTTATATTTTTTAGAATTTAATCATTTTTCTATATTTATTTATACATATTTATTTAATATTTATTTAATATTAATTTAATATTTTTAACATATATTCATCTTCCTTTTAATATATATTCATTTTTATTTTTTTAATAATTTGTATAATTAATAAAACATATCGATTATTGTAATATTTTTTAAGTATATTGATTTTTAATTATTCAATTTCACTCATTTTTAACATTCATGAATTTTAGATTATATATTCATTAATAATTATAATTATATGTTACTTTTTTATAATTTATTCTTTTTTAATATATATTTGCTTGATATTTATTTATTTTATTTTAAACAATTTTTATCAATCTTAAAAAAGCACTGATAAATATAAGTTTTATGAGCCCTAAAATAATAAGCGTTGATAAAAATATCTTTATTAGTGATAAAATTATAGTGTTAATAAATATAGGTTTTATCAGTACTCTTTTAGTATTGATAAAGGTATGTCTTTATCAACACTAAATTAACACTGATAAAGATAGGTTTTGTCATCGCTTATTATTTTTGCACTGATAAAACTCATCTTTATTAGTGCTTTTTTGACAATTATGATAAATCCCTTCCTGATATTATAAATTCAACCCTAACATAACTCGCATATTCACTCCATTCAATCTCTAATAGAAGTTGACTTTTGTCGTCATTTCCCCTCGAACCTCTCAGACAAATTGACCCTCTCAAAACCTAAGGCATTTGATTACTTTTACTCTTCTTTAGTCAATCTTACTTTATTTGTTCAACATCCTAAATAATGTCCTATTCATCTAAAATGAATGTGTCCAAAAAAATCAAGTTGCCATAAGCATGCCAGTTATAGGATTATCATTACCTAAATTCCTTTATCTCATATGATGGGTCTTGTTTTTATCATCTCTAGCATTAGATGAAGCACCCCAACCACATGATTCATTCACATGATAGTTCTTGAAAGGTAATCTAGTTTAGTTTCACCCCCTGAGATGTTTGTTGGATTTGATTTATGCCACCAGCATCTGGAGAACTTGTAGAATACATATTTTCAAGTCGACTCAATTCACCTACTTTTTCATTCAGAGCGCCCCAATTTTGTAAATTTTCACTTGTAGTGGTTATTTCCCCCTGCAAATCCCCATTAAGGATTTCTTTCACTTTCATTCCAACCTTGGTTCTAATTATAAGTGGTTCATTCTTTTTGGTGCATTCTTTCTCTTAGCCCCACCTACCTTCATTCTGACCACCATTAGATTTCTTTAATTCATCATTTTGATCTTTTTTCCAGTTGAATTTACCAATTCATCCTACTGAGATAGACCTACAGTTTTATTTAAAACATGGACCTAATTATGGAGACTCCTAGATCTCTCTTTAAATATCCACTATGATGACCTTTCACTCCTTAAATTGGAATCATGATTGGAATTGAAAACATCCATATATTCTTCTGTCTTGTTTAAAAATCACTCCCAATTTCAAATCTGACATTTTTCCAAAGTTGATTCACACTTTTAGTTCCACTAAGGGTGAGTTTTGTTTTCAGATGATCCCAGATAGTTGGGATTATACAATAATCACTAGTTTGATATCAATCATTTTACTAATCCCACTGGGAAACTTCTTCAACTTGTGTTGAAGTTGATTATTCTTTTCGATCCTAATAAAAATTTTCATTGTTGTTATTTGAGTCTTTATCCCAGCCATGTGAATTTTTTAAATTTCAAGCTGATAAGATTAATTCATATATATAATTTGGATTCAGTTTATTTAACTTCACATATGTTTTAAGATTTATTATTGTATTATTCAATTGAAATTTACAAGAAATGTGTGGTAAGGTTGAAAAAGGAGGATTTTCTATAAAATTCTAAAATTTCAAACTATTTACACCATAAAAACCTTTTGAAGGCATAAATACTTTAAGATAAGAAAAACATAATCCTAGGTTACAAGATCAATTTAGGCTGTAAAACCATCCAGATAATAGAGAACTTATGGCGTAAAAACATTATTTACACCATAAAACCCTCAAGTCCTGAAGACACTGTAGTTTTCCCTCAATCCCTAATTCTTGGAGATATAGGATTCTAGAGATCACAAAGTTTTCATTTATATCATAAAACATTAACATACAATATAAAATTACCAGGCAAAGAGATAATGAAGAATATTTACAACATAAATTTTGTTTACGTCGTAAGATGCATTTTTCTATTTATATTTCAGGTGTCGAACAAATTAGAAACTCATTGTTTTTCGTTTATCATTACATTATTTTCTTTATCATTTCATTAATTGTTTATTTTGTATTTCTACTATGGTTTTAATTTAATAATTTATTAATTCATGTTTTTGTTTCAACTTGCTTCTTCTTTACTTCAACTTCCTTTGCTACTTTCTTCTTCCATCATCGTGTGTTCTTTATTTTTCTATCTGTGGTGGTTTTTTTTCTTGGTTTCATTCAAATAAAATTCTATATTCAACATTAATTTATTTATTTCTATTCTGAAATGATATCAATTTCACCTATGTTAATTATTTACATGTTTAATACTTTAGTTTCTATGTGCAGTTAAATTGCTTAGGGGTAGGGGTCAAGAGTAGGGGTATCAATGATTTAACAAATTTTTAAATCAAAACATGGGTAATATATTTGATAAGGGATTAGGTTCTCTATAAAATAATAATGCATTCCCATTCATTATATAGGCTATGAGATTAAAAGGGAAGGACCCTAACCTAAATAAAATAGACTAAACTAGTACCAATAGTTTGTTTTATTTTCTGCCTTTATAGATACGCCTAATGTATATGGGCTAAAAACCACCTCTGGACCAAATAGTGGTTGTCAGCTTAGGTAGATCTATCTTTATTTACCAAAACCAATTTGATTAATCCTAAAAAACTATTTAGTTTTATCCAATAAACCTTACCTTGTTATATTTAGGGTTATCCTATGTGTAGGATCCCTAAAATTGATCCTAAACCCTTTCTTTTATAAATTGAAGTTTAATCGATCTACTTAGTTAATGACCTACACTCATAGAATTTTGTAAGGAATCTACTGCTAGGTTTTAATTTCTAGGTCATGATCCATTTCTAGATCTTACTTGTGGGTTCGAACCTGGACTTCCATTATTATATGTACCTTTGTAGTAGTTTAATTTGGGTTATATCAATTTATAATCTAATCATGCCCATGTGGGATCAACAATGTTGTGAAATCCAATAACATTTTGGAACCGTTTCCAAGGAACTATGTGTTTTCTTTAGAATATTGACCTTCAATATGAACCTAGTATTTTCTTGCGCTTCTACCTTCACCCTATTTCCTATTTAAAACTATTCACACATGGATTATTTATTTTTTCTATGATGTTCTATTAGTACATGATCAAGGTCCCTCTAACTCATTCAAGGATCTTGGAGTTTCAATAACTACTCACTTTTGAACCCAAAATTTATAGGTACCTATTTTCATTTCATCATTTAAATATGGATGATCCCAATAATCCTATTGTGATTAATCACCAGAATGCTCAATATGTGCTACTTGAATAGTAATGAATGACACTTTTTCTATCAGATCACACCATCATAAACTATATATTGACATCTATTAGTTTTACTATGATCATCATTGTTCAGACTCCTAATCATGTGAATACCTCTAAAATTAATCCTAAAATCATTCATATGATACCGAATATGGGCTAGTTTGGAAAACTTCAGATCAAAAATATACATGAACATATCTCAAATTTCCTCAAAGTCTATGACACCTTATGGAACCAAGGAGTCTCTTCTGATGCCATTCGGATTAGGGTATTTCCTTTCTCCTTAAACAACAGAGCCTAGGACTAGCTAAAGAGTCGTTATCCTAAATCCATCACAACCTAGGATGAATTATCTAAAAACTATTAAATAAATATTTCCCACCCATATGTACATGGAAGCTCTGTAATGAAATACAATACATTTCTTAGGAATATGGTGAATTATCCTAAGAGTATTTGTTCTGTTTTAAGGAATTGACTCAGATGTTCCCATATCACAGACTTGATGTGTGGTCATAGATTCAAACTATTTACGAGGGCCTAGAACCCACTACATGAATAGTGGTAGATGTCTTCACTGATGGCAGACTTATGCTCAAGATACCAAAATTTAGTTGATCGCTGTTGGATCAGGTCATAAAATTTTATATTCTATAATAGAGTAATCTAGGAACACCTTGGTGTGGAATTCACTAAATATAAGATACCACCCATCGTGTGACCTAGGTTCAAGCCCTTATGAAAAAATATAGAAAACATACAATTGCATCAAACCCAAAAACCACCCCTATTACTATTATGGAAGTTCATTCCTATGATATATGTAGAGGTATCATTTATATCAAGACAATTAGGAGGAAATGGTAGAATAAAAAAGTCATGATTGTAATTATGTTAATTACAATCAACATCCATAACAATTTCAACAACCCTTTTACCAAAAAAGACCAATTCAATAATAGTAACAACTAAATCATGGTTACTACCAAAAAAATAGTTTTTAAGAACCACCATGGAATTAGGGACCACCTGGGTACCCATATCGAAATCTATCTCCTTGAAAACAACAACCTTTTTTCCTAGGGATCAGCAGTTTCCACATCCTCATCAATAACAATTTTATCAAGCTCTGCCCATATGACTACAAGACTTACCTCAATAGTTAAATCATGAAAATATGATCACTGAGTTTTTTCAAAAATTGGACAAAAAATGACTACACAAGTTATAGATATGAGAAATCAAAGGGATACTCTATACAATATTAAGTTCCAAGTAGGGAAGACCTCTAAGACCTTATCAGATCAACTACTGAGTGCACTTTGAGATAATACCAAGACATTCACAAGATAAAAGTATAAAGTTCTAGTTATTCTAATTGTAAAAGAGATAAAATTTCAACATCCATACAAAGTTAATGAAAATAATATAGAAGAACTTAAATCGTGTGTGATGGTCATTGTGAAAGATAGTGATGAGAGAACACAAAACGTAGGTAAAGAACAAAATTTGGAAGCATATCCAAGAGAAAAATCTCAAGTACAATATCATATTGTAAAAAAAACATGTATACATGGAACCGCCAGTATAAAAACCCTCTATTTAATTCCCATAGAGAATGAGAAAATGGAATATATAAGGTCAGTATATAAAAAATTAAGATATGTTCAAAGAACTCCACATTAATATCCCCATTGTTGAAGTTATTTCCCAAATGAATTCATATGATAAATTCTTAAATTTGATTCTATATAATAAGAGAAATATATAATATTTAAGCGTTATTTATTTGAGTGAAGAATGATTCATATTTGTACAGTGGAATTTCCTATCAAATATGAGAAACCTTGGTAGTTTCTTTATCCATTACACTATTAGAATGTTCAATTTTTGAAAAGATTTATGTGATCTTGGACTAATTATAAATATCATAATTATGAGTGCCTTACAAAAATTAGGACTCGATGATTTGAATCCAATGAAGGTGGACCTTTATCTAGATGACTGATCAGTCAAGTATCCTCAGGGACTTCTCAAGGATGTTTTAGTCAAATTAGGAAAATTCATATTTCCTACTGATTTTTTTATCCAAGATATGTAGGAAGAAGGATATTTCCCCATAATTCTAGGATGAACCTTTATTTCCATCATAAAATATTTAATAGATGTAAACATAGGTACAATGATTTTTATAGTTTGTGAAGAACAAGTATTAATCTATCTTATAAAAGATTCCAATAAAAATGGAAACTCGTATGATTATCAATCATTTTTTCTTATTTATGAAAAATATGATTTCATGGATATTAAATATAATAGGAGAACCTATATCCAGATGAAGAATATAGTAATGAATATAAGGAGGTAAATTATATTGAACCTCTAATGAGAGACTCATTTCTAGAGTTCACACCCTTAGTTATTAATCCACCAATGTTAGAATGAAATACTCTGTCGAGAACACTAAAATAATCAGTCTTAGAGACCAAGGATAAAATTTCAATCATCATAATATTGAATCTAAATCAAGATCAATAAGAACGACTAATGAATATACTCAATAGGTGTAAAAATTAAATAGCTTAGGGTGTGTCTGATATCAAGGGGATCAACCCCATGATCTATACCCACAAGATTCTTCTTAAAGAAGGATTTAAGTCCAAACACCATCCCTAGAAGAAAATCACCCCACCAATGAAAGAAGTTGTTAAAAAGTAACTTTTGAAATTTCTCAATGATGGAATTATTTTTTTTATCTCTGATAGTGAGTGGGTGATACCACTACAAGTCATTCCAAAGAAGGTAGTCTTGAATGTGATTATGAATAATGATAATGAATTAATCCTAACTCAAACCATTACTCGATAGAGAGTGTGTGTCGGCTATAGAAATATCAATACAACAACCTAGAAAGATAAATTTATTCTCCCATTCATGGATCATATGCTTGGTAGATCAGATAGTAATGAATACTATTGTTTTCTATATAGATATTTTAGATATAATCAAATTGATTTCCACTTAGTTGATTATTAAAATAAAATGTTCTCATGTCCTTTCATAAACTTCACCAATTTAAGAATGTTATTTGTAATGTGTAATGTGCTAACAAAATTTAAATAGTTTATGACATATATCTTTCATGATAAGGTAGAGGAATTTCTATAAATAGTTATGGATGATCTTTGGATGTATGGATGATCTTTTGAAGTCTGTTTGAGCAATTTGGAATTGGGGTTGCAAAGTTGTGAAGAGAAATTCCTAGTGCTTAATTGGGAGAAATTCTATTTCATGGTCTAAGGAGGCATTATCCTTGGGCATAAAATTTTTAAACATGGCATAAAATTTGACCCAACTAAAATCAAATTAATCAGAGACTTACCTAAACCCAAAATTGTAAAAGTAATAAGTAGTTTTTAGGGCCACACAAGATTCTATATATTCTTTATTAAGGACTTTGCAAAAATATCCCAACAACTAACATGAACACTTTCTAAGAAAATTCCTTTTGAATTTAGTGAATAATGTCAGAGTTCATTTAATTCTTTAAAAAATATCCTGGTGGGAACACCTATCATCATATCACCAGGCTGGGACAAAGACTTGGAACTAATGTGTGACATCAATGACATCGATGTGGGTGTTTTTTTAGGAAAGTAGATTGGATATAACTTTAATCCCATTTATTATACCAACCACACTCTAAATAAATATCAAATAAATTATTAAACCACTGAGAAAGATATTTCAGCAGTAATGTTCACATTTGGAAAATTTAGATCATACCTCGTACTCTCAAGAGTTGTGGTTTACACCAATTATGTAACATTTAAATACCTTCTGAATAAAAAGGATACCAAACCTAGGATGATTGTGTGGATCCTACTACTATAATAATTTGAAATCATTATCAAATATGCTAAAGTAACTAAAAGTATTATTAAAAACCATTTTTTTTAGACTTAAGCTTCCCAATATTGATAATGATAAAGATATGGTTATTGAAGAATATTTTCTCAATGATCCACTCTTCAATGTGGATGTGAAAGCACGGCCATGGTTCTCTGACATAGTAAAAAAATCCACTAAAACCCTTTATCCCCATTTATCCTATCAACATTGTAAGAAGTTCATTTTCGATGTTTCAAACTATTATTGGGTTGAGTATCTATTGTTTAAGTGTTTCTCTGATGGATTAATGTGGCGTTGCATTCTAGAGGAGAAAATTTGAAGTGAACTAGAGTTATACCATATGTCGCCTACTAGAGGACATAATGGGTATGATCATACCATGGATAAAACCATTTAGTGTGGATTATTTTGTCCCACACTCCATCGGGATGTAATAAAGTTTATACAAATATGTGATTAGTGTCAGCGAATAGGAACTATAGGTAAATGTAATGAAATAACACAAAACCCTATCATGAAATTAGAAATTTTTTATGTTTAGATAATTGATTTAATGGACATTTTTTTCAATTATCATGGAAATTTATACATCTTGGTCATTTTAGAATAAGTTTCGAAGTGGGTAGACTCAAAATCTACCACCTTTGATACAACCAAAGTGGTTGTACAACTTCTAAAGAAAACATCTTTTCTTGATTTGGTTTTTCCCAATCACTCATTAGTGATTGGGTAATGCACATAAATAATACTTACATAAAATGTATTCATGAAAAGTATAGGACTTGATATAATATTGTAATTCATTAACACCCAAAAATATTGGGTTGGTGGAATTCTCCAATCAAGATATCAATAAAATTTTGGAAAATAAATTAAATATAAATAGGAAATATTGGAGTCTCAAACTTGAAAAAACATGATGTCATACCAAACAGTTTATAAAACACCCATAGGAACAACAAATTTATGACTTTTCTATAGAAAAACATTTCATCTACCAGTGGAATTAGAATATTGATCATATTGGGAAATTAAAAGGTTAAATATAGATGCTCAAAAAGTATAGGAAAATAGACTACTACAATTGGATAAGTTTGAATAAATCATAAGATAATCTTATGAGAATTACAAAAATTTTAAGGAGGAAACAAAGAAGTGGTATGACCAATGAATCACATGATGGGTTTTCACACTGAGGGAAGAATTTTTTTTTGTTCAATAAATGTTTGAAATTATTCCCCAGAAAATTGATGTCCTGATGGTCGAGTCCATTTGAAATTATTAAATTATTCCCCTATTGAACTATTGAAATTTAAAGGAAATGGAAAACCCTTAAAATTCTATGGATGTAAGTGAAAGATTTAAGAATATCCATTTCAAAAAGAATGTGTCCTATAAGTAAAATTCACTTGAATCAGTAGGATGTATAACTATAGACATAAAATGATGCAAAAACTATGAGGAAACCCATTTCTATTCTATTTAGGTCAATTTGGATCATTTAATATCAGTGGAATAATGTTGATTTTACCATTCATAAAAAAAATTATTACAGTGTAAGATATTCCATTTATGTCATAAAATATCACAGCCTATGCAAACCCTTGTTGCACTTTTTTCATGAATTTTTTAATCATGGGGCATGGGGGAGTACTCTATGGTGCCAGGATATTTTATCTCAATATAACTTCCTTGTTTGGTGTAATAAAAATCAGGATCTTATCATAGATTAGTGGGTACAATGCAAGGGTATATTCATTTTTTTAAGTGAAATTGTTGTGAAAATACCAAGGAGGATTCAGATTCCCACATTTTTTTAAAGGTGAGTGGGAGGACTCGGTTTGGTGTGGCTTGTGTTAATTGAGTGGAATAGAGGTGAAATGAGATTCTGGAGATGATTTTCTAAAATCTTGGTTTCATGGCTCGTAAGTTAATGTTATGAGAACAAGGCAAGGTTGTTGTTTTTGACAGTCGGATGCATGAGTTTCTGCAATGCACATAACATAGTCAGGCATGAGGGGACCCCAGATCAATTCTAGATGTGATGGTCTGGGATAGGTATCTAGAATTTGATTTTATTATCATTATCAAGTAGTGGGATCTTTCCACATCTCTGTGATTATTCATGTCAGGTTGTGTTTTAGTTCCTATGTCCATGAAACCATCCGTACAAGGTAAATGGGTGCATTGGATACCTTTGGTGAGGGGTCTCAGACTTAATGTTGATGGTTCTTTCTCTAAATAATTCATGTGGGGGAGGAGATGTTCGTGATAGGTTCAGCTTTGTCTTATTTTATTTTAGTTTTTTCTTTGGTCAAGGGGGTTCTCTCATTGTATAAGTTTTTTCCATGCTCATGGGGCTTGGATTTATGCCACTCTCATGGTATTATTCTATACCATGTTGAAACTGAATCCTATATTCTTCTTAGGTCTATTTAGAAGGCTATTGTAATCTATTGATCTATCATTTATTCCATCTGGAAATGCATAATTCTTTTCAATAGCCACATGTATCTATCTTATACATTTAAAGAGGGTAAGAATGTCATTTATTTCCTTGCTACTTTGTCCTCTCCGGGTAACCCATGTACCATATTTAACCTCACAAGATCCCTCCCACCAAGTGTGTTAGTTTAGTTAAAGATTATTCTATTAGGATAAACTAATTTAGACCTCCTTTGACTATTTTTTAGCCTCATCCCCTTCTTGAAATAAAATATATCAACATTGGATGTGTTGAAATAAATTTCATGACCGATTTATTTAAACTATAACCCTAGGGTTTGTGGTGCCCCCCCTCCACTACTCCCCCTTCTCCCAACCTCATCCATGCCTTCTCTCCTCCCTCATCTCTCTCTCCTCTAACCAAACCTCCTCCCCTTCCTCCACCCATACTGACTTCCCTCCTAGAACCATTATTTTAACTAAGGGTAGCATCCTTCCCCCATCCAAACACATAGCTTAGGGATTGTGGCCTAGTGTGGCTAAGCACTAGACCCAAAATCTAACTCCATCATCTCCTTCTCCCTCTCCTTTTCCACCACCATTGGAAGACTCCATCTCATTGGTTTTTTATTTTCCTTTTTCATCCCACCACTCAAAAGATTTGGTTACACCTACTAATGTCCATCCCTATTTTCACTTTGAGGAAATGCAACATTGTATGCACTTAGACCATTTGCAATACAAGTTAATGTGCACCAAAGAAACCTTGGATTTGGTTATACTACTCAAGTTCCTCATCTATGAGGAGGTTATAGTATCCCTTCACATTAATGAAACACTCCCAAATTATTGATGTTCCTAAGGAGACATTTTGGGAGATCTTTCTAGAGTTCTTGACTACTTTCAAGATAGAAGTCGTCCACATCACCTTCAAACTATTTGGTAGGGATTGGAATTTGACACTAGGTGAGTTCATAGTTGTCTTGGGTTTTTATTCATACAACTTTTCTGCATCCATTACCTATGTTACTTTGTGTCTTGATCTAAACAAGACAAATACAGTAAAGAGTTTGGTGTTGATCACTCATGACCCAACGAGCATCCATGATCCTCCCACATCCAAGAGAACCTAGATGAGGGGTTATTATATGAGGATTAGTTATTGTTCCTTATCTCATGCCTGGATAGCATAGGGAGACTCCCACATAACCATCACATAGACTATGGTTTCCATTATGGAAAATTCCATGAGTTCCCTTGTGGCGAACATGGATCGGTATTTTGTGTTGTATTACAAAATTCAGGATAGGAGGAGGCATGATAATCTTATGGGGGATCTTTTATCACTCACCTAGATAGATATATGGGTGTCTTTGACAGCTCCCAGTCACTCTCTTCTTTAGGTCTCATGCATTCTATGGACCTCCCCATGCTCCATAAGATGGGGGTGCTTCAGAAGGTGGGAAACCACTATGATAGGGAAGTATGTTGAGCCTATTAATGAGGCCCATAATCCTAAGGTTTCAGCCTCCCCTTCTGTTCCAGATGATCATCCTGCCACTTCCAGAGCTGAGGCATCAGTTTCTTCCTAGCCTACCCATGTTTCATTATTTTTTTGAGAGATGGTATGTTTCCATGACTGTATTATCCAATGTATTCTGATGAACTATAGGTGGATCTACTAGTATTTTAGAATCCCTTTTTTTGGTCCTTCTATGTTCCCTTCATCTCCTCTACCACCAGTGGGGTGGATCCAACCACCCAAAATTATGTAGGGGACAATAGATACTGCTTCTAAAGATTCACCCCACACATATTAGTTATCGTATAGTGCACCCCTCTATTTTTTCCATTTTTATGGGTTTATTACTATATTCATTGTATTCTCTATCCTGGTTTGTATCTTTTAAATTTTATAATGGAGGAGAAATATTTTTTTTCTAATAATTATTTTCTTACATTATTCTCCTTACTTATGCGTTTGGTTCCATATGTATCAATCAACTTTCTACAATTTTACTTTTGATGCACATGTTAGGCTACCTATTGGCCTTACCCATGAGGTATTTCCTTGTACAGTCACTGTATAGGGACCGCCCTATGAGATTGATCCACAAGTTTTACTGATTATCATACTTCCACACAAGAGGTGTGGTTATCCCATGTCTATAGTGGTGAACCCCACTAAGTGACCATTAGATCTCGAGGGATCTGCTTCTAGTTCCTTCAAGAGGAATACGAAATTTGGTCTGATGCACTACTCTAATTTATCTTTTTATATCTATATGGAAGATGAAATCTTGTTAGCACTTTATGAGAGGAAATATATATTTTGATATTTTGAGTCTTTAATAAGTTTTTATATATTTTTAATTTCTTTTTCTAGGTTTCCCTGTTATATATTTTTTTCTATTTTTTATTTTTTATTTTTCTCCATGCATATATATCTGAGTTGAAATCCATTTTTGTCCACTATGTGCACCTTCCATTTTTATGCTTACATATTGGATATATCTTATGAACTAGTCATTTATTTAGTGAAGGTATATTTTATTTCAAAAAAAAATTAGGTGGATAGTTTAAAATCATCATTCATCATTTTTTCCCATGAAATGACATTTATTATAGGGATCCTTCTATTACCTATACTAATTTCATTATTTCCATTTTAAAATTTGTTTCTGGTTTCATTGTTATCTCTTCCATATCACTTCCCAAAATAGTGTGTATGTAGTGTGGGGAAGAATTATTAAGATATATTGATTATACATCTATATTCTTGCATGTTCTCATTAGTCTAGGAGGCATTTTTCATTGAAGCATGATTTAACTTTAAATCTCACTACACCCATGTAAATAAAAGAAAATTTTTAGATGCATAATGTTAAAAATATATTATTTATCCAGGTTTAGAATTTTAGCATGATTTTTGAATTTAGTAATTTAATTTTGATTCCAAATTTTTTCAATTGTTTTTTATTGACTTATTACTAGTTACTATTACCTAAGTGATTTCCCCTTTTATATGTATTCTCATTCTCAATAGGATTATTGACCTACTTTTTCCCATTCTTTTCTAATCATATTGTATGAGAGATACTTGGGGCATGTAAACCTTTCATAAATGGGATTAGAATATTATCAAAGATATGACTGAACAAATAATATTGAAATTATTAAGGCATTTTCTCCCTTCCTACCCTGCTATTTGGTATTATTTCATGATTCTCGTATGAATAAGTGTGGGGTAATAGTCATTACTAATGGACATGGTATTTTTTACTAGATATGTTTGGTGAATTTATCACATGATCTATGGGATACGGTCCATTCTTCTTTTGATATATCATTCATGATTATCCTTTTTCTAAAAATATAAACATGGGTTGTGTAATAGGATGGTCAAAAATCACCATACCAAATTAATGAATCTCATGGTATATCATATGTGGTTATGTGGTGGATGTGATATTTTTCCTAAGAATGGATTTCAAAGAAAATAGAAAAAAAATAAACAAGATACTTTATTTTACTTTTATGGCACATCCATGGACCCACAATGAGCTTTTGGGGGTGTGAATATGCTAATTTCTAGGGGAGGTTCTTCATTTCACTATTCTCGACTATCATTCATTATACTTGAGATTTTACCCTCCTTTTTTATCTTGGTTTTTATCATTTACCCACCTAACCTCAGCCTTGAAGTCATTAAAACCTTATTCCAAATCCATCATGATTTATTGTGTTTTTTATTTACATAGTGAATATTTTAGAACATATGAAATCCTATGGTTAGGAACATGTATTTAGGGTATTATCATAAATTTGGTTTTATTTTACTTTGATAGATGAGAGAACATTCATGGTGAAGTAAATTTCAATATGGGTATAGCTTATAAGTAACAGTTAAAAGATATAAATTTAAGGAAGAAAGAATTTGAATAAAGAACTTGAACATGAGTCATAAATGATATTTTCTACTAGGATTATTTTAGATGACTTTCATTTTCTTCTAACGCTTTTTTTCTTTTTTGTGGTTATAGTGCACATTTTTGATTAAAAATTATTTACTTTAGAATCCTTGTTGAGACACTTTTTTCTTAAGAACAAGATATTGTTAAATTGTGGGATAATTTGATAAGATTAATTCATATATACAATTTAGATTCAATTTATTTCACTTTACAAAGGTTTTAGACCTTGTTAATGTTATATTTGGTTGAAATTTATATGGAATTTTGAGCTAAGGTTGAAAATAGGGAGATGTTCAAAAAGTATACAATTTCATAATATTTACATTGTGAAAACACTATTTATAACATAAATCCCTAGAGATTGGACAAATAGATACCCATAACACAATATCAATTCAGATCATAAAACTATCATGCTGAAGAAGAACTTGCAGTTTAAAAACATTATTTACACTGTAAAACCCTCAATCCCTAAAGACCCCACAATTTTCACTCAAGATATAATTACAAATGATATAGGATTCTAAAGGCTGTAAATCTATCATTTATGGAATAAAAAATTAAATTAAATCCTAAAAGTACTAGGCAGTGAGCGACTAAAGAATACTTACAATGTAAAATTGGTTTATGATGTAAGATGCTTTTTCCTATTTATATTCCAAGCACCGGATAAATTAGGAACGCAAAATTTTTTGTTAATATTTATATTATTTTATTTCTTGTTTCATTCATTATTATTTTGTGATTTCAAATATGGTTTACATTTAATAATTTATCAATTATTTTTTTTTTTAAATGTGTTTTTTCCTTCCCTCAACTACCTTTGCTTCTTTCTTCTTCCCCTGTCATACATTCTTTCTTCTTCCATCTATGGTGGTTTGTTTTCATGGTTTCATTCAAATAAAATTCCATATTCTACTTTCATTATTTGATTTTTATTCTTCTATGATATCTTCTTCACCTGAATTAATTATTTACATGTTCAATACTACCTTTTACATGCACGTTTAAACCAACTAGGGATAGGGATTGAGAGTAGGGGTAGTAACGCTTTAATGAATTTCTAAATCAAAACCTAGGTAATTTATTGGATAAAAAATTGGGTTTCCTATAAAATCTTATCACATTCCCTTGAATGATTTAGACTAAGATATTTCAAGGGAAGAAACCTAACCTAATTGTAATAGATCAAACTAGGACCAATAGTTTTTTAATTCTCTGCCATTGTAGTTTTACCTAATTCATTTGGGTTGAAAAACACATATAGACCAAAGATTGGTTTTCAGCTTTGGTATATCCATCTTGCCTAACTAATCCCAATTTGGTACATCATAAAAAGATATCTAGTCTAAGACAATATAACTTCCCTTATTATATTTAGTTTTATCCTATGTATAGGCTCTTTGAAATTGATCTTGAACCCTTTATTTCATCAACTAAAATTTAATCAATCTACTTAGTTAAATACCAAGCCTATTATAATTTCACGAGGAATATATTGGTATTTTATATTAGCTACTTCATAATCCATTATAATCTCTTTCATGTGGGTTCAAACCCATACTTCCATTGTTATATATACTTTAATTTTAGTGCATGTTGGGTTATATGAATTTATAATCTAATCGCACTTGTTTAGAATCAAAGAGGTTTCACAGGCCATCCCTAAGCATTCATCAAACCCCAATTAGATTGTTCTTCAATATTTCAAGTAGCTTGAGAACCCCAACTTGATACTTAAGGTTCATTTGATTTAAATTCAAAATTTTCTTTAAAATTTGTGTTCTCAAGACCAGGTGATTGATCCTTATCAACATAGTCATCATTTGACAAAAGATCTTCAACTTAGGCTCTTAATAATCCCATTAATGAAACACTTCATAGCCCACCACATACCAAGTGAAGAAATGAATAAACATAAACTCCTCCCTCTTGTTTTACTCCCACCTATAAAAGTTACAAAAACCATCCTTGATTTCTATGTTTATCAATAGATGAATATTTAAGTAGATTATTTGTAACTTTATAGATATCACACACTCCATTCCTTCAATGATTTCTACCACTAAAAAATAATATTAACAAGTATCATTCAACTCTTATTTTATTAGAATAATGGATTCATGTAGCTTAAATGATTCTTTAAGAATGGATTCTTGGTGTTTTAAGATCATAAATTTTTGTATTTATTTATTTTTTAAAATATTTATATTACTGAATAAAATTATTTGGGTATGAATTGAAAATGGATGGATGCTAATTTTGTGACAAAAGAGTATGAATATGGGGTTAAATAGTTCATTAAGTTAGCAAAATATCATGATTATAAACCATATCAAATTATTTTATCATGTTTATGTCGTTTTTATTCAAGATTAATTAGTTGAGAGGAGTTTTAAGAACACTTGACCTATCATAGAATATATCAAAGTTATAAATTTTGGGCTAAACATGGGGAAAACTGAATGTTGCTAGTGATGGGATAACACTTCATTTTATTGATCATCTAATATTATTACATGTGTGAAAATGATAAATCTCGTATCAAATATATGATTATAAGTGTGAATTATGATGAATATCATATTGAGGAAATGAATATGATAGTTCAAGATGAACCTCTTGATTTTAAAAAACTATTTTATAAGTTAAAGAGTTTTGAAAAGATGTCATTGTATGTTGTTCGTACTAAATATATAGCATTCTTAGTCATACTGAAGCTATATAATATAAAATATATCAATAGATAGAGTGGGAAAAAATTATTGAACTACTTTCTCTATTAAATAATATTCTGCAAGAAGATAATGAGCTTTCTTATCAAACATATAATTTTATAAAAAATTTATATTCAATGGGTATGATCTCTGAAATAATACATGCATGTAAAAATGATTTTATACTATTTCTCAAGGAATTTAAATCACTTAAAAATCCTCAAATTGTGGTGTGTATTGATACAAGAAAGATAATCATGTCATTAGAAAGTTGTGTAGTACTTTATAACCATTCTAAGGTTTAAGAACCTATATGGAAGCGATGGTACTACAAGATAATTTATGTGGCATATAGATACAAGAAATCAAGATGGGAAACTTCATCACCTAGTAGACTCTCCTTAGTGGAATAAAATTTATCATGAGTATCTTGAATTTATAAATGAACCAAGAAAATTGTGTCTTGTGCTATCTACAAATGGAGTGAATTCTTTTAGTTTACAAAGAATCACTCAAAATGCATGGCTGGATATGTTGGTAAATTATAACTTTCCACTATCATTATAAATAATAATGAAAATACATTATGTTTTCTCTTCTTATATCAGGACCAAAACAACAAGGTAATGATATTGATTTTTACTTAGCTCTATTTATCAAATATTTGAAATTAATGTGGAATATAGGTGTTATGTTGTATAATTCTTATAGAAATTAATATTTCATATTAATATCCATGTTATATAGGATGATAAATGAATTTATAGCTTATGGAAATTTATCAGGATATAGTATTATAGGAACTTGGGGGTGTCCCATTTGTGAAAAAGCTACAAACTCAGTTAGGTTGAAACATTCATCAGAGACTTTATTTCTAGGATATCATAAATTTATACTTGATGACATAAATATTGATCTTCGAGAACATCATTCGATGGTAATTCATAAGAAGGTACAAAACCATCTCCACTAATAGGTGATCAACTATTTGAGAAAGTAAAATATATGGATACCGCTTTTGGTAACCCTTCTTTGAAAAATAATATGAAACCCAGTTGGAAAAAGAGATCATATTTTTTTGAATTACTATATTGGAATTGTTTGTACATTGTAAATTTTATTTATGTCATGCTTTTGGAAAAAAATGTATGTTATAGTATCATTGGAATGTTACTAAATGTACTCAGCAAAAAAAAGAAGAAATTAAGGCTAGGTTAGAGATGATTGACACAGGGATATGGGAAGAGATGACATCAAAGAAGGTTTAAAGATGGAATTTTCTTACTCCATCTACTTAAACTCTTTCTAGGTAGGGGATATATCAGTTTTCCAACTTTATAAATGATTTAATGGTTCCAAAGGGGTGTTCATCAAATATCAATAATATCATTTCAATGACTGATTTATAGTTAAAGGGACTAAAATCAAATGAAAATCATATTTTGATGGATGGTCTAATGAATGTAGAATTACGTTTCATTTTACATAATAATTTCCATTATACATTAAACAAGATCTATTTCATTTTCAAAGTTATATACATTAAATTTATAGTCTAGGTGAAATTTATAACTATAGAAAAGAAAATTTCTATAATATTATGTTAATTTTAGATGTAATTCCCACATCCATTTATTAATATGATGGTTAACTTGGTTATAGATACCTGAATATATAGTCCTATACATTATAGATGGTTGTACTTAATTGAACGGTATATGAATATTTTGAAAGGGTGTGTTAAAAATTGAATTAGATCATAAGATTGTATTGAGGATCAATACTTTGTTAAGGAAGCCATTGAATTTTGTAATGATAACTTGTATGATGTGGAAATCATTGGTCTGCCAAAATCTCATCAAAAAAGGTGGATTGTGAATAAAGGAATTTCTGGAATAGTTGTTATCACAATTATTATTACAGAGAGGGAACATGATCACTTTATGTTTTATATAATATTTTAGAGGTTTGGGCATATGTTGAAACTATAAAGTAATTATTAAGCATCAGAATACATCAAGGGCTGAAATCTAGATATCAAATACACATAATTGATAGTTTATAGGATGGTTTTAAGATTATATTTTTTAATAATCAGCTAAAAATAAAAATTTGATTTTAGAATGAATTCATTATCTATCTAGAGGAACAATTGTGTATTTATTATCTTATAATGGTTATGTAATTAATGGTTATATACTCTATAAAAAGGAACATGGTGAGAGTAGTACCATGTAACATAGTATAGTTACACTTATGGATTAAGAGATGCATGTATTTGGTACCAAGGATAGAAATCCAATTTATGTGAATATGTCATACATTGGAATCATCGAAAAAATATGGCAGTTGGATTATATAACTTTCATAGTGTTGATTTTTTTAATGCAAGGGGGTTGATAAAATGAGTGCAGTTAAAATTGATGAATTTGGATTCATGAAAGTGGATTTGAGTAAGGAAGGGTAGAAACATGAATCATTTATAATGGAATTATAAGAAACATCGACATTTTATATTCTAGGTCCAATAAACAAAAATTGGTCAATTTTTCTATTATCAACCAAAACCACTGAATCTTCAGATGTCAATTCAACTAAGGGTGACCCTTTAATTAGTAAATCATAATAATTTTTTTGTAAATCCTAATATATATGTGGTCTTTTATGTTAGAGGATACCACAATGAGGGGATTTGGATACCTGATATAGTGGTAAAATCCCTTCAACATTTAAAAAAGATATATTTCAATAACCAGGTTATATTTTTTTTGTAATATACATTGTGTTACCTCATATTATTATCTATTCACTTCTATATTTATTTAATCTAAATTAAATGTTCAAAAACTTCGACAGATAATGGATTTAACACATTCTAATGCTACCAATACAGAGGAATAGTAGGTTTCTCAATATTTTTATTCTCCCAATATAGAGGAACAAAACGTTTATCAACATGTTGATTCTCCCAATGTAGAGGAATAACAAGTTTCTCTACATGTAGATGCTACCAAAATTAAGGAACAATATATTGATGATGTTGAATATGATGAAATGGAAGAGGGTGAACAAACTATGTCTCATAAAAAACAAGAGCATCATAGCATGATGGTGTTAACAACAATTATTAAGGTGATCAAAGAGATATCAAATTTGAGGTTGAATGAAATGCATGTGACCATCCTATTAAGCCCAATAAGTCCATTTTCATTATCTATATTAGAATCACCACTTAAATGAACATGAATATTGATTTAGATACATAGAACAATGTTGTTCCCATGGTTAAGGCGCTAATTTTGGAAGATTTTATGGTAACATTATGATATAATTTTATTATATTACTAAAAAAATAATGAAACATTGATTTAAAATTAATTATCCCTTGTAGAGTTAATTTATACTTGATGAATGTTTAATGAAATTTTTATTAATGGTCATTGGAAAGGATCTTAGAGGATTTCATACAATTCTTATGAAACATTATCTTAGGTATATTGAAGGGAAAGTAAACCCACACCCACCAAAAATGGATGAACACACGATAAACCAAGAGACATGGAATGCATTTATTGGTCATTGTTAAGAGGGGTCTTTTTAGGTACATTGTGATTGGTAATACATTACTTGAAAATACATGTATTAATCAATTTGATTAAAAAAATTTAATTTATGAAATAGAAAATGAGTGTTGAAAATAAGCAGTGTGAAGTAAATCCAACATACCCCTACCATAAAGTAAGGATAGGAGTACGCTTCACTTGAAAAAAAATGTTATGTATTTTAAATCTATAGTAATACTTTAATGTGGCATTAAAAAATGACCTAATTATGTTTTTTTATATTCAAATTTATGGATAAAAATTAATAGAGGATTCTATCCCAAATCATGTTCTATAGAGTGAGGATCATGTAAATAAAGACATAATAACAATATATGAAAACATACAAAAAATATGTGAATCATGTGTAAGCATTAAATAAAAAAAATCTTTGAATTGGTATTACATAACAATGATTACTTATTTTCATATATTTTTTATCCAGATTAAAAACAAGAATAAACATCAACTATACCCAATGAACAATTACTTTTAATGGCCTTGAAGAAGCCATAACAATATGGTCTTGTTAGAGGTGCGGGTTTTGGAGTGTCTCCTTGAACATATTTTGAGAAAATAAATACATAGGGGGATAAAGATAATAAATTGGATGATATGCAGCCACAAATATCTACTCTAGAATAAAAACATAATTTGAAGTCTAAGTTGTTAAAGGATTTTATGAGAAAGAATCAAATAGAAGAAACAACACAACAACCACTACATGACCCCCCCCCAACTTTGAATCAATCCACTTCCCACTAAGTTCCACCTTACTATAAGTAGTCAATTTTTTCATAACTATTTATATGAAATTTGAATCATGCTAACACTGATACCTTTTCTATATTGATATTATATAGGGTGAAAATGATTGTGATTTATATCTATCATCACCCACCCATAACCTTATTGAAATGGGTAAAGTGTATAGTATCCAAGGAGATATTATACATAATAAAAAACTTATAAAATATCGTGTGAGAGTGGGGATTCATTTATCTCATGATTCAAGCACTGAGTTACTTGTTCCCTTTGGTGATCTAGATGGTCATATGGTCAAACTTTCTTTTGTCAATTTTATATCATGGTTATTTGATCATGTAAAATTAAATGTTGATAATAATTCATTCCTTTTAAATTTAATTTTCAGGAAAAAACTTTTAAAATTAATAAAAAAATGCAAGAATTTATGATTATTTTACATACAAAGAAAGGGAATGGGAAATAGAAGGTCAAATAAAAACAATCTAAAGGATCAACTAATCGATTGAAAAGACCTTAAAATTTTACCTTTTCCCCATTATTTCAACTTTCACATTTACTAATATTACAAATTCATGTGGATACAACATTCAAAGATGGTGACGTGACCAAAATTTATTTTTAAGAACAAATGTATGGAGATTTCATTACAAAATGTCTTAGTCTGAGAATTTAGATGAAATCCTTAAACAAGTATGGTTAAGAGTGTCATTTGTAAATTTGTACACAATGTTTGTTTTCATAATTTATTTTTCCAATAGCTGATCTACTATGTTAATTATTGTTAAATAATATTCATATTTTTTACAGGAATATATATTAGTATTATTTTAAGGGAAAACCCTATGAATAAAAATTTGGAATCATTAGTTCTCACATCACTTCTATATAAAAAACTTATTAGATGAAAAGGAATATTCAGTAATAGTGAAAAAACTGGATGAAATGTTTGAAAATAAACTTACAAAAGATAGACACTTCTTGATACCCATTATGCTTGGGTAAAATACTATAATTTAATCATATAAAATATAATTTCATTCCTTTAATTACTTATTCCTTTTTTAGGAAACATTGGTTGGTCATTATAATCAATTTTGATAGTCTTAAGATTTATTTTATGGATTCAATTCATAGATACCCAAAAAATCAACAACACATGATGATTTTTATCAATTTATAATATACTACATGAAATATTTTACAAATAAACTTAAAGTTATACATTTTAAATTATGTTTTAATGGAAATTTTGTTATGATCAGGTGGGGTTTAAATATTATCAAAATCATGGCATGAAGATAGTCTATGAGCACAAATATCCTATAAAATTATACAAGTTGATATATATTAGGTTAAATATAATAATATTTCACTATAAAAATATATATCAAAACAAATTAGTTATTTTTATCAATGTTTCTAAAATATCCAAAACAAACTAATGACCTATATTGTGTTTATTATGTTTGTAAATTTGTGAAATATATTGCATTGAATCAACAAAATAACATCCCTAAAGAGGGATTTTTGATGATAATTACAAATTAATTTAAAATTGTCATTAATCATATATTTATTTATATTTATATATTACTACCAAGAATAAAGAAATCCCTCATATTCAAAAGAGAAAATAGATTTCTTTAGAAATGAAGGGAAAGAACATTGTGTCAGAATGTATACAAAAATCATGATGCAATCATGTACTAATTATTATCTTCATAGAGATTTTTTTTTCTTTATTTGATCAGTTTATGTTCATTATTGTGTGTTTTTAGTTTACAAACGACTCAATGTTCATGTTTTCAGTTCAAAATTGACATTATAGTTAAAAAAAATTCCACTCACTGAAAAATAAGAAAACACACTCGAATTGTCTTGATACTTTATGAAAATGATCCATAAGTCATTTGTGATGTGTAGGAATAATCCAAACTTTAATCTAAAAAATGATGTGTCCAGTATGAATCAAAGTGTGTGTTTTCAAATTAAAAAAACATTTTAGTTAAAAACAAATTCCAATCACTTAAAACCTATAAAACACACTTGGTTGTTGTTATACTTTAATACAATTATCCTTAAGTAATTTTTGATGTGTATGAGTCTAATTCACATTAATTGTACACATAGTGTAGTTGGTATGACTCAAAGTATGTGTTTTTATTTAAAATTGACATTTTAGTTCAAAAGACATGTGGCATACTCAAAACCAATAAAAAGAATTTAGATTGTGTTATACTCTTGTAAAAAGATTCATTAGTTATTTGTGATGTGTAGGAATCAGTCACACCTCAATCTGATATAAGGTGTGATCAGTATGACTCAAAATGTGTGGTTTAAATTTACAAATGACATTTTAGATAAAAATACACATGACATTCTCAAAACTGAGAAAAAAAGTCATATTTATTTGATAATTTAGGAAAATTATACATAAGTAATTTTTTATTTATATGAATTAGTTTTACCATAATTTTATGCACAGTGTGACTAGTATGACTTTAAATGAGCGTTTTCAGTTTAAAAATGACATTTTAGTTAAAAAAATGTGTCACTAACTGAAAACCAAGAAAAGAATCTTGAATTGTCATGATACTTTAGGAATATGATCCTTAAGTCATTTTTGACATATAGGAATCAACCACGTGTCAATCTAACACACAGTGTGATTGGTATAACTCAAAGTGTTTATTTCCAGTTTAAAATGAAGCTTTAGTTAAAAAATGTGTGACATACTCAAAACTAATCAAACTCATTAAGATTGTTATTATACATTAGTAAAAAGATCCATAAGTCATTTTTTACATGTAGGAATAAGTCATACTTTAATATGATACACGGTGTGACCAGTATGACATGAAATATTTGTTTTTAGTTTTAAATTGACATTTTAGTTAAAAACATGTGTCACTCATTAAAAAAAGAGAACATGCTCAAATTTTCTTAATGGTTTAAGAAATCATCCATCTATAATTTTTGATTTGTGGGAATAATATTCACATCAATTTGACACGTGATGTGATCAATATGACTCAAAGTTCATTTTTTCAATTTAAAAATGAAATTTATTTAAAAATATGTTTCACTCACTGAAAACCAAGAAAAAACACTCATATTGTCTTGATAACTTATTAAAATGATCCTAAAAACATATCTTATGTGTAGGAATCAACCACATGTTAATCTGACACACAATGTGACCAGTATGACTCAAAGTGTTTTTTTTTATTTAAAATTGACATTTTAGTTTAGAAGTCATGTGACATATGCAAAAGCATTAAAACGAATTCATATTGATTTCAAGATTTAAGAGAATAATCCATAATTAATTTGTGACATGTGGAAATTTTACACACCTCAATTTGATACAAATTTTGACCAGTATGACTCAAAATGTATGGTTTCAGTTTACAAATGATGTTTTTGTTAAAAAGACGCATGACATACTCAAAAATGAGAAAAAACATTCATATCATTTTGATACTTTAGGGAAACGATCCATAAGTCATTTTTTATGTTTAGGAATCAATCCTACCTCAATCTGATACACAGTGCGACCAATATGACAAGAAATGTGTTTTTTTAATTGAAATTTTAGTTAAAAAGTAGTGCTTCTCAATGAAAACCTATAAAATGCGCTTGAATTATCTTGATACTTTATGAAAATGGTCTATAAGTCATTTTTGACCTGTATAAATTAGTTTCATGTCAATCTGACACATGATGTGACCTATATGACTCAAATTGCATGTTTTCAATTTAAAAATGACATTTTAGTTAAAAAGACGTGTGACATACTCAAAAACTGATCAAACACATTAATATTGTTTTCATACTTTAGGAAAATGATCCATAAATCATTTATGACATGTAGGAATCATCAAATCCTCAATCTGATACATGATGGGACCAGTATGACTCAAAATGTGTGTTTTCTATTTAAAATTGACATTTTAGTTAAAAACATGTGTACTCAATGAAAACCAAAAAAATATACTCGTATTGTCTTGATACTTTAGTAAAATGATCCATAAGTCTTTTTTGATATTTGGAAATCAGGTGTACATCAATATGACACACGATGTGACCAATATTATTTAATATGCATGTTTTCAATTTAAAAATGACATTTTATTTAAAATTGAAATTTTATTTAAAAATGTGTATCACTCATTAAAAACCTATAAAACACACTCATATTATCTTGATACTTTAACATAATATTCTTTAAGTCATTTTTTACATGTAGGAATCAACCATACATTAATCTGAGACATGGTGTGACCGATATAACTGAAAGTGTGTGTTTTTATTCAAAATTAATATTTTAGTTCAAAAGATACATGACATAATCAAAACATAGTAAGCGCATTTAGATTATTTTTTATACTTTAGAAAAACAATCTGTAAGTCATTTACAGTATGTAGAAATCAATAACACATCAATCTGATACATAGTATGATTGATATGACTCAAAATTTGTTTTTTTAGTTTACAAATGACATTTTAGTTAAAATTCATCATGGCATACTCAAAGTTAATAAAACACATTTAGGTTGTTTTGATACATTATTGAAATAATACATAAGTCATTTTTTATGTTTATAAATATTTTATGAATCAATATGACACATGATGTCACCAATATGAATCAATATGCATATTTTCAATTTAAAAATTTAATTTTATTTAAAAATGTGTCACTCACTAAAAACGTAGAAACCAAACTCGGATAATCTTAATACTTTAGAAAAATGATCCTTAATTCATTTTTTACAAGTATGAATCAACCGTACATTAATCTGACACATGGTGTGACCGATATGAATCACAGTGCGTGTTTCTAGTTTAAAGTGACATTTTAGTTAAAAAGACATGTTACATAATCAAAATAGTGAAAAAATATTCATATTGTTTTAATAGTTTTATGAAAATGATTTATATGTCATTTGTGATGTGTAGGAATCATTCGTACCAAAATCTGATACACAGTGTGACCTGTATGACTCGAAAGGTGTGTTTTTGGTTTAAAATTTATATTTTAGTTAAAAACATGTGACACTTACTGAAAAACCAAGAAAACATGCTTGAGTTTTCTTAATAATTTAGAAAAACTATCCATAATTCATTTTTGATGTTTAGAAATTATTTTCACATCAATTTGACATATTATGTAACTTGTATGACATAAAGTGCATGTTTTCAATTTTAAAATGATATTTTAGTTAAAAATGTGATTCAATTACTGAAAACATAGAAGATGCACTTAGATTGTCTTTATACTTTAGTATAATGATCTTAAGTCATTTTTGACATGTATGGATCAAATGTACATTAATGTGACATATGGTTTGAATGATATGGATCAAAGTGTGTGTTTTATTTAAAATTAACATTTTATTTCAAAATATGTATGAATAGTCAAAACCAGGAAAATACATTCAAATTGTTTTGATTATTTGGGAAAATTATCCATGAGTTATTTTTGACATGTAAGAATTAGTCGGACCTCAATCTAATACACAGTGTGAGTGGTATGACTCAAAATTTGTGTTTTCAGTTTAAAATTGACATTTTTGTTAAAAACGTGTGTCGCTCACTAAAAACCAAGAAAACATGCTCGTATTATCTTGATACTTTAGAAAAATTATTCATAAGTCATCTTTAACATGTTATAATCAGTTTCATATCAATCTGACACACGGTGTGACCAATATGATTTAAAGTGTGTGCTTTCTGCTTAAAAATGAAATTTTAGTTAAAAATGTGTTACTCAATAAAAACCTACCAAATATACTCTGATAGTCTTTATATATTAGGAAAACATTCCTTAATTCATTTTTAACATGTAGGAATCAACTACACATTAATCTGACACATGGTATGACCAGTATGATTCAAATTGTGTGTTTTTATTTAAAATTGACATTTTAGTTCAAAACACTAGTCATATACTTAAAACTGAGCAAATACGCTTGGGTTGTCTTGATACTTTAGTAAAATGATCCATAAATCATTTGAGACATATATGAATCAACCCTACATTAATATGACATACGACGTGCCCAGTATGACTCAAAGTGTATGTTTTTAGTTTAAAATTGACACTCCAGTTCAAAACACACATCACATACCTAAACTAGAGAAAATGAACTCAGATTTTATTGATACTTTAGTATAATTATTCATAAATCATTTGTGCGGTGTAAAAATTAACCACATATTAATTTGAGACACATTATGCCCGATATGACTCGAAGTGTATGTTTTTAGTTTAAAAGTGATATTTTCACCACTATAGATCAGCAATTTAACAGCATGCAAAAAGTTCTTTAATAGTGCTAAAAAATCACTATTGTCCTCAGCACTATTAAATAGGGGTCCCCTTTATCAACGCGAAAAAACACTAATAAAGGTGCATTTATCAGTGCTAAAAAGTGATGATAAAAGTCAAAAAAAATCAAAAAAAATATGATCAGAGGTCCCCCCCCCCTCACCTATTAGTGTTGGAAGCCCCCCCCCCCCCAGTGCTTGAAGCTCCACCACCCCCTTTTAATAGCATTAGGACCTCCTGCTTCTCTCCTTCGTGTGTACGCCCCTATCGAGTTTCAAATCTGAAACCCACCCTTCATGGATCTGCACCTTTTCCACTCCTCTATATGGTTTTGTTCTATATTTTATGATATATCTATTTATATATATATATTTCATTACATTTTTTATCAATATATATATATATATATAATTTAAATACATATATAAAATATGTTTTTCTGTGTGTTTATAAATACATACACACACACACAAATATATTTATATATGTGTGTGTGTGTGTGTGTTTAAATATAATTATAAATATTTATATTTATTTACATATATTATATATTCATATTCATATACATATATTAGAATATATAGATATATATATATTTGTTTTTCAGTATAAACACACAAATATATTTATATATATATATATATACATTATATATACATTAATTTTATAGGTATATAAATATTCATACATTTTTATTTTAAATAAAATATATTTTTTTATTACTTAGATATGGTTTATACATATATGAAGATGTTCTATACGTAAATATGTTTACATTTTATTTATAAAATTAAATTTTTGTGTGTGAATATGTACAAACATGTATACATGTGTGTATATTTAATTATAAATAATGCTACATTGTGAAAAGTGATAAAATTTAAAAACTCTAATATCAATATGAATGTAATCCATAGGAATAAATTCAGTCCCTACTAAAAATAGGCAAAATGACACCCTTAAATGGGGCTGAAATTCAATCGAATGTTAAAAAATTGGAATACCATGACTAAAAACTCAGTTTTGGAGTCCTTATGGATCTTTTTTGACCTTGAAAATTGTGAATAGAGTTCTCTCCGTCCACTAGTGCATAGAGATCATTGCAGGCTTCAATTTGATATGTGGTAGAGCTCAAATGAACATCTATATCAAAATTTATGGATGTTTGAAGTTCAAGTTACGTTTTGAATTTATTTTAGATCTTTTATTCATTTTTTGATTTTTTTTCTATCTTAAAATTATTATTAAATGAATATTAGTAGATAATAATTAGAAACTTGTTAATTAATATTATTTTTTAATTATTTAATAATCCATTTTTCACTAAATATCTTATATATTAAGTGTAAATGTGTATTTAACCTTATATAAATCATATTTAATAAAATATTATATATATATATATATATATCAATATAAAAATATTTTTATGTTAATATAATATTTTAATGATTTATAATTTTTTTATGGAATGTTCCCTTTATCATCACTAGTAAAAAATCATTAATAACGATCACCCTTTATCAACGCTACTAAAAAGATCTGATAAAAGTACCCCCTTTATCAGTCCTTTTTTAGCATTGTTAATGGTTGGTGTTGCGTAAAACCATATATGTGGTAGTGTTTATTAATTAATTTTTAAATATTTATATTTAATTTATTTCATTACAGTATTATTAACATAGGAATTTTTTTTATTGAGGTGTACTCTTTTGCTTGAGTTGTGATGAATTTTTCATAAATCAGTATAGCATTATCACACTCTTTTGAGAGTTGAAGGTTAAAGATAATGAAACATTAATGTTTTTGAATTTTTTGATGTTTGTGTAAATTGTATGCATTAATGTAATTGTATGAACCAATATATTTGAAATTTTTTTAATGTAGTGATTTTTTGTTTTATTTAGGATATAAATTTAATTGAAATTGATTTTTTTATTTTCTACAGTGTGGTGTGATTTCAATGTCATACTACTGAATACTACCTTTTATGATCATTTAGACAAGATTTTATGTAACAAACCAGGTAAATAAAGAATATGACATCTTTATATATATCCATATTTGGGAATCAAATATTAATATTACTTTAAAGGGGATGCTATGCTCGATGGCGTACCCAATACGCAACAACGAGTTTCTTGGGAATCTTACGTTGCACTCTAATAATAAAATAATATTATTTTAAATGGTAGTCAACATATAGCCGTTGTATTGGCGGGAATGGATAAAATAACTAAAATATTATTATATATGTTTTTAAATGTTTTTACATATATCCAAAAAAAAGATAAAGGCTTAAAATACGGAAAGAATTCAATTTTAGGCGTATATGCCCTAGTTTTCACTAAAGGTTCACTTATCGCCTTTTGATGGAGAACCATCATTAAATATAGTTTTTCTCACTCTTATACATTCTATTGGACCAAATAAAACTATTCTTAAGAATCGGGACATCAAAATTTACTTTGTATAAATTTTTGGTATCTTTCCGTTAAAGTGCATTTTTTTAATGAATAGTGTATAATGTTGTATTTTAATTCAAAACCTCTTTTTAATCTAATTTATTTATATTATTAGATTATCTTTTGAATTGGTTTTAAAGTGAAATTAGAATATATTTTTACCATTTAATCCAATGGTGGTCATTGGAATAAATTTCACTTTGAAATTAGACTTAAACTGGTGTCAATCTTTTGATACTTATTGTTTTATAAAAACACGCTATTTGCTCTGACAGTGGGAATTAATTATTAAATTAATTAATGTGACTTATATGTTTTGAATTTTGTAAAATAGACTTAATTTTTTAATTCGGAATATCAAATATATCTTAGGGTGAATTTTTGGTAATTTTCTGAAAAACTTCAATTTTTGATGAATAGTGAAACCACTAAGTGGTACTTATAAAAACTGATTTTCCGTTTAAATGAAATTTTTCCATCATTGTGTTTTGAATTTCAAAAATCTGACATACATGGTTGTCATTAAGAAGTAAAATGTGGTTCAATGAGATTAAAATAATTTTTTGGTGAATAGTAACTTATTAAGTTTTTAATCGCGATTAGTGGTAATTAGTGTAATTTAAGGTAAAAATGATATTATAAAAATTTGAAAACACCATGACACTTTTCCTACCCCTATTGGATGAGTCATGGACGACCAAGACAACCCATGGGTCGATTTAGGGGACCCTATGGAGCATCTTGGGTGAGATAATGACTTTAATGCCTTTTTTTAAAATAAAGGTGAAAATGACACTAACATAAATTGTTTTACTAAAACAATTTTTAGAAGGGGTTATACTAATCATAATTTTGTCTATAAATACTCTTTGGAAAGATAAAAATATTTCCTACATCGGGATATTTTTTTTATAATTTTTAGACATTAAATAAATTAATTTAATTATGACATCATGATGATGCAACGATGACCTCATTAATGAACAGTTTAAATAAAATGAAACGATAATATAAAATCTAAGACCTACACTTGTCCAAAAACTATTTTATGGGAATATTTCGAAGCCTTATCATCTTATCTTCGAAATATATCAATTTGGGACCTTATAAATTCTAAACACTTTTGAAAATAAAATAATAGTTTCATGATTTCCAAAAGTGTCCCTCCTCTCCTCTTATAAAAGGCCCCCACCTCTACCTCATTTCACACACTCCTCAAGACTTTGTCTCGGGCATCCCCTTAACATTTACTCTCTCCACATCCCTCTCCTCATCCTAGAGGATTCCCTTTGGGCAGAATCCTTTCAAAGGAAGCCTTTAGGCTCAAATCAAAAGGAGTTACACTTTTAAAGGTAATTCATTCTCTCATGTTCATTTGTTTTATTTTTCTTCTCCAACCCCCTAAACTCTTTTTATTTACTTCTTTTGTAACAACACCAGTATCTTCAATATACTAGGATGTTGTTATAAGATTTATTCGAGCTACACTCTCACACAACTACATCAAACGGTTAAAGAACATACGGTTTCCGTGGATGGCGAAATTCTGCCTCCCGAAACGATGATTGTTCAATACTCATTTAACACCTTCAAAGGTGGCCATTATGATGTCACTATTTTTATAAATGATATATAATATGTTTATTCTTTCCTTAATATTTTATATTTTTCATTTATGGCATACCATTATTGTTTCCATTATGGGTAAACACGATATCTTCATTTTAGGAAGTGCGGACTACCGCCCCCTGAAAGTGATTTGATTCGTTAATACCATATGTGGGATGTGTAAAGGATAAAGTTAATGATATTATATATGTTATTATACTGGAATTATAATATACTCTTATATCATTATGATTCCATTCCAGAAAATACGAAATAGAAATGGAAGTAGCGTTCATGCGTACGTACGGCTTACCGTCTCCATGAACGGTACATTTCATTTCTTATCTCAAAATGTTATCTAATACTATAAGTACATATATATAATGGATATAAATGTAATATATTACATAAAAATTATGGATATCATTCTGTAATTATAACATATATATATATATCTCTCATTTTGTTTTAATTCCATTAATATGACAAAAAAATGAAAGTAGCGTTCATGCGTACGTACGGCCTACCGTCTCCATGAACGGTGCTTTTCGTTTTTATCTCCAAATGATATGGAATAGTATGAAATGAATATTTACTGGATATATATGATATTTTAATCATTAATACTATTCTGGAAATTAGTTGCTTATAACTACATGGGAAATCTTTTTTCAAACAAGTTCATTTTTGACTCATGTACCAAACATCGGCAAAAACGTCTGATATGAACTAACATTATTAAACAATTATTATAACATTATAATATGTGATATGAACTGAATAATAATCTCTAAAGGAGGTAATTAGGTGATTATTAATTGAACAATGTTTATTATTCAGGAATATAAAGAAACAAACAAGACAAGTTGGACTTGAGGTAAGGGATCATGCACCTCTCTTTCTTTTTAAGTACACTCTTTTATGTCATTCCTTTTAAGCTCATATTTCTTATGATTGGGATGTTCTTTTATATTAATCTTACTGTAATTTTTATGTTCATATGATGAGATACCCTATTCTCTCTCATCAATCCATTTTGGAAGTTTTGAGTGGCGCTGTTAGGCTGCCGAATCTTCGTAAGAGATCTAACCTCTCTCTTTCTTTTTAAGTACTCTCCTTTTGTCACTTATTTTAGGATCCTCTTTGTTATGTTGGGGGACATTATTTTATATTCCTCTTTCTATAAACTTTAATTTAATATGATGAGATACCCTATTTGATCTCATCAATCCATTTTTGTAAGTTTTATGTGGCGCCGTTAGGCTGCCGAGTTTTCCTAAGGGATTTTTCATCTCACTTTTATTCCCATGAGATTTATGCTAAATTTGCCACAATTTCCTTTGAGTGGTGTATGTACTGCCCATTATTCTACTCTTTGTGTAATATACTTTCGTTTATGAGTATTTACATCAATGATTTATTGTCCTTCTTTCACGGGGCGTATGTTTCGAAAGATACCCATGTTAGTAAGGGAACCTTTCACCCTCCTCTTTTTAAAAGACTTATTTTGTTGGGTATTTTAATTTACATATTGTTATGTTGGGATATGTTCTCATATATCCTTATTTATGTAAATTTTATGTCCAAGTGATGAGATACCCTTTTGTTGATGTGACACCGTTAGGCTGTCAAGGGAACTTCTAAACCCAATTCTGATTTCTTTGGGTTCAACATGTAGTTATTGAATATGTCATCCTTTGAATATGTGTGAATGACCTTTGATTATTTTACACTTAATATCCACTTATATTTGGTGTATTAGTTTGTCACACATAATTATGTAATTGATTTATCCTTAAACCAAGGATATCATCTTTGTATGGGACTTCGTCTCAATCTCATTTCATTGAGGCATATTTTGTTTTATACACAACCTTCTTTTATATGGTGTATAAACCCCTTTGACTTTTACATTTATCCAAAAGGAATCGTTTTTATACGAAGAGTTTTACTAAACGACGAAAGGGAATGTTTTTGTCGTACGTATGCGGCGACAACGACTTCTCTGCCGCCGTGACCGTTATTTGAGTTTCGGATTCCTCTACAAGCCATACCTTCTTTTTAAAAGAAAAATAAATACCATGTTTTAATTTTCTTTTATTTTGGTATTGAAAATGGTTTTCATAATGTTTTTATATCAATGTGTTGTATTGATATCTTGTGATTGAAAGGTGGAAATGTTATGTTTCCTTTATGCATGTTTTATGTGATACGATTATGTTGAGGTTCTTGGGCATTATTATGAAGACGGGTGGTTCCGTGATAAACGAAGGGCGGGTGAGCCTGATATAGCTCTCCAATGCATTGGGTAACGCGAAGGAGTGAAACGTTAAGGTTTCTCCGAAGATATTTAGGGAATATACTGTGATGGGTATTCCAAACATAACCAAGAGGGTTACTCCCTACATAAGAATGTTATGAATGTCTCAAGTTACCTTTATGTCTTATGATTTCTATGATTTATTCATGGTTTGATGAGGTATGTTAAAGTGCCTATGTTTTATGGGTAAAGTATGATTTCATTATTATGTATATATGAACTCATGTTTCCTTTCCATATTTTTATAACCCTTACTGAGATTTTTATGCTCATCCCAAGTTTTTGAAATGTTTTTCACAGGTCAAGGGAAAGGTACAAGATGTGATGACAGTGTCATGGATGTGTCAAGAAAGAATCCATGTTTTATTTTCAATATGATTCTGTTGATGGGAATAATGAATACTGTCTTTTATGTAACCACTTTGTTTAAATGTGGAATGTAATGCAAGTTTCATGATCTAATTCTCTAAAACTCTAAACCTGAAAAGATCCTCAATGTGTAATCTTGTAATAACTCAAGATTAAGTAAGGTTTAAGGCTGGGGCCTTATAGTTGGTATCAGAGGTCGGTTTAGATAACTATAGAGGTTAGGGTATTCTCTAAGCATAAGTGACAGTACCATAATGGATAGGATTTTAGAAAGATTCCTAGTTTTAGATAAAGTGAATGAGTAAGTATATCTGAGTGGTTATCTCCCCCATTAGTACATGATGGTCTTGTTGATATACTCACACTGACATTTCTGTTTTTAGTGAAATGATGGATCTAGCAGGCACCAAAGAGACAACAGGTTTGAAGGAAACGGTGGTGGTTCTCTGATTAAGAGACTCGATGAGATGGGGGATTCAATGAGGAATCTCATGTTTTTTCTAAACCAATTATCAAGGAGTCATGATCAACCACTTCAACCTTGGTGTGTTCTCTAATGCATCATGTACGATATGGCCAACTCGGTGTGGAAATTCAGGTAATAATTATTAAGGTAACCATTAGGGTTTATATGATCCTTACTTTTTATGTAATTATGGGTTACTCTATGATATGATGGAAAATGAAAGGAATGAGATAAACTTGAGTTTAAAATATGTTATGATCATTTTTGAAGATTTTATCTCGTTTTGGGGGATGTTTTAAGAATTATATAGTTTTGGAAAAAGGACAACACGCAGACCGTGTGACAACCCATCGCATCGGACAAAGCTGCGAGAATCGAACCCACAACCAAAGTGCGACTGGTATTTATCGCCCACCACTGGACTACATGAATTCCCTGGTTAGTTTGACTGATTCTTTCTAGTTATATGATTTTATGAATTAAGAGTAAGTTGATTTTGGGTTATTTATGAAAATGATTAACCTATCATGGAGGATATGTGATTAGGTTAATTACTTTTCAATACGAGACTTTAGGAGCAACTGATGTTGTTTGGAGATAAATGTTACGATTTAACTTGGAAGACTATGTGACTAAATCTTTCAAATATTTGGGTTTCAATCTTATATTGGTTTACTTTGAAGAATTTTATGGACAAATTGTTTATCGAATGGTCCCCAATGAAATTTGGGTTTTGTTGGACAAATTTTGGAGATTAAGAATAGATTTTTTTTTATAAAGTGTTATCCTTTTCTGGATTATCTGATCTTGTACTAACCTTTTGGGTTTTGGTTTTGGTTAAAGTCTAAAGACATGGGAATTATATAGTTATCTTTGGTGGATTAGTTGATTCTCTAGAAGTTGATTATAGTACTCTTAATGCGAACAAGTCTCCCGAAATACTCGTCTTTTGGAAAAAATATGAGTTTGATAGTAAAAGTTGAAAGTCAACATGATAAGTGATTATGTTTCCTTATGAAAAAATTCCTCAATAAAAAGTAACTTAAAACAAAAATGTTGTCTATTAACTTTTCCTACTGGGGAATCGAATACTGTTTAACCCATCACAAGTTTGTGATTTTCTCGTGGTTAACTTTCTCCTAAACATGTTTTCTATCACTCTCCATCAGAACATGACCCTTTGTTTTTTCCTCCATGTCCATATTTTCATACTTGGAATCCTATTATGGGTTAACTCAGGTGACCTTTGTAATTATCTTTCTTTATTTTAAAGTGATTGTTTTACCAACTCTTGTTCTGATGTGGGACTTTCAAGGATGTTTCCAAACTCAATTTTAAAAATTGCGAGGACGCAATTCCCAAAAGGGGGGAAGGATGAACCACCCCAGGTAAATAAATAATATGAAATCTTTATATTTATCCATATTTTTGAATCAAATATTAATATTACTTTAAAGGGGATGCTATGATCGATGGCGTACCCAATACGCAACAACGAGTTTCTTGGGAATCTTACGTTGCACTCTAATAATAAAATAATATTATTTTAAATGGTAGTCAACATGTAGCCGTTGTATTGGAGAGAATGGATATAAATAACTAAAATATTATTATATATGTTTTTAAATGTTTTTACATATATCCAAAAAAATATAAAGGCTTAAAATACGGAAAGAATTCAATTTTAGGCGTATATGCCCTAGTTTTCACTAAAGGTTCACTTATCGCCTTTTGATGGCGAACCATCATTAAATATAGTTTTGCTCACTCTTATACATTCTATTGGACCAAATAAAACTATTCTTAAGAATCGAGACATCAAAATTTACTTTGTGTAAATTTTTGGTATCTTTCCGATAAAGTGCATTTTTTTAATGAATAGTGTAAAAGGTTGTATTTTAATTCAAAACCTCTTTTTAATATAATTTATTTATATGATTAGATTATCTTTTTAATTGGTTTTAAAGTTAAATTAGAATATATTTTTACCATTTAATCCGATGGTGGTCATTGGAATAAATTTCACTTTGAAATTACACTTAAACTGGTTTCAATCTTTTGATACTTATTGTTTTATAAAAACACGCTATTTGCTCTAACAGCGGGAATTAATTATTAAATTAATTAATGTGACTTATATGTTTTTAATTTTGTAAAATAGACTTCATTTTTGAATTCGGAATATCAAATATAGCTTAGGGTGAATTTTTGGTAATTTTCTGAAAAACTTCAATTTTTGATGAATAGTGAAACCACTAAGTGGTACTTATAAAAACTGATTTTCCGTTTAAATGAAATTTTTCCATCATTTTGTTTTGAATTTAAAAAATCAGACATACATGGTTGTAATTAAGAAGTAAAATGTGGTTCAATGAGATTAAAATAATGTTTTGGTGAATAGTAACTTATTAAGTTTTTAATCGCGATTAGTGGTAATTAGTGTAATTTAAGGTAAAAATGATATTATAAAAATGTGAAAACACCATGACACTTGTCCTACCCCTATTTTATGAGTCATGGCCGACCAAGACAACCCATGGGTCGATTTAGGGGACCCTATGGAGCATCTTGGGTGAGATAATGACTTTAATGCCTTTTTTTAAATAAAGGTGAAAATGACACTAACATAAATTGTTTTACTAAAACAATTTTTATAAGGGGTTATAGTAATCATAATTTTGTCTATAAATACTATTTGTAAAGATAAAAAGATTTCCTACATCAGGATATTTTTTTTATAATTTTTAGACATTAAATAAATTAATTTAATTATGGCATCATGATGATGCAGCGACGACCTCATTAATGAATAGTTTAAATAAAATGAAATGATAATATAAAATCTAAGACCTAAACTTGTCCAAAAACTATTGGATGGGAATATTTCGAAGCCTTATCATCTTATATTAGAAATATATCAATTTGGGACCTTATAAATTCGAAACACTTTTGAAAATAAAATAATAGTTTCATGATTTCCAAAAGTGCCCATCCTCTCCTCTTATAAAAGGCCCCCACCTCTACCTCATTTCACACACTCCTCAAGCCTTTTGATCGTCCATCCCCTGACCATTTACTCTCTCCACGTCCCTCTCCTCATCCTAGAGGATTCCCTTTGGGAATAATCCTTTCAAAGGAAGCCTTTAGGCTCAAATCAAAAGGAGTTACACTTTTAAAGGTAATTCATTCTCTCATGTTCATTTGTTTTATTTTTCTTCTCCAACCCCCTAAACTCTTTTTATTTACTTATTTTGTAACAACACCAGTATATTCAATATACTAGGATGTTTTTATAAGATTTATTCAAGCTAAACTCTCACACAACTACATCAAATGGTTAAAGAACATACGGTTTCCGTGGATGGTGAAATTCTGCCTCCTGAAACTATGATTGTTCAATACTCATTTAACACCTTCAAAGGTGGACATTATGATGTCACTATTTTTATATATGATATATAATATTTTTATTCTTTCCTTAAGCTTCTGTATTTTTCATTTATGGCATACCATTATTGTTTCCATTATGGGTAAACACGATATCTTCATTTTAGGAAGTGCGGACTACCGCCCCCTGAAAGTGATCTGATTCGTTAATACCATATGTGGGATGTGTAAAGGATAAAGTTAATGATATTATATATTTTATTATACTGGAATTATAATATACTCTTATATCATTATGATTCCATTCCAGAAAATATGAAATAGAAATGGAAGTAGCGTTCATGCGTACGTACGGCTTACCGTCTCCATGAACGGTACATTTCATTTCTTATCTCAAAATGTTATGTAATACTATAAGTACATATATATAATGGATATATATGTAATATATTACATAAAAATTATGGATATAATTCTATAATTATAACATATATATATATATCTCTCATTTTGTTTTAATTCCATTAATATGACAAAAAAATGAAAGTAGCGTTCATGCGTACGTACGGCCTACCGTCTCCATGAACGGTGCTTTTCGTTTTTATCTCCAAATGATATGGAATAGTACGAAATGAATATTTACTGGATATATATGATATTTTAATCATTAATACTATTCTGTAAATTAGTTACTTATAACTACATGGGCAATATTTTTTCAAACAAGTTCATTTTTGACTCATGTACCAAACATCGGCAAAAACGTCTGATATGAACTAACATTATTAAACAATTATTATAACATTATAATATGTGATATGAACTGAATAATAATCTCTAAAGGAGTTACTTATTCTATTATTAATTGAACAATGTTTATTATTCAGGAATATAAAGAAACAAACAAGACAAGTTGGACTTGAGGTAAGGGATCCTACACCTCTCTTTCTTTTTAAGTACACTCTTTTATGTCATTCCTTTTAAGCTCATATTTCTTATGATTGGGATGTTCTTTTATATTAATCTTACTGTAATTTTTATGTTCATATGATGAGAGACCCTATTCTCTCTCATCAATCCATTTTGGAAGTTTTGAGTGGCGCCGTTAGGCTGCCGAATTTTCGTAAGAGATCTAACCTCTCTCTTTCTTTTTAAGTACTCTCCTTTATGTCACTTCTTTTAAGATCCTCTTTGTTATGTTGTGGGATGTTCTTTTATATTACTCTTTATATAAACTTTAAGTTAATATGATGATATACCCTATTTTATCTCATCAATCCATTTTTGTAAGTTTTATGTGGCGTCGTTAGGCTGCCGAGTTTTCGTAAGGGATTTTTCATCTCACTTTTATTCCCATGAGATTTATGCTAAATTTGCCACAATTTCCTTTGAGTGGTGTATGTACTGCCCATTATTCTACTCTTTGTGTTATATACTTTCGTTTATGAGTATTTACATCAATGATTTATTGTCCTTCTTTCACATGGCGTATGTTTCGAAAGATACCCATGTCAGTAAGGGAACCTTTCACCCTCCTCTTTTTAAAAGACTTCTTTTGTTGGGTCTTTTAATTTACATATTGTTATGTTGGGATATGTTCTCATATATCCTTATTTATGTAAATTTTATGTCCAAGTGATGAGATACCCTTTTGTTGATGTGACGTCGTTAGGCTGTCAAGGGAACTTCTTAACCCAATTCCGATTTCTTTGGGTTCAACATGTAGTTATTGAATATGTCATCCTTTGAATATGTGTGAATGGCCTTTGATTATTTTACACTTAATATCCACTTATATTTGGTGTATTCGTTTGTTACACATAATTATGTAATTGATTTATCCTTAAACCAAGGATATCGTCTTTGTATGGGACTTCGTCTCAATCTCCTTTCATTGAGGCATATTTTTTTTTATACACAACCTTATTTTATATGGTGTATAAACCCCTTTGACTTTTACATTTATCCAAAATGAATCTTTTTTATACGAAGCGTTTTACTAAACGAAAAAAGTGAATGTTTTTGTCGTACGTATGCGGCGACAACGACTTCTCCGCCGCCGTGACCGTTATTTGAGTTTCGGCTTCCTCTACAAGCCATACCTTCTTTTTAAAAGAAAAATAAATACCATGTTTTAATTTTCCTTTATTTTGGTATTGAAAATGGTTTTCATAATGTTTTTATATCAATGTGTTGTATTGATATCTTGTGATTGAAAGGTGGAAATGTTATGTTTCCTTTATGCATGTTTTATGTGATACGATTATGTTGAGGTTCTTGGGCATTATTATGAAGACGGGTGGTTCCGTGATAAAATAAGGGTGGGTGAGCCTGATATAGCTCTCCAATGCATTGGGTAATGCAAAGGAGTGAAACTTTAAGGTTTCTCCAAAGAGATTTAGGGAATATACTGTGATGGGTATTCCAAACGTAACCAAGAGGGTTACTCCCTACGTAAGAATGTTATGAATGTCTCAAGTTACCTTTATGTCTTATGATTTCTATGATATATTCATGGTTTGATGAGGTATGTTAAAGTGTCTATGTTTTATGGGTAAAGTATGATTTCATTCTTATGTATATATGAACTCATGTATCCTTTCCATATTTTTATAACCCTTACTGATATTTTTATGCTCATCCCAAGTTTTTGAAATGTTTTTCACAGGTCAAGGGAAAGGTACAAGATGTGATGACAGTGTCATGGATGTGTCAAGAAAGAATCCATGTTTTATTTTCAATATGATTCTGTTGATGGGAAGAATGAATACTGTCTTTTATGTAACCACTTTGTTTAAATGTGTAATGTAATGCAAGTTTCATGATCTAATTCTCTAAAACTCTAAACCTGAAAAGATCCTCAATTTGTAATCTTGTAATACCTCAAGATTAAGTATGGTTTAAGGCTGGGGCCTTATAGTTGGTATCAGAGGTCAGTTTAGATAACTTTAGAGGTTAGGTTATTCTCTAAGCATAAGTGACAGTACCATAATGGATAGGATTTCAGAAAGAGTCCTAGTTTTAGATAAAGTGAATGAGTAAGTATATCTTAGTGGTTATCTCCCTCATTAGTACATGATGGTCTTGTTGATATACTCACACTGACATTTCTGTTTTTAGTGAAATGATGTATCTAGCAGGCACCAAAGAGACAACAGGTTTGAAGGAAACGGTGGTGGTTCTCTGATTAAGAGACTGGATGAGATGGGGGATTCAATGTGGAATCTCATGGTTTTTCTAAACCAACTATCAAGGAGTCATGATCAACCACTTCAACCTTTGTGTGTTCTCTAATGCATCATGTACGAGATGGCCAACTTGATGTGGAAATTCAGGTAATAATTATTAAGGTAACCATTAGGGTTTATATGATCCTTACTTTTTAGGTAATTATGGGTTACCCTATGATATGATGGAAAATGAAAGGAATGAGATAAACTTGTGGTTAAAATATGTTATGATCATTTTTGAAGATTTTATCTCGTTTTGGGGGATTTTTTAAGAATTATATAGTTTTGGAAAAACGACAACACGCAGACCGTGTGACAACCCGTCGCATCGGACAAAGCTGCGAGAATCGAACCCACAACCAAAGTGCGACTGGTATTTATCGCCTACCACTGGACTACGTGAATTCCCTGGTTATTTTGACTGATTCTTTCTAGTTATATGATTTTATGAATTAAGAGTAAGTTGATTTTGGGTTATTTATGAAAATGATTAACCTATCATGGAGGATATGTGATTAGGTTAATTACTTTTCAATACGAGACTTTAGGAGCAACTGATGTTGTTTGGAGATAAATGTTACGATTTAACTTGGAAGACTATGTGACTAAATCTTTCAAATATTTGGGTTTCAATCTTATATTGGTTTACTTTGAATAATTTTATGGAAAAATTGTTTATCGAATGGTCCTCAATTAAATTTGGGTTTTGTTGGACAAATTTTGGAGATTAAGAATAGATTTTCTTTTTATAAAGTGTTATCCTTTTCTGGATTATCTGATCTTGTACTAACCTTTTGGGTTTTGGTTTTGGTTAAAGTCTAAATACATGGGAATTATATAGTTATCTTTGGTGGATTAGTTTATTCTCTAGAAGTTGATTATAGTACTCTTAATGCGAACAAGTCTCCCTAAATACTCGTCTTTTGGAAAAAATATGAGTTTGATTAAGGAATCTAGTAAAAGTTGAAAGTCAACATGATAAGTGATTGTGTTTCCTTATGAAAAAAATCCTCAATAAAAAGTAAATTAAAACAAAAATGTTGTCTATTAACTTTTCCTACTGGGGAATCGAATACCGTTTAACCCATCACAAGTTTGTGATTTTCTCGTGGTTAACTTTCTCCTAAACATGTTTTCTATCACTCTCCATCAGAACATGACCCTTTGTTTTTTTCCTCCATGTCCATATTTTAATACTTGTAATCCTAGTATGGGTTAACTCGGGTGACCTTTGTACTTATCTTTCTTTATTTTAAAGTGATTGTTTTACCGACTCTTGTTCTGATGTGGGACTTTCAAGGATGTTTCCAAGCTCAATTTTAAAAATTGCGAGGGCGCAATTCCCAAAAGGGAGGAAGGATGTAACACCCCAGGTAAATAAAGAATATGACATCTTTATATTTATCCATATTTGTGAATCAAATATTAATATTACTTTAAAGGGGATGCCATGCTCGATGGCGTACCCAATACGCAACAACGAGTTTCTTGGGAATCTTACGTTGCACTCTAATAATAAAATAATATTATTTTAAATGGTAGTTAACATGTAGCCGTTGTATTGGAGAGAATGGATATAAATAACTAAAATATTTTTATATATGTTTTTAAATGTTTTTACATATATCCAAAAAAAGATAAAGGCTTAAAATACGAAAAGAATTCAATTTTAGGTGTATATGCCCTAGTTTTCACTAAAGGTTCACTTATCGCCTTTTGATGGCGAACCATTATTAAATATAGTTTTTCTCACTCTTATACATTCTATTGGACCAAATAAAACTATTCTTAAGAATCGGGACATCAAAATTTACTTTGTGTAAATTTTTGGTATCTTTTCGATAAAGTGCATTTTTTAATGAATAGTGTAAAATGTTGTATTTTAATTCAAAACCTCTTTTTAATATAATTTATTTATATGATTAGATTATCTTTTGAATTGGTTTTAAAGTGAAATTAGAATATATTTTTACCATTTAATCCAATGGTGGTCATTAGAATAAATTTCACTTTGAAATTAGACTTAAACTGGTTTCAATCTTTTGATACTTATTGTTTTATAAAAACACGTTATTTGCTCTGACAGCGGGAATTAATTATTAAATTAATTAATGTGACTTATATGTTTTGAATTTTTTAAAATAGACTTCATTTTTGAATTCGGAATATCAAATATAGCTTAGGGTGAATTTTTGGTAATTTTCTGAAAAACTTCAATTTTTGATGAATAGTGAAACCACTAAGTGGTACTTATAAAAACTGATTTTCCGTTTAAATTAAATTTTGCCATCATTGTGTTTTGAATTTCAAAAATCAGACATACATGGTTGTCATTAAGAAGTAAAATTTGGTTCAATGAGATTAAAATAATTTTTTGGTGAATAGTAACTTATTAAGTTTTTAATCGCGATTAGTGGTAATTAGTGTAATTTAAGGTAAAAATGATATTATAAAAATATGAAAACACCATTACACTTGTCCTACCCCTATTGGATGAGTCATGGCCGACCAAGACAACCCATGGGTCGATTTAGGGGACCCTATGGAGCCTCTTGGGTGAGATAATGACTTTAATGCCTTTTTTTTAAAATAAAGGTGAAAATGACACTAACATAAATTGTTTTACTAAAACAATTTTTAGAAGGGGTTATACTAATCATAATTTTTTCTATAAATACTATTTGGAAAGATAAAAAGATTTCATACATCAGGATATTTTTTTTATAATTTTTAGACATTAAATAAATTAATTTAATTATGACATCGTGATGATGCAACGATGACCTCATTAATGAACAGTTTAAATAAAATGAAACGATAATATAAAATCTAAGACCTACACTTGTCCAAAAACTATTGTATGGGAATATTTTGAAGCCTTATCATCTTATCTTCGAAATATATCAATTTGGGACCTTAGAAATTCGAAACACTTTTGAAAATAAAATAATAGTTTCATGATTTCCAAAAGTGCCCCTCCTCTCCTCTTATAAAAGGGTCCCACCTCTACCTCATTTCACACACTCCTCGAGCCTTTTCCTCGTCCACCCCCTACCCATTTACTCTCTCCACATCCCTCTCATCATCCTAGAGGATTCCATTTGGGAATAATCCTTTCAAAGGAAGCCTTTAGGCTCAAATCAAAAGGAGTTACACTTTTAAAGGTAATTCATTCTCTCATGTTCATTTGTTTTATTTTGCTTCTCCAACCCCCTAAACTCTTTTTATTTACTTCTTTTGTAACAACACCAGTATCTTCAATATACTAGGATTTTGTTATAATATTTATTCTAGCTAAAATCTCACACAACTACATCAAATGGTTAAATAACATACGGTTTCCGTGGATGGAGAAATTCTGCCTCCTGAAACGATGATTGTTCAATACTCATTTAACACCTTCAAAGGTGGCCATTATGATGTCACTATGTTTATATATGATATATAATATGTTTATTATTTCCTTAAGCTTCTGTATTTTTCATTTATGGCATACCATTATTGTTTCCATTATGGGTAAACACGATATCTTCATTTTAGGAAGTGCGGACTACCGCCCCCTGAAAGTGATTTGATTCGTTAATACCATATGTGGGATGTGTAAAGAATAAAGTTAATGATATTATATATGTTATTATACTAGAATTATAATATACTCTTATATCATTATTATTCCATTCCAGAAAATACGAAATAGAAATGGAAGTAGCGTTCATGCGTACGTACGGCTTACCGTCTCCATGAACGGTACATTTCATTTCTTATCTCAAAATGTTATGTAATACTATAAGTACATATATATAATGGATATATATGTAATATATTACATCAAAATTATGTATATCATTCTGGAATTATAACATATATATATCTCTCTCATTTTGTTTTAATTCCATTAATATGACAAAAAAATGAAAGTAGCGTTCATGCGTACGTACGGCCTACCGTCTCCATGAACGGTGCTTTTCGTTTTTATCTCCAAATGATATGGAATAGTATGAAATGAATATTTACTGGATATATATGATATTTTAATCATTAATACTATTCTGGAAATTAGTTACTTATAACTACATGGGCAATCTTTTTTCAAACAAGTTCATTTTTGACTCATGTACCAAACATCGGCAAAAACGTCTGATATGAACTAAAATTATTAAACAATTATTATAACATTATAATATGTGATATGAACTGAATAATAATCTCTAAAGGAGGTACTTAGGCGATTATTAATTGACCAATGTTTATTATTCAGGAATATAAAGAAACAAACAAGACAAGTTGGACTTGAGGTAAGGGATCCTACACCTCTCTTTCTTTTTAAGTACACTCTTTTATGTCATTCCTTTTAAGCTCATATTTCTTATGATTGGGATGTTCTTTTATATTACTCTTACTTTAATTTTTATGTTCATATGATGAGAGACCCTATTCTCTCTCATCAATCCATTTTGGAAGTTTTGAGTGGCGCCGTTAGGCTGCCGAATTTTCGTAAGAGATCTAACCTCTCTCTTTCTTTTTAAGTACTCTCCTTTATGTCACTTCTTTTAAGATCCTCTTTGTTATGTTGGGGGATGTTCTTTTATATTCCTCTTTCTATAAACTTTAAGTTAATATGATGAGATACCCTATTTGATCTCATCAATCCATTTTTGTAAGTTTTATGTGGCACCGTTAGGCTGTTGAGTTTTCGTAAGGGATTTTTCATCTCACTTTTATTCCCATGAGATTTATGCTACATTTGCCACAATTTCCTTTGAGTGGTGTATGTACTGCCCATTATTCTACTCTTTTTGTAATATACTTTCGTTTATGAGTATTTACATCAATGATTTATTGTCCTTCTTTCACGGGGCGTATGTTTCGAAAGATACCCATGTCAGTAAGGGAACCTTTCACCCTCCTCTTTTTAAAAGACTTCTTTTGTTGGGTATTTTAATTTACATATTGTTATGTTGGGATATGTTCTCATATATCCTTATTTATGTAAATTTTATGTCCAAGTGATGAGATACCCTTTTGTTGATGTGACGCTATTAGGCTGTCAAGGGAACTTCTTAACCCAATTCTGATTTCTTTGGGTTCAACATGTAGTTATTGAATATGTCATCCTTTGAATATGTGTGAATGACCTTTGATTATTTTACACTTAATATCCACTTATATTTTGTGTATTCTTTTTTCACACATAATTATGTAATTGATTTATCCTTAAACCAAGGATATCGTCTTTGTATGGGACTTCGTCTCAATCTCCTTTCATTGAGGCATATTTTGTTTTATACACAACCTTATTTTATATGGTGTATAAACCCCTTTGAATTTTACATTTATCCAAAAGGATTATTTTTTATACGAAGCGTTTTACTAAACGACAAAAGGGAATGTTTTTGTCGTACGTATGCTGCGACAACGACTTCTCCGCCGTCGTGACCGTTATTTGAGTTTTGGCTTCCTTTACAAACCATACCTTCTTTTTAAAAGAAAAATAAATACCATGTTTTAATTTTATTTTATTTTGGTATTGAAAATGGTTTTCATAATGTTTTTATATCAATGTGTTGTATTGATATCTTGTGATTGAAAGGTGGAAATGTTATGTTTCCTTTATGCATGTTTTATGTGATACGATTATGTTGAGGTTCTTGGGCATTATTATGAAGACGGGTGGTTCCGTGATAAACTAAGGGCAGGTGAGCCTGATATAGCTCTCCAATGCATTGGGTAACACGAAGGAGTGAAACGTTAAGGTTTCTCCGAAGAGATTTAGGGAATATACTATGATGGGTATTCCAAACGTAACCAAGAGGGTTACTCCCTACGTAAGAATGTTATGAATGTCTCAAGTTACCTTTATGTCTTATGATTTCTATGATTTATTCATGGTTTGATGAGGTATGTTAAAGTGCCTATGTTTTATGGGTAAAGTATGATTTCATTCTTATGTATATATGAACTCATGTTTCCTTTCCATATTTTTATAACCCTTACTGAGCTTTTTATGCTCATACCTAGTTTTTGAAATGTTTTTCACAGATCAAGGGAAAGGTACAAGATGTGATGACAGTGTCAAGGATGTGTCAAGAAAGAATCCATGTTTTGTTTTCAATATGATTCTGTTGATGGGAAGAATGAATATTGTCTTTTATGTAACCACTTTGTTTAAATGTGGAATGTAATGCAAGTTTCATGATCTAATTCTCTAAAACTTTAAACCTGAAAAGATCCTCAATGTGTAATCTTGTAATAACTCAATATTAAGTAAGGTTTAAGGCTGGGGACTTATATTTTATATCTACACATCCATGATGAACCTTCACCCGGATAGCGCCCTGGGACCAGATGGTTTTCCGGGCTCCTTCTATAGAGGCTCGTGGGCTGTCGTTAAGGAGGATATCATTTCAGCTATTCAGGACTTTTTTAGGGGAGGTAGCTTGCCGCGGGTTGCTTGCGCCACCACTATGGTCCTTATTCCTAAAAACAGGAGCCCTTCCTCGATCATGCATTACAGACCAGTGAGCATGTGCAACTTCCCTTATAAAGTCCTCGCGAGTGTCATTAATGCAAGGCTGTCTATTCAACTTCCACAGTGGATTTCCATGGAGCAGCATGGTTTTGTGAGGGGTCGGTCTATCCAAGGGGCCATCGCCCTTGCACATGATATGATAAGGGATATTAACTTTAAAACCCGGGGATCAAATGTTGCTCTCAAATTAGATATGAATAAAGCCTATGATCGTGTGGAGTGGGGCTTCATCCATAAGGTTCTGGCTAACATGGGATTTTCTCCCTGGAATATTGACCTTCTTTTTAGATGTTTCAGCTCTCCGTGGATGGCAGTTTCATTCTTGGGGAAGTCCTATGGCTTCTTCAAGTCCAGTCGTGGCCTCCGTCAAGGGGACCCTTTGTCCCCCAGCATTTTCATCCTCACTCAGGAGGTCTTGAGCAAGCTCATCTATAGGAGCATCAATAATGGAGATATTTTGGCATACCGGAGGCGTATGAGGACTACGCCCATTTCTCACCTTATGTTTGCAGATGATACTCTTGTGTTTATTAATGCTGGAAAAAAGTCTATCGATGGGTTGAACAGGATTATGGAGGAATACTGCCACTGGAGTATACAACTTATCAATAAAGAGAAAAGCTTCTTCTTTATCTCCAACAAATGTTCTTCCAGTCGGATTTCGGATATTCAAAACAATCTTGCCATGCAAAGAGGCTGCTTTCCCATGCAATATCTTGGGGCTCCTATTTCCCCTAGCAGACTTCGGATTTGGGACTTCGATTTCCTTATCAATAAGATCGCGGACCGCATCCACAACTGGAAAAACAGGTACTTATCTTTTGGTGGCCGTATTGCTCTCATTAATAGTGTGTTGTTGGCTACTCCAGTTCATGCTCTCTCTGCGGTCATGCCTCCGAAAGGTGTCATTAACAGCATTGACAGACTTCTTGCTGGGTTCATTTGGGATCCTCTGGCCGAAAGGAAAAGACACTGGGCAGCCTGGAGAAGAGTGGCTCGGCCTGCTAAGGAAGGTGGTATTAATGTTCGAAGTTTGGATGACACCCTTAGAAACATGCAGGCTAAACTAGCTTGGGAAGTTGTGGATCAGAGTACACTTTGGGGGAAAACTATGCACCCTCTGTTTTTCCAGCAGTCCTCGGTGGCGGGACGAGGCTCTTCTCTGTGGCCCAATATGCTGCTCCTCATTTCTGAACTTATGGGTCACTCGCAATGGATTATCGGAAGGGGCGAGATTTCTTTCTGGCACAACATCTGGGCGGGGAAGGTGCTTGGATTCCCTGGATGTCCAGCTCCCACTATCACGTTTAGGGAAGCAAGTGCACACCCGACTTTCATTAAAGCGGTGTTGTACGAGGAACAACAGGACCTCTTCAACCTCATTGTTTTATCGCAGGATCCGGACAGATGTGTGTTCTCTCCTTCCACAACGGGGATCTTTTCTGCACGTGATTTCCGTCGCACGCGGGGAACGTCTGATGCTCAGGATACTTGGAATGAAGTTCTGTGGCCCAAGGTGGCTCCCTCGAAATTTTGTTTCCTGTTATGGAGAATCAGGAACCGCGCCATTTCCACAGACGAAAACATCAAAAAATGTGGAATCCCTCTTGTTTCTCGGTGCGCATGTTGTACAGTTTACAAAGAGGAAACGGCGGAGCACCTCTTTTTCTCTGGGGATTGGGCGAATGCTGTTTGGAGTTTCTATGGGGACTTTACTGGAATTTGTGATCCTAGCCTGGTGGAACATCCATTCTTTGACAAGTGGTTTCATGGGTCGGGAGCCAGAGGGCCGGAAAAAACAGCTCGCGCTTTGATTCTCCTTGCTGGGTGTTGGTCCATATGGCAAGCTAGGAATAAGCTCAGACATGAGGGGCTACGGTCTACGGGTAAGTCTCTCATCATCAGGTCGAAAAATATTCTCATTGATATGGATCATCTTCTCTCTAACTGGCGGGATGCTCCATCCTTCAGCTGGATGTTTTCCAGTCCTCATGTTGTCCAGCAGAGAGATGGCTTTGACAGAGGTCGTTAGGTTAGATGGAGTCCCCCTATCAGGGGTTTTAAACTCAATATTGACGGGTCCTGCTCTATGGGAGTTCTGCATGGGGGTGGGGTTGTCCGGGATTCACGGGGATCGGTCCTCATAGCCTTCTCCTCCCGGTTAGGACATGGCTCCTCTCTTCAAGCCGAAGCCAAGGCCATGCTCACAGGTATCAGCCTTTGCCACCAGAAGGGATTAGATTTAGCTGAAGTTGAAACAGATTCAAAAATTCTGCATGATGCTTTGAAGGATATATGCTCTACTCCATGGTCTATCATCTATATTATCAGAAAGTGCAAAGGTATTCTCTCCAATGATACCAAAATCAGCCACACCTGGCGTGAGGGTAACCAAGTGGCAGATCATCTTGCTTCTATGGAAGTCCTTGGTCCCGATCCGATTTGTCTGCATGACATTTCCACTTTGAAGCCTGAAGGTGTTAACTTGATCAAAGGGGATGCCCTTGGCTTGCATCATTTTAGACCTCCTTAGGCTGCTCTGTTTGTATCTCTTTGTTGTATGGTTTCTCCTTCTTAATAAAAAATTAACTTAAGTAAATGAATGTGTCTAGGGTTAAGTGGATGGGGGGAAGGGTTTGTGGAATAATTTGGGATGTTTGAAGCCGCTGCATCAAGGTGCTTTACTGAGTTGTAAGTTAATTTCATTTATTTTAGGATCTTTAAAATTTGTTCTTATCACATAGATAAATAAAGTTAAATATAAGATAAGACATACCTTGATCAATTGAATCTTCTGAATTTTAATCTCCCTGATTTTATATCACTTAAAAGGATTTATATCCTTTTCTTACTCTCTCTTTCACAGCAGAATTGATGGAATGTACTAGAATTTGATTGAGACATAATTGGCAAGGACAGAACCCTTTAAATAGGGATAAAATGGTTTTTCATGGGTGTTTATTTAATTAACTATCAAATTTCATCAATTTTTCAATTATATCCCTCTTTATCTTATTATAATAATATTAAACAAATATATTGTTAGTTATTCCAAAATTATCCCACTTAACTCATGTGATATTACTTTATGATGTTTAATATTCAATTGGTCATTATGAACATTTATATCTATTCTATCATGTATACAAAATTCATCATAATAAAGGATAGCATCCATAGGATTCATAGAGGTTTTATATTCTCTATTAATATACTCCCTTCCATGTACTAAAATATTGAAATTTTTCCAATCATAATTAAAATGGGATATATATAATTGGAATAATGATAATGTATTTATTTAAGACTATGCATGTTATCATTATTTAATTCAATCATGTATACTTATTAAAAAAACATGCAACATGATCAAAATAATTATAAGTCCAAGTATCAACTATAATAATCTTAATAGTCAATACATACAATGAAACTTACTCTGTGAGAATTCCCATACTTTGAACATGTCCAATAAATGTCTTGAGCGGAAACCCTTTTGTCAAAGGGCTAGCAATCATAAGATTTGTGCTAATATGTTTAATTGACACCTTATATTTTTTTAACTTCCTCCTTAACTTCAAAGTAATTTAATTCCATGTTTTTAGAAACTTTGGAATATCAATAATTCTTGGAAAATAATTCTACTGTAGCATTTTCACAATAAATTTTTAGGGGCTTGGCGATATTATTGACAATTCCAAGTCTAGAAATAAAATTCCACAAACACATACCCTAAATTATAGCTTCAATGCATGATAAAAATTCAGATTCCATAGTCAAAGTAGCTATAACTGATTTCTTTTCACTTTTCCATGATATTGATCCTTTGGATAGAAGATACACATAACTAAAAGTATGCATTCTTGTATCAATACAACTAGAAAAGTCTGAATTAGAGTATCCAATCACCTCAAGATCATTATATATTTTATAAGTAGACATGTGATCCAATGTTCCTTGAAAATATCCTAAACCTCTCTAAAATATTATTGATGTAATTATTTTGAGACAATCCCAATAAACCTTGAGTTCTATTATGAAATATTTATATTCCAATCACATACTTGGCCGCCCAAACCAGCTCTGACCTAGGGTTCCACCGCTTTTCTCCAGGTCGGAGTTGGAGTGATGGGTATTCAGGGAATTGGGCATAAGGTTTGTCATTGCTGAGGTTCTCCAGCCTTCTTCAAGGTTTTTTTCCTAGCCTTTTACCTTTCTCGATGGCGGTTTTTCTTTTCATCAGTGGTCTCCTTTTCTGGTGCTGTTTGTTTGTAGCGAGATGTCGTTTTTGTGGTTTCTGTTGATTTTGTCGCTCTGGTGGGTTTTGTGTTTGACACTGATGGTGGTTTGCGGTATTGTGGCTGTCGTTGATGACTTCAAGTCGGTGATGGCATCGAAGGTCCAGTCAATGTAGGCACAGGCAGTCGATATTGTGGTAGAGACCGGTGAGGAAGAAGACCTTATTAACATGTCGACGTGAAGACGGTGAATGGTTATATTGTTCGGTCATGTTTCCGGAGGCAACGGCGTGTGGTGGATGAGTTGAAGGCAGGGTATTGCGATGGGATTGGGATGCTCGGATTGAGGGAGTTTGTTTCTTGGTTGTCTCGAGTTTTGTCGGCGGTGAGTGTTTCTTGGAAAAGGGTATTGGAGTTCGATGAGGTTCAATTTGATGGCAGGTGATAGTGCTGATGATGAAGCTTGGAGTGGACAGCGGTGACGTGCTAGTGATGAAGATGATGTGATGATGCAGTGGTTGATGCCAGTGGTCTCCTCATGATATCTTTGATGCAGGGTTTCTTTGGCAGCTCGCAAGGTTTTTGAATTTTGAATATGTGATCAATATTCCCACTGGTCTCTGTGGTTTAGTTTTTGAATTTTGAATCTGTATGGTTTGGCCCACTGGAATGTGGAATTGGATGTGAGGTTTCCAACTATTCCCCTGAAAGTGGTTTAATGAAATTAAAAAAAAAATATTTGGAGGAAGCTTGTTTAAATCCATATATTGACTTCTTTAATTTATATACCTTGTGTTTATTTCATTTAATGGAAAACCCCATTGGTTGATCCATTTATAAATCTTCCTCTAAGTTTTTGTTTATAAAATATGTTCTAACATCCATTTTATATAACTCTAAATCATACTAATCTACCAATTCCATAATAATTATGAAAGAATCTTTCTTAGAAACTGGTGAGAAGGTTTCCTTATATTCTATACCATCCTGTTGAGTGAATCCTTTAGAAACAAGTCTATCCTTGTAACATTCAAGGTTACCAAGAGAGTCATATTTGTCTTTAAAGAACCATTTACATCCAACTCTCTTACATCCTTCAAGAAATTCCATAAAGTCTCATACTTTATTTTGTTCCATGGAATTCAACTCACATTTCATGGAATCTAACAATTTATTATAATTATCACACTTGGTGGATTTAGAATATGAAACTATATCATTATTAATGCTGATATCATTTTCCATTTCATGTAGATATACCAAATAGTCATTAGAAATAGTTGAACTTCTTTCCCTTTGGGATCTTCTTAACACTATTTCTTATAGTTCTTCAACTATTTCTTTATTGTGAATTTGGTAAACATTATGTTATTGTTATACATGATTATTTTGTGATGCAATAATTTGAGGAACAAAAACATGTGAAGTTTGAATACAAGAAAATGGAACTTGATTTCTAACTTCTTTAATTTCCACATTTTGTGGAACTTCACTCCCACTAGATTCACCATTCTCAAAAAATATAGCATTTCCAATTTCAAAAATTCTCATACTATGGTTAAGAAAATAAAATATATACCCATTTTATTTCTTTGGATAACCAATTAAATTTCCATTGATTGTTCTTGAATCCATTTTTCTTTGTTTTTGATTTTATGATCTTATTTCTCCTTGAATACCCCATACATGTAGGTGTCTTAAACTAGGTTTCTTACCAATACAAAGTTAAAAAGGAGTCTTTGGAACTACTTTACTAGGAACCCTATTCAATAAATACATGGAATTTTTTAAAGCATACATCTACTAAGATAAAAGTAAATAATAATTACTTAACATACACCTAACCATATCCATTAATGTTTAATTGTGTCTTTCTTCTGCACCATTTTGTTGTGGTGTACATGGCATAGTGTATTATGCACATATGCCATGACTTTCTAGAAACTTTACAAATGGAACAGGGTTTGGTCGACTTTCATCAAATATTTCATAATATTCACCACCTCTATCAGACCCTATGACCTTCACCTTTCTGTTGAATTGCCTCTCAACTTCATTTACATAAATTTCCAAGGCATTTATTTCTTGAGATTTCTCCTGCAATAAATAGAAATATACTTAATGTAAAAAATAATCAATAAAGGTGATAAATTTTTTTATTTAACGAAAAAATTAACATCAAAAGGTCCACATATATCAGTATGTATAATCTCAAGGAGTTGAGTACTTCTTGTGGCACTATTCTTTGTGTGTGTGTTTTTCTTTAATAAAATCCACACAAATTTTTAGGTTGGTAAAATCCAATTTTGGAAGGATTTCATACTTAATCAATCTATCCAATATTTCTTTAGAAATATGACCTAAATGTTTATCCCATAAATAATAATACTTTTCCTTTTCTAAACCACGTTTAGTACTAGAATTATTATTCAAGGTCATAAGTGTTCTAGCATACATATTATCAAGATTTAGGTTATATAAACCATCATACAATAAACCAAATCCAATCATGTGTGCATGCTTAAACAAATTTAAATATCCATTCCCAAAATTAGAAAAGTATCATGCGGTATCAAGTTTTGATAGAAAAACCAAATTCCTAGATATACTAGGTACATAAAATGTTTCACATAATTTTAAACTATATCCACTATCAAGGATTAAATGGTAAGTCCTAAAAACTTCAACTGGAACCTTCACTCTATTCCCAATGAAGATGAACTTTTTAGTTGGTCTTGTGATTTGGTTTGAAATAAATTCCTATATTGTATTAGAAACATGATTCATACAACCAGAATCAATCCATGATTTATTATGTGTAAATTTAGATAATTTTAATTCATAACATGTATAAGAATTTTTCTTACCTTTATTTTCAAAATAACCCTTACATTTTAGAAAATCCTTTTGGAAATGTCCATCTTTCCCACAGAAATAAAATTTATCTTTATTTTCATTATTCTAGTTCTTACTAGAGGAATCATTAACCTTCAATGGTCTATTTCCTTTTCTATACTTCTTTATACCATGCTTCTTTCCTCCTTGATGATGTACATATTGGATGGAGTGGATTACTGGACTCTTTAAACATGTTTCCTCTTGAACTAGAATACTGTGCAATTCATGCACGTTTCATGTATCTTTCATGGTGTTTTAGTTCATTTGGAATGGTCCATACTCAGATGGTAATGATTTTAGTAAAAACTATACAAGGAAACTTTCATCCACTTTCATTACTAAATACTTAAGTCTTTCTGCAATATTTTTCATTTCAATGACATTCTCATACATAGTACAAGAACCATCAAACTTCATGGTGGTCAATATACTCATTAATATACCAGAAAGATATTTTTCTTTATTTTGATATCGTTCTCCCATAGATTTCATAAATTTTTTAGCACTTTCATTTTTAGGGAGACCTTACCTGATATTAATTTTTATGCCCATTCACATGAACATCAAACTAAATCTATTTGATCTTTCCCATGATGCATAATATACTCTATCACCATCGCTACTACCATCCATTTTAGAATACGGTTTCTCCACTCAGAGTGCTAAATCAAGATCCAATACTCCAAGATTAAATTGGATTTTCTCACTCCAATTAGAGAAATTTAATCAATTAAAGATCGTAATAGTTGATGTTTGTGATTGAAATGATGACGAAAAGATAAGTGCAATAAATACATACTTAAAATTAATGCTTTGAAATTATAATAACACATTTATTTAGAAAAATTACTTAACATAAATGTGTATTAGTGTTCTCCTTTGGGTGATACACTAATACACAAACATAATTGATACTCATTAAATTAACTTTATTTAGAAGTAATATACGCATAAATTATATTTATTTATTATCTTTGGATGTATAAATAAATATCATAATGCATATATATATATATATATATATTACCAACAATTATATTCATAAATTATAAGAATATGAAAATTTCTTTTGGGAAATTAATAAATATCTCATAATAATAAATTTTAATTACTCCTAAAATATCCTAATGGTATCAAATTTATGAGAAATCAATAAATATCATTTTAACATAATTTTGGGAAAATTTTAACTTCATGATTTGACCACATTAGTGATTAAAAAATTTCATGCAGTAATGTTCCAAATATAAAACATCATAACATAACATAATTATAAATATAAATAATTTTAATAAACATAAATCCTCTTTTACACTTTCCTTAATTTGTTTGGCATAAAACTTATAACTCTAACAGTTATTTCAAATAATGAAAAATCAATATTATATATATATATATTAATTACAACATTTAAACACTTTCCAATGTCTAAAACATAAATAATATATATATATATAACAATAATGATTATTTTCTTATTAAAATAATTATAATAAATTTTTTACTACAACTTCATTCCATTTAATATGAAATAATAATAAATAAATAAATAATACCAAATTCTAAAATCATGAGGGAAGGATTTCAAAAAAATCACAGCATACTTTATCTCAAAAATTCCAAATAAAATATTAGATTCCCATGGATTTTGAAACCAATTAAAAATTATTATAGTGAATAAATAAGATATTGAAAAATCTAAAATATGAGAAGAGGTAGCATATTTGGATTCCAAAAAAGGAACTTTATATTTGGGAAGAGAAAAAAAATGCATAGAAAATTCATAATTTAAAAATAATAATAATAATTGCATAGTCGATTATCAAACAATGAAACAACACTGTAAAATACCCAATAATTGAAGAGAGAGGTAGTGCAATGTAATTTAATAAAAAATGCATAGTGTATTCAGATTTTAGAAAACTCCACCACACACTATTATTATTATTAACGATCATTTAAAATATAAAAAAATTATATTTAACTCAACACATTGCTTTTAGAACGTAATCCAGATTTTCAATTCTTAATTTAACACATCACATAATAAAATAATGCTACAAATAACCAATTAGATTTCATCACTACTAGAATTTGTGCTATTTGCAACGTGCTATTTGTGATGGGATCCTGTCGAAAATAAGATTTAGCGACGGGGTCCTGTCGCAAATAGCCCGTTGTAGAAATTGGCATCACAAATAACTCTCTGATTATATACATTATATATAAATAAACTTTTTGCAATGGGCCTATCGTAAATAGTATTTGAGATGAGCCTTTGGTATCGTCGCAAATACTATTTAAAAATATATATTTAAACTATTTGCGATAGGATCCCGTCGCAACAGGTCCCATCGCAAATAATAACCAAAATAAACAAAATTTATTTAATAAAATTATAATTAATGAAAAAATAATATTAATATTATTAAAATAATAAAAAAAATAAAAAATATTAAAATTCTTAATATTCTCAAAAAATATATAAAATATTCATAAAATATTATTATTATTATTATTATTATTAGTAAAATAAATAAACATTAAAAAATATAATACTAAAAAATATATATTTAATAAAATTATGATTAATGAAAAAATAAAATTAATATTATTAAAATAAAAAAATATATCAAAATTACCAATATTCACAAAAAAAATATAAATAAACTCATAAAATATTATTATTAGTAGTAAAATAAATAAACATTAAAAAATATAATAGTAATAATAAATAATAAAATAAAAAAAATAAAAAAAAATTAAATTATGCAATATTCACACCAATATAAAAGATAGAAACCAAAAATAGTTCATATTACAACAACTCTTGAATTCAAATGTTTTTAACATAAAAAATCACTAGGGGTCATCTTCTAGAGGAGGTGGAGGAGCTATAAGAGATGGTGGAGGAAACTCCATCCCTAAACTATGAGATTGGATATGCATATGTAGAAGCATACATTTCATAATGTTTTGAGTCGGTGAAAGTTGAAAGAATAAGAGTCATTGAGCAAAAGGAGTGTCATCAATCCACTGCAAATTGTGATAAGTTATTACAAGTTATTACAATTTATTACAATTGACATTATTACTAATTATTCCTCATTATTTCTAATTATTACTAATTATTACTAATTATTACTAATTATTACTAATTATTACTAATTATTATTAATTATTACAAATTATTACTAATTATTACTAATTATTCCTAATTATTCCTAATTATTCCTAACTATTCCTATTTATTCCTATTTATTCCTATTTATTCTTATTTAATCCAATTTATTCCTATTTATTCCTATTTATTCCTAATTATTCCTAATTATTTCTAATTATTCTTATTTATTCCTATTTATTCTTATTTATTTCTATTTATTCATATTTATTACTATTTATTACTATATATTACTATTTATTCATATTTATTAATATTTATTCCTATTCGTTCCTATTTGTTCCTATTTATTCCTATTTATTCCTATTTATTCTTATTTATTACTAATTATTGCTATTTATTCCTATTTATTTCTATTTATTCAAATTTATTCCTATTTATTCCTAATTATTCCTAATTATTCCTAATTATTCCTAATTATTCCTAATTATTTCAAATTATTTTTATTTATTCCTATTTATTCCTATTTATTCTTATTTATTCCTATTTATTCCTATTTATTCCTATTTATTCCTATTTATTCCTATTTATTTCTATTTATTCCTATTTAATGCTATTTATTTCTAATTATTGCTAATTATTGCTCTTTATTACTAATTATTGCTAATTATTGCTAATTATTCCTAATTATTACTAATTATTTCTAATTATTCCTAATTATTACTAATTATTACTAATTATTACTAATTATTACTAATTATTACTAATTATTACTAAGTATTACTAATTATTACTAACTGTTACTAATTATTTCTAATTATTGCTAATTATTTCTATTTATTACTAATTATTCCTATTTATTCTTAATTATTGCTAATTATTTGTAATTATTGCTAATTATTAATAATTATTGTTATTTATTACTAATTATTGCAATTTATTTCTAATTATTGCTATTTATTATTAATTATTGTTATTTATTCCTATTTAGTGCTATTTATTCCTATTTATTGCTAATTATTACTATTTATTACTAATTATTACTATTTATTACTAATTATTACTATTTATTAATAATTATTACTAATTATTAATAATTATTACTAATTATTACTAAGTATTCTTATTTGTTACTAATTATTCCTATCTATTGCTAATTATTCCTATTTATTACTATTTATTCCTATTTATTACTATTTATTTCTATTTATTTCTATTTATTGCTATTTATTTCTAATTATTACTAATGATTCCTATTTATTTGTAATTGTTCCTATTTATTATTAATTATTCTTATTTATTGCTAATTATTACTATTTATTGCTAATTATTCCTATTTATTGCTAAATATTCCTATTTATTCATAATTATTCCTATTTATTCCTAATTATTCTTATTTATTACTAATTATTCCTATTTATTACTAATTAATCCTATTTATTACTATTTATTCCTATTTAGTACTATTTATTCCTATTTATTATGAATTAATCCTATTTATTACTAATTATTACTAATTATTACTAATTATTACTAATTATTACTAATTATTACTAATTATTACTAATTATTACTAATTTTTGCTAATCGTTACTAATTTTTGCTATTTATTACTAATTATTGCTATTTATTACTAATTATTACTAATTATTACTAATTATTGCTAATTATTGCTAATTATTCCTAATTATTACTAATTATTCCTATTTATTCCTAATTATTACTAATTATTCCTAATTATTACTAATTATTCCTATTTATTACTAATTATTCCTAATTATTCCTAATTATTCCTATTTATTATTAATTCTTTTTATTTATTGCTAATTATTCCTATTTATTGCTAATTCTTCCTATTTATTGCTAATTATTCCTATTTATTGCAAATTATTCCTATTTATTGTTATTTATTCCTATTTATTGCTATTTATTGCTAATTATTGCTATTTATTGTTAATTATTCCTATTTATTGCTAATTATTACTATTTATTACTAATTATTACTATTTGTTACTAATTATTACAATTTATTACTAATTATTCATATTTTTTACTAATTATTCCTATTTATTACTAATTATTCTTATTTATTACTAATTATTACTATTTATTACTAATTATTTCTATTTATTAAGAATTATTCCTATTTATTACTAATTATTAAAAATTAGTACTAATAATTTCAATTTATTATTACAAATAAATACCGATAACAAAACAATTTAAATCTAATTTAATTACAACTAATCAAAAATAATTAAAATTAATATAAAAAAATGAAATAAATACTAAATAAAATAAAATATAAATACCTTTAAACTTGATCTCCTATTGATGTAGACGGCTTCACACCTTTTTCGTGAAAAAAAAACTAACTCACACAAATTTTCACTCTAAAAATAGTGTTCAGAGAGAAAAAAAATTGAGAGGATGTGAAAAAACGGATGGGGTATATATAGGTTGGATTAGTTACGACGAGACTATTTGCGGCGGGCTACCCGTCGCAAAAACCTTCACCCCGATTAATTACAGTTGGCGTTTAAAAGAGTATTTGCGACGGGACCCGTCGCAAAAGGTACCAGTCGACACACTTTTTATGACGGGAGACCATCCCGTCGCAAAAACCTATTTACCATCGTCGGGTATTTACGACGGGTCCTGTCGCAAATACACTCCGACCGACGCACTATTTGCGATGGGGGAATCCCCCCGTCGCAAATAACCTTCCTGCGGTTTTCCGCGCAAACCGCACCAAAATTTTTACGAAGGGACCCCAAATCCCGTCGCAAATAACCAATTATTTGCGATGGGTAGAATCCTCATTCGCAAATAATCTCTGGGACAGACTATTTGTGACGGGATTAATTCTCATCGCAAATAGCCCGTCGCAAAAATCTATTTTTCCCATAGTGCATGTTCGAAGCAGCTATTACTGATTTCTTTTCACTTTTCCATGATATTTCTCCTTCGGCTAGAAGATACACATAACCAGAACTGGACTTTCTTGTATCAACGCAACCAGTGAAGTTTGAATCAGAGTTTCCAATCACCTCAAGATCATTGGATATTTTATAAGTAAGCATGTGATCCTCTGTTCCTTGAAAATATCCTAAACCTCTCAAAAATATTATTGATTTATGGATTTTGAGATATGCCCAATAAACCTTGAGTTCTATTATGAAATATTTCTATTCCAATCACATACTTGGCTTCTCCCATGTCTATCATTACAAAATTATTAGAGAGTAATTTCTTGGTCTCGCATAATAGACCAAGATCATGTGCAGCAAGAAATATGTCATCAACATATAGAATCAAGAATATAAATTTACTCCCATTAATATTCTAATATATACACTAATCAATGATGTTTTCCTTAAATCCAAAAGATACAATGGTATCATTAAACCTAATATACCAATATCGAGAAGCTAATTTAAGTCCATATATTGAATTCTTTAATTTACATACCATGTGTTCATTTCCTTCAATGGAAAAACCCATTAGTTGATCTATGTATACATCTTCCTCTAAGTTTCCATTTAGAAAATCTATCGTAACATCCATTTTATATAACTATAAATCATGCTAAGCTATAAATTACATAATAATTCTAAAAGAATCATTCTTAGAAACTGATGAGAATGTTTTCTTATAGTATATACCATCCTTTTGAGTGACTCCTTTAGCAACAAGTCTGGCCTTGTAACGTTCAAGGTTACCAGGAGAGTAATATTTGGTTTTGAAGACCCATTTACTTCCAACTCTCTTGTATCCTTCAAGAAATTCCATAAGGTCCCATACTTTATTTTGTTCCATGGAATTCAACTCACATTTCAAGGAATCTAACAATTTATCAGAATTATCACACTTGATGGCTTGAAAATATGAAACTGGATCATTATCAATGCCAATACATGTAAGTTAATTTCATTTATTTTAGGATCTTTAAAATATGTACTTATCACATAGATAAAAAAATTAAAATAAGATAAGACATACCTTGATCCATTGGATCTTCTCGATTTGAATCTCCTTGATTTTCTTCCACTTAAAAGGATTTATATCCTTTTCTTACTCTCTCTTCCATAGTAGAATTTATGAAACATACTGGAATTTGATTAAGACATAATTGTCAAGCACGAGCCCCTTTAAATAGGGATAAAATGGTTATTCCTGGGTGGTTATTTAATTAACAGTCAAAGTCCATCAATTTGACAATTATATTCCTCATTATCCCATTATAATAATATTAAACAACTATAAAGTGAGTTATTACAACATGATTTTGTGGAGTAGTTGTGCATCTTAGAGTGTCATCCTCAGTTCCTCGTCTACAATGGGAACCTTCCATGTGGCATCACCCTAGCTAAGAAACTAGGTATGGTCGTTGTCCCGTTCTTCACCCAGTCATGCACCATCGTCACCTACTATTATCCCATGTACTACGAGGTTTGGAGTAATCCCCCATTGGATCCACCCTTTATGCTCTCCATACATTCGCCATTGACCCCCCTCTTTGTCATGCAGTTCCTCGCCCCAAACACCGTACATCCTCCACCCCTCATCTTACACATTCTGAAGCAATTCGATGGGTTGGAGAAAGCTGATTTGATCATTTTAAACTCATTTGATAAGTTGGAGGGGGAGGTGGGTTCACCTCATTAGATATAGTTACATCATGATAGATGCCAATATGTATATTTGGGTGCAGGTTGTGAAATGGATGGAGACACTCTGGCCCGTCCAGGCGATCGATCCAATCGTAGGGTGCGCAGCGGCGGAGGGTAAGGAAGATGATGGTCTCAGTCAATGCGAGATGGTGGAGAGGTGGTGGTATATGTGGTGGTTGGGTAGTCAGCCAGTGGGGTTGGTTGTGTATGTGTCTTTTAGGAGAGTGGTGGTTCTGAGTGTGGAGAAGATATGCAAGGTGGCGTGGGCGCTGAAGCAGGGAAACATCGGATCGTTTGTGTGGGTGGTGATGGCGGGGAAAGAGAGGGGGAAGCTCCCCGGGGGGTTTGAGGAGGAGATGGAAAGGAAGGGGTGGTGGTGGGGTGGTACGCCCAGGCGGAGGTGATGGATCACCCCTCCATGGGGTACTTCGTCACGCATTGTGCGTGGAACTCGATGGATGTGCTGAGGCAGGGGGTGATGAAGGTAGTGATGTCGTAGTTTCTGGATCAGGTGGTGAATGCACATTTGGTGGAGAAGGTGTGGGGCATGGGGGTGAGGCCCAGGGGCCATGATGGTGTGGCACAGGATATTGTGAGGTGCATTCATGAAGTGATGCGCGGAGAGAGTGGGATGAGTCGGAATGCTTTTCGGTGGCAGGGTGAGGCCGTGGAGGTGGTGGATTCATTAGGAAGCTCGGATAATCATATGGATGAAATTCTTTCTCAATTTGTGTCCATCACTAGTTGATTTTTGGTTTCTCTAAATTTTCCATTTCTTCTTTTCCCTAGATGAGTGATAATGGATACAATGACTAATTTTGAAAGAATTTTAACTTATTCATAAGACAATTTTAATTTATTAGATGAATATTTTCAACCCAAATGTAGACAAAGAATATCCAAAATGACATAAAAAATTCACTTAGGATGATTTTGAATTAGCCAGGGAGGCTTGGTACTATTTTAAAGAATTGACCCAGAAGTTCCCACATCACAAACTTGATGTGTGGTCATACCTTCAAGTTTTTTATGAGCTCCTACAACCCGGTGCATGAACTATGGTATATATCATCACAGATGGATAACTTATGCTCAAGATACCAAAAGTTGGTCGAGAAAATTTGGATGAGGTCTGGAAAATATCTATTCTATGATAGAGCGACTGAGTACTACCTTGATGTAGAATTCACCAAGTAGAAGAGACTACCCATCTTATGGCCTAGGTCGAATCCCTTATGAAGAAGTTAGAAAACATCCAGCTAGCTCAAACCCAAACACCACCCCATGTGACTATTATGGAAGTTCAATCCTATGAGATGTGTGGAGGCTCGCATCTATATCAAGAATATGAAGAGAAAATGGGAGAACAAAAAATTCATTATTGTAATTATGTTAATTACAATCAACAACTACAATAATTTTAGAAACTCTTTTACCAACAAAGACCAGTTCAAAAACAGTAACAACTAAATCAAGGTTACTACAAAAAAAATAGTTTTCAAGAACCACCACAGAATTAGGGACCACCTAGGTACCCACCTTAGAATCCATCTCCTTGAAAACAACAACCTTTTTTCCTAAGGCTCATTAGTTTCCACCTCCTCATCAGGAACAATTTTATCAAGCTCCACCCATATAGCCATAATCCCTACCTCAATAGTTAAACCTTGAAAATATGCTCATCAACTTTTTACAAAAAAGTGGAACAATGAATGACTACACAAGAGACATAGATGAAAAATAAAAGGGATTCTCTCCAAAACCTTAAATTCCAAGTATGAAATATCTCTAATACCTTCACTACTACACATATTCCCTTTAATAGCATGCAAAAATCCTTTTAATAGTGCTAAAAACACTGTTAATCATAGCTCTGACAAAGGCCTAGCTGACTATAATATGTTAATAAAATAGCACACCCAAAAAACATGTAGGTATATATAAAACACACTTGGAAAACATTATTATATACATTTAATTAACCTCATGAATACAAAAATATCCACCCATGGTATATACAAAAAAACACTTCTATATACATATCCAACAATGTTTTATATAATTACATTTACAATTATCCAAAAAATAGTTAAAAATTTAATGTTTCATCTTTTGACATCATCCCCTCTAAAAAATGTCTACACATGGTATTAGTTGACAAAAAAATCATCTCATCTTGAGAAAAATATTTCACCTATATAAGAAAACAAATATTATGTTAGTAATACTATAAATAAATAAGTTAAACATTAATATGAAAGAATACCTTAATAAAATGTTAATTTTTAATAAAAAAGACACATTTAGAGTTATATCGGTCACACCGTGTGTTATATTGAGGTGGGGTTTATTCTTACATGTCACAAATGAGTTATGGATATTTTTCCTAAAATATAAAAATAATCTGAATATGTCTGATCGATTTTGAGTATGTCACTTATTCTTTTACTAAAATTAATATCAAATTTAAATAATGACACATTTCTATTTATACCAGTCACACTGTGCATCGAATTGATCTTCGGTTGAATCCTACATGTCAAAAATTACTAATATATTGTTTTCCTAAAGTATTAAAATAATCTGAATGCATTTTCTCAGTTTTTAGTATGTCAAATTTTTTTTTTACTAAAGTGCCATTTCAAACTGGAAACACATATTTTGAGTCATATCGGTTGCATCATGCATTAGTGTGATGTGAGAATCCATCATAAATGCCACAAATGACTTATGAATCTTTATCCCAAATTATAAAGACAATCTTATCATGTTTTCTTGGTTTTTAGTGAGTGATAGATTTTGAGAAAAATGTCAATTTTAAACTAATAATGGAAACTTTTAGTCATATTAGTCACATAGTGCATTGAATTGATGTGTGGTTGATTCCTACACATCAAAAATGACTGATGGATCATTTTACTAAAATATCAAAACAATCCGAATCAGTTTTCTCATTTTTCAATATGTCACTTGTTCTTTTTTACTTAAATTAATGTTAATTTCAAAGAAAAAGACACATTTGGAGTTATATCGGTCACACCATGTGTTTTATTAAGGTGGTGTTGATTCCTAAACGTCAAAAATGAATCATGGATCATTTTCCTAAATTATTAAAACAATCTGAATGTGTTTTATTGGTTTTCAGTATGTCACTTGTTCTTTTTACTAAAATTAATGTCAATTTTAAATAAAAAGAGACACTTTGAATTATATTGGCCACATTGTGCTTCATATTGTGGTTTAGTTGATTATTACACATCACAAATGACTTATATATGGTTTTACAAAAGTATCAAAACAATTTAAATGAATTTTTTTGGTTTTCAATATGTTAGTTCTTTTTTACTAAAATGTCATTTCAAACTAAAAACACACATTTTGAGTCATATCGGTCGCATAGTTTATTGGTTTGATGTGAAACTGCTTCATACACATAAAACATGACTTATAAATCTCTTTCAAAAATTATGAAGACAATCAGAGTGTGTTTTCTTGGTTTTTAGTGAGTGACACGTTTTGACCTAAAATGTCAATTTTAAATTGATAACGGACACTTTTAGTCATACCAGTCACACCGTTAATCGGATTGAGATGTGATTGATTCCTATATTTCACAAATGAATCATGGAAAATTTCACTAAATTATAAAAACAATCCTAATGCATTTTCTTGGTTTTTAGTACTTCACTTATTCTTTTTTCTAAATTTAATGTCAATTTTAAATAAAAAGACACATTTGGAGTTATACTGGTCACACCGTGAGTTGTATTGAGATGTTTTTTATTCCTAAATTTCAAAAATGAATCATATATAGTTTTCATAAATTATAAAACAATCTAAATTTGTTTTATCGGTTTTCAATATCTCACTTGTTCTTTTTACTAAAATTAATGTCAATTTTAAATAAAAAGAGACACTTTGAGTTGGATCGGCCACATAGTGCATTATATTGAAGTGATTCTGATTCATAAACTTCAAAAATGACTTATATATCATTTTCCTAAAGTATGAAAACAATACAAATGTGCTTGCTTAGATTTTAGTATGTCACTTGTGTTTTTTTACTAAAATTCCATTTCAAACTAGAAAAACGTATTTTGGGTCATACCAGTTGCATCGTGCATTAGTTTTATTTGAGACTACTTCATACACATCATAAAAGACTTATGAATATCTTTAATAAGTTATTAAAAAAATTGGAGTATGTTTCCTTAGTTTTTAGTTAGTGACACATTTTGAGCTAAAATGTTAATTTTAAACTGATAATGGACACTTTTAGTCATACTTATCACACCATGAATAGGATTGAGGTGTGGTTTATTCCTACACATCAAAAATAACGCATGAAACATTGACCTAAATTATAAAAACAATATGAATGTGTTTTATTGGTTTTCAGTATGTCACTTGTTCTTTTACTTAAAATTAATGTCAATTTTAAATAAAAAGACACATTTGGAGTTATACCGGTCACGTTGTGTGTTGTATTGAGATGGATTTGATTCCTACATGTCAAAAATAAATCATGGATTGTTTTCCTAAATTACGAAAACAATCCGAATGTGTTTTCTCAGTTTTCAATATGTCACTTATTCTTTTTACTAAAATTAATGTCAATTTTAAATAAAAAGAGACACTTTGAGTTAAACTGACCATACTATGCATAATATTGAGGAGGAGTTGATTACTATACATCAGAAATGAATCATGGATAATTTTTATAAATTATCAAAATAGTTGAATGTGTTTTCTCAGTTTTGAGTAAGTCAGTTGCTCTGATACCAACTATATTGACCTAGACATTTCATATCTATATATCACATATTAGTAAATTAATATTCCTTACATAACATAATGATCCATGCTAGAATATTTTTGGTCTAGTAATTTTGGAAACATGGAAACATAAATAACTAGTTCATAAGGTTCTCTTATTAAGTTATTCTTTACTAGAAACCTTTTTATACATATCATTTCTAAAACCATTCTTCACAACCTAAGGATATGAAACATAATAAAGGGTGATCATAGATGCTCAATAATTGTAAACAAGGGAGATATCAATGATCATATAAGGATAACATGAGCATAAAGATGTTGGGATATGATATTAACATTAGAAATTCACACCTCGCATATCATAGATCATAATCATGAGTCATGGATTAAAGCATGGTAGTTCAGAAGACATGAATATTAAATGATCAAAGAATATTAAAAACTAAAAATATACACTTAGAGTCATACCGAGAACACTGTGTATTAGATTGAGGTGCGACTAATTACTACATTTTTTAGAAAATTGTTTATGAAAGATCATTTGGGAAGTCATACTTTTCATTCAACTATTGAGAAATCCCTTGGTATATGTATTCTAACAATTCACCTCACATTTTTTGCAACATGGGGTTTCCTCTTCCACCCAAAAAAACATGTTCTCCCTTTTCTGGATTATTGTAGATAGTTTAAAGGAAAGTATAGCTTCCCAAAAGATCTATAAAAAACCAAATAAGTATTAGATAAAAATGACAAAGAAATTAACTTACAAATAGTAGATAAAATGATGAAAAATTTAATTAATTACATAAGTAGTAGGAATTCACCTTTATACATTCCTAAACCATTTTTTTATTTTCATTATCTCAGTTCCATCCTCGAAGTCCAATCTCTAATGAGCATGATCAGTTTCTAACAAACATCCCCAACTTGAAGAAAGGAATCCACCTGTATAAGAAAAAAAAATCTTATGTGAGTAATACTAAAAAGAAGTAAATTAAAAAAATATGAAACAATCCACTAATTCTATAGAAGTCACATCTTCATGTTATTTGTGTACATTCTTCCATCAGGTATGTTGCCCATTCGTTTCTAAGAAAATCTATATCATCTTATGAATATGAGTCTTTTCTATAGTCATAGTAGTAATGAAAAAATATAAATGCACAAAGTATTAATAGATATTTAAAATGAAATAGTAATTATCTTCAAAAATACCTCTTCAGAGATGCTAGTTTTTTTATGGAATATGACCTCTCTCATAAACTTAAAAACTTAATAACCAAAATCTTTACCATTTTTTTATTTTGGACACTGCAAAAATATTGAGAAAAATAGGTAATTTGTTTTGATATGTATTTGGATAGTGAAATATTATTATATATACCCTAATACTTGTCCAATCATATTACTTTTCATGCTTCTCATCCTTAGCCCCTAGCCTCATTCCATGTTGTAGATGATATTAATGAACCACCCTATCATAACAGAATCCTCATTAAAGATAATATAAATTATATAAATTGATTTTTATTTCTAAAATTTTGGATATAGTGTATTAAAAATTGAAAATTTTATTAATGTGTGGTCAGTTTTTTGGGTATCCATGCCTTGAATCCAAGAAATAAATCTTTAGAGTAACCAAATTGACTACAATGAGTATCAAATGCTGCCTAAAAACACAAAAAGTAATAAGTAATTAAATAAATGAAAATATATTTGATATGATTAAATTTTATAGTTTTACCCCAGCATCATTGGTATTAAAAAGATTCTTTCATCTGTATGTTTACTTTCAAATTATTTGAGCAGGACTACCACTATTTCATCCTCTTTCTTGGAATCTATTTTTGGTTGTTTTGTAGAGGTGGTGTGAGGACTAATGAGTCTAATTTTTTTTCATGAGTAAATCCCTATAATTTTGTTTATATGCATCTTCTAAAAATATGAAATTTATTTATTCATAATTAACATAGTATATCATATTTTTTAAAATTAAATCATGAAAACACACCTCATGTATACATTTACAACTGAGCAGCCTATCCAATCATAGTTGAGGATTTCACTTACATTCTCAACAATAATAAAGTATTGAACTTCTTATCCATACATATTTTCTTCAAAATCAACTATGTGAGTACGACTATTTTTTAACTTTGTATCCTCATGAACCTTTAATGATAATAAGTGAGGATATAGAATGGGTGGGTTTAAAGGTGGTTTCGGTAGTTATTTTTTATTGGTTGGTCAATCCTTTAGATGGTTTTGAGCTGGTATTTCATTTAACCCCCTTCTCTTTCTCTATCTGTAATAATATTTATCGATTCTGGATTTTTTTCATTAATTGTTAAAGGTTTAGCCTGAAAAATAAATTGGAAATGAATACCTCCTTGTAGAAGTGTTTTTTTACAAGATGTGATGTTCGTGCGATCAATGTTCTAACATCTTTTTCAGTCGTATGAATATCTTCTTCATCAATTGGAACAGGTAGATTAGTGCTTGGATCATGGGCTATGATAATCGACACTCTCACATGACTTGTTGGAAGTGGTCTACTTCATATCATGTCATTTTGGATATTGAACATCATATCCCTCTCTACAAGGTGATGGGTGGGTGTTGATAGATATAAATAACACTCATGATCACCCTATAGAATATCAGTACAGAAAAGTTATTTGTGTATATTTGATTCACATTTCAAAGAAACATTTATTAGAACATTGATTACCTCAGCTAATACATCTCTTTGAGGGAAATGTCTCACCTCAATGCTAGTGGGAGTGGGGTGGGATCTCAATGCGGTGGTTGTTCTTGAGTTGTTTCTTCTCTTCCCCCCCCCATAAAAGTTTCCATAATATATCTCTTCCATTGTAATTGTCCTTCAAGGGTAGATAGTATTTCTCTCATCCATTTCATTTCTTCACTTCGATCCCCCTCTTGTTTTTTACTCAAAATATGTTCGTGGTATCGCCCCAAAACATGAACCTCTAACACGACCATGTTGTTTTAGCCACTTTAAGGACACAAACAGTATGTGTTCATCCTATACATGTATTGTTGATTCCTATTACTATGTAAGATATAAAATATTGGAAAATAAGTGATCATTGTTATGTAATATCTATTTAAATAAAAACAAATTTTTATTATGTGGTACTTACACATGTTTCCCACAATTTTTGTGTGTTTTCATCTATTAGTGTCTCCTATTTATTTACACGTTCCTCCTTCCATTATACATGGAATGGGATGGAAGTGGATTTGGATTTAGAGACATCAATATATATATAAACAGAGGAACATAATTATGGTTTTGTTTCATGTCACATAAAAGTATTACAGTATATTTAAAATATATACCAATTTTTTTCAAGTTAATTGTACCTCATCCTTAATTTACAGTAGGGGTATTCTAGTTTTTCTACTCATTTATTATTTCTATCACTTGATTATTATTTCATAAATAAAAAAATTCAATCAAAGTGATGAATACACATATCATAAAACAATGTATTACTAACCAAAATGTACCTGAAAATACACATCCTCATGATAGCTAGTAAATGCATCTCATACTTCTTGGGTTATCAGGTGTGCATAGATAAGCGATGGGTGTTGATTTATTCTCCCTTCAGAATATTTAAGATGATATCTCATTAAAATTGTGCAGAATCCTCTGTGAATCCTTTCAGTAGACATTAATACATATTTCTTGTGGGATTCATCTACTATAAATACACTCTACAAGGGATGATGATAGAGTAAGTTAATGTTTTATTATTTTATTTTTTAGTAAAATAAATAAATGGTATCATAATGTTACCATAATCTCTTCCCACTTCAGTGTCTTAAGTCCAACCACAACATGGTTCAACGATTCTATATCAATCAGTACACATTTCCGAGTGATAATTCCAATAAAACTACTAAATATGGACTTTTTGGGGTTAACATGTTGGCCTCGCACATTCCATATAACCTCGTATTTGATACCTTTGGTTTTTGTTAGCATTTTCAAACTATGACACTCCTTTTTTTGCATCATCGGTCTTTATTCACCTACCATTTCCTTGGAATAATCATCGTTAATATGTTCCTATAGATATGTAGCATCAGCATGTGTAGATGGTCATTGTACCTCTGTATTGGGAGCAGCAATAGGTTGAGAAACCTATTGGTCCTCAGGATTGGGAGTACCAAAATGTCCAGAAGGTCGTTGTTCCTCTGCACTGTGAGTATCTACAGGTTTAGAGTCCTATTATTCCTCAGGATTTGGAGCACCAACATGTGTAGGACTCATTCTCTAAATAATTGGTTTAATATTTAATTTAGAGTACATAAATTCAGCAATGAACGGATAATAACAGGAGGTAACACATTTTATATTACAAAAAAATTACCAGATTATTAAACTCTCTTTTTTTTAAAGGCTGAAGGGATTTGAACCCTCTATAGACTATCCAAATCCCTTTATTGTGGTCTCATTTTACATAAAAAAAATTCATCTACATTAGGACCACTACAAAATTATTTTGATATCCCAATGAAAGGGTCATCCTCATTTGAATTTTCATATAACCATTCAGTGGTTTTGGATGATAACATAACAATTGACCACTTTTGGTTTTTGGTATATGAAACATAAAATACTTGTACTACCTATGATGCTATTATAAATGGTTATTCTTTGTACCCTTCCTTACTAAAATAACCTTTTAAGAATCCAAATTCATTTATTTTAACAGCACTCATATTATGACATATTCGTGTAAATTAGAATTCTATTCTTAGTACCAAAAACATGCATCAATTCAGCCACAAGTGTAACTCCACTATTTTGCATGGTATTGTCTTCATCATGTTCATTTGTATGGAATGTATAACCATTAATTACATAACTATTATAATATAATACATACACACTTGTTCCTCCGGTTATCCATCTAAATTGCTTTGAAATTGAATTTGGATTTTTATCTAACTCCTTAAAAATATGGTCTTGAAACCATCCTATGAACTATTGATTATGTGTATTTGATATCCATTTCTCAGCCCTTGATGAAATTATATTCCTAAAAAAAAATTGTGGGTTTCAACATATGGGGAAACCTCCAAACTGCTATGAAAAATGTAAAGGTGGATCTACTCCCAATCTGTAATATTGATTGTGATTTCAAAAAAAAATTCACCCGCAAGCCATCCAGTGTGACGAGATTTCAGTAGACCAATACTTCACACACCAGATAGGTATTTAGTGTATAATTCAACATCTTCCTTAACAATATATCTCTCCAAAATACAACCCTCTATTTGACTTTGATTTTTGACATACCCTTTCAAAATCTTCATATATCGTTCAATGGGGTACATCCATCTGTAGTGTACAAGACCACATAGTCAAATCTCTCTCACCAAGTGAACCATCAAATGAACCATAATATCAAATAATTTTGGTGGGAAGAACATTTCTAATTCACATAATATGAAGAAAATTTCTCTTTCTATATTTGGAAATTTTTTTGGGTCTATAACTTTGTTATATATAGCTTTGAATAAGAAATAGAGTTTGGTTAATGTGTGATGGAAATTCTTGGAAAAATGCAATGTAAAGCTATATGAATTAGATCTTGCATCAAAACATGGAAGTAATGTGATTTTAGACCCTTTAACTTTAAATCATTCATTAATAAAATGTTCTTGATATTCGATGAATACCCCTCTGGAACCTTTACTTCATTTAAGAAGTTGAAAATCTAATATCTCTTCTACCTGGAAAGAGTGTAAGTAGGTGGATGAAGAAAATTTCATTTTCTTACCTTTCACTAACACCAACTATTTTTATATTCCCATGTTAACCATGTCCAACCAAGCCTTAATTGTATCCTTTGTTTTTCTGGGTGCATTTAGAAATGTGTCGATGACACTATCACATATATTTTTTTCAACATGAATAACATCAAGAAAATTTATGACATACAAACAATTTTAGTATGGTAATTAAAAAAATGGATATCTTTTCCAACCGGTTTTCAAAAGGTTTTTTGAAAATGGTTTACCAAAAATAGTTTCCACATATTTTATTTTCTCAAATAGTTGATCACATGTTATTAGATACAGTGTTGTACATTCTTTTAAACTTCCATCGAACGATGCCGTCCAAGATTGGTACTTATGTCGTTAGGGTAGGAATCTATGATGTCCTAGAATCACAGTTTTCAATGAATATTTCAACCTAATTTATTATGTATTGTGTTCACAAATGGGGCACCCTTGAGTTACTTTAATGATATATCCTGAAAATTTTCCATAAGAAGTAAATTCATTTATCATCCCATACAACATGGATCTCAATGTGAAATATTCATTTCTATAAGCATCATACAATGTGACACCTAAATCCCATAATAATTTTAAATCCTAAATCAATAGAGCTATATAAACATCAATATCATTACATGGTTGCTTTGGTTCTTATATAAGCATAGATAACATGATGTATTTTTGTTTCATGCATAACCATGGTGGTAAGTTATAATTTACCAACATAACCAGCCATGTACTATGAGTGTTTCCTTGAAAACCAAAAGGCACTAACGAAAAAATTACCTATACCAATGGTTTGGAACTATTGGAATAGGTCCCCAAACCATTGGTATAGCCTATACCAACGGTTTGGGAATCCATTGGGTGATTTGGCGTGGGGAAAGACTTATCCCAATGATTTGTAGAAAACTGTTGGGAAAGACCTATCCCAATGGTTTTCAAACAGTTGGTATAGGTCTTTCCTGAAGGTTTTCCAAACCATTGGGACAGGTATTTCCCAATGGTTTGGGGAAACCATTGGGATAGGTATATACATAAAAAAAAAGTTCCAGTGGAGGTTTGAACCCACAACCTCCATGTTATATATCAATGACTTTACCACTATCCTAGAGTTGCCTTTTTGAATATATTTGGATAAATATATATGTGTGTGTGTGTGTAATTTATATATTGATTTATTTAACAATATTCGATAAATGTACTCATAAAAAATAAGGGTACCTATCCCAACGGTTCTCAAAACTGTTGGTATAGGCCTTTCCCAATGGTTTTGAGAACCGTTGGGATAGGTACCCACTCTTTCCCAATGGTTTAGCCAAACCTTTGGGGGAAGTGGCCTCAAAGTGGGCTTTTTTCCAATGGTTTGGCCAAACCGTTGGGAAAGTCGGACCCTTTCCCAACAATTTGGCTAAATCATTGGGAAAAGTGGCCTCAAAGTGGGCTTTTGCCAATGGTTTGGCCAAACCGTTGGGAAAGCCATACCCTTTCCCAACAGTTTTGGAAAACCGTTGGGAAAAGTGGCCTCAAAGTGGGATTTTCCCAATGGTTTGGCCAAACCGTTGGGAAATCCACACCCATTCCCAATAGTTTTGGCAAACCATTGGTAAAATTGGCCTCAAAGTGGGATTTTCCCAACGGTTTGTCCAAACCGTTGGGAAAGGGGGCCTATACCAATAGTTTTTACAAACTGTTGGTATAGATGTGTTGGTATAGGTTAGATTTCCAGTAGTGAGAATTCAATCCATCTATAGATAACTCAATATTAAGGTTTCTTGGATTTTTTTCAAATTCAAGATACTCATGATCAATTCTCTTCCACTAATGAGAGTATGTTGGGTGATGTAGTTTCCCATATTTAATTCTTGTATCTTCATGCCATGTCAATTTCCCTACAGTATCCTCACTTCTATATAGGTGTCTAAACCTTGGAATGATTGGAAAGTACTATAAAACTTTCATAGGACCGTATTCATATTTCTTGTATCAAGAATCACCATACTTTGGGAATTATATATGTGATTTTTGGTCCTTGAAAACAGTATATAGTCATTCGGGTAGGCTTGTATTCTTTCAGAGATCATACCCATCGAGTGTAGCATTCGTTTAGCGTCGTATTTTCAGTTCGGGAGCTCATTATCTTCTGGGGTCATTTCATTCAATAGAGAAAGTAGTTCCATAAAATTGGTGTCACTCCATCCACTTATTATTTTCAAATTATACAACTAGTATGGGTGAAAATGTTGTATATTTATTGCAACTAGCATACAATGGCATCTTTTCGCAACTCTTTAACTTCTCAAACATTTTTTTGAAATCATGAAGTTCATCCTAAACTATCATTTTCATTTCCTCAATATGATATTCATCATTATTCACATCTATAATCATATCCTCGATACGGTCTTCTTAATTTTCCACACTTTTAATCATGTCAGATGATCCATAAAACGCAGTGTTATCCCAACCACTAGCTATATTCTATTTTTCCAGGTGTTTATTCCAACATTTATAACATCAACTTATTCTATGACAGATAAAGTGTTCTTCCAACTCCTATGGATTAATTAATCTTGAATAAAAATAGTGTAAACATGGACAAAGGATTTGAGAATGGTCATATGTATGATATTTTGAAAATTTTATGAACTCTTTCTCTTCATCTTTATACTCTTTTTTCATACAATTAGCATCTATCCATTCTTTATTCATATCAATCCTATTTTATTTGGTAATATTAATATTTAAAAAATGAATATATAAAAGATGTTAAACTAAGGTCATCATCCAACTATAAATCCCTCTCAGAAGATCTAAAGGAAGCGAAACAAGCTAGAAAAAAACTAAACCTATAAAAATAAAACAAAATTTTACAACATTTTTAACACATTAAAATCACCCAAACTCTTGTTTTGAAATCCAATTATCACAATAATAAATTTTAAAACATTGAATAAGTGATTACCACTATTTTCAAAACCAAAAACATTATTTTAAAATATCCATTTAGGCATTTTCTCTGGTATAATAATTTTAAAAAACATATTTAGAAGGTTAAATTTTTATCATAAAGCTCATTAAAAATTCCTTTTCAATCCATGAACAAAAACTTTTAAACCAATCTCATTAAAAATAAATTTTTTTCAAAGAAACCACACATAATGAAAGTTCTTGGAAACTGCTTGGAGAGAAATTAATAGAAATACTTCAAGACATAAAAAATATAACTTTTGATGGTAAACAATACCCTTACCTTGAGTCCCATAGAATAGTTGAATCTTTTTTATGGATCACATTTAAAAAAACCCTATAAACTCTTTCCCATTATTGAAATCCAAAGGATGGTATATAGGTTATGGGAGAAGGAATATGGGTATAATATAGATAAAGAACAAAATGATAGATACTTGGAAAAGGGTGGGGAAAGTGATCCTTTATATCCAAACTTAATATAATTTTCATAATTAAAGGTTAAGTATATAATTTCTAAATTAAAAGTTGATTGTAAAATTGACATGTAGAGAGACAATTTCATGTATCTCTCATATTCTTATGTTATAAGATTTGATAAAATTTCTTTTAAAGTGACTTCAATAAAATATAGCTTCTCACTGTTATTCTTATCTAACACTACTCTTCACTACTTCATATAAACCTTATCTTGAAATATCTAAATATCAAGCTACCTTCATTTATTGATAGACTTGACCACCCCATATCCTTTTCATGTTAGGCCCTTGAAGCTCTAGTTCTCTAACTAAACCAATTTAGAATCCTTCTATATGTACCACAGGTCTAGCTCTATTTAACCGACTATAAATTATCATTCCCTTGGCTACATCAAGTAATGCCCATGATTCTAGATTCAAACTAACTAAATCTGATTGGTACCTCCTTTACATCCATAGTTTTTTTAGTTTAAGACTATATCCCATACATAGATCCACTAAAAATCCAAGACGACCTCTACACGCATTACTCAGAGCCATGGTAGATCACACCCATCTTCCCAACCACGTGATCAATGGAACTAGCTATGAGAATCCCTTGTACATTGATCATGCTCATTGGATTGAGGTTTTATACTTTCTACTTCACTCCCTATATTACCTATGTTTCTTTTCATCTTAATCTGAACAAGATGAATACATAGAAGAGTTGGGTATCTATTGATCATGACCCCATGAGCATCCATGATCCTACCACATCTAGAAGAGACTAGATGAATGGTTCATGTTTGAGGATTAGTCATTGTGACTTAGCTCATGCTTGGATAGCATGGGGTGACTCCCACAGATCCCTCACACAGATTGAGGTGGCCATTATGGAAACTTCCATGGGAGCCCCTATGGTGAACATGGATCAATAGTTTTTGTTGTATTATGAGATTCAGGTCAGATAGATGCATGATACTCTAATGGGAGACTCTTTTATCACTCACCTAATCATACATATGGGTATCTTTGACAGCTCCCAATCACTCTTTTTTTAGGTATCATATAGTCCATGTACCTACCCATGATCCATAATATGGAGCTACTTTAGAAAGTAGGAAACCACTATGATAGGGAACTTGAGAATGATGAGTCTATTATTGAGGCCCCTACTCCAAAGTTTTTGTATGCCCCTTCTGTTCCAGCTGATCAGCCCACTACTACTAGACCTAAGGCATCAATTTCTTTCTAGCCTAACCATGTTCCATTATTTTCCAGAGATATGGTATGCATACATGAACATATTCTATAGTGTATTATAGATAACTAGAGGTAGATCTACCAGTATTTTGTAAACCCTTTTTCTAAGCCTTACATGTTCCCTTCATCTCCTCCACCACCAGTGGGGCAGATCCATCCACCCAATATTCAGAATGGGACTACATATAATGCTTTTCGAGATTCACCCGCTCATCTTAGTTATCCTATAGTATACCCCTACCCTATTTTTTTCTTTTTATGGGTTCATTACTTTATTAATTATATTCCCTATCTTGGTTTTTATCTTTTATATTTTATAATGGAAGGGAAATATCTTTTTTTCTGACAATGATTTTCTTACATTATGATCCTTACTTATGAATTTGGTTCCATGTGTATCAATCATATTCCTATATTGTTAATTTCAATGTACATGTTAGGCTACCTATTGGACTTCCCCGTGAGTTATTTCCTTGTACGGTCATTGTATAGAGATCACCCCATGAAATTGATCCATGAGTTGCACTGATTCTCCTATTGTCGCATGATAGGTATAGGAATCCCATGTCTACGGCTGTGAACCCCACAAAATGACCATTAGAGATTAAGGACTCTACTTCCAATTCTCACAAGATGAAAATGATAGATGATCCAATGGAATTCTCTAATTGATCTTTTTTTATCTATATGGCTAACGACATCTTGTTATCACTTTATGGGAGGCAACCAATATTTTGATCTTTTGAGTCTTTATTGCGTTTTTGTAGGTATTTTCATTTATTTTTCAAGGTTTTTATATTATTTATTTCATTCTGTTTCTTAGTTTGTATTATTTTCCATGCATGTATATCTAAGTTGAAATCCATTTTTTTCTACTGTGTACACCTACCCATTTTTCTACTTACATATTGGATATATCCCATGAACTGATCATTTTTCTAGTTAAGGTATATTTTATTTCTAACATTTTTTAGGTGGATATTTTCACATCAATATCTTGAATTCCCCCCCCCCCCCCATGGAATGACATTTATTATAGGGGTCTCTTGATTCTCTACACTGGTTTCATTATTTACATTTTAAAAATTGTTTCTCATTTCATTTCTATCTCTCCCACGTCACTTCCCAAAACAGTGTGGACATATTTTGGGGAAATATTCCATAGTTATATTTCATATACACAAATATTATTTCATGTTCTCATTATTCTAGGATAAATTTTTCATTGAATAATGCTTTAACTTTAAATCTCACTACACCCATGTAAATAAAAGAAAAAAATTAGATAGAGAATGTTAAAAATCTATTATTTATCCCTGTTTATAATTTTAGAATGATTGTTGAGTTGAGAAATTTACTTTTTATTCAAAAAAAAATTCAATTGTTTTTTATCAACTTATTACTAGTTACTATTCCTTAAGTGATTTCCCCTTTTATATGTATCGTCATTCACAAGAGGATTCTTGACCTATGTTTTCCCATTCTTTTCTGACCATATTTCATGAGAGATATATAGGTAATGTAAACCTTTTAGAACTTGGATTGTAATATTATCAAATATATGATTGAAAAAATACTTTTGAAATGATTGAGGCATTTTTTATCTATTTTTTTAGAGACCAACATATACATTTTTCCTTCTTAAGCCTATAAAATGACATTTTTAGGATTGAGCCAAGTTTCATTCCCATTTTATCCCTTCCTACCCAACTATTTGGTATTATTTCATGATTATCATATGAATAACTGTGGGGTAATATTAATTACTAATGTTCATAATATTTTTGTTACTAAAGAGATTTTTTGGGACTTTTCGCATGATCTACAGGATGTGGTCTATGGTTCTTTTGATATATCATTCATGATTATCCTATTTCTAAAAAAACACATGGTTTTTGTATTAGGATGGTCAAAAATAATCATTACCAAATTGATGAATCTCATGGTATATCATATGTGGTTAAGTGGTGGATGTGATATTTTTCCTAAACATTACTTTTGAAAAAAATGAGGAAAAAAAAGAAACATAATACTTCATTTTACTTTTATGGCACATCTATAGACCCTCCCTGGTCTTTTGGAAGTGTGAAGATTTTACTTTTTGGAGGAGGTTATTCATTTCACTATTCATAACTATCATTCATTATACATGATAGTTTACCCTCCTTTTTTATCTTTGTTTTTATCATTTACCCACCTACCCTCAGCCTCAGAGTCATTTAAACCTTATTGCAAAGTCGTCGTAATTAATTGTATTATTTTTCTTTATATAGTGGAGATGTTAGAACTAGTGCAATCCTATGGTTAGGAACATGTATTCATGGTATGATAATAACTCTAGTTTTATTTTACCTTGAGCAATGAGAGAAAATTCATGGTGAGGTAAATTTCAAATGGGTGTAGATTCTAAGTAAAATTTAAAATATTTCAATTTATGGAAGAAATAGATTGAATAAATAACTTGACTATGATTCATGATTGATATTCTATAAAAGAGTAATTTTGGATGACTAGAATTTTTTTATAACACTTTGTTTCATTTTCCTGACTATAGTGCACATTTCCTTTTAAAAATTATTTATTTTAGAATCCTTATTGAGACTCTTTTTTCTTAAGGACAATTGATTCTTCAAGTGTGGGGTAATTTGATAATATTAATTCATATATATAATTTGGATTCAATTTATTTCACTTCACACGTGTTTTAGACCTTTTTTGCATTATTTGGTTGAAATGTGTAGGAAATATGAGTAAGGTTGAAAATGGGGAGATGCTGAAAAAGCCTGAAATTTCAGACTATTTACATCATGAAAAACTTATTTACCATGTAAATCCCTCTAGAGAGGAAAAATAGATACCCAGAACATAAGATCAATTCATTTCATAAAATAATCATGCTGAAGAAGAACTTGAGGTGTAAAAACATTATTAATGTTGTAAAACGCTTAGGGCTCGAAGTCCCCGCAATTTTTAGTCAAACTATAATTCCTAGTGATATATGATTCTGAAGACTTAAAATATATCATTTATGGCATAAAAATTTGACATACATCTGAAAAGTACAAGGCATAGTGTAACTAAAGAAGACTTATATTGTAAAATTTGTTTACGTTGTAAGATGATTTTGCCTATTTATATTTCAGGCATCAGACAAATTAGGAACTCACCATTTTTCATTAATCTTTACATTGTTTTATTTCTTGTTTCATTCTTTCTTTATTTGGGATTTCAAATATGGTTTTAATTTAATAAGTTCTCAATTTCTATTGTTGTTTCAATGTTTTTTTTCCTTCCATAAACTGCCTTTGATGCTTTCTTCTTCCCTTATCATGTATTCTTTCTTCTTCTATCTATGGTGGTCTGTTTTATTGGTTTCATTCAAATAAAATTACATATTCTAATTTCATGCTTTTATTTTTTTTCTGGTATGATATCTTCTTTTATTGCATTAATTATCTACATGTTTAATGTTTCCTTTCCCATGCACAGCTAAACCGCCTAGGTTTAGGGATCGAGAGTAGGGGTAGAAATTCTTTAATGAATTTCTAAATCAAAACTTGGATAATTTATTATCTAAGGAATTAGGTTTCTTATAAAATATTATCACATTCTCTTGCAAGATCTAAAATATTAGATTGTAAGTGATGGACCCCAACCTAATTGGAATAGGTCGAACTAGTATTAATAGTTTGTTTTATTTTATGCCTTTGTAGCTACACCTAATGCATCTGGGTTGACAACCACCTTTGGACCAAAGAGTGGTTGTCAAATTAGGTGGATCCATCTTGCCTAACTGAACCTAATTTGGTGAATCCTAAATAGTTATTCATTCTAAGACAATAGACCTTCCCTTGTTATATTTAGGTTTATCCTATGTGTAGGCTCCCCGAAATTGATCTCAAACCCTTTCTTCCATCAACTAAAATTTAATCAATCTACTTAGTTAAATACAAAAACTATTAGAATTACATGAGTAATCCACTGGTAGTTTTCAATTTCTAGGTCACGATCCATTTTCATCTCTTCCATGTGGGTTCCACCCCGAACTTCCACTGTTATATATACTTTCGTTTTAGTGCAAGTTGGGTTATAAAAATTTATAATCTAATTAAACCTATATGTAATCAATGAGGTTTTATGGGACAGTCATAATCATTCATAAAACACCAATTAGATTGTTCTTTGGTTTTTCTAGTAGCTTGAGAACCTCGATTTGACAGTTATAGTTCATTGGATTTAAATTCAATAGTTTCTTTAAATATTGCATTCTCAAGACTCGGTGATCAAGGCCTATCAACATTGTACTTGTAACATCTCAGGTAAATAAAGAATACGAAATTTTCATATTTATTAATATTTGTGAATTAAATATTAATTTTACTTTAATAGGGTTTCTATGTTCGATGGTGTACCCAATAAGCAACAACGGATTTCCTTGAAATCTTACGTTGCACACTAATAATATAATAATATTATTTTAAATGGTAGTTAACACGTAGCCGTTGTATTGGTGAGAATGAATATAAATAACTAAAATATGATTATATATGTTTGTTAAATTTTTTTACATTTATCCAATAAATGTTAGAGGCTTAAAATTCGAATGAATCCAATTTTAAGCATGAATACTCTAATATTCACTAAAATGTCGATTTATTGCCTTTTGATGGAGAAACCTCTTTAAATATAGTTTTGTTCACTCTTATAAATTCTATTGGACCAAATAAAATTCTTCTTTAGAATTGGGACATCAAAATTTACTTTGTGTATATTTTTTTATTTTTTCGATAAAGTTCATTTTTTAATGAATAGTGAAAAATGTTGTATTTTAATTCGAAATCTCATTTATTATAATTTATTTATATGGTTATATTATCTTTTTAATTGGTTTTAAAGTTTAATTAGAATATATTTCTACCATTTAATCCAATGGTGGACATTAGAATTAATTTCACTTTGAAATTGGACATAAACAAGTGTCAATCTTTTGATAAATATTGTTTCTTAAAAACACGCTATTTGATTTAAAAATGGGAAGTAATTATAAAATTAATTAATGAAAATTATATGTTTTTAATTTTTTAAAATAGACATCATTTTTGAATTCAGAATATCAATTATATCTTAGGGTGAATGTTTGGTATTTTTCTGAAAAACTTCAATTTTTGGTGAATAGTGAAACCACTAAGTGTTAGTTAAAAAAACTGATTTTTCGTTTAAATGAAATTTTACTGCTTCTGTGAATTGAATTTCAAAAATCCGACATAAATAGTTATAAATAGTAAGTAAAATGTGGTTCAATGGGATGAAAATAATTTTTGGTAAATAGTAACTCTTAAGTTTTATTAACCGCGATTAAAGGTAATTAGTGTAATTAAAGGTAAAAATAATGTTATAATAATATGAAATTACCTTTACACTTGTACTACCCTTATTTTATGAGTCATGGACTACCAAGAAAATCCATGGGTCAATTCTTGGGACCCCATGGAGCCACTTGGGTAAGATAATGACATTAATACCTTTTATTTAAAGTAAAAATAAAAATGTCACAAACATGTATTGTTTTACTAAAACAATTTTCATATGGGGTTATATAAGTTATATTTTTTACTATAAATATTAATTAGAAAGATAAAAATATTTCCTACATCATGATAATTTTTTTATAATTTTTAGACATCAAATAAATAAAATTATTTATGACACAATGTTGATGCACTGTTTACGTCATTAATGAATGATTTAAATAAATAAGAACATAAAGTTTGAAACAATATCAAACACTTGTCCAATTATTATTGGATGATTTTATTTAGAACATGGGACACATTATATTCGACTTTAATTATTTTTGTACCTTTATAAACCGAAAATCATTATATAATAAAATAATATTTTCAAGCTTTCCAAAAGAGTCCCTCCTCTCCCTTATAAAAAGACCCCACTTCCTACCCATTTATCACACTTCTAAAGCCCTTTTTCTCGTCCAAACTCTACTCAAATATTCTCCCAATATCCCTCTATTCATCCTAGAATCCTTAACTTAGGAATAAATCTCTTCAAGAAACCCTTTTGGTTCAAACCAAGGGGAGTTACCCGATTTAAAGGTAATGTATTCTCTTATGTTCTTTTGTTTTATTTTGATTCTCCAACCCCCTAATCTCTTTTTATTATTTTGTTTTGTAACAACACCAGTATCTTAAATATACTATGTTGTTGTTATAATAATTATTTGATCTATAATTACACACACCTACATCTACTGGGTGAAGAACATATTGTTTCTGTGGACGGTGAACTACTACCTCACGAAACGATGATTGTTCAAATATCTCCTACCGCCTCTCATGGTGGCCATTAAGATGTCACTATATTTATATATGATATATATCATGTTTATTTTTTCCTTATTCTTCTATATTTTTCATTTATGTCATACCTTTATGGTTTCCATAATGGATAAACGCGATAATTTCATTTTAGGAAGTGCGGACTACCGCCCCCTCAAAGTGATTTGAATCGTTAATGTCATATGTGGGACGTATAAAGGATGGAGTTAATAATATTATATATTATATTATACTTTAATTATAATTTAACTCTATATCATAATGTTTTCATTCCATTAAATGCGAAATAGAAATAAAAGTAGCGTTCATGCGTACGTACGGATTACCGTCTCCATGAACGGTGCATTTCATTTATTACCTCTAAATGTTATGTAATATTATAAATGCATGTATATACTGGATATATATGATATATATGATATCTACATCATGAATATAATTCTGGAGAGAGTGGATATTTTACCACATGAACAACTTGTAATTATAAGAAGTTTATTTTTGACTCAAGTACCAAATATCGACAAAACGACCGTTATTAACTTAAATGATTACATAATGTTAATAACATGGTAATAAGTGATATAAAAGGAATAATGAACTTGAAAAGGGTTTTTAAGAAAGTATAAATTAACTCTAGTTTATTATTCAGTAGATTAAAGAACGATCGAGTCAAGTCGGACACGAGGTAAGGGACTTCGTCTCAATCTCCTTTCATTGAGGCATATTTTGTTTTCATACAAGACTTTCTTTTATACACTGTATAAACACCTTTGACTTTTCATTTCATTCAGAGGGAATCTTTTTCTACAAAGTGTTTTACTAAACCAAAAAAAGGAATGTTTCTTTTAACGTACGCGGTAACAACGACCTTTCCGTCACCACGAGTATTACTTGATCTTTGGCTTCCTTAACAAGCCATAATGTTTTTAAAAGGAAAAATAAATACCATATACTCTATTATTATTTTGGTATTGAAAATAGTTTTGAAAATGGATTTTTTATGTCAATATATTTAAGTGATATATTTTCATTGAAATGTGGAAATGTTTTCTTTCCTTTATATTTTTTGTATGTGTTATAATTTTATAATGGTACTTGGACATTTGACGGGTTGTTACATGATAAACCAAATGATGGGCGGTGCTGTGATAAATCAGGACGGGTGGTTACGTTATAACTCCCAATGCATTGGGTATAGAAGTCGACCGTATTTCTATTCCATTTAGTGACATGTGTGGAAGTCGACCGTATGGTTATTCCATTTAATTATGTTTATGTTCCAAGTTACCTTTATATGTTATGTGTTCTTTATATGGGTTTTATGGTAATATTGTGGTTATAAAAGGGTAAGTAATGATCTTTTATTCAGTGAATAGTATTTACTACTTCATAAAGGTGAAAAGTATTACTTATGATAAAGTATTCATGGTTTACTTGTTGTTTTAAAAAACTAACAGTTTTCTTCCTTTGTGTATCTCTTACTGAGCTTTTTATGCTCATCCTAAGTTTTGAAATGTTTTTCACAGGACATAAATAGAAATAGGGTCAAGGATGGGATCAAAGAAATGTCATGATGTCTAAAACATGGAACTAGACATGACTCTTTTGTTTAATAGTTTTTATTTTGTAAAAAAATGGAAACTGAGTAGATGTGTCTACATATAGTATTCAAGTTGTCATGTATATGTTATGGCCTAATTATCTAAAACTCTAAACCTGAAAATATTCTCAATGTGAATTATTCATTTAATTCAAGATTATGTAATGTTTTAAGGTCGGGTCCTTATAGTTGGTATCAGAGGGAGGTTTACTGTCAAAGAAGCCTGCCGCCACCCCATATTTCTTGAGGCAATTCTTAGTCCGGAAAAGCGTGAGGTTCGTAATAAGATTATGTTTTCAGAGGTTGCCGACAGACTTTGTTTTACTGAATCCAGCTCTGGGGTCTTCAATGGGAAGGATTATTGGCGTATGCTCAGCCAGGGGAATACTCGTGATGAGTGGGGATCGTGCCTTTGGTGCAAAGAACTTCCAACCAAGATGTCGTTTCTGGTGTGGAGGGCAAGGAAACAAGCTCTGGCGACGGATGACAATATCCAGAAGAAAGGTATTAACCTTGCTTCCAGATGTCTCTGCTGTTCTCACCCCCAGGCGGAGTCTGTTCTGCACCTTTTTATTAAGAGCGATTGGGCTGTTTATCTATGGACCTGTTTGGATGTTAGGGGCAGGTACAATCCGGTGTGTTCCTCCATGCAGGAGTTTCTTGGTTGCTGGTTTTCAGGTACGGGGCAGGATGAGATGGAGTCTAAAATCCGTGGCATGGTGCTTACGGCTATTTTCTGGACGATCTAGGAGGCTCGGAATCAGGCGCGTATTGAGAGCTGGTGGTCCCTCTCCGTAATGAGGGTTAAGATGAAAAGTCTGGTTTTTGAGTTATGCAACCTGCTGAAAGGTGGGCAGAATTCTCAGTGGCTTTGTGTTTTCCTGCATAGAACGAAGGTATGAAGGTCGCCGGGTCGTTGGGTAAAATGGACAGCCCCTCTATTGGGGCTCAAGATGAATGTTGACGGCTCCTTTGTTGACGGTCTGATGCGAGGAGGCGAGCTGGTGCGCGACGGAAATGGCTCGGTTATCATGGCTTTCAGCAGCTTCCACGGCCTCGGGGATTCCTTAGGGGCGGAAATTCATGCGCTGCTCTCAGGTTTGGAAATTTGTACCGGTCTTTTCCTGGTCTGCGCCGAAGTTGAATCAGATTCCGAGATCCTGATCTGAATTCTGCATGGGGACGTGAAGGTGCCATGGGCCTATACTTATACCGTTCGTAGATGTGCTTCTTTGCTGCCTAATGATTGTACTTATCTCCATATTCCGAGAGAAGCAAATTTTGCGGCGGATGCCTTATCTAGAGAGAGCGGTCTGGCGGATCCTCGAAGGGTGTTTCTGAATGTGGGGTCCTTACCCCGGGTATGTAAGAATTTTTTCCAGGGGGATGCCCTTGGGCTTCACCACTTTAGACCTCCGTGAGATTTCGGAGAGGGAGCTTGTACCTTTTGAGCTTTAAATAAATTAAAAATGCAATTTTCAGTCAGTCAGTGATTATTAGTTACAACAAATTTCTTTCCTTGGTCACATTGTTTCAAAAAAATGGCATAACTGTTGATCCTTCTAAAACAAAAGTTGTTGAAGAATGGCCAAGACCCACAAATATAACTGAGATCCATAGTTTTCTTGGTTTGGAAGGTTATTTCCAGAGGTTTGTTGAAAAATTTTCATGGTTATCTAGTCCAATGGCTAAGTTAACTCGAAAAGGTGTTAAGTTCATTTGGACAAAAGAATGTGATGATTGTTTTCAGGAATTAAAAATAATATTGGTGAATGCTCCAGTTTTGGAACTACCTTCCAGAAATGGTGAGTTTTTTATCTACAGTGATGCTTTGTTGAAGGGACTTGGTTGTGTCCTTATACAGAATGATCAGGTAATTTCTTGTGTTTCACGTCAGTTGAAAACTCATGAGTTAAATTACCCTACACGTGATTTGGAATTAGATGTTGTTGTTTTGGCTTTAAAAATTTTGAGGCATCATTTGTATGGAGTAAAGTGTGAAATATATACTAATCAAAAAAGTTTAAAGTATATATTCAATCCGAAAGAATTGAACATGAGACATAGGAAATGGCTGGAATTAATCAAGGATTATGATTGTACAATTCATTACCATCCGGGAAAATCAAATAAATTGGATAATGCTTTGAGTAGAAAAAGTAATTCTTCATTAACCATGCTACATTTAGAACGAGATCCTTTAGTTTTTGATTTGATGAACTTTGGCATAGAAGTTGTTGGTATATGAAGTTCTTCTGTTTTGTTTTAGGTGTCAGTGATATCATCTCTATCAGACAGAATTAAGCAAGCATAGAATAAAGACATTGAGTGGCAAAAAAAGGTAGAGATGGTTCAGAAGGGTAAGTTGCCTGAATTTAACATTGATAATGATTGTTTTTTGAGGTTTGGGAAGAGATTGTGTGTGCCTTGTGATTCATAGTTAAAGAATGAGTTTTTATGTGAGGCTCATAGTTCCCCGTTTTCAGTTCATCCTGGCAGTACTAAGATGTACAGAGATCTATGGGAGTATTACCGGTGGGATGGAATAAAAAGAGATATTGCTGATTTTATTGTGAAGTGTTTGACTTGTCAGCAGGTTAAAGCAGAGCGGAAGTTACAAAAAGGGATGCTTCAGTCTTTACCGGTGCTAGAGTGGAAATGGGAAAATATATCCATGGACTTCGTTGTGGGATTACCAAAGACATCTCGAGGTAATAATGCAATCTGGGTTATTGTTGATTGATTTACTAAATCTGTCCATTTCCTTCCTATTCAAGATACTTTCTCTTTAGATCAAATTTATCAGTTGTATGTTAAAGAGATAGTCAAGTTACATGGATTTCCCCTCTCTATTGTATCTGATCATGATCACAGTTTTACTTCTAACTTTTGGAACGGCCTTCAGAAGTCGTTGGATACTGAATTAAATTTTAGTACATCTTTTCATCCGCAGTCAGATGAGTAGTCAGAATGAACAATTCAGACCTTGGAGGATATGTTACGTTCTTGCACGATGGATTACCAGGGAATTTGGTACCAACATCTTTCTTTGGTTGAATTTTCATATAATAACAGTTTTCATTCCAGTATACAGATGGCTCTGTTTGAGGCATTATATGGAAAGAGGTGTCGAACTCCATCTTTTTGGGATGAAGTAGGGGAAAGGAAGCTGATTGGACCGGAATTGGTAGAAGAGATGGTAGAAAAAGTTTAGTTGATTCAGAAGAACATGAGAACAGCTTAGAGCAGGCAGAAAATTTATGCGGATAACCGAAGGAAGGATCTATCTTTCGAGGTAGGTGATCATGTTTTTCTCAAAGTTTCTCCATGGAAAAGTGTGATGTGTTTTGGTAAGAAGAGAAGGTTGAGTCTGAGGTTCATTGGACCTTATGAAATCCTGGAGAAAGTTGGATCAGTTGTGTACATAGTGGATTTACCTCTAAGTTTATCCCAGGTACACAATGTTTTTCATGTTTCGATGTTGAGAAAGTATATACCAGATTCATCTCATGTTTTGAGCCCAGACGTAGTTCAGTTGGAAGAGAATCTCTCTTATGAGGAACAACCGGTCCAGATTCTTGACCATAGAGAGAAAGTGTTGCAGAATAAGGTAATTCTTTAAGTGAAGGTTTTGTGGAAAAACCATATGGTTGAAGAGGCAATGTGGGAATCTGAAAATGCTATGAGGGATAAATACCCTCATTTATTTTATAAGTGAATAAAATTGTGAGGATGAAATTCCCAAAAGGGGGGAAGGATGTAACATCCCATTTAAATAAAGAATAATACATTTTCATATTTATTAATATTTGTGAATTAAATATTAATTTTACTTTAATGGGGTTTCTATGTTCGATGGCGTACCCGATATGCAACAATGGATTTCTTTGAAATCTTACATTGCTCACTAATAATATAATAATATTATTTTAAATGGTAGTTAACACGTAGTCGTTGTATTGGCGGGAATGAATAGAAATAACTAAAATATGATTATATATGTTTGTTAAATATTTTTACATTTATCCAATAAATGTCAAAGGTTTAAAATGCGAATGAATCCAATTTTAAGCATGAATACTCTAATATTCACAAAAAGGTCGATTTATCGCCTTTTGAAGGAGAACCCTCTTTAAATATAGTCTTGTTCACTCTTATACGTTCTATTGGACCAAATAAAATTCTTCTTTAGAATTGGGACATCAAAATTTACTATGTGTATGTTTTTGTTATTTTTCCGATAAAGTTCATTTTTTAATGAATAGTGAAAATGTTGTATTTTAATTTGAAACCTCATTTTAATATAATTTATTTATATGGTTAGATTATCTTTTTAATTGGTTTTAAAGTGCAATTAGAATATATTTTTACCATTTAATTGAATGGTGGACATTGTAATTAATTTCACTTTGAAATTGGACATAAACAAGTGTCAATCTTTTGATAAATATTGTTTCTTAAAAACACGCTATTTGATTTGACAATGGGAATTAATTATAAAATTAATTAATGCAACTTATATTTTTTGAATTTTTTAAAATAGACATCATTTTTGAATTCGGAATATCATGTATAGCTTAGGGTGAATGTTTGGTATTTCTCTGAAAACTTCAATTTTTGGTGAATAGTGAAACCACTAAGTGTTAGTTAAAAAAACTGATTTTTCGTTTAAATGAAATTTTACCACTTCTGTGAATTGAATTTAAAAAATCTGACATACATGGTTATCATTATTAAATAAAATGTGGTTCAATGGGATGAAAATAATTTTTGGTGAATAGTAACTTTTAAGTTTTATTAACTGCGATTAAAGGTAATTACTGTAATTAAAGGTAAAAATAATGTCATAATAATATGAAATTACCTTTACACTTGTCCTAACCTTATTGGATGAGTCATGTCTGACCAAGAAAATCCATGGGTCAATTTTTGGGAGCCCATGGAGCCACTTGGGTAAGATAATGACATTAATACCTTTTATTTAAAGTAAAAATAAAAATGTCACAAACATGTATTGTTTTACTAAAACAATTTTTAAATGGGGTTATATAAGTTATCTTTTTTATTATAAATATTCATTATAAATATAAAATAATTTCCTACATCATGATAATTTTTTTATAATTTTTAGACATCAAATAAATAAAATTATTTATGACATAATGTTGATGCAGTGTTTACATCATTAATGAATGATTTAAATAAATAAGAACATAAAGTTTAAAAAAATATCCAACACTTGTAAAATTCTTATTTGATGATTTTATTTCAAACATGGGACACATTATCTTCGACTTTAATGATTTTTTGACCTTTATAAACCGAAAAGCATTATATAATAAAATAATATTTTCAAGCTTTCCAAAAGAGCCTCTCCTCTCCCTTATAAAAAGACCCCACTTCCTACCCATTTCTCACACTTCTCAAGCCATTTAGATCGTCCAAACTCTACTAAAATAAGCTCCCTATATCCCTCTCTTCATACTAGAAGACTTACCTTAGGTATAAAGCTCTTCAAGAAACCCTTTTGGTTCAAACCAAGGGGAGTTACCCAATTTAAAGGTAATGTCTTCTCTTATGTTCTTTTGTTTTATTTTGCTTCTCCAACCCCCTAAACTCTTTTTATTATTTTGTTTTGTAACAACACCAGTATCTTAAATATACTAGGATGTTGTTATAATAAGGATTTTAGCTACAATTACACACACCTCCATCTAATGGGTGAAGAATATATTGTTTCTGTGGACGGTGAACTACTACCTCACAAAACGATGATTGTTCAAATATCTCCTACTGCCTCTCATGGTGGCCATTAAGATGTCACTATATTTATATATGATATATATTATGTTTATTTTTTCCTTATTCTTTTATATTTTTCATTTATGTCATACCTTTATGGTTTCCATAATGGATAAACGCGATAATTTCATTTTAGGAAGTGCGGACTACCGCCCCCTCAAAGTGATTTGAATCGTTAATGTCATATATGGGATGTATAAAGGATGGAGTTAATAATATTATATATTATATTATACTGGAATTATAATGTACCTCTATATCATAATTTTTTCATTCCATTAAATATGAAATAGAAATGAAAGTAGCGTTCATGCGTACGTACGGATTACCGTCTCCATGAATGATACATTTCATTTCTTACCTCTAAATGTTTTGTAATATTATAAATGAATGTATATACTAGATATATATGATATATATGATATCTTCATCATGAATATAATTCTGTAGATAGTGGATATTTTACCACATGAACAACTTGTAATTATAAGAAGTTTATTTTTGACTCAAGTATCAAATATCGACAAAATGACCGTTATTAACTTAAATGATTACATAATGTTCATAACATGGTAATAAGTAATATAAAAGGAATAATGAACTTGAAAAAGGTTCTTAAGAAAGTATAAATTAACTCTAGTTTATTATTTAGGATATTAAAGAATGATCGAGTCAAGTCAGACATGAGGTAAGGGACTTCGTCTCGATCGCCTTTCATTGAGGCTTATATTGTTTTCATACAAGACTTTATTTTATACGCTGCATAAACACATTTGACATTTCATTTCATTCAAAGGGAATCTTTTTCTATAAATTGTTTTACTAAATTAAAAAAAGGAATGTTTCTTTTAACGTATGCAGTAACAATGACCTTTCCGCCGCCGCGAGTATTACTTGATCTTTGGCTTCCTTAACAAGCTGTAATGTTTTTAAAAGGAAAAATAAATACCATATACTCTATTATGTATTTTAGTATTGAAAATAGTTTTGAAAATGGATTTGTTATGTCTAAATATTTAAGTGATGTATTGTGATTGAAATGTGGAAATGTTTTCTTTCCTTTATATTTGTTGTATGTGTTATGATTTTATAATGGTACTTGGACATTTGACGGGTGGTTACGTGATAAACCAAATGACGGGTGGTGTCATGATAAAACAGGATGGGTGGTTACGTTATAACCTCCAATGCATTGGGTATGGAAGTCGGCCGTATGGCTATTCCATTTAGTGACATGTGTGGAAGTTGACCATATGGTTATTCCATTTAAGTATGTTTATGTTCCAAGTTACCTTTATATGTTATGTGTTCTTTATATTGGTTTTATGGTAATATTTTGGTTACAAAAGGGTAAGTAATGATCTTTTATTAAGTGAAGAGTATTTACTATTTCATAAAGGTGAAAAGTATTACTTATGATAAATTATTCATGGTTTACTTGTTGTTTTGAAAAACTAATAGTTTTCATTCTTTGTGTATCCCTTACTGAGCTTTTTATGCTCATCCCAAGTTTTGAAATTTTTTTCATAGGACATAAAGAGGAATATGGTCAAGGATGGGATCAAAGAAATGTCATGTTGTCTAAAACATGGAACTAGACATTACTCTTTTGTTGAAGAGTTTTTATTTTGTAAAAAAAATGGAAAGTGAGTAGATGTGTCTACATGTAGTATTCAAGTTGTCATGTATATGTTACGGACTAATTCTCTAAAACTCTAAACCTTAAAAGATACTCAATGTGAATTATTCATTTAATTCAAGATTATTTAATGTTTTAAGGTTGGGTCCTTATAGTACTCATCAGATAAAAGGTATTAAACATCAAATATTAAGCATCCAATCACTGAAACACCACCTGGACCACCACGTACCAAGTAAAGAAATGAATAAACATAAAATCCTCCCTCTTGTTTCACTCCCACATAGAAAATTTATAGAAACCATCCTTGATCTTTGTATTTTTTAATAGATGAATATATAATTATATTCATTAAAACTTTACAGATATCACACATTCCATTCCTTCAATTATTTCTACCACTACAAAAAAATCTCAATACATATCATTCAACTCTTATTTTCTTATAGCAATGGATTCTTATAGCTTATATGATTCTTTAAGAATGGCCTTTTAGGGTTCTAAGATCATTCGTTTTGTGTGTTTATTTATTTTGTTAAATATTAATATTGTTGAATCAAATAATATGGGTATGAATAGAAATGGATGGATTCCAATCGTATGATAAAATAGTATGAAGATGGGGAGAAATGGTTCATCAAGTTAGCAAAATATCATGAATATAAATGGTCTAAAAGAATTTCTCTTGTTTATGATATTGTTATTCAAGACTAATTATTCAAGAGGAGTTGGAAGAACACTTGATTTGTCATGGAATAGATAAAAGTTATAAATTTTGGACTAGACATGGGTAAAACTGAAAGGGGGGTTATCAAAAATCAATAAAAATGAAGGTCTTCGGGCCATTTGGGCTAGTGATTAGGATAACACTATATTTTATGGATCATCTAATATGATTAAAAGTGTGAAAATGATGAAGACTGTATTAAGGATATGATTATAAGTGTGAACGATGATTAATATAAAATTTAGTAAATTACTATGATAGTTGAAGATGAACTTTATGATTGTAAAAAATATTTTAGAAGTTAAATAATTGTGAAAAGATGTCATTTTATACTAGTTGTACTAAATATACCACATTCTTATCCATACTAAAGCTAATAATATAAAAGTTGGTAATGGATGGAGTGACACTAAATTTACTGAACTACTTTCTCTATTGAATAATATTCTACAAGAAGGTAATGTTCTTACTTATTGAACATATGATGCTAAAAAAATTCTAAATTCAATGGGTATGATCTCTAAAATAATACATACATGACCAAATTATTGTATACTATTTTGCAAGGACCATGAATCACTTAAAATTCCCAAATTGTGGTCTGTCTTGATACAAGAAAGATAAATCAAGTCCTTAAATATTTATATGGTTCTTTCAAATAATTCCAAGGTTTGGGCACCTATATGGAAGTGAGGAGACTGCAATACAGTTTATGTGGCGTGCGGATATAAGAAACCAAGATGGGAAACTTCATCATCCAGCATACTCTCCTCAGTGGAAGAAAATTTATCATGAGTATCCAGAATTTGGGAATGATCCGGGAAGATTTTTTCTTGCATTATCTACAGATATAGTGAATCCCTTTAGTTTACATCGCAACACTCACAATACATGGCTGGATATATTTGAAAAATTTTAACTTTCCACTGTGGTTATACATAATGTAAAATACATTAATTTGTCCCTTCTTATATCAGGACAAAATCAATCAGGTAATGATATTGATATTTATTTGATTCCATTGATCGAATATTTGAAATTAATGTGGGATTTAGGTGTTATGTTGTATAATACTTACAGAAATGAAGACTTCACATTGATTGCCATGTTGTATAGAATGATAAATGAAATTCCTTATTATATAAATTTATCAAGATATAGTATTACAGGAACTCAAGGGTGTCCTATTTTTGAAAAAGGTACACATTCATGTAGGTTGAAACATTATTCAAAGACTTTGTTTCTATGATATCACAAATTTATACCCCGATAACATAAATATCAATCTTGGAAGACATCATTCGATGGGAATTCAGAAGAAGGTACAACACCATCTCTAATAACTGGTGATTAACTTTTTAAGAAAATAATAGATATAGACACTGGTTTTTTTAAAACTGTATTTAAAAAACCTTATGAAACCAGTTGGAATAAGAGATCATATTTTTTTGAATTACCATATTTGAATTTTTTGTATGTCATAAATTTTATTGATGTCATGCATGTGGAAAAAATGTATGTAATAGTGTCATTGGAATGTTACTAAATATACTTGGAAAAAATGATAGAATTAAGGATAGGTTATACATGATTGAAATGGGGATACAGGAAGAGTTGGCACCAATGAAGGGTGAAAGGTGGACTTTTCTTCCTACAATTACTTACACTCTTTTCAAGAAGGAGAGGTATCAATTTTTTAACTTCCTGAATGATGTAAAGGTTCCAAAGGGGTATTCATAAAATATCAATAATATCATTTCAATGAATGATTTAAAGTTAAATTTAAAGGGCCTAAAATCACATGACTATCATATTTTGATACATGATCTAATGAATGTGGCATTATGTTTCATTTTACCTGAGAATGTCTATCATAAATTAAACAATATTTATTTCTTTTTCAAAGTTATATATAGTAAATTTATAGACCAGGTGAAATTTACAACTATGTAAAAGGAAATATCTATAATATTAGGTGAATTGGAATGTTATTTCCACTATCATTCTTTGATATGATGGTCCACTTGATGGTTCACTTTGTTAGAGAGATCTGACTATGTAGTCTTGTACATTATAGATGGGTGCACCCCATTGAATGGTATATGAATATTTTGAAAGGATATGTTAAAATTTTAAGTAGATAAGAATCTTGTATTGTGGATCAATACATTGCCAAGGAAGCCATTGAATTTTGTAATGATAACTTGTCTAATGTGGAAATCATTGATCTACCAAAATCTCATCACACAAGGTGGATTGCGGGTGAAGGAATTTCTAAAATATATGTTGTCACAATTATTATTACATAGTGGTAACATGATCACTTTATAGTTTACATAACAGTTTAGAGGTTTGGGCATATGTTGAAACCAAAAAGTAATTCTTAGGCATTTGAATCCATCAAGGGATGAAAGCTAGATATCAAATACACATAATTGATAGTTTATAGGATGGTTTTGAGACAATATTTTTAAAGAGTCGACTAAAAATCCAAATTCAATTTTAGAATGACTTTGATGGCTAGCCAGAAGACCAATTGCACATATATTATCTTATAATGGTTATGTAATTAATGGTTATAAATTCTATATAAAGGAACATGATGGATGTAGTACTATACAAGATATTGGAGTTACACTTACGGATGAAGATATTCATGTATCTGGTACCAAGGATAGGAGTCCAATTTATGTGAATATTTCATATATTGGCATCATCGAACAAATATGGGATTTGGATTATACAACATTCCAAGTGCTGGTTTTTCAATGCAAGTGGGTTGATAACATGAGTGCAGTTAAAATCCATGAATTTGGATTCATGAAAGTGGATTTTAGTAAGGAATGGTCCAAAGATAAACTGTTTATAATGGAATCATAGGAAGCACATGTATTTTATATTCCAGATCCTATAAATAGAAATTTTTCAATAGTTCTATTATTGACCAAAACCACTCAAGGTTCAGATGTCAATTCAATTCAGGATGACCATTTCATTAGTACACTATAATAATTTTTGGGTAGTCCTAATGTAGAACTGGTCTTATATGTTAAAGGAAACCACAATGAATGGATTTGGATACTAGATATAGGCGTTAAATCCATTCAACATTTAAAAAAATATATTTCAATAATTAGATTATATTTTTTTGTAATATACATTGTGTTACCTCGTATTATTATTTAATCATTGCTATATTTGTGTAATCTAAATTAAATGTTCAACAACTTATGTAGATAATTAATTTTTCACTTTATAATGTTATCAAAATTGAGTAATAGTAGGTTTCTCAATATATTGATGCTACAAGTGTAGAGAAATAGAAAGTCTATCAACATGTTGATTCTCCCAATGCAGAGGAATAATAAGTTTCTATACATGTCGATGATACCAATCTTAAGGAACAACATATTGACGATGTTGAATCCAAGGAAATGGTAGAGGGTGAACAACCTATAACCCAAAAAAAATAGAAACATCGTAATGTGATGGTGTTATAAATAATTATTAAGGTGAGAAGTAGAGACATAAAATTTGAGGTTGGATAGAATGCATGTGACCAGCCTATTAACCCCAACAAGTCCATTTTCATTAGCTAAATTGGAATCACCACATGAATGAATGTGTCGATTGTTGTAGATATGTGGAAAAAAATTCCCACAGTTAAGGCACTAATTTGGGAAGATATTAGGGTAATATTATGACATACTTTCATTCTATTACTAAAAAATAATGAAATGTTGATTAACTATTCATTATACCTTGTATATTGAATTTATAATAGATGATTATCTAATGAAATTTGTATTGTTGGCCACTGGAAAGGCTCATAGAGTTTTTCAAACAATTCTTATGAAACATTATCTCAGGGATGCTGAAGGAAAAGTAAACCCACACCCACCACAAATGGATAGACACGTGAAAAACCAAGAAACATGGAATGTATTTATTGGTCACTATGAGATGGCATCTTTTCATGTACATTGTGATTGGTAATACATTACTTGAAAATACATGTATTAATCACTTTGATTAAAAATTGTTAATTTATGAAATAGAAACTGAGCGCTGAAAATAAGCAGTGTGAAGTAAAACCAACACACCCCTACCGTAAAGCAAGGATAGGGGTACGCTTCATTTGAAAAAAAATGGTATGTGTTTTAAATATATAGTAATACATTTATGTCGCGTGAAACAATGACATAATTATATTCCTTTGTTTATATTCAAATTTATAGATCAAAATCCAAAAGATAATTCCATCCCACATCATGTGCTATAGAAAGATGCTCATGTAAATAAAGATATAATACTAATAGATGAAAAACAATCCTTTAGGAATTTGAGATGTGTAGGAATTAACCGCATGTGAATTAGATGTACAGTGTGACTAGTATGACTCAAAGTGTTTGTTTCCAATTTAAAAGGACATTTTAGTTAAAAATGCATGACATACTCAAAATTGAGAAAACACATGCATATTGTTTTGATACTTTAGTATAATGATCCATATGTCATTTTTGACGTGTAAGAATCAGTTGTTCCTCAATATAATACACAATGTGACTTGTATGACTTGAAATGTGTGTTTTGTGTTTAAAAATGATATTTTTGTTAAAAACATGTGTCGCTTACTGAAAACCATATAAACATGCTCGGGTTTTATTGATACTTTAGTAAAATTATTGATAAGTCATTTGTGACAAGTAGAAATCAGTCGAACATCAATTTGACACATGATGTGACCGGTATGACTCAAAGTACGTGTTTTCAATTTAAAAACGACATTTTAGTTAAAAAAACGCATGTCACTCATTGAAAGAATCACAAATACAATCATATTATCTTAATAATTTAAGACAATTATCCTTAAGTTATTTGAAACATGTTGGAATCAAGCACATGTTAATCTGACGCACGGTGTGACTGGTATGACTCAAAGTGTGTGTTTTTATTTAAAATTGACATTTTAGTTCAAATGACGCATGACATACTCAAAAATGAGAAAACACTTTCATATTATTTTGATACTTTAGGACAACAATCCATAATTTATTATGATGTTTAGGAATCAGTGGGACCTCAATTTGATACACAGTGTGATCGATGACTTAAAATTTCTGTTTTCAATTTAAAATTGAAATTTTAGTTAAAAACTTGTGCCACTCACTAAAAACTGAGAAAACATGCTTGAATTTTTTTTGTACTTTAGGAAAATGATCCATAAGTCATTTTTAATGTGTAATAATCATCCGCATATCAATCAGACACATAGTGCATCTGATATGATTCAAAGTGCGTGCTTTCTGCTTAAAATGAAATTTTAGTTAAAAACGTGTGTCGCTCATTGAAAACCTAACAAACACGCTTTGATAATCTTGATACATTATAAAAACATTCATGAATTCATTTTTGATATGTAAGAATCAATTTCACATCAATCCGATACATGGTGTGACCACTATGAGTCAAATTTTGGGTTTTTATTTAAAATTGATATTTTGGTTAAAAACACTATTCACATACTTAAAACCAAGAAAATGAACTCGGATTGTGTTGATACCTTAGAAAAATGATCCATAAATCATTTTTGGCGTGTAGGAATCAACCACACATTAATATGACATACAATGTGCCCAATATGATAAGTGTATGTTTTTAGTTTAAAATTAACACTTATGTTCGAAACATACATCACATACCTAAACCCAAGTAAATGTGCTTAGATTATCTTCATACTTTAGGACAATGATCCATAAATCATTTGTGAGGTGTAGAAATTAAACACACATTATGTTGGAGTTTGAGCCCTAGAACCAACTTCTGTGTACTTTATGATAACACGTATTCATAGTTTTGAATATTAATAAGCTACTTATCACATCATGATTGTTTTTTTCATGACATGGTATGTGATAATGTCAAGTAGTTGTCGCACTAAAAGGTCATAGTAGTTTCCCACTATAATGAGAACCCGGAAGTGTTATGACACTATTCTTGAATATATGTTCTATAACCGGATGATATCATTTGAGGAACATAGATGATATAGGCTATCAGGGGTGGAGACTCATAGGACTTTGAGGCACCTTCTCATGGTGTACATCCTTGGTAATATCTGGTAGGATATTATGAGAACGAGACCCTTCAGTAGGAAATCCACATTTATAAGTGTCATTGGATATTCCTATCTGCAGACGTGTGTATTGCTACTTGGACTTTAAGATTATTATTAATGAGTATTATGAGTCGGGCCCTTAGATGTATTGATGAAAACCTTGACGAAAAATGTTCACAGAGAAGTATGATATATTGGGTGTGTCACGAGTAATACTGCATTAATGAATAATAAGAGAAAGGATTTGTCCCTTCTGTTTATTAACGGAAGTTTATATCTCAAGCCATTTGATGGAAATGATATATCCTAAATAAATCCACGGTCATTGTGTTCTAATGGCAAGTTCATTTTCCGGGAAGTCAAAGAAAGAGACATCGAGCACATGGGTTAATGACATCAGCATGCAACCTGCTTGATAAGAGATATCGAGATAAATGGATTATACGTATGAGATAACATGTTGTTGTGGCATTAACTTTTTTCTCTATGGGTGACTTGGCGTGTTGCTAGACGTTAACCTTGGATTTTAAGGTGTTTCGCCTAATGTCACCGAGAAAGAGGCCTAGAGGGTCACACACTAAGTGTGTCCAAAATCTCATTTAAATAATATATTATTATTTATTATTTAACAAGTTGAATAAATATTATTCTCGTACGTGGTTTAATAATTATTCATGTATGCTTGATCGCGTATAAATATTTATTTTCTATTTAGTGAATATAATGTTTATTTATTTATTGGCGAATAATGCACTGATATTTATTTAATAAATAAATAGAGATTATTTATGACCAGATACATATTGTGGAGGAATGGCGGACTGAGTTTAATGGTCTGGTGAGAAATAATAAATATTGAATATTATTTAATCGAATAATATTTAATTTTAATTTGCAAGTTAAGCACATATCGAGAAATGATAATATTATTATTATTTGACATGAGGTTTTTGATAGGTTTAAATAAATAATTAAGGTCATTTGTACAATTATTTAATTTTAACCCTAGCAATATAAATACCCAATTATGTTATTTCCTCAATAGAGTCAATCCATTCATCTTGGTTGTGCACAACGGATTTGGAGAATCCTTTCAAGCCTAGAGAGCTTCCTTCTCCAAGAACGCTCCCAAGAACGGTGAGCAATCATCCTCCATCGGATCAAGGAGAACTCTTTGTAAGCGGTTCTCGAAGCGATCAATGGTGGATGACGCAAGCGCAAGGATTTGTCGTGATAACACTTGGAGATTCCTTTGGTGAGGTTTGGAGATTTGTGGAGCACGTGCGGATCACCGCTAGAGGAAATCTACAGTTGGTTTCAACAACACAATGACGACGAACCGCAAATCTGTCACCGAATTCATTAACGAAGAAAGAATTCTTTAAAGACAATTCTTTATTTAATTAAGTTATTTGTAAATAACATGTGATTATCCTCACCAATGAGCCCGTACCCGAGTGGTAAGGGCTCTTGCTTGGCATCCAAGCGACCCAGGTTCAAAACCTGGTGGAGGTGAATTTTCGGGTACTGTTGCAGTACTGTAGCAGGTATTGTTCGGTACTGTAGCACCCAGAACTATTCACCTAATTTGGGCCTTCGGACCACCGGTTTGGGTGTACGAGTCTCAAGGGCCTTCGGGTCATCATAGACCTTCGGGCCACAAAGACCATGGAGTCCACCACTGATGAATGTTGTTTCTAATGGGGATGAATCCTATACTTGTAATAGTATGGATTATGAGTGTAGTAGTAGAGAAATGGGGATTATAATAAGCCAATTGAACTAAAAAATCATGACATTCACAAATAATTAATATTTATAAGGATTTTAAATTTACTAATGGTCAATGTATTATACAAAATAGAGTTAAATATTCTAAAACATTTTATACACCATTTTATATTTTATAGGGTGTGAGGTATGGGATACGGGTGGGGTGACATCATTCGTGATGTAATTGATGCGATCGGGGATTGGTGGGGGGGGGTCCTTCCGACCACGTGGGACGAAGATGCAAAAGCTGGGTGAGATTGAATGAAAAGTTAGAAAAGGCGACTCAGGGTCGCGCTTCTGCGGGCGGAAGGGCCATCTATATAGCGAGGAGGGGAGGAGGGGGGAGGAGAGGAAATCGTAAGGGAAATGGAGGGAGGCGGGAGAGAGTTGAAGGCCCACTTTTTAGTGCTCCCCTTTCATGGGCTGGGACACATCAAGCCCATGCTGCACTTCTCCAGGCGTTTGGCTCGGAAAGGCGTCAAAATCACGCTCGCCGCCGCGCGCTCCGTCGCCGCTAAAATACGCACCGGCGGGGAAGGCCGCATCACCGTGCTGCCCATACAGGATGACTGTATCGGGGGTGAAGTAGATGGGGAGGAAGGGTTTGTGGAATACTTTGGGAGGTTCGAAGCCGCTGCAACGAGGCGGTTGACCGAGTTTGTGGAGGAGCTGCGCATCTCCGAGTGCCGTCGTCCCCAGTGCCTCGTCTACGACGGGAACTTTCCGTGGGGCGTCTCCCTGGCCAAGCAACTGGGCATGGCCGCGGTCGCCTTCTTCACCCAGTCATGCGCCGCCGTCGCCTACTACTATCCCATGTACTGCGAGGTTCGGAGCAAGCCCCCACCGGCGCCACCTTTTCCGCTCTCCGGCCACCTGCCGCCGCTCCCCCTCCCTGTCGTGCACTCCCTCGCCCCAAACACCGGACGTCATCCACCCCTCATCTTACACATTCTGAAGCAATTCGATGGGTTGGAGGAAGCTGATTTGGTGGTTTTCAACTCGTTCGATAAGTTGGAGGGGGAGGTGGGTTCACCTCATTCGCTACAAACAAGTACATCATGATAGATGCCAATATGTATATATTTGGGTGCAGGTTGTGAAATGGATGGAGACGCTCTGGCCGGTTCGGACGATCGGGCCAATCGTAGGGAGGGCAGCGGCGGAGGGCGGGGAAGACGAGGGGCTCGGTCAGCGCGAGACGGCGGAGAGGCGGGAGTATATGCGAGGTGATGCGCAGGGAGAGCGGGGTGAGGCGGAATGCTTTGCGGTGGCAGGGTGAGGCCGTGGACGTGGTGGATGCAGGAGGAAGCTCGGATAAGCATATCCAAGAAATTCTTGCTCGATTTGTCCCCATCACGGGTTAATTTTTGTTTTCACTGAATTTTCCATTGCTACTTTTCCCTATATTAATATTCTGAACTATCATGATTGATATTTCGATCTCTCACCCTTTTGGTCGTTCATAATGCTGGGGTCTGGCTCACCCAGCGCATACACACTAACTTGTCAGAATTCATTGGATATAAATTTGGTTCCAAAATTCAAAATTATGAAATCTAAAACTAATGTTTATAATAAACATCAATATATTTGTAAAACAAATTCCAATAACCAAAATTAACAAATGATTTTACACCACCGCCATTAAACAACATCACAAACTAGCATAGACTAATACATAAATTCCAAACTTGCAATTTATTCTCATAATCAACTAATTTCAAAATCAGATTTGAAATCAAAACTCATGAATCAATGAATATGTTCACTGCTGGAAAGGCAGTCTATACCAACAGTTTCAAACCGTTGGTATAAGCAGGAAAACCGTTGGGTAGTATGGTGTTGGGATAGACATATACCAACGGTTATTCCTAAACCGGTGATCATTGGTATAGGACAATGTAAATTCCACTATACCAACGGTTTTATAATAACCGTTGGTATAGATGTAAACCAACAGTTTACTAACCGTTGGTATATAGCATCATTACACGGTTTACAAACAATTGGAGAACTGTTGGTATAGAGTTTTAATGTCACGACCCGACCCTACCCGGGCTCGAGCTACAACTACCTCAAACCCGCCTCCATAGGCCAGGGGCTGGCGACCAGCGCCGAAGGCACAACAACTCGGGGAGGCCTTTGTCTAAGTACCTGTACACACACACGCAACTCACTCAATGCAACAGTGCAGAGTAAAAGAAAAGACAAGTAAAGAAAAGGGCAACTGCTATAAATAAATAAACCACAAATGTGCATCGACCTCTATAGTACAAGTAAAAGCTAGAGGTAAACTGAAAAGAAAAGGGCAAAACACGCGCCCAACCAGAAAAGTGTCACAACCCGTCAACAGGTGAACAAAAGAAAAACAGCTGGAAGGGTTCCCCACCTGGAACCCGACTACAACCACTGCACGCGGTCCAAGCTCCCGAACTCCTATGCTCCACTGAAGTCACGATCAACCTATCTTTCGTCTACAAAGGCACACCAAGTGCGGGCAAAGTCCAAGCAGAGGTGAGTATAAAAATACTCAGTAGGATACCCCGAAGGCTCGAGGGAGCAACAAAAGAGGTACCGAAGGGTGAGCAGTAGATCGAACAAGGGAGAGTAAAGGAGTACAGTCAGGAGTGCAGTAAAGAGTACAGTAAGAGTCCAGCTCAACCCAACAAGAGGAAAGAAGCTGTTTGGTCGGAGAAAAAAGGGAAGGATGGCAAGAGGGGGGGTGAATTGCCTTTTAAAAAAAATAATTAACAAATTAAAATCAAAGTGAAATCAAAGTATGTGCAGCGGAAAATAAAAGAGGCAATCACACAAGAAATTGTTAACGGAGTTCGGCCTAAAACCCGGCCTACGTCTCCGCTCCCAACTAAACCGTTGAGAGATTCTACCGCTTGCTTTTCAATGGTTTTAGCAAGAAACCCACTAGGCTTTGAGGTAGCACTAGAACCTATTACAGCTTGCTTTTGGTGGTTGAGCAAGAACCCACTTGCTTTTAATGGTTTAGCAAGAACCCACTATCCTTCTTACAGGTGAAGGATAGCTCACCTATGTCTCAAGCTATTTAAAGGAAAGCTTGACAACCTTTTCACACCTTAATGGTGATGTGAAACCCAAAAGAAAGAGGGGATGAGAAATAGAGTGGTTTGTAGACACAAACCCAAATTAAGCTCAAAATAGATAAACAAGAAAAACCGTATTTAAGGAAGTCTTGGGCGCCTTTGATTGATTGGAGATGTTGAAGGCCGCTTCCAAGCTTCTTTGAAGGAGCTCCTTGGATGTGGAAGTTGTTGGAGCAAGGTGGGTTCCTTGAAGGAAGTCCGCCGGAGGTTGGCCAATTGATACAAAATATGTCCGTTGGCTTCGTATATGATCTGGTGGGTGTCTGGGGCTTCCTCAGCCTTTATTTATAGGCATGGAACCCTTGGGGAGTCTTCGGAGCCGTTGGGGAGGTCTTCGGAGCCGTTGGAGGCCAAAAGAGGGTTGACTGGTCAAAGCCAACGGCTAGTTTGACTGGGCTACCGGCTGGTCGGTGCAGGGCCACCGGCTGGCCTGTGCCTTGGATGATGAGAAGGCCTTCTGCCCAGGCAGCACCGGCTGACCGGTGCCAGAGCCACCGGCTGGCCGGTGGGCAGACAGTAGCAACCACTGTTTCATCAGGTTGCCACCGGCTGGCCGGTGACAGAGCCACCGGCTGACCGGTGGAACCTGGCAGTGGGCAATGCCTCTGCCAGGTCCACCGGTGGGCCGGTGCCATCACACCGGTTGGCCGGTGGACTGAATTTCAGTCCACTTCTTGATTCTTTCTTGGGCCATTTTCTTGGCAACCTTGTGTCTATCATTCAAAAACACTTCAAACAATATTAGACAAATAATAAGGTGATTGTGATCATGAAAATCAAACAACGAGGGGAACGAGAGGTACAACAGAAGCTAGACTCGTCCAACCACGAGAAGCTAAACACGAAAAGCACATGGCATACCCCATACGTCTTCGCCTCTCCTGAAAGGAGAGTAACCAAACCCAAGAAACGGGTACTGGAACAAGGTATATACAAATACATATGCTCAACAAGAAGTCCGAACAAGATCGTAAGGGGATCTTCATCCCATAGCTCAGCCCAAGAAAGTGAGTCGCCAACAGTCCCAGAAGTAACACCATCGATGCCCAACATCCCACACATCTGTCCCGAACCGCAAGTCAAGGGGCTCCAATCACCGCAACTTCACACTATCCGCTTTGGGCGGCACTGACTCGCCCGCACGGTTTTAGGTCGCATCGCAAGGACGCGTCTCGGTGGGGAAAGTGCCCCTCGCACTTGAGAGTTCTGGGGGAACGTCAAACCACACCATGTCACTGCCCCACAGTCGAGAGGTCTCCTTAAAGACAAGGTCATTCCATCACTAACCCGTACAACCAAGAGTCCCGCTCCGGTAATCACGGAGGAAAGCCACATACTAGCCTAATAGAAATGACTGAGTCTAGAATATCAACGGGTGTCCCACTGCCCAGCCCTGCTGGAGGGTAATTCATAACATGATATCGGGTGACCCACTGCACAGCTCTGCTGAAGGGTAAACCATAATACATCATCACGTGACCCACTGTCCAGCCCTGCTGGAGGGTAAACCTGGAATAAGTCGACAGGCGACCCACTGTCCAGCCTTGCTGGAGGGTAGACCTGGAACTAGACGACGGGCGACCCACTGCCCAGCCCTGCTAGAGGGTAGACCCTAAGAGGTCGTCGGGTGACCCACTGCCCAGTCTCTGCTGGAGGGTAGACCCTAGGAGAAGTCGACGGGTGACCCACTGCCCAGCCCCGTTAGAGGGTAAACCCGGAACAAGTCGACAGGCGACCCACTGCCCAGCCATGCTGGAGGGTAGACCTGAATCAAGACAATGAGCGACCCACTGCCCAGCCCTGCTGGAGGGTAGACTCTAAAGAGTCGTCGGGTGACCCACTGCCTAGTCTCTGCTAGAGGGTAAACCCTGAGAAGTCAATGAGCAACCACTGCCCAGCCCTGTTGGAGGGTAAACCCGGAACTGCTCTAGCCATCCCTACTGGATGGTACGACACTGGCCAACCGAGCACTGAGTGAGTACCGCGCAACCACCCAACTCCAGAACAACTCACCCAATAGAGGTTCAACGCCTGTTCCATCACTGGGTGTCACTAGCACCGCTACCGGTCGATCCATCGAGTACGAAACCAAGGGGAGACCACTCAACCCTGCTGGTCAAACAAACGAGCACAGAGGGACCCTCTACGTCGCGAGAGGTCAAAGGTACGCAAAGCAGAACACGACACGCACATGGGGCCCACACGACGTGTGGCCTCAAGTCAACCCCAACCAAGCGCACAAACGTCTCAGGTACAAACCACACGTACCTCCAAGCGCTCCCGTATACTCCCAGAGTATACCTCATTTTCAGCCCAAGGACTATCGTGCACACGACACCCAATGTCAACGCGAAGGCGTGACATAGCATCTCTAACTTGTCGCCTCAACGACTGAGGTACAGCCAACCACATCTCTTTAAACACCAACCTCACTCTCCCAGAAGTGCACGCGATCACGCGCCAAAGGTCCGCTACAAACACGGTAGAAGGACCGCCACCCACCTTTCATATTTCCACATTTAATAAGACCGCGTATGAGGCTCCGCACAACCAAACGGATCGTACCATTGTAATCCTCGCGAAAAAACACACGAGATAGACTACTTACTCGCCTCAAATGGATATCCGACAGAAAGGTCGTCAACACCGCCTCACGCCCGAACGGCGTCCCGTGATCCCGAGCCTCGGCCCCGAAAACAGTCGGGCGCATCGCACCATTGCGATCCCCTCGGAAAAACACGTCAAAAGCACTAGTCACATGAGTGCAACAGATATCCGGAGAAAAAGGTGCATTTTGGCGCATCGCACACGAGCGGTGTTACGTAGGACCCGCTTCCCAGTCCCGAAACACAACGAACGGATCGCACCGTTGCGATCCTCTCGAAAAAGCACACAAGATAGACTATTCACTTGTCCAATACGGTCACCCGGTGATAGAGATGGAAAAATCACCGTCAACGCCCAAACGGCCCTCGTGGGGCCCGCACCATCGTGCCGAATTAGAGCGGGCGGATTGCGCCATTGCAATGCCCTCGGAAAAACACCCAAAAACGACTGCTCGCACGCCCCGAACGGATGTCCGATGAAAAAGGCGTGAAACGCTGCGCGCAGCTCGAAAGACGGTCGTGGGGCCCGCACCTCAACTTCGGCCTCAACTCCTGAAACCACCTTGGAAAGCTCCGCCTCGGTGCCAGGGTTCCAACGCCACTGACGGCGCTCAAAACAGACGTCGGACGCGTCCGCGCCGTCCAAAACAAGGCCCCCGGAAAAACGCCAATTCACTTAAAGTAAGCGTCGCACCACCGAGGCCCCTCGTTTCGGGAATTAAAAATTCCTGAAACCATCTCGAAACGTTCCTCTCGATCCCAGGATCGCGTCGCCGCAGACGGCACGCAAAACGGACGCCCGTAGCTCAAAATACGGACGTCCAAAGGTCTAAGGGGATTACCCTTGGGCCGGACCGACCCGATCCGACCGGTCCACCCCACTGGGTCCGGCCCGCTCCGGCCGGCCCGCTGAGCTGCGGGCCAGCCGCTGGGCCAGGCCCAGCCGAACCCGCGGGCCGCCGCATGCGGCCCGCCGCCTCCCGCGAGGCCCTCGCCCGCGCGCCGCACGGGCGCATCCACCATCGACCGGCCGACACGACCGGTCGTTTTCCACGCGGAGACCCGCCTGTGGCGTGTCTCGGTCTCCCCAGCGGGGTCCCGAGCCGCGACCCCGATTGCGCCCCCTCGCCGGCACCCGCGGCCGGTGCCCTCGGCCGGACCGCCTGCGCCGCCCCGCACCGGCGAGATGCCGCCCAGCCGGCCGAATGGTCGGCCGACCTTCCGCCGCGCCCGCTACCGCGCCACCGTCCCGGAGCTCGCCGGACCACCGCGCTGCCGCCGGTAGAAACCGTCGGACCACCGTGCCGGCCAGAGAACCCCAAAAACCCGCGAATCTTCGTCGGACCGCTGCGGAGGTCTCAGAGGTCGGATTTTGAATCCGAAACAAGCGTCGGAAAGCTCGGATAACGTACTACGCAATCATGGGCATCGATCGACGATCGGATAACAGTTTGACGCTATAAATTAAGCTCAAAGATTGCGGGAAATAAAACGAAACAAAAACAACTCCTACCTCTTGGGCGCTGCCCGGAGCTTCACGGGGAGTCCGTCGCCGCACTGCTGCCTTGCCGGAGTTGCCTCGCCAGAGGTGCCTCGCCGGAGTGTTTCGCTGGAGCTGGAGGAGAGGGGAGGGTTTGAGGAAGAAGAAGAAGAAGAAGAAGAGGGGAGGGGATGTGTTTAAGTAGAAAATACTTAAACGCCCGCCCGATAGCCCCGAACCCGAAATTTCGGCGGGGTCGAGATTAAGGCTCCTTTAGGCTAAAAACCACGCTCCAAGCGCAAGCGGCGGTCTCAGAATTTTAATCCGAGACGCCGTTCAAAAGTTGCAACAACCGCGCCCGAGGTCACCAAATTACGAAAACGCCCCTGGGGCCATTTTTCACTGACGGCCCGCGCCCGCAGAACTTATACCCCTCCTAGGGTAAACGACACGTTCCGAACTCAACGGTGCCTTCGGTTTTCCCATCCGATCCACCGTTTAAGAGATACTTGCGTTTCAACATTAAACGAATAAATTAATTAATTTAATTATCCGTTTAACGTTCCGATAGTGGGCGAGGGGTCCAAACGTCCTGTGCCGACAAGTTTTATGTCGTTCCTAAGGTAAACACCTCATTCCGGACTCATCCGTACACTCGGATCTCTGGTCCGGATCACCGTTTAGGAGTTATCCCATTTATTTGGCGTTTTCAATGTGAACGCACTGAAATCTTAATTCCGGCCACTCCAGGGCTCGGAATCACACACCGTCTGAAGGCGCTGCTCTGTAATATGATCAAGAATATTCCAAAGTTTTCACAGCAAAAACCGGATTCTTACATCTACCAACAGTTTATTAAAACCGTTGGTATACATATGTTGTTCAACACTATAACAAAATGGACACCCAAGGTCAACTGGGAGAGCCAATCTACAGATGGATTAACAAAAAAGAAACAAGATTCAAGAGATGTATAAATCATCAAGCACCAAAATTCTTGATCAAAACAAGAAACAAAAAACAACACTGCATTAAAATCAATATGAATGAAAAAAGGAAAAATAAATGGAGGCAAAACATATAACTCATTAGAGCTTACTAAATTGAAGTGGAAGAACAAAAAAATGACTTGAATATGGATCCAAGGTTGGGAAGAATGGTTTGCACGCTGGGAAGAAGGGAGTTTTCGTTTAGGGCAAATCAAAACACAAAACAAAAAATAAATCGATGTAGAACAAAAAATGGCTTGGGGCCAAATTTTTTGGGCCAAATTTCCCAACAGTTTGGGGCCAGATTTCCCAACAGTTTTAAAACACAGTTGGAATACCTTTGTAAAAAGGACCATATCCCAATGGTTTACTGAAACCATTGGGATAGGGTGGTCCCATCCCAAAGGTTGTTTGAAACCATTGGGATAACTGTCTCTAAACAGCTCTATACCAATAATTTGTGAAAACCAATGGTATAGGTGTGTTCGCATAGTGTATTTAATAGTTGTGGCTCAACAATATACAATTCAAAGAATCAAATGCAAAAAGCAGTAAAAGAACACAGCGATGTAACGTGGTTCAACCAATTGGGCTATATGCAGAATCAACTCTAGAGATAAAGCCGAACAACAACAAATGACGAACTAAACAGGGCCAACAAGCAAAAGACATTTAGACTATCAAAAAATGACAAACCAAAGGGCCAAAACCCCCTTATCGACCACCGAGAATTGATATCATTGTCCGTGATTGCATGTCGAAAATCATCTGCAACAAGCCACTGCTCGACTTTAACTCCGGCTGTCCAAGAACCAAACCACCAGTCATTCTCCAGGATCAAGAATGAGCACCACCAGCCCTTCGCAATCAATACTCACATACGGCAACAAGGGATCCTGGGAGCATGATGGAGCTCTATCCGATGAAGATCCACGAAGCTTTGCATCACCACCACCACCGTGCCATATCAGATGTAGATTTGGAGAACACCATGAGTCGCCTCCATGAAGCAAGAAGCGCCGTCGCGAATCCCTGCTACGTTTTTGGATGAGTCAGAGTCCTGCGCTGCACCACCGTGAGGAGGAAGCCGAAGCCCGAGCTCCGCTGGGAGATGCCGCTAATTCTTGCCAATCGGGTGCTGTCTTCAAATCCCTAACGCAACGGCTCCCCACAGGTGATTCAGATAGGCGGTGTTGAAAACCCTATCAAAAATGTGAGGGAGGCAGACAAGACGTGCAAAACAGAGAGAACACGCGAATAGTGGAGATGCAGTGGGTAGTTCCCACTTGATAGCTTCCAGACAGACTTAAAACAAAAAAACATATTAAATAAAAAAAAACATTTAATTAACAAAACTGTGAATCAAAAATCACAATTCCCCACCTTAGAAATTAAAATGCATATACAAATTTAATATGCAACAATCCTACAAAAACTCTACCTAACAAATTAAAATATAATCACATGATGATTCTGCATCACCTACCATCATCAATTTGGGCATCACATCTTAAATAGGAAATACCTACAGTACAACCCAAAACGGTCCCCTATCGTGTATCAACGTGACACATGCCACCCAAATTAACAATATTATAAACTAATGCTAAACATGCTCAGAATTAAACAACTTCAAACACAAACAGAGAACATATCTGCACTTACCTGAGCCGGCATCTAAGATCATTCCATCGAGGAAGTCCTGGACTACTGACCAGTACCTGCAACAGAAGGCAGAACACAGCAGTACCCATCCTCTAAAATCATAGAATTACAAACATCTCATAAAAATCAGAACGGAAATAACTCTGAATACTATTTCAATCATGCAAATAGCTGCAATAAAATAAACACCGAGAAATCTAGCATAGGAAAAGAAAAACCGGTCTCCACCTGAACCCATCACGGACTCAGAAAACTCTCCACCTAAAAGGAAGACACTACCAAGAACCCAATCAACAGGAGAAGTTCCTCAACAACCGGGTACCACTGCAAATCCCATGAAGCCCTAACAGTCTTAAGAGAAATCTCTAAACCCACGAGATAACCGGTGATCCAAGGGGATCCAACTACCGACTACGAAATCTCATCCTAGTCTAGCTTCCTAACGCTATCTAAAAACCACCAAACATCACTAAAGAAATCCCGACAGAACCGCCATAAAGCCCGATCGTCACCAAACCTATTCACATGACACTGTCACTCTAAACACTGCTCATGCCCAATCATCACTCACAACAGGTCACAACCTAGAGACACCATCCCAAAAATAGGACACGAAATAGAGGAACAGTCCTGAGCTAATTACCAGCTCACTCTCTCCTAAGGCTAAAGGCGGAACTAGGAGACCAAAAAAACCAGATAGACAGACAGACCCTGCCACACACCCCACTGCTAACTGATACACCCTCACCCAAGCCAACCTCGCACAAACCCCTCCTACCCCAGAACCTAAGACACTAACCAGAAAACTCCAAGATGCCTACGGTCTCTTCTAGAGCATACAAGATAGGGATATAATAAGGGAGACAACAATATATAATAGATTAAAAAAATTATGACCAAGGAGAGAAAACAACCTAGCTAAATAAATAATCAAAGCATGTTGTAGAGTAAAATCAACTAACAAATCATTTAAAGCAACAAATAACATGATTCTGAATTTCGACAACATAAAATTATGCCCAATCTGGCTCTGATACCGCTTGTTGGGGGGCTGCGCTGTGCAACGCAGTCCACATTCGACTAGCCAAGATCCATTGGGTATAAAGTTGGTTTGCAAATTCAAAATTATGAAATCTAAAACTAATGTTTATAATAAACATGAATATATTCGTAAAACAAATTCCAATAACCAGAATTAACAAATAATTTTATAGCAGCATCATTAAACAATATCACAAAATAGTAGTGGCTATTACATCAATTCAAAACTTGCAATTTATTCTCATAAACAATTAATTTCAAAATTAGATTTGAAATCAAAACTCATGAAACAATGAATTTGTTCAGCAATATACAAGTCAAAGAATCAAATGCAGAATGTAATAAAAGGACACAACGATCGGCCAATTGGCCTACGTGCACAGAGAAGAATCGACACTATTTTTTCACTATGCAAAATAAAGTGAGTACAGGAGATAGAGTCGGACAACAACAAACGAAAAAACTAAACAGGACCAACGCATGAAGACAAACAAGCAAAATGCATTTAGACTTCCACAAAAACAGGGCATAGTTTCACCTTTGTCATGGAAGAATTGTTGCAAGGAAATAATATTGTCTATGTCGAGTTCTTCAGGTCCGATCAACCTAAATCATCACTACTGTCCAGGAAATGACACCACATTCTAAATCCAGTGTCTCCGATGTGATCCAGATTCGTGTCCCCTAGGTTCAAGAACATGATCGTTGCTTCTTACCGCGATCAAATTTCTGCTAGCAGCAACACGAGGCGCTACGAGCTATCTCCCTCAAGCGACGCTCAAGCTGTGCTTCAAACATCCATCGCGCGTTGCATTTAGATGATGCCAAGATTTGTCACCACACCAGTGATTAGGAGACGCCATTGCTCTTCATCCTTTCCCCCTTCTACGGGGAACTAGTGAGCTTATCACTACTCTCCCTCTTCAATGAATAAAAGAGCCAACCAAGAAGGCAACCGAATGCGAAACTCGGACAGAAGAAAACACATTACAGGATCAAAAAATGGAGATGCCCACCAGGTCCAAGATCGACCACCGCTGTTCGAGAATTGACATCATCATCCAGGATCACATGTCAAAAATCATCTGAAATAATCCGATGCTCAACTTCAATTCCAGCAATCCAAGAACCAAACCACCGATCATTCTCCAGGATCAAGAACAAGCATCACTATCCCTTCATAATCGATACTCACATGAAACAACAAGGGAACCTGAGAGCATGATGGAGCTCTCACCGATGAAGATCCCCGAAGATCCGCATCGTCGCCACCATCGCGACATATCAGATCTAGATCTGGAGAACACTGTGAGTCTCCTCCATGAAGTAGGAAGCGCCATCGTGAATCCCTGCCATGTATGTGGATGAGGATGAGTCGTGCACTGCACCACCACGAGGAGGAAGCCAAAGCCCGAGCGCCGCGAGGAGATGTCACCGCTTCTTGCCAACCGAGAGCTCTCTTTGAATCCCTAACACAATGGATCCTCGCAGGTGGTTTAGATAGGCGGTGTCCAAACCCTATCAAAGATGTGAGGGAGGTAGATAAGGCATGTGAAATAGGGAGAACACGCGGACGATGGAGATGCAGTAGGTGGTTCCCACTTACAGCTGCCAAACAAACTTAAAACAAAAAACATATTAAATATAAAAACATTTAATTAATAATTTTTGTGACATGAAACTAAAACCATGAATCAAAAAACATACATAAGTTCATCACAATTAATAATTTTTGTGACAAGAAACTAAATAAAAATATTGTTTTCATGTCATGTGTTGTGCCCCCTTTCTCATCACCCCTTCGTCCCTACACCCCACACCCACCAACCATTCATTAGGTGGGACAGACTCTTCTCTCCATATTTGTATAGGTGTGTTTGTGTAAATATATATATAATGCCCATATATTTTAATATATATTTGTTACATTGTATAAATATACATACAACAAGTACACAATACCACCGGCCTACAAGATTTTATTTGTCATATATTAACATATTTAATATATGTCTATATTTTTTTTCAATATACACTTATTTTAAGTAGGCTGAGGATTACCCAAGTGGTAAAGGCTCTTTGTAATTCTCCACTAGACCCATGTTCAAATCCAGGTGGGAGCAGATTTCCGTAGAAACTGTAGCAGTATTGTAGAAGACACTATAACAGCATTGTAGCACTAGCAGCACTGGTACTATAGCATGTATTGTATCGGTGGTACTATAGCAGTAGTACTATTCATCCCAAATGGGCTTTCGGACCACTGGGCATTTGGGCCAACATGGGGGTGGTGACGCAAGCATGACGCGCAGGTGGCGACACATACATGATGCAAGAAGAGCCATTGGGGGTCATCAAATAGTGGGCCTACGGGCCATGTAATGGGCTTCATGTCTGCTGGGTTTTCGAGTCAAAAATATATAATGTAATAAAGCAGTTGGTTGGATAGGTTATCCCTTGGGGGAGTTATAACCTGCCTTTTTGGTCTGTGTGTGCGCGTTGTGTGTATGTTTGGATGTAATTGTACTCCAAGCACCTAATATGATATATTTTTTTTAATGAACACACACACACACATATTAATATTTATCTACATATATTATTAGAATATAGAAATAAATATATATTGGTTTATTAATATACACACATATATTTATATATAAACATTATACGTACATTTGTTTAGGTATATATATATATTCATACATTTTTATAAGGTAATTAAAATAGTTGGATCTTTTATAAATAAAATGGATAATAATTATTTCTATATTGTTTATATGTTTAAAATTATACTTGTCATGTAAATATGTTTAAATATTTATTTTTACAATTATTTTTTTATATGTAAATATACACAAATATGTATATATATGTATATATTTAGTTATAAATAAAACTACAATATGAAAAACAATAAAATTTCTAAAACATGTTATTTATATGAGTGGAAGCATGGGGAATAAATTCAACCTTCATTGAAAAAATTCAAGAAGGCCATCTTAAATGAATCTGAAATTTCATCGAATATTCAAAAAATTAGGGTATATCTCAATTAAAAACTCAATTTTGGAGGCCTTTTGGATCTTTTTGACTTCTAAAACACAATGCTTAGGTCCCCCCAGGTTAATATATATGAAAAATCTCTCTTCGTGGGCTTCCATTTGACATATTCTGGAGTCCTAATAGACGCTCAAATCAAAAGTTACAACCGTTTGAAATTGAAGTCATGTTTTCAACTTATCTTTAGAGACTAATTAATTTATTATTTTTTTCAATCATCAAAATGTTGTTAAATGTCTATTATTGCGTACTAATTGGTCAATTTTTAGTTAATATTAATTTCTTATTTTGTAACCCATTTTTCACAAAATATGTTACATATTAAGTTCACATACATATTTATTAATATATAAATCATATTTAAAAACATATTATATCTATATCAATATAAATATATTTATATATTAAAATATGATTTTTATAATATATAATTTTTTTTATAAAAGTCACATTTTTTCAGTATTAAAAACATGTGTCTTAACGCAGATAAAAGACACACCTTTATCGATGCTAAGAAAAACACTGATAAAGGGGTACCTTCACCAATACTAAAAAAAAGAGATGACAAAAGACGCCCTTTTACCAATGTTGATAAAGGTTACCTTTTATCAGTGTTTTCAACTAGTGATGGTAAATGTACCACCTTTATCAAAGCATCTTTTTAGTGCTGATAAAGGGTAGCATTGAATATTATTGATTTTGTAGTAGTGTGCACTCTATTAAATGTGGTAAGTCGACTTAACTAAAGTTGATAGCAAAGAAATGGTCATAGTCATCTTGTTATAACTTTCGAGACAAAAAATTGAATAAATCAATGTTATTCTTTGTAATAGATGAGACTCCACTCAACATATTAGTGAACCACGAGTTAATATGGTTGGCTAGCCAAAATACTACCTTAAAACTCTATGAGTTGTATCATAGACATATCTTCGACTATGAGAAGAGGTTTTAAGGATTCATGCCACTAGAATACTCAAGTGACTGAGTATTTTGTATCTAGTAATTTAATACTACTAGGATTTAATGAAATAGTGGGAGACATATAAGATTAATAAATCTAAAATGTCTAATAATTAGTTGTAACACCCCGACCCGAATACCCTGTCCGGTTCGGAGGGTCACATGATATCATGTGTGTTTCCACATATGCAAAGATTGTCAAATAGTGGCGAGGACCTGTGCGACATCATTGAAAATTATTCTGTAACATCTTAGATAGAAAGGTATTCCCTTTTTAATGTTTAAGAGTGTTTTTTCCGGTTTAGAGGGATTAAGAGTTACTTTTGGGAGTTTCCACAGAACCTGGGTTGGGTATTTCCTACATGACCATTTTATGTTTTAAATGTGTAGTTTAAAGTGGAAATGTGTCACTGGGTACAAGTCATGAAACCTGTAATGTCCCAGATCCGAGTGCCACCCAAAGGTGCCCTAAACCCAGTTGGTCACATGACCACAAGCGCGTTTCCCCAAACACTAGAGGCTTCTGACTAGCAGCGAGGTCCAAAGTGTGATATTGGGGAAACTATGCCCTCATTGGCAGATTATACACAGTGGAAGACAAATAGTAAACAGCAACAAAAGCATTAATACTATACAACAACAGTAAACAGTGGAATAATGATGGTAATAAAATAATTGGAGCATGTGAATAAATGATGCATGTCGCATGTGTCTAGGAAAACAGCCAAACAAGTCACAATGCTGGAAATAAAATACAAAAAATCAAGTATAGAAAAGCAAGTAAACTCCAACAGCATCCCAAGCCTCAGCTTGGTCCCATACTCTCCAGCTTCAACATACAGTAATCAAGTACCTGATGAAGAAGGGCGCTTTCCCTTATCTATATCTGAAATCATATAATCTGTTTGGGTCCAAAACATGACCCAAAAAGGGTGTGAGACGAATCCCAGTAGGCATTCACCAAAAGATCTGTGCCTAACTGCCAGTGAATATATATAGCAGGTAATATATAGAAATGAAGCAATAAACTAGGAAGTACTCAAAATTAAACAGTCCTATAGTTTTCAATTACTTTCATGTACATTTATTTTTCATCATTTGAATCATGTAATCTTAGGATATAGCCTAAGCTCTATACCCCCTATGTAATAGTAACAAAACAGATGTCTCAGAAGACCATCCAAACAATCAAGTAAGACATAGTCCAAGCTTGTGATTTAGCTTGGAAGACTCATCACAATCATTCGATCAATCATCAATAACCCTCTGGGAAAGCTCTCACGGTCTAACTCATTTGGTTTAACATAGCGCCAATTCATTAAATAACGACCCTCTGGGAAGCTCTAACAGTCTAGCCCCTTTGGTCTAACATAACACTAACCATTTCCAAATGACCACTTGGGAATCTCTCATGGTCAATACCCTTGGTTTAACATAGAATAAATAAATTATAAACGACCACCTAGACAGCTCTCACGGTCTAAACCCCCAGATTGATGACCACCTGGCAGCTCTTACAGTCAATACCCCTAGGCCAACATGACAATAAAACATATATAAATGACCCTACCTTGGGAATCTCTAACAGTCCTACCCCCCATTGGTCAAACTTTCACAATGCATCTCATATAATTAGTAACTCCATCCAAAAAAACAAGGCATGAAAACCAAGGCAAGCCTAACAGGCATCCTAGACTAAATGGCTATAAACAAAAAATCAAGGGCAACACACCCACGGGGTGTCCCATAAATAAGGTATCTAACTTTACGCATATGAAACTATCCTTTATCAATCAACCAAACCATAACAGGTAATAAACAAGGTTTAATTCCAAAACATGAAATACCCCATACATGGGTATGCAGAACTTTTAGCACATATTATCCAAATACGAACAATAAAAGTCACAAACCACCTACCTTGTTATCACACGATTGATATACTTGAACGTTGGCCCTTGAATCATCCTTGATCGACATAGATCTATAAAAAGGTGAAAAATGTTCAACCTTGAATATCCCAAAAGAGAGGAGGAACCAGGAAGAAAGGCTTTAGGGGTTTTGAGAACTTACCGGTGGAATTACAACACACTTGATGGCATCTCAATTGGAGGTTGGGAAGCGAATCGAGATGGGTTCATAGTTTATTGGCCCTTCCATCGCACTCTTGTATGAACCACTGCCAGAAGAAGGTATTTTCAAAGATGAGACATGACCCTGCTCTGATTTATCAAATAAAAAGAAAAGTACATGGAATGTTCATTAATAGTACACGCCATGTATTAGCCTCAACCAACCCCCGAATTAAGTGGTATTCCTAGTCATCACATGTCCATGTACTCAGCCATTACACATCCAGTACATGGCTGTACGCAGAAACCGAGTACACAACGTGTACTCATAAGTACACGACGAGTACTTAGAAAAACCCCATTTCTTCCTCTTCCTCAAAAAAAATCCTAAATCAAGATCCATACCTGAAAAGAAGATTCGAGTTATTACAAACTTCCCCCCTTAAAGTAATTCATCCCCGAATTTCCCTTCTAAGGGTGGTGAAGAAGAAATTGTGAACAACTTTGTCCACTGTGATCATACGTTAGCCCCCCTCTCCCAAGTCTCATCCTATGCTCGCTTGTGCTTCCATAACAACCGTACCAGAGTAACAGACCAACCAAAAAAAACCTTTGTGTTATGATCCACAATCCAAATAGGATGCTCCTCGAAGAATGTATCCACTTCCAACTCAACCTCCTTGGGTTAAAAAACATGAGACAGGTCATAAAAGTAACGACATTACTGAGAAACATGAAAGACGTCGTACATAGCTCGATACCTCTGATGTAACTACAATCGATTGGAAACCGGCCCGATGTATCTCGATGAAATATTTCCCTGTCTCCTAATCCTCCTGTGTCCCAACCTCGATGTGACATGTAAGAAAACCTGACATTCGACCTCAAACTCCAGAGGTCATCTCTGTCGATCAGCATAAGACTTATGGCGAGATTGTGTAGTAGCCATCCTCTTTCGAATCAAATCCACCTACTCAGTGGTCTCCTGGACAAGACGAGGGCCCATAATAGTTTCCTCTCCTACCTCTAGCCAACATAGGGGTTATTGGAATGGCCTACCATACAAAGCCTCATAAGGTTCCATCTGAACCGTTGTTTGAAAACTATTATTATAGGAAAACTCTACTAGGGGTATGTGTCACTCCCAAGCACCCCCGAAATCCAGGACGCATGCCCGAATCATATCCACCAAAACCTGAATCGTACACTCATACTGACCATCTATCTGGGGATGGTAAACTATACTCAGAAGTACCTATGTAGAAAAATCCCTCTTTAGTCCCTGCCAGACATGAGAAGTAAATAGGGTGTCCCTGTTTGAAACAATAGAGTGAGGAACCTCATGTAAACATATAATATCTCAAATGTACAACCTTCTAATATCATCAACATTGAATGTTTCCTTAATCAGTAGGAAATGTGAAACCTTCATGAGCCTGTCTCTAACAACACAAACCCCATCATTTCCTTGAGGCAACCTAGGTAAACTTGTAAAAAAATCCATTGTGATATCCTTCCACTTCCACTCAGGAATGGGTAACTGCTGTAAAATCCCTATCGGTCATTGATGTTCTGATTTCATCTATTGACAGGTGGAAAATCTCATAAAAAAACCAACTACAATCCTCTTCATACCTATCCACCAATACTAACAATGTAAATCTCGATACATCTTGGTGACACCAGGATGAACTGCCCAAACCGAGGAATGAAAATCCCACAACATCTCCTCACGCATGTCTGCTGACACCCATATGTGTCCATGAAAATGAAAGACCTCATCATCACCTACCGTCCACCCAGGAGTAGGGTCCTCTCCTAACACACTATCCCATAGGACTAGGCCTTCAGAATCTGAAAGTTGCCTCATTCACGCTCACTCTAGAAGAGTAGGGATAACAGATATAAAAGAAAGAAATGTCTGCCCCTGTCTGTCATTAACCTCTAAATGCATCTCAGAGAATAGAGCCATAAGCTTCCACTCACTGATGGACTCCTAAACTAATTATATATGAGTTCTCCTACTCAACACATCAGCCACTGTGTTGCCTTTCACAGACGTGTAGGCAAGCTCAAAGTCAAAAGACTGAAGGTACTCAATCCACCTTCACTGTCTCAAATTCAGATCTCATAAATTAAAGATATACTTGAGGATTTTGTGGTTAGTGTACACCACAAAATTCTCTCCCAAAAGATAATGTCTCCAACAACTCAAAGCATGCACAAATGTAGCTAACTCAAGATTGTGCATCAGGTAGTTCCTCTCATATGGCCTCAACTATCAAGATCCGTATGAAACGACTCCTTCCCCTTGAATAAGAATTTCTCCAAGTACGATACCTAATGCATCATAGTAAACAGTGAAACTCTTTCCCAACTCTGTAAAAATCAGTATCGGTGCTGAATTCAATCTCACTTTCAACTCCTGGAAGGCTGAATCACAAGAATCTGTCCACAAGTACTTCACACCCTTCTTATTCAGGCCCATTATTGGCACTAATAAGCGTGAAAAGTCCTATATAAAGATTCTGTAGTAACCAACCATCTCTGGAAAACTCCATACCTCAAATCCGTTCTTCAGTTGCTCCCAAGAAACTACTACTCTCACTTTCTCTAGGTCTACTGATACTCCTATCTCTAAGATGACATGACCCAAGAAATGAATCTGGTCCATCCAAAAGTAGAATTTTGAGAGCTTAACATATAACTGATTCCATCTCAGTGCACTCAATATGATCTCAATATAGATGGAATAGTCATGTTGAGTGTGAGAGTACACCAAGATATCATCTACGAATACTACTACAAAAGAATCCAAAAAACAGATGGAACACTTGGTTCATCAATTCCACAAAACTGCTGGTGCATTCGTGAGACCAAACGGCATGACCAAATAATCGTATAGACCATACCTACTCTGAAAGGTTTTAAGAGGTATATCTGATAGTCTAATGCGCAACTGATGATAACCGAATCTCAAGTAAATCTTTGAGAACACCCGGGATCCTTGAAGCTGATTAAAGATATCATCAATCCTCAGCAAGGGATATTGGTTCTTGACCGTCAACTGGTTCAAATTCATAAAATCTACACAAATTCTGAGGGTACCATCTGAATTATTCACAAAAGGGTAGGTGAACCCCAAGGAGAAGTACTAGGTCAGATGAAACCCTTTTACTAAAACTCCCCTAACTTCCTTTTGAGCTTCCTGTGGTGCTTCCTACCATCAAACAAAGGAGTACCAGACCTAGATGTTGAACTACCCTGGCTTGTAGCTCCCAACTCCCTCAGATTGCACCTGGTTATTAGCGCCTAGTTTACTATAGTAGTCACTAAAGTTATCCTGAAAACATTCACCTGCGATCAGATGTTGTACATGAGACCATCCTCAAATCACCTAGCCAATGATAACTCGTCACCCCCCAGAACAGGTGCGAAGCACTGAAGCTTTGTGAAAGGAGAAGAATAATCCATTACTGAAAGATCGCCCTACTCCAAGTGCATGAACTCCCAGGATCGGTCGACCCTCAACGTCTTAGGGTAGAAGTAATAATAGAAGGTCCTCTGAAACTCCTCCCAAGCCATATCTCGATTATGTCCTGCCTGTGAGATAACACCCCACCATCTCTTGGCGGAATCACATAACATGTACGTCATGAGATTCACCCTCCTATCTAAAGGCATATTCAGATGCTCGAAGATAGAAATCATGACCTCTAACCATGAATCTGCACATGTGGTCCTCCATCCCATGAAAAAGTGGGAGGATGCTGCTGCTGGAACACCCAAGTCAACTCTTTCATAGTCGGGGCAGGATGTGGTGCCCCCTGAAAGGTCTGCATCATCCTCATAAAACCTTCATAGAAATTTGAATCAACACATACATATAGTATAATAGTTGGGGTCAAGATAGACATGATGAGAGGATCTGCTGGTAGTCCCTGATCTATCATTTCTAGTGTCTGATCATCACCCTACACCTGACATACAACCAGAGGACATCTTGGTGGCATGACTCTTAAAGGTCAAGTGCACAACTCAATACAATATTATCAAGGTCTGAAATTTATAATTTCTAGAACGAAACAGGAGAAAGAAATCATTCAAGTTTTACAAAATAAAATTACACGGCATGTAGAACCACTACACAACATGTTTCTTTAAGCCTTAACATGGGCGTGTAACTCTGCCAACCTGGTCGTGTAACACCCAATACACACAACATGTTCCTTATAAGACATGACATGTAATTGAATATCCCCTATTTCCAAGTACTTCTACATGGATAGAACTACACGGTTCTCTCCTGGTGTAACACTACACAACGTGCACACTCTAGGCACAACATGTACCACTAAGTTCCATCCACCTGTGTCATTAGTCACATGGCTGGATACATGGTCTTTTACAACACATGTACTCCCAATACACGGTGTGTTCTACCAAAATATTTTCAACCTTATGTCTCTGATCACACAATCAGTCACACAATCAACAACTACATGGAGTATACATACGGTACACGACATGAACTTAAGAAAAGCCAGTTCATCCAGAACAGAAGAACACATGGCATGTATTCATAACATCACATGACATTTTGTATAGGTTTCTGGATAGTAAGCCTATGACATTTCTCCAGAATCCCTAAAATCTAAAATTTTTGGCCAAGGCATGCCAAGTTTCGATCTGTGAGAGCCCATACTCTCCACAAATCCAAGCTTGACATCCTTATTCATATCATTTTAATAGAAATCAATTAAAGTTCAAACATGATCCGCCAAATTATGATCCAAGAGGGCCCATAACACCATAGGGACCAAAGCATGGAGTCTATACAAATTAAACTTTACATATTCCTATACCCTATCAAGATAATAGGTATTTATATCATGACATATATCACAACAACATGAATATCTATCATAACATCTATCACAATAGTATGCAATCAGTAATTCACCCTAAATGACATGACAAGAAATGCATGAAATGTGATCTCTAGAAAGTTCCTATATGATGAATGAGATGGAATACCCTAATATCATCGGGTTAAAATAGAAACAAAACCACAATGATATCAATCATAATAGCACAAAACAAGTGAATTACCCAATGGTGAAATCAAATCAACTGTAACAATTGAAAAACCATAAAAATTGAAATATTTAAGGTAACTTGGCTTTTCCCTGTACACGGGTTAGCTACTCTCAAGAACAACTTATTACCAACTACCTATTCCTTTCTATACCAGTCTATAAGCTCCAAATAGTAAGGCAAAGTAGAAAAGAAAACCTTCCTTTGATACCACTTTGTAACATCTCATATCCAGGTGCCTCCCAAAGGTGCCCCAAACCTGGTTGGTCACATAACCTCAAGTGAGTTTCCCCAAATGCCAGAGGATTCCGACTAGCAGCGAGGGAAAATGTGTGATATTAGGAAAACTATTCCCTCATTGGAAGAGTATACATAGTGGAAGAAAAATAGTAAACATTATAGGAAAAAGTAATACTATACAATAGTAGTAAACAGTGGAAGAATGATAGTAATAAAACAATTGAAGCATGTGTATAAATGATGCATGTCACATGTGTCTAGGAAAATAGCCAAACAATTCACAATGATGGAAATAAAATACAAAAACCCAAGTATAGGAAAAAATTAAACTCCAACAGCATCACAAGTATCATCTTGGTCCCATGCTCTCCAGCTCCAATATACAACAATCAAGTACCTAATGAAGAAGGGCGCTTTACCTTATCTATACTTGAAATAATATAATCTGTTTGGGTCCAAAACATGACCCAAATATGGTTTGAGATGAATCCCAGTAGAAAACCACCAAAAGATTTGTGCCTAACTGTCAGTGAATATATATAGTAGGTAATATGCAGAAATGAAGCAATAAACTAGGAAGTACTCAAAAGTAAACAATCCTACAGTTTTCAATTAATTTCATGTAAATTTATTTTTCATAATTTGAATCATGTAATCTCAGGATCTAGCCTAAGCTCTATATCCCCCCTGTGTAATAGTAATAAAACATATCTCTCAGAAGACCATCTAAACAATCAAGTAAGACCGAGTTCAAGATTATGATTTGGCTTGAAAGACTCATCACAATCATTAAATCAATCATCAATAACCCTCAAAGAAATATCTCATGGTATAACCCATTTGGTTTAACATATCACTAATTAATTAAATAAAGACCCTTTAGGAATCTCTCACAGTCAATACCCTCTAGTCTAACATAGCACTAATCATTTACAAATGACCACCCAGGCAGCTCTCACAGGCAATACACTTGGGTCAACATAACATAAATAAATTATAAACAACCACTAGAGAAGATATCACAATCTAAACTCCCAGGTTGATGACCACCTGGAAGCTCTCATAGTCAATACCCCTAGGCCAACATAATAGTAAAACATATATAAATGTCCCTACATCAAGAATCTCTCACAGTCCAATCCCCCCTTGGTCAAACTTTCACAATGCATATCAAAAACATCTCATTTAATCAGTAACTCCATCCTTAAAAAACCAAGAATGGAAACCAAGGCAATCCTAATAGGCATCCTAGAACAAATGACTATAAACAAACAATCAAGGGAAACACACCCATGGGGTGTCCCAAAAACAAGGTATCCAACCTTACACATATGAAACTACCCTTTATCAATAAACCAAACCATAACAAGTAATAAACAAGGTTTAATTCCAAAACACGCAATACCCCAAACATGGGTATACAACACTTTTAGAACAAATAATCCAAAGATGAACAATGAAAGGTAGAAACCACTTACCTTGTTAGCACACAATTGATATACTTGAACATCGACCCTTGAATCAACCTAGATCGACATAGATCTACAAAAAAGTGAAAAAAATTCAACCTTGAATATCCCAAAAGAGCGAAGTAATTTGGAAGAAAGGATCTAGGGGTTTTGAGAACTCACTGGTGGAATTACAACGCACCCAACAACGTCTGAATCAGAGGTCGGACGGATAATCGGGAGGGGTTTAGAGTTCATTGGACCTTCTGTTGCACTCCCATATGAACCACTGCCAGAAGAAGGTGTTTACAAAGATGAGACACGACCCCACTCCAATATATCAAATAAAAATAAAATTACATGGCATGTTCATTAACAGTATACGCCGTGTATTAGCCTCAATCTGGCCCTGACTTAAGTGGTTTTCCAGGTCATCACATGACCATGTATTTAACTGTTACACAGCCAGTACACGGCTGTACGCAACAACTGAATACACGACGTGTACTCATAAGTACACGACATGTACTTAGAAAAACCCCATTTCTTCTTTTTCCTAAAAAACAACCCAAAATCAAGATCCATACCTTAAAAGAAGATCCGAGTTCTTATAAAATGGTTTACAACAAAAAAATCATGCAAGCTGTAAAATCCTTTTTATGTCGTAAATTTTTTTTATTCCATGATGTCTGCTTTTTATGATGTAAAATAATAGATCAGAGTAAATTTAATCTGAGGTGTCATGTTTCTAAATGTAAATGCATTATGGTGGTTTTACAACATAAATATTTGGTTTGCAATGTAAACCCTTTGACCCATTAGGTTTTATCTACCATTTTCATGTAACTTCCCCCCTCTCATTTTAAAGTCATAGGTCTCGAACCCTAGGTGATTCCAAGTGCGGTTTGAGTGTCTCCTCTCCATTTGAGTTCCTCTATTCAAAATTCGATCTCTATGGTGGTTGATTCACTTATTCCCAGTAATAATTCTTTCTGATTCTTCATTTCTATTGGTCATGGTAGTGGAATGGTGCTATGTTTTAGTTACATTGACCCTGTGGTGACGTTTTATTTAATTTTTCTAGATACATTGTGTGATATTCTTCTAGGGGTTGATCCTTTGTTGGTTGTGGTGCTGCAGGTGAGTTTTATTTGAGGTATGTTGTGATCTTCCCTCTTTATCATTTGTTTTTTTGGAACATGATTTGAAGATGTGTAACTCAGTTCTAGGGCCTCCATTGTTGTGTTTACATTCCTTCTTGTGTTGGTGGATCCCATTGAAGATGTGTGCGACCTGGTGTTGAGGTAGGTGGTTCTGTATCTAGACTATATTGGATGAAACTTGAATTATCTAGTTTTATAAATTTTTTTATAAATGAATTATCACGATTGATAGATTTGTGTGTGTGTGTAAATGGGTTTTTTTTGAATTAGTGGTTTCCCCTATTTTGGTAAAATAATTTTTTTTTTCAAAGAATTATTAAATGGATTTATTAAATGGTTTTTAAAGAATGGTTTGGATGAAATGATTTGGAAAATGAGCACATGGGAAGCCTCAGGTACTCAGGTAAAAGATGTAGTAATAGGTATCATCCATTGTTACTATCAGAGGGGTCACTCATGGGGTGTTCCTATGCTCCCTAGACCAAGTTTCATAGGGACTTGTTATACAATGTTGGGAGTCTCACTTTCTGGGGTGCTCCTATGCTCACAAGATTTTATATATATTTCTAGGGGCTTGATGTGCATGATTGACTATGTTTGGGTGTGAGTGTTATAGCTAGAATGACATGTAGTGATCACTACTACAAAATAGACCTTTAACAATGCTAAAAATGATCGTTATCCATGCTAGAGAAGTTCTAACTATAGAATCAAGATTAAAAGACCTAGGCTTTTATCAGTGCTAAAAAAGAACTGATAAAGGTGCATACTGTAGTGTACTGTAACAACACATTGCAGCACCAGAAACACCACCATAAATTAAAAAAATCAAGTAACAATATAGAATTTAAATGAAAAAAAATTAGAACACAAATATAAGAAAAAAACACTATATTATTGACAATTAAAACATTGGTTTATACAATTACATAAGTACATATTATTACATACTTTCAAAAACATCAATGTTTCTTTATATTTGGATCTGGAAGTTGACTCAAGCTATTGCCAAATAAAACACCCATACTCGAGAAAAAGAACAAACCTATATAATAAAAAAGAATTTATGTTAGTAATAATATAAATAAATAAATTGACATAAAGTGTTAACTTTAAACTAAACTTTGATTCATACTAGGAACACTGTTTATCATATTGAGTTACAGTTGATTATTGCATATCACACCATTTCTTGTTTGTTTTTGAGAATTATATCTATAAAAATTAACTAAATAAGTATAAGATAAAAATGATAAGGAAATTAATTAAGTAATAGAATATAGAATGTTGAGAAAACAATCTAGACTCGTTTGCTCGGTTTTGGAGATGTGATGCATGTTTTAAACTAAAATGAAACTTATATATTGAAAATATTAACTTAAATCCATATCAGTCACACTGTGTGTAGGATTGAGGTGAGGATGATTTCTATACATCCTAAATGACTTATGGATTGTATTCCTAAATTATCAAAACAATTTGAATGCATTTTCTTGGTTTTGAGTACGTCACTTGTCTTTTTTACTAAAATGTAATTTTAAACTGGAAACAAGCACTTGGAGTCATACCAGTTACATCATGTTTCAATTTAATGTGAAAATAATTCCTAAATGTCACAAATTAATTATGAATTGTTTCCTAAATTATCATGATAATCTGAGCACATTTTCTTAGTTTTCAGTGAGTGACACATTTTAAACTAAAATGCCAATTTAAAACCAATAACAGACACATTGAGTCATACTAGGAACATCATGTATCAAATTGAGATTCAGATGATTAATAAACATCACAAATGAATTATGGTTCATTTTCTTAAATTATCAAAATAATATGAATTTTTTTCTCGGTTTTGAGTATGTCGGTTGTCTTTTTTACTATAATTAATGTCAATTTTAAATAAAAAGACGCACTTTATAATGATCACATCACACGTATAAATGAGGATAGGATGATTCCTATATATCCCAAATGACTTATTCATCATTTTACTAAAGTAAAAAAAATTATGAATGTGTTTTATTGATTTTGAGTACGTCATTTTTATTTTTTACTAAAATTTCATTTTAAACAAGAAACGTGCACTTTGAGTCATACTGGTCACATCGTGTGTTAGTTTTATGTGATACTAGTTCCCAAAAATAAAAAATGACTTATGAATTATTGTTATAAATTATCAATACAATCTGATCATTTCTACTCATTTTTCAGCAAGTGACACTTTTTGAAGTAAAATGTCAATTTTAAACTGATAACGGGAAATTTAAGTCATATCAAGAACATAGTGTGTTAGATTGAGGTGCAGCTAATATAGACACATAAAAAATGACTTATGGATCATTTTACTAAAGTATCAGAACAATCTGGATGTGTTTTCATGGTTTTGAGTATGTCAGTTGTCTATTTTACTAAAATTAATGTTAATTTTGAATAAAAAGATGCACTTGGAGTCATACCGGTCACACAATACATCTGATTAAGGTGAGGATGATTATTACACATCCCAAATGAATTATGGATCATTTTAATAAAGTATCAAAATGATATTATTTTTTTATTATCTTTGAGTACGTCCGTTTTCTTTTTTACTAAAATGTCATTTTAAACTGGAAATACGTACTTTGAGTCATACCAGTCACATTGTGAGTCAGTTTGACATGAGACTGATTCCTACATGTCACAGATGACTTATGAATTATTTTACTAAATTATCTAGACAATATGAGTGTGTTGTCTCAGTTTTCAGTGAGTGACACTTTCTGAACTAAAATGTTAATTTTAAACTGATAACGAATATTTTGATTCATACTAGGCACATCATATATCGTATTGAGGTGTGGATGATTTCTACACATAAAAAATGACTTATTGATAATTTTCCTAAAGTATAAAAATAATCCAAATGTTTTTTATCAGTTTTGAGTATGTCAGTTTTTTAATAAAATTAATGTCAATTTTAAATTAAAAGACGTACTTGGAGTCTATTGGACACACTGTGCATCAGTTTGATGTGAGACTAATTCATACATGTAAAAAATGACTAATGAATCATTTTACTAAATTATTAGAAAAATAATAGCATATTTTCTTGGTTTTCAATGAGTGAAAATTTCTGAATTAAATTGTCAATTTTAAACTGATAACTGAAACTTTGAGTCATACCAGGCACATCGGGTATCATATTGATGTGAGGATGATTCCTACATGTCAAAAATGACTTATGGATCATTTTCATAAATTATGAAAATAACGAGAATTAATTTTCTTGGTTTTTATTATGTTAGTTTTTTTACTAAAGCTAATGTCAATTTTAAATAAAAAGATGCACTTGGAGTCATACCAGTCACATCATGCATTAGATCGAGGTGTGAATAATTCATACACATACTAAATGACTTATGGATAATTTTACTAAAATATAAAAATAATACGAATGTTTTTTCTTAGTTTTGAGTATGTCACTTGTATTTTTTTACTAAAATGTCATTTTAAACTGGAAACATGCACTTTGAGTCCTACCAGTCACATCATGTGTCATTTTGGAATGAGACTAATTCCTACACATCAAAAATGACTTATGAATTGTTTTCCTAAATTATCAAGACAATATGAGCACATTTTTTAGTTAGTGACACCTTTTGAACTAAAATGTCAATTTTATACTGATAACGTACACTTTGAGTCATATCGGTCACATCATGTATCAAATTGAGGTGTGACTGATTCCTACACATCACAAATGACTTATAGATGATTTTTCAAATGTATCAAAACAATATGAATGTTTTTCTTGGTTTTGAGTATGTCGATTGTCTTTTTACTAAAATTAATATCAAATTTAAATAAAAAGAAACACTTGGAGTCATACCGGTCACATCATGCATCTGTTTGATGTGAGACTAATTTCTACATGTCACAAATGACTTATGAATATTTTTACTAAATTATTATGATAATACAAGCATTTTTACTTAGTTTTCAACGAGTGACACTGTAATGACCCAATGTTTTATAAATGGAAATTCCTTTCTTATAAATATGTCATGAAATCAAAACATAATGAACTACTAAGTTCTATGTGACCTTTAAACATAAGTTTTTCACTTTTGTGTTTGGAATTTTGAAAATCTGACATACACAGTTGTGATCAGTTGGTTATTTGGAGTCCAATATGAAAACTTAATTTTTTGATGAATAGTAACATACCCTTATTAATAGTAACATACCCTTATGATTAGTGATATACCCTAATGAATAGTAACATTACCTATTGTAGCATAAAAATAATATTCAAGTGAAAGCATGATGTACCTATATTTTAGAATAGGTAAATGCATTTTTTAAAACTGGTTTTTTAATAATAAATTATGAGTTTAATTAAATATTAAAATAATCATATTTATATTTTTTTTGGAAAAATGGATTTCATTTTTGGATTCTACACATTGAAAAATGGTTACGGTGAAGTTTTGGGATTTTTCTAAAATAGTTGAAATTTTTGATGAATAGTAAAATACAAAAATTTATGATAAATGCTAAATAATGAATTTATTGAGTCATTGATGATGATCTGCTGATGTAAGACTAATTGGTTCAAAATCAAATGCATGTATTATTATTTTTGGTCATTTAATCATCAGTATTTCTGGTCTTGAGGTAAATTAAAAAACTAATGATTAAAAAATCATGAAAACCCTCCTCTGCTCCACTATAAAACCCCCTCACTCCCTCTTATCTTCACTACTACCAAGCCTTGTGCCTTGCCAATATTCTGCACAAATCTCTCCAAAAGCTCCTCCCCCACTTCCAACATCCCCCAGACTATTCAAAATACTAAAACCACTCCCTTTAAGAGGTTCTCAAAGGAGATAAACTCAAGAGGTAAATTCCTTTTTCAAATTCTTTTATTTCTTTTAAGTTCTTTTCTTTTCTTGTTTCTTTCTTCACCTCCATTCACCCAAATAGTATGTTATATAAATCCAGTAAAATACATGTACTAGAATGTTTTTATGATAATTTAATATTTCATTATCATATCTTCTTTCCTAATATTTTATTTGAAAGAAATAAAAACACCGTTTGAGATGTGTAAATTTAGCACATTCAAGGACAACAGTTTATAAATTTCTATTATAATATTTAATTATGGTCATGAAACCATTTATGTTATGGTTTAACTAGATTATTATATATTTAATATATTATTGTTTTGGTTTGATAATACTTTTGTACAAATGGTAGTAAGTTATAAAGAAAAACATGTTCATTGTAATCAAACCCACCAATTAACCAAAAATGGTTGTCACTAAAGTTATATATAATGGTTCAAATTCACTCCAAGTAACCAAATTATTTTTTAACCATTTAATATCCTAGATTTTCACTAATAAAATACAATATCAATTCTGTACAACCACTTTCATCATACCTGTTTAACCGAATATGAATATAAGTAAACCAATCTTGAAAAGCAAGAAAACAAATGTTCCCAAACAATGAAATTAAACAACTTAACCCATTAAAAAGGTCATGGATGGACTTAAAAAGGTTAAAATAAATCCTTTACAAATATATGAGGTTCTGTAATTATTAATTAATAAACCTAACTTTTTTATTCAGGTCATTAATAACAAGTGGAGAACACCACCAGACTTAAGGTAATGGATCCTCTCTATTTCTCTCTTAATCAAGATTGTCCTTTATGCTATGCCTTTTATGTGTAATACCAAATGATGGGGTATGTTTTCACACCTCCCCAATACTCACCTAATTATGTATAAGTGACGATAAACCCTTTTTCTCTCTAATCAATCCCTCATAGGTACACTCGACACTATGCCAATAAACCGTAACGAATTCTACCTGAACCCTTCTTTGTTCTTTCGGGTTGCCTTATCTTTCTTTATATCAAAATGGAGTTATTTTTATCTATTTATTTACATATTATAAATTCTTTTTAGTTTTACAAAATTTCTTTATGAAGACACTTTCATCACTCTCTTTTGGGGATATACATGTTTTTAAAAGATTCCCTCCTTAGAACTTTCCGATAAGCAAACCTGTTTTAAGGGAACTTCCCAAATTTTTACCAAATTTCAAGTGCACTATATCCTTTGTTTTAAGCCACCATTGTATTTATAACATCAGTATTTTTATTATGAAAACATTCTTGGTTCAATTATGGTTTTATATAAAATATTTTCCTTTTTCTATTTTAAAATCTCTATAATATTTTCCTTAAAACCGCACAAAAACGTTTTAATGCTAATGTTTCTCAAATACATTTCTTATATGTTGTCACTTATGTTTAACCTAACTTACCATTTTATATGCCTATTTTAACTTATGAACGTCCATTTATGTTCTAATACCTATATTTTATGGACACTTTCATGATATGCTCATTGGTTATGCTTTATGTCATTATTGTAGTACCCAATTCTTTCAATGGGTATTCTTATGTTTACGTATGGTTGATTATGTATGATTATTTATGTGGAAAGAATATTCATAAAATTTTTTATATGGGTGCACCCAGATAGCACTCTAATGCATTGGGTAAAGTTAAGTCTCATGAGATGCGATGTGAAATGGGATTGGCGGCTAGCCTTGACCCGTAATAAAATGGGAAACGGGATTGACAGTTAGCCTTGACCTGTACTAAAATGGGAAATAGGATTGGAAGTTAGCCTTGACCCATACTAAAGATACATTTTATGATTCTGCAACATTTATATGATTCCATTTTTATATGATCCCTTGCTTATATGATATGATTTCATATGTTCCATGCTTTAGATATCATTATGTCATGCCTCCTAACTCATGTGCTTAAGATGTATTCTTATGTTCATTCCATTACTCAGATTTTTAGCTCATCCATTTGTTCATGTGTTCCCCAGGGCACCCTATGCAGATTTAAGGGCTCAAAGAAGTTATGATCTCTTTATGGAGATAAAATAAAGAAGTGTTTTTTTATCCTCATGTTTTATGTTTTATATACCTAGTCTTCCTAAAAACTAAAATTAACGATCCTTGGCTTATACTCTGATGTATAATTATGCTTAAAAACATGTAATGTTATATGTAAAAGTCTAGGGTCCCTACAGTTGGTATCAGAGGATGGTCTAGTTATTTTTGGAGATTAGGAATAGAGCACCTTGGTGATAACCTTAAGGATGAGACTAAGTATAAGAAAACATTCCTAAATTTTGAGGAGTATTGGGTAAGTGGTTTATCAAGAAAATATGTAACACCCTAATATTCAATGGTATGTTTTCCTTTGAATAATGCAGTAGCTTGCGTTGTACACAACTTGGAGTTTTAACACACCACGACCAATCAAACTAGCCGTTATGAATAGTAATACCCACTTTTTGAAATTTTATAAGTTTTATTTTTCAAAATGGACTTCATTTTTGGATTCAGAATATAAAAATTAGCTTAGGGTGATTTTTTGGTATTTTTTCTGAAAACTTTCAATTTTTGATGAATAGTGAAAAACACTGCGTTATTGTTTAAAACTGACTTTCATTTAAATAATTATTTATTTTATTTATTTTAAGTCAAAATAGATACATAATACCTATATTAGTTCAATGTAATTCATTGGAGTTATTTTTATAATAAAAATAGATATATAAAATTTTATTGAACTTTTTACCGTCTTTTACCCATCTTATAGGAGCATTTACAAATTTGCATAAAGTTTAATTTTACCACTTCTATGAGTTGAATTTCAAAACTCTGAGAGTCACGGTTGACATCAGTAAGTAAAATGTGGTTCAATAAGATGAAAATAATTTTTGGTGAATAATAACTTTTGACTTTTATTTACCACGGTTAAAAGTAAATAAGGTAATTAAAGGTAAAAATGACATTATAATTACCCTAAAACATGTACTAATTCTATTTTATAAGTGTAATTTGACAAAAAACAACCTTAGTAATAAAATATGATCCTTTTTGTTCACTTGGATTAGATTAGGACATTTATTATTATGTTATTTAAAGAAGAGTTAAAAGTGTTAAATTCAAAGTTTAATAACTAAACCATTTTAATACAGGGTTAAACATAAGATAAATTCAACTATAAATATTAATTAGAAATATAAAAATATTTCCTACATAATGGTATTTTATTTATAATTTTTAAACATTAAATAATTAAATTTATTTATGACACAATGATGATGGTGTCATTACCATATTAATGAAAAATTAAAATAATTGATATTATAAATATCCAAATAAATGTAAATTGAGACTTTTGATGAATTAAAATAATTTTATAAGTTAATATGATATGTTAGGGTTTATTAAATGAATTTTTTTGAAGTAATAAAGTTTTTATGACTTAAAAAAAAATCAGATACTAAATAGTGTCAAAATTGACATAAATGAGTTTTTAAAACAAATACTATATTATTAAATGATATAATAGTTCTAAAAATATAAGGTTCAGAATAAGGACTTATATAATAATAGATATGTAATTAATTAACCACTTGGGGTTCTATTGGAATTTTATAGTAATTTTATTAACCATATAATATAAAAATAAAAGGAGACATGATAAATGTTAAACTATTTAACCAAGAGTTAAATCTAAAAGATAAGGTTAATATGGTGACCTAAACCTATATAAAACCTATTAGTTGAAAGTTTGTCAACCCATAACCACCTTATAATCAAAATAAATCATTTTGGAGCCATTATAAACCGAATAATATTGTATAATAAAATAATATTTCAAGCCCTCCTAAAGTGACCCTCACCTCCCTTATAAAAGGGTACTACCCCTTCTCTCAAAATCAAACCTCCAAATCCATTTGGCTAGAAAAAACCTTCTAAAATATCCTCAAAACTAATCTCAATTATACCTAGAGTCCTTACTTTGATCATAAATCCAACCTAAGAATCCCTTTTGATCAACTCAAAAGGAAACACCCGAAAAAGAGGTAATAATTTCACCACCCTCTTTCAAGTTCTTTTCTTCTTCCACTTCCTATTTATTTGTTTTTTTCATAAAAAATAATAACTCCAGTACCTCCTACATAATTTTATGTTATTATAAATATGGTACAACCATATTAATTATTCTATCCATCCTATAAATGACAAAGTCACCATACGTGCGTACGTACAGATTACTATTTCTACGCCGTGGTGTAGTTTGTTATTCAAACACTTCATTATTTGGATGGGTATAATAATGAGTATAACTGATATAAATAAAAAATATAACATGTTAATGATTATTTATATATGATATACCATCCAATTACATACTATTTCACCATCAATATAATGATATTGTCGCTCGTGCGTACGTACGAATTACCGTCTCCACGAATGCGATGAGATTCATTCCCCATCATAATCATTCAAGAATAATTTTTATTTTATGATTAAAAATAATGTTCAAGAACTTAATATCATTCTAGATATTAATCAAATACATTTTATCCATAACAAACATGGCTTACGTAACCAATCATATAAAGGAAAACGAATCGGTTAACACCCGAAATGATGATACTACTGAAATATTATTAACAAAGCAATATTAGAGGATCATATATGATATCATATTTATGTATATAGTTATTGTATAATTTAATAACAATGTTTTAACTATTATAATGGAGGTTAACATACCATAAACAAAGGAAAAGTACAATGTAAGGGTTAATTTTACAATCTCTTTACTTATTCGAGGTTGTTAATACGTAAGTATCTACTGGGACCTCTTTATCATACACATCCGTGTTTTCTTAAAAAAGTATTTCAATTTTTTTTACTATTTACTAGACTATGGTTTAAAGTCATTTATACCCTTATTTTACCTTATATGTTTTGAATGTAACCTTTTCGAAAAAATTAAGGTAAGAATATTTTTTTAACTTATACGGCAGGTGTGACTATTTTCCGCCATTATAACATCGTAAAAGCTTCCCTTAAAATATTATAAGAATATTTTCAAAATAAATGTTTTCTTTTATAATTATGTGATTCTTAAATGATTTCAAAATAGAAAGATATATTTATCTCAAATAGTTTTGATTTCATCTATGTCAACACCCTTTGATAAAATTTACACTTATTTTGAAGTTGATTTATTATGATACAAATCTTCCATATTGTATTTAAAGTTTTTTGATATGTTTGACAGTGGATGTGTTATTTTTATACCATTCATGGTTTGTGGTTAAAGTATTGACATTTCGTATGCTAGTTTTAATAATAATGTTTATGTTATTTTTCAACCTTTTCATATGAGGAATGTATTGGACTTAGTAAGTGATGGGTGGAGCCCGCTATAGCTCCTTGGTGAATCGGTAGGTCTCATGAGACAATTAGATGTGGAATTGGTCAAGGCCTTTCCTAATTTGATATATGGTTTTGGCTGAGGCCTTAATCATTTTTAGACGTCATGACTGAGGCCTTAAAAAAATGTTTCAGAATGTCCCGCATTATACATTCCCTCATTATGAAAATAATATTGATGGTTCATGTGGTTATTCGACTAGTAAACTACCCATGAATATGTTTTATTATGGAATTTTTTACTCAGCTCATATTCCTGCCATAAATTTGTCATGTTTATTATTTGTAAAGTCATGTGTTTTCAATTATTCACCATACATAATGTTTATGTTATCTTCTTCTGTATTTCTTACTCTTACTGAGCGTTTTAGCTCACCCCTTTCTTATGTTTCATTTTACTAGGATATAAAGAAGTTAGTTATGAGTTAATTGTAGGAATAATCTAGGAGGCTTGTATATTTCTAATGGAATAAATTAATGTTGTATTTCTTTTCAGGTTGTAATGTTGAACTTATGTATGTATCTTGTTTCCAATAATACTAAACTGATCGGTCTTTCGGGACATGATTCATTGTATCATGCCAATGTTATATAATAATGAACTGACTCTGGGTAATTGGGGTCGGGGTGTTAAAGTTGGTATCAGAGGAAGTTTAGTACAAACATTGGAAACTAGATTTAGAAAAACTCTAATTAGATAACACTACCCTAAGATAGATTTCTAGGATTAGTATAGAAGAACTTTTTAGAATTTTGGTAATACAGAGATTTTGTGAGTTTTCCAAGAAATACATCCCTGTCTAGATACGAGCAGGTAGATGAGGCTCTGTCACAGATGTACCTAGGGGAAAAACATGAAAACACCGCTTTGAGCTAGACTCGAATGGGAACTGGTGCACGACAACGGGCCTTGCTTCACTCTTGGTTACGACACTCCCGGGGGATATGCTTAAGATAATTATCATTTTCTTTACAAAACATTATGAAGGATTTATGAGTATATACTTCCTCAAAGAAAACATTTTTATGATTATGGATTATATCCATAAACTATTCAATTTATGCTAAATGTTTTACAAGTTTGGAATTATGTATTTTGATTTATAAACTAATCTAGTGTATTCTATTATTTAGAAATGGTGCCTAATAAAAGGAATGGAAACCATATCAATGCACATAATCCATGTAGGTACTACCCTCCTACTCAAGATAATTATAGTGGAGATGATGATGAAACTGGTGCTGATCAACTTGTCACCATACTGGGAAAACTCACTCAGGTTATGAATAATGACCTTACCCGTATGGAGCACCCTGATCCACAACGTGGAGGATCTATGATAGACCGCTTCATGAGGAAACAAACACCAACATTCAATGGGACTACAAATCCATTTGTAGATGAGCAATGGATAAGTTCCTTTGAGAAAATATTTCATGCTTTGGGGAGTAGTGAAAGGGAAAAAGTTGTCATGGTAGTTTATCGCCTCACTAGAGATGCAGATCAATGGTGATCATTGATTCAAAACACAAAGGAGTATGAAGAGGTATTAAGTATAGAATGAAGGGAGTTATAAAGAGATTTTCTTAGAAAAATAATTTCCTTGTGACCATCGAGCGGATATGGAAAGGAAATTTCTAAGTCTAAGGAAAAAGGATGATGAGAATGTCGTAAAGTATGAGGATAACTTTACAAGGTTAGAAAGTCATGCAGTAGATTATATACATAACCCAAGGAGTAATATTGATCAATTCTTTGATGGGTTAAAACCATTTCTCTATCGAGCATTAGTCTCACAATTATTTTCATCATACGAAGATATTGTTTCATGTGCTATTAAGACAGAAAAGGAATTATCTAAGTCTTACGAATTTAAAGAAAATTAAGAGAAGAAGAGATATGATTAACACTCTGGGAAAGGAAATAAGGAAACAGGGAGAAAGGGAAGAGTTAAATTTCCACCCTGTGATAATTGTGGAAGGAAGCACCCTGGTGCCTATCTAAAAGGAAAATGAGTATACTACAAATGTGGACAGAAAAACCATCTTGATGGTGATTGTAAGGGGAAGAAAGAAGCTACCAATGTTCAATGATACAATTGCAAGGAGATGAAACATTATTCACATGAATGTCCTAATCACCAAGAAAACTTACCTCATAAAAGGCCAAGGGATCAAGGCCAAGATTATGCGATCACTACTGCTAAGGTTGAAGCTCTGAAAGATGTGGTGGTAGGCAATTTAATGGTTTCCTCAAGTTTAGCCAATGATTTATTTGATTTTGTATCATCACATTGTTTCATATCTTTCCAGTATGCTAAAAAAATTAGATATTTCCAATTTGATTTAATAAGGGAGTTGTCAGTCAAAACTCCTAAGGTAAGTATCATTGCAACAAAGTTTTGTGAATTATTTCCCAATAGGGAATATAAATGTTATTTATCTGCTAATCTCATCATCATACCCATGATTTAATTTGATATAATCCTCACAATGGATTGGATTTTGGACTATAATGTGAAAATTTATTGTAATAAGAAGGAGGTTACAATTTTCGATGATGATAATAAGTACCTTATCTTTAGATGAAAAACGTCACCACTTGATTCTTATCTAGATACACCCCCAGTAGCTCTACTGAATTCAATTATTGGGGAGGAAGAGAGTGAAATAACTATGGGTGAGGAAAAGAATGTTTAAATAGAGGATGTACCTATTGTACAAAAACATGTTGATGTATTTCCAGAGGATTTACCTAGACATAATCTAGAACGAGAAATTGAGTTTTCCATTGATTTAATTCCTGGTTCAAGGCCCATATCGAAGACCCATTATAGAATGGCCACTTTGGAATTAGTAGAGCTAAATAAATAACTAGAGTAGTTGAGTAATAAAGGATCTATTCATCCTAGTGTTTCTCCATGGGGATCCCCTATCCTTTTTCTTAAGAAGAAAGATTTATCTATGAGGTTGTGCATTGACTATAGGGAGATCAATGCTATAATAATAAAGAACAAGTATCCCCTACCTTGCATTGATGATTTATTTGATCAAATTCATGGAGCTCAATATTTTTCAAAGATTAACCTTCGATCTGGATACCATTAGTTGTGCGTGAAGAAGGAAGACATTCTGAAGACAACATTTCAAACCAGGTACGAGCATTATGAGTTTATAGTAATACCTTTTGGGCTGACTAATGCACCCTATGTCTTCATGGATCTAATGAATAGAGTTTTAAAGTAATATCTTGATGACTTTGTAGTGGTATTTATTGATGATATCTTGGTATACTACAAAATCTACAAAGATCATGAAAATCACTTGCGCACTATTCTGAAAACTATTAGAAGAAATGAATTATATGGGAAGTTTAGAAAGTGTGAATTATGGATTCAGTAGATTTATTTTCTTGGACATATTGTCTCTAAGGATGGAATCTCTATTGATCCTTCAAAGACCAAGGCAATCCAAGAATGGCCAGCACCGACAAGTATAACTAAGGTACGAAGTTTTATTGGTTTAACAGATTATTATCGACGCTTCGTCCATAATTTTTCCTGATTGGCTAACCCATTAACCAAGATCACATGTAAAGGGGTTAAATTTGTTTGGAAAAAAGAGTGTGAAGAATGCTTTGAAGAGATGAAGATAATATTAGTCAATGCTTCTATCTTGACTCTACCACTAGGTAATGATGGGTTTGTTATTTATAGTAATGCTTTAAAGAAAGGCCTTGGTTGTGTTCTTATGCAGAATGATAGAGTTATTGCCTATGCATCACGGAAGCTAAAAATTCATGAAAAAAACTATCCTACTCATGATCTTGAGTTATTAGTTGTAATATTTGCTTTGAAGATATGTAGACATTATCTCTATGGTGAAAAATGTGAGATATATACCGATCATAAGAGTTTGAAGTATATTTTATCATATAAAGAACTCAACATGAGGCAAAGGAGATGGCTCGAACTACTCAATGATTATGATTGCACTATAAACTACCACCCGGGGAAGGAAAATAAGGTGGCAGATATTTTTAGCAGAAAGGATCATGGTGTTTTGAACAAGATGAGAGTTGAAAGGGATCCTATGCTCATGGATATAGTAAAAATGAATATGGGAATAATCATGGAAGGTGAAACATCAATACTTTTTTAAAGGGTTGCTAAACCATCTTTACTAGAAAGGATAAAAAGTTCTCAGGATGATGATGAGAAGTTTCAAAAGAAAATTAAAGCTGTGAACGATGGGAGATTGATCGACTTCATATATGAAGATGGGATTTTGAAATTTGGGAAGAGACTTTGTGTTCCTGACATACCTGATCTAAAAAGGGAATTGTTTTATGATGCTTATAGCTCCAATTTCTTTATACATCTTGGAAGCACTAAAATGTATAGAGATTTGAATGAACATTTTTTATGGGACAACATGAAGAGGGATATTGTTGAATATGTTTCAAGATGTATGGTTTGTCAACAAGTGAAAGCTAGAAGGCAACATCCTATAGGAGTCATGCAACCTCTTCCCATACCTGAGTGGAAATGGGATGATATTACAATGGACTTTGTCATGGGACTACAAAAGACTCCTTGAAGGAATGACACAATATGGGTCATTGTTGATCATCTTACCAAGTCAACACATTTTCTTTATTTAAGAGAAGATTTAACACTTGAACATTTAGCAAGACTATATATTAATGAAGTTGTAAGACTTCATAGTGTACCTCTATCTATTATTTCTGATCGCGATCCCTGTTTTACATCAAGGTTCTGGAAAAGTCTTCAGAAATCCCTAGATACTGAACTTTGTTTGAGCACTGCCTACCACCCTCAAACTGATGGACAATCAGAACGTACTATTCAAACCTTAGCAGACATGTTGAGATATTTCTCACTTGACTTTCAAGGTACGTGGGATCAGTATTTACCTTTGGTAGGATTTTTCTATAACAATAGCTTCCATTCAAGTATTCAGATGTCACCATATGAAGCGTTATATGGGAAGAGATGTCGCACACTAACTTGTTGGGATGATGTTGGTGAAAGAAAACTCGTAGGCCCAAAACATGTTGAGGAAACAATGGAAAAGGGGAAGATTATCCAAACCCACATCAAAGCATCTCAATGTAGGAAAAAGACCTATGCTGATAATCGAAGGAAGCATTTGGAATTTCAAGTAGGTTATCATGTTTTCTTGAAGGTATCTCCATATAAGGGTGTTATACATTTCGGTAAGAAGGGTAAATTGAGTCCCAGGTACATCAGATCTTTTGAAATTCTAGAACGAATTGGATTTGTAGCTTACCGTTTAATAATGTTTCCAAGTCTCTCCAATGTTCATGATGTGTTCCATGTATCACTATTGAGAAAATACATGCCCGACCCAACGCATGTACTCACCTATGAAGAAATAGAACTAAAACTTGACCTGTCTTATTATGAAGAGCCTATCAGTTTTCTTGATACCATAGAACAAGTTCTGAGAAACCGAATGACTCGTCTGGTAAAAGTTCGATGGAGAAACCATAAGATGGAAGAGGCAACGTGGGGACCCGAGGAACTTATGATGATGAACCACCCAAATATTTTTATGCAATAATATTCTATAAATTTCAAGGATTAAATTATTTGAAGGAGGGGAGAATATAACACCCCAAGCTTCCATGTTACGTTTCCCTTTGAATAATGTAGTAGCTTGCGTTGTACGCAATTTGGGGTTTTAACACACCACGACCAATCAAACTAGCCATTATGAATAGTAATACCCACATTTTGAAATTTTATAAATTTTATTTTTCAAAATGGACTTCATTTTTAGATTCAGAATATCAAAATTATCTTACGGTGAATTTTTGGTATTTTTCTGAAAACTTTCAATTTTTGATGAATAGTGAAAAACATTGCGTTATTGTTTAAAACCGACTTTTATTTAAATAATTATTTATTTTATTTATTTTAAGTCAAAATATATACATAATACCTATATTAATTCAGTTTAATTCATTGGAGTCATTTTTATAATAAAATTATATGTATAAAACTTTATTGAACTTTTTACTGTCTTTTACCCATCTTCTAGGAGCATTTGAAAATTTGCATAAAAATTAATTTTACCGCTTTTGTGAGTTGAATTTCAAAAATTCGAGAGACATAGTTTACATCAGCAAGTAAAATTTGTTTCAATAAGATGAAAATAATTTTTGGTGAATAATAACTTTTGACTTTTATTTACCACTATTTAAAGTAAATAGGGTAATTAAAGGTAAAAATGACATTATAATTACCCTAACACATGTCCTAATTCTATTGGATAAGTGTAATTCAAAAAAAAACCTTAGGAATAAAATATGATCCTTTTGGTTCACTTGGATTATATTAGGACATTTATTATTATTTTATTTAAAGAAGAGTTAACAGTGTTAAATTCAAAGTTTAATAACTAAACCATTTTTAATATAGGTTTACACATAAGATAAATTAGACTATAAATATTCATTATAAATATAAAAATATTTACTATATAATGGTATTTTATTTATAATTTATATACATTAAATAATTAAATTTATTTATGACACAATGATGATGCAATAATTACCTTATTAATAAAAAATTAAAATAATTGATATTATAAATATCCAAATAAATTTAAATTGAGAATTTTGATAAATTAAAAGAATTTATTGGTTAATATTACATGTTAGGTTTGATTAAATTATTTTTTAAGTAATCAAGTTGTTAAGACTTTAACAAAAATCAGATACTAAATAGTGTCAAAATTGACATAAATGAGTTTTTAAAACAAATACTATATTATTAAATGATATAATAGTATTAAAAATCCAAGGTTTGGAAAAAGGAATTATATAATAATATATATGTCATTAATTAACCACTTGGGGTTCTATTGTCATTTTATAGTAAGTTTATTAACCATATAATATAAAAATACAAGGAGACATGGTAAATGTTAAACTATTTAACCAAGAGTTAAATATAAAAGATAAGGTTAATATAGTGACCTAAACCTATCTAAAACCTATTAGTTGAGAGTTTTTAGACCCATACCAACCTTATCCTAAAAATAAACCATTTTGGAGCTATTATAAACTGAATATGATTGTATAATAAAATAATATTTTAAGCTTTCCAAAAGTGACCCTTACCTCCCTTATAAAAGGGTATTTCCACTTCTCTCAAAATCACACCTCCAAATCCATTTGTCTCAAACAAAACCTGCTCAAATATCCTCCCAACTACCATCAATTATACCTAGAGTCCTTACTTTTATCCAAAAGTCAACCTATGAAGCCCTTTTTATCAACTCAAAAGGAAACACCCGAAGAAGAGGTAATAATTTCACCACCCTCTTTCAAGTTCTTTTCTTCTTCCACTTCCTCTTTCATTGTTGTTTCCATAAAAAAATAATAACTCCAATACCTTATACATAATGTGATGTTATTATAAATATGGTACAACCATATTCATTATTCTATCCATTCTATAAATTACAAAGTCACCATACGCGTGTACGTACGACTTACCGTCTCCACGTTGTGCTGTAGTTTGTTATTCAAACACTTCATTATTTTGATGAGTATAATAATGGGTATAACTAACATAAATAATAAAAATAACATGTTAATTATTATTTATATATGATATAACATCCAATTACATTCTATTTCACCATCAATATATTGATATTGTCACTCGTGCGTACGTACGAATTACCGTCTCCACGAACATGATGAGATTCATTCCTCATCGTAATCATTCAAGAATAATTTTCATTTTATGATTAAAAATAATGTTTAAGAACTTAATATAATTATGTATATGAATCAAATACATCCTATCCATAACAAACATGGCTTACATAGCCAAGCATATAAAGTAAAATGAATCAGTTAACACATGAAACGATGATACTACTGAAATATTATTAACAAAGCAATATTAGAGGATCATATATGATATCATATTTATGTATATAGTTATTTTATAATTTAATAACACTATTTTAACTATTATACAGGAGGTTAATATACCATCAACTAATGAAAATTACAAGGTAAGGGTTAATTTTACAATCTCTCTACTTATTCGAGGTTGTTAATACGTATCTACTGGGACCTCTTTATCATCCACATCCGTGTTTTCTTAAAAATGTATTTCAATTTTTTTAATGTTTACTAGACTATGGGTTAAAGTCATTTATACAATTATTTGATCTTATATGTTTTTAAAGGAATCTTTTCGTCATTTTCCAAACAAGATACTTTATAACCTTTTCAATAAAATTAAGGTAAGAATTTTTTTTTAACTTATATGGCAGGTGAAACTATTTTCCGCCATTATAACATCGTTGAAGAATACCTTACAATATTATAAGAATATTTTCAAAATAAATTTTTTCTTTTATAATTATGTGACTCTTAAATGATTTCAAAATAAAAATATATATTTCTCTCAAATAGTTTTGATTTCATCTATGTCAACATCATTTGATAAAATTTACACTTGTTTGAAGTTGATTTATTATGATACAAATCTTCTATATTTTATTTAAGTTTTTGTGATATTTTTGAATATGGATGTGTTATTTTTATACCATTCATGGTTTATGGTTAAATTATTGACATTTCATATGCTACTTTTAATACGAATGTTTATGTTATGTTTCAACCTTTTCATATGAGGAATGTATTGGACTTAGTAAGTAACGATTAGAGCCTGCTATATCTCCTCAGTGCATCAGTAGGTCTCACGAGACAATTAGACATGGAATTGGATGAGGCATTTCCCAATTTGATATATGGTTTTGGACGAGCCCTTAATCATTTTTAGACGTCTTGGCCGAGGCCTTGACAAAATGTTTCAGAATTTCTCGCATTATACCTTCCCACATTATGAAAATAATATTGATAGTTCATGTGGTTATTCGACTAGTAGAATACCCATGATTATGTTTTATTATGTAATTTTTTTACTCAACTCATATTCCTGCCATAAAGTTTTCATGTTTATTATTTTTAAAGGCATCTATTTTCAATTATTCACCATGCCTAATGTTTATGTTATCTTCTTCCATATTTCTTACTTTTACTGAGCATTTGAGGTCACTCGTTTCTTATGTTTCATTTTCCTAGGATATGAAGAAGTTATTTATGAGTGACTTACAGGCATAATCTAGGAGGCTTGGATGTTTCTAATGGAATAAATTAGTGTTGTATTTCTTTTCCAGCTGTAATGTTGAACTTATGTATGTATCTTGTTTCCAATAAAACTAAACTGATCGATCTTTTGGGACATGATTCCTTGTATCATGCCAATGTTATGTAATAATGCACCGAATCTAGGTAACTGGGGTTGGAGAATTACAAAATATATCCCTATCTGGATACGAGCAGGTAGAGGTGGATCTGTCATAGATGTATCTAGGGGTAAAAACTGAAAACACCATTTTGAGCTAGATTCAAATGAGAACTGGTGCACAAAAATGGGCCTTTCTGCACTCTTGGTTATGACACTCCCAGAGGATATGCTTTGATAGATTCACGAGCTTAGTAAAAACCATTATTAAGGGACAAAAAAAATCCCATAAGAATCTATGTTAAGAAATAGATTGAGGATAACCTATATTTAAACATGAGGAATCACAAGATAGGATATACTTCTCCTTTAAAAGTTTATCATTTTATGATCAAAGTTTCCTTTTATGCTCAATGTATAAGTATTCAAGACCTCTAATTATACATTCTTTTTCTTAGTTAATGGCGAGAAATAGAAGAACTTATTTCAACAATCAATGTGATAGGCAATGTGAAGATTGCCCTAATGATATGCCTGATATGACGGGAGCGGGTGATCAAAACTTCATGAAAATACTTTCTCAGCTGGCTCAGGTTATAAATAATAACATAAATCATACAGAGCACCCTCCTCCTCCAAGGAAATAGAAAGTTGTCATATAATCTTTCATGTGGAAAAGGCCTCCCATGTTCAGCGGATCTTCTGATCCCCTCCTCACATAATAGTGGATTAACTCCATTGAAAAGACATTCTCTGTCCTCCAGTACTCAGAAGAATAGAAATTTGTACTGGCAGTCTATCATTTTAATGGGGAAACTGATAAGTGGTGGAAACTAATCAAGAATAAAATGTCCTCAGAGGAAATTGATTCTATGGTTTTAGAGGAATTAAAGAATATTTTTTTCAATAAATATTTTCTTCAAACCCTCTGTCTCAAGATGGAAAGAGAGTCCTCAAACTCAAACAGAAGGAAGATGAGTCCATCACGACGTATGAATAAAACTTCACAAGGCTTGCAAGGTATGCCTTTGGTTTTTTCATGAACACCAAAAGCAAGGTGGGTCGCTTCTTTAGCAGACTAAAGTTGATTCTACAAAAATAATTGGTGATTCGAGACTCCAACAGTTATGAAGAGATTGTCTGTTCTTCCCTCAAGGTTGAAATGGAGATTAGAGACTCTCAGTGGTCTCATGGGCCTAGTGACAAGAAGCGGAAAATGGAGAAAATAAAGGATGCTCAAAGAAAGGATTTGGAAATTATGAAAAGGGTGGAAGCTATTAAAAATGGGAAATAATTAGAGTTTAAGGTGGAAGAGAAAGGATTTGTAAGATTTGGTTCACAATTATGTGTACCATACGATCTAGAGATAAAGAAAAAGCTTCTTAATTATGCACATAGCTCGACCTTCTCTATACACCTAGGGAGCACAAAGATGCATTGAGATCTCTGAGAAAACTTTTGGTGGGACAATATGAAAAGGAAGATTGCTAAATATACATCAAAGTGCCTGGTATGTCAACAAGTGAAGTCTGAGAGGCAAAAGTCTAAGGGGATGATGCAACCACTACCCATACCAACATGGAAGTGGGAAAAAATTACCATGGACTTTGTCATTAGACTTACAAGGACATCCAGAGGAAAAAATGCTATACGGGTCATTGTGGATCTTCTTACAAAGACATCTCAATTATCATGATTTGAGAGGACTTGTCATTAGATCAACTTGCACGAATTTACATCAAAGAAGTGGTAAGGCTACATAGAGTACCACTATCTATTGTATCCGATCACGATCCAAGATTCACTTCAAAGTTCTGGAAAGGTCTCTAACATGCTCTAAGAAATGAAATGAACTTCAGTACGACCTATCATTCTCAAACTGATGGTCAATATGAGCGAACTATTCAAAAACTGGAAGACATGTTGAGAGCGTGTTCTATGTAATTCAAAATAGGATGATACCAAAATCTTCCATTGGTTGAATTCTCCTATAATAATAGATTCCACTCGAGCATCCAAATGGCACCATATGAACCCCTTTATAGGAAAAGGTGTATAACACTGATGTGTTGGGATGAAGTCGGTGAGCGTAAGCTGCTTGGACCTGAAATTGTTGAAGAAATGGTAGAGAAGGTGAAAACCATTCAGCAACATATCAAGGTAGACCAAAGTAAATAGAAACGTTATACAGACAATCGTCGATGAGACTTTGAGTTAAAAGTTGGAGACATGGTATTTATATGTATATCTTCGGGGAAGAAGGTCATGAGATTTGGGAAGAAAGGAAAGCTAAGTCCCAGGTATATCGCCCCCTTTGAGATCCTTGATCGAGTCGGAGCTGTGGCCTATCGACTGACACTTCCACCTACCATGTCAAAATTACATTATGTTCTTCATGTATCCCTCTTAAGGAAGTACATACCAGACCCTTCACATGTACTCTCTTCAAAGGTGGTACAGTTGGAGGATGATATTTCTTACGAGGAGCGGCTAGTGAAGATCTTGGATCATAGACATAAAGTTCTACATAACAAGACTACTCACCTGGTCAAAGTACTATGGCGGAACCACAAGTACAAAGAGGCAACATGGAAACTAGAGGAGGTAATGAAGGAAAAGTACCCACACCTGTTTTTGGATTAGAATGTAAAACAAAATTTTAAGGGCAAAATTTCATAAGGGGGAGAGAATATAACGACACAATGTTTTATAAATAGAAATTATTTTATTATAAATATGTCATGAAAACACAACCTAATGAACTACTAAGTGCTATCTGACCTTTAAACATAATTTTTTCACTTCTGTGTGTGGAATTTCCAAAATCTGACATACACGGTTACAATTAGTTAGTTATTTGGAGTCCAATAAGAAAAACTTAATTTTTGGTGAATATTAACCTACCCTTATGAATAGTAACATACCCTTATTAATAGTTATATAACCTAATTAATAGTAACCTTACCTATGATAGTATAAAAATAATATTCAAGTGAAATTATGATGTACCTATATTTTAGAATAGGTAAATAAATGTTTTAAAACTGGTTTTTTAATAATAAATTGTGATTTTAATTAAATATTATAATAATCATATTCAGAAAATTATTTTTGAAAAAATGGATTTCATTTTTGGATTCTACACATCGAAAAATGGTTACGGTGAATTTTTGTGATTTTTCTAAAATACTTGAATTTTTGACGAATAGTAAAATACAACAATTTATGATAAATGCTAAATAATGGATTTATTGAGTCATTGATGATGATCTGCCGATGTAATCCTAATTGGTTTGAAATCACATGAATTTATTACTATTATTGGTCATAGAATCATCACTATTTATGTTCTTGAGTTACATTAATAAACTAATGATTAAAAAATTATGAAAACCCTCCTCTCCTCCATTATAAAACCCCCCTCACTCCCTCCTCTTCACTACTCTCAAGCCTTGTGCCTTGAAAATATTCTTCCCAAATATCTCCCCAAGATCATACACCACGTTCAACATCCCCTAGCCTCTTCAAAATACCAAAACCTCTCTCTTTAATAGGTTCTCAAAGGAGATAAACTCAATAGGTAAATTCCTCTTTCAAATTATTTTATTTCTTTTATGTTCTTTTCTTTTATTGTTTCTATCCTCACCTACCTTCACCCAAATAGTACAATAACTCTAGTAACATAAATGTACTGTAATGTTTTTATGCTAATGGTATATTTCATTATCATCTCTCCTTTCCCCATATTTAATTTGAAATAAATGAAAACACCGTTTGAGATGTGTAAATTTTGCACATTCAAGGACAACGGTTTATCAATTTCTATTATCATCTTTAATTCTGGTCATGAAACCAATTGTGTTATGGTTGGACCAGATTATTATATATGTAATATATCCTTTTTTTGGTTTTGTAATAATTTTGTACAAATTTTAGTAATTTATAAAGCAAAACATGTTCTTTGTAATCAAACCCACCGATTAACCCAAAACGGTTGTCACTAAAGTTATATATAATGGTTCAAATTCACTCCAAGTAACCAACTTATTTTTTTTAACCATGTAATATCCTAGATGTTAAATAATAACATACAATTTAAATTATGTACAACCACTTTCATCATACGTGTTTAACCGAACATGAATATAAGTAAACCAATCTTGAAAACCAAGAAAACAAACGGTCCCAAACAATGAAATTGAACAAATTAACCCATTAAAAAGTTCATGTATGAACTTAAAAAGGTTATAATAAATCCTTTGAAAATATATTAGGTTATGGAACTATTAATTAAAAAACCTATTTTTTTATTCTGGTCATTAATAACAAGTGTAGAACACCACCAAACTTAAGGTAAGGGATCCTCTCCATTTCTCTCTTAATCAAGATTGTCCTCTATGCTATGCCTTTTTATGTGTAATACAAAATGATGAGGTATGTTTTAGTACCTCCTACATAATTAACTCATTATGTATAAGTTATGATAAACCCTCTCTCATCAATCCCTGTTAGGTACACCCGACACCATGCCAATAAACCGTAACAAATTCTACTTGAACCCTTCTTTGTTCTTTCGAGTTGCCTTATCTTTCTTTATATAAAAATGGATTTATTTTCATCTATTTATATAAATATTATAAATTCTATTTAGTTTTAAAAATTTCATTTATTAATACCCTTTCATCACTCGGTTTTGGTGATATACATGTTTTTAAAAGATTCCCTCCTTAGAACTTTCCGATAAGCAAACCTGTTTTAAGGGAACTTCCCAAATTTTTACCCAATTTAAAGTGAAATATATCCTATGTTTTAAGACACCATTATATTTATAAATTAAGTATTCATATTATGAAAACCTTCTTGTTTCAATTCTGGTTTTATATAAAATATTGTTCTCTTTTCTATTTTAAAAGCTCTATAGTATTTTCCTTAAAACTGCAGAAAAATGTTTTAATGCTAATGTTTCTCAAATACATTTCTTATATGTTGTCACTTATGTTTGAACCCACTTAATATTTTATAGGAATATCTTACCATATGAATGTCCATGTATGTTCTAATCCCTTTCTTTCATTGACACTTTCATGATACACTCATTGGTTATGCTTTAGGTCATGATTGTGGTACCCAATTCTTTCCATGGGTATTATTATGTTTAAGTATGGTTGATTATGTATAATTATTTATGTGGCAAGAATATTCATGAAAATTTTGAGATTGGTGTGCCCAGATAGTGGTCCAATGCATTAGGTAAAGTTAAGTCTCATGAGATGCGATGTGAAACGGGATTGGCGGTTAGCCTTGACCCGTACTAAAATGGGAAACATGATTGACGGTTAGCCTTGACCTGTACTAAAATAGGAAACGGGATTGGAAATTAGCCTTGAACCATTATAAAAATATGTTTTATTATTCTTCCATATTTATATGATTCCATGTTTATATGATCCCATTATTATATGATATTATTTCATATGTTCCATGATTTGGATATCATTATGTCATTCCTCCTAACTCATGTGCTATATGTATCCTTATGTTCATTCCCTTACTAGTATTTTTAGCTCATCCCTTTGTTCATGTGTTCCCCAGGGTACCCTATGCAGATGTAAGGGCTCAAAGTAATTTAGGTTCTCTTTATGAAGATTGAATAAAGAAGTATTTTTTAGCCCCATGTTTTATGTTTTATGTACCTAGTCTTCCAAGACACCAGACTTAACAATCCTTATATTTTACTCTGATGTATAATTATGCTTAAAACATGTAATTTTATATGTAAAAGGATAGGGTTTCTATAGGCACTTTTTGAATTAAAATTTCAATTTTAAACTGATAATAGACACTTTGATTCATACTGGGAACATCGTGTATCAGATTGAGGTTTGGATGATTGATACATATCAAAAATAACTTATGGATCATTTTTCTGAATTATCAAAACAATATGAATGTTTTTTATTAGTTTTTTATGTAAGTTTTATTTTTTACTAAAATTAATGCCAATTTTAAATAAAAATAATCACTTGGGGTTATACCATTCACACTATGTCTCAGATTGAGGTGTAGATGATTTTTGCACGTCCCAAAGTCTCAAAAATATACCAACTACCCATGTTACCACACTTTCTATTGGATTTATTTGTCTAACTTCCAAAAATACATATTGATTCAATGTTCTTAGTCAAAAAAGGTTTTTCAGATAAGAACATCGACTTAATATGCCGTGTTGGATTTCGAAAAAGAAAGGAAATCAAAAGCGTGGTAACATTGGAATAAAGGAACATGTTATCTCTTTTGCGGCTTATTGTAAATATTTGAAAGAAAAATATGAATTCCCAAAATATCTATGAAAAAAACTAAATAAGTATTAGATAAAAAATGATAATTAAATTAACTTACAAATAATAGATATAATGGTGATAAAGTTAATTAAATGTGTAGTATGAATTCATCTTTTCAGGATGGTTATATACATTCTTGACCCATTTCGTTGTTGTCATTATCTCAATTGCATCCTCAAAGTCCAATATCTCATGAGAATGAAAAGATTAGAACAGACCACCCCAAATTGAATAAAAGAATCCACCTATATATAAAATCAATCACTACTGGAAAATGGACCTATACCCACGGTTTTGGGAAAAAATGTGGGTATAGGTCACCCTATCCCCATGGTTTTGGGAAAACCATGGGTATATGCATTTTTTGATAGCCTATGCCCACAGTTTCCCCAAACCGTGGGCATAGGATACCCTATACCCATAGTTTTCTCCAAACCATGGGTATAGGGTATCAAAAAATGCCTATTCCCACGGTTTTCCCAAAACCATGGGGATAGGGTGACCTATACCCACAGTTTTCCCCAAAACCATGGGTATAGTCATCGGATAAAAAAACATATACCCACGGTTTTGAAAAACCATGGGTATAGGTTTCTCGCGTGTGCGCGGGAAATTTATTTTTTCCGCGGGAACAAATTTTTTTTGGTGGGAGTTCTATACCCATGGTTTATTCCTCTATAACCACAGTTTAAATAAATATATTTAATAAAATATATATATAAATATATATATGCGATGATGGGGTAGTGGTAAGGCCGCTCGTGAACGGAGAAGTGGTCGCGAGATCGAATCCCACAGGCCGCTATTTTGTAAAATATGCTATACCCATGGTTTGGAAACTGTGGGTATAGAGTTATGACACGGTGGCAAAACCTATACCCACAGTTTTTCCAAACCGTGGGTATAGGTCATGGACCTATACCAACGCCACCAACGACTACGGTTCCCCAAACTGTGGGTATAGCCTATACCCACAGTTTTGGGGTCTATACCCATGGTTTTGAACCGTGGGTATAAGATCATTTTACAGTAGTGAATTATTACTGGATTAATACTAAAAAGAAATAAATTAATAATAAATATGAAATAATACATTAATTTTATGGAAATTTACTATAAAAACATCAAGATTATCTCTATGATTGAGTAGAGGCAGCACCATTTCCCTTATTACAAAGGTAGTAGAGGGAACTTGAAGGAAAGTGATAAATACCAACATTTCATGGGTGAAAAGGTTTTTAGAGAGAAGAAGTCTATGAACTTTTTGGTGTAGTAAGGCATGGAAGATAGATATAAATCTTCTAAAATAAATGAACCATGAAAATGTAACTGACCAAAAGATCTGTGAAAAAACTAAATAATTATTAGATAAAATTGATAAGAAATTTAACTTAAAATAGTAGATAAAATGATGAAAAAATTAATTAAATATGTCGTAGTAATTCACCTTTTCATGATGGTTGTATACATTCTCGACCCATTTCCTTATTTTCATTATCTCATTTGTATACTCAAAGTCTAATCTCTCATGATCATGAGCATCTTCGAAAAAACCACCCCAACTTGAACAAAATAATCCACCACTATAATAAAACAATTATTATGTGAGTAATACTAAAAATAAATAAATTAAAAATAAATATGAAACAATACATTAATTATATGGTCAATGATTTTTGCTATGAAAATATCAAGATTACCTCTCTGATTGAGTAGAGGTAGTGTGGTTGATTTTACTATAAAGGAAGTGGAGAGAAAATGAAGGAAAGTGATAAATGAAAACACTTTAGGGGTGAAAAGGTTTTGAGGGAGAATAATTATGTGGAAGTTTTGGTGTAGAAATGCATAAAATATGGAAAGAAATCCTATAAAATAAAATAACTCTGTAAGAAATAATGAAAATTAAATCAACATTTCATTATATATTTTTTTGCTATTTAGAAAAAGTATATCATCACATTACCTTTACATCTTCCCAAAGGGTTTCCTTCATTATAGTATGTTCTTATAGGGTCTTGGTAACATCATCATGTGCTGAAGGAATTGTCTGTATGAGTAGTCATACATTTAATTTATATTATGTTAATACAGTAGAGAAGATATAATATTATGAGGAAAAACATAGTATATAAAAAAAAACTTTTACCTTATCATTGAAATCTATTTCTTTTTAAAGGATTTAGGGATATTTTTCTCTATCAAGAATCCAAATCCATTATTCTTAGTCACCTCTAACATATAATACATTATCTACATTGGGAATGGCATGAACTGATTGTGATCTCTCAATCAAAGGGTCATCCTCGATTGAATTTTCAACTGATCTGATTTTTTAGTCACCAATGGGACAATCAACTAATTCTTATCTACTAGATCTGAGACATAAAATACTTTCACTACTTGTGATTCCATTATGAATGGATCATCTTTTCCCCCTTCTACATTGAAATTTACCTTCATGAAATCCACATCATCAACTTCCACTTCACTACTATTGTCAACCCATTTGAAATGGAAAATAATCCATTGAAATGTTGTATAATCCAACTCATATATCTATTCAATAATGAAAAAGTATGACATATTTTCATAAATTTTATTTCTATCCTTGGAACCAGATATGTGCATCACTTTCCACCAAAATCATAACACCACTATTTTGTATCGTACTAGATTCATCATGTTCTTTTTTATAGAATGTATAACCATTGATTACAAAACCAGTGTAAGATATAACATTTTCATTCGGCCCCCTAGATAGCCATCGAAGTCATTCGATAATTGAATTCAAATTATTTAGATAACTCATTATAAATTTGATCTCAGAACCATCCTATAAAATTTTGATTATGTGTATTTGATATCTATCCTTCATCCCTTGATGGATTTGAAAATCTAAGAATTTCTTTGTGGGCTTCAATGTATGGGTCAAAATATTCACTATTTTTTAAAATGTAAAGGTGCACTTACTTCCACTCTATCAAGGTAATTGTAACAACAACTCTTCCAGAAATTTCTTCACCTATAAGGTGTCCGTTATGATGAGACTTTGGGAGATTGATGCTATAATCATCTGATAGGTAATTGGTACATAATTCAACAGATTATTTAACAATATATTATTTTTCAATACAACCTTCTAGACAACTTCGATTATTGACATACACTTTAAAAATATCCATGTACCATTCAATGGGGTACACCAATATTTAATGGATAAGACCACATAGTTAAACCTATATAACCAAGTGAACCATCAGGTGGACCATTATATCAAATAATTATTATAGAGAGAACATCACTAATTCACATAATATGACTACAACCTCTTTATTAATGATTGAAATTTTTTTAGGTTTATAACTTAACTGCATATAGATTTGAAAAAGAATCAGAGTATGGTTAACATATGTCATAAATTTTTAAGAAGAATTCAATAGAAAGAAACATGCATCAACTGTTGCATCAAAACATAAAATTCTGCTGATTTTAGTCCATGTAACTTCGAATCTTGTATCAAAATATGACAGTTGTGTGATTTTGAATCCCCTTCTTGTATGGTTTCAGCCGCCCATTTTGTTCCAGCTGATCATCCCACTACTACCAAACCTGAGGAATCAGTTTCGCAATATCCAAATCATGTTCCATTATTTTTCCGAGAGATGGTTTTCAGCAATGACTGTATTCTTCAGTGTATTTTGGAGAACTATAGGTTAATCTACCAGTATTTTGGCATCCCTTTTACTGAGCCTTCCATGTTCCCTTTATCTCCTCCACCACTAGCGAGGTAGATCCAGCCACCCAACATTTGGGAGGTGACTATAGATAATACTTTTAGAGATTCACCCCACTCATCTTAGTTATCCCATAGTATACCCCTCCCTCTTTTTTCCCATTTTTATGGGTGAATTACTATATTCATTATATTCCCTTTCTTGGTTTGTATCTTTTACATTTTATAATGGAAGGGAAATATTTTTTTCCTAATAATTTTTTTCTTACATCATGACCCTTACTTATGCATTCAGTTTCATATGCATCAATAACATTTCTACACTGTTACTTTTGATGAAAATGTTAGGCTACCTATTGGCCTTCCCAGTGAGGTATTTCCTTGTATGGTCCTTGTATAGGGACTAACCCAATAGATCAATCCATGAGATGAACTAATGCTCCTACTTCCACACTAGAGGTATGGTTATCCCATGTTTGCAATGGTGAACCCCACCAAGTGACCATTAGAGCTTGAGTAATATTCTTCCAGTTCCTATAAGAGGCAGAGGATAACTGAGTCGATGGACTAATATAATTGATATTTGTCTATATTTATGGATGATGATATCCTATTTTATATTTATAGGTGGAAACTAATATTTTGATCAGTTAAGTCTTTACTAAGTTTTTTAGGTCTTTTAATTTCATTTTATAGGCTTTACAATTAGATATTTCATTCTGGTTCTTAGTTTTTATTCCTCACCACGCATGTATATTTGAGTTGAAATTCATTTTTGTCTACAATGTGCACCTTCCCATTTTTCTTCTTACATATTTTCTATATCCCATGAACTGGTCATTTCTCTAGAGAAGGTATATTCCATTTAAATCATTTTTTAGGTGGCTATTTTCACATCAACATCCAACATTTTCCCCATAGAATGACATTTATTATAGGGATATCTCGATTACCTATACTAATTTCATTATTTCCATTTTAAAAATTGTTTTTGGTTTCATTGATATATCTCCCACATCACTTTCCAAAACAGTGTGAACATTGTGTGGGGGGACATTCTTGATCTATATTGCATATACACCTGGATTCTTTCATGTTCTCATTAGTCTAGATTTTTTTTTCATGGAAGCATGCTTTGACATTAAATCTCACTACACCCATGTAAATAAAAGAAATTTTTTAGATAGAGAATATTAAAAACTATTATTTATCTCAGTTTATAATTTTTACATGATTTATATGTTGATTAATTTACTTTTGATTCGAAATTTTTTCAATTGTTTTTGATTGACTTATTATTGGTTGATATACCCTAAGTGATAGAATCTTTTATATGTATTCTCATTCCAGATAAGATTATTGATCTATGATTTCTTATTATTTTTTGAGAATATTTCATGAGAGATACTTGGAGAAAGTAAACCTTTATGAACATTTATTGGAATATTATCAAATATATGACTAAAAAAATAACATTGAAATGATTGAGGATTTTTTTGATCCATTTGTTTAGATACCAACCTATAAAATTTTCCTTCTTCAACCAATATAATCTATGAATAACATTATTAGGATTGAATAAATGTGGGTGAATGGTGATTAATGATGGACATGAGTTGTTTTTAATTAAATAGATGTTTGGTGAATTTTTTCACATGATCCGTGTGATGCGATACATGGTTGTTTTGATATATCATTCATGATTATCATGTTTCTAATAAAACACACATGGGTTGTGTATTAGGATAGTCAAAAATCAACATTACTAGATTGATGACTCTCATGGTATATCATATGTGGTTAGGTGGTCGATGTGATATTTTTCCTAAACATGAATTTTGAAAAAATGAGAAAAAATAAGAGATAAGATACTTCATTTTAATTTTATCAAACATCCATGGACCCACCATGATCTTTTGGGAGTGTAGAGATACTACTTTCTAGAGGATGTTCTTCATTTCACTATTTCTAACTATCATGCATTATACTTGAGAGTTTACCCTCATTTTTATGCTTTGTTTTTATCATTTACCCACCTACACTCAGTCTCAGAGCCATTTAAACCTTATTGAAAACCCCTTATGATTAATTGTGTTTTTATATACAAAGTGGAGATATTAGAACTGATTTAATCCCATGCTTATTAAAATGTGTTTAGGGTATGAGAATAACACTAGTTTTATTATACCTTGAGTGATGATAGAAAATTTAGGGTGAGGTAAATTTCAACATGGGTATAGATTTTAAGTTACAGCTAAAAGATTTCACTTTAAGGAAGAAATAATTTGAATAAAGAACCTAAATATGAGTCATGACTGATATTCTATAAAGGGGTGATTTTTTATGACTAGAATTTTCTTCTAACACTTTGTTTCATTTTCCTGGTTATAGTGCACATTTCCTATTACAAATTATTTAATTTGTAATCCTTTTTGAGGCGCTTTTTTCCTAAGGTTAAGTGATTTTTTAAGTGTGGGGGGATTTGTAATATTAATTTGTATATATAATTTGGATTCATTTTCTTTCACTTCACACATGTTTTAGTCCTTGTTATTGTGTTATTTGGTTGCAATTTATAGTAAATATGAGATAAGTTTGAAAACAAGGAGATGTTTAAAAATTATTAAATTTCAAACTATTTACATCATAAAAAACATATTTACAATATAAATCCCTCTAGACTGTCCAAAAAGAGACACATAACCTGAGATCAATTTAGGTCATAAAACCATCACGATGAAGAAGAACTTGTGGTGTGAAAAAATTATTTACAATGTAAAACCCTTTAGGCTTAAAGACCCCAAAATTTTCGCTCAAGATGTAAATCCCAGTGATATAGGATTCTGAAGATAGAAAATCCATCATTTATGGCATAAAACATTGAATCGCATCCTACAAGTACTAGGAAGATAGAGACTAAAAAATACTTACAGTTTAAAACTGTTTTCTAGTAGCTTGAGAACTCTAACTTGAGGCTTATGGTTCATTGAATTTAAATTGAAGAGTTTCTTTAAACGTTTCATTCTCAAGACTAGGCGATCAAGCCCTATCAACATTGTCATCATCTAACAAATTATCTTCAACTAATTCTCTTAAGAATCCCATCACTAAAACACCACCTGGCCCACCACCTACCCAGTAAGGAAATGAATAAATATCAACTCCTCCCTCTTGTTGTACTCCAACATAGAAAGTTAAAGAAACCATCCTTGATCTCTATATTTTGAAATATATGGATAATTAATTAGATTATTTTATTTATTTTATAGATATCACACATTACATTCCTTTAATTATTTCTAACACTACAAAAAAATATCAATACACATCATTCAAGTCTTATTTTCTTAGAAAAATGGATTCATATAGCTTAAATAATTCTTTAAGAATAATATTTTAGGGTTCTAAGCTCATACCTTTTGTGTATTTATTTATTTTATTAAATATTAATATTACTGAATCTAATAAGATGGGTATGAATTGAAAATGGATGGATTCCAATAATATGATAAAATCATATGAATATGTGGAGAAAGAGTTCATCAAGTTAGAAAAATATCATGAATATAAACTATTTCAAATTCTTTGCTCATTTTTTGCTATTGTTATTCAAGAATAATTAGTTAAGAGGAGTTGGAAGAACACTTTATCTTTCATAGAAAAGATCTATGTTATAAATATTGTAATAATCGTGGGGAAAACTGGATGTAGCAAGTGATTGAGACAACACTTCATTTTATGGATCATCTAATATGATTATAAGTGTAAAAAATGATGAAGATCATATCAAGGATATGATTAAAAGTGTGAATGATGATGAATATTGTATTGAGGAAATGACTATGAAAGTTGAATATGAAATTCATGATTGTCCAAAATTATTTTAGAAGTTAAATAGGTGTGAAAAGATGCCATTATATGTTGGTTGTACTAAATATAAAAAATTCTCATCCATACTAAATCTATATAATATAAAAGATAGAAATGGATAGAGTGATATAAAATTTACTGAAAAAATTTCTCTATTGAATAATATTATACAAGAGGACAATGAGATTACTTATCAAACATATGATTCTAAACAAATTCTATATTTCATGGGTATGATCTCTGAAATAATACATGTATGTTCAAATGATCGTATATTGTTTCTCAAGGACCACGAATCATTTAAAAATTCCCAAATTGTGGTGTGTCTCAATACAACAAAGATAAATCAAGTTCTTCAATAGTTGTATGGTACTTTCTAATCATTCCAAGTTTTATGCACCTATATGGGAGTAAAGAGACTACAAGACAATTTATGTTCCATAGAGATACAAGAAATCAAGATGGTAAACTTAATCTCCCAAAAGAATATCCTTAGTGGAAGAAACTTTATCATTAATATCTTTAGTTTGAAAATGAGATGAGAAACTTTTTTCTTTCACTATCTACAGTGGGAGTGAATCCATCTAGTTTACAAAGCAACACTCACAATCCATGTCTAGATATGTTGGTAAATTATAACTTTCCACTATGGTTTTACATAATGTAAAACTACATCATGATGTCTATGCTTATATCAGCACCAAAACAACTGTGTAATGATATTGATGTTTATTTGGATCCATTGATCAAAGATTAGAAATTAATGAGGTATGTAGGTGTTATGTTGTATAATTCTTATAGAAATGAATATTTAACATTAAGATCCATGTTCTATAGGATGATAAATGACTTTACTACTTATGGAAATTTATCAGGATATAGTATTATAGGAACTCAAGGGTGTCCCATTTTTAAAAATGGTACACACTCAATTAGGTTAAAACATCCATAACAGATTTTGTTTCTTGGATATCATATATTTATACCACAATGACATAAATATCTATATTGGAAAAAATTATTCTATGTGAATTCAAAAGAAGGTACAACACCATATCCACCAAAAAGTGATAAATTTTTTTGATAAAATAAAAGACACGAACACCACTTTTAGTAAACCTTATTTTAAAAACCCCATGAAAACCAGTTGAAAAAGGAGATCATATTTTTTTGAATTAATATGTTGGAATTGTTTGTACATCAACAAATTTCTTGACATCATGCATGCAGAAAAAAATGTATGTGATAGTGTCATTGACACATTAATAAATATACTCAGTAAAAAAACTGAATGTCATTAAGTATAGGTTAGACATGATTAACATGGGGATACAGGAAGATTTGGCACCAACAAATGGTGAAAGATAGACTTTTCTTCTTCTACTAGCTTACAATATTTCCAGGTAGGAGAGATATTAGTTTTCCAACTTCCCGAATGATATAAAGGTTCTAGATGAGTGTTCATCAAATATCAATAATATCATTTCAATGAATGATTTAAAGTTAAAGGGACTAAAATCACATGAATATCATATTTTTATGCATGATATAATGAATGTAACATTACATTTCATTTTACCTAATAATGTTCATCATAAATTAAACAAGCTATATTTATTTTTCAAATTTATATAAATTAAAGTTATAGTCCATGTGAAATTTCAAGCTATGGAAAAGGAAATTTATATAATATTATGTGAATTGGATATGTTATTCTCAACTCTATTCTTTGAAATGATGGTCCACTTAATGGTTCAACTAGTTTGAGAGAGATGACTATGTAATCATATATGTTATAGATGGGTGTACCCCATTGAATGCTATATGAATATTTTAAAGGTATGTTAAAAATTGAAGTGGATAAGAATATTGTATTGTAGATTAGTACATTGTTAAGGAAGCCATTGAATTCTATAATTAAAACTTGTCTAATGTGGAAATCATTGGTCTACCAAAATCTCATCACATAAGGTGGATTGGGGGTAAAGGAATTTCAAGAATAGTTATTGTCTCAATTACTATTACAGAGTAGGAACATGATCACTTTAAATTTTACATAACAATTTAGAGGTTTGATCATATGTTAAAACCAAAAAGTAATTATTAGGCATTTGAATCCATCAAGGGATGAAATCTAGATATCAAATACACATAATTTATAGTTTATAGGATGGTTTTGAGACTATATTTTTTAACAGTCAACTAAAAATCTGAATTAAATTTTATAATGAATTTGATGACTAGACAGAGGACTAATTACGCATGAATTGTCTTATAATGGTTATGTAATTAATGGTTACACATTCTATACAAAGTAATATGATGAACGTAGTACCATGCAAGATAATGGAGTTACACTTGTGGCTAAATAGATGCATGTATCTGTTACCAAGGATAGAAATTCAATTTATGTGAATATGACATATATTGGCATCATCGAGAAAATATGGTAGTTGGATTATACAACATTCCAAGTGATGATTTTTCAATGCAATTGGGTTGATAACATGTGTGCAGTTAAAATTGATGAATTTGGATTCATTAAAGTGGATTTTAGTAATGAATGGTACGAAGATAAACCGTTTATAATGACATCACAGGAAACACATATATTTTATATTCTATATCCTATAAATAGAAATTGGTCAATTGTTCTGTTATTGACCAAAACCACTCATAGTTCATATGTCAATTCAACTGAGGATGACCCTTTCATTAGTAAATCATAATATTTTTTTGGCGGTTCTGATGTAGACGTGGTTTTTTATGTTAGAGGATACCACAATGAAGGGATTTGGATACTCGATATAGGGGAAAAATCCCTTCAACATTTAAAAAAAATATTTTAATATTCAGTTTATATTTTTTTGAAATATACATTTCATTACCTCATATTATTATCTAATCACTAATATATTTATGTAATATAAATTAAATGTTCAATGACTTCTATAAATAATGGCTTTTGCATATGTCAACGCTCCCAATCCCAAGGAATAATAGGCTCCTCAATATATTGGTGCTCCCTATGTAGAGAAACAAATAGTTTATCAATATGTTGATTCTATCAATGTATAGGAATAACAAGTTTCTCTACATGTCGATGCTACCAATATTTAGGAAGAAAATATTGATGATGTTGAAGATAAGGAAACACTACTATAGATACGGACTTTAAAAGCACGTAAAAAGAGAATTTATAGTGCTAAAAAAGAACTGATAATTTAAAAGGGGGTCCCATTTTATTAATGCTAAAAAAAGAACTAATAAAGGACCCTTTTATCAATGCTAAAAAAAATTACAGATAAAGACTTCTTTTATCATCTCTTTTTTTAGCGCTGATTAAAGTCTAAGAATTTATTTTTTAAAAGAATTTTTTCCTACAAATTTGGAGGGAGGACCAACCACCCCCCCTTATCAGTGCCCAACCCCCCCTTTAACATCGTTTTTCTAGCCTCCCCCACCCCATTTAACAATGCTAAGAACACCACCCCCTAACAGTGCCTATGCATCACCTCACCCGCCCGCGCACACCCCTAACTTTGGTGAGTTTTGAACATGAGACCTCCCCCTCATAATCTCGGGCTTTTTCCAGTCACCTATATTGCTTTGATCTTTATTTTATGATATATCTATAAATTTATATATATTTCATTACATTTTTTATCCATATATATATATATATATTTAAATACATATATAAAATATGTTTTGTGTGTTGCATGTGTGTTTATAAATACATACATACATACATATATATTTATATATATGTGTACATCAATAAATATAATTATATATATATATATATTATATTAATATCTATATACATATATTAGAATGTGTATATTTATATATGTGTGTGTGTCAATACACAAAAATATATTTATATATATAAACATTATATATACATTAACTATATTTATATATAAATATTCATGAATTTGTATTTTAAATAAAATGGATATTATTTTTTATTTAGATAAGTTTTATATATTTAGAAATATATTTTATATGTAAATATGTTTAATTAATTATTTATAAAATTACTTTTTTATGTGTGAATATATAAAAAATATGTATATATTGTTATATATTTTATTATAAATAATAGTAAATTGTGAAAAAATGATAAAATTTAAAAACCATAATATCAATATGAATATAATCCCTAGGAATAAATTTATTCCCAATTGAAAATGGGAAAAATTACTCCTTAAATGAGGTTGAAATTCCATAAAATATTAAAGAATTGGGATACCCCGATAAAAAAATAGTTTCAGAGGAATTTGGGGATTTTTATGGCCTTATAATATGTTAAAAATTGTTCGCATTTGTAACTAATGTATAGAGCTTATCGCAGGATTTAATTTGATATGTGGTATAACACAAATAGACACCTGGATCAAAAGTTATGACCGTTTGAAGTTCAAGTTACATTTTCAACTTATTTTAGATCTTTTATATTTTTTTTGATTTTTTAACTTCAAATTGTAATTAAATGACTATTACTCAATAATAATTAACAATTTATTAATAAAAAATATTTTTTAATTATTTTATAATCAATTTTCACTAAATATCTTATATATTATGTGTAAAATGTCTATTTAGCCTAATCTAAAACATATTTAAAATATATATATTATATTTATATAAATATAAATATATAAATATATAAATATATTATTTTTAATGAACTATTTTTTTGGAAATATACCCTTTCTCAGTACTAGTAAAAAAGAGCTGACAAAGACACTTCTTTATCAGTGCTACTAAAAAAACATTGATAAAGGGGGTCCTTTTAACAACGCTAAAAAATCATTGATAAAGGGGGTCCCTTTAATAACACTAAAAAATTGTTGATAAAGGGCATACCTTTATTAGTGATAAAAAAAGTTCTGATAAAGGGGTAATTTTAACAGTGTTTTTTAGTGCTATTAAAAGATCATTTTATCAGTACTTTTTTTAGCACTCATAATGGTACCTTCTTGATCAATGATTTTTTATCATTGTTAAATGGTGGCCATACAAAAACCCATTTATGTGGTGGTGAAATGGTATAGGGTGAACAACCTACGTCCTAGAAAAAATTGGAGCATTGTAGCATGACTGTGTTAACAACAATTATTAAGGTGAGAAGTAGAGACATAAAATGTGAGGTTGGATGGAATGCATGAGACCAACCTATTAACTCCAACAATTCCATTTTCATTAGCAACATTAGACACACCACTTGAATGAACATGCTGATTGATGTAGATACATGTCACAATGTTGTTCCCATGGTTAATTCACTAATTTGGGAAGATATTCGAGTAACATTATGATATAATTTCATTATATTACAAAAAATAATAATGAAACATTGATTTACTATTCATTATCCCTTATAGAGTGAAATTATACTAGATGAATGTCTGATGAAATTTTCATTAATGGTCATTGGAATAGATCATAGAGTTTTTTAGACAATTCTTATGAAACATGATATTAGGGATGCTAAAGGGAAATAAAACCCACACCAACCACAAATGGATTCACACATGATAAACCAAGAAACATGGAATGAATTTATTGGTCATTATGAGAAGGCATATTTTCAGGTACATTGTGATTAATAATACGTTACTTGAAAATACATGTATTGATCACTTTGATTAAAGGTTATTAGAACATCCTTTTTAGTGGCGATGAAGGCTATTTCTAATGGTGATGAATCCTATATTTGTAGTAGTGTGGATGAGTGTAGTGGTTGAGAAACGAGGATTATAATAACCCCACTTAATTAAAAATCATGACATTAACAAATTATTAATATTTATAATTATTTTAAATTTACGAATGGTCAATGTATTATAAAAAATAGAGTTAAATATTATAGAACATTTTATACACCATTTTATATTTTATAGGGTGTGAGGTATGTGAAAAGGGTGGGGTGTCTCCACAGACAATCAACTAGGCATGGTCATGGTTGCGTTATTCAATCAGTCATGCATCGCCATGAACCACTACTATCCCATGTACTGTGAGGTTTAAAGTGTTGGAAATGTAAACCATGTGTTTTCCCCATGCAGTTGCATATTCCCAATGTTTTCTTATCTCCTCTCTTCCCCAAATGTCTGTTTTATTTACTTCAATTAATTTAATATTTTCTTCAATTAATGTTATTACCCTTTAATGTTTTTGTGTCTTTTCACATTTAGTGGAAAATTTTATAAATATGATTCATGTGTAGTTCATTAAAAATTAGTGAAATACAAGATTGAAAGCTATTTCTTTTTGGTGTTCCATTTTTCATCTCATGTTTCCTGGATTGTATAGCCAATAAACTAGTATCAGAGGTGGTACCAAGGCATCCTACAATTTCTAAATATGACCACTAGAATCCATCCACATGTTCCTAATTTTTCTAACGACAACTATGGAAGGTGGAGAATCCAAATGAAGGCATTTTTTGGGTCATAAAAACTATGGGAGATCATCACCTATGGGTATTAATACCCACTATAGAGGAATAATCTGACTTTAAAAATGAAGAAAGGTATGCTCTCAAAAATTAAAGGAAGACTACAAGGCATTGTTCTTTCTCTATCAATGTTTGGATGGATCAAACTTTGAAAATATTACTGAAGAAACATCAAGCAAGAAATCTTGGGATACCCTTGGCACCATCTTCAAGGGTGTTGATTGAGTGAAGAAGGTATGTATTCAAACATTAAGAGAAGAGTTCAAAGTAGCACACATGAAGAAAGGTGAGAGTATCACTGATTACTTCTCACGTTTAAATGTTATTATTAAAAATTTGAAAAGGAATGGTGAAAAGTGGAATAAATGCATGTTATTGAAAAGGAACTACGATCTATCACAACCCATTTTGAGAATGTTGTTGTGTAAATCAAATAATCAAAGGACATGTAAAATATTTCCATCAAAGAATTGATGGGATCGTTGAAAGTTCATGGGAAACAAATGGAAAAGAATGCTAGTTTAATGCTTGATCATGCCTTAGAGTCTAAGTTGACTATACAAGAACAAAAGAATGGCCATACACAATGAGGAGGTCATGACACTAGTAATCATGTAAGAGGTAGAGGTAGTGGATATCATCTAATCCATCAATTTTTTTTACTAATTTATGTGGAGGATAAAATGGTGGAGGCTAATTCATGCATGGTCTTGGAAACCTAAAGAACATTCAATGATAATATTATAAGAAATTTAGTCATTATGACTCTGAGTATTGGAGAAAAATAGATCAAGACGAATAAATCAACTATGATGAAGCATCTCACCATGAACAAGAAGTCACCACACTCCTCCTCACACAAGAAAAGGCATCTGAATGGATAGATGTGTGGTATCTTGACATGGGTGCAAGAAACCATATGAGTGGTAACAAAGAATTATTTAAGGAACTCATAGTATAATTTCATGGCGACGTGAGTTTTGGTGACTCATCAAAGGTACCCATGATTGGAAAAGGTAAAATTAAAATATATTAGAAGAATGTTGAGTAAAATTACACCTATAATGTGTATTTTGTACCAAACATGAAAATAATAATATCATCATTATCAGACAACTTCTTGATAAGGGGTATGTCATACACACAGATAACTCTTCTCTCTATAAGTGATGCTCAAAGAAGACTTGTTTCTCATGTCCAAATTGTGAATAATCACATGTTTACACTCCATATTAACACAAAGGATAAGGAGTGTCTCTTTTGAATCATGAAGAATGAATCATAGAGATGGAATATTTAGTTTGGGCATCTTCATTTCAGCAGCCTTAAACTCTTATCCTCATCAAGCATGGTGCATGGCTTACCAAAAATTGAAGTTCCAAATCATGTGTGTGAGGTGTGTACACTTAGAAAAGGAACCACTTTAGTTGGTTCACACTAATATTTGTATACTGCTTAAAACACCCTCACTTATAGGTAATAAGTACTTTATTACCCTCATTGATGATTTTAGTAGAAAAATTTGGGTATATTACATCAAAGAAAAATATTCTGCTTTTACTATATTTAAAATTTTCAAAGCTCGTGTTGAAGTAGAAAGTGGTTACAAAATCAAAGTACTCAGATCTGGAAAAGGTGTAGAATACACCACAAATGCATTTCAAGATTTTTGAAGGGAACATGACATCAAGTAGTAGTACACTACAACCTACACACCATAGTATAATAACATTTCATAACGAAATAACCACACCATCCTCAACATGAAGAAGACCATGATGAAAGAGAAAGGCCTTCCAAAGAGATTATGGATAGAGGAAATTTCATGTAATGACTACCTTCTCAATCAGTGTCCAACCAAGAGCATCAGAAATTTAACACCACAAGAGGCATGGAGCGACTAAAAATTGAGCATGGTGCACCTGTGAATCTTTGGGTGTGTCACCTATGCTCAAGTTCCAAAATCAAGAAGAGGAAAACTTGATGATCATAGTGAAAAGTGTATCTTCATTGGCTATAGTGAAGCATCTAAATCCTATAATCTCTAAAATCCACTAACTAATAAAGTAGTGGTGAGTAGAGATGTGATCTTTAGTGAGGAAGATGCATAGAAATGGAATAATGAAGAATCAAACAAAGATATTCCAGTTGAAATAGAAGATATTGAAGAAAGGCATGATCATCAAGAGAAAATGACTACAACACCTTCCTATGGAACATCTTTATTACATAAAAGTCTAGGAGTACATTCCATCCCTCCTAAAATCACTCCATCAAGTTAAAATTCATCCATCTTGTCCTCACCCATGGAATCTATAAAAATTAAAATATCAAGAGATATCTATGAGAAAGATGAAGAGTTAAATCTTTTTTTCCTACATGCAGATCATGAACCTCTGAAATTTTAGGAATCCATAAGATAATAATGTAATAGAATCACTATGAAGGAAGAAATCCATTCCATAGGCAAAAATGACACATGGGAGCTCACTACACTTCCTAATACCTAGAAATGCATTAGCATAAAATGGGTGTATAAGATAAAGTGAAATACTGATGGTGAGATCAATTTATACAAGGAAATACTCACAAAAAAGGTCTATAAATAGAAGTATGGGGTGGACTATAAAGAATTATTCTCTCTTGTTGCTCGCATTGACACTTTGATGATGATTATATCACTTTCTATCAATCACAGTTGGATCATCTACCAACTAGATGTGAAATATGCATTCTTAAATGTAATTATAAAATAAGAGGTCTATGTTGACTATCCTAAAGGATTTTTTATGAAAGGGGAGGAACATAAGGTGTATCGACTGAAGAAAGCTCTCTATGGGTTGAAGCAAGATCCACGTGCTTGGAATGCACAAATCGATAACTATATTTAAGAGAATGGCTTCACCCAATGTCCATATGAGCATGCAGTTTACATCATGAAAAATTATCATGGCGATATGCTTCTAGCATGATTGTATGTTGATGATTTGCAGTTTATAGGGAACAACTGACTAATGTTTGATGAATTCAAGAAGAACATATTTAGGGATTTTGATATAACCGGCGGGGGTATCATGTATTTTTTCATAGGCATATAAGTAAAGATACAACATTTTGGAATCTATATATCTAAAAATAAGTATTCCAAGTAATTTCTTTAAAAGTTCAACATGTCCAATTTAAATACCATAAAAACACGTGTAGCAATAGGCTTAAAACTGAAAAAATATGAATAAGGAAGAAACATTGACTCAAATTTTTTCAAGAGTCTGATTGGAAGTCTAAGGTACCTCACAATCATAATGAAAAATATTTTCTACAGAGTTGGGATTCTAAGAAGGTAGATAGAAATTCCAAAAGAATCACATGGTCTATCAGCAAAAAAGATCCTTATGTACATCAATGGAAAAATATAATTTAGTCTTTTGTATCCATACAATAATGAAGCAAAGCTATGTGGATACTCAGAAAGTGATTGGGAAGGTGACTAAGGTGAAAGAAAAATAACAAGGGGATATATATTCTTTCTTGGAGTGACTACTTTCAAATAGAATTCAAGGAAGCAGAGTGTGGTTGCCCTATCCACATGTAAAGTAGAGTATTTAGTAGTATCATCCACTATTTGTGAAAGAATTTGGTTAAGAAAAATGCTAAAGGAGATGAATAATCTACATGATGGATCAACAGTCATATATGTGGATAATAACTTGGAAATCAAACTAGCCAAAAATTCAATGCATCATGGAATAAGCAAACACATTGATACACGATACCATTTTCTGAGAGATCATGTGAAGCAATAAATGATAAAATTAGAGTATTCCCATAATTCGAAACATGTGGCTGATATTTTTACAAAGGAATTACCTAAAGATGAATTAAAAAAACTAGGAATGATTCTAAGAATGAATATGGTTTTGGTTTAAAGGGGAGTGTTGGAAATTAAAACCACACATCTTCCCCATGCAGCTGCATTTTCCTAATGTGTTTTATCTTCTATCTTCCCCAAGTGTCTGTTTTATTTACTTCAATTCATTTAATGTTTTATTCAATTAATTCTACCCCCTTTAATTTTTTTGTATCTTTTCACATTTGGTGGAAAAGTGTATAAATAGGGTGCATGTGTATTCTGTTAAAAATTAGAGAAATACAAGCTTGAAAAATGTTTCTTTGTGGTTTTCCATTTTTCTTCTCATATTTTTTAGTTTGTATACCCAAAACAAAGCAAGCCCCCATCGGTGCAGGTACATCATGATAGATTCCATTAAGATCAATATATATATTTAGGAGGGGGAGGTGGGTTCATCTCATTATATCCAAACAAGTACATCATGAAAGATAGATGCCATCATGATTGATATGTATATTTGGGTGCATGTTGTGAAATAGATGGAGACACTTTGGATTATCCAAACGATTAGGCCAATTATAATGGAGTATCTTTTCAAGCTTCCTTGGCATGTGGCTAGTGGACCAACCCCATGAGCCCCTTGGATGCTTCAATATTGTCTATTATACATGTTCAATGTGCAGGCTTCCATGGTTGATGGTAGGTAGGGATTGGTAGAGAATTACTAGGAGAGTTATTTCAAACTTGACACCTCCCACCATGCCTATTTTAGGAGATCCACAGGAGCTTCATCAATTATCAAACCCAAGTTAGAGATATTCATTGTATTTTGAGAGTCGAGAGAGATCCATGTGAGAGAGATAGAGGTATATAGAGGGAGTTTTTATATTCTTTGTTCAAGTTTAAATAAAGAAATTTTTCTTCCATTTTATTCCTCCATTCATCTCTCTTCATGATTAGTGAATCACAACAGTGGTATCAGAGTAAGTTTTAGTGAAATGACGATGAGAAGTGAAGATTTTACAGTGATCGGAAACTTCAAGTTGCTCGAAGTCCTATTTTGAAGTCATATTCTGAAAGTTTGTGGTGTGACAATTCCAATGGCACAAAAATCGTTAAAAACGGAGTCAAAACAAGCTTCTTAGGATCGATCAAAGTTTGGTCTAATCTAGGGCACAACAATACACCCTTGTCGAAGAATAAGATATTGTTTCAACACTAGAGAGATTACATCATCTCCTCTAACGTGCCACATCAGCACCACATCATCACCACGTCATCGGGCGATCTTGGCCATTGATATTAATTTGGTTATATCTTGATCAATCGAAGTCCAATTTCGACTATTTAGAAGTTGATTCCACCATTTTTGACCATTAAATATGCAAAGTGGCAATCCATTTTTCCATATTATTGTTCAATTTTTTACAGAATTTAAATTCAATGGAGGGATCATCCACAGGAGGGATGATCATGTTGAATTCTTTGAACTACTCCATTTGTAATTTTAGAATATAAGATCTCATTAATGTGAAAGATATTTTTGACCTCATTGAGAATAAGGTAGTCACCCCCGATGACACTAAGGAAACAAAGTGGCAGAATCTAAACAAGAAGACGATCATTAAAATTTTCCAATGGATCGATCACAACTTATACCACCATGTTTCATAAGAGAATGACATGTATGAAATTTGAATGAATTTGGAAAATACATACTAGTCAAAGACCACTTGGAACACGATCCTCCTATTGAAGCAGTTGATAAATCTTTAACTACAGAGTGGAATCTCTATTGTGGATCACACCAACGAGTTTCAAATCCCGGTTAACTAGTTGGTTGTTATAGGTAATATTCTGAATGATGAAGATTAGGGGAACCAATTACTCTGCACACTTCTAGATAGCTGGGATACGCTTGTCATCTCACTCAGAAACTTGGTACCAAGTGGAAAAATTACCCTAGAAATGGTAAAGGATGCATTGTTCAACGATGAGGCCCAAAACAATGATGTGAGTTACAACCAGACACTAGCTCTCATCTTAGATAAGCGAGGGAGAAAACAAGGAGGAGGTAAAGGGGTAGGATGTAGAGGCTGAAACAAGAGAAAAGGAAGGTCCACAGATGGAAGTAGACCATCATAAAAATGATATCATTGTGGCATGGAGGGAAACATGAAAATGAAAATTTGAAAGTTTCAATAATAAAATGGTCAAAAAAAAAATCAATAAAGAGGAAATGAAGATTCACATGTGAACATCATCATAGAATTTGTTCTTTACTACAAATATGAATAAGATACATGATTTAATACATCAGGAAAATACATATAATGGGTGGTGCATACTGTTGCATCGTACCACATCACTCTACATCATAAGTATTTCTTGACTTATCAAGCTGGTAACTTTGGTGCAGTAAAGATGGAAAATAGGAGTTCTGAAGAAATTGTTGGCATGAGTGATATCCAATACAAGATGATAATTGGATACAAAATCCCCCTGAAGGATGTTTACCATGTTCTATACCTTTGACTCAACCTATTATCATGTATAGTCTTTGATCAATAAGGATATGACAACATCTTCAACAATGGAGCATAGAAGATGAAAAAAGGATCCATCATCATCATCCGAGGACACATATGAGGTGCACTATACAAAAATCATGTGAAGATATATACAGACAACATCAACATGGTAGAAGGAGATACATTATCCAATATGTGGAATAGGAGACTCAGACACATTAATGAAAATGGTTATCGACCCTAAAGAAGAATAAGTATATAAATATTAACAAGGATGCATCATTTGATCCTTGAAAATATTTCTTGTATGGGAAGAAACATAGAGTCTCATTCAATATTAATTCATCAAAGAGATCAGAGATAGTGTGGACCCATGGAGGTGGATTCACTGGGAGGTAACAAAAATTTATTATCCTTTATCAGTAATGCATCTTTAAGGGTATGGGGGTTCTTCTTGCGGATGAAGGACCAAGTACTGGAATAATTCAAGATTTTCCACGCCATGGTGGAGCATGAAACTGAAAGGAAGATGGAGTGTCTTCGTTCAGACAATGAAGGAGAGTACAAATCTAGGAAATTTGATGCCTATTATAAGTGTCAAGGTATCCGACATGATAATATGGTCCCACACACCCCACATCACAAGGGGTTGCATAAAGGATGAACATAACCATCATGGATAAGGTTAGAAACATGATGGGTTTGGATAAGTTTCCTAAGCCATTTTGGGGAGAAGCTGTTCGGGTTGCATGTTACCTCATTAATATATCACCATCGATCTCACTAAATTTTGAGATTCCACATAAGAGATGGTCTAGTAAACATCCCTTTTACTCTCATTTATGATTATTTGGATGTTTGTAAATTTCACATGTATCCAAGGTGTTCAGGTAGAAGCTAGACATGAGATATAACCCAAACATCTTCATTATCTATGGAGATGAGGAGTTTAGATACAAGCTTTGGGACCCAAAGGAGAAGAAGGTGATAAATGGAAGTGATGTTGCATTCCATGAGAACCAGATGTTTGAGGATATTCCAAATACTATAATGACTCAAAAAGAAAGTGTTGAGGAATCAATTCATGATCCAACACCTGTACCAGCACCACCTAGAAATAAAGAGGAGAAGGTGCTAGAAGACTCATTAGCAGTAAATTGGGAGGTAATATAGGAGGATATTGAGTAGGGGGAGACTCAATACTCTCCAAAGGTAGTTTTAGAACCATCACAAGATCTTGGTGATGTTGTTACTCCCGAACCTAGCAATTAACAGGTTAAAAGTTCTTCACAAGGATTCCATCAACAAAATATTCATAGTCAGAGTACCTGTTGCTGACTGATGAGGGGGTGAATAAAGGATATCAAGAATCATATCAAAATTTTATATCATTGGACATGTGAAGTAATGAATAGACAAATGTTGATACTTTTGAAGATCCGCACGAAGGAGAACCCGATGGTTATGTTGAAAAAAGTAGTCTCTCAAGAGAAGATGAACCTTTGCAGATTCTCTAGTGAATTGAATTTGGAGGGAGAGAATTGATGGAGTATCTTTTCCAGTTTCCTTGGTAGGTGGATAGTGCACTAACCCCACCAGCCCCTTGGATGCTTCAATATTGGATGATGCACATGTTGAATGTGCAAGCTTCCATGGTTGATGGTAGGTGGGGATTGGTGGATAATTGGTTAGAGAGTTGTTTCAAACTTGAAACCTCCCACCATGCCTATTTAAAGAGATCGATGGGAGATTCATCAACCATCAGATCCAAGTTATAGATCTTCACTGTATTTTGAGAGTTGAGAGAGCTCTATGTGTAAGAGATAAAAGTGTAGAGAGGGAGTTTTTATAATATTTTTTCAAGTTAAAATAAACCCAATTTTTCTTCCATTTTATTCATACATTCATCTCTCTTTATGATTAGTGAATCACAATAAATCATAGTGTGGGAAGAGGTGGAGGTTGAGGAAGATGATGGGCTTGGTTAGTGCGAGACGATGGAGAGGCGAGAGTATATGCGGTGGCTGGGCAGTCAGCCATTAGGGTTGGTGGTGTAAGTTTCTTTCAAGATCGTGGCATTGTTGATTGTGGAGAAGATATGCTAGGTAGTGTGGGTGATGAAGTAGGGTGATGTTAGGTGATTTGTGTGGGTGGTGAAGGTGGGGAAAGATAGGGGGAAGCTTCTATGGATGTTCAAGGAGGTGATAGTGGGGAAGGGGTTGGTGGTTAGGTGGTATGCCCTGGGGGAGGTGCTGGCTCACACCATCATGGGGTACTTTTTCATGCACTACGGGTGGAACTCTACGGTTTAGGTGCTGAGGCAGGGGGTGTCTATGGCATAAATGCCTTGGTTTCTAGACCTGGTAGTGAATGTGCATTTGGTGAAGAAATTCTTCTTTCATTTTCCCCATTTTTTCTCTGAATTTTCCATTTTTTCTTTTTCCCTATATCAATATTAGGGAAAATTTTGAATAGAGTTTTTTTATTTAATTAAATAGTTATGGGGTTTAATTATTTAGGGATAAGGGTTTATGAAGACTTTTGGTTTTGGGGTAAAACCCAATGTGGAACTTTGGGACTTTGAACAACAAAGTGCCACTTCATGTGGCACCCTTCTAGATTTTTTTAAACCAAGAGCGCCACATTAAGTGACTCTTCAAATTGTGCCTTCAAATTAATACCCTATTAAAGGGAGAGTTCTCCCTTCCCCTACATTCATCACATCCTTCCTCCTCAAATATTTGCTTTGCTCTCTGATCCTACCTTCTCAAATCACTAAGAACCTTCTTTGAAGCCTCAATATCCCTGCACTATGAAACCCCTCTGCACCCTCGTTTAGGAACCTTCCTATGATATTGTGTCGTGGGGTCGAGTCCCCAGGTGTGTTTCTTTCATTGTATGGGTTGTACAGAAAAACAAGTTTTATATGCCTCCAGTGTGCACCACAGTAAAAGTATACTTTAATTTGTTTAATATTTTAATTTATTCATTTAATTTTTTAGTAAGTAGTTTATAATTGGTAAATAATTAATGCATTATAATTATAACCTAATAATTATATAATTTAGATTAATAGTTTGTTTCTAATTAGTAGTTAGTTAATAATTATATAATTATAATTAATAATTCGTTTAGTATTATTTAATTGTAATTAGTAATTAGTTAATTGTAATCAGTAAATAAATGTATGTAATTAACAATTAGTTATTTCTAAATTAGTACTTTATTAATTTTAATTAGTAATTAATTATTTTTAATTAGTACTTTATTGATTTTAATAAAAAATTATTTGTATTTAGTAATTAAATAAATATAATTAGTAATTACATAATTATAACAAGTAATTAATTATGTATTACTTAATTGAAATTAAGAATTATTGAATTATAATTAGTAATTAATTAATTAAGTAATTAACTTTGATTAGTAATTAAATAAATTTAATTAATAATTATATAATTTTAATTAGTAATTAATTTAGGGTTAATTAATTATAATTAGGAATTAGTTAATTGTAATTAGTAAATAAATTAATGTAATCAACAATTAATTAAATTTAATTAGTACTTAGTTAATTGTAATTAGTAATTAAGTAATTAATTGTAATTAGTAATTAAATAAATGTTATTAGTAATTACATAATTATAATTAATAATTAATTTAGTATTAATTAATTGTAATTATGAATTAGTTTGTTGTAATTATTAAATAAATTAATATTATTAACAATTAATTAATTGTAATTAGTAGTGAGTTAATTGCAATTAGTAATTAAATAACTGTAATTAGTAATTACATAGCTGGAATTAGTAATTAATTTAGTATTACTTAATTGTAATTATGAATTAACTAATTGTAATTAGAAACTAATTAATTCAAATTAGTAATTAATTATTTGTAATTAGTACTTTATTAGTAGTAATTAGTAATTACTTAATTAAGTAATTAATTTTAATTACTAAGTAAGTAGCTGTAATTACTAATCACATAACTTGAATTAGTAATTAATTTAGTATTAATTAATTGTAAATAATAATTAGGTAATTGTAATTAGTAAATATTTCATTCAAATTGGAAATTAATTATTTGTAATTAGGACTTTTTTAGTTGTAATTAGTAATTAAGTAACTATAATTATAAATTACACAACTAGAATTAGTAACTAATTTAGTATTAATTAATTGTATTTAGTAATTAGTTAGTGGTTATTAGTAATTAATTCATTCAAATTATTAATTAATTATTTTTAATTAGTCTTTTATTAGTTATATTTTGTAATTAATTAATTATGAAATTAATTGTAATTAGTAATTAAGAAACTGTAATTAGCAATTACATAACTGAAATTAGAAATTAATTTAGTATTACTTAATTGTAATTAGTAATCAGTTAAGTGTAATTAGTAATTAATTCATTCAAATTAGTCCAATGACTAATTAATAATGAATTATTATTTAATTTGAATTAAAAATTAATTAAAAATTAATTAATAATAAAATAACCAATTAATTAATGACTAAGGAATGAATAACTTAGGATTCACTATTTCTTAAGTACTGAGTAAGTAATGATTAATTAATAATTAGTTATAATTACTAAACTAATTAATTAATAATATTTATCCATATCTATAAATTGTTTATCTTATGAATGATTGTATGTCAAAGTATATTTGATAAATTGATTCTAGAATAGAGTCTTTCATTAAATTTTAGGTATGATAATGAATTTAGTTTTTCATCTACCTTGACCACAGTTTGTAATTAAAGTTACGAACTTGAATTTAGTTATTGAATATATGAGGTCAATTACATCCACCACCATGGAACAAAACAGAAGGAAAGAAATTACAGCAAACACGCAGGCCCATGGACTTGACCCTATGACCTGCCCCACACCCCCCAAGCCCTTACAACCCTGTCACCAATGATGGGGTAGTTATTGAATATAGTTTGTGCATATTAAGTGTTGGAGTAGTCATGAATTGATTTTTTTCTTGAGTAAAGTCTTTTTGGGTAGGGGACTTTGGGTCAGACTACCTACTTTTCTAGAGGCATTCCTTGGAAATGAAAGTGAATGGGGTTGGACATATATTTCTCCAGTCTTGGTTAACACGAGATGATGGAGATATAAGAGTATATGTAGTGGCTAGTCAGTTATCTGGTGGGGTTGGTGGTGTATGTATTTCTGGAGGATGGAGGTTCCGAGTGTAGAGAAGGCATTCCAGCTGACATGGGTGATGAATCAGGGCGACACTGGGTCATTTCTATGGGTGGTGTAGGCTAGGAAAGAGAGGGGAAAGCACCCCCAGGGGTTCGAGGAGGAGACGATAGGTAAGGGGTTAGTGGTGTGGTGGTGCACACAGGTAGAGGTGCTAGCTCACCCTGCTGTGAGGTGATTCATCACACATTGTGGGTAGAAAATTGATGGTGAAGGCATTGAGGTAAGGGGTTCCCATGGTGGCGATGCTGCTGTTTCTGGCCTAGGTGATGAATGATCCTTTGGTGGAGAAGGTCTGGTGCGCGGGGGGGGGGGGGGGGGTGAGTCCGAGGGATGGAGATAGTATAGGGAAGGATATCACAAGGTGAATCTAGGAAGTGATGGAAAAAGAGAGTGGGATGAGGCATAATTCTTTGTAGTGGTAGGGTGCAGCCAAGGAGGCGATGGATGTAAGAGGAAGCTCTGATAAACATATGGAAGAAATATTTACTCGATCTGTGCCCATCACTACTTTATTTTTTTCTCTGGATTTTCTATTAGTTCTTTTACCTATGTTAATATTATAAACTATCATGATTTCTATTTCAGTTACCCACCATTTTGGTGATTTATAATCATTAAAGTACTAAAAAAAGGAAATACACAAAGAAAAAAAATTAAAAAAATGAGTGATAAGGCATACACTGATTAAATTTTAGAGAATTTTAAGTTATTCATAAGAGGAAAATGAATATTTAGAGACCGATTATATGTAATTAACTCTACCATTACAAATATATGATTTCATGATGAGTTTTAATGATGATTAATAAGTTCATCACAATTAATAATTTTTTTGATAGGTAACTAAATAAAAATATTGTTTTTATGTCTTGTGTTGTGACCCCTTCCTCATGACCCCTCCCTCCCTATACTCTATCCCACAACCCTAGAATTTTCATTGGGTGAGAGAGACTCTCCCTCTCTCTCTATATTATTTGTATAGGTGTATTTGCATGTATATATATATATATATAATTCATATATATTTTAATATATATTTTTTGAATTTTATAAAGATACATACATGTTTATACACACATAATAAGTACACCATACTGTTGAAGATGGTCTGTGATCCCTTCAGACAGATTGTTTTTGTTAGACAGGAGTCACTCCTCACCCTTTGGGAACCTTCTTTGGTCGAAGCCCACACCATTTTTGTCAGCATGAACTTCACACTAGTGAGAGGATGGAAATGAATCATTATCGAATCAGATTGCCTCACCATCATCAATGTTATCCTTTCAAAATAAAGAGGCCTATAATCATTTGGCTTCTTGATCATGAAGATTCAGTCACTCACCCACCTATTCTCATCATGATATTTCTCTTTCATCGAAAGAGAAGGGAATTGTGCTGCTCACCTTTAAGCAACTCGTGGTATCTCAAGAAAGACCCATGTATAGTTTGATAGTTTTTCTTCTTGGATGACTTCACATGTGTATACTGATCTTTGATCTTAATATATATCCTCCTTTGTCTGTCAAAAAAGGTATATATATATATTCATACATTTTTATAAGGTAATTAAAATAGTTATATATTTTTTAAATAAAATAGATAATAATTATTTCTATATGGTTTAAATTTCTAAAAATATATGTTTCATGTAAATATATTTAAATATTTATTTTTACAATTAATTTTTTATATTTAAATATATAAAAATATGTATATTTATTTAAATATTTAATTATAAATAATAATATAATATGAATAATGATAACATTTCTAAACCATAATATTTATATGAATGGAATCCTGAAGAATAAATTCAGCCTCCACTAGAAAAATTCATGAAAACCCTTTTAAATGAATCTAAAATTGCATCGAATATTCAAAAAATTAGGATATTGAAATTAAAAACTAAATTTTTGAGGGCTTTAAAGTCTTTTTTGACCCTTAAAACACAATGGACATGTCTCCCAGGTCCCCCAGGTCAATATGATGTATCTTTATTTAAAAGATTCAATTTGACATCCAATGGAGTCCAAATAGACGCTCGAATCAAAAGTTATGACCATTTGAATTTGAAGTCATGTTTTCAACTTATCTTAAGAGATTAATTAATTAATTAATTTTTTCTATCTTCAAAATTCTTTTAAATGCCTATTACTACATACTAATTAGTCAATTTTTAATTAATATCAATATCTTACTTATTTTTTAAACCATTTTCACTAAATGTGTTACATATTAAGTGAAAATACATATTTAGTATTATATAAATCATATTTAAGAAAATATATTATATCTATATCAATAAAAATATATTTATCCATTAAAATATAATTTTTATAACATATTTTTTTTATAAAGTTCACCTTTTTCCAGTACTAAAAAAAGTGCTTTAATGGTAATAAAGGACACACCTTTATCAGCTTCAAGAAAAGCACTAATAAAGGGGTACCTTTATGAGTGATAAAAAAATCATTGAAAAAGAGATCCTTTTTATCAGTATTGATAAAGGTCACCTTTCTTCAGTGCTTTTAACTAGTGATGATAAATATATCTCCTTTATCAGCACATTTGTTTTAGAGCTGATAAAGGGAAATGTTGAATATTAACGATTCTGTAGAAGTGTATGCTCTAATGAAAGTAGCGAGTCGACTTATCTAAAGCTGACACAAAAGTAGTGGTCATAATTATCTTGTTGAAACTTTTGAGGCAAAACATTGAATAAATCAATTTTACGCTTTGTAAGAGACGAGACTCCACTCAACATATCATGGAACCATGAGTTAATGTGGTTGGCTAACCAAAATTCTACCTTGAAACTTTTGAGTTATATCATATACATATCTTTGAATTTGAGAAAGGGTTTTAAGGATCCTTTCCACTAGAATACTCAAGTGACTAATTATTTTGAATCAAGGTACTTCCTACATGACCATTTTTCATTGTAAATGTTTAGTTTACAACATAAGCGTGTCACTGACTACAAGCCGTGAAATGATTTACGAGATAATAATATTATAATCCATAAAATCTTTTTTACATCGTAAATTCTATTTATGCCTTATGTTTCACATTTGTGCCGTAAAATAATTTATTAGAGTAATTTTAATATGAGGTGATGTGTTTTTTTAATGTAAATGCATTATGGGAATTTCATACCATAAATCCCCAGTTTATGATGTAAACACTTTGACCTTGTAGATTTTATATTTTGTTCATGTTTAACTTCCACTATATCATTGTTTAGTCATAGGTATAAAAACCTAGGTGATTCTAGGTGTAGGTTGGGTGACTCATCTCCTTCTGAGTTCCTCCATTCAACACTCGATCTTCATGTCAGTTTCTTTTCTACTTCTTAGTAAGTGGTCTTTTTACTTTATTTCCATTGGTCATGGTAGAATTTTGGCACTGTGTTTTGATTTTTTTAACCCTATGGTGTAATTTTATTTAATTATTTATTGATCTATTGTGTGATCTTCTTATAGGGTATAGTCCTTTGATGGTTACAGTGCAGTGTTCTTTGAGGTATGTTGTGATCCACCCTCCCTATTGTCTATTTTGTTTGTGGAACTTGATTCTAAGATGTTTGAATAAATTCTAGGGCCTCTGTTGTTGTCATTACATTCGTTTCTATGTTGGTGGATCCCATTTTGGGCATGTACGACCTGAGGTTGAGGTAGCTGGTTCTGTCTCTAGCTTACATTGGACAAAACCTAAAAAAAAGGGAATCTCTAGGAGTGGCCTTTTCAAACCCTCGATCCCAGGAACCCCCTCCCCACGAATGGATCACTCTAGAGAGATCCCCAACTAGGAAGGATCCATTGAAATCTGAGATGGAAGAGTGTCTCATGAGGTGATAGCCCGACCAACGATGGTTTGACATAGAAATCTTTCAACTTGGTGGGTTGCGCCCTTTTTCCCACCTGATGCAACACCGGGTGACCTGGTAAAGCGAGCAGACTAGGGGAGGTGTAAATACTCTCAAGAGTGGGCTCCAAGGATTTGAACCTCGTACCTCCAAATAAACTTCGTTACTATGACCCTTATCCCTTACCATTGCACCACCATTGAAGAAACCTATATTAGATGAAACTTGAATGATCTCATTTTATAAATTGTTTTATAAATAAATTGGCATGATTTATTTATTTGTGTGTGTGTGTGTGTGTGTATAAATAGTTTTTTAATAGGTGGTTTTCCCTTGTTTTGGTAAAAGAAAAGGTATTTTAAAATCCTTATAAAATGAATTTATTAAATGGTTTTCAAATCATAATTTGGATGAAATTATTTTAAAAATGGGAACATGATAATCCTTGTGTACTTATGTGGAAGGTGTAGTAATATTCCTCATCCATTATTACCATCATGGGGTTCACTCATAGGGTGTTCATTTTCTCCCTATCCCAAGTGTTCTAGGGACTTTTTAAACACTATTGGGAGGTTTACTTTCTAGGGTGCTTCTATTCTCCCTAGATTTGCTGCATATGTTTAGGGGATTGATGCACATGATTGATTATGTTTGGGTACGAGTGTTCTAGATAGCCTAACCTGTAGTGATCCTTAGTGTGATATACCTATTATTTGGTTTGCTTCAGTTGGATTTGATTACCTGTTTTGATATATGTTATATTTTTTTAAATTGTTTTACCTAGTTTAATTAGAAATGTGGAAAAAGGGGAATGTTTTTCAATGATTTTGATAAAAAATTGTTTAACTGATTATCATGCCTTGTTTTCTTTAAATTTTAGCATGTTCATATTTTTATAAAGAGAATTGTTATGGAACACCAGTATGGGATCCTACTGAGCCTATTTAGTTCACACCATTCACACCCCTTTGGAAATGCATAGACCTGGTTATGTCTTTTGATGTAGGAAAAGGCAAGGCGCCATAGTGAGGTAGTAAGGTTTTAGTCAGCTAGTCTTGGGTAGATGGTGGTAAGATAGTGGGACATCATCTACTTATCACATGGAGTAGTTATTTCTCATTTTGGGTTTTGTACTTTGTTTTTGGACTCGATCCTTGGATTTTTCTTTACTGATTTTAAGTTGTATCAATTTTGTTGTTTTCTTTTAGTTTTGGAATATATCTTTCTGGTTTTCTTCCATTATTTCTTTCTGATATGTATATATATGCCATGTTTTCTACTTTTGGTTGGGTTAAATAATTCCCCTTGGTTGTTTTTAATTCATGGGTTCTAGTCTCCATTCCGTGGGGATCAATAACACCCTTCGATTATATGGAGTATCAGGTCAGGTTCCAGTTTGTGAGGGTATCCCAGGATGGTTCATTACAAATTGGTATTAGAGGCATGGTTATGCTCAATCTTGGGATGTCTATTAGACTAGAGATAGGAATGTCAGGACTTGAGAGGTATGTTGTGGTGATTTCTTGGCCAGCTCTTTCCACGATGAGACTCAAGTAACCATGGGATGTGTATCTCATGTAATGAGTTCTTGATCTTAATCATTGTTTTTTTCTTTGGTTTTTAGATTTTAATTGATATTATCTCGTTGTTTGATCATTTTTTGTATTTTCAATGTGAAGTAATATTCCTTTGAGACTTCTCACATGGGTTCCACTGGAGGATGTAGTGGATTCTCTTCATGGGAATCCTCCTTTGGACAAAAATCTTATAGAGTCTCTCATGCGAGTAGTTCATGCCATGGATAAAAATGCAACACAAGTCCAAAACATAGTTGTTGAGGTAAAACCAAGAGCTTGAGTAGAAAGGGATAGATCTCAAGAGTTCATACGTGAGAATCCCTAGTCCTTTAAGGGTAATAATGATCCCAAAAATAGATACACTTGAGGCTATCAAGGTGAAGTTCACAACATCTAGAGTCAAGGGTCCAAACAAGCAATGGTGGTATTCCATGGTATATGTAGATAGGCATGTGGGATTATACTAGAAGGGATTCAAGAAACTCTCCTTCTAGAAATTCTATCTAGAGACTCTGATGATAGAAAAGTGTCTAGAGTTCCTCTCTTCTTAGTAATTAGAGTATTCAGTGTCAACATAAACCAATCAATTCATGGAGATGGTTCATTTTTATATGGAGGTAGGGAAGAATGATCAACTAAAGGCTAAAAAGTACCTGAAGGTTTGCGACCAGATATTAGATCATAGGTATTCATGATAAAGCTTTATATCTATTTAGAGATGATAAAAGGGATATGATTGATGAAATGGACATGATAGGAAATATTGGTCATTATACCCTTATATTCTACCTAGTGGGATATTTAGTTGCACATGGGGAAAGTAGAAGAAGTGACATGAGCATTCCAGGATTGGTAGAGTTGGTTCATAGTAGCGAGCCTCCTCTTCATCATAAGTTGCAACCAGTAGTGTGCCTCTAAATTTTTATCAGTACAAAAGGTTGGGAACACACGACATTCTTGTTCCACACCTACAATGATGTACAATGTCTTTGGCCACTCTGACCTTTTTTAGTGATTCTGTCAGCATATGTATATGCCTCGTTATGGTCAGTGATCACCGGATCCAAATTCCACTATAGTGAAGTTAGATTATTTAAATTTTATAGGGATCCAACCATAATCCATAGGAGTGAATCACATTCATGCAGTGGATGAGTTTCCGATGGACGTTGATGCATGTACAATGATAGTGAGAGATATCTTCTTTGTTGCATCTTCTATATAAACTTCTTTATTTGATACCAATGACTCCAACTCATTTATATCTTCTAATTTTTTTGATATTATTAAACTTCCAATGAAGATCATGTCATTTTTTATGGATTTATCAACACATATTAGGAAGAGTAAATAGGAGTTTCGATGTCCTTCTTATTCTCTATCGATAGTTGATATGGAGTTACTATGAGTTTCCTTATTCCTGATCTAGATCTATCTCACATAATTTTTAGGATGGATTGTATTGTCACTCATTATTATGAGTTTTATTTTTATAATCAATGTGTCTCATTCCTTACTGTTTATGGGAGATCTCATGTGTTTTTGGGAGAGTGGGATCTAAGTTTTGGTTGTGTAGGACCTTTTCTCCTAGAGGTTAGGTTTTTGTTATCTTATATTTCAGTTGAGCTAGATAACATTTATATTATTGGTAATCTTCCCTTGGTTTTTAAGTATTTTCCCAATTTCTTCCTGGATGACTTATTCAACCTTCATCTATAGAGGTAGGTAGAGTTTACAATTGATCTAGTGTCATGTACACAATTGATCTTAATACCCTCTTATAATAACCCCACTTACTAAAAATCATGGGATTCACAAAATGTTAATATTTATAATGATTTTAAATTTACTAATGGTTAATGTATTATACAAAAGAGAGTGAAACATTCTATAACATTTTATACACCATTTTTTATTTTATAGTCTTTTAGGTATGTGATAAGGTTGGGGTGGCATCATCTTTGATAATGAAACCAGGGATCGGTGGGGGTCTCTTTCCTAGTGCATGACCTGCGAAGGGCGATGACTACCATACTGCAAAGTCTTGGTGAGATTGAATCAAAATATAGAAAATTCAAGTCATGGTTGTGAGTTTATGGGTAGAAGGGCCATATATATAGTGAGGATTGGGGGGGGGGGGGAAATCATAAGGGAAATGGAGGAAAGGGGAGAGAGTATAAGATTCTATTTTTAGTGATCCCCTTTCATGGCCAGGGTCATACAAACACAATGCTGTAGTTCACCAGGCATTTGGCTCTAAAAGGCATAAAAATCACGGTCACTACCGTGTGCTTCGGCACCACCACCACTACATATCAACCCTTTAACAACACATAAAGGGGAATTAACAATGATAAAAGGCACAATTATCCTCAGCGCTATTAAAAGGGGGTCACTTTTATCAGTGCTAAAAAAAGCATCAATAAAGGTCCCTTTTATCAGTGTGAAAAAATCACTAATAAAAGGGAGTTTTTATCATCATTAAAAAAATAGTTAATAAAAGGGACCATTGTCAACACTTTTTTAGCACTGATAAAAGTCAAAAAAAATAAAATTTTAAAAAGAATGCAAATAAGAGGGTGGGACCTCCCCCCTTTTATCAGTGCTTGATCCCCACTTTTAACAGTGCCAGTCTAGTCTTCCCACCCCTTTAATAGTAATAGGAATCCCCCCACCCAATAGTTCTAGGGACCAACATCACCTACCCACGCGTGCCCCTACCTTTGTTGGGTTTCGAACCTGATACCTCCCCCTCATAATCTCACACCTTTTACACTCCCCTATATAGTTTATTTATTTATTTTATGATATATCTATATATTTATATATATATTTTTTGATTTTTTATCCATATATTTATATATAAATATATATATATATATATTTAAATAAATATATAAAATATTTTTTTTGTGTGTGTGGGTATTTATGGTTATAAATACATATATACATACATACATAAATATATTTATATATATGTGTGCATCTATAAATATAATTATACATATTTATATTTATTTACATATATTATATATCAACATTTATATACATCAATTATCATACATGGATAAATATATATTCGTTTTCCAATACACACACACATATATTTATATATTTGTAAACATTATATATAAATTAATTGTATATGTATTTAAATATTCATACATTTTTATTTTAAATAAAATGGATATTATTTTTTATTTATATAAGTATTATATATTTAGAAATACACTTTACATATAAATATGTTTAGATATATATTTATAAATTAAAATTTTATGTGTGAATATATACACAATATGTATATTTTTGTATATATTTGATTATAAATAAAGCTACATTATAGATAATGATAAAATTTTAAAACTATAATATCAATATGAATATAATAATTGGGAATAAATTCATTCCTCACTAAAAATGGGCAAAAATACCCCCTTAAACGAGGATGAAAGTCCATTAAATGTTAAAAAAATTGGGATACCCACCTAAAAAATTCGTTTTGAAGGATTTTTGGAACATTTTGGGCCTCGAAAAATGTAACACAAGGTTACCACTAGCACCAATGTGTAGGTATTATCTCAAGCTTCAATTTTATATATGGTAGAGATCAAATGAACACTCAGATCAAAATTTATGGTCGTTTGAAGTTTGAGTTATGTTTTCAACTTATTTTAGATCTTTTATTAGTTTTGTTTATTTTTTGTGTCCTCAAATTTTTATTAAATGGATATTACTTGATAGTAATTAGAAAATTATCAATTAATAATATTTTTTAATTATTTTATAATCCATTTTCACAAAATATCTTATATATTAAGTGTAAATGTCTATTTAGCCTTATCTAAAACATATTTAAAAAATATATATTATATTTATATCAATATCAATATATTTATATATTTATATATTTTTTTTAATGAAATATTTTTTTTAAATATAACCTTTATCAATGCTAATAAAAAACACTAATAAAGACGCCCTTTTATTAGAACTAATAAAAATCACTGATAAAGACGGTCCCTTAATAGTGCTAAAAAACGCTGATAATGAGGGTATCTTTATGAACACTAAAAAGTAGTATTGATAAAGGGTTACTTTTAACAAAATTTTTTAGCGCTGTTAAAAACATCTTTTATCAGCATTTTTTTAGCACTGATAAATATTCCCCTTTAGGAGTGCTTTTTTTAATGCTATTAAAAAGTGACACCGGGTATTGATATTTTTTAGTAGTGCAATAAAATACCCACTCATGGTGTAGGCCACATCACCGTGCTTCCAATACATGACGACTATTTTGGGGGTGAAGTAGATGGGGCAAAAGGATTTGTGGAATACTTTGAGAGGTTCTATGACACTACATCGAGGTTCTTGACCGAGTTTGTGGAGGAGCTACGAAAATATGAGTGTTGTCCCCAGTGTCTCATCTATGATGGGAAATTTCTGTGCGGGTGTCACCCTGGACAAGCAACATGGAATGGCCGCTGTGGAATTCTTCATCTAGTCATGCGCCACCATCGCCTACTACTATCCCATGTACTGTGACTTTTGGATCAATCCCCTACTGACGCCACCTTTTCCACTCTCTGAACACCTACCACCACTCCCCCTCCCTGTCATGAAATCCCTCGTCTAAAACACTAGATGTCTTCTACACCTCATCTTACACATTCTAAATCAATTATATGGGTTATAGAAATCTAATTTGGTCATTTTCAACTCGTTCAATAAGTTGGAGGGGGAGGTGGGTTCATCTCATTGGCTATAGGTACATTATGATAAATACCATTATGATCGATATGTATATTTGGGTTCAATTTGTGAAATGTATGGATACTCTCTATCCCATTTGGATTATCGATCCAATTTTATGGTGATCAAGATGATGGTCAACACAAGATGGTGGATATGTGGGAGTATATGCAGTGGATGGGCAGTCAACCGGCGGGGTCAATGGTGTATGTGTCTTTTGAGAGCGCGGCGGTGTTGAGTGAAGAGTAGATATGCTAGCTGGAATGGGCACTGAAACAGGGTGACATGGGGTCATTTCTATGGGTGGTAAATGTGGGGAAAGAGAGGGGGAGGATCCCCTAGGGGTTCAGGGAGGATACGACGAGGAAGGGGTTTGTGGTGGGGTGGTGCACCGAGGTGCTGGCTCACCTGGTCATGGGTTGATTCTTCACGCACTGTGAGTGGAACTCGACAGTGGAGGTGCTTAGGCTGGGGTGCCCATGGTGGTGATGCCATAGTTTCTAGAGCATGTGGTGAATGTTCATTTAGTCGAGAATGTGTGGTGCATGGGCATGAGTCCCATGGGTGGTGATGGTGCGGGGTAGGAGATCACGAGGTGCATTTGGGAAGTGATGTGTAGAGGGAATGAGATGAGGCAGAATTCTTTATAGTGGAAGGGTGTGGCCAAGGTGGTGGTGAATTCAGGAGGAATCCTGGATAAGCATATATAAGAAATAATTTCTCAATTTTTACCCATCACCGGATGACTTTTGTTTTCTATGAATTTTCCATCTGTTATTTTCCCAATATTAATATTCTTAACTATCATGATTGCTATTTCATTTACCCACCCCATCATTGGATTGAAAAACTTTAAGGAAAGATATCTATAAGGAAAAATTTAAAAATATGAGTGATATGGGATACACTGATTAGATTTGAGAGAATTTTAAGTTATTTATAAGAGGAAAATGAACACTTAGAAACCATTTATTTATGACCGACTCTACCATTACAAATAGATGATTGAACGACTCATTTTAATGATGGTTAACAAGTTCATAAAAATTAATAATTTTTGTGATAATAAACTAAATAAAAATATTATTTTCATGTCATGTGTTGTTCCCCCTTCCTCATGAACCCTCCCTCCCTACACTCCTCCCACGACCCTCCCCCAACCTAAGAACTGTCATTGGGTAAGAGAGACTCTCCCTATATCTATCTATATTTGTATAGGTGTGTCAGTGTCTATATATATATAATTCATATATATTTTAATATATTTTTTTTCATTGTATAGAGATACATACATGTTTATAGGTGTGAATGATATGAATATAAGTGTGGATGATGAAGAAAACTGTCTCAATGATGTGATTGCAGGTGTGAATGATGATGAAGATCACATTGATGAAATGACAATGATAGTTGAAGATGAACTTTGTGATTGTCCAAAATTGTTTTAGAGGTTAAAGAGTTGTAAAAAGATGTTATTATATGCTATTTGTACAAAATATACAACATTGTTAGCTATAATGAAACTATATAATTTAAAATCTAGAAAAGGATGGAGTGATGCTAGTTTTACTAAACTAATTACTCTCTTAAATGATATTCTCCTAGAAGATAATGAGCTTCATAGAAAAACATATGAAACTAAATTAATGCTAAATTAAATGGGTATGATCTCTGAAATAATACATGGATTTCCAAATGACTATATAATGTTTCTAAAAAACCAAAAATCACTTAAAGAATACCCAAAGTACAGTGCTTCTCGATACAAGAAAGATGAATTGGGTCCTACAAAAGTTATATGATACTTTCGAATCACTCCAAGTTTTAGGTGCCTATATGGAAGTGAGGAAATTTTAAGGTAATTGATGTGGCATGAAAATACAAGAAATAAAAATGGGAAACTTCATCACCCGACATACACTCCTCAGTGGTAGTAATGTCATAGTTGATTTTGAAGAATACATATATAGATAGGCCATTATAGACCATATTGATCTTGAGAATGTAAATAAAATACTCAAGTATGGTTGTCTAGGAGTTTCAGTTATAAATGTATACATGGGGTATATTTTCATTATTTTTTTCCCAATATTTGATCTATTATGTTAATTATGACTAAATACAATTCATATTTTTTGTAGGTGTCTATATCAATACTATTTGGAGGGAAAAACTTGTGAACATAAATATGGACTTATTAGTCTTCAAATAACTTCTACAAAACTAACTCATTACAATATAATTGTATTTATCCAATGCTACCCTTTATCAGCACTAAAAAAATTGCTGATAAAGGGGGTACCTTTATTAGTTCAAAGAAAAAAGAGATGATAAAAGGTGATTTTTATCAATGTTTTTTTAGCGATGATAAACGATACCTTTATCAGTGCTTTTCTTTGCGCTAATAAAATTTTACCATTTATAAATGCTAAAACAATAGTTTTTAGCACTGATAAAAGGTATATTTCATAAAAAAATTATATATCATTAAATATAATATATTGATATATAAGTATATTTATGTTGATATAAATATAATATATTTTATAAAAAATGAATTATATAATATGAAATATGTAATCACGATTAATATAAAAAATTTTCAGTAGAAAATATTTTATAAAATAATTAAAAAACAATATTAATTAAAAAATTTCTAATTAATATTCATTAATAGTCATTTAATAACATTTTTAATATAGAAAAATTAAATAAATTAATAAACGATCTAAAATTAGTTGAAAACACGACTCGAACATCAAAAAACCATAATTTTTTATCTGGGTGTCCATTTGAGATCTACCATATATTAAATCAAATCTTGCAAAAATATCCATGCCTTGATGACCTTGGGGAACCCTAATCACTTTTTAGGCAAAAAAAGTTCCAAAAGGCCTCCAAAACTGAGTTTTTAGTTGAGATACCCTATTTTTTTAATATTCGATAGCCTTTCATCTTCGTTTAAGATAGTATTATTTCCCATTTTTAGTGGGGGATGAATTTATTCACAGGGACTACATTCATATAGATATTATGGTTTTAAAATTTTATCATTTTTCATAATTTAGTTTTATTTATAATTAAATATATACACATGTATACATATTTGTATATATTCACATAGAAAATTTTAATTTTATAAATAAATATCTTAACATATTTACACATAAAATATCTTTCTTCATATATAAACCATATCTAAATAATACTAATATCCATTTTATTTAAAATAAAAATGTATGACTATTTATATACCTATATAATTAATGTATATATATTGTTTATGTATATATAAATATATTTGTGTGTGTAGTGACAAACATCTATGTATTTATCTATGTATTCTAATATATGTATATAAATGTTAATATATAATATATGTAAATAAATATAAATATGTACAATTATATTTATAGACACACACATATATATAAATATATATATGTATGTATGTATATATTTATAAACACACACATACCAAAAAAAATTTATATATCTATTTAAAAATAATTATATAAATATATATAAATATAAGAATAATAAAATTTCACAAAAAATATATAAATAAATAGATATATCATAAAATATAGAAATAGAGGAGTTATGTTGAAGGCGATGACGTAGGAATGACATAGGTGGGCCATGAGGCAAGCAAAATGATACAGACACGATGCTGGACTAGGCCTTCAGGCGATGTTCAAGATTCCCTTAGCTTTGGGCCTACAAACAATGTAATGAGTCTCACTCTTCCAAGATTTAAAGAGGAATTTGATTTCATAATAAAAAGAGGCTTCGACCACAAATATATATATATATATATAGGTGTGGTAAAGGCGCAGATCCGTAAGGGGGGTCTTAGGTTTGAAACTCGCTAATGGTAGGGGTGTGTAGGCATGTGCAGCAGGAGGGGGCTAGCATTATTGGGGGGAATACATGCGCTGATAAAGTGGTGGGGGATAAATGAGCATAATTAAAAGGGGGTCAATCATTGATAGGGGGGTCTCCACCCTATGAATTGCAGAAAAAAATTCTTTTTAAAATTCTTTTTTTTGAATTTTATCAACGCTTTTTTTGTACTAATAAAAGGAGAATTTATCAGTGATTTTTTAGCACTGATAAAAGGGACCCCCTTTTAATGATGCTTAGATTATCAGTACTTTTATAATGCTGGTAAAAGAAATTTCTAGCACTGTTAAAAGATGTATTTATGGTAGTACCTCATTGGATTTAGATCAAACTGATGCAATAGTGAAAAAATGGTCATAGTGTTTGAAATAAAACTTGTGGATGAAAAAATCTTATTATTACCAATGATACAGGGGTAAAACTATACAATTAAATCATATCAAATATATTTCTATTCATTTCATTAATTATTCATTTATATTTTTTAGGTATAATTTGGTACTCATTGTTGTCAATTTGGATACTCTAAAGATTTATTTTCTAGATTCACTACATGGATACCCAACAGAATAACCACACACGATGACATTTTTCAATTTGTAATACACTGCATCCAACTTTTTAAACTGAACTTTAAGTTATATATTTTATATTATGTTTTAATGGGAATTATTTTATGATGGGACAATGTTTAAATATCATCTAAATCATGGAATGAGGACAATCCATGCGTATAAGAATCCTATCAACTTCTACAAGGGGATATGTATTAGGGTATATATAATAATATTTCTATATCAAAACACATATAAAAACAAATTGATTAATTTTTTCAATTTTTCTACAGAAAAAAACAATAAAAAATATTATGGTTATTATTTTTGAAAATTTATGCAAGATATCATATACCATAAAAAAACTATTATCCTAGAAGAGGTATTTTTAAAGATAATTACCATTTTATTTTAAATATTTATTAATCATTTGTGTATTTCTATTTTTCCAGTACTACCATGACTGTCGAAAGTCCCCATATTGAAAATATAAAATAGATTTTTTTTAAAAAAAACTGGGTAGCATACCCAGTGTTAGAATGTACACATATACCATGAAGATGTGACTTCCTACTACTTATTTAGTTGATTTTCTCAACATTTTATCTACTTTTTTTAGTTAATTTATTTATCATTTTTACATGATACTGATTTTGTTATTTTTTTAAAGATATAATGAAATGGATTTTTCAACATGGACAATTCACTCATGTACTATGACCATTCACTCAAAACAGATGATGCACTCACGATGACACAATTTTCTTTTTATTCGCCAATGTATTCAACATTTCGAGTTATCAAACAACAATATTGTCAGATAACATAGAATGTTGAATTCAATGTAGTATAAAAAGAAATGGTGGAATCAACCATACCTCAATATGATATATGGTGTACCTGTCATGACTCAAATTGTGTGGTTTCAATTTAAAATTGACATTTTATTAATGTAATGTTTTATATCTATGTTTAATTTAATTATTCATTGTATTACTAACATAAGAATTGTTTTTTTATATAGGTGGATTATTTTTCTCGAGTTGGGTTTTTTGTTCGAATCTACTCATGATCATGAGAGATTGGAACTTCAAAGTTGAAAATTAGATAATATAAATAAGGAAATGGGTCAATCATCCACGCCTTAATCCTATACATAGTGTGCTCGGTATGACTCTAATTGTATGTTTTTAGTTTATAATTAACATTTTAGTTCAAAACACATATCACATACTCAAAACTAAGTAAACATATTCAAATTATTTTTATACTTTAGAAAAATAATCCATAAGTCATTTGTGGTGTGTAGGAATAAACTACACCTTAATCTAACACACAGTGTGACTGGTATAACTCCAAGTGCATAT